>OZ010794.1:519145145-521545145 GCA_963932465.1 Maratus speciosus
ATGTTGGAAAATGTTTAAATTGTGGTTTTATTTTTAAACTGAAAGCAAAAGTAAAATATTTATGATAATACAGTTTTGATGTTTATAAATTTTCATAACTTAACGAGTTGGAAATTGTGCGTCAAATGTCGCAAATGAGTACTATAGTTTTATAAATATTTTATACTATACTTATTTTGTACTATAGTTGTATAAATATTTTTTATATTATACTGAATTTCATATTATATTGAATGTATATTTTAGTACACTTCATAAGTGCATTTCAATTTCATTTTGTTTGAAAGGCTGTAACATCATTAAAATGCACTTGAAATATTTTTTACCATTGGCCGTAATGTAACGGAAAAATTTGACTGTTCCTGTATTTAAACTACACATCCGATTTTCATAAAATTTGAAATGACTCGAAAAAATTTGGCAACATTATATATTTAAAATTTCAAACTATACGGAAAGCTGTAACATTAAAATGCACTAGCAATAACTTTCCCATTGGCCGTAATGTATCGGAAAATTTTTACTATCCTTATATTTAAACCATACATCAGATTTTCATAATATTTGAAAAGACTCTAAAAAATTTGCAACAATTATATATTTAAAATTTCAGACCATTCGGTTGGGTAGTTTTTGCTCTGTTATATGCAGACGGACAGACAGACGAATCGAACAACGACTATAGGTGCTACATATTTATATAATTACGAACGCGCCTAAAAAAAAACCTCGAGTAGTTATTTTTATATTTACTCATATTATAAACGCTACTTTTTTATTCATTTTCATTACAACTTACATTTAGTTTATTCTAATCTATTCAAATACTAAAATTGATTATGTACAAATATGTAATCATTCAGGTTCGATTAATTCATTTTTCGTTGAGGTTAATGAAAGTTGTATTAATACTTGGAAATTATTTCAGAGGGAAACATTCGCCTTGCATACAATATTACAATATTTCAAATGTAAATCAAATTTCAAATTAATTGCTTAACAGGCGCAAAGGCCAACATAGTGAAAAAGATTCCTTGCCGGGACTCTAAACCCGGCCATCAGTATAGCGCACTGACATTCTACCGACTAAACCACATTGAACGATTTCCAGCCTGAAGATTTCTCACTATTACACGTTGGAAAGGCTACAAACGCAGCACAAGATGGAATATCGTGAGCCACCATGGGGCAAACCCGGCATGGTTGTCGCCCGGTGGCGTGGTCAGAAAGCGAAGGCTGGTGTCACGCTGAGGGTCCGTATTCGAGTCCCTGGATAAGACATGGAGTTATCGTGATTGTGTTTTCAAAGTAATATATATATATGTAATATAGAGAAATAAAATTGTTATGTCTGGTTTGTGTTACAATTTCTGTGTATAAATAAGGATCATTCGAGGCGACAGACATTGTTGCTATAGGCCTCAAAGCAATCTCCAGTACGGTGGATTTCAAATCAAATCAAATAAAATAAAACCCGGCATGAAATCTTTTTCACTTTCCTTTGCGCCTTTTAAACAATTAATTTGAAATTTGATTTTCATTTGAAATATTAAAAGTTACTTTTTTAAAAGCTAAGTGGAGATTGTCTTTTAGACTTCAATTTCTTCTTTTTCTAACTCCTAATATGCTATTTCTTTCAGGGAACACTTAAGATGTCGTCACTAGAAAATAACCTTACGTTCCATAAGACAGTCGTAAAATGAAACAGGTGTATAATTGTACAGTTAAATACTTATAATCTCTACTACAATTTTTGAATCTTCTACGCATCGCACATTTTCAATTTTTACGCCTTCATATAAGGGAAAAGGGTACATTAAATTGAAATTTGACTGAAAACTGCATCTGAGTTTATTTTTGAGATATTAATTTTTTTGTAGTTTTTAATGCCATTTCTGTAATGGTAAAAACTGAAATACTCTCTTTCTGTAGAAAGTAAAGGGACAATAGTAGATAACTATATGTTATTGTTACCATTTTTTCATAACAAGTTAAAAAAATTGTAATACAAATACGTGTTATTTTGAAAAAATATAAATGAATAATTTTTGATAAAACATGGAGCTATCAATATATTTAATTCAGATTAATATTACAAACAAATGTAGGCATATGAATAATTAAATAGCCGATTTTTTGTCGAGTTTACGACATCTCTTTTTGCTGGGCATGTGTAATATTATGCAATAGTGACGTACTATTCATACTTTTGTATAGATGTTGTTCAAGACTGGATCATAAATGTGGAATTTTTGAGAGGATGCAAATGACGTTATTTTATGTAAAATAAAAGCTTGTATTTAAAATCTTAAAACTGAAATATGTTTTGTAGAAGTGTATCTTTTTCACTCCAGCGCTTTGAAATGCTTCAATTTTGAAAATAACGCAATTGAAATCCCACACTTATAAAAAGCAAAGCTTTACAAAATTTTAGATGTCTTTATAGAAGAGCAATGACCTTTATGTTAAAATAATATTCTTTTGAGAGCTAATCTAACCAATTTAAGATGCATTTTTTAGTGTAACTAATCATGTAGGTTTACTATAAATTAATGAAACAGTTCCTTATTGAACATTTTCTTCCTTCGAAATTTGACGGGTTCCACCTCGTAATAATACTTTTTACTCATTGGAGATGTGACTAAATTCTGAAAAATCAGAATTCCTGCTTTCCCCCCTTTTTTTTTCTTTTTTTGGAACATGTATCGACACATTAGTACATTTTCAAAAGTTATATCAGTTATTCTGGGAAACACGAAGAATAAATTAAAATATTACAAAATATAGTTTGAGATTATTTTTGTTGACATGAAAACTACTCATTAATTAAAAATAAATACCGAAGTCGTTACTGAAATATTTATTTACAAATTTTTTTATCTTATTCTTTATAATTAAAACTGGTTTTCTAATTTATTCCATTCTATTTAAATACGAATTGGTTGAAACATAAATTTGTAATCCACCAGGTTCAGCTAATTCTTTTTTCGTAAATGTTATCAATGTTTTCTGTTTAAAAACTGTGTTGAAACTCGTTTATTTAAATTTGTTCTCGAACAGGTATTGTAAACAGGGAATTATTTTCAGATGTTCAAAAGGAATACTGCGAAATGCGAAGAATAAATTGAAATTTTACTAGGTAATATATTGAACACTTGTAATGCTTTCACACTGCAATCTTGGAGATTATTTGCTGATACGTATTTTCATTAATTTTTAATTAGCAAAAATATTTAATCAAACAACATATTGTAATAAAATGTTGGAATCCTGACGAAAGCCTTTTAAAAATCTTTTATTTGAAACCTCATTCTTCGTTATACGTTTCTTATGTTCATTATGAAAATGTTTAGAGACGGCAGAAGCAATATATACGATTATGAGAATATTTATCTTAAGATGTTTAATTTGGAAATAAATGTATATAAATTCAAAAACTCTAATGTTTCAGAAAATTATATTGTTTGTAGTGCCATAGAAATTTAATAATTTTTATCAATAGAAAAATCATTTCTTTTAAAATGATCTGTTTTTAATTCAAAGAGAAATTAAGATATGCCTCAAAATAGGTTTGTTAATTTTCATTTAATGTACAGGATTCTACATACACTTATATAAATTTCTTAAGAATAAAAGTATGTGATTTTTGCATCCTTCATGTTTAGTGACTTCCTTTTCCGTAAAAGTCATCAATGTTTGCTTTTTAAAAGCTAAACTATGATGAAAGTCGTTTACTTAATTGTTCCTTCAACAGGTACTGGAAACATGGAACTGTTTTCAAATGTTAAAAAAGAATACTGAGAATTGCGAAAAATAAATCGAAAATTTACTAAATAAATTATCGGACACTTAGAAGGCTTTCGCTCTGCAATCGTTGAGATTATTTGCTGTTACGTATTTTCATTAATTTTTAATTAAATGCTGTTTTTAATCAAACAACGCGTTTTAATGAAATATGAATATGATGACAACAGACATTTCAAAATCTTTCCTGTGACACCCAATTCTTTTTTTGTACGTTTTTTATGTACAGTCGTGGAAAAAAAAGGTAAACAACCCCTACTATCTTTTCAACAAATTTTCGTATACGAAAATAACTGGTATCGAACGATCGGAAGTAAAGTCTAGTTTTAAATGATGTGTATAAAATTTGCTTAGGGAATCTAGATAATAAAACGAACCCGAGCTTCATTTTTTTCTATGACATAACACAATTTTAAGAAGATATTTCTAATCTTCGGTTCAAACTATGTCTAGACACCAAATTGCAAGTCATCTGAAAGATAAGTTTTTGAATTATAAACATTCAAAATTTAGTACTTCTAATGTTAAATTACATTTTCCTATTTTTATTATATACTGAAATTATATTACGAATGTGCTAATTTTTGTGTAGCAATAATACTAAAATACCCAAACATAAATAAGTTGAATTTGCAATTTTTATAATTTTATGATATGAATTATGAATTATGAATTAATACTCGAAAAAATTATGAATTGCAACCTATAATTTTTTTGATGGATTTAGATTTATTAAGTCCTGCTTTATGAAAATCCAAAATTTCACATTTTTCTTCCAAGTAATTTTCAAATTATGCTTAAAAAACGGCAAAATGATGGTTTAAGGGGACGTCTATGATAGAAGTGACTAGATATTTTAAAATTTGTTATTCTATCCTGTAGTCTAGCAGTCTTCAATGATTACTTGAGTGCCACCTTGATCAAGAAATCTCTCGGTCAATAATCCATTACCGAACTTCAGTTTGGATACAGTCCCTAAAATACGCTCGTTTTAAAATAATTAATTTCTCGGAAACTTATCGTACGAATTGTATAAAAATTTTTTAGGCTAATTGAAGGGTGTAGAGCTCATTTATGCTGTCAGAATTGTGTACTACTACTGAAAAAAAAAACAAAGTTATTATTCGTTTTAATATGTAGAAGGCCACCTAAGCAAATTTTATATACATCATTTAAAAGTAGACATTATTACAAATCGTGTGGTACCAGTAACGTTCTTCTACGATAAATTTTTGCAGAGTTCGTAAGGAATGTTTACTTTTTTTTCCCCACGACTGTGCAGGCATGTTGACGAAAAAATTGAACACTCGCTATTAATTCTGCAGAAAATTGTTGTAGAAGAATGTTACTAGTACACAACGCTAGGAAATAAAGTCTACTTTTAAATGAGGTAAATAAAATTTGCTTAGGGGGACATCTACATATCAAAACGAACCCAAACATTTTTTTTTTCAATAGCAATACCCAAATTTCATACCATAAATAAATTTTACACCCTTCAATTAACTTTAAAACAAATTTGTTTCAGAGAAATTTATTATTTTAGAATGAAAGTATTTTATGTGTAGTATCCAAATGGAAGTCACTCGATTTTTGAAATGCTACAGCATAACTATGCAACTTTTATTAATGTAATTTGTCTTGCCAATAGAACCCTTTCGCTTTCTGAATGTTGTTCAACTATGGCCAGCCAAAAAGTTTGAATAAATTTAGTAAAATATATTTTTTCCAAATAATGCTATTCTCCACATCATAGGCGGAAATTTAAACCATCTTTTTGACGTTTTTAAATCAAAATTTGAAAGTTACTAGAAAGAAAATTTTAAATTGAGAATTCCCATAAAGCAGAACATAATAAATGTAAATCTATCAAAAAAATTGTAGGTTGTAATTCATATTTTTTTTTGTAATATTAATTTCAAAATTCATATTAGAAAAATTTTAAAATTACAAATTCAAAGTTATTATGTTTCTGTTTTTAATATTATAACCACACAAAAATTATCCCATTAGGATTATAATTTCGGGAGATATTAATAAAAATATGAAAATGTAATTTAACATTAGAAGCTCTAAATTTTGAATTTTTATAATTCAAAAACTTATCATCCAAATGAAATTTCGTTTCTAGTCATAGTTTGAAACGAAGATTTTAAATATATTGCCGAAATTGGACGTTGCCATTGAAAAAAAAAAAAAAAACAATGTTTATTCTGGTTTTGATATGTCGATGCCCCCTAAGCAAATTTTATATACATCATTTAAATGTAAACTTTATTTTCAATCGTTTGGTACCAAAAACAGGGGTCGCATTCAATTGGGAAAATTCTATTGTTCCTACCACTATTTTGAAAGTAATGTCTTTATCGGACCTTTCAATAGCATATTTTAAATAAAATGATCATGAAGATTACTGATTAAGGCTTCTGGCAAGAGCAATGAAATTTTCCCTATATAATGGCACCCCTGCAGTAACTGTCTTCTATTGTAATTAGTTGCAGAGTTAGTAGGGTGTGTTTACTTTTTTCGACGATTGTACACAGATAAAAGGATACAGACGTCGTAAGTAATACATATATTTATGTGAATATTTATGTTAAGATGCTTAATTTTGAAAGAAATATATATACAATAGAAAACTTTCTAATATTTTAGAAAATTATAATATTTTTAGTGCCATATAGATTTAACGTTTTTATCAATAGAGAAACCACAACTGTAAGTACTTCGCATCATAGTTCTCAACTTATTTTTATAAAATTTTTCAGCGGTGCATTTACTCTGAAACACTCTATTTACAATTCAAAGTGAAACTGAGATACATTTCAAAATAAATTTGTTAATTTAAATTTAATATATAAAACATTTTATAGATTCTGCATATACCTTTTATATACCATTCAAAAAAATCTTAGGAATAAAAATATGTGACTTTTGTTTTAAGACTAAAAACGCATATAAAGTTTTATGATATGTTTTCTTTTTATATTGGAACTAACTTTTCTGAATTTAAAAACAGATACTTAAGTCATTTTTTGAATATATACAAAAAAATCTTAGGAATAAAAATATGCGGCTTTTGTTTCAAGACTGAAAACAAATATAAAATTTTTTGATATCTATTGTTTTCATATTGGAACTAGCTTCTCTGTACTTAAAAACAGATATTTGGGTCATTATGTGAATACATATTTCTCTGATAAACTTTTCCTTCTTATTTCTTATAATTAGAACTTGCTGTTCATTTATTCTAGTCTATACAGATACGAAATTAATGATGCGTAAATTTGTAATCATTGACGCCGGCGAATTCATTTTTAAAATATTTTTTTTTTATAGTTGCTCGATAACAGGTTAGTGGTGATTAACTTTTCTGATTCATATTTATTTTAACATTTAGTGTAAATATAAGAATATTTCAAACGTATTATAAAAAATGCTGAGAATGAAATGGGCGATTCAAATTAAAATTTCCCTGTTCGGAGTGCTATGGAGAGACAACCTATTTACTTATATCTTAAATCTTTGGAGGATATAAATATCAGATGAGAGAGAAATTATTTACGCAATGCAGAACTATAAAAAAATAGCCAGTATTCGAAAATATCGCACTGTGACCGTTGTGTAATGAACACAAAACTGCACTACCAGCGGAGACCATCATACGAAGTATCATCATGTAAAATTATTAATTTTACACATAAACATTAATTTTACACATACCATACACACATAATCTATAGATCATGTAAAGATGTTGATAACACTATAAACAATACACACGTGACTAACATAACATCAAACGAAGGGTTCTAGAAACCTTCTCACCTCAAAATGGTTATACCGTGTTCAGCATGACCATCCTGCTGCTGGAACAGCAATAGGTAACGTATCACAACATGTTCCAAGGTCGCGCGTAACTGATAAATAGAAATGCTGGAAACGTGAAACTTTATATGGCTCTTAGTCTTTCAGCGAACGTCTTTCCCATTGTTTGAAACAAACCCAAATTCGTTACTGTGACCACGGAGCTCCATATATAAAAAGAGTTCCAGTTCCCAAATTTGATTTCCAACGGTTAGCGCGGAGGGATACAGCGAGGATGGTTTATTTCGCATTCGTAACAAAACAAGCTGTTCATCGCACTGTCTTATAAGTTTATAGAATAATTAATTAATAAGATAAGTATATCTTAATTAGAGAAACAAAAATTAGGATAACAGTAATTTGAAACACTAATGTGTAACATTAACAGCACGAACTAATTTATCCTTCTGCCTTGCAAACATCATTTGCTTTTCGAATATCTGACCTCCGACTCAGATCTCTCGTTATATATCAAGCTCAGTGTATGTGGTATGAGTGTTATACGTTCAGCTAGTTTCCCATTGGACTGCTCAATAACACTTGCTAAACATCTTCAGCCACATGTGGTATGCGTTGCACTCGCCCTCATAAATCTTGAAGGAAAAAAATTCCTATCTTCTAGAATCAGAACCTGTTCACTAAAAACTACAAGCTGATAAAGGACCTGCAAGCAATGACTTTTGTTTCATCTACTCGTGCAGAGATTTACCAGCATTTTCGATATTTTTCGTAAAATAACTAGCAACGAATGTTTCATCAACATTTTACATGTTGATGAAAAATTTCATCAGCACGTTCATCGATCATGTTGACGAAACATTTATCAGCACGATGACTCTGAAAGTGAGTCATTGCGCTTGTCAAAGAATGCACCGAAAATGCTTGTACGAGATTTCATTTCAGATACGAGAACCTTTCATGCGATAATCTATCTATACTCCTATTATAAAGAGGAAAAAATTGTTTATTTGTAGGAGGTAAGCTCTGGAACTACCGAACCGATTCCAAAAGTAGTGGTATCAAAATGATGGTGTTAGTCCAACTTAGAACATAGGCTATATCTTATGTCGGTGCCAATACCCCAAAGGGGGTGTAGGAGCAAAAAACGTTCTAAAAATACGATTTTAGCGTTACTGAAGGGCCTAGAAATATGAAATTTTGAATATTAGTTACTTATAAGATATAAATGATGTCTAAGAACAGTTCTTAAACAATTCGAAATTTAAAAGGGTTGAAAATGCACAAAAATCGTTCTAAAAAACCTTCTAAATGGTAGTTTCTACACAATCTCAAGAAATACCAAACCGATTTAAAAAATATTGGTGTCGAAATGATGGCGAACTCGCTTGCTCCAGGATAGGCTGTGTTTTATGTCGGTGTTACTACTCCAAAGGGGGTGCAGGAGCAAAAAACGTTCTAAAAATGCGATTTTAGCGTTACTTACTGAAGGGCCTAGAAATATGAAATTTTGAATATTAGTTACGTATAAGACATAAATGATGTCTAAGAACAGTTCTTAAACAATTCGAAATTTAAAAGGGGTAAAAATGCACAAAAAGCGTTCTAAAAAACGTTCTAAATGGTAGTTTCTACACAATCTGAAGAAATACCAAACCGATTTAAAAAATATTGGTGTCAAAATGATGGCGACAACGCTTCCTCAAGATAGGCTATGTTTTATGTCGGTATCACTACCCCGAAGGGGGTGCAGGAGCAAAAAACGTTCTAAAAATGCGATTTTATCGTTACTGAAGGGCTTAGAAATATGGAATTTTGAATATTAGTTACTTATAAGATATAAATGATGTCTAAGAACAGTTCTGAAACAATTCGAAATTTAAAAGGGGTGAAAATTCACAAAAAGCGTTCTAAAAAACGTTCTAAATGGTAGTTTCTACGTAATCTCAGGAAATACCAAACCGATTTAAAAAAAAATTTTGTGTCAAAATGATAGTGACAACGTTTACTCCAAGATGGGCTATGTTTTATGTCGGTGCCACTACCCCAAAGGGGGTGTAGGAGCAAAAAACGTTCTGAAAATGCGATTTATGTGTTACTGAAGGGCCTAGAAATATGAAATTTGAAATATTAGCAACTTATTAGATATAAAGGATTTTTAAGAACAGTTCTTAAACAATTCGAAATTTAAAAGGGGTGTAAATGCGCGAAAAGTGTTCTAAAAAACGTTCTAAATGGTGGTTTCTACACAATCATAGGAAATACCAAACCGATTTAAAAAATAATGGTGTCAAAATGACGGTGACAAGCCTTGCTCCAACATAGGCTATGTTTTATGTCGGTGCCACTACCCGAAAGGGGGTGCAGGAGCAAAAAACGTTCTAAAAATGCGATTTTTGCGTTACCGAAGGGTCTAGAAATATGAAATTTGAAATATTAGCAACTTATTAGATATAAAGAAATTCTAAGAACAGTTCTTAAATAATTCGAAATTTGAAAGGGGTGAAAATGCGCGAAAAGCGTTCTAAAAAACGTTCTAATGGTGGTTTCTACACAATCTCAGGAAATACCAAACCGATCTAAAAAATAATGACGTAAATGATGGTGGCAACCCTTGCTCCAACATAGGCGATGTTTTATATCGGTGCTACTACCCCAAAGGGGGTGCAGGAGAAAAACGTTCTAAATTGCGGATTTTGCGTTACGGAAGGGCCGAGAATCGTGAAATTTGGAATGGTAGTTATTTATAAGATATCAATGATCTCTAAGGACATTTCCTAAAAAAAATAAAAGGGGGTCAAAATGCGTAAAAAGCGTTGTAAAAAAAAATCTAAATTGCGATTTCTATGCAATCTCAGGAAGCACTGAACCGATTTCAAATATAATGGTGTAAAAATGATGGTGACAGATCTTGCTCCAAGATAGGCTATATTTTATATCTGTTTCCACTACCCCAGAAGAGATGCACGAGCAAAACGTGCGAAAAGCGTTCAAAAAACGTTCTAAATGTCGATTTGTCGGCAATATCTCAGGAAGAATTAATCTTATTTCAAACGTAATGGTAGGAAATTGATGCTGACAGCCCGTGCTCTAACATAGACGCTATTTTATGTCGGTATCACTATCACCAAGACGTTGCAGGAGCAAAAAAGCGTTCTAAATTTCGATTTTTGTGATCGGTAGGGGCTGGCAACTTAAAATTAGGCAAGGTACGTATTTATTAGATATAAATGATCTTTAAGAACAGTTTCGAAAAAAATGGAAATTTAAAAAGGGGTGAAAATGCGCGAAAAGCGTTTAAAAACGTTCGAAATTGCGATTTCTATTCAATCTAAGGAAATACCAAAGCTATTTCAAAAGTAATGGTTGCAAGTCAATGGTGACAGTCTCTGCTATAACATAGGTTATATTTTATATTGCTGTCACTACCATCTGAGGGTTGCAAAAGCAAAACATGTTCTAATTTGCGTTTTTTGCACAACTGAAGACACTTTTGAACACTTTGAAGTATGGCATGGTATTTACTTACAAGATGCAACTGCTTTCTAAAAACAGTCGAAAGAAAATTCCAAATTAAAAAAAATGAAGTGATTGAAAAGCGTTATAAATTACAATTTTTAAGCAAACTTAAGAATTACCAAACCGATAAAAAAATAATGATGACAGATTTTGGTGATAGAACCTGCTCAAACATAAGCTATATTTTATGTCTGTTCCACTACCACCAGAGGGTTGCAGGAGCTAAAAACTTTCTATATTGCGATTTTTGTGATACTGAAAAGGCTAGAAACTTTAAATATGACATGGTAGTTACTTATAAAATATAAATGCCCTCGAAGGAACGTCGAAAATAAATTCGAATTAAAAAGGGGTGAATCGAAGGGAAGGTGCGAAAAGCATTCTAAAAAAGTTCTAAATTACGATTCTACGCAATTTCAGGGAATATAAACCGATTATAAAAGTAATAGTTGAGAATCAATGGTGACAGTCTTTGATCCTACACAGGCTATATTTTATGCCGGTGATTCTACCACCTGGGGTTCACAGGAACAACAAACTTTCTAAAAAAGGGCTTTAGGAGCTTTTTAAATTACGTTTCTGTGGAATATTAGGAAATAACAAACCGATTTCAAAATTAATGTTGGCAAATTAATGGTGACAGTTCCTGTTTCAACATAGCCCTTTATGTTGAGAGAGGTGGTAGGACTTGGAATTTGACATGATGGTTAATTTTAAGATGTAAGAAGATGGTTTCTAAAAAATTCAAAACCTCAAATGAATACTGAAATGAGCGTATTAATTTAGCATAAAAGTTTCAAAATATTTTCTAAATTATCATTTATTTAGCTTTATTTCATCTTATTAATTTAAGTCTCATTTCTGCCATTGCAGTGTAATAAGGATGTTTAATCAAACTGTGTTTTAAATAGTAATTTTTGAATTATTCCTAAAAGTAATAAGTACCTTTTAATAGAAAAAACTTTTAATAAAATAAAATTTTACCTTTTAATAATATAAAAATTTAGTTAGTACCTTTTAATAAAAATTAGACATATAAATATCACTTGGCATATTTCAAATATTACGCGAGCAAAGCCGCAGGGTTTGCTAGTTATTTATATTTTGATCACTATGAAAGCTTGTAGCGTCATATGTCAGACATTTTTGCAACTAAATTTATTTATTACCAGCAGGCTATGCCCGCTGCACTGGTCAATTTTTCCAAATGAACATTGGTGAATTTGAACTTTCATTTTAAGCAATATGGACCTTCAGCTGGACCTTACTCATTGCTGAAAACGATGCGAACGCCATTGTGATATAATATTACGTTAAGCGTTGGACAAAATTTAACTATTACGAAGTAATTCTTTTAGTTGTTAACTAACAATGCACTTTTGGTAGGATAATGAGACCGTTATGACAACAGGAATTAATAGCTCTATAACTAATCAACATATAATGAAATGTTATATACTATCACCATTCCTGAAAAGTCATGTAACAGTGTCACTTGTCTCAAAATACGTTCTGTAGATTTTTAAAAAAAAGGCTAAACTCTTTCATAATCAGGTTCACTTAATTTTTTAACTTTTTTTTTGCTCTATGACTAAGTAGCGTTGAACAATATGTATACACTAGAACCTTTCCAAAATTATTACCTAACCACTTGGGCACAGATGTCATACATGCCCCATATAGGCGCGATTTTTTTCTGACTCCAGTGTCAGAAACATTGCAATACGCAACAATACTTAACTGACGCCAAAGTGTCGTTATTTTGCTTGATATGGTAACCTGGAAGTTGTTGTTAATGCTGTTTATGTTTTCGCCAAATTACCATCGGTAAAAAATCTCGCCAATATGTATAGCGTATATGACATCTGTACCACCATTTGTGGTATATCCTATTAAAGTATTCTAAACAATCGGAATGAAATGCAAATTTCCGTTTTAAATATGTAGTAGATGATGATGATGCGATTTTGTGTAATAGAATTCATCGTGAAATTTTCGCTTCAATCAAAAACGATGCTTTCAACCTTATAGCTAATACACCAATATGTGAAGTATCCGATTACGGAAGGTTAACTTGGATTCCTATGAGCCCAAAGAAAAGTGAATATGTGGCTTTTGTGATACTTTTATGTTAACCGGGCACAGGTCATAAATCAACAAAGATTGTTTTCATACCATATTCTTATATTTATTATTTTCATTTAAGATACAAACCTTTCACTCATTTCATTTAAAATGCATGTCTTACACTAATTTCATTTAAAAAACTGAAAAGACAAACAATAACAGGAAATAATTCCATAATTAAAAACAAAGAATTATTTTTAATTTTAATTTACATAAGAAAAATGTAACTACTGCTACTGCAAATTTAAAAATGCTATTGGCGAGATCTGCGCACGGCTGTTATAAATGTACCCATTTTTTCTTCTTATCAAGGAGCAAATTATAAATCGCCAAATATTTTTCCAATTCCAATTTCTTTCATTGAAAATAATTTTTAAGTCGTTACAAACATTGCTTTCATATTTAAATATTTTCGTTGGTACTACTTAGTTATCCCGTGGACCAATTTCGCTAAATTATACAAATTGACATAATATTTATTTTAAATAACGAAAGAACAAATAAATTATTATAACATTAATAAAAATACAAATAAAACGTCGAAATAAAAATCACTTTGTGACGTAAACACGTGTAACTTGCTTAAAGTCAGGTGAATTTGACATTTACGATCAACCATTATTGGCATTTAATCTTATAGTTTGGCGATAGATTTTTGGTCGACGGAAAATTTAAGCAGTCCCGTCGACCAAAAATTTATCGCCAAATCATAAGATTAAATGCCAATAACGGTTGATCGTAAATGTCACATTCCCTTGACTTCAAGGAAGTTACACGTGCTTACGTCATCAAGTTATTTTTATTTCGACGTTTTATTTGTATTTTTATTAATGCTATACTAATTTATTTGTTCTTTCATTATTAAAATACAACTTATGTCAATTAATGTAATTTGGCGAGTGGTTTGGCGATTTATATAATTCGGCGAAATTGGTCAACGGGATAACTAAATAGTACCATTTTTTTTCATTAAGATGTTCGTATTTTTTTTTTCAAACTCATTGCGCCGTTTTTATTCTTTATCCAAAAGAGTTAATTTGAATTTTTTTCGTTGCTAGAGTAACGGATGTAATGTTAGATATTTTGAGGTTTAAACGCCAAAAACACCGCCAAATTAGAAAAATATGAAAAATGTCATGAACTGTCGGACTTATAAGAATTTACTTGGCACCAATCGATTCAGCATACAAAAATACATTAGATTATGCTATCATCTGACACATAATTATAATATCCGACTTCTAAGGAATTTTTTTCCCTCTCCTTGCAAAAACGCCGTTAGGGGTGCTACTTTAGAAAATCCATTTTTAGCTATACTATATAGATATGCCATTTGGCGGTGACTCGATGATCGAAAATTAGTCCAATATCATTTGAAATATTACATAACAGATGAGAAATTACGAAGAAAGACGAAGAAGAAATGACGAATTACAGAAGACTTACAATTTTTTTTTTTCAAAATGTTGAATTTTTCGATAATGATAACGCATGATTGTATAAATTTCCTTAAAAACTATCTTTATTTCCTAGATTTCGAAGGTGTGAATTTTCCTATAAATGATATTGGCGATATGACTTAAGAAAAAATAAAATAAACAATAGATAATATTTGCTTAAAAAAATGGATAATATTCATTGATCTGAGTTCGAGTTTATAAATATCACATGCTTTCGGAATTACGGTGAAAAACATTTTAAAAAATATGAAATTATTTTACAATATGTATGTGTGGCAGAAATTCACACTAAAATTAAAGTATTTGATTCCATTTTTAAAACATTAACTGATATCCATATAAGTTACAATTGAATATAAAAATGTACTCAAAAAAAGATCTCGTTCACTTGAAAAAAACACCATTTATGAAAATATCCTCAAGCTAGTGTCACACTTACACATTTTTGACTTAAAATCACATTGTTTGGCGACAAAAGTAAAATAAAAAATCGTAAAGAAATAAATATTAATTACACATGTCACTCACAATTACATCTGCTTGTTTCTTCTATAAGTTACGTGATGGGGTTTAAATAAAAAGAAAAAGAAAAAGAAAAGAATAAAAGGAAAAAAAAAGTCATTAAAAATTCATCTAATCAAATTTTCAAATTCATTTCTATAATCTAACGAAAGCGATAATGAGCCAAATATTGCGTATCAATTGTAATCTTTCTCATTAAATTAATTTTTAAGCATTACAAATATTTCTTCCAGGTTTAAATTAAATTACAAATATTTCTTTTATGTTTAAATTAAATATATTCGTTTTTTAACATAATCCCTCATTTAAATGTATATTTCTTTCTTTTTTTACAATTAAATATCAGTAATTATTTTTTCATTTATTTTCTAACGGATGCAGCGATTTCAAATCATTTGTCGCCAAAAAATAACCTCTGGCAACCTTTTCGTTCAAAATAACAATAAAATGCGAAATTTATTATCAAAAATCATAGTTATCCCTGTATATTTTACTCATAAACCACCACGTGAATATTCTCTATCGAATGACACCATTTGTACAAAAATCCACCGGGTAGTTTTTGAAAACATTCGGGCGGAACTTTTAGATATTACTGCTTTATAATATATATGTGATATGATATTGTTCATTTCCCGAAGGTAGAAAATGAAAATTCTCCAAATTAAGAGGAATAAGATACGTGGAATTTTTTACAGGGGCGCAATTTCCTAAGCAAGGATTTGAATCAGCCTATACAACGAATAAATTGGAATATCCCATGATAAAATATGTATTAAATTAAATAAAGGTGAAAACTTTTCATATCTGATAAATAATTACTCAATTCGTGTATAAATATGTAGCCACAAACTTCCTTTTACTTATTCATTATCGTTAAAACTCTCATTTTCCTTTATTCTTATCTTTTTAAATATTAACTGGTGATGCGTAAATCTGTAATCCTCCGGGTTCAGCGAATTCTTTTTGCCTGAAGTTTATTAAAGATTGTCTGTTAAAAGCTAGATGGATATTAAATGTTGCATTTCTTTTTTTCTTTCAACAGGTAACGAAAACATGGAAATATTTTCAAAACTTATAGAAATACCGCAGAGAAATTCGAAGAATAAATTGAAATATTACAAAATATTTTATGAGAATATTTATGTTAAGGAAATAACATCAAACAAATAAAAGACAAATATTTGAAGTCGTTGCTTAAATATATATTCGCACATTTATTTTTTCTTATTCGGTATAATTAATACTACCTTTTTGATTTATTCCAGTTTATTTAAATACGAAACTGATGAAGCATAAATATGTAATCATTCGGGTTCAGCAATTTCTTTTTTTGTGAAGTTTATAAAAGTTGTTCGGTAAAGTGGAGATTAACTCTTGTACTTTTTGTTTTTTGAACAGATATTGGAAACATGGAATTATTTTGACAAGTTCTAGAAATAATACTGACAAATACGATTTGTAAAATAAAATATTTAGTAAAGAAATTATGAAAAGATTTATGGTATGAAGCATAATTACGAAAGAAAATTCATACATAAAACATAAAAATAAATGCATTAAACCTGCTCTGTATAATTTAAAAGATTTTTTTATAAATTCGAAGCTCCATAAATATTTATTGTTTTTGTTTTCATTAGAGGCAATACTTGCGTAATTATTACGCTCTTAATGAGTAGTGAGGTTTTAAAAAAATTCACTACTGAAAAATCATTAAAAATTTTTCAGCAGTAAAGCATTTATTTTTCAAGTAACAAATTATATTTAAAAACGGAGTTACGATATGCATCAAAACAGATTTATGATACTCATTTAATGTATTAACAAAAAGAAAAAAATCATCCGCAATTATAGATTATGAAACACTTTCCAACAAATTCAGAATAAGGTAACAAAACTGCACCGTTTAATAAATTAAAACGTTTTATCTAATTCAACCATATGGAAACGCGTAACACATTTGAAATATCAATTTCCGCTGTTGCCATCTACAATCGAAAAGTTATCCTAATTCTTTGAGCAACTCTGTATATGATATATAGATATGTAACTGTAAACTATATGCATGGCAAAATTTAGTTCATTTAAAAAGCACATTAATATACATCTGATGAAAATTTCCCTTCGGCAATTTTCGTTAATAAGGAGATTTGTACGTGAATTTTTTTGTGCAGTTATGTATATGAGGTATGGAATTTATGTATAACGAGTAAAATGCAAAAAATAATTTAAAATTTAAAGCGCATGCCGAATTTTAAAACGCACTTCCAGCAATTATTACTGCATACTTCCATGGAAATAATCAAATCTATATTTATCTCTCTATGTTATGCCTATATTCTGTAAAAAGCACTCAACGTTTAACAGTTTCAACTAAAGCAGAAACGCAAAAAGATGGTGCTTTATTTTGTCAAAATTCCGCATTATGATAAAACTTCAACAGTGTTTCAATTATTTGTGATCATATGTAAGATTCAACTACAACAAACTTTTATATGCACAATCAATATGTTGCTTTATAGCATGATATTATCCACCTACTTGTCTTGTAGTTAAAATGATCGCTATAAGAGAAGAGGTGTCTGGGTGGAATTCCGGTTTAGGATTGTAATTTGTTTGATTCCACTTCAACACCCATACTTTGAAAGGTACGGCTGATCTTCATACGATGATACTTCTTATTAAGAAAGGCTGCGTTTTAAATTACCCCTACATTTGGATAAGCAACGTGGCGCCTTTTTTTCGGTTCCAGAAGAATTTATCTATACATAGGCACGACTGATCTTCATAGGATGATAATTCTTATGAATTCAACCGGCTGTGTTTGAAAGGACCTCTAGGTTTGGATAAGCACCGTGGCGTCTTTATTCGGTTCTAGAAGAATTTATCTATACATAGGCACGGCTGATCTTCATAGGATGATACTTTTTATGAAGAAAGGTTTCATTTTAAAGGACCTCTAGGTTTGGATAAGCACCGTGCGCCTTTTTTCGGTTCTAGAAGAATTTATCTATATATAGGCACGGCTGATCTTCATAGGATGATAATTCTTATGAATTCAACCAGACGTGTTTAAAAGGACCTCTAGGTTTGGATAAGCACCGTGGCGTCTTTATTTGGTTCTAGAAGAATTTATCTATACATAGGCACGGCTGATCTTCATAGGATGATACTTCTTATGAAGAAAGGCTGCGTTTTAAATTACCTCTAGGTTTGGATAAGCACCGTGGCGCCTTTTTTCGGTTCTAGAAGAATTTATCTATACATAGGCACGGCTGATCTTCATAGGATGATACTCCTTATGAATTCAACTGGCTGTGTTTGAAAGGACCTCTATGTTTGGATAAGCACCGTGGCGCCTTTATTTGGTTCTAGAAGAATTTATCTATATATAGGCACGGCTGATTTTCATAGGATGATACTTCTGATGAAGAAAGGCTGCGTTTTAAAGGATCTCTAGGTCTGGATAAGCACAGTGGCGCCTTTTTTCGGTTCTAGAAGAATTTATCTATACATAGGCACGGCTGATCTTCATAGGATGATAATTCTTATGAATTGAACCGGCTGTATTTGAAAGGACCTCTTACGCACCGTGGCGTCTTTATTCGGTTCTAGAAGAGTTTATTTATTCATAGAAAAAAAAGTCTCATATCGCTCAGTTATTCCGATATGATACTATAACTTTCGTACCTCATCCCGACAAGCAAGGTTATGAGACGATCTTTTTTATTGGTATAAAAATATCAAAAATTTAGAAAACGTGTTTTGTTCTGAATGCTAAAGCTAACTAAATGTTAAATTGATATTTGTATAATTTCGAATGTTTGATCAATTTATGTTGCTGTGATACGAAATTCGTTTTATGTGTTACCCATACTTGACAGTCCAAATTATCAGTACTACGTGCACTTTTTGTTAAAAGTTGTTTTCTTTCATTACTATTACTTTCTTCTATCTTTACAAGAGGAAAGTATTGGATTCGTGAAAATTTTCGACTTTCGGTTTTCGACGGATTTACACGTTTTAGGGGTCAGAGATTCCGAAAAACATATTTTTACAAAAAGTCTGTCTGTGAGTCTGTGGGACTCTGTCTGTCTGTCTGTCTGTCTGTTTGTCTGTCTGTCCGTCTGTCCGTCCGTCTCTCTGTCTGTATGTGACACAAATTTCGTGGGTGCTCTATCTCAAGAACTAATGAACGAAATTTAATAAAAACTTATATTCAGTTAGTCCCTGATATGAATTGGTGCTGATTTGTTTTTGGTGTAAATCGCTCAACAGATGGCGCTGCTATGCAACATTTTCCACGATTTCTACAATAGCTCAATCTCCAGAACTAATGCACGGACTTTCATCAAATTTCAGATTCAGTTAGTCCTTGACATGATTTGATGTTTTAAACATTTTGGTGTAAATCGCTCAACAGGTGGCGCTGCTATGCTGCATTTTTTGCAATTTCCGCAATAGCTCTATCTCAAAAACTAATGCTTGGATTTTCAACAAACTTCAAATTTAGGTAGGACCTTGATATGAATTTGTGCTGTTTATGTTTTGGTGCAAATCGCTCAACAGGTGGCACTGCTATGCTGCATTTTTCAGAATTTCCACTATAGCTCTATCTTAATAACTAATGCATGAATTTTCATCAAACTTCAGATTCAGGTATACCTTGATATCAATTAGTGTTATTTATGTTTTGGTGTAACTCTCTCTACAGGTGGCGCTGCTACGCTACATTTTTCCGTATTTCCTCTATAGCTCTATCTCAATAACTAATGCACGAATTTTCATCAAACTTCAAATTCAGATATAATTTGATATGAATTGATGCTAAATTGATGCAATTTCTTGTACTATTTAAATGATTTAATTGACGTGATTTATATAGAAGAAAGTTTTGTGATGGCCACAACATACTAGTTTTTATGTGGAAACATGGCAATACAAATTATGAATTTGAAAAAGAAAAAGTTTAGTTTGAGGAGTTAGGGGATGAAACAGAGCCCTCGTTGGGATTATTCCTTGTTTCTGCTGATAATTAACCAGTTTACGGTTTAAAATTGTACCTGACCGTGGTTCAAAAAACATAATTTAATGTGTAATTCGTGTACCAATTATTAGAACAAGCTCTCACCGCTTTCTGGTGGCAACTCTTTTCGGACCATGATTTGAGATTTAAGTAATACAGTAAAACCTCTTTTATCCGAAACACTTCTAACCGAAACTCTCGGTTAAACAAAATCCATTTTTAAAGCTTTTTTTTCTACTATCACATTCCTTGTGTGCAAAATCCATTTTTAAAGTTTTTTTAACTATCATATTCCTCCTGTGCAAGCGGCCCTTTCTGAACCACGAGTACATATAAATATTTTCGATCATCTTTCTTAGAATTCCTTTGATTTTAACTTGAGCTCCCGTAAGCTGTTGAGTGGAGAAAACGAAGAAAACGAACAAATTAGCGATTCTGATGCTTTTGAATGTTTTGCAAAAGGTCTGTCTTGGCTGGAGCAGAAGGCAGACTGTGATACTGGCGAACTAATAATGTTTAAAAACTTCGTGATAGAGCTTCAAAGCAAAAGCAATCGAAACTGCGACAAACAAAATATTGTTTCAAACCCTGGTGAAATATGTAAAAGGTACTTAATTTCAAAATTAAAGCTCAGGTAATTTATTCTTGTTTTTATTTTGCTATTGCTTTATTTTTATTAAGCCTTTGTTACCATAATAAGAAATAGTGCTTTTCTTCTCCTTAATTCTCCTTAATCTTAAAATTGAAGCGTTCTCTATTATCCGAAAATTTCGATTTTTCGTAAGAGGGTCGGCTCCAATTACTTCGGATAATCGAGGTTCTACTGTATTTAAATAGTTCAGTGCTACAAAGCCAAGCATGCAATTATATATCTACACATGGAAGTTACCTATGACAGAAAAAATAAATAGTTTTGAAGTTCTTATTCAAAATTTCATAAATTTTTGTTTTGGGAAAACGGTTGACGCAAAATTTAAATATTAAATAAAAATATTCGTTCTTAAACTGAAATTGACTATTACTCTTCGCGGAGAGTTATTTGACTAACAATTTAAAAATCTTAGTATTACATATTTAATACCGAATACTGATTTTTTTAGTTTAAACAAAATTTAAAACTAAAAAACAAAAATTGATGATTTCGTGAATTCTTTCGAGTCAACAACTACAAAATGCGACTTGAATCGAATATTCAAAAGAAAATGGCAGCAACGTATTTCTCCTCATGCTTAATTCATGTTTACAGCGAAATGAATTTAAAGAAATGTTTTTGGCACTTACAGAAGAATTTCTGAAACATTTTACATAATGCTTTCTGCGAAGCCTGAACAAGGACTTAGTAAACAAATGATCATCAACTGAATACGAAATAATATGAAAATATTTATATCAACTTAGGATTTGGACGTTTTGTCATGTAAAAATCGTCCTTACTGGTGACGAGAACAATTTAGCATTCAAATACCTAACACTTTAAAAATACTGCTGGGAATTTTACATATTCAAACTTAAAAATTATTTAGAAAGCTGCCTAATATATAACCAGCGAAGAAGAAATGTGTCAAAACATTTTAATTTGCACCATAAAATGAATTTTTCTACAAAGAAAAAATTGAAAACAGGGAAACAAAAGTGAAAAAAAACAAACAAAAAAACCCGTAAAAATATTAAGATATTAATTTATTTTTGCAATGGGGTAATGTCCGGTAAGATAGATATTGACGTAAAATGAATATATATAGATAGCAATTATTTATTCAAAATATATAATACGCTTTAAAAAAGTTTAAACGTTATAAATTATTTTCAAGTACGCGTTGGCAACATTTATATTCCGTAAGAAAGTTTGCAATTTGAATCGGGGAACATATAAAGCTTTCTTTCTTTTTAAGGAATTCTCCTTTTTCTCATAAAAAACTTCCAAAAAATAATATTTATTTTGGTTTCTCATAATTATTTATATTGTATTCTTCTATAAGCGATTTTGAACTACAATTTGTCAAAAACAGGGTAAAAAATATCTTAAATATTTTTTGTTTCGTGAGCATTTTTATGCTATGGGAAAAAAGTAATTAATTAAGCTTAATAAAAAAGAAAAGTGCCCGGTTAAACTGGTGGCATTGAATTCACAAGCTATTTATACTAACTGCAATTGTACCTTTATTTACGTCTATTATTCACCAAGTAGAACTCACTCTTTTTGAGCAAAATGGTAAAAAATCAGGTAAGCGATATATCAAAGTAAACCAGTGTACCAAATTTGAAGCAAAACGGATAATTCTGCACGAAAAATCCATTTATCTAAATTAAGGGGTATTATCCTCCTTTACTACCTTTATTCTTAACCAATGAACTACCAAAACTAATCAGAGAAGTGCCTTATGAGAATGAACCTGTTTACGAAATTTGATGCAAATCGGATATTTCTATCAAGAGTTATCGCGTTACATGCATACAGAACCTGCGGGCACATTTGCTCTCAGGCTTTGATAGACTGTGAGCTAAAAATGCATTTTAAATTTCGCAAATATTAAGGAATAAAAGAGGTTGTAAATTTACTGTGCTGTACTGTAATAATACTGTAAAATATTTAATATTTCCACATTTAATTTAAATATGATTGCATTTATTTTACTTATTTGAAAAAAAGAAAATAATGTTGTAAATTGAATTAGTTCTCCTTGAATTAGTGAATATGTTAATCTTATAGGTGTTTGTTTGTATTTCACATGTACTTCTATAATACGTCTAATTTTGAATTAAAAAGTTCGAGGAAAACATGTAAAAACAACTAGAATAACAAATCTTCTAATATTTGATAACCTGTGCACCCACCTGCCATATAAAACTATAAAGCAAGCAATAGAAGGATGAAATAATCATCCTTTTCTTCCGACAAACACAAGTCATATCTATGCGACTCTCATAAACAAATTTTTGCCTGGTAAATTAAAACAAAGCTTTGATGTTGAAATTAATGTCATGGTTTATGGTATTATTTATTACTTTATTATTTTCTTTTCTTTTTTTTAAGCAATAATTCAGTCATAAATTTTAAATATTGCAGTTTTAAATTAAAGTTATGCATTTTAAATAAAATGAGCGAATGTACTAAATTTTAAATGAAATTAATGAAATAAGAAAAAATACGATGGGAACAATGTTTTGCGATTTATCACCTGCGACCGGCTAACATAAAAGTGCCAAATTCATGATTTCTGTATCAGAATCTTCGGATTTGGGGAAGGACTGAACAAGTAAATTAAATTATAGAGGAAAAGGTCCAAATACCGGCTAGGGTCCAAATACCGGCTACTAGGTGTTCTGAGAACTGAGCGCAGCGCAGCCTAGCGGTGATAGGCAGAGTTTGTAACTTTAATTGAGAGAAGAAAGTTACGAAAAGTACGTCGCCGAAGTCTGTGTCATTTACAAATAGTAAATGCAAAAGTGTCGAATCTACGCAATCTGGTACATCAAAAGTTTTTCAGATATGTGTTTCTCATTTTTTTTTAATATACTGATCGTATATTGGCTTGAATTGTTGATTGAATTATTTTCTAGACATATTTAGCTCTCAACTGCCATGCGCAGATTATTGGTATTTTATTATATGAATGAGTAATACCGGTTTTAACTTAAACACAGCAGTGGTCCAAATACCGGCTACCTAGAGTGGTCTAAATACCGGCTAGCCGGTATTTGGACCTCTCTCGGTTGCTCTGCTTGAAGAAGAGGAAAATAAACTAATTTTAAATAGTTCATAATTAATAAGTTAATTTAAATGGTTCAGAAATAGTTCCAGTCCCATTTCGCAATATGAAAAAAGCAACCATGGCGGTAATTCTACAGGACCGACAGTGGTTACCGGATCGCTGTTGGACACTACAAAATTGCCTGCAATAAATGTGAAGAGAAAGAAAAAAGTGACGGAGTAAACCAGGCGAAAGAGGCAGAAATTTGATTTTAACCCTCTCGTTGCGCACCCAGAGATTTCCTCGGGCAACGTAAAAGCAGCCAAATTTGCGGAACCCGAGATTTCATCGGGGATGCATCTTTTCCGTCTAATTAACCCTCCTTTATTATTCCCACCAGTTATTTTTTTATTGTAAATTTTGCTTCATTTAATCGGAACAGTTTCCCGGTTAAATTAGACCAAAATTTTTGTTTTGAAAAACCGGTGACAAAAGAATAAAAATTCTTAAATGACGCTCGTCACGAAGGGGTTAAATACGCAATTTTCGAAGCTATTTTGATAAAGCAATTACGCAGCGAGAGGGTTAAAAAAGTGAAAAAGGAAAGCATCCAACAGAGGAAGATGATTAATTTAAGTCTTCTGCATGGGTGCTTTCTCTGTGGACAAGAATGGGGGAGGAGATTCTGGGTTCAATGTTAAGAATGCGCTATGTGGGCTGATAGGGACTATACCGACGCAGAGAGTAATATTATGTTTTTGATTATTTCAGATAAAATAATTCCCATTTCAATCAGCAAGCTTTTTTGTTTTTGTTTTTGTTTTACACGTTAAAAATCAAAATTAGAAACATAATGGGAAGAAGACTGTGAGAGATAGTCGAAAAGAATTTTAGAAATTTGACAAAAATACTTATTTATTAAAAATTATGTATTTTTTCTGTGCATAAGAAATGTTATTAATCAATACAATTTATTAAAATAATATTCTTATTGCTTAATAATTGTCATTAGCTCTATTTGTGAGATCTTTTGGAAAAAAACTTAGGTAGCCGGTATTTAGACCACATTTTAAAAACTCAAAATTTGAAGACTTTCGGAATTTCGCTTTTTATAAACAGAAAACGCCTTTTCAACTAATTTTTTTCTCTCTAAATATGTGTACGACGTGTCAAGGTACACTGCTGTCACTTTTTACTTTATTAATTTTGAAAATTGTATGATCTAGATTGAAAACAAAAGTGGTAGCCGGTATTTGGACCTTTTCCTCTATATAAAATTAACGTGATACAATGCTTAGCATATATTTAAGGGAGACCAAACTGGTCGCCAAGTGCGGCTAGTTTTAAGAATAAGTGATAATTAGGAGATTTTCAGAAAAGAAAGATTTAAAGGCATTATAATCAAAAATGCCGATAGTAAATCATAAAAAGAAGGAATTCAATTACAGACACTAATAGCTGCACATTCTATCGCTTGCTATTTTGACAATTTTTTCTTCGAGACATTCTTTTCGGAAATAAATAGTATGAAAAATTCAAGTAAAAATATCTTGTCAAATGACTCGAATTCGATTTACAATCTCTAGTCCAGGCAATAGGGAATTTTACCTAGCAAAATTAATGGTAGTTCTGGAAATCGGCTTACTTTATTTTTTTTAGGTCGCTGAATCCCAATTTGTAACTTCCCACCAAAATTTTCCCCGGAAACACCTCAAATTTTGGTAATAAGCCCCCAAAAAGGTTTTTATTAAAAAAATCAATTTTTTTTATTGTTTTAGGGGAAAAGTATCTAGAAATTCAGAAAGTAGACAAAATTTGCAACAAATTAGAAATACGACATTATGACTTAGGATGAAGGGGAAGGGGGATCTGCCTCGGAACTTGCGCGCGGTGCTGTGTGGACTAAGTTTCGCAATTCCACTTAACCACTCACACGTTTACATTCGCCCTCCCATCTTCCCTCCGAACTTTCTCTATAAGGTTTACTTTAAGGTTTTTGGGTCGCTGAGTCCGAATTTTTAACTTACCCCCAAAATTCCCCCCCCCACCCCGAAAAGCCTCCAAAATAGTTGTTACTAACTTAAATTTCTTACTGTTTTAGGGGAAAAGCATTACAAAATTCAGAAACTAGACAAAATTTGCAACAAATAAGATATATGACATTATGTCGTAGGATAAACAGTGAGAGAGGGGGCTGTTTCGGAACATTTCCCGCGTGCTTTTCTCAAAAACCAATTTTTTTCAAAAAATCAATTTTTTGGTAGGTTGAGGGTGAAATTTTGCTGGGAAGTTAACAAATTCGGATTCAGCGACCTAAAAAACATAAAGTGAGTCGAAATCCAGAACTAGTATTGATTTTTCCAGGTAAAATTCCCTATTGCCTGGACTTCATAACTTAGTGCACGTAGCGCCGCAGTTCAGAGGCAGCCCTCCCCTCCCCGTTCATCCTACGTCATAATGTCATGTATCCTATTTGTTGCAAATTTTGTCTAGTTTCTGAATTTTGTAATGCTTTTCTCCTAAAACAATAATAAATTTAAGTTAAAAACAACTATTTGAGGGGGGGCGTCAGGGGGGGGGATTTAGGGGGATGTTAAAAATTCGAATTCAGCGACCGCAAAAACTTAAAGTAAACCTTATAGAGAAAGTTCGGAGGGGAGATGGGAGGGCGAATGCAAACGTGTGAGTGGTTAAGTGGTTTTTTTAATAAAAACCTTTTTTGGGAAGGTTGCCGGGGGGAAATTTTGGTGGGAAGTTAAAAATTCGGATTCAGCGACCCAAAAAACATATAGTAAGCCTTTTTCCACAACTACCATGAATTTTGCTAGGTAGAGCTCCTATACGGTCTCTATTGCCTGGACTACTCTTAAAATTACGAAGCTGATATAAATTATTCAGCATCTAAGATGAGACTACACAAATAATATTTAAAAAATAAATTTCTAAAGTACAGTAGAACTTCGATAATGCGATGTAATTGGGACCGACCCTCTTTCAGAAAATCGAAATTTTCGGATAATCGAGAATGCTTCAATTTTAAAATTAAGGAAAAATATATGCCCTTTTTCTTATTATGGTAATAAGTGCTCAACAAAAATAAAACAATAACAAAATAGAAACAAGAGTAAATTACCTGAATTTTAATTTTGAAATTAAGTACCATTTACATATTTCACAGGGGTTTAAAACAATCTTTTATTGTCGCAGTTTCGATTGCCTTTGCTTTGAAACTCTATCGTGAAGCTTTCAAACATTATTAGTTCACGAGTCTCACAGACTTTCTGCTGCTCCAGCCATGCCAAACCTTTTATAAAACATTCAAAATTCGAGAATTGCTAATTTGCTAGTTTTCTTCGCTCGTTTTGTTTGTTCTACTCCGCAGCTTACGGGAGCTCAAGTTAAATTCAAAGGAACTCTTAGAAAGGGGATCCAAAATAGTTATATGTACTCGTAGTTCAGAATGGACCGCTTGCACACAAGGGATATGATAGTAAAAAAAAAAAAAAAAAAAGAAAAGGGAAAAAATGCTTTGAAAATGGATTTTGCACACAAGGAATGTGATACTAAAAAAAAAAAAAAAAAAAGCTTTAAAAATGGATCTCGGTTAACCGAGAGTTTCGGTTAAAGGAGTTTCGGATAAAAGAGGTTCTGCTGTGTATCAAATATTACCCATATTTTTTTAATGCTAAAAATAAAATTTTAAGAATTATTGAATCATTATTATTTGATCTATTACAATTTTATATTTTTTGTACATCATGATCACGTAAAACATATTTCTGGAAAAATTTACCACGTGGATGCGAAAAGGTTTGCCGTCCCTGCCCTATAACCTTTCGATGCTGGAATTGTTCCCTCTCCCAACTGAAGAATTCCTAGAGTAAATGCCTGAAGACATGTCACGATGATTGCGGTCTTCATGAAATATCTAAAACTGTTGAAACGTTGAAGGTTGATGATATCGTCAAACGTTTCTAAAGACCTTGTGTTTACAATGCTGAGAAAACTGTTGTTGAGCACAGGAATTTGATAACTAAGAGAGACAAAGAGTATATAACAGGACTAACACTATGAAGTTCTACTGAATATGTTCCTGAATCCGTATCCACTTGGGGTTTTTTGCTTCACTTCTGTGATATGCCATCCTTCAAACAAATTACAGTTAACACCTGATGTAAAATGAAAAAAAAAAAAAAAAAAAAACGTTTTGAAAAAGGCTACGTATAAAACAAAGCGAGTACGGTATAAGGCTGGAAAAGTGATGACTGAATCTAATGTAGTGAAATTCAATTTACAAATTTAGAAATACTGTGGTGCGCGAAGATTTTTATATTAAACTTTGGGTACGAATTAGAGAGCATTTCAGTATTTTTAATAGAAGAACATGCATTTCGTCTATATTTACTGATTAGGAACTGTAGACAAAACTACATCAACCTTAGTTTCCAGTTAAAAATTGAGTGAGATCTGCGAGAAAACTGAGCCGTACTATAATTCGCCGGTAAAAAGTAAATTAAAATATTTATTGAGAAAATTAGACTCATGGATATCGAGAATTTCTTTGGAAAATTCGTTATTAAATGACCATTATATAATTATGATATATTTTTAGAAAACTGAAGTCCTCGTGCTGTTTATAAATCACAAATTCTTAAAAAATTACTAAAAATTACATAACATTCATGGACATTATTTTTTTTCTCACTAGGGGACTTTTACCCCCTACACGTTCAGATTCTAAAAATCCGTTAATTTGATCGGTTTGAAAAAAAAATTACTTAAGGTTGAATTATAATTAAAAAACCATTGCCGATATCCCTGTAAACGGGTTTAAATTTATTTCTCTTTTAACTTATCAGGGAAAGGTTTCTTTTACACTTATTTTAATACCTTGACACCAGTTTTTCCATAGCGGTAATTTTAACACATTTAATCTTGAAAAGTTTTAGATTAGATAATAAAAATTTCTTTACTAAAATACTGGTTTTCACATTTAAAATTTTCGTAATACTTAAATGGCAAGTTTTCTTGCCAACCGGATTTAATGAGTTAATGAATAATTTTAAGGCCAAAAAAGCTGCTGTCAATTGCTGTTTTCATGTTTGATTAAATAAAATTAGTTAAACGTCTGATAATTTGCTAATGTAAAACGAACTAAGTAAACAGAGTCTTTGTCCAGGTATTTTTTTTAATACAGCTATAAGAAAATGATTTTATATTATTTAAATCTGACGTAATTTTAACCGCACTTTTCTTTTTGTAATATTCACCTGGAAATATTTCAATTGTTAGAAAGGAAATATTATTTGATCTGTCTTTGGCAACAGTAGTTAAAAAGATTATCTCGAAATATGAAATAGATCTCACGTGTACGTGTAGATATATATTTTAATTTAAACTGTTTGGCAATATTATTTGACTATTTGAATAGGACGTAATTTCACTCGCAATTACTGCTTTTAACACATATTAAATAATTAATTGTTTTATAGTTTTTTTTTTTAAATAATCACGGGTATAAACAATTTTTATGACGTAATTTTTAATATTTTCCTGCTTTTAACACGTAATCATTTAATTCTAATTTCATAGGACTTTTTTTACTTATAATAGCCACGTGTAAATAAATTTTCAGTTTAAAGAAAATATTATTATTTGAGTAGTTTCTACAATTTTGGCAACATATTAAAATAATAACCTTTTCTAAAGTATGTAAAAAAACCCCTCTGAAATGCTGAATATTTGAATTTAAAATAGAAACAAACACTATTAATACTTGAAAATTTTTCCAGAGAGAAACATTTGCCTTGCATGCAATATTTCAAATGAAAATCAAATTTCAAATTACTTGTTTAAAAGGCGCAAAGGCCACCCTAGTGAAAAAAATTCCATGCCGGGACTCGAACCCGGGCCATCAATATAATGCACTGGCATTCTACCGACTAAACTACATGGAACGATACCCAGCCTGAAACTTCTCATTATTGACAACTTTATTGCTACAAACGCAGCACAAGATGGAATATTTATCGTGAGCACCGACATTGGGGCATTTCTCTTCGAAAGATTGTTAAAACGTATGTAAAATATTTTTAATTTAATAAAGTGGTGAGAAATAGAATTAAAAAATAGTCGCCTTTTGCAGTCCTGCTATAGTCGTCTTTAGTACGTCCGTCTGTCCGCATATAACAGCGAAAAACTACCCAACTGATTGTTTTAAAATTTAATATATATAATCATTGCAGAATTGTGTCGAGTTATTTCATATTTTATGTAAATCGAATACAAAACTTTAAAAAGATAATAATAAAAGTCTTCTTCATTCTTTTAAATCCTATCATATGTAATTAATTCTATGATATCGCATGATAGGTGATGCTTCTATTGTTATTTCCGTATTACTGAATTTAATATTTTAATATATATAATCTACGAGCACGAAAACCTACGAATAGCTTTCGAACGGCGGCTTTGATTTTGACATTTATTTATTTATTTATTTTGTGTGTGTGGAGGGGGGGGGGGGGAAGCTCGTTTTGGTGATTTTCCAAGTAGACCAAAAGCTTCAATAGAAATAAAAAAAAAAAAAATTGAAAGTTACAATTTGTAGGTAATTTTATCGTCCAGTTACTTTTACAAAGAAACTGCAATTGAGTTTACTTTATGGCTGATATATTTCTCAATTTACACAATGTTTAACTGGTCGTTTTATATGAGATGCTCTATACAGTTCTTCACCAAATCATACAAAAAAAAAATCTCTAATCGTTAGCGCATACACAGTTAAAAATTATTCCTTACAAATGTTTTAATTTCATCAAATGTTTAACATATTTATATTGTAATTATACTAGTATGTTTCTGATGTACTTTGTCAAGTTTTCTTAAAGTGGCGTTAAATTTTATTTAATACACTGCAGGATCTAAACAAAAACAACAAAAAAATTCTTGAATTTTTTAAAGAAATCTTTATATCTCTACTAGCAGGCTATGCCCGCTGCGCTGGTCAATATTTCCAAATGAACTTTGGATTAAACTAAATGGTGAATTTGAACTTGTATTTTAAACAATATGGATCTTCAGCTTGACTTTGCTCATTACTGAAAACGATGAGATCGCCATTGCGATATAATGTTATCTTAAGCGTTGGACAAAATTTAGCAATTAAGAAGTAATTGTTTTAGTTGATTATAAACAGCGAACTTATGGTCGGGTAATGAGACCGTTATGACAACAGGAATTAATACCTCTGTAACTAATCAACATATAATGAAATCGTATATACTAACACCATTCTTAAAAGTCATGCAACAGGGCCACTTGTAACAAAATATGTTCTGTAGATTTTTTTAAAAAGGCTAAACTTTCATAATCAGGTTCACTTAATTTTTGAACTTTTACTGTTGCTCTATAACTAAGTACCCTTGAACAATATGTATACACTAAAACCTTTCGAAAATTATTACCTAACTAATTGTGGTATATCCTACGAAAGTATTATAAACAATCGGAATGAAATACAAATTTCCGTTGTAAATATATAGTAGATGATGATGATGCGATTTTGTGTAATGGAATTCATAGTAAAGTTTTCGCTTCAAACATAAACGATGCTTTCAACATTAAAGCTAATACACCAATATGTTAAGTATCCGATTACGGAAGGTTAACTTGAATTCTCATGAGCAATTACTCAAAGAAAAGTGAATATGTGGCTTTTGTGATACTTTTATGTCAGCCGGGCGCAGGTAATAAATCAATAAAAATTGTTTTCATAGCATATTTTTATTTTATTATTTTCATTTAAAACACAAACCTTTCACTCATTTCATTTAAAATGTATGCCTTATACTAATTTCATTTAAAAAACTGAAAAGATAAACAATAACAGGAAATAATGCCATAATTAAAAACAAAAAAATATTTTTAATTTACATACGCAAAATGTAACTACTGCTACTGGGAATTTTAAAAATCCTATCAGCGAGATGTGCGCACGGTTGTTATAAATGTAACCATTTTTTCTTCTTATCGAGGAGCAATTTATAAATCGCACAATATTATCCCAATTCCAATTTCTTTCATTGAGGAACCTATGACCGGAAAAAATGGAAAAAGACTCTTGTAGATTCTTCGGATGACGGCATCTGACGCCATAAACCGAGTTCATATATATGAAAATAATTTTTAAGTCGTTACAAACATTGCTTTCATACTTAAATATTTTCATTGGTACTACTTGTTATCCCGTCGACCCATTTCGCCAAATTATATAAATCGCCAAACCATTCGCCAAATTATATAAATTGACATAATCTTTATTTTAAATAACGAAATAACAAATAAATTAGTATAACATTAATAAAAATACAAATAAAACGTCGAAATTAAAATCACTTGATGTCACCTTGATGACTTTTTTCCCCTAACCGTGCAAAAACCATTAGTGGTGACACTTTAGAAAATCCTTTCTTAGCAGAAATCTATGTTATAAGAAGTATTTTTACCACGATTTTCAAGATTTTATGTTCAGTAGTTTGCGCTGTGCGTTAATTAGTCATCTAATCCAGACTTTATTTTATATACTATATTAGATATTCCATTTTGCGGTGAATCGATGATCGAAAATTAGTCCAATATCATTTGAAATATTACATAACAGAGGAGAAAGTACGAAGAAAGACGAAGAAGAAATGACGAATTACAAAAGACTTGTAATTTTTTTTTCAAAATGTTGAATTTTTCGATAGTAATAACGTATTAAAACATAAATTTCCTTAAAAACTATCTTTATTTCCTAGATTTCGAATCTGTGAATTTTCCTATAAATGAAATTGGCGATATGACTTGAGAAAAAATGAAATAAACAATAGATAATATTTGCTTATATAAAATGGGTAATATTCGTTGATCTGAGTTCGAGTTTATAAATACAGTGGAACCCGGTTAAGACGCGTTTCAAGGGAGTGGACCAAACTCGCGTATTAAGCGGGTTCGCGTATTAAACGTGATTTGCATAATGTTACAGGAACTGGTCTTATTTATACATTTAATCGTCTAAATGAACTTTAGAGCTTTCATTTATATGTTTACGGTAAAAAATTGCGTCTTTTACGTATATTTAGATTTAATTGTATTCCATTTCAACTGATTGTTTCATTTTATAGGAACAACTGGAATAACAACGGAAAATAAATATGGATTCAAACATGGCTTTATTGTGGATTAATGCGTTGCAACTAAAAATAAAACAACAAAAATAATTTTCCTACTTGACTATTGTTTAACTGAAAGTAAACAATATTAAATCTTTGAAGCACAATCCAGTTTTAAAAATCCTATTTAGTACTTGTAATTATGAATACCATTATAATCTGTCCTTCTTTTAATGTAAGAAAAACTATCCTTATTAATCTTTGTGTAAAAAGTAATGTTAGCATAGCAAAAAGTAAAGAAAATATAAAAGAATTATCCAACTGCTGTCATATTTACTTATTCGTTACAACTTTCATTTGTTGTTGCCCATAATATGCATTATAAATCGTAGTTATGATAAAAGACGTTGATAGTACGTTTGAAACCTAACTAACAACTGGTATGATCATGTCCAATCATAATAATTTTTACTTTCTTCTAACTTTACAAGAAGAAAGTAAGTGGATTCGTGAAAAATTTCGGCTTTCGGTTTTCGATGGATTTATACGTTTTTGAAGGTCTCGAATACAATTTAATGGTTTTTAGAAAATGTCTGTCTGTGAGCCTGTGTGTCACTCTGTGAGGCTGAAGTGACATAAATTTTGTGGGCGCTCTATCTCAAGAACTAATGCTCGGAATTTCACAAAACTTTAGATTCCGTTAGACCTTCATATAAACTGGTTCTGATTACGTTTTGGTCTAAATCGAGCGATATGTTGCGCTGCTATGATGCATTTTTCTCGATTTCCGCAATAGCTATATCTCAAGAACTATTGCACGGATTTTCACAAAACATCAAATTCATGATATAATTTTATGCTTATTACTTTTTGGTGAAAATCGCCCAACAGGTGGTGCCTTATGCTACATTATTCATGATTATATCAATAGCTCTATCTGAAGAACAAATGCACGAATTTTCGTCAAACTTCAGATTCATTTAGTCCCTGATATAAATTAGTTCTTTTTAACTTTTGGTGCAAATCGCCCAACAGGTGGCACTTCTATGCTGCATTTTTCAAGATTTCCGCAATAACTGTACCTCAAGAACTAATGCATGAATTTTCATCAAGCTTTTGATTCAGTTAATTCCTGGTATAAATTGGTCCTAATTAGTTTTCGGTGTAAATCGCCCAACAGGCTGCGCTGCTATACAGAATCTTTTACAATTTCCGCAATAGGTCTATTTCACAAACTATTGCACAGATTTTCATCAAACTTCAGATTCAGTTAGACGTTGATAAAAGTTGTTGATGATTAGATTTTGGTGTAAATCACCTAACCGGTGGCGCTGATATGCTGCATTTTTCAGGAAGTATTAAGATGTATGAGATAGAAAAAATTTTGGGGATTGCCACATCCGACTAATTATAACATGTGTGAGTATCCTGAATTCACCTATATCTCTCTAATACAGTAAAAACATACACGAAGTGAGACACAAAGAATGTTACGAGGCGGGATCAAAGAAGAATTGCAGTTTTGCTAAGCGGGTTTTTATTTTCTTCAAATATCCACGACTATTTTCGATTACTAATTTTTGCCTTTATTGATATGTTATTAAATAAAGTATATAATACTATTCAGGAACTTTGTTTCTCATCTTAATAAAAAAAATTCCGCTAAATTGGCAACACTCGAGAAGAAAGGAGGATTGATCAACGAATTCGCGTCTTAAGCGTGATTTTTTTCCCCTCAAAGAACCGAAAATTTATCGCGTATTAAGCGGGATCGCGTAATAACCGTTCGCGTATTAAACGTGATATTTTTGCATTAGCTTTATGGGCGATGTTCAAGGGACCGGAAAATATCCGCGTATTAAGCGGGATCGCGTATTAACCGTGAGCGTCTTAACCGGGTTCCACTGTATCACATGCTTTCGGAATTACGGCGAAAAACATTTTAAAAAGTATGAAATTACTGTACAATATGTATGTGTGGCAGAAATTCACACTGAAATTTAAGTATTCGATTCCATTTTTAAAATATTAACTGATATCTATATAAGTTACAATTGAATATGAAAATGTACTCAAAAAATGATCTCTTTCACCTAAAAAAACACCATTTGTGAGAACATCCTCAAGCTAATGTCACGCTTATGCATTTTTGGCTTAAAATCACATTGTTTGGCGACAAAAGAAAAATAAAAAAATGTAAAGAAACAAATAGTAATTACACATGTGACTCACAATTACGTCTGCTTGTTTCTTCTATAAGTCACGTGATGGGACAATTAGATATAAAAAAAAAAAAAAAAAGAAAAGAGCAGAACAGAAAGAAAATGTCGTTAAAATTTCATCTAATCAAATTTTCAGATTCGTTTCCATATCTAACGCAAGCGATAAAGAGCCAAATATTGCGTATCAAGTGTAATATTTCTTATTAAATTAATTTTTAAGCATTACAAATATTTCTTTCAGGTTTTGATTAAATGTTTCCGTTTTTTAATATTATCACTCATTAAAAAGGATTTTCTTCTTCTTTTTTTCTTTTTTTTTCATTTAAATAAAATTAGTAACAGTTTTTCTTTTATTTTTCGAGGTTTAATTGCCGTTTCAATTTTTTTTTTATCAACGATGAATTTCGCCAAGAAATAAAATGGTAACCTTATCGCCCAAAATAACAGAATTTTCCGTCATAATTCTAAAACTAATATAGGTAGAATGATGTGTTATAGCTTAAAACCTTCCCTGAAACAATACCTATCTAACGGTATAAGTTCCGTAAAAATACATGCAGTAGAACTCGAAATCTAGGTGTTCGGAACGAAATTTCCGTTTGGATTTTATATATATAATAGATAATAGAATAGATAATAGATTTTATATATATATAATAGAATAGATAATAGATTATGTGTTATGAACTATCTCAAAGTTTAAAACAGATCGCATTGTTAGATTTCCTAATTTTAACAATATCGCGTTATGTTAGTTCCACATTCCACCACCAGGGAGCGCACTCTATTCTTAACGAAAGCGTATCTGAACGAAACTCCTTCATGCAACCTTTCCGTAGATACATGAATCGGGAGGGTGGCGGTCTTAACCAATAATTTAAGATAATTGCTGAAATTACTACGAAAAATATTTTAAAGGGGCCCTATGCGGGCCCCTAATAGAGTTAGAGGAAATCGGAAGACGGCAAAATAATCGCGGGGAAAAGTTTGCTTGGGTGCTTCGGAGCTACTTTTGGCGCGAGATCTAAGCTCTACGACCAATAGGAGACCAGATATTTAAGGAAATATGAAGTAACAAAGTCCAAAATAACAAAATTTTCCGCAATCATTCTATAACTAATCTAGGTAGAATGATGTGTTATAGCTTAAAACCTTCCCTGAAACGATACCTATCTAACGGTATAAGTTCTGTCAAAATCCATGCGGTAGAACTCGAAATCTCGGCGTTCGGAACGAAATTTCCATTTGGATTATATATATATAACTAGAAAGGTAGCCCGTCAAAAATGACGGAAATTTAGATATAAAGGTATATACAACTCATGTGCAAGAATATGAGTTTTCTTGCTTGTTCCGCAGTGATAGATGAATATAACACGGTACAAATGTCATATTCGCCCCATATTGGCGCGATTTTTTTCGGACGCCAATTTGGCGAAAACATCAACAGCGTAAACAACAACATCCGGGTTACCATATCAAGCAAAATATCGACACTTTGGCGCCGGTTAAGTATACATTGCGTATATGTCATTGGCGTCAGAAAAAAATGGCGCCAATATGACATCTGTGCCAATAACACATTTTAAGAACGAAACACATTTATGAAAAACTGTGTACAGTAGAAGACCATTAATCTGCACAGTTTGGTTCCAAGTGTTATGCAGATTTGAGGCTTTTTGCGGTCATGTCTATTCAATCTTTGTTTAAATTTTTTTAATTCATATATTAGACAATTTAGATTGTTAAGCCTTAAAAATAAATAAATTTCACACTTGAAGTAAGGTAAAAACTATTAAATTATCGTATACGATTTCATGAAATGTTATTATATGTGTGTGCTTCACGATCTTGGTTACGACGTTGGCGAAATTGGCTGCAACTTGTCATAATCCTAATAGTGTGGGCCGCTATAACAAAAAAGTAACCAGTTTTTAGTAAAATTTCTGATATAAAGTAGTTTTCAAAAACTTGTGTAAAATTGCAGGCCGTTCTCATGTTATGTCAGTCCTAAGAATAATATTTCTAACACTGAAGAGTTTCCATGTACATGTGGAATTTAGAAAAGATTTTCAAAAAGAAAGGTCCTGAAATAACATTGTATTTCCTCTAACTTCAAAGTTTAATCGGGTCCTGATGTTGTTTACTGAAATCTAATAAGTACAGTTATTTTGAATATTACAACAGAATTAAAGAGTTAAACTTATTTAACTTAAACGCGCTGTTACTTCCCGATGTTATTTTTTACTATTAAGAAAGAAAATTATTTAAAATTTTCAAATCATGCATTTATAATTATTTTCCGTCTTTAATAACTAAGTAATGAAAAAATATGCTTTTGTTCTGAGCTCATAAATATGACAATAAAATAATGTAACTAAGAGACGTTGCAAAATTAAATCTTTGTGATTTCAAACGATACCGCCACCATTTTACCTACTATGATGTCATTAGAATATTGTCCATTGATTGTTGGAGAACTTACTTTGTGAATGATTACCTCAATGATTTAAAAATTTTTTAAGTTGCACGATGAATGAATCACTTGTGTTTGCTTAGGTTTATGGAATGAGATATTAAGCTGTGAACCTAATTTCAACTAAAGTTATCCAAGGATATACGCATTTTTAATTGAAATTAAAAATAATGCTTTGATCTCGAAATAAAAAGTTTTAGTTTGTTTAATTGGTTATTTCTGTTAATTATTTATTTAGGTACTTTTCCATTATAGCGCATTTAAAAAAAAAAAGCTTGGCGCAATTCAGGCATCAGAAAGTGAGATATGTTGCCAAAATATATAAACAACTATGAAAACAAATCTAATGAACTTTTGTTTATATATGCACTTATATACATGAAAAATCGTTTCTAAATATACATAATATTTTTTTTATATACAAATTACGGCACAGATTTCAGATATGAACCGGGATACCTAACTGGCGCCAAAATGGCGTTATTTTGCCTGCTATGGTAACCCGGCTATTGTTTTTTATTTATTAATAAATTGTTTATTTACTTTTATTTTCTGTTTTTAATTATGTAAACTGTTTTTTTCTATAGTTATTATTCAAACTTTTATTTATTTATAGTTATTTCCTTTTCAAAATGATAGCAAATAATTTAAAAATATATAAGTAACTGGTATTCGAAAGCGAGATTTCTGCCAAATTGGCGTCAGAGAAAAATCTCGCCAGCCCCGATGCGTATATGACATCTGTGCAAAAATTACTTCTGTTTATTATAAAAAATGGGTAAATAGCTTTTTTATATTAAATAAATTGCATACATATGGAAAAAATTGCTTGTGAGTATAAAGCAGTAAATAGGTTGTCAGAAAATACGTTGGCAAACTTCTTTCTCGCCAAGCAACTTTTCTCCGAAGTATTGTACATAAGCAATGATTGCTAGAAATGTATTTTTAATTATGATATGCGCTTTTATTTTTCACTACATTTATGCATACTATACTGTGTGTATAAATGCTACAGTTCATATGCAGGGCTACACAAATGAATTCGTAAAGGTTATTGAGTATGAGTGTAAATTGCTTAAAGGTGGTTTTTAAAGGAGTTATGCATTTTTACGCTGAACTGCATTTAGTTTACTAAGAAATGTTTGTAGAATATAGATAAAATGATATACAGGGTCACGCAAAGAACTGGATACATAACCGTCTATGGATGATAATATCTGGAAATGTGATTTCAGTAGTTTTAAGAGTAGTTTAAATTAAAATTTGGCTAAATAGTGGTATGTAATAACGATACTATTGGCTATGGACGGTAACTGCTGAAATCAATTTTTAAAAATTTTTATGCGTCTTCTAACATGTTAACTTAGTTATCTTATATCCCCAAATAACGAAGTTTTGTTGAAGAATTCAGGATGTGTTGGAAAGTGTTTCATATTCTATGCTTAGCGCATGATTTTTCTTTCTTTTTAAGTCTTATTTTGCATTTATTTTATACTTAATTTTTTAGTCTTATACTGCTTTATAGAAACTTTGGCACAGTTGTCATATACGCTAATTTGACGAAAACATCAACAGCATAAACAACAACATCCGGGTTACCATATCAAGCAAAATAACGACACTTTGCCGCCAAATAAGTACCTGTTGTGTATATGACATTGGCGTCAGAAAAAAATCGCGCCAATATATGACATCTGTGCCGAAACTTTAATATTTAATTTTTAAGCTCTTCACTCCACACCCCTTGCATATAGTACAAACTATAACACAGATAGCGCAAAATAACAGACAGTTTGGTACTTTTCCACTGTAGGGGCTTTGGCGTTTTTTAAAAAAAGCTTAGTGTAATTTGGGCATCAGAAAGTGAGATTTGGGTACTTTTCCGTTATATGGATACCATTGTCGCCAAGCGTCATAGTTGACGCAAAATGAAAATCACGTGAATTGAAGCATTTGAAAAACAAAAGAAAAAACATTGTCAATACTAAAGTGAGCATTTAAAAAATATAACATTTGAAAATTCCAGACTTTTACGAACTATTTCATTAAATCACAAATATATACTTAAAATAAGTGAACAAACTGTTATAAAATAAAGCAATAAAATAAAACTCATATTAAACTGCTGGCATAAAATTACAAATATCTTTTAGCATTTTGAAATAATTGGCGCATTACCATACATTTTGGCATGGTGTCCGTATAACGGAAAAATATCGAGATTTGTTGTCAAATCATATAAACAGCTATGAAAACAAACTTGATGAGCGTTTTTGTTTGTTTTATATGTTTATTTTATATGTATATTATTGATGTTTTTCGGTACAAATTACATCTGTTTCTGTATAAAATTAGAGAAACGGCTTTTTTATATTAAATAAATCATATAAATATCGAAAAAAAAAGCGTGTGTATATAAGATGAAACAGTGAATAGGTTTCCGGAAAATATGTTGCCAAATTTCCTTTTTCGCCAAGGCACCTATACTGGAAAAGCACCTAAAGCATATTAAAATCGCGCAGTTAGGAGCTCACACAGTACAGCGTCGTCTATTGACGATTATTTTATTATTAGCATCGGGAGGAAGATGTAAAGATGTACTTTAAATTCTCACTCATAGATTTTGAAAAATATCTTGAAAGAGCGGAGTTTAAATTAAATTTCAGTGACCTCCTTTATGAAAGATTAATGGTTTTAAATGGGAATTACGCCTAATTAGCCAGCTATCACCAAATTGGCTAACATTTGGCGCTACTGTGGTAACCCTGCATTAGTTTTTTTCAACAATTACTCATTTCAATGAGGCGGTCCTACCGGAATCGTGAGGGACACACAGAGACTTGGATTTTATATAAATAGATAGACTAGCAGGCTATGCCCGCTGCGCTGGTCAATATTTCCAAATGAACCTTGGATTAAACTAAATGGTGAATTTGAACTTGTATTTTAAACAATATGGATCTTCAGCTTGACCTTGCACATTACTGAAAACGATGCGAACGCCATTGCCATATAATGTTATCTTAAGCGTTGGACAAAATTTAGCAATTAAGAAGTAATTGTTTTAGTAGATTATAAACAGCGCACTTATGGTCGGGTAATGAGACCGTTATGACAACAGGAATTAATACATCTGTAACTAATCAACATATAATGAAATCGTATATACTAACACCATTCCTAAAAGTCATGCAACAGGGCCACTTGTAACAAAATATGTTCTGTAGATTTTTTTAAAAAGGCTAAACTTTCATAATCAGGTTCACTTAATTTTTGAACTTTTACTGTTGCTCTATAACTAAGTACCCTTGAACAATATGTATACACTAAAACCTTTCCAAAATTATTACCTAACTAATTGTGGTATATCCTACGAAAGTATTATAAACAATCGGAATGAAATACAAATTTCCGTTGTAAATATATAGTAGATGATGATGATGCGATTTTGTGTAATAGAATTCATAGTAAAGTTTTCGCTTCAAACGAAAACGATTCTTTCAACATTAAAGCTAATACACCAATATGTGAAGTATCCGATTACGGAAGGTTAACTTGAATTCTCATGAGCAACTACTCAAAGAAAAGTGAATATGTGGCTTTTGTGTAACTTTTATGTCAGCCGGGCGCAGGTAATAAATCAATAAAGATTGTTTTCATAGCATATTCTTATTTTATTATTTTCATTTAAAACACAAACCTTTCACTCATTTAATTTAAAATGCATGCCTTATATTAATTTCATTTAAAAAACTGAAAAGATAAACAATAACAGGAAATAATGCCGCAATTAAAAGCAAAAAAATATTTTTAATTTACATACGCAAAATGTAACTACTGCTACTGGGAATTTTAAAAATGCTATCAGCGAGATGTGCGCACGGTTGTTATAAATGTACCCATTTTTCCTTCTTATCCAGGAGCAATTTATAAATCGCACAATATTACTCCAATTCCAATTTCTTTCATTGAGGAACCTATGACCGGAAAAAATGAAAAAAGGCTCTTGTAGATTCTTCGGATGAACGCATCTGACGCCATAAACCGAGTTTATATATATGAAAATAATTTTTAAGTCGTTACAAACATTGCTTTCATACTTAAATATTTTCATTGGTACTACTTGTTATCCCGTCGACCAATTTCGCCAAATTATATAAATCGCCAAACCATTCGCCAAATTATATAAATTGACATAATCTTTATTTTAAATAACGAAATAACAAATAAATTAGTATAACATTAATAAAAATACAAATAAAACGTCGAAATTAAAATCACTTGATGACGTAAACACGTGTAGTTTGTTTAAATTCAAGTGAATTTGATATTTACGATCAATCATTATTGGCATTTAATCTTATAGTTTGACGATAGATTTTTGGTCGACGGAATATCTAAGTAGTACCTTTTCCATTTTTGTTTTATAACGCTAAATTCTCAGTAATTTTTTCCCTTTTATTTTACATAAAATCACTATTTTTTTTAAAAATTAAGATGCTTGCATTTTTATTTCAAACTCATAGAGCCGTTTTTATTTTTTAGCCAAAAGGGTTGGTTTGAATTGTTTCCGTTGCTAGAGTAACGGATGTAATGATAGATATTTTGAGATTTAGATGCCAAAGACACCGCCAAATTAGAAAAATATGAAATGTGTCATGAACTGTTGGACTTATAAAAATTTATTTGGTAGCATTCGATTCAGCATACAAAACTACATTAAAATATGCTATCATTTGACGCATAATTTTGATATTCGATTTTTTTCCCCTCCCCGTGCAAAAACCATTAGGGGTGACACTTTAGAAAATCCTTTCTTAGCAGAAGTTTATTTCATAAGAAGTATTTTTACCACGATTTTCAAGATTTTAGGTTCAGTAGTTTGCGCTGTGCGTTAATTAGTCACCTAATCCAGACTTTATTTTATATACTATATTAGATATGCGATTTTGCGGTGAATCGATGATCGAAAATTAGTCCAATATCATTTGAAATATTATATAACAGAGGAGAAAGTACGAAGAAAGACGAAGAAGAAATGACGAATTGCAAAAGACTTGTAATTTTTTTTTCAAAATGTTGAATTTTTCCATAGTAATAACGTATTAAAACATAAATTTCCTTAAAAATTATCTTTATTTCCTAGATTTCGAATCTGTGAATTTTCCTATAAATGAAATTGGCGATATGACTTGAGAAAATAGATAATATTTGCTTAAATAAAATGGGTAATATTCGTTGATCGGAGTTCGAGTTTATAAATATCACGTGCTTTCGGAATTACGGCGAAAAACATTTTAAAAATTATGAAATTATTTTACAACATGTATGTGTGGCAGAAATTCACACTGAAATTTAAGTATTCGATTCCATTTTTAAAATATTAACTGATATCTATATAAGTTACAATTGAATATGAAAATGTACTCAAAAAATGATCTCTTTCACCTAAAAAAAACACCATTTGTGAGAACATCCTCAAGCTAATGTCACGCTTATGCATTTTTGTCTTAAAATTACATTGTTTGGCGACAAAAGAAAAATAAAAAATTTTAAAGAAACAAATAGTAATTACACACGTGACTCACAATTACATCTGCTTGTTTCTTCTATAAGTCACGTGATGGGACAATTAGATATAAAAAAAAAAGAAAAGAACAGAACAGAAAGAAAATGTCGTTAAAATTTCATCTAATCAAATTTTCAGATTCGTTTTCATATCTAACGCAAGCGATAAAGAGCCAAATATTGCGTATCAAGTGTAATATTTCTTATTAAATTAATTTTTAAGCATTACAAATATTTCTTTCAGGTTTTGATTAAATGTTTCCGTTTTTTAATATTATCACTCATTGAAACGGATTTTCTTTTTCTTTTTTTCTTTTTTTTCATTTAAATAAAATTATTAACAGTTTATCTTTTATTTTTCGAGGTTTAATAGCCGTTTCAATTTTTTTTTTATCAACGATGAATTTCGCCAAGAAATAAAATGGTAACCTTATCGCCCAAAATAACAGAATTTTCCGTCATAATTCTAAAACTAATATAGGTAGAATAATGTGTTATAGCTTAAAACCTTCCCTGAAACAATACCTATCTAACGGTATAAGTTCCGTAAAAATCCATGCAGTAGAACTCGAAATCTAGGCGTTCGGAACGAAATTTCCATTTGGATTTTATATATATAATAGATAATAGATTTTATATATGTATATAATAGAATAGATAATAGATTATGTGTTATGAACTATCTCAAAGTTTAAAACAGATCGCATTGTTAGATTTCCCAATTTTAACAATATCGCGTTATGTTTGTTCCACATTCCACCACCAGGGAGCGCACTCTATTCTTAACGAAAGCGTATCCGAACGAAACTCCTTCGTGCAACCTTTCCGTAGATACATGAATCGGGAGGGTGGCGGTCTTAACGAATAATGTAAGATAATTGCTGAAATTACTACGAAAAATATGTTAAAGGGGCCCTACGCGGGCCCTTAATAGAGTTAGAGGAAATCGGAAGACGGCAAAATAATCGCGGGGAAAAGTTTGCTTGGGTGCTTCGGAGCTACTTTTGGCGCGAGATCTAAGCTCTACGACCAATAGGAGCCCAGATATTTAAGGAAATGTGAAGTTACAAATTCCAATATAAAAGAATTTTCCGTAATAATTCTATAACTGATCTAGGTAGAATGATGTGTTATAGCTTAAAACCTTCCCTGGAACGATACCTATCTAACGGTATAAGTTCCGTCAAAATCCATGCGGTAGAACTCGAAATCTCGGCGTTCGGAACGAAATTTTCGTTTGGATTATATATAATAGATAGATGAGTATACCTACTATTTTTACAGAAATGAACAAAAGGGCTGTACAATATTTACTTAGTAATGTACTGCAGCTACAGATCATTTCGACTATTTCGTTTTACAGTGTGATCTCAAATATATTATTTTTTCGTTAATTTGTTGCTAGTCCTCTGATTGACCACATGGTCAAATTTTCGCTGAAAAATATAAAGTTAAACATTTCTCTTTATATTCCAGAAGTTCCAGAAGAATATGTCAAGTTTTTGTACGGATATTCTATAAAACGTGAAAAGTCTAAATTTTTTGCTGATTTTTGGATATATACTAGTGTGGATCTATAAAAAAAGTTACAAGCAGCAGCATTTGAAACGTAATTATTGTGGAAGGACTATTGTCCCCGCGGAGTAGAGACAGATGGCGCTAGTTACCTTACAGCAGTTGAGCGGGTAGGCAAGTTCACAGACGCGTCAGAGCAATTAAAATGGCAAGACGTTTATAAAATTTGTCTCACTTGGAGGTGCGAGATCATGGGCATCACCATGCCCATAATTCTTACGGGCAAAGAAGGAGTATTGTCATGTAGAGTGATGGTGTCATCCTCATGCATGACACGCCAGGCCCCGTACTGCTTTCCAAACTTAACAATTGCTGTAAAAGTTCAAGTGGGAAGACTGGAAACCTCCTCCCATACAGCCCAGATTTGCCACTCAGTGACTATTTCTTTTTTTCCGAAATTGAAGGAACACTTATCTGGAACATGGTTATTTTTTGACAGTGATCGGAAAACAGCTGACGAAACCTGAGCAATGGGTAGGGATGTGATTCCTACCAAGTCTGGATAAACAATTGATCCTGCGTTCAGGTAAATGCCTAAATGTATTTGATAATTATCTGGAAAAGTGATCCGCAACTTTGCCTTTTAATTATTTTTTGCATTTTCTGTCTATTGTTACTAAATAATTTTTGATTACCATTGTATACTTATTTTTATGCATCAGTTAATTTGTGTATACGCATAAGTATTTTATTTTAGGTTTTACAGCTGGGAAAATTGAAAATACACTATAAAAAAAGGGGGGGGGGTCATTTCCGAAAATCAGTGGCAGCAAAAGAAACTGTTTTTTAAATATATAAATGCTTCATTAAATCTCGAAAACATATTAGCTTCCAAGATTTATAAAGACAAAATGTTTTAAGAAAAGTAGTTACCTCGGAATTATTTTATGTATATATTATCGCCGTGTTATAGTACGTTTTCCTAATTTAAAAAAAAATGTCTTTTATTACATTGTATCATCGAATAATAATTTGAACTGAATTTTTTAGCACGGCAGAACTTATATTAATAAATATATTTTTAAGGGGGTCCGGGACACAAAAATCTTCAAATTTTGCAAAAACATTTCATTTCATAAAAAAAATTTCTCTGTTTTTTCCTACTTAAAATGAAATTTAAATCATGTTTCTATCTGAATTAGAACAAAAAAAATGTATATTTTTTTTGCTTTGGTTTGTTTTCAAAACCTAGCTTTCAAGCAATGTCTGTCATGGAAACGACTTCTTGTAAAAATGCGTTTTTCTTCATGATATGTTTTTTCACCATTTCTAATATCTAAATTCTTATAACTCGAGAACCGTTAAAGATACAGGGTTCAAACTTGGAACATATCTTTTTCAATTGATTTACTTTAATTTTGATTCAGCATATTTGAAAAAAATATTTACTTTTGAAAATATGATTTTTTTTTTAAAGTTGCACCACTTTTTTTGAAATTTTTTTGTTAAATATTTTTAATTTTTTTATAAATTAATATTTTTGAAAATGCTGAATCAAAATTAAAACTTATATATTTCTGTTTATTTAAATGAAAAAAAAAATTGAAATTCTATAAATAAAATTTCGAGTTATAACGATTTTAAATTATCCACTTTTTTTTAAAAAAATTTAAATTTAAATAAAAAAAAAAATCTGAGAAGTTTTATAATGTGATTTTCTTTACAAATGATAAGGTTAACCATCACAAAAAATTCAGAATTTTAACTCAAAAAATAAAAATTATTTTAAAATGTGTCCCGGATCCCCTTAATCTTAAATAACACTACGAATATGAATTTGATTTAGGCTTTACAGCTAAATGCTGAAATATTATTATTATTATTTTTTAATTCCAATTTCAACTAGAAACCTTTGAATTCAGACATAATACACAAATAATATATATTTAAAAATACTAACACAAAGGAAAAATTTCCGGTCTAAATGTAATCATTGTTACAATGTTCATATAATAAAAAAGGTGTTTCGCAAAAAAAAAAAAAAAAAAAAAAAACATGAAGCAGGTTTTCTTTACGAAGGTTTCAAAGAAATGAAGATTTGTTTCTTCCATTAAATTTAGAAAGGCTTTTAGCTTTCGTATTATGTACTTTCGCTTTGTTTCAGAATAACAAAGGGATTATATTGTTTCATATAGTATTCGAAGCTTCTGCCTTTTTAGTTTAAAGTGCATTTTGATTTATAAATCAATGGAAAATACTTTTTGCACTGATTATATGAAGTAAATTTTTTATAAAGCAGTATCAAATACTTATTAATAGTCCTAAGTACATTTAAAGAATCTTTAAATGCATTTTGTAAACAATAAATGTTGGAAGCAATAAATTGATTTGTTTTGAGTCTGATTTAACGTTTGCTTGTCTTTTATAAAAAAAAAAGTTTTATATATTTTATAAATTATTAGTAAAATAATATTTTAAAGACAGAGTTAAAGAAAAAATTAAAACTTTTACTATAATGTACTAAAAAGCACAAAAATGTTGAAGTGCAATTGGTTGAAATAAATACCTTTTTTAAAAGAAACAAATTAATATTCAAGTGATATTTTTATCAGTTTGTTAAAAAAATAAAATGTTTATGCAATTTTAAATTCCGATCCCCGACAAGAAAAAAAATCGACCAACGTCCTCTTGAGGGCAAATCTCATTTCCATTCATCCTTTGCGTGGTACTGACAGATGGCACAATTACTAATCATGCTTAAAACAAAGAACATCGGCGTATTTCTGAAGCAATCAATGACATTTATGAAATCAAATGCGTCATCACGTTTACGTACCCACATTGTAGAAATGTTTTTGCCCGCTGAGGGTTAACAGAAGCAACTTTATCGCTGGGAATCGGTTGGAGTTATAAACAAGTAAGAAAAAATTCATTATGAAACACTTTCCAACACTTCCTGAATGATTTAACAAAACTTCATTATTCAGGGAAATAAGGTATAAAAAGAACTAAGTAAACATTTTAGAAAACATATAAAACATTTGAAAAACTGATTTCAGCAAATATGTATTCCAATTCTTTTGAACAGTCCTGTATTTGATCTGTAGGTTGATATACATGCTATATAATGGGGAAATTCAGTTTAGCAAGAAAACGCATAAAAGGTTGAAATTTATCTTTCAGCAATTTATACTAATAAATGGAAACATACTTGTATGCTTTTGTACAACCCTGTAGTTACTCTAATACGTTTATTACACGCCATAATTTAGCTAAAGTTTAATTCAAAGTAAAACACTCTTATAACTACTGAAATCACATTTCCAGAAATTATCATTTATAGACGGCCTAGCTTTTCTTTGCGTGACCCTGTATATAATTTTATCTATGTTTTACAAACCTTTCTTAGTAAACTAAATGCAGTCCAGCGTAAAAATGCATAACTCATCCAAAAACCATCTTTAAGGAATTTGCTATCATACCCAGTAACCATTACGAATTATTTTGTGTAGCCCCGTATATGAATTACAGTATTTAAACACACCATATACTATGCATAAATATAGGGAAATATAAAAACACATAACATAATTAAAAAGGCATTTCCAGCAATCCTCGCTACTGTACAATACTTCGGATACAATATACCCAACAAACACTCAACTTACGGCCGAAAGGCGTATATGTCGCGGCCAAAAGGAGTTAAGGCCATTTGTAACCAAACAATGTTGTGCCGTAAATGACCCGCCGCTAGTTCCGGCAGCTACTGCCGGAACGGTAATGTTTCGGCGGTGAGAGAACTGTTGCATTTACTTTGCCCGGCAACTCTTAAGGGGAGGTTTCTGGCAAAAATGTAATGGATCGTCATCGTTTAGAAAGTAGAGGGCTAATATCACCTAACCCGAATATTTAATTAAAGAGAGGAAATATATTTTTCTCTTCATTTCTTTCTAAGTAAGTTTAATTATTTTAAATCTGGGTTTTAGTAAAAATATAAATATGTCGTGAGATTTATATTTAAAGCAGTAAAATAGATTACACATTTTTATTTAGTTTGAAAATATTTTACAAAAATCAAAAATTGTCCCCAAAATGTACATAAATTCCCTGTTTATATATTTTTTAAAAATATGGAAAAAAACAACAACATAAAAGCGTTTAACTTTCTTGCCTTTAAAATATCTTTAAATAAATATATTTTGAACACACTGGAATAAAAAAGATTATATTTAATGGTTATTTTATATTGTTTTTGATTGCAAAGATAATCAGATAGCATAATATAAAATATACGCTGATTTGAATAATATATTAATAGCAAAATACTGCAATCTTCGGACATATATACTACTTAAATATGTTTAAAAATTTATTGATAAATGTCAATTTATTTATGCTCTTTTTTTATTCAGCATTCATGAAAAAATATTTGTTATAATGAAAAGGAGAAAATGTTTCAATAAGCAGTTATTCTTGAGCGAGGAGAGGGCCGGGGGGGGGGGGAGAGAAAAGGTAACTTAAAAGCTGTTACTAAAACATGAATTTTTAATATCATTTGAAACATATTTCCATGTAAAAGAAAATACTGGAAAAGAAATTTTTGTTTCTGAATCCACTGTAACGGAAAATATAAATAAAATTTCTTGCCTGTATTAAATTCCTAACAATTTAGATATATTTAATGATTTCACTACCATTATTTTACTCTTTAGAAATACAGATAAAACTTGCATATGTATAAAAATAATTAAGTGAAAAATTGCACAACAAATCAAGAATTTTCGCAGAATTAAGTAAAGAATTGCAGAATAAATAAAGAATTTTTGTTCATTATTATTTGGTTTCGAGTCCCGACCTGGATACATTTTCACCCAGTTGGAAAAATTATTTCTGGCAAAATTTAGAATACGCATTAAAATCTGACATTATATGAAAGTATTAAATAAAATGCGATATGTATATTTTATGCCCTAAAATAAACATGAAAAGGTTCTATTAATTTTTAGGCATTTCAGTAAAATCGTCTTGAGTCAAAAATAAGCCTTGATATATATATAGATAAACAAGATATTTTTTATGAGCATATCAGAATAAAATGGAATGCATGTTATTTTTAAATCTTATAATTTTTAATTGCGAAGATAAATGGGTAAAAATTTACAGAAAAGAGATAAAATGCCCATTTAAAGGATAAATCGGAGGGGAAAAAAAAAAAAAGTGTTTTTGTGTTATCTGAAAACTGTATGGAGAGTTTAAAAATTCAAACAATGTATCTTAAATCTTTATTTCTCTAAAAAAAGAAAAAAAAAAGAACGAAAAAAAAGAAAGAAAAGGAAAACAAAGCTCTTTTTCCAAATGACTAAAAATAATATTAACAGAAAAAACATATGATTTATGAAAAAATGACTTTTATTTATTATAATAAGGTATTGGCTCATAAAACCTCTCTCCCTCCCTCCCTCTCCAGAAAAATCAAATAGATGATGGGACCTTCAAATGGCTCAAGGTTAAGCAGTTTTGAAAGTTCTGGTCCGTTACGATAAGAGGGGTGAGGGAGAAATTCTCAGAATTTTTCTTTAGCTGTGCGTTTTCATTTCTGCTTTGTCATTCGCGTTACTTCGTCGCTTCGTCGGAATAAGTGGACATGGTTTCAAAATGTAGCACATATATCGGTAAGTTTGTTAGTTCATGTTTATTCATTACAAATTTATTAATTTCATTCTATCTGTTTTTTGCATCATTTTATCTTAAAGAATACTTATATTTTAGTTTTTATAATTGCAAAAGAAAATGTAAAAGATATTTTCATTTTTAGTAAAATTCCCTTCAATAGTTTATTTTTAGTTTTTCGAAGTTATCGAATTTATTTTTAAACATTATAAATATCGGATGATATTGTTCTTTAAGGGTCTTGTACCTTTTAAACGCGTCGAAAATTAACGAAAAGCTTCAAAGTTTGAATTAGTCTATCTTCAAAACCTTTTTATGTATAAACATGAAATTTTGATATTGATTAAACGGATTGTGCTTTGTAATATACCACAAACATAAATTTATCAACCCTTTACAGAATTTGTGTATTGTTTAAATCAAAATAGCTCTTTTTTTTACCCCATAAGTCATTGCGCGCATATCTTGAGAAAGTATGTATGGATTAGCATGAAATTCGGTAAAGATACTAAACATATATATGTGTTTAAAATGATCTACTCTTAGTCTAAAATTATTTCATTAACTGTATAAAAAAAATATTTTCGTAAAAAAAAAAATAAAAACATATGTATTTTTAATGAATATAAATAGTCATAACTAAAAATATTACAATTGTAAATACTTAAAAGTAGATCATTTTAAACACACATATTTGTTTAATATATTTACCAAATTTCATGACAATCCATACATCCTTTCTTAAGATATCATGCGCGCAATGACTTATGGGGTAAAAAAAGAGCTATTTTGATTTCAACAATACACAAATTCTGTAAAGGGTTAATAAATTTCTGTTGGTAGTATATTACAAAGCATAATCTGTTTAATCAATATCCAAAATTTCACGTATATACATAAAAAGGTTTTGAAGATAAACTAATTAAAACGTTGAAGTTTTTCGTTAATTTTCGACGCGTTTAAAAGGTACAAGACCCCTTAAAACAGTTTATTTTAGTTTAATTATAAAAATGTGATTTTATACTCGAGAAAATTTGAGTGACTAAAACAATTGAATTTAAATGAAATTTAGAAGTATCAAGATTAATTTAATATATATTTTTAAATCACTATTAAACTATTATTTACATAAAATATATAATGTGAACATTAAATAGTCCACAATATTATTTAAAAGGCGACTAAAGTAATGAAAAAGATGTTACAAGTTTAAAATATACATTTTATTTAAAATTTCTTAGTACTTTCAAGCCTTCCTAGCTCATCATCAGAGAATATCTTAATAACTAAATGTTGTTTATTGTTTTTAAAATGTGAGAGCCAATAATTACTAGAGTTGAAAGCAGAAGTAGCAGTAGCAGTAGCAGTTTCTTGGATTGAATTTAATTAGAGGAAATATATATTATTATTATTAATTACAGTTCCATTTATTTATGACATCACTCTGTTTCTCATAGGTCACTTTCCATGGATATAATTAAATTATTATTTTATGATATAATTATTTTTGTGTAAAAAAAATGGAACTGCAATTAATAATAATAATATATATTTTCTTTACTTAAATTAAATCCAAGAAACTGCTACGTTTACTCAGTAATTATTGACCATCTCATTTTCAAAACAAAGTGACGTATTTGTATAAATAAACAACATTTAGTTATTAAGATATTCTCTAAGGATGATCTTGGAAGGCTTGAAAGTACTAAGAAATTTTAAATAAAATGTATATTTTAAACTTGTAACATCTTCTTCATTACTTTAGTCGCCTTTTAAGTAAGATTGTGGACCTTTTTAATGTTCACATCATATATTTTATGTTGAATCAAGGTGAAAAAATTGCGTTTCGTCTTATGATTCTATTATTTACATGTCTAATAATTATAAATAATTCTCAAGAATTTTGAAAAAGTTGAAATAATATATTTTTTCAAATGTTTGGCTATTAAACTGCAAGAGAAATAGTTAAATATTATCTGATAAAAGCAAAATTTTAAAATATATGAGAAATATTATACTGTCATTCGTTAACTACATAAAGATTAAACTTATTTTTATGTAATATTTTATAAAATGATCAGAAATGATGCAAAAATTTAGATAATAATGATTTAATAAAGCTTTGATGAATAAGCATAATTTAACAGATTTACCAACGAAGCTGTGTAAAATATAGTGGAAATTTAAGTAAAAAGAATATCACAAACACACACATTTTTATATAAAATATATAATAAACTATATTAAAATCACGTATATTATTTAAGCATAAATTCGAAATTTATTCTTCAAAAGAAAATACTTTTTAGAAGGTTAATTGAATGGTAAAATGTTTTGGCAGGTAAAAAAAAAAAAAAATCTTATAATTATTTAGACATACTTTTCAAGAAAATCAAGTTCATTTAACTTGAACTTTTTCAAAAATATTCAAAATACAATATTTGATAATGAATTGATTGATTAGTTTATTTTTTCAATTATACACTTTATAAATTTTTATGAAATGCAACTATTTAAAAATGCATTGCATATAAATTTTGTAAATATGTAAGTGAATAAATGAACAAATAAATTAATGCACTATGTGAAATATTGTGTTTTGGAAATTTTTTGAAAAAGTTCAAAGTGAAAGAATTTCATTTTCTACAAAAGTATATCTAAATAATTATAAGATTTTTTTAATCCTGCAAAAATATTTTATCATTTAATTAGGCTGATAAAAAGTATTTTTTTTTTTATAGAATAAATTTTGATTTATTCCTAAACAATCGTTATGGCACAACAGTGGCAAGTGATTACATTTTAAATAACCCTAATAGGCTTTTTTGTGGGCAGCTTTGGGATAAATTTAATTTATGACAACCACAAATGGCAGAACAAAGGGAAGCTTCTGGTTAGCTTTTATTTTTAGTGGCCATTAAAAGAATAATTGTGGGCAGTTTAAGGCTATCTAACATTTTCAGCGAAAAGTTAGTGGCATGATTGTGGGCAACTTCTTGTATTTACGGCCAATTATCTTGTGGCCTTATTCTGTCCGGCGTGACACTTTTTTTACGGAGCCGTAACTTTCACTGATAGCGGGCCACCATCGAACACCTTCGGCCAAGGCTAACAAACCCTTCAGTGGCCCGTAAGTTCGGTGTTTGTTGGGTAGTATCTGAAATCATTTGCGTGTCCCTGTAAATGCTACACTTCGTATTATACATGGATTAAGTTATAGTAAACCTCAGCGACGTATATCAATTCCATTATACATGAAATAATTTAACATAATTAAAATACGCCGCAAACAATTACCCCCATCCTATATCATTATGTAACCGAATACTTTTGTGTGGCCCTGTAAATGAATAATAACTAATCTTTGCACCTCATATTCTACAAAATGCATATTTTAGTACACTTGATAAATTCCTATAAATTTTATTGTGTTTGAAAGCATTTAACATCATTAAAAATCATTTTAAACGATTTTTTTTCCGTAGGCCGTAATGTAACGGAAAACTTTTGACTGTACCTGTAAATGAACTAAACATGGCAGAAACATTATTTGAAATAGGGAACGTGCTATGGTAAACATTAATAACATACAAAAATTTCAGGTCAATCCGTGTGTAATTACGGGAATTAGAGCGCGGAGAGACGGACAGACAATCCGAAGCCATAAACACTTTTCAACTTTGTTGGAAAGTGTTAAAAAAGAAGAAAAACTCCTAATTTTTATTTGTACGTTCATTAACTAATATAAATATTTTCTATTAGAAAAAAATAAATTAGTGATTTTTTTTTCGTTTTTTTCTCGGTTTTAAATTGCGATCTCATAGATCGGAAGAAAATACAAAAAAGCATCACAGTGAGAAAGTACTTTTCTGCACTCAATGTTACGTTTCATTTAAAAACAAAGGTGAATTTTTACTATTTCAAGAAAATATTTTTTTTTTCTGAAAGTCGTTTTCATATTTTCTGTTTTTTAACCATTTGGGAAAATGGAAAAATGTTCATTGTCCTCGTCAGGGTAGGAAGTCAAAAGCATATTTGAAGCGTTTTATTGGTTTAATCCACATTTTATTCGTTTTCTGATTGGTCTATACACTAACATTTACTTTCAACAGAGATGGATGCTTCTGTTGGCACTATGACAAAAAAAGTAATAAAAACTACAAAAAAAAATTAATAACTCAGAAACAAATTGTGATGCAGCTTCCAAACAAATTGCATTTAAAAGTACATTTTTTTCTCTGTATTCGACGGTGTAAAAAGTAATATTGTGAGATGTTTAGAAGTTTAAGAATGAAATATCATTTAAAATGGGTCGTCAGATTTCTACGATGGAAAGGCCTTTTCCCCGAACAGCCAATGAAATGCTTGGATAATACGCAAGTTTCAGGTGAATAATACGTACGAGTCTCAGGCGATTTTTGTCGCTTGCAATTTATGCGTATAATAACAATATTAATGTTTAATCCATGGCATACGTGATGTATGACCAGCTCCGTAGAAGTTTAAAAATTTAAAGTACCGAAAAATGTAATCCATGGTGTACGTAATGTATGATTAACTCCGTGCGATTTTTTATGTCTTAAATTTTAGTCTTTGAAAAAATCATTTTCCAAATGGTCGTCGTAATTTGTTAAATTGCTTTTTTAATTTTTAATTTTTTTTCTTTTTCAGTTCAAAATTACCATTCTCGTGGCCTGAATAAAATACGAAAAAAAAAAAAAATGAACTTTTCCGCGAGCGGGCAGGAACAGAGGCAGTTTGATAGTTTAAAAATAAATAAATTTTTCACTTTAATAATTTTAAGACTGATGTATATCATACCCTAATATTTTTGAGTGTTGGTGATCTTTTTTAACCCTTTCCAACAATGGTGAGAAGTAATAATAAAGAAGGAGCTTGGTGCAATATAATAGAAGCTTAAAAAAACAACATTAAAAGCATCAAAAAATTTAAATTTTAAGCAAACCGGTTTCGGTAGCATATAGCATACCTTCCTCAGTGCTAAGGATGGCGGAAATTTGCTCGCATATATAGGAGAGATGGGGATTCAAGTTAAAGGTTTATTAACCAATATGAACACAGAGGATTGAAGGTAACTGCCAATAGGAAAATAGATGGGAAATGGAACCGAAGTAGTGAGGGGAAAAAATCCCATCTATTTTCATATTGGATGTTACCTGCAATCCTCTGTGTTCCCATTGGTCAATAAACCTTTAACTTGAATCCCCATCTCTTCTATATTTGTGAGCAAATTTCCGCCATCCTTAGCACTGAGGAAGGTATGCTATATGCTACCAAAACCGGTACGCTTAAAACTTAAAATTTTTGGCGCTTTTAACGTTGTATTTTTACGCTTTTATAATGGTGAAAAGTGTTTCTGATTTCGGATTGTCTCTCCGTCTGTCTGTCCACGCTGAAAGTCACGTAAATATACTCGGATTTTCATGCTATATATATATATATTAAGGATGTTTACCGTGGTATGGTTGGTAATGAATATGGGGTGTGTAGCATTAATATTTCATTTACAGGGGCACTCAAACGAATTCCGTTACACTATGGTCATTGGAGAAAAATCGTTTGCAGAATATTTTAATGACGTTACGCTATTTAAAACGTATTGAAATCATATAAATCAGTGAATTTTATTACAAGATGATTACTGTGGAAGAGGGAATTCATAGCATTTGTCGTTCATTTACAGGGGCACACAAAATAAATCGGTTACAGCACTGTATCTGAGCAATAATTGCTGAAAGTGCGTTTTCTATTTCGGTATGGGCTTTTAAATTTCACAAATTCTCCCCATGTTACTTGTTGTTATAAATTCTTGACCCCGCACGCAGGATTTTAGAGAAGAATTCACGTACCATTCTCCTTATTAGCGGAAATTTCGGAAGGGGATTTTTCAACAGTGGCATGCATTTCCTGACTGAAGTAAATTGTTATTTTCCTTAAAAACATGAATACATCAAATGATGCAGAGTTTTATTACTAAAATAGGTTTTAAGACATTAAAACCAATATACCGATGTTAAAATATAAAAGAATTCGGCGGATTCCCAAGAGCTTTCGACCAAACCCTGGGCATCATCAATGGGTGAAGTGAGAAGAAATCAGCAAACCTCCAGAATGCACACTGGTTTAAATATTACAGGGGGAAACCTAACTGCAAAAAGAGGAAGTTAATGAATTCCGCATCCGGGAAAGATGCCGCATTCCTTGTATTTCTTGTAATTATTAATAGATGGTCATCAAACGCGCAGTATAGGTGCGCATTGAGATTATTTAAACCAATGTATAACGTGAATCCAATTTCGATGTTTACTTGGAGATGTACAATCCTTATTTTGACATAAGTACATGGTTTCACTGTCCAAACTTTTAAATACGTTATGCTTAAATACTTTTTATACGCTAATTACTAAACGCATGCATGATTTCGAAGTCAAAACTAAATGTAGCGTTTGTATAGAGTACTGTGTGTATGGTTACGACATTTTCCTTAGTGATGACAAGCAACTGTGATGTGCGACGTCTGTACCATGCCAAATAGGATACATACCACACTGCAATTCCGGTATACATGCCGCAGTTCCTTTTATACGGTATGATTAAGTGTAGCTAACTTTTCCTTTTCATTTTGCACAGACTTACCAAGTTAGGCATGTTATCAAGTTTACTAAAACCAAAGGAGAGAAAACGGAAAAATAAAAAGTAAGATGGGCAAGAAAGATGCAAATCAAGATTATAATAATGAAAAAATGGATTACGCGTAACGCAGACGTTCTTTAAAAGGAATGTTTAGAAAACTACTCCAAGAAAGAGGAAGTGTAATTGGCTTCGTTGCATGTTGTGTCAAATGTAGTTATATAAAAACTGTACTTTTTCGACACTTTTATGTAGTTTGTGGTCGAAAAACAGGTCTACCAATCCATTCGGAACTATGGGTTCATATAAGCACTTTCAAAAAGAGCATACAGAATTTGTTTGCCACCAGCAAAAAAGAAAAGTAATATTTGTGCTTTTTAATTAGAGCATTTTCATGATTATTTAAGTAAAGGTATCTTCTTTTTAAAAAGTGGTACTGACCGAAAAAAATGTGTGTAAAAGCCGCTGGTCCCGAAAGGGTTAACAAATAAATTATGTAACCACAATTTTTCTTTTACTCTTTTACCTCTCTAGTACATTGATGTTACGTTGTTGCTGAAATAAAAATTAGAATTTAATTAAGTTAATGATTAATAAAGTAAGTCGATAATTTTAATAGTGAAAGTAGGCAAACAATTATTAATTCGAATCCACTAATACGTTTCATTGTACTCATTTAGTTTCATTGTACTCATTTAGTTTCATTTTTTATTACATCGTTAATTATAGTCCATACATAAAAAAATATATATATTTATATTTTTATTTATAATGTCATTCTGTTCTTACGACAAAGCGCGGCGTAACTACCGCACAAGTTTTGCGTCTCAGCCTGAAAGTACGTGTGACGCGCCGCAGTATAATGTTTTAGGGGAAAAAAATGTTAAAAAATATTAATTATTTGTTTTGAATTTTTTTTTGTTGCAGTACACGTGTTGTATATTTAATATTAAATAGTACAGTATGATTTTTTTTTTTTTATGTCCACTATGGGACTTTATACGCAAATTAAAAAAAATATGCGGCATAAATCCCGGAATTACCCTATATCTAATGTTATATTCATGTAGTTTATAGATAAAAACCTGCGTATGATATACAGTGCCGTTCAAAGAATTCAGATAATTTCCCGACTGTAGATAGGGGGTGCTAAAATTTGGATTTCAAATGTGTTACGAGTTTCTAAATGGTTCAATTAGACATCCAATTTCAACTTATTTAAAAGGTGAAGTTTTGTAGCATTATTCTGAATGTATTGAATGTGTTTCACAAACTATTCTTGATGCATGGTTTTTCTTTCGTGTTATTTAAATTTTTGTGTTTTTTACGTGTGTTTATTGTATAATTAAAGAGATATAATTTAGAATGATAAAAATACATTTTTTTAGGCAGAACTTGGGGCTCTGCCCAGTTCGCTCTACGCTGCGAAAACTAGTGTGTAGTACGCATGTATTTTCTGCTACGCTCGCCAACCCACGCTCAGAGTCTAAATCTCCGTAAATTTGATCTGTTTTAAAAATATTACAGAAGGTTGAATTATAATTAAAAAACCAGTGGCGATCTCTATGTAAACAGGATTATATGTCCTTTTATTGAGGGATTTTAAGGCCAAATCAGATGCTATTAATTGCTATTTTCGTGCTTGATTAAATAAGATAGTTGGACATTTGAAAATTAACTAATATAAAATGAACTAAGTCAACAGAGTCTTTGCTTCCCGGTATTTTTTAACAGCGCTATACGAAAATGATTTTAAATAAGAGATTTTATATGTGATGTTTCAAATCTGACATAATTTTCACCAAACTTTTCTATATCTTTGTAATATTGACCTGAAAATATTTTTATTGTTAGAAAGATGATATTATTGTTTGCTCTGCCTTAGAATTATTGACAACAATAGTTTAAAAAATCATCTCGAATTTCGAAACAAATCTCTCGTGTAAATATACTTTTTAATTTAAGCTGTTTGGCAATATTATTATTTGGCCATTTTAAATATGACGTAGTTTCTTCCATTTGCGACTTTTAAAGCATATTAAAAATTTATTATTTTAAAATTTTCTTTCTCTTTTAATATTGACGTGCAAATATAGTTTTTGTGACGTAATTTTCAATATTTGCTTGCTTTTAATACGTAATCATTTAATATAATTTGAAAGTTCTTAAAGTTGAAATTTGAAATAAATCTCCCATGTAGATATATTTTTCAAATTAAACTGTTTGCCAATGTTGTTATTTGGACATTTGAAATAGGACGCTATTTCCCCTACTTACTGCTTTTAACACATGTTAAATAATTCATTATTTTATAGTTTTCATTCATTTTTAATATGCTTGTGTAAAAACAATTTTTATGACGTAATGTTCAATATTTTCCTGCTTTTAACACGTAATCATTCGATTCTAAATTGAAAGGTTTATTTCTGTTTATAGCAGTGACGTGTAAATAATTTCTTAATTTAAAGGAAATATTATTCTATGCGCGGTTTTAACAATTGGTAATTTAAAATAATAACCTTTCCTTAAATATGTAAAATATATCTCTGAAAATACTGAAAATTTGAATTTAAAATAGAAATAAACCCTCAAAAAATTAGGCAAATATAAAAAAAAATATATAGAAAAAATATTCAATTCCTGTGTATATTTTTTGCTCTAATGAAACTTTTTTAATGGAGCGATTTTGTCCAACTTTAATATTAAATATCTCTTAAAATAATTCTTCGATTTAAAAACTGTTTTCTTCTGCGAGTTTAACAAATATGACTCTATAATAATACTCATTTACATATTTTTGTATGCAGAATTTTTCTTAACACTAGCGATTAAAGATCATTCGTCGCCAAAAATTCATTTACGGCGGCGGCGTTTGTTACTTTTTAAGGTTACGTACTTAAAAATTAAAATTGGAACCATTATAAGATCACACTTGTGTCTGTCTGTCCGTCTGTCACAGCGATTTTACTTGTAAACTAAGGAACGTGGAATGTTCAAATTGGGGAAGTAATAAAGACTATTGACCCACATAGATACACACTGTTAATTATTTACAAATATTTGTATAGGAAAAATGTAGAGGGGCTAATTCAGTCAATTAAAAAAATCCTCTTTTTTTATATATATCGTGTGTGGTATAGTGTGAAAGCTTTCGTAAGGCTTAACTAAAAAATACACCTCTTTTAAATTTAGGTATTATATTTCCAGATATATTGTCGAAAATGTAGCGCAAAAATATGTCCCCCCCCCTATCTATTTTCGATTCTAGTGAAACTAAAATAATAAAAAAATTAGAGGATGTAGTAGGCGTTAATTTAAACTTTGCAGGAAAATTATAGTGATTACCCTAGGTCACATAGTTTTTGAGAAAAGCGCATTTTCCCATTACACACAAATTTCGGCAAATGTGGGCATTCAGCAAAGGTCTTGAGCAGCGTTGATGGTACCTATCGTAGCAGAAGTATAAAAGCATTGTTGAAAATGATTTTTGAAAAAAATCGTTGATAATTAACCGAGATTACCCTTAAATATACGAACGGTTTGGGCATATATAATGACAGGGGTGGCGTACTCTATGTACTACCGACTTTTAAAGCGTAGATAACAACTTTTAAGGGTATATTTGTGTAATACAATGTCCAGTAGCATTATTAAAGCAATAAACGTCAAATTGTTTAAAACAGACTAATTTAATTAGAATTAATCATATAAATACTATAGGATTCGAGAATAGTTTGCATTGAGTAGATTTCTCGATATGCCTCTCGTATCTAAGATAATTAAAAACCTATCTGGAAAAACGCGGCACGGACCAAGGCGGCGCTGCTACTTTGCGACCTCATTTCGAAGCGAGCTAAGCAAAATACCAAGTTCAAACTTTGAACAAAGGATTTGTTTTAGCTACACTATAAAAGAAAATATTATTACGACGCTAAATTTAGTTTTATGAAATGCCAAATGAAGTTTCAATATGCATTACTTTTATTGTCAGTGCCGAAATAAGTCATCATAAAGATATTATAAAAAGATTTAAATAAGAGTTACACAGAATAGCAATATTTTATATTATTTAGGCTTCATATCTCTTTGAACTTTAACGGTATACCCATTCATACTTTTCTAGTATATATTCAGCTATACCAAACCCTACGTTTTATAGTTCTTTGCAAAGTTTTCTTATTCTTTTGGTAACGATTTGTTTAATAATACAGTTATCAATTCATATATTTCTTGTACGGAACCCTCTGGTCGTGAGTAATACTCGTACTTGACCTTTATTTTTAGAATAGCGAGATATAAATTATTTTAATAAAACGATAAAAATAAATTGTAAAAACCAAAAAAAAAAAAAAAAAAAACAGATTTGTCTAACGTTATGTTGCACAAAATAGATTGATAACTGTCTAAAATAAATTCATAAAATTGAACAACAAATATCATAACAATTTAACTTTAAATTTAAGCTTTTAAAAATTTCAATATGTTTATTGTATCAATTTTAATTCGTCTCTGTGATACATATATTTGCAGATAAATTAAAATTTTCTGAGGGTTTATTTATTATAAAAATATTTTAAAATTTAATTTGACTCTAATTTCATATTTCCATGAAAAATAAATGACATGATTGTATAAATAGTTTAATTCTAAAAGTAATTTAAATAAAGTAAAAAAAAAAAATAATAATATGAAAACAAATATTTAAACAACTATCATATGTATTTTTACAATAAAGTTACTCTCTTTTTTTTTTCCTTTTTGCTATATTTAAAATGCATGACCGTAATTTGTACTCAAAATTGAATAACTTTGTTGTTTAAAGAAAAAATATTAAAATTACAATATTCAGCTGCGTATGTGTTATTTAGTTTTATAATTAGCTTTAATTTATTCGATGAAAATAATGTAGTACTGTAAGCCAGAGGGCATAAACAAATACTACTTTAAACAAAATTTCAGATTCATGAAATATATTTAAAATTCCTTTTTAATTCCGAAATTGTGCTAAATAACGTGAGACTGAAAAAAAGTTTTAATGTTCTTTTATTTCTTTGATAATAAAATTACAAAATAAAACATTTCATTTTGAATTATGACAGATAATCTGTATCAATTTAAAGTAAAAATTTATTCTGAAATTAAATAGATGCACTTTATTGTATAAAGATTTTATACAATAATAATATATTAATATATTAATATCTCAATTTTGAACAAGAAAGAAAAGTCATGCATCAAGCGAAGATTACGATACACTTTTCAACACTTCCAGATTTCTTAAACGAATTTCACTGTTTAATAAGGTAAAAAAAAAATATCTAATTAAACATTTTATAAAAGGCGTAACACATTTGAAAACGAGATTTTATCAACTATTGCCCATAGCCGGAAAAATAGCCCAGTTATTTTTTACAATCCTGTATTTAATCTAACGATTTGTATATTTTCTGCATAGTATGCTAAAACTTTGTTTAGTAAGAAAATCATAATATGTTAAAAATTCACCTTCAGAATTTTTTACTAATATACGGAAACAGGCATGAATTCTTTTGTATAGCCCTGTATATTACCAACATATTTTTATATGCGCCACATATTAAGCCAAAGTTTAATACAGGCTGCAAAATGCTTAAAAACTACTAAAAGTACATTTCAAGACATTATCGGCCGTAGAAGACGATCTGTCATGTTCTTTGATTTGACCTGTATATGATTTTATTTATATTAATCAAACATCTTTTAGTATACTAAATACAGTTCAACTTGAAAGTACCTACCTCAACTAAAAGCCGTCTTTAAGTCATTCACGCTGATCCTCCGCAATGTTTAAGAATTCTTTGGTTTTACCCTGTACATGATCTATAGCATGTAACATCACATAGTAAGCAAAATGTTAGTTAAATTTAAGCACGAATACCATAAATAAAATCGTACTTCCAGCAATTATCACTAAAAGATAGTACTTCAGATAAAGTAGTGTATCCGAATCTTTTGCGTGTCCTGTAAATAAACGATAAATGCTATGCACATCATATTATGTAAGAGCTATCTTGTAGTAAGCCTCGGTAATATATATTAATTTCATTATATTTGAAGGAAGCATAGCAGAACAAAACTACGCTGCAAACAGTTTTTCCCTGTAGGCATGTAATGTAAGTATTTTGTGTTCCCTTTTAAATGAACTAGCAGGTTAAGCCCACTGCGCTGGTCTATTTTTCAAAACAAAACATGAATCAAACGAAATCTTGAATTGACTTTGTATTTTAAAGCAATATGGGCCTTCACCTCGAATGCCCTTTTGCATTACTGAAAACGATACGAACGCCATTGTGCTGTTGCATTATCTTATACGTTGGGCAAATTTTGGGCTTTTTAGACACAAATCTTTTCGTTGATCATTTTTAGTAGAGTTTGGTAGAGAAATGGGGCAATTATGACAACAGGAGTTTAAATATTCTCTATTTACCACACAACTGAAATAGAGAAAATTATAATGATTGCAGAGATTAACCATTGAGTTTAAATAATTTTCAGGTGATTCATTTTCATTTGAGAGTTTTTGACTTCTGTAATCTTCAAATATAAATAAAACTTCTAACAATATAGAAAAAACTCCTTTTGCTGGTGACCAGAAGATTATGGAAAATTAGTCCAATATGTTTTAAATACCTTCCTAAAAGAACAAAAGATATGCAGAAAAAATTAAAAAGAAATGATGAATTAAAAACAATATAAAAAGTTTAGGGAAGAGTTTCGTATCCTGTTCCGGTTGGCGCGATTGGCGAAGAAATCCAAAATGGCACCAAAAGACCATTTTAGCAAAATTTTTAAGAGACGGAAAAACATGGTTCTAAATTTTTATAAACATATATTTTTGTATTATAAACATCATATTTGAATTATTTTTTTATACATTATGCATGCAATTATATATATATATATATATAGAGAGAGAGAGATATACATATAAATATATATTATATACACATTATGCATGCAATTATATATATATATATAGAGAGAGAGATACATATAACTATATATTATATACACATATAGATAAATATGGTACTACTTAGTTATACCGTCGACCAATTTCGCCAAATTCTATAAATTGCCAAACCACTCATCAAATTATAAAAATTGACAATTTTTATTATAAATAACGGAAGAACAACTAAATTTGTATAACATTAATAAAAATACAAATGAAACGTCGAAATAAAAATCACTTGATGACATAAACACGTGTAACTTGTACTTGCTTAAAGTCAAGTGAATATGACATTTACGATCAACCATTATTGGTATTTAATCTTACAGTTTGGCGATAGATTTTTGGTCGACGGGATAACTAAGTAGTACCATAAATATACTATATACTTATACATGTTTTTATAATTTTATATATTTCCTATTTTATATATTTGTTATACATGCGAAATTAAAACATAAGATTATATAACAATGTCAAGGTATGTTTATAATATTACATCTACAGAAAAATATGGTTTAAAAAATCCGGAAAAAAATAATGATAACAAAAACATGTATGCAAAATTATTATTTATCCACCAGTGGCATCAAGTAATAAAAAAATCAACCCCAAATGCTGAAGATCACAACAACCACACCGAAACATATATCGCCAAAAGAAGCTCGCCATAAAAACCAGAAAAGTATTTTGAACACTTCCCAAAATTTATTTCAGCAAACAATTATTATTGCAGAATGTTTTGTATAGACATATATATAATAATAAAGCATAATTGCATAAATATTCGGCATAGATGCTGTATTCCCGCGGCCACCATCTCGGATTTCTTGTCGATTTTTTGTTGGCGTTTATTGATAAGGCAACTCCAAGGTTTATATTTTAATATTTACATTTTATTTTCGTTAAGCCTGACATGCGCATAAATCGCTGCTTGGCGACATTTACTACTTGGCGGAAAAGGCGTTTTCCCGCCAAGAAAAAATACAAGATGTTGGGTGAGGGAATACAAACTTTAGTTCCTAACTTTTGAAGCAGTGAATATTTCTATACATGCTATTGGCGATAGTATTGAAAAAAAAAAAAAAATTGAACAATATTCGGTAATTTAATTCCTAGCCTGCAAAAATCCCTTGTTTGGAAGAAAAACAAACTGGCAGTTTGACTTAGAAATTTAAGCTGATTTTTTTTTTTTTTTTTTTTTTTTTTAAGTGTAAAATTATTTCTTTATTGTATATGTGCGTGCATTTCCACTGAAATTTAATTATTTGACTCCATTTTTATAGTATTAACTGTTAGTTATACAATTTACATTTGAATATATCATATTTCGCAGAAAAACTCCCATGTTTGTGGAAAACAATAATCGGTATTTATCGGGGCCGTCGCGAAACAACTTCCTTCTCTTACGTGCCTGCTTCAAGACGAAAATGTACAGCAAGATGGCGGCGCAAGAGATCTGAGTAGCAAACGAAATAGGTCGGATAGTTGTATATTGGTATAAAAAAAAGTGCTAGAAATTTCCGTTTTAGAATATTTTATTGAGCAATTTGTGGCTTGTTTTAGATCTATTTGATTTATACATTTAATAATTAAACAGAGAAGGGTCATTAAACAGGTGCTTTTTTTTTCTCCTTTGATTTAAAATATATTCAAATACATTTGATTCGCCATTTTTATCGGAGATTTTAACTTGAAATATACATTTATGGTAGAAAAAAACATACATTAAAATTATCAACTTTATCATGAAAAAATAAAAATACAAAAATAGTTAAAGAACTGGGATTCATGGTATTTTTCGGAGAGTCATCATGTGTTAAAATAACACAATTTTAGCAGATAATAATTAAATTTCCCTTTAAAAATAAATACGTCTTAATTTAAAAGTATAAATTTCAGAATTGATATTACATAAAGTCAAAAATAAAGATATTATTTTTTTTTAAACAATTAAAACAAAAATTCTATTTATCAATTAAAATTTTAATTTTAGAATGAGATTGCCCGAATAAAGTGTATAAGTACATGATGTAGGCAGATAGTGGTAAAATAAAATGGCTCCAGGAAATGTTATTATTTCTAATTGTAAATGGTTTTCAAATTTTTAAAAACTAATTATTATTAGCTTTTAAAAACACTTTTACAATAGTATATTTACAAAAGTACTTTCCTAAAATTCCAAGAGCCCAAAATCTTATTGTACAACTCACTATTGAAAAGACTGAAAATTTAGGTCTGGATTTCATAAGTAAATGCAAGTGTGGAAGCCAACGTTGCTATGTATTTAAGGAAGCAGTTTACCTTTTCAACATTTTTTAAAATTTAAATAAATGATTCAAATGGTGCAATAAGTCACTGCATTTCAATGTTCAACTAAAAGTACATTTAAAAAAATGTTTTTTAACTGCATATTTAGTTAAAAATTTAAAATAGTTTAAAACATTTAAAATTTTTTAAAATTCTACTTTTTTAAATATTAATATTTTTGCCCATTTTTTAAAAAAAAGATTTTCAAATATGTATTACGCAAGACTGAGCATGGAGTTTTAGATAAATCAAATATTACATTTAATATAATTTTTTCACTGATATACATAGTGTAAAAGAGTCTAATACAAAAGTCTAATAGATCTTCATATACTTTTATTAAAAAAATAAATAAAATAAAACTATGAAGGACAATTCCATGCTCATATTTTTCACATAATTCCATGCTCATGTTTTTCACATATATAATAAAGAACATGTACAAAAAAGTTTAAATCTATATCTGAAATACGAAAAAAAGGCCTTAGCATTTTTAAAACATGAAAGTGAAGAAAAAAGGAACATGCCCCCCCCCCCCCAAAAAAAAAAAAATAAATAAATAAATAAAAAAATAAAGTTGGTTGTTCTGGGTAATTGCGCTGGGTGTATTAATGAAATTTACAATATCTGGCGTTATAATCGCCGTATTGGTAAAAAGGAGGTGTCACAATATTCATAATTAAATAGGCTTCCATTTAATATTATTTTAATATAAAAAATCGATTTTTTGGGTTAATTTTCATGTGAACTGTCCCCTTAAGTTATGTGTTTGTCAGGAATTGCGAATATAATATTAAAATAAATAACTATACAAAAGTCCAGAATGACAACAGAAAACTCACTTCTAATATAATAAAATCACATGTATTAACAAACATGTAACAGTCGTTGATAAGTTTCCAGATATTTCAACTTCCTTAATACTTGTCTGTTTAAGTGAGATTATTTTTTTATGCAATATTAAATACCATATATTTTTTAAATTATTGTAAGTATGTGCTTACTGTTAGTGAAAAATGCTATTTTAGTTGTAACACCTACCAACGGAATGTGTATTTTAAGTTATGCATACATTATGAAAATTAAATTTTTTATTGATAAATAGAATTTTTGTTTTAATTAATAAAAAAATATAACATTTTTATTTATGAGTTTATGTAATATCAATCCTGATATTTATAATTTTAAATTAAGGCATTTTAATGTAAGAAATTTTTAAAGGGAACTTTGTCATAAATGTATATTTCAAGTTAAAATCATAGATAAAAACCGCGAATCAAATGTTTTCGAATGTATTTTAAATCAAAGGGCAAAAAGAAGCAAAAAAAGAAAAAAAGAAAGAAAGTACCTGTTGTTTAGTGACCCTTCGATGTTTAATTATTGAATGTATAATTCAAACATCCATAACAAAATATTACAAAACGGAAATTTATAGCACTGTTTCTGATGCATACATACAACTTTTCGACTTTGTTCGTTTGCTAACTCAGATCTCCTGCGTGACTCATCTTATTCTTGAAGCAGGCCCGTAGAGAAGAAAGTTGTTTCGCGACGGCACCGTATTTATACGGCATGTTTCCCTACTAAAGTATAGGGAAAAAAAAAATAAATGTTTGCAAATAAATTATTTTACAATATGTGTGTATGTAGAAATCATTTACACTAAAATTTATAAATTTTACTCCATTTTTATGCTATTAACTGTTATTTATATATTTATACTTAAATGTAAAAAATTATCCTAAAAAAGCTCCCTTATCCTTCTATATATATATATAAAAGTTTTGATTTGGAAATGGACCAATGAAAATCTGCGTAGATCACCCGGGTATATTCCTACTAGATTGGCATCCATAATTTTTATGACCGGGGGTCTTTCTTCGTTAATGTTAAGAAAACTGTTTCCTACAAAAATATGAATATCGGTGGTATTATAGAGACATGTTTGATAAATACGCTGGTGCAGACAGTTTTTAAATCGAATAATTAATTTAAGAGATATTTAATGTTAAAGGTGGTCAAAATCGTTCCATCAAAAAAGTTTTATAGGAGAAAAACTATACGTAGGAACTTAAACATTTTTAGATCATTTTATACATTGGAAGTTCCAGCTGTGCAGACTGCAATTATCTTTTTAATTTGACTCATTTTTTGAGGAATTATTTCCTTTTTAAATTTAAATTTTCAGCATTTCTAGAGATATTTTTTACACATTTTAGAAAAGGGCAATTATTTTAAACTGTTGCCACTTTTAAAAACAGCGCAAAGAATAATATTTCCTTCAAATAAAAAATTTATTTACACGTGGCTATTATAAACAGAAAAAAAACTTTCAAATTAGAATTAAGTGATTAAGTGTTAAAAATCAAGAAAATATTGAAAATTGCATCATAAAAACTACAGTTACACGTGAATTTTAAAAGGGAAAGAAAATTTTTTAAATACTAAATTCATTATTATGCGTTAAAAGTCACAAATGAAGGAAATTACGTCATATTTAAAGAGGCCAAATAAATAAAAGTTGGCAAAACACTTTAAATTAAAAAATATATTTGCACGAGACGTTTATTTCATATTTTGAGACAATCTTTTCAACTATTATCGTGAATTCTAAGACAGCGCAAATAATATTTCCTTTCTAACAACAAAAGAATTTTTATGTGAATATTAAAAAGAGAAAGGAAACTTTTGTGAAAATTACGTCAGATTTAAAACGATACATTTAAAAGAACTTTCTCATAGCGGTGTTAAAAATTACCTAGAGACAAAGACTTTGTGTACTTAATTCATTTTACATTAGCTTACTTTCAAATTTTTAACTAATTTTTAACACTTTCCAACAAAGTTGAAAAGTGTTATTGATTTCGGTTTGTCTGTTCGCGCTCTAACTCTCGTAAATATACTCGGATCGCACTGAAATTTTTGGTTATTGACGTTTAGCCTAGCACGAACCCTTATTTCAAATGAAGTTTGTAGCATGTTTAGTTCATTTACAGGGACAGTCAAAAGTATTCCGTTACATTACGGCCAACGGGAAAAAATCATTTCAAATGAATTTTAAAGATGTTAAACCCTTTCAAACATAATAAAAAATATATGCATTTACGAAGTGCCCTGAAATATGCAGAATATTCTGTAGTATATGCGGTGCAACGAATAGTTAATATTCATTGACAGGGCTACACAAAAGAATTCCATTACAAATGGTATAGGGGGAAATTGTTTGCGGCGTATTTTAATTATACAAATTCATATATAATCAAATTGATATACGTCGGTGAGGCTTACTTAAGTTATTTCATGTATAATACGAAGTGCATAGCATTTACAGGAACATACAAAACATTTCAGACCAGTATTTTCTATCCGAAATACTGTGTATATTAGCGGCGATGGTAGGTAATGCATTTTTATTTATGATATGCGCTTTTAAGTTTCACTATATTTATGCATACTATATGGTGTGTGTAAATGTTATAGTTGATATACAGGGATAAGCAAAAGAATTCGTAAAGGTTACTGAGTAGTACCGTAAATTCCTCAAAGGTGTGTTTAAAATGTGTTATGCTGAACTGCATGTAGTTTTCTATGAAATGTTTGTAGAATATAGATAAAATGATATACAGGGCCACGCTAAGAATTGGATACATGGCCGCCTATAGATGATAAATTCTGGAAATGCGATTTCAGTAGTTTTAAGAGTTATTTAGTTTGAATTAAAGTTTAGCTAAATAGTGGCGTGTAATAAAGGTACTAGGTAAACAACAGGGCTGTACAAAAGTATTGAAGTATGTTTCCATCTATTAGTCTAAATTGCTGAAAGAGAAATTTCAACCTGCTATGCGTTTTCTTGATAAACTAAATTTTCTATTATATAGTATATATATCAGCCTACAGATCAAATACACAGCTATTCGGAAGAATTGGAATAAATATTTTGCTATGGATGGTAACTGCTGAAATCAGTTTTTTAAATGTTTAGTTAGTTATCTTATTTACCTTATTTCCCTAAATAACGAAGTTTTGTTAAAGCTTTCAGGGAGTGTTGGAAAGTGTTTCATAATCTATGCCGTACACATGATTTTTCTTTCTTGTTTTTAATCAAAGACGAAAACAGCCATTGTATCTCTTAGCAGCGGCTGATTTCGTGTTAAAAATCTCAAATCAAAGGAAAATGAATGAAAACCCGTTTACAGGGAGACCGTCACAGTTTTTATTAATTATAATTCAAACTTTTTAAGGCCGATGAAATTAGCATGCTTTTAGAATCTGGGGTGTCTTGTCTGAACGGGGGTTGGAGAGCGTAGCTCGTAGGGGTCAGAGCCCCCTAGTATTTAAAAGATAAACATAATTATTGCTAAAATCGCTCCAGCTTATGCCTTTTTGGCTTAAAATCGCATTGTTTGGCAACTAAAGTAAATCCAAACTCCCAGTTAAACAAATAATGTATAATTCACAGTTAGAGCCATTTTTAAAAATAATTCTGCTATTTTCTCCGATAAGAAACATAATGAGAGAATAGATAAAAGTCAGAATAAAATTATTTTAAAAAAAGAAAAAATATATATATTCAGATTTTATCCAATGAATTTTTGAGATGCATTTTCTCTTTAACCTGGCGAGCAAAAGATAAAATCGCCAAATATGGTATCAACTCAAAACTTTCTGAATTAATTTTTAAACATTACGAATATTCCTTTCATCTTTAAATTAAATATTTTCATTTTATAATATTATTTCTCATTAGATCGATTTTTGTTCTTTCTTTCTTTATTTTAAACTAACAGGCTATGCCCGCTGCTCTGGTCAATTTTTCAAAAATGAACATTGGTGAATTTGAATTTGCATTTTAAACAATATGAACCTTCAGCTGGAACTTACTTATTGCTGAAAACGATGCGAACGCCATTGTGATATAATATTACCTAAAGCGTTGGTCAAAATTTAGCTATTAAGAAGTAATTATTTTATTTGATTACTAACAATGCACTTTTGGTAGGGCAATGAGACCGTTATGACAACAGGAATTAATAGCTCTATAACTAATCAACATATAATGAAATGTTATATGCTAACGCAATTCCTGAAACGTTATGTAACAGTGCCACTTGTATCAAAATACATTCTCTAGATTTTCAAAGAAAAAAAGGCTAAACTTTCATAATCAGGTTCACTTAATTTTTTAATTTTTTTTTTTTTGCTGTATGACTAAGTAGTGTTGAACAATATGTATACACTAAAACCTTTCCAAAATTATTACCTAACCACTTGGGCACAGATGTCATACATGTCCCATATAGGCGCGATTTTTTTCTGACGCCAATGTCAAAAACATTGCAATACGCAACAATACTTAACTGACGCCAAATTGTCGTTATTTTGCTTGATATGGTAACCCGGAAGTTGTTGTTAATGCTGTTTATGTTTTCGCCAAATTGGCGTCGGTAAAAAATCGCGCCAATATGCGTATATGACATCTGTACCACCTAATATCATATAGGGAACAGGTACTTAACTTGCGCCAAAGGGTCGTTAGTTTGCTTGATGTGGTAACGCGGATTATGTTGTTTATGCTGTTGATGTTTTCGCCAAATTGGCAACCGAAAATAATCGCGCCAATATGGGGCGAATATGACATCTGTACCAAGTGAATATGTGGCTTTTGTGATACTTTTATGTTAACCGGGCGCAGGTAATAAATCAACAAAGATTGTGTTCATACCATATTCTTATATTTATTGTTTTCATTTAAGATACAAACCTTTCACTCATTTCATTTAAAATGCATGCCTTAGTCTAATTTCATTTAAAAAACTGAAAAGATAAACAATAACAGGAAATAATTCCATAATTAAAAACAAAGAACTATTTTTAATTTACATACGCAAAATGTAACAACTGCTACTGGCAATTTTAAAAATGCTATTGGCGAGATCTGAGCACGGCTGTTATAAATGTACCCATTTTTTCCTCTTATCGAGGAGTAAATTATAAATCGCCAAATAATATTCCAATTCCAATTTCTTTCTTTGAAAATAATTTTTAAGTCGTTACAAACAGTGCTTTCATATTTAAATATTTTCGTTGGTACTACTTAGTTATCCCGTCGACCAATTTCGCCAAATTATACAAATTGACATAATTTTTATTTTAAATAACGAAAGAACAAATAAATTATTATAACATTAATAAAAATACAAATAAAACGCCGAAATAAAAATCCCTTTGTGACGTAAAGACGTGTACCTTGTTTAAAGTCAGGTGAATTTGACATTTACGATCAACCATTATAGGCATTTAATCTTATAGTTTGGCAATAGATTTTTGGTCGACGGAATACCTAAGTAGTACCCTTTCGTTCTATAACGCTAATTTCTTAGTAAAATTGTTCCTTTTATTTTGCATAAAATCACTAATTTTTTTTTTTTTTTTTTTTTTTTTTTTTTGGTACAACTTAGTTATCCCGTCGACCAAAAATCTATCGCCAAATTATAAGATTAAATGCCAAGAACGGTTTATCGTAAATGTCACATTCACTTGACTTCAAGGTAGTTACACGTGCTTACGTCATTAAGTTATTTTTATTTCGACGTTTTATTTGTATTTTTATTAATGTTATACTAATTTATTTGTTCTTTCATTATTAAAATACAACTTATGTCAATTAATGTAATTTGGCGAGTGGTTTGGCGATTTATATAATTTGGCGAAATTGGTCAACGGGATAACTAAGTAGTACCATTTTTTTTATTAAGATGTTCGTATTTTTTTTTTTCAAACTCATAGAGCCGTTTTTATTCTTTATCCAAAAGAGTTAATTTGAATTTTTTTCGTTGCTAGAGTAACTGATGTAATGTTAGATATTTTGAGGTTTAGACGCCAAAGACACCGCCAAATTAGAAAAATGTGAAAAATGTCATGAACTGTTGGACTTATAAGAATTTACTTCGCACCAATCGATTCAGCATACAAAAATACATTAAATTATGCTATCATCTGACGCATAATTATAATATCAGATTTTTAAGGAATTTTTTTCCCTCTCCTTGCAAAAACGCCGTTAGGGGTGATACTTTAGAAAATCCTTTTTTAGCGATACTATATAGATATGCCATTTGGCGGTGACTCGATGATCGAAAATTAGTCCAATATCATTTGAAATATTACATAACAGAGGAAAAATTACGAAGAAAGACGAAGAAGAAATGACGAATTACAAAAGACTTGCATTTTTTTTTTTCAAAATTTTGAAATTTTCGATAATAATAATGCATGATTGTATAAATTTCCTTAAAAACTATCTTCATTTCCTAGATTTCGAAGGTGTGAATTTTCCTATAAATGATATTGGCGATATGTCTTAAGAAAAAATGAAATAAACAATAGATAATATTTGCTTAAAAAAATGGATAATAGTCATTGATCTGAGTTCGAGTTTATAAATATCACATGATTTCGGAATTACGGTGAAAAACATTTTAAAAAATAAGAAATTATTTTACAATATGTATGTGTGGCAGAAATTCACACTAACATTTAAGTATTTGAATCCATTTTTAAAATATTAACTGATATCTATATAAGTTACAATTGAATATAAAAATGTACTCAAAAAAAGTTCTCGTTCACTTGAAAAAACACCATTTATGAGAATATCCTCAAGCTAGTGTCACACTTATGCATTTTTGACTTAAAATCGCATTGTTTGGCTACCAAAAGTAAAATAAAAAATCGTAAATAAATAAATAATAATTACACATGTGACTCAAAATTACATCTGCTTTTTTTTCTATGAGTTACGTGATGGGGCAATTGGATAAAAATAAAAAGAAAAGAACAAAAATAAAAAAAGTCATTAAAAATTCATCTAATAAAATTTTCAGATTCATTTCTATAATCTAACGCAAGCGATAATGAGCCAAATATTGCGTATCAATTGTAATCTTTCTCATTAAATTAATTTTTAAGCATTACAAATATTTCTTTCAGGTTTAAATTAAATTACAAATATTTCTTTTAGGTTTAAATTAAATATATTCGTTTTTTAACATAATCCCTCATTTAAATGTATTTTTCTTTCTTTTTTTACAATTAAATATCAGCAATTATTTTTTCATTAATTTTCTAACGGATACAGCGATTTCAATTCATTTGTCGCCAAAAATAACCTCTGGCAACCTTTTCGTTCAAAATAACAATAAAATGTGAAATTTATTACCAAAAATCATAGTTATCATAGCAAACGCGGCAGCGTTAAGCTATAATATGATTAAGAAATAGAAAATGCAAACGACTTTCTTAAATTTCTGGCGAACCAGTTGACATACGACAATGATTTTTCTTTTGAAAGATAGGACTCGACGAGACGAATAAACTGATAGCATTTAAAAAATTACTGTAGCTTTCAGTAGTTTTTTATTTAATCTTAAACGAAAAAATGAAGACACAAAATTCAACAAAGTGTAGCTAACGTTCCAGTGAGTGGATTAACTTCGTTTTTGTTTTATTTTGATCCTCTTGTTAAAACTTAGAATAGGTTTTTTTTTTAATCTTTGTATGTTTGACGGTCGCTGAGAAAATCGAATTTGTCTTTTATAATGTCTCCATAAAATTATAAAAATCTCTCCTTTTCATTTTCTAATTTTCTAATTCAATAATTTCTTTCGTGATGCCACTCCCTAAAAAGCAGTACAATAATTAAAAAAAAGGATAACACGTGTACTTTTGTTTTTATTAGTCAATAAAAATTGAAATTCAACCGACAGATTTTTGTACATTTGAAACTGACGTCAACCTAAGCAGATAACGCATAATTTTCATAAATATATATATAAACTTTCTTGATTAATATTTTGAACTGCAGTAATAGACATAATGGAGCACAAATGAATTAATAGGGAAAAAAAAACAGGGTAAATCCAAAGCTTCTGTTCAGGAGGTAAATGTAAGTTTTTTTTAATTATCATAAATACTTCACATACTAAGCATACCTTAAAAAAACCATCCCATCTATTTTAAATAAGGAAGAGATGTCGTATACGCACCAGTGTGCATAACTGGCGCGATAATGGCGCTATTTTGCCGGATACGGAAACCGAGCTATTGTTGTTTATTTATCAATTATTTTTTTTATTTACTTTTATTTTATTTTTTAAAATTATATAAATTGTTTCGTTCTATAGTTATTAATTAAACTTTTCTTTATTTGTTGTTATTTCCTTTTTAAAATAATAGAAAGTAATTTAAAAATATATCTGTAACTGCTATTCGAAAACGCGGTTTTCGTTAAATTGGCGTCAGAAAAAAACCCCGCGCCAAACCCGTTGTGTATATATAAGTGGAATATAAATATAAGTGGAACCTCGGTTCACGACCACCTCTGTTTACGACCAGTTCGGTTTATGTCCAACTTCGATGATCAAAATTTGACTCGGTTGGCGTGCAATATCTCGGTTCACGACCAAGGCTGCCGAATAGTTCAGTTGGCAACCTTCACATAACTGTTGTTATTAGTCGAGTTTGGAGTAAGGTGTGCATATCAGAGTGCTTTGTGTACCTTTATTACTGTAAAAAAATTAACTTTTTGTTTTATTTTTACTCAGGTTTGCACTAATATTAGCTCTCATTATGACTTCTAAGAATGAAAAAGTGCTTAGTGATAGCAGTAGTAAGAAGCTTAAGAGAATTACTGTTCAATAAAAGAAATTGTAGCAAAACATGAGAACGACGTTAGTATAACCGGTCTAGCTAAGCAATACGGTGTGGCCTAAATCTTCGATTTCCACGCTAATCTATATATGTATTACGCTATCGTATGTGTCACAGAAATCACGATTATTTGTTAATTGTTTAATGGCAACGCTCTAATGAAACGTATCTCATTGTTTATAGAACAGCATTTAATGTATTTCCATACCTATAAGTGGTGTTACCATAGGCTGGCCCCTGTTCTGTCGCCAAATAACGCCAAGTTTATCGCCAACTTGGCGATATATCACCAATTAGCTATAGACTCCCATTGTAAACCAATAGGGTTTACTTGTTTAGAGAGAATCAACAAATTGGGATATTTTAATGCACCAAAAGCTAATATCAGTTTAAGGAATTATATTAATTATATTTAAGGGAGCCCAAGTAAATTAAATTATGAATAAAAATAACTTGAATTTGATTTAAAAACTTTGAACCTCTTAAAACAGTGTGCATTACTTGGTTAACTAGTGCGTTACTGTGCTAAATAAGAAAAAAGTATTGGGAATATTTAAAAGAACTCAGGTTTATTTATATTCAATATATAATTATAAAAAAATTTAAAAGACTAGTATTAAAAAATGCTCTGACGAGCACCAAAAAAGGCTAATATGTTTTTAAGTATGAAAAAGGGTTTGACAAGTGCTTCTAATTGAGCATGAAAAAGGACAAGGGGTACCTTCTTGGCTGCAGCTCACTGTCAATGCCAACTTTGAAAAAATCATATTTGCGCTTATTCCATACAAAATATAATCAGCCACAGTTACGATAAAAATGTGTAGTGTAAAGACACAGACAGTAAAGACGCAGCCTGATTAAATATGAATGTAAGGCGACATAGTACCAAAAATCTTAGTTCCTGCAGCGTATCACACTCATGCAGTGCCACCAAGCTCTCCCGCAGTGTAGAACTGTACAGAAAACTGATTTGTAGTGCAGTGTAGTCTGATGCAGCACTCTGCATAGGAACAATTCCACATGTGCATGCATTACAATATAATGCATTCATTGATTGTTGAAATTATATCCAAGTGGATATGGCTGTAATATGTACTATGCAGTACAACAGTGCATATGTAAATTATAAACGAACATTAGACGCATACACCTTTAATACGGAAGTACAAAAGCACAATGTGAGTGTGCACTGAGGTTCAAATGCATAATAGGAATGTACAGTGTAGTATAATTTGTAGAGAAATAATGGTACACAGTGCACTGTACAAAGTTGCATTGCAGACGCATGTGCAGTACAATAGTGGAACAGTGCAGTTAACATGTAAAGCACGACGGAAAATTTTACTAAAGTACTGCGAATTTTTTTTTGTATGGAATAAGCGCAAATATGATTTTTTCAAAGTTGGCATTGACAGTGAGCTGCAGCCAAGAAGGTACCCCTTGTCCTTTTTCATGCTCAATTAGAAGCACTTGTTAAACCCTTTTTCATACTTAAAAACATATTAGCCTTTTTTGGTGCTCGTCAGAGCATTTTTTAATACTAGTAATATATATGATTAAACAAGCAACTGTTTTTTCCCGAGATGTTTATATTATTTTCTAACGGATATAGCATTCATTTATCAACTATGGTTTTCGCCAAAATGACCACTGGCAACCCTTTCGTCGAAAATATCATTAAAATACGAAATTTATTACCAAAATCATAGTTATCCCTGTATATTTAATTCATAAACCACCGCGGGAATATTCCCTGTCGAATGATACAATCTGGAAAAAAATCCACCGGGTAGTTCTTGAAAACACTCGAGCGGAACTGAGCTTATTGCTTAATAATATATATATAATAAATGCATTGTACGTCATATTCTGCAGAATGCATGTTTTAAAGCACTTCTTAAATAACACTTACATTTACTTAGATATGATTTTATGAATTTTCGAAGAATTGTTTTTCGTTATACTTAATTATTTTTTAAGATTTTTTTTCTTTAATCCCTTGAGGGGCAAGCTATTACGTTTGTGAAATGCTGAATTCCCACCGGAATCTTTGAAAAAGTCTATTTCAAAATAAGTAAAAGCAATTTTAGAGCTTTTTTCCACCAAAGCTAGAAAAGTAAAATTTAATAAAATTTTTCTTGTGTAAAACTTCATTAATCGTAGGTGGTATATAATATATACCGGTAACCCTCAAGGGGTTTTAAGGGAAGGCACGATTGGGACGCTACGCCCACTCACATTAATTTTATACTAATTTATTATATATATGGCTAAATTTTATCCAAGTGTTTATAAATACTTTAATTCATTTGTTTGATAAAACTGATCAAGAACTTCATACAAAATAGAAGTTAGCCTCAGTCACTTAGCCTCAGTTGAAGAGGAAGTTTCTTTACGAGAGGATTGTTGTGTTGTTAAGTTTCAAATCTGTTATTTCTTTAATTAGGTTTAAATCTATACTTTTGAGGCTTCATTAAATTTTGAACTCAATAGCTTTACTTTTAATACAATAAAAAATTAAAATTAAAAATAAGTTCTTTATAAGCCTTTATATCTCTGATTTAGATATATAGACTGAGATATATAGCTTTTTAAAGGTGCGCCGGGGTTAAACGAACCATTTTTGAAGTACAGTCGTATTGCTTATAGTTTTGAAGGCCAATTAAACTAGTTGGATGTACCAATCCCAAAACTTTCTTCTATCTTATTTATAATATTTCAAAAACTAGTTACACATCTTAATACTTCAATATTTTTAGGTCAATACTATACCAACTTTGATTTTCATCTTAAATTTCTGCTTCAGTCAATTAAACGGACTAAAAACGAATTAATCAATATCATGATATTTGTTAAAATTAATAGTTTTTCCTTATTCTGTTGTTATCAGATGTTTGCGAATAGCCGGCTTAGCAAAGAGCTTGTTCCCGTCTTTGCACGAGCCGCCGATGGACAACAGAACTACGAAAAATCAAGAAAAAGCATACAAAAATCACTATGACAAAGCCCCTTTACCACGTAATATTTCCAAATTCAAGGAGGACCTGTTGGCCAAAACCAAAAATATGCACAAAAAAATTTGGTCCAATTGCATGCATAATTTTTATACATTTTTCGATGGTACAATAAAGAAAATGGCACAAACATCGCTATTACAAAGCCCCACCCCCTTCCAGAAGATTTTTTTCAAATTCAGGGAGGACTTGTTTGCCATAGCCAGAAACGTACACATAAAATTTGGTTCAATTGTATTCATAACTTCATGCAATTTTCGATGGTACAATAATGAAAATGGTACAGACATCGCAATTATAGCGCCCCTTTCCGGTGGAATTTTTCCAAATTCAGGGAGGACTTTAGTGCCATGACCAAAAACAAACACAAAATATTTGGCTCAATTCTATGTATAACTTTATACACTTTTCGATGGTACAATATTCAAAATCGCAGAAAAATTGCTATAACAACACCCCCTAGCGGGGATTTTTTTAGAAATTCAAGGAGGACCTGCTTGCCATATTCAAAAACTTAAAATAAAAATTTGGTTCAATTCTATGCATAACTTCATGCACTTTCCGATGGTACAATATCAAAAGTCGCACAAAAATCGCTATTACAGCGCCTCCTACCGGCGATTTATTTCCAAATTCAGGGAGGACCTGTTTGCCATAGCCAAAAACATAAAATAAAAATTTGGATCATTTCAAAGCATAACTTCATACACTTTTGGATGGTACAATATTCAAAATCGCAGAGAAATCGCTGTTACAGCGCCCTCGACAGGCGAATTTTTTCCAAATTCAGGGAGGACCTACTCGCTATATCCAAAAACTTAAAATAAAAATTTGTTTCAATTCTATGCATAACTTCATACACTTTTGGATAGTACAATATTCAAAATCGCACAAACATTGCTATTACAGCGCCCCCTACCGGCGAATCTTTTTCATATTCAGGGAGGACCTACTTGCCATATTCAAAAATTTAAAATAAAAATTTGGTTCAATTCCATGCATAACTTCATATACTTTTGGATGGTACAATATTCAAAATCGCACAAAAATTGCTATTACAGCGCCCCTACCGGCGAATTTTTTCCAAATTTAGGGAGGATCTGTTTGCCATAGCCAAAAACTTAAAATAAAAATTTGGTTCAATTCTATGAATAACTTCATACACTTTTTGATGGTACAATTGCGACAGACGGACACACGGACACACGGACAGACAGACATTTTCTATAAACATGTTTTTAGGGATCTCTGACCCCGAAAACGTGTAAATCCGTCAAAAACCGGAAGTCGAAAAAAATTTCGATTACAATACTTTCTTCTATTGAAGATAGAAGAAAGTAAAAAAGATAAATATATTCGTGTTCTAGTTGCCATTTTAAAATATAAATTGCTTTGGCAATCTCTTAATAACACTCAAAATCCAGAATCTGTATACTACAACTCGATTTTAGAGACACTACCTTGCTAAATACTAAATGCAAATGATATATATATTAACACATTGGTTTATACAAATAACTTAATGTTTACATGTAGTAAAATTAACCACATTTAATTAAACATTACTTGCGAGTTAAACTGCTCTATCAACAATTACTTTCCTCTTATAAACATTAAACATTGAAGCAAACTATATGTTGTGTTTTGGACGTAGGAGGTGAAGGAATAATATTGTAAAGATATTTTGGATATTGAAATTCCAATTAGAAATCTAGAAATCATTTTTTTTAGGATCGATCGTACAGTGTTACAACATTTTGTTGCGGCCACAAAAGACCACTTTGACATAACAGTCATTAATTAAAAAAATATCTGAATTTACTTATCATACATTGGGTAATCTATACTCCTATTATAAAGAGGAAAAAATTGTTTATTTGTCGGAGATAAGCTCTGGAACTACCGAACCGATTCCAAAAGTAATGGTATCAAAATGATGGTTTTAGTCCAACTTAGAACATAGGCTATATCTTATGTTGGTACCACAACCCCAAAGGGGGTGTAGGAGCAAAAAACGTTCTAAAAATGCGATTTTAGCCTTACTGAAGGGCTTAGAAATATGAAATTTTGAATATTAGTTACTTATAAGATATAAATGATGTCTAAGAACAGTTCTTAAACAATTCGAAATTTAAAAGGGTTGAAAATGCACAAAAGGTGTTCTAAAAAACGTTCTAAATGGTAGTTTCTACACAATCTCAGGAAATACCAAACCGATTTAAAAAGTATTGGTGTTAAAATGATGGTGACAACGCTTGCTCCAAGATAGGCTATGTTTTATGTCGGTACCCAGCTAAAAATGAACTGCAGTTTTTCTACAGAAGTGGAGTATTTTTTAGGTTTTTCTATAGTCAACTATAGATTTTCTGTAGTGCAATCTCGACTGTAAAAATACTTTAGAAATTCTGTGGCTAATGTGGCGTAATTTTGTAGTACTTTATTTCAAAAATACTCAGTGCTATTAACTTCAAAAATTCTATAGTTTATGTGAAGTCATCATAAACTTTTAAAATAATGAGATTTTGCGTCTGTAGTAATGAAGTAATTTTATCTCATAATTTTACCAGTTCGTCTTTTTCTCTTAGTGTTTAATTATTTTAGTTGTCCGAAAGGAATAAATTTTATTTTGTGTTAATCAGAGAAAAAGAAAATTTAGTTAAAATTAAATTTCAAAGTCCGAAAGAGAATGCCGTCCTCGGGTTACAGCTCCGCCCCCCCCCCCCCCAAAAAAATGAACTCTTTTTAACCTGACTTTAAGATAAAGTTTAAATACATAAACATGAAAAAAAATCGACCGAAAATTAACTACCAAGAGTGAGATATAGAGGGTGAATCTCTCCCCCAACAGAAACTTCTTAGTTTCTGTTTAATTTTAAGTTATTCGGAATAAATAAATTTTACTATATTTTGAAAATCGGAGAAAATAAGATATTTCCGTTACTTAAATTTCAGACTTCAGGGATGGCAATGGGCCTTCCACCCCCCCCCCCCCCCTCCTTAACGGAATTTTTTTATTTCTTTTATTTTAAAATACTGAAAAAGAATGAATTTTACTATGCATTTCATAAAAAAAGAAAATTTAATTACTTAAATTTCAAAATCCAGGGAAGGGAAATGGCTTTTTTCTCCTATCCCCTTTTCCCCCCCTTCCCCCGCTCAACTGATATTTCTGATATACTGCTTCTCTTTTATTTTAAGTTTCTGAATATAAATAAATTTTACTATGTACAAAATCGGAGAAAAAGAAAATTCAGTTACATATCTGTTTCAAAATCCAGGAGCAACAATGACTCCCCTAGGCTCCCCTCTTTTAACGGAAAATTTTGGTTACCTTAATTTTTAAGTTACTCGCAAAGAATAAATTTTACTATGTTTTTCAAAACAGGAGAGAAAAAATTGGGTTACTTAAATTGAAATATCTAGGGAGAGGTAATTGGTCTCCTATGCCACCTTCCCCTAAACGGAAATTCTTGTTTCCTTTTTTTTAAGTTACTCGAAAAAAATTAAATTCTTCTATGTTTTCAAAATAGGAAAAAAAGAAAATTTAGTTTATACAATTTCAAAATACAGGGAAGGGCAATGGGCCTCCTATACCGTTCCCTCAACTGAAACTTTTTAGTTCCTCTTTTAATTTAAGTTAGTCGAATTAAATAAATTTCACTATTTCAAAACCGGTAGAAAAAAAAAATTAGTTACTTATATTTTAAAATCCTGGGAGGAACAAATGACTGTTCTATAACCCCCCCCCCCCCCCCCCCGCCGCCTCCTGACGGAAAATTCTTGGTTTCTTTTTTTTAGTCACTCGCAAAGAATAAATTTTATTATGTTTTTCAAAATAAGAAAATAAAATTAGTTACTTACTTCAAAATCTAGGGAGGGGTAGTTGCTCTCCTATGCCCCCCTCCTCCCCTAAACGGAAAATTCCAGCTTCCCTTTTTTTAAACATACTCGAAAGGAATAAATTCTACTGTGTTTTTCAAAAGCAGAATTTTTTTTTTTTTACTTTAATTTCAAAATCCAATGAGGAGGCATCCCCCCCCCGCTTTTTTTTCTTTTTCATAGCACACCCGGACCCGGATTTACTAAATGCACAATTTGCCCTTCTCCCCGAAAATACATGACTCCCAGTTCGTATGAAAATTACTTCTACTTTATAAAAACGAATGAAAAATAAATAATTCTTATTAAATATTTTATTTTAAATTTACATTGGAACATTTGATTATTGTTCACGCAGCTGAGGCTGCATTTCTGACTAAATAAATATTTATTATTTAAGTTAATTTTTAATTATAATTGATTTAATAATTATTAATAATATTTATAATTAATAATTATTGATATTTAATATAATATTAATTATATATTACATAATATGAATAATATAATTTAAATAATTAGTAATTATTATTTATAATTAATAATTATTAATAATATATAATAAATTAATATTATTTAAATAATATTTTTTATTCTAAATTCTGTCCGGGATGCAGATACATTTTGCGCTGTTAGCGAAACGAGATTGACCAATCAGAAGCTCACATTTCGCGAACTTTTCCCTGTTTTAAGGAAGCAAGCTTCCTGATTGGTCGATCTCGTTTCGCTAACAGCGAAAAATCTATCTGGATTCCGGCGGATGAAGCAGTAGGGCTCGTACAACTCAACTTTCGATCTAGGCGGAACGCTTTATTTACAATACATGTGACTCGCGATTCGACCTTCGTCTTTTTTTCATAGCCCCTTTTGTTCGTATTATGCTTTCGCGTTAATTATTATTATTATTATTTTTAAATGAATGTCAATAAGCATAACATTGCGAATATTATGTACCGAGCTAATTTTTTAAAGAACTGACACCATGCCCGTTCGGTTTTTGCGTTCGTATTGTTGGATTCCAATGTAAATAAATCTCTTAACTAAATGAATCCCTAAAAGTTAAGTATTAAAATATCTATAAGCTATTAAAACTGCCCTCAATACCATTTCTTATTGTTAAAGCGAATATATTTCTAACTTAAATTCAATGACAGAAGAGCCATATATCTCACATTACTTTATTTTATAGACTTTTTTCTAGAACAAAACAAAACCAACTCTTGCCAGATATTGAAACAATGCAATTACAACCGGTTAAATAATTATGCAGGTGACTGATACATGGATGAAAGATAAAGTTAGTCATTACGTAACACGTATACTATTTTTTAAATCTGACTTGTCCGAAAAGAGTTCAATAATCTAAGTTTTTTATTGAATAGTTTTTTTTTTGTGTGTGTATTGTTCGGGTTATTTAATGTAACTTTTCAAGTAGTGCTGCTGGTTTTAAACATTTTAAAACAATGTGCATGACTTATTAAATTTTGGAATAAAATTAAATTTTAAAAGTAAACAGAAAAAGTATGTTTTCAGACAATGCAAAAATCTTACTTTTTTTTTTTTTTTTTTTTTTTTTTAAATCTGCCTACCCTCAACTGCTGCTGAAGATTAAACTTGAAGCCACAGCGGTTGTCCAATGGCCTGGAACTAACCCTTCCCACTTTTCAATGTTTTTAATTTAAGCAATTTTTCTTTTAAATTTGTCTGGTAACTTCTTTTAAAAAAAATTCTGCCTCCAGTCGAGTGGTCATTATTGATTAGAGTGTGTGCATGAATGTTTCTTCCTTAGTATACACTAGTACTTGGTATTCGATGCTCAGAAATTCTGCAAAGCAGCACTCAATAGACTGCCGTGTTTACTTGTGTAATAGTCTCACCCCTGATTTGAAGCAGAAAAAATTGTCAAACTATTTTCTTTTCATGAATTGAATGGATGAAAAAATTATGAAAGATCAACGTTTGGAAGAAAAGGTCTTGAGCATTGCTCAAAAAAAACAGCCATGCTGGTACTTGATAGTTTCTGAAGACATTTTGTTGATGTAAAGAAAAAACTTTCAGAAGGCAAAACAGATCTTGTGATAATTCCCGGAGGAGTCACAGAGATTCTGCAAGACAATATAAGACGAGTATATGGATATTGGATAATCAATGGGAACAACAAGAAAATTCCCAATGGAAAAGTAAGGCGCCCATCCCTGGAACTAATGTGTACAAAGCTTGACTTTAATGACAAGCGATATAATTTCCAAAAAATTTTAAGAAGATGGGTATCTTTGACGCTTTGGACGGAAGCGAAGATGACATTTTATGGAATGACGGAGATTCTTCAGACACCGACTCTCATTACAATAGTGATACTGAAACCTTTAGTAAAAGAAATTTATTATAATTTTTTGTTTAAATTTTCACAAAGATTATTATTTGTAAATTTTACATCTATAAAAATATTACCATAAAAAGAAAATGGTATTTAATAAACATTATAATCTGGAAACATTTGGTAAGTTACTAATTTTATTATGTGTTTTTTTATACCAGTAATGTTTCAGCATTTCAGTGTACAATATTATGCAGTAGATTTCTCCGCATAATAGTTGCACCTAGACTTTCACAATAAAAATTTGGCAAAAAAAAGTGCAACTATTATGAGAGTAAACACAGTACTATACAGTATGAAGTCGATTTTTGCAAAGAATCTCCACTACTTACTTAAGAGGTTACTTCACTCACATGAAAACGCCTGCCCTGTAATATTAATCTTATAAGAATTTTTTTTTAAAGTATCTCATTTGCATTTCCATATTTTGAAATTATTCTGTATGCCAGCTGAGGTCGATCTTTACAACAGCCGTTTTTTACTTTTTTGATTTTGTTTGCAGGTTTTTTTTCTGAGGCTATTTTTGTCTGAAAAAGATTAACGTCCTCATAAAAAAAAAAAAAAAAAAGTGTATTTTAGAGATCGTCTTTAGTTACCCAATGCAAACAAAAGCATGGGAATGCAAACGAGATATTTAAAAAAAAATCTCCAAAAGATTAAGATTAGAAAGTGCATGTACTTGCATGGGCACAGATGTCATATACGGGCGGGGTTTTTTTCCGACGCCAGTTTGCAGGAAGTTCAAGACTGGCAGCGGTCGTCACAGATTTTCTTTTCTGTTTTGCATATTCTTTTTCATCAAGCCATTACTTTGCTTCATATTATTTTTAGCTCTTTATTATTTAATACAAAAAGTTGAGATTATTATTAATAACAATTCATAAAATACCTAAAAACACTACAGGTAAGTGATTGTTTGATTAATTAATGCTTCAATTGTTAAAATTTTGCAATATTTTTTATGACTGATTTGTGAATTTAGTATTTTCATTCTGTGACAGAGTCACAAAACTTGCATTTTTTTCCATGTCTGACTGAAAAAAATAATTAACTTTTGATCTGCGACTGATTGATGAATTTTGAGATATTTTCATACAACTGACTGACAAATTTTGCAAATTTTCTTTCGACGGAAAGATATGACATTTGTTCCCCCTTAAATTACTTATAATCTTGACATTAATGTAAACATTACCCTTAATCTCTGATTCATCTGATGTAAACAAACAGCCATTATTTGTGACATTAGTTGTAGATTTGTCCCCAAATCACTAATTTATAGGCATTTTAGAATTTTTTCAATTAATAATATAGAATTGTGTTTGCTTGATGTTTATATATGAAATTATCTAAAAATTAGGGAGCTTCACATTACTTTTCTCCTCAAGTGGGCACACCTAGAAAATAGTGTCAGAATGAACAAAGTAATAACTGTTCTTATGACATAATTTTCTTTGAAAAAGTTTTGTTATGTGCAATTTTATTTAAGGAAGTTTTAGGATTTTTTGTAAAGAAAAATTATATGTGACATTTATCGTACTTTATGAAATTCATATTTTCAAACTTGCATTGATAATTTCAGTTCTGTTCAATTTAAAAAAATTGACGTATTTATGTTTGCTCTGTTTTTTTTTTTTTTTTAAATTGTACTGAAATCTATCGGAAAAATTTGAGTAAAATATTTTTATAAATGTCATCCTTCAATTTAAGTATAATACATTATTAGCATTATATCTATGTATGTGTATATATATATATATGATGTGGGAACGCTGCATCTCCTGACTGAATTTATCCCTGTGCATTTGTTATGGTGAATGCTTTTCATTATGAGTGTTCTCAAATCCAAAGAGGCAACTTTATGACATATGTTTTAAATTATTTTTGTTTGGAAACGCATGAAACTAGCAGGTGTTTGTGTTCAGAAACTATGTAATCGAAAGATGTTTTCAGACGTTTTATTTTACTGCAGAAAAGCGGAATTCCGCTTTTTCAGCATTGAATTTTATTATTCCTGGGATCGATGCAAATATGCATTAAAATTTGTTAACATTTTTAATGAGGGAAGGGTTGTAGTGGGAGTGTAGGAAATATAACAAAAACGTTACTATGAACCGCACCAAATTGAGCACAATTGTCAAAGGATCATGGAAAAAATGCAATTAATGTCAAAGAATCATGGGGAAAATGCGATTTTCGTCAAAGGATTACAGGAAAAAAATGCGACTCCCGTCAAAGGATCGCTGGGAAACGCAATTTTCGTCAAAGGATCGCTGGGAAACGCAATTTTCGTCAAAGGATCGCTGGGAAACACAATTTTCGTCAAAGGATCGCTGGGAAACACAATTTTCGTCAAAGGATCGCTGGGAAACACAATTTTCGTCAAAGGATCGCTGGGAAACACAATTTTCGTCAAAGGATCGCTGGGAAACGCAATTTTCGTCAAAGGATTGCCGGAAAAATGAGATTTTCATTAAAGGATCACGAAAAAGACACGATTTCCATCAAAGAATTGCAAAAAAAAACATGATTTTTGCCAATAGATCGTGTAAAATATGCAAGTTTATTCAAAAGGTCGTGCAAAATGCTCGAATTTCATCAAAAGATTGTGTAATATGCGAATTTCTTCGAAGGGTCGTGGGAAAAACGTGAATTTCGCCAAAGAATCACAAAAAAATATGATTTTTGTCAAATGATCGCAGAAAAAATGCAAATGTCGTTAAAAGATCGTGGAAAACATGCGCATTTCTTCGAAGGATCTTGCAAAAAAATGTGATTTTCGCCAAAGGATCGTGTAAAATATGCGAATTTTGTCGAAAGACCATGTAATATGCGAATTTCTTTGAAAGGTCACAGAAAAAACAAGAATTTTGTCAAAGAATCGCGAAAAAATGCGTATTTTGTCAAATAATAGAGTAAAATATGTGAATTTCTTCGAAAGATCGTGCGAAATATGCAAATTTTGTCGAAAGATCGGGTAATATGCAAATTTCTTTGAGAGGTCGTGGAAAAAACGTGAATTTCGCCAAAGAATCACAAAAAAATATGATTTTTGTCAAATGATCGCAGAAAAAATGCAAATGTCGTTAAAAGATCGTGGAAAACATGCAAATTTCTTCGAAGGATCTTGCAAAAAAAATGTGATTTTCGCCAAAGGATCGTGTAAAATGCGAATTTTGTCAAAAGACCATGTAATATGCGAATTTCTTTGAAAGGTCACAGAAAAAACAAGAATTTTGTCAAAGAATCGCGAAAAAATGTGATTTTTGTCAAATGATTGCGAAAAAAATGCATATTTCGTCAAATGATCGTGTCAAATATGTGAATTTCTTCGAAAGATTGTGTAATATGCAAATTTCTTTGAAAGGTCGTAGAAAACTGCGATTTTTGCCAAAGGATCGTGTAAAATAAGTGAATTTCTTCAAAAGGTCGTGCGAAATATGTGTATTTCCTCGAAAGATTGTGTAATATGCAAATTTCTTACCACTTATTCATGTTATGTACCTACGATGACCCTCCCTTTACATTCACACCAGGGGGGGGGGGGGGGCTACTTTTCTAAATTTTGCCGACATGCATCATGTGACATATCTTTGGAAAGGTGTGTGGCTGCTTATTTGTATTAGCACCTTCGTGTCCCTCTCCCCACCTGCCCCTCCCCCATGGGAGGGCATTTTTCTAAATTTTGCCATAGCCCCTCATGTGACATATCATTGAAAAGGCCTGTGACTGCTTAATCATTTTATGCACTTCTGGTGCTCTGCCCACCACTTTGCCCCCCCCCCCCCCTGGGGGGTACTTTCCTAAATTTTGCTAACACCTGTCATGTGACATATCGTTGGAATGGCCTGTAACTGCTGAATCATTTTATGCACTTCCGGTACTCCTCCCCCCCCCACTTTGCCCCCCCAGGGGTGTACTTTACTAAATTTTCCCGACACCCGTCATGTGACATATCGTTTGAAAGGCCCTTGGCTGCTTAATCATTTTATGCACTTCCGGTAATCCGCCCACTACTTTGCCCCCCTGGGGGGCACTTTCCTAAATTTTTCCGACACCCATCATGTGACATATCGTTGGTAAGGCCTGTGACCGCTTAATCATTTTATGCACTTCCAGTACCCCGCCCACCACTTTGCCCCCCAGGGGGGGCACGTTACTAAATTTTGCAGATACCCGTCATGTAACATATCGTTGGAAAGACCTGTGACTGCTTAATCATTTTATGCACTTCGGTACCACACCCACCACTTTGCCCCCCATGGGGGCACTTTACTAAATTTTCCCGACACCTGTCATGTAACATATCGTTGGAAAGGCCTTTGGCTGCTTAATCATTTTATGTACTTTTGGTACTCTGCCCGCTGCTTTGCCCCCCTAGGGGGGCACTTTCCTACAATTTTCTGACACAATCATGTGATATATCATTGGAATGGCCTGTAACCGCTTAATCATTTTATGCACTTCCGATACTCCTCCCCCACCCCCCACTTTGCCCACCCCCAGGGGTGTACTTTACTAAATTTTCCCGACACCCATCATGTGACATATCGTTCGAAAGGCCCTTGGCTGCTTAATCATTTTATGCTCTTCCGGTACTCCGCCCACTACTTTGCCCCCCTCGGGGGCACTTTCCTAAATTTTTGCGACACCCATCATGTGACATATCGTTGGTAAGGCCTGTGACCGCTTAATCATTTTATGCATTTCTGGTGCTCCATCCACTACCCCCCCCCCCTTTGGAGGGCTCTTTCCTACATTTTGCCGACACCCAAACCTGTGACCGCTTAATCATTTTATATACTTCCACTGCTCCGTGCACTACTTTGCCCCCCTGAGGGCACTTTCCTCAGGGAGGCAAAGTGGATACTCATTAAAAAAATACTACATTTTTGAGGTCGATATACTACAAAAAAACTGCAGTTGGAGAACTGCGGTGATTTGGCCGATTCCACTACAGAATTTTTGCGGTCAATAAAACTGCGTAATTTCTGCAGAATTTTTAATATTGATATAACTATAAATTTTCTGTAGAATTTTTGTGGTCAATACAACTGCTAAATTACTGCAGTTAGTAAACTGCGGTAATTTTGTAGTTCTATTGACCGCAAAAAATCTGTAGTGGAATCGGCCAAATCACCGCAGTTTTCCAACTGCGGTTTTTTTGTAGAATTTCTGCAGTTCATTTTTAGCTGGGTATCACTACCCCAAAGGGGGTGCAGGAGCAAAAAAACGTTCTAAAAATGCGATTTATGTGTTACTGAACGGCCTAGAAATATGAAATTTGAAATATTAGCTACTTATTAGATATAAAGGATTTCTAAGAACAGTTCTTAAGCAATTCGAAATTTGAAAGGGGTGAAAATGCGCGAAAATCGTTCTAAAAAACGTTCTAAATGGTGGTTTCTACACAATCTCAGAAAATACCAAACCGATTTAAAAAATAATGGTGTCAAAATAAGGGTGTCAAAATGACGGGGACAACCCTTGCTCCAACATAGGCTATGTTTTATGTCGGTGCCACTACCCCAAAGGGGGTGCAGGAGCAAAAAACGTTCTAAAAATCCAATTTTTGCGTTACCGAAGGGACTAGAAATATGAAATTTGAAATATTAGCTACTTATTAGATATAAAGGATTTCTAAGAACAGTTCTTAAACAATTCGAAATTTAAAAGGAGTGAAAATGCGCGAAAAGCGTTCTAAAAAACGTTCTAATGGTGGTTTCTACACAATCTCAGGAAATACCAAACCGATCTATAAAATAATGGCGCAAAATGATGGTGAAAACCCTTGCTTCAACATAGGCGATGTTTTATGTCGGTGACACTACCCCAAAGGGGGTGCAGGAGCAAAAAACGTTCTAAATTGCGGCTTTTGCGTTACGGAAGGCCCTAGAATCGTGAAATTTGGAATGGTAGTTAGTTATAAGATATCAATGATCTCTCAGGACATTTCCTAAAAAAATCGAAATTTAAAAGGGGGTCAAAATGCGCAAAAAGCGTTATAAAAAACTTTCTAAATTGCGATTTCTATGCAATCTCAGGAAGTACTGAACCGATTTCAAATATAATGGTGTAAAAATGATGGTGACAGATCTTGCTCCAAGATAGGCTATATTTTATATCTGTTTCCACTACCCCAGAGGAGATGCAGGAGCAAAATGCGCGAAAAGCGTTCTAAAAACGTTCTAGATGCCGATTTGTCGGCAATATCTCAGGAAGAATGAATCTGATTTCAAACATAATGGTAGGAAACTGATGCTGACAGCCTCTGCTCTAACATAGACGCTATTTTAAGTCGGTATCGCTATCACCAAGACGTTGCAGGAGCAAAAAAGCGTTCTAAATTTCGATTTTTGTGATCGGTAGGGGCTAGCAACTTAAAATTAGGCAAGGTACATATTTCTTAGCTATAAATGATCTTTAAGAACAGTTTCGAAAAAATTGGAAATTTAAAAAGGGGTGAAAATGCGCGAAAAGCGTCCTAAAAAAAATCTAAATTGCGATTTCTACTCAATCTAAGGAAATACCAAAGCAATTTCAAAATTAATGGTTGCAAATCAATGGTGACAGTCCCTGCTATAACATAGGTTATAGTTTATGTTGCTGTCACTTCCATCTGAGGGTTGCAAAAGCAAAACATGTTCTAATTTGCATTTTTTGCACAACTGAGGGGTCTAGCACTTTGAAGTATGGCATGGTGTTTACTTACAAGATGCAACTGCTTTCTAAGAACAGTCGAAAGAAAATTCCAAATTTTAAAAAAATGAAGTGAGTGAAAAGCGTTATAAATTACAATTTTTAAGCAAACTTATAAATTACCAAACCGATTAAAAAAATAATGATGACAAATTTTGGTGATCAAACATAAGCTATATTTTATGACTGTTCCACTACCACCAGAGGGTTGCAGGAGCTAAAAACTTTCTAAATTGCGATTTCTGTGATACTGAAAAGGCTAGAAACTTTAAATATGACATGGTAGTTACTTATAAAATATAAATGCCCTCGAAGGAACGTCGAAAATAAATTCGAATTCAAAAGGGGTGAAGCGAAGGTGAGGTGCGAAAAGCATTCTAAGAAAGTTCTAAATTACGATTCTATGCATTTTCAGGGAATATAAACCGATTATAAAAGTAATAGTTGCGAATCAGTGGTAACAGTCTCTGATCCTACGCAGGCTATATTTTATGCCGGTGATTCTACCACCTGGGGTTCACAGGAACAACAAACGTTCTAAAAATGGCTTTAAAAGCTTTTTAAATTACGTTTCTGTAGAATATTTGGAAATAACAAACTGATTTCAAAATTAATGTTGGCAAATTAATGGTGACAGTTCCTGTTTCAACATAGCCCTTTATGTTGAGAGAGGTGGTAGGACTTGGAATTCGACATGATGGTTAATTTTAAGATGTAAGAGGATGGTTTCTAAAAAATTCAAAACTTCAAATGAATACTGAAATGAGCGTATTAATTGAGCATAAAAGTTTCAAAATATTTTCTAAATTATCATTTATTTAGTTTTATTTCATTTTATTAATTTAAGTCTCATTTCTGCCTAATACAGTGTAAAAATGATGTTTAGTCAAACTGTGTTTTAAATAGTAATTTTTGAATTATTCCTAAAAGTAATAAGTACCTTTTAATAAAATAAAATATTACATTTATAAAATAAAAATTTAGTTAGTACCTTTTGATAAAAATTAGACATATAAATATCACTTGGCATATTTCAAATATTACGCGAGCAAAGCCGCGGGGTTTGCTAGTTAAGAATAAAAAAGTAAAGGGTAAAAAGCATTACCTGCATTGACCCGAAAGAACAGAAAATGATGGAGACATTTGCAGAAAGGAAATAAACAGAAGACAAATCTTCCTTGAAAAATTTTTTATTTATGAAGCAATTTTTCTTGCAGAACATAGCGCATTATCATAGAGTACATTTCTACGTTCATTCTACGTTCTTACTAATAGAAAATAAAATAATTTCTTTCCTTTGAGGAGTATGGAGGCACAGACATTTAGATGATTTTTTTAGCATCACAATTCTACTACTCGAAATAAAAGCAACACTTGAATAAAAATAATAATAATGCCGTCAACAGAATTTTTATCCACATTTTACTGAAGAATCAGAAGTAACTGATCAAAGAATCTCGCCACAAAAAAAGACGAAACTATGCAGCCGAAATATTCTTGTACTTTTAATATTTCTTACTGTAGATACGAAATCCGTTTCTTATATTTTTGTAGAAGGGGAAGAGGCATCCACCCATTCTCTGCGTTCGTTGACAGAGCACTCAAGCAGGTTCGAACATAATTCCTCGCAGAACGGCAAAAGGCAGCCATTCTGCATTGAAGGCCCGACTCAACTGCACTGAATGCGCACGAGCTCTCCGAAAAGAGGGGTAAAGTGGGTTGCTATAATCCTTGAAACACGCCAACTTTGGCGGAACGAACATACAGGCGCCCTGCATTGGCATAAAATGCAATGCTAACGAATATAAAAAACTGCTTTAAAAAAAAGGAATTGATAGATTTCACTGAGATAAGATGCCAAACAGTAGTAAAGAGTACATATTTAGAAATTACGAATTAAACTGATTTAAATATTATTGGCTAAGGGGTGGAGCTACAAAAGGATATGACATCACAAATAGAAAGATATGGAACTTTCCAGATAATACTTTTACCGGAAGTATAGATTTCAAAACGACGTTTATGATTTTAAAATGAATGAAATGCTATGCCAGAAAGAAAAACTTACAGGGGAAGGGTAAAAAAAAGGGAATTAAAATAATTTAGGAATGCGAATATTAAAATTAAATGAATACAAGATTAATAAAAATATTTTCTAAATGAAATTAAATAAAAATATGGCAGTGGTTCTAAGTAACCACAACATATTATTCCGGCCTCCCCAAAAGAAAATATTGGTAAGATGGAGAAATTTAATAATTTTGACTTTCAGCCAATATTTTCAAAACTATATACATATACAACATGCATATAACTTCAAATAATAAGAAACAAAATAAAAATAATAATCGGTTGCATTCTTCTGACAAAAAGTACATAAAGTCTTTTAAAAAAAGGTTGCTAAAAGTTCATTCACTAATATGTGAAATAGCAAATACAACACTATAAAGTAAGATCAGTGTATATTAAAAGAGTGGGTAAAAATTGTAATAATGTACACATAGACAAATAATAATATTACATGATACAAATTGACATGCATATTAATGATGACTTTGCATCATTCAGTATAATACAACATTAGTAATAAAACCTTTCTATTTTTAAAGAAAAAGAAAATAGCAATAATTTAAAGTAGTACCTTTAAATCACAATTCTATTTCAAGTCACAGTCTATGAACTACATTTCAATTTTTTTTTTTTAATCAATTCTTCAATAAATTACTCATCCGAGAATTTTCCATAACAAAAATTCAAAATGTAAGTATATAGTCAAGAGAGAATATTTACACTCTCGTTAAACTATATATATACATATACCATTTCTTTAAGAAATGTACTTTTCTTAGTTGAATAATTCTAATATGGTGTTCTTCTACAATCACAATAATAATACTTTCAAAGAAAATAAATGCAAAGAGAGGATTTTAAGCTCTCATAAATGTAGTACCACATAACTTTAATAACATTTGTCTTACAAAATATTATCACACAAAATATTTATACTACAAATTCGGAAATGCTTATTGAATTATGTTAATTCAAACATCTGTAAGAATAGATATGTGACTATTTCTTTGTCATGTAAAATACATAAGTATTTTCTATGTAAAGACCTAAAACAATCTTTGTAAGTATAAACATGTTACATTTTTTTCATGTAAAATATATATTCTTTTTGTAAAGACTTAAAATAATTTCTGGAGAGTATAAACATGTTACTACATTTTTTCATGTAATATACATAAGTATTTTTTTTTCTGTAGACTTAAAATAACCTTTGGATCCAAAGTACAAAATTTTCATGTACACAAATATTTTTTCAATTTGGTAATTTTCAAACATTTAAAAAACTTAATGTATTTTCAACAACTTTACATAATACACCAATAACAACAGTAGAAGCATTAGTATGCATAGCTTTCATCATTATTATTATTTTAGATGTTAGAAAGAGGTTAGTTGTTAGAACATGCATGAATTATAATTAAGAACAAAGTAATATTGAGTTACTCTAGAAGTCACAATAGGGAAAGGGATGACATATGTACTCATATTATATTTTATGTCAATAACAATTTACTTTTTAAGATAAATATTATATCAAAATAAAGCAATCAATGACATTTCATTTGCAACTAAAATAATGAATTATAACATCTTTGATTTGATTTTTCTAAGAATCTGTCTTAAAATTTAAATCAAATACTGAAATTAAAAATTCAGAGTTATCAGCACATTTTTTTTTTTTTTTTTTTTTTTTTTTTTTTTTTTTTTTTTTTTTTTTACAATACATATAAATTCTAAAAAATGAATAAGGTTTTGAAGAAAATATTTCAGTGAGCAACATAGTAAACAAAAATAATATTTACATACCTTTGCAGGATGACAATTCCATAGTGTCAAGGCGAAGTCGACTTAAAAAAAATAAATATAAAAAAAATACACAAATGCTGCCTGCAGCTTTGGTAGAAGTAAAGAAATAAAATAAACAGTCAGTCTTCGTATTTGACAATCCAATCTAGCTAGCATAGATGAGATTTTTTACAATGGTAAAGGCATCCTAAATAAAATTGAAGATTAATTTATATTTTATATTGTTTATGACTGTGAGGACGAAGATCATAATTTTTTTTTACTTTGAGTAGATTTATTTAGAGCTGTAGTGGAAATTTTACTACCAGATGCTTGAGAATGCACTGAACTATGTGAATGCGAAGATGTTTGTTGGCACTTCGAAGTGGTGTGAATTTGAGGAGAATCACAATTAGTGATGGGCGATTCTCGAGAATTCGACAATCGAGAAAAATCGTCATCGTAAAAAATCACAATCGATACACCCATCGATTAATTCATAGAATCTACAATCGAGATGTTTTACAATCGATTATAACGAGAAAAGCTAAAAACAGTTATTGGAAAACTTAGCTATTATTCTGGCCGACAATTTCATAGTAGTGATAGGGCTTAGTGATGGGCGATTCTCGAAAATTTACCAATCGAAAAAAATCGTTATCGAAAAATACACAATCGATACAGTCATCGATTACTTTCGAGAATCTACAAAGGAGATGTTCTAGAATCGATTATTGAAATCATTGTTTTTACATATATATAAGGCAGATTTTATTAAATATAGGGTAACTGAAAACAGATGGAATAAAAAAACAACAAACCAAAGGGAAACTATAAAGGAGCCATAAGACTGGAAAAGTCTTGTAAGGGTGCCCCCTGGTTGAAAAAAGCTGAAAAAACGCGAGTAGCTATGAAGCAATAAGGGGAGTTTAAGTATCAAAAATTAGAATTTTTCGGCAATTAGCACCAAAATGGCCAAAGAAATAAGAATCAAAAGCACCCCCTAGTGGCAGAAATATGAACTAAAGGATGATAAAAGGGATCAAAATTTTTTAATGATTTTTCTACGTCATTTGAGATTGGATCTTTAATTTCCCCATTTTTATAAAGTCTTCGACTGGAATACATTAAACGAACTCCCGCGGGGAGCAAAGTAGGAGGGAGGGGCAAGGAAAGTGCATAATATGAATAAGTGGTCACAGGACTTTCCAACGATATGGCACATGAGGGGTGTCGGCTAAATTTAGTAAAGTGCCCCCGCTCGGGGGCAAAATAAGGGGAGGGGCGCGGGCGATATATAAAAGGAAATAGTAGTCACAGAGCTTTCCAATGATATATCATATGAGGGGTGTCAGCAAAAGATAGAAAAGAGTCCCAACTCCCAGGATTCCAATTATCGTGCCCCCCCCCCCCCCCCCCGAAATATACCCTGCCCATCCTTCTCTTTGAAATTTTCATATATTAAAAATTATTTATCGGATGGCTCCGTAAAAAAAAATCCGATCTAAAATGTTTAAAAACGCTACGATTTCAAAAAAGTTCGAAAAATGCCTCTCTCGGGGCACCAAACTAAGGAAGGAAGAAGAAAGGTTCATAATATGAAAGAGTAACTTTGCGATGATAACCGAAAACTTTCCGATGATAGATCAAATGACTGGTCCAAAAAAGTCTGAAATCTACCCCTCCCACGTGGGTTCCCTCTTTTATCCTAGAATATACCCGGAAATCACGCAGCCCCACTTTTAAAATTTTATATTTAATAAATAATATTTATCGGAAAGCTCCATTAAAAAACCTCATTTAATGATATTTATTCTAGAAATCTCTACAATTAAAAAAAAGTCACCCCCGCACCGCTCACCCCCCCCCCCCGAACCCCTTCCGGAATTCAACTCAGGGAGGAGAAAGGTTCATAATATGAAAGAGTGGTGAAAGGACTTTCCGATGATATGTCAAGGAGAGGTTTGGTAAAAGTTTGAAAATTACCCCCCCCCCCTCTCTTTGTGCACTCTCGCGCACCCCAGAATTCACTCACCTTCCTCTTTGAACTTTTTATATTTAATAAATAGTATTTATCTGAGTCTCCAGGTATGGGGCAGCTTGGCAGAGCTAAAATAAGAGAAACATTGAAAATTCGGGGCAAAATGACACTAAATTTAACAGTAAAGTTTGAAACTAGGACTATACAGAACCGAATACATAAACCGCTATGCTTCATAACCCACATCGGTTAATAGCAATAAAAAGATAAGTGCCAGTTAAACTGATGGCATTGAGCTCACAGGTTATTAACACTAACTGTATATTATACTCTTATTTCAAAGAATAATGTCCCTCAAAAAATAAATGAAGGGAAATATCCCCCGTTTGCCCCTTTTATACTTAACCAATGAACCTCCAAATCTAATCAGGGAAACTCCTTAACTATAATAAATCAGTATATCAAATTTGAAGCAAATCAGATAATTCTGCATGAAAAAAAGAAACATATCGCTAAATTAAGTGTGGTCTAACCCCTTTAACCCTTTTATACTTAACTAATGAACCTTCAAATCTAATCAAGAAAGCTCCTTATCGGAACAAACATAGAAAAAAAATTAAAGTAAATTGAATAATTCTCCATGAAAATCCATTTATCTAAATTAAGGGGAGGGGACTTGCCCCCTTTTCGCCCTTGTATACTTAACCAATGAACCTCCAAATTTAATGAAGGAAGCGCCATATCGGAATAAATCGGTATATTAAATTTGAAGCAAATCCAATAATTCTGCATGAAAAATCCTTTTATCTAAATTAAGCGGAGACTAGCCCCTATCCCTTTATACTTAACCCATAAACCTCCAAATCTAATCAAGGCAGCTTCTTAGCATAATAAACCGGTATCACAAATTTGGAGCAAATCGAATAATTCTGCATGAAAAACCCATTTATCTAAATTAAGGAGGGGTCTACCCCCCTTTTCCCCCTTTATACTTAACTAATGAACCTCCAAGTTTAATCAGGGAAGCTCCTTAACATAATAAACCGGTATACCAAATTTGGAACAAATCGAGTAATTCTGCATGAAAAACCCATTTATCTAAATTAAGTGGGGGACCAGCCCCCCTTCTCCCCCTTTATCCTTAACCAATGAACTTCCAAGTTTAATCAGGGAAGCTCCTTAACATAATCCGTCGGCCTAATCGTTCGGAGTTTTCGTGGTTTTCTTCGAACCTTGGATTTCCAAGCGTTAATACGGGTTAGGTTCCCTTAGAAAGACCCCCACGAAGGGCACTCCCCCCTGGGCCTATATCCCTAGTGCAGATAATTGGCCGTCATAAATACAACCAACCTTAACATAATAAACCGGTATACCAAATTTGGAGCAAATCAAATAATTCTGCATGAAAAGACCATTTATCTAAATTAAGGGGGGACCAGCCCCCCTTCTCCCCCTTTATACTTAACCCGTAAACCTCCAAATCTAATCAAGGCAACTTCTTAACGTAATAAACCGGTATACCAAATTTGGAACAAATCGAATAATTCTGCATGAAAAACCCATTTATCTAAATTAAGGGGGGGGGCGGACCAGCCCCCCCTTCTCCCCCTTTATCCTTAACCAATGAACTTCCAAGTTTAATCAGGGAAGCTCCTTAACATAATAAACCGGTATACCAAATTATGAGCAAATCAAATAATTCTGCATGAAAAGCCCATTTATTTAAATTAAGGGGGGGGGGTCTAGCCCCTTCTCCCCCTTTATACTTAACCCGTAAACCTCCAAATCTAATCAAGGCAACTTCTTAACATAATGAACCGGTATACCAAATTTGGAGCAAATCGAATAATTCTGTATGAAAAACCCATTTATCTAAATTAAGGAGGGGTTCTACCCCCCTTTCCCCCCTTCATACTTAACTAATGAACCTCCAAGTTTAATCAGGGAAGCTCCTTAACATAATAAACCGATATACGAAATTTGGAGCAAATCGAAGAATTCTGAATCAAAAACCTATTTATCTAAATTAAGGAGGGGGGGGGGCAGCCCCCCTTCTCTCCCTTTATCCTTAACCAATGAACCGTCAAAACTAAACAGCGGAACGCCTTATCAGAATGAACATAAAAAAAATTGAAGCAAATCGTACATTTTAATCAAGAGTTATCGCGTTACGTACATACATACGTACGTACAGTACATGCATACACACAGAACCGACGGGTACATTAGCTCTCAGGCTTAGATAGCCTGTGAGCTAAAAAGAGATTGGATAAGCAGATGGACTCCTTTGAGAAATTATGACTTAAACCAGAAATGCGGCAAGTTTGACTCTGAAAGCTTCATTTCCATCTCGCATTTCGGCAAATCTCATCTCGATGATTTTTCCAGCATTTCGACGCTTCCAGATGGGAATCTGCTCGATGGTTGGTTCTCTCGCGGTTTTAAATCTTTCGGGATGGGAAGTCTCTCGAGAGTTTCCTCTCGCCCTTTTCAACCTTTCCCGATGGGAAGCCTCTCGCTTGTTACTCTCGTCCTTTTCGAAATCTCCCAATGAAAAGCCTTTCGAGGATTTCTCTCGCGCTTTTCAACATTCCGCTATGAGAAGCTTTTCGAGGATTTCTCTCGTCCTCGGCACAGAAGAAAAGCAAGAAAATTTATCGAGAGTACCAAGGGACGAGATAGAGAAAAAGGCATGACAATGAGCTGTGAAATGAAGCCCTAATTTTCAAAGTTTCTCTTATTTTAGCCCTACCAAGATGTCACATACCTGTAACCCTCCGATAAAAATTATTTATTAAATATAAAATTTTCAAAGAGGAAGGTGGGTCGGGTGATTTCGAGGGAGGAGGACGTGAGAGTGGACTCATGGGGTGCAATTTTAAAAATTTTACCGAACCCTTCCTGTGGCATATAATCGAAAAGCCCTTTGACCACTCTTTCATACTATGAACCTTTCTTCGCCCAAAGGGGGGTGGGATGGGGCGAACAAATTTTTAAAACCGTAGCCGATTTCTATAATAAATTTAAATATCACTTTAAATATGGGTTTTTTATGCAGTATTCCGGTAAATATTATTTATTGAACATAAAAATTTTAAAGTAGCGGCTGTGTGAATTCCGGGGTGAAAGAGTGGGCCCACGGGGGGAGAGAGGGGGAGCAATTTTCAAACTTTTTTTGGACCAGTCATGTGATATGTCATCGGTAAGCTCTCGGATGACTCTTTCATATTATGAGACTTTCTTCCTCCCCTCCCCAATTTGGCCCCCACTGCGAGGGTAGTTTTTTCCGCTTTTATCATTTTAGAAAGGATTTTTTTATGGAGCCCTCCGCTAAATATTATTTATAATATATGAAATTTCAGGACACTTTTCCAAATTTAGCCAAGAACCGTCATGTGACATATCGTTAGAAATGTTTGTGACTACTTATTGATGTTATGCACTTCCGGTGACAGTCCCCCCCACTCTTTGCCCCCCACCCCCTGTTGGACACTTTTTCAAATTTAGTCAAGACCCCTCGTGTGAGATATCGTTGGAAAGGTCTGTGACTACTTATTGATGTTATGTACCTACGGTGTCCCCACCACCACTTTGCCCCCCCCGGGGGCACTCTTCCAAATTTAGCCAAGACCCCTCATGTGAGATATCGTTGGAAAGGTCTGTGACTATTTATTGATGTTATGCACCTCCGGTGACAGTCTCCCCCAATTTGGCCCTCCCGGGGGACACTTTTTCAAATTTAGCCAAGACCCCTCATGTGAAATATCGTTGGAAAGGTCTGTGACTACTTATTGATGTTATGATCCGCCGGTGTCCATCCCCCCATTTTGAACCCCCCCCCCCGGGGGACACTTTTCCAAATTTAGCCAAGACCCTACATGTGAGATATCGTTGGAAAGGTCCGTGACTACTTATTGATGTAATGCACCTCCGGTGACCGCCCCCCCCCACTTTTCCCCCACGGGGATTTAGCCGAGACCCCTCATGTGACATATTGTTGGAAAGGCTTATGACCACTTACTCATGTTATCCACCTCCCGCACCCCTCCCCCCCACGGGGAGGGCATTTTTATAAATTCAGATCCAGACTTCTCATGTGACATATGGTTGGAAAGGCCTAGAGACCTGTGACGACTTAATCATATTATGCAGCTGCTGTGCCCCTCCGCTCGCTTTGACCCCTCCCCCAAGAGATCTGGTCCGACGTTCATTCGTTTCGATATTATATTTTTTACAAGATTTTGTAGTGCGTGCACACCACACCCGTCTGCTATCATATATCAGTGCCGTATATAGCGGGTAACCTGTTCGTGATTTCATATTACAAGATTACGTATAAATTAGGGGCCCCAATTAAAGGAGAGGCCCGCTAGCGGTCGAAGTCACCTAGTCTTTATTAACATCGACTCATTCCAGTTCACCCGCAGACTATTCTTGATAAATGTATGGCGTATATAATACATAATATAGAGATTAATAAAAGAAATTTGCAAATTGTAGTCATCGAGAAAAAATTTATACAATCGAAAAATATCGAGATGTCCATACAATCGAGAAAATCGAGAAAAACATCTCGTTATCGCCCATCACTAATCACAATTAGTAGTATGAGTAGGCATATGTCGTTTCACAGGAGAAGAAGATGCACTATCAACAGTCGTTTGATCATGTGTTGCACTTCTAGATGAATGAGAAGAATGAAGCAATGCTTCATTTCTTCTCTGGAGTTTCAAGATTTTGTTAGTATGAATTAACACAGGTGATGCTTGAGTATTTTGCAATCTTGAATTTGAATAAGTACAGGTGAAATTATTTTCTTTACCATATACGGCCCTTGTACTTTTTTGTTAAATACACTGGGAAATTTTACATAAACAATATCATCAGCTTTAATATTAGCAAATTTTAATTTTTCCCTTGATTTTTGATACACTTTTTGTCTAGAAGACTCGTTATTTTTGTAAGCTTGGTAGTATACTTTTTCAATTACATCCATTAATTTGTGGATTTCATATGCAGTGTTAAAGATTTTCCAGGAAAAATGGGTTTTATAATTGGCATAAATATCATTCACCTCCCTTCCAAAATGAAGAAGATTTGGAGTAAATTTTGTAGCTGGATGAGGTGTAGCGTTGTATATGGACTGCTGAATTTTTAAAGCAGTTGGAACATCAAATCCTTGGGAAACCATTGTATTGACAGATGACTTTATTTGAGTGTTACATCTCTCACTCAATCCATTAGCCTGTGGATGCGCTACTGTACTGTGCTCTAGCTTTATGCCAAGTTTTTTGTTGAAATAAGAAAACAAATCACTAGTGAACTGGGAACCATGATCTGTAAGAGTTAACTCGGGTTTTCCATGAGTGGAAATGTAATTCAACAGAGCTTTAGTCACCGACTCAGCATGAATGCTATTCAAGGCATATAATTCAGGATGACGAGAAAAATGGTCGATTACAGTCATAACAAACTGGTGATTTCTCAAAGGATCAAGTAAATACATCGAAACTTTTTGATTGGGAGTTGTAGGAATAGGTGCTGGAAGATATGGAGCAGTGTTTTTTTTATGATTTTTATTTACTAAACAAATTTCACAAGACTTGACATAATTAATTGTATTAGAAATTAGAGTTTTCCAAGTGAATCTTTTGTTTATATTAACAATGGTTTTATGAATACCAGTATGAGTAATATGAGCAATTCTTAAAGCTTTAGCTCTAAGCGAAGATGGTAAAACAGCTCTATGTAATTCAATGTCTTCTGAAGAGAAGTGTCCATTATAACAAAGCAACTCATTACTTGGATTAATGTAATAACCATTTAAACGTTTAGATTTTTTATTAGATTTAATATCTTCATAAATTTTCTTAATTTGAGGATCTTTTTTTTTGTTCAGAAAGGATGGTTTGATCAAAAATTTCTAACAATGGGTCTTCATTACTAACATTATTTCTAGATAGAGGGTCACTTTGAAGATGGCAGTTATGATGTTTTTTACCAATTAATCCACATGGATACTGAGCAATTTCATTATGTAGGTCATTTTGATCATCAACAATAGGCAGTACTTCTTGTTCAAAAATGAGATCAGGGTTAGTATCGAGATCTTCAGTAGGAATATGGAGGTGTCCTACTCAGAAAATCTGCTAACACATTATCTTTGCCTGGAACATGCTGGAATGTGTAAGAGTATTCGTATAGTTCTAACATCCAACGTGTAGTGATGTCAGCAGGAAATGTTGATTTTTTGTAATTATTGAGAGGTTTAGCATCAGACAAAAGAATGAAAGGTTTGCCAAAAATGTAATATTTAAACGCCGTTATACCTTTATAAATGGCATAAAGTTCCAGTTTAATAGCTGGGTACTGTTTTTCAGATTGAGATAAAGTTTTGGAGTAATAAGAAATGGGGCGAAGTTCACCTTGAATTTTTTGCATAAGAACAGCTGAAATTGCTGTCTTTGAGGCATCTGTATTAACATAGAAGGTCTCATTCCAGTTTGGAAGATTGAACATGGGTTTATGGAAAAAAATTTCTTGCAATTTATTAAATGCATTTTCTTGTTCAGATTTCCAACAGAATTTATTTTTAGGTTTGGTGATTTCAATAAGAGGGGAAATTAATTTAGCAAAATGAGGTATGATTGACCTGTAAAATGAACATAAGCCAATAAAACTCTGTGTCTGCCTCTTAGTTTTTGGCTTTGGAAAAGAAGTAATTTTCAAAATATTGCTTGTAATTGGAAGGATTTTATGATCAGTGAGGTGGAAGCCTAAAAAGTTTATGCTAGTTTGCATAAAAGAACATTTTTCAGGAGAAAGAGTAATGTTGTTAGCAATAAGAGTGTTCAAGAGTTTTGTGAGTTTTGCAACTATTTCTTCAAACGAATTAGCGCCAACAACTATGTCGTCCTGGTATGCGTAACAATAGTCAATTTCGGATAATTGAATAACTGAATCAATTAACTGTTGAAAAGTACTTGCAGCCGTCTTCAAGCCAAAAACAAGACGAAGGTAGGTAAACATTCCCCATGGAGTGGTAAAACTGAGCTTATCTTGCATATCTTTAGGAACCGCAATCTGCCAGTACGCAGAGGATAAGTCCAGTGTACTGTAGTATTTAAATATTGACAATTGTACTAATAGGTTTTGAATGCGATGTAGAGGATATGAAGAGGGAATAATAATAGAATTTAATAATCGTAGATCTAAAGCCAAACGATATTTTTGAGGTTTTGACATGTCAGTTCTTTTCTTTTTAACTAACAGCATGGGGCAAGGCCAAGAAGAATTTGATCTTTCTATAATGCCAGCATTTAACATTTGATTAATCTGGTCAAGAGCTTCTTGCTCTAGTGCCTGTGGCACAGGAAAAGGTAGGGTTTCACAGGATGAGAAATTGAGGATTCACTAGGTCTGTATGACCCAAAGTGTCTAAGGATTTAGAAAATGCTTGAGCTTTATTGCATAATAATTTTAGTAAACAGTCACTTTCATGTGGGGACAAGTGTTTTAAGTCAAAATCATTTGGTGACAGTTCTTGTATTCGTTTTCTTTTAATTTCCTCAGAAGGTAAAATTAAAATTACAATATTCATTTTCTGAATCTAAATCAAAGGAATATTTTTCAATATCATTCTCATCTACATTAATGCACTCACCAAGAATTGTATGGTTGTTTAAATGAACATCCACTTTGGATATATTCTCACATACAACTAAGAATAAATATTTTTGAATTGAAGATTTAGAATGCAATGATTCATGCAAAATAAGAGCTTTACTTTTCAAAGCAGGCTTAAAAATAAAATATTCAGATGGGGAATTCAAGTATTTGACATGTAAATAAACAGAAGAATTGGGGGGAATCAATTCTCTATTTACAGTTTGTACCATGTTAGAACTCAATAATTTTTCATTACTATTTTTCAAATTGGTGCACTTTTTACCAACATAACTAATGTCATTGTCATCTTCTGATGTGACATTTTTGTCATCAGAGGTAATTTTGGTATTGGTATTAGAAATATTATTTATAACATTAGGATAATCAAAGTTTGTATGAGTGGGAAAAAATTAGGAAACTGAGTAAAAACTTGAGCATGACCTTCTAAATTTCTAATATTGAGATTAGCATTCATAAAAGAATTATCATAATTCATAGCAGTATTACCAACACTATTTGTAAACAAACAATTATTTGGAAAACTGTAATTGCAAGGATAATTTTCATAATTATTTACCAAATGCTAAAAATTATCACCAAAATTTCTATTCACACTATCAAAATAAGTACCATTATTTGTGTTAACTGACATAGAATTTTCATAAATAGGCACTTTATTGGTGTCAAAAGAATATGGCACTGATATATTGTCATTATTATACTGAGAATTCAAATAAAATCTGCTAAGAGACTCTTTTTGAAGGTTAAAAGGTATATGTTTATCTTTAATTAATATAGATTTAAATGTTGGAGAGATGGTTATAGAATGCTTGTTTATAAATTCAAAACCAAGTATGGCTTCAAAATTTACATTCTTTATATCAGTAAGGTAAAAGACATGATGAAAAAAAAAATTGTCTATTTTGAATGCAATCTCGATACATCCTTTAAAGAAAACTTTAGAGTTTATAGTTGATACAGAAACATTTCTAGATAAATATTTATAATGGATTTTGGATTTAATGCTATTAAAGCATTCATGATCCAGCAAACTTAATGCTGAGCCTGAATCAACGAGAGTTGATATCTCATTATGTTGAACATTCATAATTATACATGGAAGTGAATAAGTGTTCTCAAAAGAGCTGCAAATTACGTGTCGTAGTTGTACAGAATCCTCAAGTTGAAAAGAATACTTTGATGACAAAGAATTTTCAGAACAGCAAGGTCTGTTCATTTTTTGCACCATTGGTGATGTCTGTGTAACAGCACTTGAAAAGGAAGTAGTTGAAGAAGAATTTTTGTCAATCTGACATTCGCTTGAATTGTCACAGGAGTGTACTGACCCTAACGAGTAAGAATGGGAGGGATGGTGGTAAGTTGGACCAATCTCCCTTACTTGTTTAAATGATAATTTTTATCATCATTTTTATTTTTAGAAAAAGAATCAAAGTTTTTCTTTCTTTGAGAAGAATTCGAAGAAAAATGGGAGTCTTGAGTGTGATTGGCATTTTGCCTAGAAGAGTCAAGTAGATTTCTAAACTTGTAACATGACTCCATAAGATGGTTAAAACGACCACATTTCGATAACATTTTGTTTGCGAAAATACTCTGAAGAGTTTTTCTTGTGAGACAACTTGTCAAACTTTGGCCAAAAGAAAGATCGTTTCTGATCTGGCTTATGCTGAATAAAGATTGTTTTATTTCTAGAAGCCACGTTATGTCTAACTGGTGAGGGAGAGTAAGTTACACGCTTTTTTTAACAACAGTTCTATGTCTAGGAGAATGTTCATTATGAGATTCAGATGGCGAGAATGCTATTTGCGAATTTCTATAGCCTCTGTCCTTTTTATGTCTGATAGGATCTTGTTCAACAAAACTATCAGAAAATTTTGAATTTTCACCATTATTTTCATTATTCAGAGAATAAACTTGGTCATAATGTCGATTAGATTTTTGAGTAGGTGGTGAATCATAGATATCTTGTAAAAATTGTGCTTGTTCAAGAGCTAACTCAAAAGTGGAAATGTTTTCTTCTAGAATTTTCCTTTTAATTTGCTTAGGTAAAGCTTGAATAAAATGAGTAAATTTCAAAGAATCTAGAGCAGCTGGATCTAATTTAGGATAAGCAAGTCGAAGCTGTTTACCCAAACGATATGAAATTTTTTTAACTGACTCATTAGAATCCAATTTTAAATTTTGAAGAGACTTCCAAGTGTCAGATTTTTTACTTGGCAGAAAATAGTTAATAAATTCTTTGCGAATGGTTTGAAGGTTAGAATTTTTGAATTGAAATTGTGTTTCGAGAAAGAAATGTAATGCAGTACCCTGTAACTTTGACTTGAAAAGAGCAAAAAGTTCCTTTTCAGAGTAATTATATAATTCCTGCAAATCTGATAACTGGTCAAAAAAAATTCGACCGTATGAGGATTTCCATCAAATGGTTGTATACAAAGGTTTAACTTTGCTTTTGGAGGCATGGTGATAAATTTCAAAACAATGTTGAACAAATTTCAAAACAAATCCGAATAAATTTTAAATTAATGAGGTGAAGTAAAAAAAATTAAGCTCATCTGAAGTCACCTTTTAAAAATAATGTCAATTCAACAGAATAATGTAATAATTGTTCTCGAAATTTTATCAAAACACAATGACATCAATAAATCAATCATTTACTTATAAGTAAGAGAATTATTCTTAACTCATCTTTTTTTGTAAATAATATCATAAGCAATCATTTTTCCTTAATAATAATCTGTAAATATTCCATGTATTCTTTCTCTTTTTTTTTTAGAAAGATAGTATAAAAATTTAAGGAAGCCACTTTTTCTAAATATCAAATATTTCAATAATAATACACTAAAACAAATTTTCATATCAAAATATAACTTAATAACTGTCATGTCATAAAGGTTTCTAAAGGTTCACGGTTCCAGGAAAGAAAGCTGTTGTGTTTTGGAGGTAGGAGGTGAAGGAATAATATTGTAAAGATATTTTGGATATTGAAATTCCAATTAGAAATCTAGAAATCATTTTTTTTTAGGATCGATCGTATAGTGTTACAACATTTTGTTGCGGCCACAAAAGACCACTTTGACATAACAGTCATTAATTTAAAAAATATCTGAATTTACTTATCATACATTTGGTAATTGAGAATAAAAAAGTAAAGGATAAAAAGCATTACCTGCATTGACCCGAAAGAACAGAAAATGATGGAGACATTTGCAGAAAGGAAATAAACAGCAGACAAATCTTCCTTGAAGTTTTTTTTTTATTTATGAAGCAATTTTTCTTGCAGAACATAGCGCATTATCATAGAGTACATCTCTTATTCTTTTAGATGTACTTTTTTTATGATGGACACATACAATCTACGTTCATTCTACGTTCTTACTAATAGAAAATAAAATAATTTCTTTCCATTGGGGAGAATGGAGGCACAGGCATTTAGATGATTTTTTTAGCATCACAATTCTACGACTCGAAGTAAAAGCAACACTTGAATAAAAATAATAATAATGCCGTCAACAGAATTTTTATCCACATTTTACTGAAGAATCAGAAGTAACTGATCAAAGAATTTCGCCACAAAAAAAAGACGAAACCATGCAGCCGAAATATTCTTGCACTTTTAATATTTCTTACTGTAGATACGAAATCCGTTTCTTATATTTTTGTAGAAGGGGAAGAGACATCCACCCATTCTCTGCGTTCCTTGACAGAGCACTCAAGCAGGTGCGAACATAATTCTTCGCAGAAAGGCGAAAGGCAGCCATTCTGCATTGAAGTCCCCACTCAACTGCACTGAATGCGCACGAGCTCTCCGAAAAAAGGAGTAAAGGTGGTTGCTATAATCCTTGAAACACGCCAACTTTGGCAGAACGAACATACAGGCGCCCTGCATTGGCATAAAATGCAATGCTAAACAATATAAAAAACTGCTTTAAAAAAAGGAAATTTGATAGATTTCACTGAGATAAGAAGCCAAACAGTAGTAAAGAGTTACAAATTTCGAAATTACGAATTAAACTGATTTAAATATTATTGGCTAAGGGTCGGAGATACAGAAGGATATGACATGACAAATAGAAAGCTATGGAACTTTGCAGATAATTCTTTTACCGGAAGTATAGATTTCAAAACGACGTTTATGATTTTAAAATGAATGAAATGCTATGCCAGAAAGAAAAACTTTCAGGGGAAGGTTGAAGAAAAGGGAATTAAAATAATTTTGGAATGCGAATATTAAAATTAAATGAATACAAGATTAATAAAAATATTTTCTAAATGAAATTAAATAAAAATATGGCAGTGGTTCTAAGTAACCACAACACTATATATTACATATTTAATTTTTTTAATGAAATGGTTACTTTTACGTGTATATAACATTAATTAAGAGTATATACTAATAGTAAGTCTTCAGCAATGATTTTAACTGTAAAATACAGGAAAAAAAGTCGGATGTACCAAACCCAAACCTTTCTTCTATCTCATACATGTCAATACTTCAAATTTCGTTATCACAATTAAATAGCAATCTATGCTCATCATAAGATTCTAAAAAGATGAAATTACGTGCATTAGTTCTTGAGGTATGACTATCGATGAAATCGTGTAAAGCCAAGAAAATGCAGCGTAGCAGCGCCACTTATAGGGTGATTTACACCAGAACCTAATCATTATCGACTTATATCAACGTCTAACTGAATATGAAGTTTGAGGAAAATTCGTGCATTCGTTCTTGAGATAGAGTTATTGCGAAAATCATGATAATTGCAGCATAGCAGCGCCACCTGTTGAGCGGATTTCACCAATACATAATCAGTAGCAATATTAATCAAGGTATACTTGAATCTGAAGTTTGATGAAAATTCGTGCTTTACTTCTTGACAGAGAGCTATTGAGGAAATCGGGCAAAATGCAGCACAGCAGCGCCACCTATTGGGAAATTTACATCAACACGTAGACTGCATCATTTCATATCAAGGATTAACTGAATCTGAAGTTTGGTGAAAATTCGTGCATTAGTTCTTGAGATAGAGTTACTGTGGAAATCGAGTAAATCCTGTAAAATGTAGCATAGCATCGCCACCTGTTGGGCGATTTACACCAAAAAGAAACAGCACTAACTCATATGAAGGAATAACTGAATCTAAAGTTTTATAAAAATCCGTGCATTAATTCTTGAGATAGAGCTATTGCGGAAATCCTGCTAAATGCAGCATAGCAGCGCAGTCTGTTGGCGATTTTCACCAAAAACTAATCAGCACCAACTTATATAAGTGATTACCTAAATATAAATTTTTGTTAAATTCCGTGCACTAGTTCTTGAGATATAGCGCATACAAAATTTGTGTTACATACAGACAGACAGACAGATTCACAGACTCACTGACAGACATTTTGTAAAAACATGTTTTTTGGAATCTCTTACCCTTAAAACGTGTAAATCCGTCGAAAACCAGAAGTCGAAAATTTTCACGAATCCAATACTTTCTTTTTGTAAAGATAGAAGAAATTAATAATTTTGGCCAGGATTTTGCTTCTAATTCTCCACTATGCGCCGCACAGTGGATTATTTATATTAGTGTAGTATTTGGTGGATTTAGCCGGCCAAACATATTTCTTATTGAAAAATTGGAGTAAAGTTTCTTATTGATTAAATTTTGAGATTGTTATTACTTTTTAGTAGTTTTCTTTGAAAAATACGAATTTTTAAAAAAATATATACAGGGTATATGGAAAACATTGTAACATGTAACATACACGTGAATTGAAATAAAATAGTAAGGAATACACAATATTAATATTTTCATATAGAGTAATCATATAGAGATAATCATATAGAGATAATCATGTAGAGTAATCATATAGTTTCATATAGAGACTCATCTTGTCATGTATAGTAATTCAAAAACTAAAATTTGTAACACTATACTGCAATTCCTTTTAAAAATTCGAATATAAATAGTATTTTTACCATTTTGTTATCATGAGTCTGTGGATGTTTTGAAATCGATATCAAACTACACTATATTTCAACAAAAATATGTTCAAAATTTTCAATTTTACTTTTTAAATATTAGGTCTACCGGAAAATTCCGTCGCATAATGTTCATTTACGCCTACTTTTTTTAAAATTCAGATTTCTTCATTGGCACCACTTTTTTGAAATGATAAAATTCCCAAAGTTTTCATCTTTATGTGAAATATGAAAAGTATGCGAATTTTACTATTTCAAAAAAGTGGTGCTAATGAAGAAATCAGAATTTTAAAAAAGTAGGAGTGAAAGAACATTATGCGACAGAATTTTCTGGTAGACCTAATATTTTTACATCTTATTTTTTATTAAAAAACAAATGAAATTCAATGTTTACGCTTTTACAGAGTTAATCAAAAGTAATTAAATGAAACCAGACATTTAGTTGTAACTTATATCATTTATTTTATTTAATGGATATGAAATATTATAAATATCACATTGATGAATATAGGGTAGATGTGCCAGTAATGGACAACCATAAGGAATTTCTTTCAAAATTATTTTTTAATTAATAGTTATAATTATTATATTCCAGTTTTTTCAATATTATATTAACATATCAACAATATTTAATCATTCTTATAGTCTCATTTCCCAATATGAATCGAAATTTAATTTTAAATAACAGAAATATATCAAAACACCCAAAAGCCCAGTAATGGACACCTTCTGTTACAGTAATGGACACCCCATAAAAAATAATAAATAATTGTTTTTATGACTGTATTTAGAACCAGGATTTAATAAATACATACTAATGAAACAAAATAATTATTTTCAAATAAATTTAACAATTAGGATACAATTAATTAATAAAATATTTGTGATATTCATTTAATGTTTGCATCAAATATTGTAATTACCAGAAGATAGATGTTTTAATTATTTTGGATGGATAGTTTAAAATACTAACAAGGGGACCACTTTTGGTGTTGCTCGCACCTAGCATTGAAACCTGGTGCATTTTAAAGCCCTACATTATGAAGTTTGAGAATCGATAAAATTTTTCTGTTAGAATAATATTTCTTGATTTTACAGCAGCATAACTTTCGGAAAATGCAATTTTCGAGACCACTTATAGGACTATTAACATTGAATTTTTTTAAAGAAAAGCATTAAAAATAAAAATTAGTTAATAATAAGTATAAAATATTAAAAAAAGGTCGCAAATTCCTTCAAAAACCCACGAATTTGATTTTGAAATATTGCAACATTATATTCATATTTTTGGCGGGGGGAACAGGGGGCGTTTATTTTCAAAAGTAGAGCTTTCCGGCAACCCTAGCCAAATGTCACAGCTGAATTTGTAATGGCTAGAAATTGTAATGTCCGATATATTTAGCAACAGTAATTGTTCTAAATTGTGTAAAAATATTAATTTACTTTATGATTACTTTTACCAAAAAACCGTTTAATTCAGCAACATTTCATTTTAAACATTCGAAATTTTATTCCATTCGATTTCAAAAGAAAATATTTTGCTTATTTTCTATTTCACTAAAAAATAGTTTTCAATGATCTTCGAAGCTTTTATCTATCTATACTCGTATTATAAAGAGGAAAAAATTGTTTATTTGTCGGAGATAAGCTCAGGAACTACCGAACCTATTCCAAAAGTAATGGTATCAAAATGATGGTGTTCGCCCAACTTAGAACATAGGCTATATCTTATGTCGGTGCCACTACCCCAAAGGGGGTGCAGGAGCAAAAAACGTTCTAAAAATGCGATTTTTGCGTTACTGAAGGGCCTAGAAATATGAAATTTGGAATATTAGTTACTTATAAGATATAAATGATGTCTAAGAACAGTTCTTAAACAATTCGAAATTTAAAAGGGGTGAGAATGCACAAAAAGCTTTCTAAAAAAAGTTCTAAATGGTAGTTTCTATATAATCTCAGGAAATACCGAACCGATTCCAAAAGTAATGGTATCAAAATGATGGTTTTAGTCCAACATAGAACATAGGCTATATTTTATGTCGGTGCCACTACCCCAAAGGGGGTGCAGGAGCAAAAAACGTTCTAAAAATGCGATTTTTGCGTTACTAAAGGGCCTTGAAATATGAAATTTGGAATATTAGTTACTTATAAGATATAAACGATGTCTAAGAACAGTTCTTAAACAATTCGAAATTTAAAAGGGGTGAAAATGCACAAAAAGCGTTCTAAAAAACTTTCTAAATGGTAGTTTCTACATAATCCTAGGAAATACCAAACCGATTAAAAAAATATTGGTGTCAAAATGATAGTGACAACGTTTGCTCCAAGATAGGGTATGTTTTATGTCGGTGCCACTACCCCAAAGGAGGTGCAGGAGCAAAAAAAGTTCTAAAAATGCGATTTATGTGTTACTGAAGGGCCTAGAAATATGAAATTTGAAGTATAAGCTACTTATTAGATATAAAGGATTTCTAAGAACAGTTCTTAAACAATTCGAAATTTAAAAGGGATGAAAATGCGCGAAAAGCGTTCTAAAAAACGTTCTAAATGGTGATTTCTACACAATCTCAGGAAATACCAAACCGATTTAAAAAATAATGGCGTCAAAATGATGATGAAAATCCTTGATCCAACATAGGCTATGTTTGATGTCGGTGCCGCTACCCCAAACGGGGTGCAGGAGAAAAACGTTCTAAATTGCGGTTTTTGCATGAGGGAAGGGCCTTGAATCGTGAAAATTAGAATGGTAGTTAGTTATAAGATATCAATGATCTCTAAGGGCATTTCCTAAAAAAATCGAAATTTAAAAGGGGGGTCAAAATGCGCAAAAAGCGTTGTAAAAAACGTTCTAAATTGCAATTTCTATGCAATCTCAGGAAATACTGAACCGATTTCAAATATAATGGTGTTAAAATGATGGTGACAGATATTGCTCCAAGATAGGCTATATTTTATATCTGTTTCCACTACCCCAGAGGAGATGCAGGAGCAAAATGAGCGAAAAGCGTTCTAAAAACGTTCTAAATGCCGATTTGTCACCAATATCTCGGGAAGAATCAAACTGATTTCAAAAGTAATGGTAAGAAATTGATGCTGACAGCCTCTGCTCTAACATAGACGCTATTTTAAGTCGGTATCCCTATCACCTAGACGTTGCAGGAGCAAAAAAGCGTTTGAAATTTTGATTTTTGTGATCGGTAGGGGCTAGCAACTTAAAATTAGGCAAGGTACATATTTATTACATATAAATGATCTTTAAGAACCGTTTCGAAAAAATTGGAAATTTAAAAAGGGGTGAAAATGCGCGAAAAGCGTTCTAAAAACGTTCTAAATTGCGATTTCTACTCAATCTCAGGATATACCAAAGCTATTTCAAAAGTAATGGTTGCAAATCAATGGTGACAGTCCCTGCTATAACATAGGTTATATTTTATGTTGCTGTCACTACCATCTGAGGGTTGCAAAAGCCAAACATTTTCTAATTTGCGTTTTTTGCACAACTGAGGTGTCTAACACTTTGAAGTATGGCACGTTATTTACTTACAAGATGCAACTGCTTTCTATGATCTGTCGAAAGAAAATTTCAAATTTAAAAAGATGAAGTGGGCGAAAAGCGTTATAAATTACAATTTTTATGTAATCTTATCAAATACCAAACCGATTAAAAAATAATAATAACAAATTGTTGGCGATAGAACCTGCTCAAACATAAGCTATATTTTATGTCTGTGCCACAACCACCAGAGGGTTGCAGTAGCCAAAAACTTTCTAAATTGCGATTTCTGTGATACTGAAAAGGTTAGAAACTTTAAATATGGCATGGTAGTTACTTATAAAATATAAATGCCCTCGAAGGACTGTCGAAAATAAATTTGAATTAAAAAGGGGTGAAGTGAAGGGGAGGTGCGAAAAGCATTCTAACAAAGTCCTAAATTACGATTTCTACGTAATTTCAGGGAATATAAACCAAATATAAAAGTAATAGTTGCGAATCAATGGTAACAGTCTCTGATCCTACACAGGCTATATTTTATGCCGATGATTCTACCACCTGGGATTCACAGGAACAAAAAACGCTCTAAAAAAAGGCCTTTAAAAGCTTTCTAAATTACGTTTCTGTGGAATATTAGGAAAAAACAAACCAATTTCAAAATTAATGTTGGCAAATTAATAGTGACAGTTCCTATTTCAACATAGCCCTTTTTGTTGAGAGAGGTGGTAGGACTTGGAATTTGACATGATAGTTAATTTTAAGATGCCAGAAGATGGTTTCTAAAAAATTCAAAACTTCAAATGAATACTGAAATGAGCGTATTAATTGAGCATAAAAGTTTCAAATATTTTCTAAATTATCATCTATTTAGTTTTATTTCGTTTTATTAATTTAAGCCTCATTTCTGCCTAATGCAGTGTAATAATGATGTTTAATCAAACTGTGTTTTAAATTGTAGTTTTTGAATTATTCTTAAAAGTAATAAGTACCTTTTTTTAATAAAATAAAAAATTACCTTTTAATAAAATAAAAATTTAGTTAGTACCTTTTAATAAAAATTAGACATATAAATATCACTTGGCAAATTTCAAATATTACGCGAGCAAAGCCGCGGGGTTTGCTAGTAGAATTATATTTATTACTTATATATTTATCGTCTGCATCGAAAAAAAAATAAAAACTTAATATTTGTTTCTTATGCTATCAATTATTTAAAAAAAAAATCGTAATCTGATATACTAGTAATATGTTCTGTATATTTACTCTTTGGATAAAGCGGGCGGAAAAATTGTAGCTCCATATTTGGCGACGTAAATCACTTTTGGCGTGAAATAAACAAATAAAAATGTAATAATAAAAAATAAAAGTATATAAAGTATGTAAAATATGATTTTAACAGAGAAATTTTATCGGTTCTCTAACTTTTATGTATAGGGCTACAAAACGCACCAGGTCTCGATGCTATAGGTGCGAGCAACACCAAAAGTGGTTCCCTTCTAAATATCAGGCAATTGCAGCTCTCAAATTATTGAAACAGTGGGAGATTTAAAAGGTAATTATAAAAAAATGTTCTGGAATATTAATGTTTAGTTTTGTCTCACTATTTTTAACAATTAATCTCCCAAAGACTACTTGATATATCATTTATAATAATTAATATTACAAATATGAAGGAAATGATATTGTGAGTTGAATATTTTAAATACTAAATAAAGTTATTTCAAAATAAAACTGTAGAACTGATGTTTGAAGCCACTGATCTGGAGATTTATTAGTTTCATGAATATTACGTATAACTTTCATTAATATTACATTTTTTTCCTTTTGTCAGAGGTGAATAAAGAAACATTTAAAAGAAAAAATAGATTTTTGATAGATTCTGCAACTTAATTATTTTTATTTAAACAGACAGGGATTAAGCCCTATGAGCCCCTCTTTTATTGTGTGCTTAAACAATACTTGCTGCTTCCTGGCTAGTTTGATTGCCAGATTAAAAAAAAAAGACAATAAAATATTGAAATTTTATTAATCACATAAAATAACTTAAAATCAGCTATTTATAAAAGTTTTGGTGTTATTACATTTTGGTAAGTATAATTTAAAAATTAAATTTGAATATTTAGGTTTGCAGTTAAGTCAAAATATTTTATGCACTATAAAACATTACTGAAACTGCATTCTTAGCAATTTCTACATGGGGTGTCCCTTACTGGGAAATGACTAATTAACCATCCCAGTAATGGACACCCCCCTCTTAAAGCCTTAAAAATAAATAAAATTTTGTAAATGGACGTTAATATATAAATTTCTAAGTTTTCTATTGCTACTCAAACAAAAACATTCAAATTTTGCAAGAAAATAAATAATATATAAATTACTTAAACAAAGTCAGCTCTTAGCCTCTTCATTAAGATTTTCACAGAAAAACAGCGAAACTTTTAAACATTATTTTCTGCTTCCTGATTGGTGTGATTAAAAGTGTCAACAATGACCCAGTTTTATAAAACATGCAAGGGGGAATTATAAAAAAAATAATTGTCTGAGCGAAGCGAAGGCTAATACTCAGCGAAATATTACTTTCCGGACACTTTACTACTACGATGGATATTAACGCCATGTCCTACTAAAAAAAAAAGCCTAATAAAAACCTTTCGTCAAGTATAACTCAAAAAATATTTGTCGGATTTCGTTTCTGATTGCACCAGAAGGTACCTATGAGGGTCGCCTACTGAATGCACCTACTATGAAATATAAGTTCCAAACCGTTTAAAAATTATGTAGAAAAAACTCTTAAAAAAGCACAATTTATCTGCATACGTCACATAAATTTGGTGTGCGTCACTTTCACAGGTTGATGTTTTCGTAGACAACTGGTTTGAACACATGGAGCAAATAAAAAAAAATACGCACGCAGTAATATTGAATAGATCAGTTTCAACCACGTGATCACAAACCTTGCAACAACCCGTGGCAACCAGTTTTGGTGGACAAACAAATAATAATACAGTATTCCGTACCACGGTGACAGTTTTTAGCCTGTAGTATAAAATCTGGCATGTTGTATGACATACAATTGTGGATGATTAAAACAAAAGACATGAGTGTTTATTGATCCAGAGGTTATCTTTCTCTGGATGTCTGTCTGTCTATCATACAGCATGCAATTTTCTAGTAAAGGATGATATTATTATGCAGTAAAACCTCCATAACGGACACACCCGATTAGTGGATACCTCTATTTAGCGGGCATTTTTTCGATTACCAACCCTTAAATAACTGTACATTTTTTACTCTCAGTAGCGAACACCTCCAAATAGAGGACAAATTCTGCCCTCCCGAGGTGTTGGCTATTCAGAAGTTTTACTGGTAAAACCTCCATAGCGGACACACCCTATTAGCGGATACCTCTATTTAGCGGACATTTTTTCGATTACCAACTCTTAAATAACTGTACATGTTTTACTCTCAGTAGCGGTCACCTCTAAATAGAGGGCAAATTCAGCATTCTCGGGGTGTCCGCTATTCAGAGGTTTTACTGTATATAATATTGATAATTATTTTACAGGGCCGCACAAAAGAATAAGAATATATGAAACGAATATAAACTAAATTCGGGATTGATAGATCGCTGATGGTAATGTAATTTTAGGATGTTGTTACAGTCATCCGCAGCATGTTTTTAGAGTTTCGTCCATCTAACAAAACCCTACCTGTCTCACTCCTTTGTCTGTCTGTTTGTCCGTCTGTCACAGAGCCCATTCTCAGAAACTATATATGTCGGAGATTTGAAAATTTGCATACTTATAGCTGAACACCACACATCAAACGGCAAATAATAAAATTTTGAAAAAGTCTAATATTTAACCCTCTGGGCTCTAACTTGTGTATTTTAAGCAATTTTTCTAACTCAGCTCCTAATTTAATTAAGTTGGAGACATGAAATTTTGCATACTTATAGCTGCTGAACATCTCACATCAAACGACAAATAATAAAATTTTGAAAAAGGCTTAATATTTAACCCTTTGGGCTCTAACTTGTGTATTTAAAGGAATTTTTCTAACTCAGCCCCTAATTAAGTTGGAGACATGAAAGTTTGCATACTTATAGCTGAACACTTGCGATAACACGATAAATCATAAAATTTTGAAAAAGTCAAATTTAACCCTCCGGTCTCTAACTTCTGTATTTTATGCAATTTTTCTAACTCAGCCCCTAATTAAGTTGGAGACATGAAATTTCGCATACTTATAGCTGAAATCCTCACATCAAACGACAAATAATAAAATTTTGAAAAATGTCTGATATTTAATCCTCTGGGCTCGAACTTATGTATTTTAAGCAATTTTTCTAACTCATCCCCTAAGTTGGAGACATGACATTTTGCATACTTATAGCTGAACACCTCACATCAAACGACAAATAATAAAATTTTGAAAAAGTCTATTATTTAACCCTCTGGGCTCTAACTTGTGTATTTTAAGCAATTTTTCTAACTCAGTCCCTAATTAAGTTGGAGACATGAAATTTTGCATACTTATAGCTGAACACCTCACATCAAACAGAAAATAATAAAATTTTGAAAAAGTCTAATATTTAAAACTCTGGGATCTAACTTGTGTATTTAAAGCAATTTTTCTAATTCAGCTCCTAATTATGTTGAAACATACAAATTTGCATACTTATAGCTGAACACCTCACATCAAACGACAAATAATAAAATTTTTAAAAAATCTAATATTTAACCTCCAATATTTTGTCTCGCGCAATTTTTAAATTTAAACTGTTTTGCAATACTATTTTTTGTTCATTTTGCATAATAAGTGTAATGTGACGTAATTTTTTTCTATTTCAGATTTCTAACGCATGTTAATGAATTTATTTTACAATGTCCTTTCTCTTTTAAAATTCACATGTAAATATAGTTTTTATGGCGTAATTTCCAATAAGTGCCTGCTTTTTATACCTAATTATTTAATTGTAATTTGAAGGTTTTTTTCTGTTTATAATAGTAACGTGTAAATAATTTTTTTATTTGAAGCAAACATTATTGTTTGCGAAGTTTATACAATTGGCAGCAGTTTAAATTAATACCATTTTCTAAAATATGTAAAAAATATCTGTCAAAATGCTGAATATTTGAATTTAAAATAGAAATAAAACCTCAAAAAATGAGTCAAATTAAAAAAAATTAATGAAATCTGCAGACCGGGATCTTCTACTGAATAAAATGATCTAAAAATGATTAAATTCCCATGTATAGCTTTTGCTCTAATAATTTTTTTTTAATGGAACGATTTTGTTCAACTTTAGCATTAAATATCTCTTAAAATAATTCTTCGATTTGAAAACTGTATGCATTAGTGTGTTGATAAAACATTTCGCTATAATACCACCGATTTTCATATATTTGTATGCAATAGTTTTCTTAATATTAACGAAGAAAGACCTCCGGTCACAAAAAATTCAAAACCGGCGGCGGCGGCGGTGACAGCGTTAGTTACTTTTAATAGAATAGAGAGATATATAAAAATGAAAACTTGTCTATCTGTCTGTTTGTAATTGTATAAAAAATCCACAATTTGGATGCCAAAATTGTGAAGAGATACGTACATCTGTATTAAAACATGGCCGAGACAACTAAAGTAATCCGGAATCGAAATAACTTATAGTTAATTTTTAATTAATAAAAAACCACAAATTTAACAGCAATTTCTTATCAAATTTAAACATTTTTCGTTATAGCAGTTGCCAACAATTAAAAAAAAACACAATAAAATTATTACTACAACAATTAATTTTCTACTGCAAGATTTCCACGTGAAAAATGAAAATGAAATAAATAGTTTGCCGAATTTTTTAAAAAAAGGTGAATATTACGTCATAACATTTCTATTGCAAGATATTCACGTGAAATATGAAAATGAAATAAATGGTTTGACGAATTTAAATTAAAGTGAATATAACTTCATAACTTTTCTATTTCAAGGTTTCCACGTGAAAGAGGAAAATATTACGTCATATTGGAAATATAAAGGGCATGGTGGATATAGTATAACGTCATATGAGTGTGAAAAATGTATTGAAGCATAATAAAAACCCGATTAGGGAAATATTGGCGTATTTTAACATTATTGCTCCAATTATAAATTGAAATAAGTTCATTTATAGCTGTATTCTTTTGCGTCTGTTATATACATATATACATTTTTATATAGCGTTTTCATATGATTCATTCAACAGCATTTCGACTGCTTTTTTTAATGTTTGTTTTGTGTTGTATGTTAAATTTTGAAATTGATTTTTCAGAACAAACATCCTTCAAATTCTGGGCAACGCCGGCACTTTAGCTTGTAACAGATAAATGGCTTTTGTATCTGTGCATCTAATGTTAATATTATAAAGCGTTATAATATTATAAAGTATATAATATTATTAATGCTTGTACGTTTGTGAGGGGTTATCTCTGAAACTACATAGCCAACTTAAAAAAATGTTGGTGGCCATCTCTGCTCCGAAAAAAAAGACTATTTTATGTCAGTGCAAGAACCTACATCGCTGCAGGAGCAAAAAAGTTCTAAAATTGTGATTTATGCGATATTGATTGGGTTAGAAACTTTAAATTTGGTGCGGTAGTTACTTTTAAAATGTAAATACTCGTAATGAACGCTCTCTAAAAGGTTCAATTTGACGGATAAACGTAAAAATTTCTAGAAAGGTTCTAAACTATGATTTATTTGGAATACTGAAATTTTTAGGATACTGTTGGGGTTAGAAACTAGAACTTTGGCATGGTAGTAATTAATAAGATGTAAATGCTCGTTGTAGAACGAATTCTAAAAAATAGAATGTCTAAACAAAGCGGAAAAAGATCTAAAGATGATCTAAGTAACGAAGAACATGGAACTGTTAGGAATATAAACATGAAAATTGACATGGCTGTATTTATCATGACGTAAATTCTCGCAATAGAACAATTTCTAAAAATGTCGCTATAAAAAACAGTGCAGAAACAAAAAACTTTTAAAGATTTTCTATTTCTCTGTTACTGCTGAGCCCAAAATCTTGAAATTTTGCTTCGGGTTAGTTTTAAAATATACAATTGTCTCTATGAATGGTTTCTAAAAAATTTAAAATTTAAAAAGATGAAATTAACGGAAAGCGATCTCAATTACTATTAATTTGGAATTATTAGGTACAGCAACTTTAAATATTTCATAATGCTGCATTTCCTCCGCAAAACATGCGATTTAAGTGCAACAAACCTGATAGATACCCACCTAGCATTAAATAAATTGTGTAAATATTGAATAAAGATCTGTATGAAACAGTGAGTAGGTTGCCCGAAAGTACTTGTTAAAGTGTTCCTTCTCTAGGCTTTTCTCTCTCTCGCCAAGGCCACTAACAGAGGGAAGTGCCGTTTTAAATGTGATATGGATTTTTTATCCGATTCATTTTTCTAGACATTTTATCATAAGGTCATATTCTCAATTATCATTAGTAGATTTTTTATATATTAACTTATCCTGGTGAAATTTTGTAATTGGGTTCATATTGGCGTATGTTAGCTTGCATGATTTGCTGAATAAATATGTATGGATTTGTAAATTACTTCAAATGACACTTTGACAGCTCAAAAGTTATGCAGACGATATATTCAGATCTTGTGTCATACTTTATGTTGTAATCATTGCCAACTTCTTTCATTTAATACATGCTAAATACAGCTCAACTTGTGCAGAATATGTTTGAAAACAAAACAATACAGCGTATGTAGTGGCCAGCATACACTTATCATTTAAATCCGATCGAGCATATCTAAAACACACTCTAACGAAGCATTGCATGCCACTTTTGATGTATTCGGTACTTTGATACTATATTAGATTTTGAGAAGAGAATTCATGTTATCGACAACCTCATTGCATCCGTGGAAAACAGATATTGTACAATATTAACTATTCCGGGGGAGCACACACCATATAAAATATAGTCCATTCTTTTTAAACATCATATATTTGTCATTTAAAGTTACTCAAATTGGTGCGGCGCGTCTGATTATGCTCTTGACATCATTTTATATAGTTAGAATTCCGATATAAGTAAATTAGTGTTTCATTTTCTATTTTACTTTTAATATATTGCGTACTTTCAATTTTATATCCATGCATGGCTGTCTTGAATGGTTTGATTTCCCATTTTTTTAAACAGTGTATACGAATTTATATATAAGATTTTGTAATTCTACAATTCGTTTATTTTCATCATTTCAATTTTTCGCAGTATATGGATAATTAAAGATAACATCTCATTTTGTTTGCTTCCACATGTTATTATTAAATCTATGTTCTCAGTAATATCGCTCAGACTAATCCCTTTGAGGGAAGTCCTAGTTAAAGCTAAATATTTATTAGTTATTTTTTTATGAACCCAAAACATCAAGGGCTGTCCATTACTGGCACATCTACCCTATGTACATATTCGATGAAAAAAAATCAAGGTTGATTCTGGTTGATCTGATGATTCGTCTTCGGAATAACTTTCATCATTAATGGGATCTAAGTCACACTGATGGACTGTATGAAGGCTGTAAATTTCAGTGGAAGAAGCAAAGCTAAAATCTAGTAATCTCGTTAGTTATTTTCCAACTGTTAAAGTCTTTTGAAGTAGCTTCATAGATGAATCAATGCATTGTTGATTTTGTTCAGATGCGGCATTGCAAATTTTACCACCAACCACGGTTAATAACATGGTGTGTTTTCCATCATAGATATTTCCGTTTAAGGCTATTTTTCTACCTTCTAGTGTTTTGCTTTCATGCTCAATGTACAAAATTTCGTGATATACAGACTCTTGTACAAACTTGATTCTCATGGGTCGACATAATCTAGGCGATGAACGCGTTGGAGTTTGCCAAATGATACTTTTGTATAACATTAAAAATTAATCTATTAATCAAAGAGTATTTAAAAATATATATTGGTCAGATATGTAAATTGGAACTATTTTATGACCTAAAATGATACATTCTGACAACAATTGCAATATATCTATCGTAGAATACATTTCAAATTGAAAAGGAAATGAAAACATTATCATTTACAAAAACATACATTTTTGTGTTTGAAAGGAATTCTTCTAAATTCGCAGTTATTCGCATCTACTGTTTTCAAAATTATTAAATACATATATTGAACTCTCATTTAGTGTAAAAAAAATCACCGGGATCCATTCTGATGTATTACAAATGTTTTATAGAATATTGAAATTAACCACACAAATTTCAAAAATATACGGCACAATTTATGTCGCTTTATCATATCTGTTAATTTAACGAATATAAATATATTCATGTGAAATGTAAACATGTATACATGGGCTTTAACAATCCATAACGATATAGTATAAGGAAAAGTTTAGGGAGAAAAAAATCACACTGACATAAACAGGCACAAAATCAAACCGTAAAGTACAAATAAAAAACTTACTGATACAAGCAAGTTTTACCTTCCCTGGAAATCGTTTGCTCAAGCAAAGGAACAATTTATATATGTATGGTGAATCCCCATCTATATATCTACACAATTAGTTACATTTTTCTCTCCTCAACTGCGTTTCGAAAAATTGACTTTTGCCCGGCTAAATTGGTAAAATACTCCACTGTGCGCCGTTTCTCAACTTGACCTGACAGACTTGCAAATGATGATGCAATTCCATAGATTTCTCGCATCACCATATTTGTATATGTTATCGGGTTCATGTCCATCCATATCCACGGGTTGAATACATTAGGCTTAAGATATTTTCAAGCCAGTATAAAAGAAAAACTGGTGTTGTGTTGTGGCCATCACAAAACTTTCTTCTATATAAATTAAATCGTCTGCAACTAAAATTAAATGACAATATATACTATCTTGAGAATATAGCCATCGCGGAAATCGTAAAAAGCAGAGCACAGCAGTGACACCTGTTGGGAGGTATTCCCCAAATCTAATACAGATCTATTTATGTAAATGTAAAATAGAATATAAAATTTGCCGAAATACTATGCATAAGTTCTTGAGCTTTAACGAAAATCGTGTAGCTTTAACGAAAATCGTGAAAACTGCAGCATAGAATGTTAGTTAATGCATTTAACAGAATTCCTAGATACCTTCTTTTTATGTCCAGGTCTACTAAAATAAGAAATTTGTTGGAATTGCATGCAATTGATTTTTAGATATAGGTATGAGACAAATCGTCAAAAATGTATCATAGAAATGTCACCAGTTCGACGAGTTCCACCATACCGATCAGCACCAATTTATGTCAATGTGTACCTGAATCTGAAGTTTGATTAAATTCTGCAATTTAGATCTTGAGATAGAACGCCCTTAAAATGTATGTTACATACTGACACACAGACGTAAACAGACATTTTCTAAAAACAGTCAAATCGTGTTTAGGACTTTTTAAAACATATAGAACTGTCCAAAGCCTGAAATCGCAATTTTCACGTATCCATTACTTTCTTTTTTAAAGATAAAAGAAAATAAAAATGACTTAAAAATAATGTAATGAATTGTATATTTTTTTTTCTGGAAAGATATACACAAAAGTAAACATTATTAAAAAAACTTGCAAAGCTGTGCATATTGCTAAAATTTATTAGGGTATTTTTTACCTTTATGTTTAATTAAATTTCTTCTATCAGAATATTTAATATTCAAGTCTCAGATAAATTATTATCATATAGAAATGTTATCTTATAAATTAAGCCTAGAATTCTAAATAAATAGTTTGTTCAAATAAAAATAAGGTGACATATTTAAGTATTTTTACAAATATAGAGGTAATTTCAATTTAATCAAATTCTTTCAGTTATACAGAGAGATTAGATAATTTAATATTGCTTCAAATTAATTCAATGCATTCATGAATTGGAAAATATGTAGGTAAAAGCGTAAAAGCTAATTTATGTTAAATTAATTCTTAATTTTCTAATTCTATCTTTTAATTAATTAGAACTTGCAAATTCTAATGAATATAACGCAGAAATAAAGTAATATTTTATTTATGTTAAGTTTAGCTTAATTTTTACTTGTCTAAAAATGAATGCATAAACAAATACGGTGAAATATTTAAAATAAACTTGGTCAAGGGATTATTATATCTGAATTTTCATTCGTTAACAACGGTAATTTACATTTATATTTCATTAGACATTTTCTGTAACATAATTAATAAACAATATTCATTTAAAATAATTTGTAAAAATATAAATGAAGTCTTGTAAAATTATATATATATATATGTATATATGTATATATAAAACCATTATATTATTGTAGATTGTGGAAGCATTTTTAGTACGTTCTGAATATGTACTTTGTTATGATAAAAGAAAGCGTAATAAGTTTACGTTTCTAACTTAATGAAAAAGTGCTCAGGTCGACAGTGGAAAACAAAACTTCTGGCTTAAATTACCAATTCTCTATTTGTGCATTGAGCTACCTGGACCGACAACCAGCTGACACAATTCTCTGAGATAAACTTATTAGCGATAACATCTTCTTTGCTATATAGGCAGCTCAATTGAATATACCACCGGTAATGAAGCTTCATTCAATGATAGATCTGACTTGTAAAGATATCTTGCGGACTGAATATTTCCAACAGGGTAAAATAATGAGAGAGTTGAATTTAAACGCCCTGGTTTAAATTGCGAATTCTTTTTTTATGTACTGAGCTGCCTGGATGGACAACCAACCGACATGATTTACTTAGATAACCTTATTTATAGTCTGTACATCACAAACATATATCACATCTACAAAATCAACCCGATATTATAGCATATTTTAAAGTTTAGATAATTTCCGAAACGTCAGTGAAGGCTTACTGTGGAGACACGAAAAGTTTTGGTTTCCGTTAGTGTGTCTGTCTGTAAGTCTGTCTGTCTCTTCCGCGATAACTGCCACAAAAACATCCAATAAGTTTGAAATTAAGTAGTTATGTTAGTGATGTAGCCGGAATTCGCTGTATAGTTTTTAGTTAAATTTGGTTCATTCATTCGGAAAAAAATGAACATTTTATTTTGCTCCGTAATGCTTTTTTATGGCAAGGCAGACGATTTTTCAATTTCCTTCCGAGAAAAAAAAATGGCGCGTTTGATTAACGTATTTAAATGGTAAATTACAGATACTAAAATTTCCAAATAAGGGTTTTAAATTATACCTATTATTTTGAATTTTTGTCGATGTATTTGTCAAATTTTTTTAAATTACGTCTATAATTTTTTGTGGAACTTTATACATGTATTCTCATAATATAAAGCTTTTTTTTCATTAATTTTCTTAATTTACATGACACATATTACATTTCTTTTCTTTCCCTTTTCTCCGTTGCTTAGCGACTATTATTCGTAGCCTATAAAGAAAAATCATTTAAATAATCCCGATTGTGAAATATTAAGCAGAGGGTCTGGCTGAGAGAAATAAAAGGTTAGTTAATCTTTAGTACTCATACGTTTGGTCTTCAATCTAGCTTTGCGTCAAATATGAACGGAGTTAGTAAATTACGTTAATTTGAATGTAGATACTATTAACAGGCTATCACAAAAATTATTTTATAGTGCCAAATCGATGCAATTTATGCAATTAACAGTGGGAACGATAATGAAGGGTTTACCAGTAGATTTACAGATCTTGATATATGCCTATTTTGGGGTGCTTCTTATATGTTATCGCTACACATGAATTAGGATATATTTAAACTAAAGTTTCAGCATGCTATAAGTAAAAAAAGGTACAGTTAAAGGCATATAAATGATTTTTAACACTTTCCAACATAGATGAAAAGTGTTTATGATTTCAGTTTGTCTATCTGTCGCCTGCCGTGTGCATTTACGTGCTCTAACTCGCGTAAATATAGTTGGCATTACATGTAATTGATATACGTTGTTGAGGTTTGCAAAAGTATGATCGGTATTGAAAATGAAGTGTGTAGCATTCATAGCTCAATTACAGGGGCACTCAAAACTAATCCGATACATTATAGTACATAGGGAAAATTATCTGTGGTGTATTTTAATAGTGTTACACAATTTTAAACGTAATGAAATTTATATACATTATTAATGTGGACTAGAACATGGTTACAGTAAAATATGTTATGCGTAGCACTTACAGCATGCATACAGGGAACTCAATAGTATTCATATAATATTACAATCTTTGAAAAACATTCTTTTGCGGAGTTTTTTAATGACGCCTTTCTTTTGAGACATTTGTTACTCTGTTACAAAATAATAAAATTGATATGTATCTTTGAATCATTTTTGTAGTATACGGGGTGCAAAGCATATATAATTTTTTACAGGGTCACGCCAAAATGATTCATTAAAATATGGTCTACGGGGAAAAACTCTTCTCAGCCTATTTTAACACATTAGCGATGGGAAACCAGAAGTCTCGTTTTTATTCATAATACATAATTAGCTAAGGACGTGACTTCTACCTTACAGAAAAAACATTTATATCGTAAAGTCCATATTTGTTATAGATTGTAAAACATTATATAATACATCAATACATTGAAAGATATATTTACTGCTGCATAAACATGAAAAACATATCTCAGAAACCAATTTCCGAAAGACTTTTAGAAGAGGGATGAACTTCTACTGTTTTTAAGCCCAGATTTAATAATAATAATAAAAAAATGCGCGTAGTCAGTGTGTTGTGTTGCACTAATTCAAACATTATGAAATTAAAATACCTTACTGTGATTTACTACAAGAAGCTTGCCATTGAATATGATTTGTATCGCATTTATCGTTCATTTACAGTGTCACATAAAGATTTCGAATACAGTTCTTGTCTATTAGGGATGATTTCTGAAGAGCGTTTTCGGTCATGGTATGCGTTTTAATGTTAACTAAATTTTTACTTACTATGTGGAGTGTAAAAATAATATAGACCATATACAGGGCTACACAAATGAATTCGTAAGTTTTAATGAAAATGGGCGCGACTTGCTTCAGTGTGTTTTTTTTAAATTTGAGTTATGCATTTTCAAGCTCAGCTACATTTATTATACTAACAGATGTTTGCAAAATTTAAATAGAATCATATAGTGAGCTTTGCAAAAACTGGATACATGGTTCACACCAAGCATAGTAATTTCCGGAAATGTGATTTCAGCAGTTTTAAAAGAATGTTTTGTCTGCATTAAATTTAAATGTAATATGTGTCGCGTAAAAATCTTTGCGTAATATACAAGTCTGTAGAATAGAATCCATGTGCGTCTCCGTCTTTTGGTAGAAATTACTAAGGGACAGTAACACAATCAATTTGAAGTTACAAATGTAAATGAAATTGCATTACGAGGGGTTCAGAGGGACAGAGCCCCTTTGAAGAGGACTACTTTATTATCTAAAAATTACCAGAATAAGTAGCTCATGAGAATTTCAGAATATCATTGCATAACAACATGTTTAATTTAACGCTTCTAATGTCTGAAACTTTCGAAATATTTTTTCCTTTTATAAATGTTTGTGTAATTTAAAAACTATAAATTTCGTTTTCCTAGAAAGATTAATATTACGCAAAGTGTGCTAAAAATAATAAGTTTCAGAGCTGACGTTGAGGCTTCTGATCTGCAGAGTTACTAGTAGAAAACAGATTAGATATAGTAAGCTAACATATTTTTTAGTCATTTTTTATTCTTTGTTTAAACATCAAACTTTGTTTACACAAACATTGTTTTTTCACAAAAAATACTTTTTAACAGATATATCATTGCCGAAACGTCAGTGAAGGCTTACTGTGGAGGCACGAAAAGTTTTGGTTTGTGTCTGTTAGTCTGTTAATCTATTTGTCTGTTCGTCTGTTAGTCCGTTTGTCTATCTGTTCCGCGATAACTGCCGCAAAAAGTATCTGATCAGCTTGAAATTAACTGGCCATATTCGTGAGATACCCGGATGTAGCTGTATAGTGTTTGGTTAAATTTGGTTCATTCGTTCGGAAAATATGGAAGATTTTATTTTGCTCCATAATGCCTTTCTACGGGTTGACGATTTTCAAATTTCTATTTGTTGAAAGAAAATGGCACGTTTGATTAATGGATTTAAATGTTAAATTATGGATACTAAAATTTCCAAATAAGGGTTTTAAATTATTCTTATTATTTTGAATTTTTATCAATATATTTGTCAGATTTTTTAATTTACGTGTATAATTTTTTTTGGAATTTTATGCATGTATTCCAATAATATAAAGCATATTTTAAATTAATTTTCATATTTTACATGATACATATTTCATTTTTTTTTCTTTTCTCCGTTGCCTGGCGACTGTTATTCGTAGCCTATCATTGCGCCAAATATGAATGAAGTTAGTAAATTACGTTAATTTGAATGTAGGTACTATTAAATGGCTATCACAAAAAATATTTTATAGCGCCAAATCAATTCAATGATTTTCCAGTACATTTATAGATCTCCAGATATGCTTATTTTGGGGGGCTTTTAATATGTTATTCCTATCGCATGGATTAGGATGTTTAAATTAATGTTTCACCATGCTATAAGTGAAAAAAAGAACAGTTAAAGGCGTATAACCTTTTTAAATCTTTCCAACATAGATGAAAAGTGTTTATGACTTCAGATTGTCTATCTGTCGCCTGCCGTTTGTCTCTACGTGCTCTAACTCGCGTAAATATAGTCGGGATTACATGTAATTGATCTACGTTATTGAGGTTTGCCAAACTATGTTTGGTATTGAAAATGAAGTGTGTAGCATTCATAGTTCAATTACAGGGGCACTCAAAACTATTCCGTTACATTATAGTCTTTGGGAAAAATCATCTGCGGTGTATTTTAATAATGTTATACAATTTTAAACATAATGAAATTTATATACATTATTAAGGTGCACTAGAACCTGGTTACTATAAAATATGTTATGTGTAGCACTTACAGCATGCGTACAGGGAACACAAAAGTATTCATAATATTACAATCTTTGAAGAAAATTCTTTTGTGGCGTTTTTTAATGATGTTACTCTGTTACAAAATAATAAAATTGATATGTATTTTGAATCATTTTTGTAGTATATGGGGTGTAAATCATATGTTTGCTTCAGGGTCACACAAAAGTGGTCGATTAAAATATGGTCTACGGGAAAAGAATTCTTCACAGCTTATTTTAACACATTAGCTACGGGAAACGAGAGTTCTCGTTTTTATTCAGAATACATCATTGGCTAAGTGAGTGACCTCTACCTTACAGAAAAGGCATTTATATCGTGTTGTCCATATTTTTTACAGATTGTAAGACATTATATATTACATCCGTACCTTGAAAGATATTTACAATTGCATAAACATGGAAAACATATCTCATAAACCAATTTCTGGAAGACTTTCAGAAGAGGGAGGAGCTTCTACTGTTTTTAAACCCAGATTTAATAAAAAATTGCCTTTCGTCAGTGTGTTATTATCTTGCACTCTAATTCAACGATTATGAAATAAAAATACATTACTGTGGTTTACTACAAGAAGCTTGAATATGATTGCCGTTGAATATGATTTGTATCACATTTATCGTTCATTTATAGGGTCACATAAAAGATTTCGGGTACAGTTCTGGTCTATTAGTGATGATTGCTGAAGAGCGATTTCGATCATGGTATGCGTTTTAACGCTAAGTAAATTTTTGCATAATATGTGGTGTTTAAAAATTTTATAGACCATATACAGGGCTACACAAATGAATTCGTAAGTATTAATGAAATTGAGCGCGATTGCTTCATTGTGATTTTTTTTAATTGTGTTATGCATTTTCGAGCTCAGCTACATTTAGTGTACTAACAGATGTTTGCAGAATTTAAATAGAATCATATACAGGACTCCGTAAAAACTGGATACATGGTGTACACTATGCATAGTAATTCCCGGAAATGTGATATCAGCAGTTTTAAGAGGGTTTTTTTATTCCTGCATTAAATTCAAACGTAATATGTAACGCGTAAAAATCTTCACGTAATATAACAGGGCTGTAGAAAAGAATTCATGTACGTTTCCATCTATTGGTAGAAATTAATAAAGGACATTAACACAATCAATTGAAAATTACAAATGTAAGTTAAATTACACTACGGGGGAGGGGGGAGATTCTGGGGGGCTGAGCCCCCTGAAAAAATTTACTTTATTATCTAAAAATTACCAGAAAAAGTAGCTCATGAGAATTTCAAAATACCATTACATAAAAACCGGTTTAATTTAACGCTTCTAATGTCTGAAACCTTCGAAATATTTTTATTTTTAGAAATGTTTATGTAATTTAAAAATTTAAAAATTCGTTTTTGTTGAAATATTAACATTACTCAAAGTGTGCTAAAAACGATGAGTTGCAGAGCTGACGTTGAGGCTCTTGATCTGCAGATTTACTAGTATATTTTAATGAATGCATGGGTGAAATCAACATAGCAGTGTATGATCTCTCATGTGTGATCTCTCTCTCAGTTGTATAACTTTTTTCTTTCAGTGCCTTAAATGTCATATAAGTGAAAGGTCACCTTAAAATGGTATTTTAATTCAATCTGTAAAAGGTCAAATGCAATTAGCAAAATCAGTTCAAGACAGACAAAAGTAAGAAATCACAAATGCATACCTATATTTATTCGAATAATAAAATCAAAAGTACACATCAACATAGTTACATCATTACTGTATGAAAACAATAACAACAGTAAGAAATAATAAAGGCATACCTATATTTATTCAGGTAATAAAATCAAAAGTTACATCATTACTGTATGAAGACAATGACAGACATAACTGTTAAGAAACAATAGCTCTCAATCAAAAGACGTGTCCTATTAATAAGTTGTCAGGGCCAAAAAGGGTCAAAGATAATTATTTTTAATTACTGAATCAATTATGTGAAAATATTAAACACTGGAATAATGAAAGAATGAATAATGTAGTTTTAAAATCCACTGTTTTAACAAAGAATATTAAGAAAAAAAAATCCCTGCAGACCCGGCCTACATTCGCAGGTAGATTTCGAAGTTATGTACTAATTTCGCCAACAAAAAATAAGAGGAATATTAGAGATAAACCAAGTAGAACAATTTTTTCTGGCCACTTCTGACAATTTCATTTTACTATAAGAGCTGTTTTTATCAGAATCATATTAATAAGATAATTATTTCTTCAACCGCCATGTCTTTTAAATTTATTTTTGCTGTAAGAATTGGTCCTATCAAAAACTCGTCAAAACAAAAGTGGTATTTAATATTAAGAAGATTTATGATAAAGATAAGCGGATTAGATATATTGTGACCTGACGAAATTATGAATTTTTTTTCTTCTGAACCCCTCCCTTTTTTTTGTTTTCTTTTTTTAATTTTCTTTTTTCGTTAGGAGTTGATCCTGTCAAAAACTTGCCAGTATAAAAGTTGGAGATAATATTAAGGGGATTTATAATAAATTTAATTGTATTTGATATCTTGAGAATTGACGAAGTTTTTAATTTTTTTTCTCCCTAAAATCCTATTCTTTTTTACTCTTGAGCCTATTTTTAATTTTATCAAATAGGGTAAGGTACCCTATTATCGTCCGCCAGTCACTTTTAGGCCCTTGGAAGTTGTAATTTTCAGTGAAAATCTACCAAATTTGGGTTTTACATAGACTGTCTGCCGACGCACATAGAAACGTAGGTAAATATCATATAAAAAATTTAACAATGCGAAAAATTGTTTTTTCAAAAGTATCTAAAAAATGCAAAAGAAATAAAATGGTCCCAATTTCGTCCCCCCAAAAAATCCAATACGCCGTGGCGTAACTTATAACTAAATCAAAATTTATTTCTAAATGAGTAAGTAATTTAATTTACATTAAAATAAGGAACAAAGAAATGCACCAATTATCAGTGGAAGAATAACATAACGAAACATTAGCATAGTTTCCAACCTCAAGATTTTTTTCATATCAGTATTTTTTATGCAGAAATACTTGATTTATACAATCGCAGTTTTAACGAAATTAAATAAAGAAAACATTTTTGTAAGATTTTACTGGTATCCTAAAAATCGGGAGATTGGCAACTATGCATTAGCCATCCAAACATGAGGAAAAAATTAAGAAAAATATCATGAAAAAGCATTCCTAATTTCGTCCCCTGAACGAAAATAAGAACTGCAAGGGGGACGAAATTGGGACCACGCTACTTCCCAATATTACGGATCTTCAGTTCCCGTAAGATGAACTGAGCATCCTAAAACTCCCTGCATGCTACTGTCAGCATCTTACCAACATAAAATACATGCAATGAATAAGAAATAAATACTTACAGTACAGTAAATAACGCTCTACAAACGACGTAATGAGAACTCAGGTCTTCTAAAACTGGGAAATTCGCCGTCTTTAATTTATGTATGCGTCTTGGCGAAAGAAACTTTCAACACTGATCCCTTTTACCTTCCGTCCCCTGTGTCTTGCGTCATAAGTGGCGCCACATTCGCAGAAGCAGAGAAGTTAAGGGGGACGAAAGTAGGGGAAGGGACGAAATATGGGCACTTTACCCTATCTGTCATACATAAATTTTTGGCCTTTTTTCGAGAAGTAAGAATAACTTTAAACTGATATGTATTGTAATTTCCAACATATTTTAGCAGTTTAAGATTTACTCCAACAGGTCCAGGTGATCTGCAATTTTCCCCCTTTCTGAGTGCTTTTTCGACCTCTGTACTAATGATTAGAAATCCGACATTTAGGTGTTCAAACACTTTTGTCGCCATAAAATAGTCTTTATACTATTATTATTTTTCTCATTTCTTAATTTCATCCTATTATAAAAACCGCAATAAATGCAATGCACTGTAAAAAGTAATCTGTAAAGTTACTAAAAGTCTTCTAGGAAACTGGGATGCCTAGAACTTTTTATGTAACTGCAACAACAAAAATTCATGTGACACACTTTTGCACCGTAAATCAAAAAATCTGTAAGGTTACTAAGAATGTTTTAGTAAACTGGGATGCCTAGAACTTTTTATGTAACTGCAACTCGGGTTACAGATAAAATTTTTGTAAGATTATTCTAATTTTAGTAGATTCTTTTGTAAAGCTACAGATTTCCGTAGCTTTACAAAACTAGTTTTGTAGATTTACATCTTTTTTTTTGTAAAGTGCACAGATAAACTTTTAGTAAGCATACTGGGACTTTCCATCTGTAGAAATACAGATTTTTTTTTTTTTTTTTTTTTTTTTTTTTTTTTTTTTTTTTTTTACAGTGTGGAGGTAATTTTTTTAACCTTTATGTATAAGTAGTTTTCTGAACTTTTCAACTGATAAGAACACAATGGATTGTAAGGAACATTTTCTAAAAACTGCGCGATCCACACTGAAAAAAAAATCTGAAATTCTACAGATATAAAAGTTACAGAAATCTGTATACTTACTAAAATTTTATCTGTACAAAAAACTATGTAAATCTAGAAAACTAGTTTTTGTACTGTTAAAGAAATCTGTAACTTTACAATAGAATCTACTAAAATTACATTAATCTTACTAAAATGTTAACTTTAACCCGGGTTGCCGTTGCCTAAAAAGTTCTAGTCATCTCAGTTTCCTACGAAATTCTTAGTAACCAAATTAGCAAAAATTCTTAGAGATTTTTTGATTTACGGTGCAAAAGTGTATTTGTTACACAAATTTTTGTTGTTGCCGTTACATAAAAAGTTCTAGAAATTCCAGTTTCCTAGAAAAAATTTAGTAACTTTACAGGTTTCTTTTATAGCTCAGAAGTCATTTTTTTTTCATTAATTTGGTACATGTTCATTTCTTAATTTTTTTCATTTCTCACCTCTTTGTTTAAATAATTTGATTCTGTGTGAAAAATTCGTATTCAAGTGGCACTTAAAAAAATTTCATAACAAAATTTTATCTCATAAATGAAGTCATGTTAGAAAGAAAAAGAATTATTTTGTTCCTTTTATCTGCTCATATCATCTTAAATTCCGGAAACTTTGCTAGATATTTTTGCTTCTTTTTCACGAAAAAAATAGGAAAACATTTCCAAGTTTATTCATACAAATACGGGCAATTCTTAATGAAATTCCATCCTCTAAATTATATTAAAATATGAGATAAATTTGCATTGCAATTTCATATTTATTTCTAATTAGACGAAATACAAAGTATATAGGGATTAGCTTCTAAATATTTAGGCCAGATTAATTTTACATTTTCGAAGTCAATGTTGTATAATAAATGAAATTAACATATTATTTCGAATGCAAAGCAAAAAGAAAATATGTTAGTTTACTCATGAATTGTTCTGAATATTTTCTAATTCCTCAGTAATAAATACATAAAAGAAAACTGTGAAATATTTGAAAAAGAAATACACTGGGATTTATTTTATGCGCATATTCATTCGTTTACAATGATTACCTCTACATTTTGTTAGATATACATATACTTTTCTTTTCTTCGACGTGAAAGATTAATATTAAACTCTCATTTAAAATAATATCTTAAGAATGTTTTATTTTATAAATGACGTCTAGAAATAAATTAAAATATGTAATTACTTTTTCACGAACGTTATTTTATCATAGATTCAAACAGTATTTTTTATTAGAAGTATTTATTTCTTAGTAGAAATAAGGCAATTGTCCAAGTTTATTTATGCATTTTCCAGGAATTTCAGCTTAATAGAAGTCTTTCATTTATATTGAAATATTACACTCTAAAATTAAACCTGTAAAGTTACTACGAATTTTATAGCAAACTGGGATGCCTAGAACAATTTATGTAACGACAACAACTCAAATTTCTGTAACAGATACACGTTTGCACTGTAAATCTAAAAATCTGTAAGGTTACTAATTTTTTTTTAGGAAACTGGGATGCCTAGAACATTTTATGTAACTGCAACCCGAGTTATAGATAAAATTTTATTAAGATTACTGTAATTTTAGTAGATTCTTTTGTAAAGCTGCAGATTTCTGTAGTTTTACAAAAATTAGTTTTGCAGATTTACAACTTTTATTGTACAGCGCACATATAAAATTTTAGTAAGCATACAGATTTCTGTATTTTTACATCTGTAGAATTACATCTTTTTTTACAGTGTATATAATCAAATACGTGAATTTTCACATCGGTAACTAAGCCCTCCATAACCAAAAGAGTGAAAAATGTCCAAACCGGAAACCTACGCCAGATCCTTGCAATAACGTTTTCTACCTTTGAGATACAAAGACGATACACAGCTGGTCATCTTTCACTCACATATGCCGGTAAGACTGCAATCGCAGCACAAGATGGAAAAATCTTCATGAGCACATGTGCGTCATATATAATTTTTAATTAATCTTTCTATTAATTTTCAGCGCTTAAATTTTTCACGAAATTAATGAATTATTAAATATGGGAATCGTCACATTGCTAACTAAGCGTATAACCATCAGATTAAAAAATGTCGGAACCGGGAATTGGACCAAGATCCTTTTAATTATACTCCAATGCTCTATTTTTGAGCTGCGAGGACGTTACCCAGTATAGCATTTCTCGGTATGGCATCTTTCCTTAGGTATAAGCCCTCGTAGCTCAAAAAAAGAATACTGAAGCGTGATTCTAAGGGTTCGGTTTCGAATCACGGCTTGGACGTTTTTAACTTTGCTTGTTATAAGCTTAGTTAGCTATGTGAAAATTGACGTATTTAATATTCAGTAATTTCGGGGGTAATTTCACTGCCGAAAATTAATTGACAAATTAATAAAAAATTATAAATGTTCACTTATGCTGGCTTTATTTGAGTCTTATGCTTACCAAAGGGTTGTGTGCTCATGAAGACGTTTCCATCTTGTGCCTTACCGGCATATGTAAGTGGGAGATACTAGGCTGGCTATCGTCTTCGTAGCTCAAAAATTGAGCATTGGAGCGTGATTCCAAGGATCCGGCTTCGAATCCCTGCTTGTGTTTTTTTCACTCTATTTCTTATACCTTAGAAATACGCTTATGTAATATTCAATAATTTCGGGCTTTATTTCACTGCCGAAAATTAATTGAAAGATTAATTAAAAATTATATACGGGGGAGTAGCCATATTTGGAAGGCCGCTATAAATGTACCGTTGCCATTCTGCTGTTAATTATAGAAAGAGACGCCATCTACCGACGAAATCCTATACATAGAAATGACGTAATTTATTATTAGAAGAAGCACCCGCCTACCATGTGCTGTTTTCAGACAATTTTTAAAAACCTAAAATTATCTGTTTTGATCTAATTTTTTATTACTAAACGTAAGTGAATACTTTAAAACTAAGGTAAGTTGTTATGTTTTCATATACATGTCTAAATTCATCCGTTTATTGCGCATATATTTCACGCGGATTTGTTTGATTTCGTTTCTGTTCTTGGTCTTGAAATTATCTGTTTATAAAAATGGCACAGTTGCCTTACTTGGGCCAATTTGAGTTGCTTAAATTGGGCCAGATATACGATCATAATTTTGAAAGTAAGTAATGAATTTCCAGGGCTGTACGTTTTGTACACTGTTTTTTTTTTTTTTTGTTTTTTTTTTTTTTTAATCTCCATGCAAGTTTTCGAATGTATATATATTTTTGTATATCTAGATTAATTTCTTTATACAGTTTAGGCCTATATAAACATAAAAAGATTTTTATATGTTTATGCAAAAATGTTTGTTTGTTGTAATTTCATTTATCTTGTATGTATTTGTATTTATTTTCTTTCAACTCTTTATTCCTACGGCAAATTTGATTTACAGAGTTGAATTCAAACATTTCCCCCCTGAAGGATGTTTGCGGTTCCATGAGGGGGGGGGGGGGGCAGAATTTTTACCGTTTTTTTTTCCCATTAAAACGCATAAAATCTCAAACCTTCCGGGGGGAGTGGTTATTTCAAGACTCCCGGTTGGATCCCTGATTTAAACAGTGTTTGAATATATAATGTTTTGCGTTTGATTAATCGTAGCTTATTTTTTTTAATATAACATATTTTTTAAACAGTTTTTTAATATAGCTGAAAAATGTTGAAAACGATACAGGCAAATTGTGTGGAAGAAAAACATCCGTGACATCAAAAGCTATTAAAGATATAGGGAACGAAAAGGAGAGAGTAATTTGTGGAGAAATTTACCTGCAAGAAGACTGCAGCTACAAATCCCCCAAAAAGCCAAAGAATCATTAGAAATGTTATCTCCAAAAAACAGCTGTATTAACATCGTCGCCCTATAAAGTAAACCTTAAAATGAAAAAAAAAAAAAAAAACAGAAAAAGGAAGCTCTCAAAGCACAAAAGAAATTGGAACATCATGTTTTAAAAAATAGGCCTAATGCAATTTGAAAGAAAATGATGCAAGGGGAGAACTATAAAGATAAGTCAAAGAAAACTTCTGTTGCAAAATAAATAAATAAATAAATAAATAAATAAATAAAGTCTAATGATTCAGAATCTAAAAAGAAAAATCTAGACAGTGGTGATTGATTTTGCCTAATTTGTAAGAAAAATAAATTAGCAGAAATGTGTTCAGATTGCCAAATACGGTTCCATGTTGTGTGCACTGGAATAAAATATGAATAAACTAAATCCATGCGTAAGCTTTGCACCACTTCTTCAGGCGATATTCAAGTAGCTGGCAATTAGTTCCATAATTTCTGTTCTTAATTACTGATAACTTTGATTTATATTTATATTTTGAATACATTTTGATTTAAAACAATTACTATTATTTTCAGATATTTGATTTCATTATATTTCATTGCTGTTATTTTGTTTCATTGTTTCATTAATCGCAAAATTTCTTTTTAAAAAAATTAGTTATATTTCCTATTCATTAAAACAACCTGATATTGTTTGGTCCAACTTAGGCGACCAGTTCCTGAATTTGGACCCCTTTTAACAAATTTTTCAAATTAAAATAAAACTTAAGATTTTCAAAAAGAAATTGATCTAAAGATTTATTTAGTTAGTAGATGCATAGATTAAGCCAGTGTAGTGACGTTTTGCAGATATTCCAAAAAATAAGTGAGTTACACCAGGAAATAAGTGAAGTGGTCCAAATTCGGATACTCTCTCCTATATTCACTTATGCAGGGCTTTATTTGAGTCTTATGCTTGTCGCAGGGCTGTGTGCTCATGAAGGCTTTTCCATCTTATGCCTTACAGACATATCTGAGGGGGAGATACCAGGCTGGTTATCGTCTTCGTCGCTCAAAAATAGAGGTTTGGAGTGTGATTCCAAGGTTCCAGTTTCGAATCACAGCTTGTACATTTTTCACTCTGTTTGTTATACGCTTGGTTAGCAATGTTAAAATTAATGCATTTAATATTTAATAATTTTGAGCGTAATTTCACTGTCGAAAATTAATTGAAAGATTAATTAAACATTATATATGTCCACTTATGCTGAGCTTTATTTGAGTCTTATTCTTGCCGCAGGGTTGTGTGCTCATGGAGACTATTCCATCTTGGGCATTACCGGCATACGTGAGTGAGATATGCCAGCCGAATACCGTCTTCGTAGCACAAAAATAGAGCACTGGACCTTGTTTCTTTAATTTGGAACCGAAATCGGCTTGGACATTTTGCATTCTGTCTATTATACGCTTAGCTAGCCATGTGAAAATTGACATATTTAATATTCAATAGCTGAAAATTAATTGAAAGATTAATTAAAAATTATATATGTTCACTTATGCTGGGCTTTATTTGAGTCTTATGCTTGCCACAGGGTTGTGTGCTCATGAAGACTTTTCCATCTTACGCATTACCGGCATATGTGAGAGAGATGCCAGGATGACTATCGTCTTCGTAGCTCAAAAATAGAATATTGGAGCGTGATTCCAAGGATCTGGTTTCGAATCACTACTTGTACATTTTTCCTTCTGTTTGTTATACGTTTAGTTAGTCATTGAAAATCGACGTATTTGTTATTCAATAATTTTGGGCGTAATTCCACTGCTGAAAATTAATTGAAAGATTAATTAAAAATTATGTATGTTCAATTGTGCTGGGGCTTTATTTGAGTCTTATGCTTGCTACAGGGTTGTGTGCTCACAAAAACGTTTTCAACTTGTGCCTTACCGACATAATGTGAGTGGTGATGCCGGGCTGGGTATCGTCTTCGTAGCTCAAAAATAGAGCTTTGGGGCGTGATTCTATGGGTCCGGTTTCGAATCACTGCTTATGTTTCGAATCTCTGTTTGTACATTTTTTACTCTGTTTGTTATAAGCTTAGTTAGCTATGTGAAAATTGACGTATTTAATATTCAGTAATTTCGGAGGTAAATTCACTGCCGAAAATTAATTGGAAAATTAATTAAAAATTATAAATGTTCACTTATGCTAGCTTCCTTTGAGTCTTATGCTTACCGTAGGGTTGTGTGCTCATGAAGACTTTTACAACTTGTGCATTACCGGCGTATGTGAGTGTGAGATGTCAGTCTCGCTATATGGTCTTCGAAGCTCAGAAATAGAGCATTGGAGCGTGATTCTAAGAATCTGGCTTCGAATCCAGGCTTGGCATTTTCCCCTTTGTCTGTTATACGCTTAGTTAGCGACGTGAAAATTGATTTATTTCATAATCTTCATTTGTTCTACCAACTTATTTTCAGACTTTAAAACACACTATGATATCATAGTTTAACATGCACCCAAAAATAGTGTGCATGTCAAAAGTTTAAAGCATATATATACTTTAACACAAACATTCAAGATGGTTTAAAAAATTATTTGATTTACAGTACACATACATTTAACGTCTGAATTTAAAAACCATTAAAACACCAAATAAAATAAACTAAGACAGACTTGAGTACAGTTAAAAAATAAAATTTATAAAGACAATAAAAAATAATTAAAAATACGATATGTAAACGTTTCGCCAAGCGACACGCAAGACATCATCAGTACAAAAAATATCCATTGCATTTCAAACGTCAGAACAAATCAAGAACAGTTACAGTTAGCTATTTTAAAAACAAACAATATTCGCTAGGGACAGAACGAGCATCATTCAAAGCATGCGACCGCAATTCAGTGAACAAAGCCTCCAGGAGCAACCTACCATGGTAGTTGTTGCAACCAGATTTCAAAATACTGGCGTTCGCAATGAGCAGAATGTGATTCGTTTGAAGTGAATGCTGGACAATTTTTGAATTCAAATTACTCTTTGAAATCTGGGCGTTTACATATGAAACGTTTACATATTGTATTTTTAATTGTTTTTTATTGTCTTTATAAATTTTATTTTTTAACTGTGCTCAAGTCTGTCTTAGTTTATTTTATTTGGTGTTTTAAATTATTTGATGTTTGAAATTTATCGTATTTTCAAAAACTAGAAAACGTTTTTTTTCAAACTTTGTGAAAAAGGTCCCAGGCCGGGAGTCGAATCCAAGACTTTTCTCTTACATTGCCAACTCTCTGCCTATTGAGATAACTGAAACGAAAATCAGCCAACGCATTTCACAAAAAAAAAAAAATAAATAAATAAATAAATAAATAAATAAAAATAAATAATCGTTCATTTTTTTCAATTTTTTAGGGTTCCGTACTTAAAAAGTAAAAACGGAACCATTATAAGATCACTCCTGTGTCTGTCTGTCCGTTTGTCATAGCCGCCTTACTCGTAAACTATGAAACGTAGAAAGTTCAAATTTGAAGACGTAATAAAGACTATTGACCCACATATTTACATATTAGCAAACATTTACAAATATTTTTAAGAAAAATATACAGGGGCTAATTGAGTTACTTGAAAAAAAAATATTTTCTTTATATGTCGTGTACTGTCGTAACGCTGATCTCAAAAATACATTTAATTTAATTGTAGGAATTATATTTTCAGAGATATCGTCGAAAATGTAGTGCACAAATATCCCCCCCCCCCCTATCTATTTCCGAATCTACTGAAACAAAAATTATGAAAAAATTAGAGGTAGTAGAGGTTAATTTAAAACTTGCAAGAGAATTATAGCGATTACCTTAGGTCATATACCTGTTGATAAAAGTGCATTTTTCCGTTACACACAAATTTCCATTTGCGGCCATTCAGTAGGCGTGTTGAGGGACACTGAGGTACCTATCCTAGCAGACGTATAAAAGCATTGTTGATAAAGATTTTGGAAAAAAATTTTCGCTAATTATCGGAGATATTAACCCTTAACACTAGAACCGCCGAAAATTTTACTCAAGTGTTATAAAAATATTATGCACCAAAATTTTTATTAAAAGCTATCTAACTTATTTATTTAACTTATTTCTCCGTGGTACATATTTAACTTATTTTAGAAAGAAATTTCAAGTTCGAATCGAAGTATTTTTATTTGGTACCGGTGAAAATGACCGCTATTGCGATTCTAGTGTAAAAGACACTAACGGTTTGTACATGCATTATGACAGGGGTTGCGTACTTTATCTATCACCGGCTTTTAAGGCCCAAATAACAATTTTAATGATATATTCTGTAATGCAATGCCCAGTAGCAGCATAAAAGCAATAAATGTCAAATTGTTAAAAACAGACTAATTTAATTAGACCTAATCACATAAACTAGTTTGGATTGAGTGGATCTCCCAATACTCCTCTCGTGTCTTTAACCCTTTCAGGGACAAAGCAATTTCATGGCAAATGTGTTGAAATTAACGAATGACACAGGAAATTCCAAATCAAATTTATTTGTAAATAAGAAAATGCTATATTTCACATACACAATAAACCGATTTTTCTTCACCAAAATTCTAGTGTCAATGTGGAATTTGGGAATTTAAATTAAGTGGCCTCATAAACATACCACCGTCCCCCACCCTCCCAAGGGTTTAAAAATTAATTAAAAACTTATCTGGAAAAACACGGCACGGGCCAATACAGCGTTGCATACAGTGGCGGTGAAAAGTTTCCGGCAAGCATAAAATTTTTGGTTAATTTGTAAGTATACCCATATGAAGAGGAATCTCAAAGTGATACTTATACACTTTATTGACATAACAGTTAAGAACTTATTTATGGAATAAAAATTAAATATTAATAAATTTAATTGACAAAATTAATTGCAAAAGAAAATGCATGTTCTCAAAAGTTTCCGGCCACCTTGGCAAGTTTTAAAAAAAATGGTGTTATAACAGATAATAACAGTGATCAACAACATTTACAATTAGTATTTTGTATTCATACATTTAACAATAAGTACTGCGGCGCAGTAACGTGGCATCGATTCAATGAACAGTTGTAGATCATCAATGTTAAGTTTTGTCCACGGTTCTTGCAAATTTTGTGAAAATGCTGCCAAATTGGAATATTTATAATTCCACACACGTTTTCAAGTTAGTTTCAAAGATTTTCGATTATATTCAGATCGGATGATTGGGCTGTTCATTTCAAAAGCGAGGTTTTTTTTGTGCAAGAGCCACTGCTTGACGAGCATGCTTGTAGGCTTTTGGTCGTTATGATGATGAAACACATAGTTGCGACCACAATCTTTCCTCCAATCAGGCAGCAAATGATCTTGCAAGATATCCTTATACATTGCACTATTCATCTTGCCGAGGATTTCAAATAACGGTCAGGCGCATTTTCCAGAAAATGCTCCCCACAGCATAACGTGTCCTCCGCCTTGCTTCATTGTATGAATACTATATCTTATATTTTGTTTTTAGGTCGTCGGTTGTAAAGTTTTTTTTTTTATCACTCACAATAAGATTGAACGTCGATTCATCTAAAAATAGTACTTTTTTCCAGTTTTCACTTGACCAGTCTTTGTATTCCTTGGCAAACGCCAGTCGGGCCCTCTGAATTTTTTTACTTATGAAAGGTTTTTTAACGCCGACTGTTCCATAAAGTTCTACGTCATATAAGCTTCTTGACACTGTAGATAAACTTGTTTCAGCAATAACCGTAATACCATAAATCGCTTTTAACACCATAAACGGCGTGGAATAGCAGCGGCATTTTTACGCGGGTCAACAACTGCTTTTCTTCTAATAATTCTGTCCACAAGAATGTTAGTTTTCTGAGGTCCCCCGGACCGTGGTAAGTTCCGAACGCTATGACCATCTTTATATATTTTTTAAATATCGTTTACAGCAAATTTTCCGATCGACAACTTTGCCGCAATCTCACGAGAGGATTGTCCCTTTAGCGACAATCAAATCACTCATTAAGGAACAATAAATTGTTAAATTTTTCATTTTTGAATTTCAAATACATTATTCACCTTGATTAATTAACAAATATGGCCAAAAAAACACTTTAGCGATAGCAAAAACTAATGAATAACGAATGGCCGGAAACTTTTCCACGAGCGAATTTTGAATTCCTCCCCTGTGCATCAAGTATCTTAAGTAACCAATCAAAATGATCACGTGGTGAGAGGTAATTTGCTTATTCCTAAATTTGGAGCAATTGAACTTCTTCTTCGCTAAAACGTTCTGTCAAACAAATAAAAAAAACTAACTGGCCGGAAACTTTTGACCGCCACTGTATTTGCGATCTCCTTTCGAAGTGTGCTTAGCACAATGCCAAGTTTCAACTTTGAACAAGGGTTTTGTTTTAGCTACATTGTAAAAAGAACAGATTATTACTACGCTGAATTCAGTTTTATGAAATGCTAAATGAAGTTTAAATATGCACTATTTTTATTGTTTGTACCGAATTCATTTCATCATAAACAGATTAGGATAAGATTAAAAATGTGTTATATAGAATAGCAATATTTGATCTTATTTGGGCTTCATATCTCTTTGAACTTTTATAGTATAACCATTCATATTTTTCTAGTATATACAGTTAGATCCAACCCTACGATGTATAGTTTTTGCAAAGTCTTATTATTCTTTTAGCGACGATTTTTTTAATAATACAGTGAATAATTCATATATTTATTGTGCGGAACCCTGTGAGCGCAAGTAATATTCGCATTTGACCGTTTATTTTTAATTCGTTTGATATGTTTACCAATCAACATTATTGAATGAACAATAATATTTTTACGTATTCATCGTTTAAAGGAGTTAAGCTGCGGTATATTCTGTTGAGCTGCTTACATAGCAGATCAGAATGCTAATAAATTTCATAAATTATAATAAACTTTAATTTTTTTTACCAACCAAGAAAATGACATTTATAACATTTCGTCCTTTAAATTGAAATGGAAATATTTTTCATAATAAAACTAGTGCAAAATGTAGTACTTGTGAAGATATATTGATAAAAGTTTTAAACATTTTTGAGTTGTTGAGTTGTGCAATTCTCCTTTTTAACTAAGGATGCAAAATTTATCATTATTTGAGAATGACCCATATACTAAATTTTCTAAACTATTAAACAAAACTTTCAAATTATGTATGTTCAAGTTTTTAAATTATTTCTAAAAAATTCTGTTTTTATCTGCTTTAATCTAATCTACACTTTTCACACATTAATAAATCTCTTGTTGTCTATTTTTTTAGCACAATCATATGGAGTCGTAAAGATATTACACAAATTGATATTTTTCCAACTGAGTGAAAAAATGTCCAGGCCGGAGATCGAACTCAGAACATTTGGCTTAAATTGATAACTGTCTTCCAATTGAGATACTTAGAAAGACAAAATTCATGCACTTCATGATGCCATGAGATAAAAATGTCTTACTGTCCCGTGCCAGAAAAGAAAGTACCTTTCATATAACTAAAAACTAGTCGGATGTAGCAATCCCAAAGTTTTCTTCTATCTCACACTTGTTAATGCTTAATGAAAAATGCATTATAACAGCGGCACCGGTTAGGTGATTTACACCAAAATCTAATTAGCAAGAACTTATGTCAAGTTTAAATTAAAGTTTGATGAAAATCCGTGCATTAGTTTTTGAAATAGAGCTATTGGGGAAATTGTGAAAAGTTTTGCATATCAGTGGCACCTGCTGGGCAATTTACACCAAAAAACTAATAGGATAAATTTACATCAGGGACTAACTGAATCTAAAGTTTGATGAACATACATGCATTAGTTCTTGAGATACTGCTATTGCGGGAATCTGAAAATACGTAGCCTAGCAGCGCCACCTGTCGGGCAATATATACCAAAAACTAAACAACACTAAATTCTATCAGGAACTAACTGAATCTGAAGTTTGATATAAATTCGTGCATTAGTTCTTGAGTTAGAGCTATTGCGATAATCATGAATAATGCAGCATATCAGCGCCACCTATTGGGCTATTTGCACCAAAAAGTTATCAGCACCAAATTATAACAAGGACTAACTGAATCTGAACTTTTCTGAAAATCCGTGCTTTAGTTCTTGAGATATAGGTGTTGCGGAAATCATACAAAATGCAGCATAGCAGCGCCACCTGCTGGGCGATTTACACCAAAATATAATCAGAACCAATTTATATCAAATACTAACTGAATCTAAAATTTTATTAAATTCTATTCATTATTTCGTGAGATAGAGTGCCCACCAAATTTGTGTCACACACAGACATTTTGTAAAATCCCTTTTTTCGGGATCTTTGACCCCTAAAACGTGTAAAACGGTCGAAAACCGGATTTCGAAAATTTTTACGAATCTAGTACTTTCTTCTTGTAAAGATAGAAGAAAGTAAAAAATAATCCAGCTTATTTTACTCAAACACATGAAGTTAAAATTACTGGAACCCGATTACAAAAGCAGGGGTCCCAGCGCTGCGCCAGAAATGGCCGATTGCTACCACTAAATTTTAATAGTATTTTTTGACTTATTTAATGACAGAATTTATGACATTTAAATAAGGACAAGAATGCTAATAAAATTTAGTGGTAGCAATCAGCCATTTCTGGCGCAGCGCTGGCACCCCTGCAAAAGATTCAATACCAATTTTCGTCAATACTAAATATGAATGAGAAGTTCGTCAAATTTGTCAGTTGTATCCAAGTTGATTAAATTGAATGCAATTTATGTTTGTTCGTCAAATTTGGCGAAGTCTTGGAGATCAGGCCATTTAAAAAACATGATGGATGTGGTGTGGATGACCAATGAACTAGGTCGAGATATTGTTATGTCTTGTACCTATCCTCAGTCACATCGAAATTGGTTAATATACACTCGTACTGTCGCATAACAAAAGTCAAATTGTTTCAAACAGCCAGATACCCCAGAATTTCAAACTTCTATATCTCAACCATTTTTAAGATAAAGACGGAAAAAAATTATCTGGAATTTTTTGTATAAGGTCAGACATTTAAAAGAAAAATATATTTCAATTTCTGTTTTTATTTTTCCCTTTTTTTTTTTTTTTTTTTTGAAATTTCATTTTTTAAATGGCGACAAAAATCAGATTTCTTTAAAATGTCAGCCAACATAGAAATTCAAACTACTGTCATCTTAAACATTTTTTTTTCAGATAAAGACGAAGGAAAAAATGCTCCGCAATTTTTGCATCAAGGTGAAACATTTCAGAAAAAAATATTTTTTAATTTCTATTTTTTTTCCTCTTTTCAAATTTGTAAATTTTAAAGAAAAATTAAATGACCACCATTTTGAAAAAAAAAAATATGGTGGATGAAGCTGAATAACAAACACGTTTGAGACCTTATTATATCCTGCACACATGCCTAGTCACAGCCAAATCGGTTAATAAATACGCATGCTATCACTTGACAAAAATAAAATTGTTTCAAAATGTCAGCCACCCTAGAAATTAAAACTCATGAGTCATTCTTTAAAAATTAATACGAAGCAAAATATGCTCCGGAATCTTTGTATGAGAATCAAACACCTGAGAAAAAAATGTTTTTAAATTTAAAAATTTTCTGTACCTATTTTTAAATATTAAAATGTAAAAAAGAAATTAAACGGCCGCTATGTTCAAAGAACATTCATATAGTAAGTCATATCCAAATCGGTTCATAAATACTAGATTTACAGCAATACAAAGCAATACAGCAATACAATATATATATATATATATATATCAATATTTGGGTTTTGGTTTCTGGCGGTCATGATCGATGAAAATATACTAATTTTTTTTCGAAATTGGTTTCCTCCGGACGGCTTCAATTGGTAGAATTTTACTTTTCCTAATGAGAGCTACCTAATAGTAATCAGATATGAAAGTATTCGGAATGCATTGTAATAATAAATATTATTGCACTTATACCTTTTAAAGTTTAAATGATAAAGTATAAGGTCAAAAGTCATAAATATCGACATATGCCGGATATTCCTTTTAATTTGGATTCTTAAAGAAATTCTATAATTTAAAAAGACAAACAAACTTCCAGCATATACTAAACTTTCCGCATTTTCTTCCTGATAAGCAGATAAATTTGTGTCTAATCTGTCACTTTTTTTAAGCAATAAAATGCAAAATGAAAGACAACCAGTGTTTCAATACTCTGTAAAACTGATATGTCAGACATGCTTTTAAATTTTCATTTTTAAAGAAATTCTGCAATTTTATAAGTCACTAGGGGGCTCGGCCCCCTACGAGCTACGCTCGCCAACCTTCGTCCAGACACCGTAGACTCTAAATGCACGCTAATTTGATCGGCTTTAAAAGGATTTCGAAAGATTGAATTATAATTTAAAAAACAGTGGCGATCTCTCTATAAACGGATTTCTCTTCATTTCTCTTTGATTGGGGAATTTTAACGCCAAATCCGTTGCGGTACTACTTGATTATCCCGTCGACCAATTTCGCCAAATTATATAAATCGCCAAACCACTCGCCAAATTATACAAATTGACATAATTTTTATTTTAAATAACGAAAAAACAAATAAATTAGTACAACATTAATTAAAATACAAACAAAACATCGAAATAAAAATAACTTGATGACGTAGACACGTGTAACAACATTTCAAAATAAGCTAATATAAAAGGAATTAAGTAAACAGAGTCTTTGTCTCCTGGTATTTTTTAACAAAGTGAAAAGAAAGTTCTTTTAAATGAGACATTTTAAATTAATCGTTTTTAATCTGACGTAATTTTGACCAAACTATTCTTTATCTTTTTAATATTCACATGAAAATACTTGTGTTAGAAATGAAATATTATTTGCGCTTTCCTAACAAAAATAGTTGAAAAGTATCCTCTTAAAATATCAAATATCTAGCGCAATTTCTAAATTTAAACCGTTTTGCAATATTATTTTGTGTTCATTTTATGTAATAACTGTAATGTGCCGTAAATATGACGTAATTTCTCCTATTTAAGACTTCTAACGCATGTTAATAAATTTATTGTTTTACAAATTCCCTTCTCTCTTAAAATTCACGTGTAATTATAGTTTTTATGACGTAATTTTTAATAAGTTCCTGCTTTTTGTACATAATTATTCAGTTCTAATTCCGAATGTTTTTTTCTGTTTATAATAGTCACGTGTAAATAAATTTTTAATTTATTTACGCGTATAATTTTTTTTTTTTTTTTGAAGCAAACATTATTGTTTCCGCTGTTTATACAGATGGCAACAGTTTAAATTAATATCACTTTCTAAAATCTGTTAAAAATATCTCTAGAAATGCTGAAAATCTGAATTTAAAATAGAAATAAAACCTCAAAAAATGAGTCAAAATAAAAAAATTAATGCAATCTGCACTCCGGCAAATTCTAACGCATAAAATGATCTAAAAATGATTAAATTCCTATGAACAGTTTTTGCTCCTATAAAACTTTTTTAGTGGAACGATTTTGTCCAACTTTAGCATTAAATATCTCTTAAAATAATTCTTCGATCTGAAAACTGTCTGCATCAGCGTGTTTATCAAACATTTTTGTATAATACTACCGATTTTCATATTTTTGTATGCATTATTTTTCTTAATATTAACGAAGAAAGACCTCCGGTCACAAAAAAATTCAAAACCGGCGGCGGCGGTGACAGCGGTAGTTACTTTTTTTTAGAATAGAGAGATTATTTAGTTCTAATTCCAAATGTTTTTTTCTGTTTATAATAGTCACGTGTAAATAAATTTTTAATTTATTTACGCGTATAAATATTTTTTTTTTTTTTTTGAAGCAAACATTATTGTTTCCACTGTTTATACAGATGGCAACAGTTTAAATTAATATCACTTTCTAAAATCTCTCTATTCTAAAAAAAAGTAACTCCCGCTGTCAACGCCGCCGCCGCCGCCGCCGCCGCCGGTTTTGAATTTTTTGTGACCGGAGGTCTTTCTTCGTAAATATGAAGAAAAATAATGCATACAAAAATATGAAAATTGGTAGTATTATACAGAAATGTTTGATAAACACGCTGATGTAAACAGTTTTCAAATCGAAGAATTATTTTAAGAGATATTTAATGCTAAAGTTGGACAAAATCGTTCCATTAAAAAAGTTTTATAGGAGCAAAAACTATACATCGGAATTTAATACTTTTTAGATCATTTTATACGTTATAATTTCCCGGTGTGCAGAAATAATTTATTTTTTTAATTTGACTCATTTTTCGAGGTTTCATTTCTATTTTAAATTCAAATTTTCAGCATTTCGAGAGATATTTTTTTACTTATTTCAGAAAATTGTACTAATTTAACCTGTTGCCAAACTGTATAAACAACGGAAACAATAATGTTTGCTTCAAATTAAAAATTTATTTACGCGTGACTATTATAAACAGAAAAGAAAAACTTTCAAATTAGAATTAAATAATTACGTATAAAAAGCAGGAACTTATTGAAAATTACTTCATCTATAATTATACGTGAATTTTAACAGAGAAAGGATATTGTAAAGTAATAAATTCATTAACATGCGTTAGAAGTCTTAAATAGGAGAAATTACATCACATTTACGTCACATTACACTTATTACGTAAAATGAACAAAAAATAATATTGCAAAATAGTAGTTTAAATTTAAAAATAGCGCGAGACATTTACTTGATATTTTGAGATGAACTTTTCAACTATTTTTTTTTTTTTTTTTTGACAGCGCAAATAATATTTCATTTCTAATAAAAGCATTTTCACGTGAATATTAAAAAGGGAAAGAAAAGTTTGGTGAAAATTACGTCAGATTAAAAACGATATATTTAAAATGTTTTATTTAAAAGGACTTTCTTTCCGCTTTGTTAAAAAATACCGGGAGACAAAGACTATCTTTACTTAATTCATTTTATATTAGATGATTTTGAAATGCCATTGTATCTTTTAACAGCAGCTGATTTTTCCGTAAAATTCCCCAATCAAAGAGAAATGAATAGAAACCCGTTTATAGGGCGATCGCCTTTGTTTTTTTAATTATAATTCAATCTTCCAAAAAAATTCAATTAAAGCCGATCAAATTAGCGTGCTTTTAGAGACTGCAGTGTCTGAATGGGGGGTTGGCGAGCGTAGCTCGTAGGGGGCCGAGCCCCCTAGTCTGTTAAAAATATCTCTAGAAATGCTGAAAATCTGAATTTAAAATAGAAATAAAACCTCAAAAAATTAGTCAAAATAAAAAAATTAATGCAATCTGCACTCCGGCAAATTCTAACGCATAAAATGATCTAAAAATGATTAAATTCCTATGAACAGTTTTTGCTCCTATAAAACTTTTTTAGTGGAACGATTTTGTCCAACTTTAGCATTAAATATCTCTTAAAATAATTCTTCGATCTGAAAACTGTCTGCATCAGCGTGTTTATCAAACATTTTTGTATAATACTACCGATTTTCATATTTTTGTATGCATTATTTTTCTTAATATTAACGAAGAAAGACCTCCGGTCACAAAAAATTCAAAACCGGCGGCGGCGGCGGCGGTGGTTACTTTTTTTTAGAATAGAGAGATACTAGCATTTATCATTTACTATAAAATTCCGTATTTTATTCATAATATAAATATAAATATAAACCTAGAAATAATCTGTTATTTCACTGCTTTTCTTCATCGATGCATAAATTGTACTTCTATAATCCACTCCGTGAAAACAAATAATTAGGATAATTTCTGTTAAAAATACGCTACCTTTTTAAATCTCATATTACTTTAAATGTAGCATACTTAGCACTATTAACTTTTCTGAAGATACAGTCACAAACAAAATTCATTCACTTGTACCGATTAAATTGAAGACGCTGCTAATGAAGTCAGTTCCTTCTCTGTGTTTATCTGTACAGATGTGCGTGATTAATTTCCACTTGATTTAATTAAAACTCTGTTAAATCTTTCTTCCATATAAATACAAAAGACTGTCTTTTATATATCAGTCCTTTTATCACTAAAAACATTGTTTACATCAATTTACCAAGAAAGCATGAACAAAATGCTATCGCCTTAAATTAACGTTTTACGTTAGAATAAATTTAACCAAAGATAATTTCACAAGAAATTTCTAGACAAATTAAAGGAGCAATTTAGTTGGATCCCACATTTAATTGTGAGTAACATAAATACATTATATCAACAATATAAAACACATTTGAAGTAAGAGTATTAATTAATAGTAAATAGTAAGTTAAAATATCTATAAAAATAGTTAAACAAATTTTATCAAAAATGCTTAAAGCAGATATTTGTTTGACGTCCGATGAAGTAAACAACTTTTAAGTTTAATAAGATTAATATCAGTGAAAAAAAAATACAGGGTGCCCATAATTAAACGACCCTACTTTAAAATTGTCTAAATACGAAATTATTGGTCAAAAAGTTGTGAAATTTTGTGTCGGACATAATAAAGAATGGGAATTTGTTTAAGCGAAAAGAAAATGTAGTTCAAAATTTTGCCACCAGAAAGCTTTTTTAATAGATTACAGATTTGGCCACCGCCAACTGAATACTAGGCCTGAGCTCTGTTAAAAAAATGGCGGCTGTTGTAGGCGGATTTGTTTTTCCAGAGCTGGTACGGTACGTTCAATTCGAACATCAATAATTTCTAAAAGTTTTGACTCTTTATAATTTTTTTCAGGGGGCGGTCTGTATATTTGTCTTATTTAATCTGAGAAAAATAAAGCATAAAAACACTTTTAAATGTGTGATTCATTAAATAATCCCCTGGTGGCGAAATTTTGAACTAAACCTTTTTTGCGCTCAAACAAATTTCCATTCTTTCATTATGTCCGTCACAAAATTTCACAATTTTCTGACCAATAGTTTCATCTGTAGACAACTTTAAAGTAGGGTCGTTTAATTATGGACACCCTGTATATCACAATTTACCTAATTTATACAATTTATGCAATCATTACAGTGTAAAAGTTAACAATCCAATTTATACCGTCAGAAAGACAATGAGCTATATTTACTGGTGAAAATAACGCTCAGCGGTTGATAGGTTAGAATATTTAGAGTTAAGGGCATCCAAAAAATATGAGGCAATGAAAAAATCCATAAATCGAAATGGTTGAAACGAAATTCAACAGTTAATTGTGAATTTCGCCACCAGTGTTTAAACCACCAATGAAGGGTAACTGCGGTGGAGGACAACAATGAGGAATTCTATGTGGTCGAGAACAAAACTATGGAATCCAGGCAAAGAAACTGCGGAGTCGAGTAATCGAAATTAAATAGCGGTGTACTTTTTTAGAAGTCAAACTATAGAAATCCAGTGGTGGAAGAAAATATTTTAGAGTTATACTGTAAGTTTTTACAGTTCATTTTAGTGCAAAGAGTTGGAATAAAATCTATAAAATTTTAGTGTCAACACCGACAAAACTTTCACTTATATGAGTTGAAATTTTTCAGATAAGTGAAAAAGTTACGAGACCAGGATTTGAACACAGGACCTTTGGTTTAAAGCCGAAGATATCTGATTCAAATTTCTTTCCTTGGTCTTTTGACCAGAATATATAAAATGGCAGAATATTTGCAGCTTAAGCCAAAGCTTGGAAAATTACAACATTCAATTTATTACCAGTTTATTTTCAATTAGAAAGTTTAATCTAATACGATGTAATCACGTATCTAGCGCTTATTTGGAGCTTGAGTTCTGATTAAATGTTTCAGATAACAGAGCAACTGTTCTTGTCAAGATGTTAACTGAATGAATTGTGACCGCCAGATTTGTCTACGATAGACGTTTATGTAAGGTCGGTTAGACGTCTAGGTCAGTTGGTACACAGTGTAGTACACAGTGAGACGTGGTATACAATTAGACAGCAGTCACTTTCACATATAGTTGTAACTTTTCCTCGTAGCTGGCACTCACACATAACCCCCTCTTTTGGTGCAACACGTGGATCTAGTTTCGGCGCTTCGACTATTCGTCCGACAAAATAGTAAATGATTCTCTATTTTACAGTGGTTAAAGTTACATAAACGTCTATTTAAGTGTTTATTTCCTTCATTATAGCATTTACGTATTATTATTTACTTAACCAAGCCTAGCTCTACCTAATAATAGACTATTTCCAAAAAACGACACACACCTTTAAAGCGGTGAAATTGGTGAAATAGATCTGGCATCATTGTTTGTTACAACGTAACCAAAGTACACAGTGAGACACACAGTTGTGGTACACAATAAGACATGTCTCACTGTGTACTTAACCCTTAAATGCCGGGTGTTGCTTTTCGGCAATATACCCAATTTAGGCTCTAAAATACTATTAGAATAATATTGAAGCTATAATGCCTAATGTTGCCAATAAAATACATTCTGAAAATATTATTAAATCGATCTTCAACATGTAGATGGCAACACTTGGGCTGTTTAAGAATAAAGATAGATTTATGTTTTCAATTGTTGCTACTTGTTCTTTTTGTTTTGTTTGGAAGCTTGCGAAATACCCTATTTTGTTCTGCAGTGAGCAAGTAAAATTTATTTCTTATTATAGTTCCTAAAATTCTTGTGTGTTTAATATTATAGAATTTTATCAAGGAAAATTATTTTTTTAATTAAAGACCAGTATTGCCGATTAGTAACAAACTGTTTTTTAGCCATAAACCATACTTAAAACAAAATATGATTTTTTTAAGTATTTTCCCATGACTTATTTAAAAAATGAAAGCCGAAAATCATTATTACAATGATTTTTGAAAAGTCAGGCATTTAAGGGTTAATATGTGGTTATTATGTTTTAAAAAGTTATTTATTAATAAAAGAAAGTTTCGCTCTCTCTGTGTGTGTGTGCGTGCGACGGCTATGAAAATCTACTAAACGTACGAGGCTGAAAATTTGCATGAAGTTAGACCAAAATCTGTCATTGTGCATCTTAGTCTCATACTTTTAATATTTTGAAAATACAGTAAAACCCTAATAATTCGGATTAATTGGGACCAGACATAATCCGGATTATCGAAAATCCGGATTATCCAGAGAATAAGAAAAATGAAATAAAATAAAACTATAAGTGAGGCGTAAACTTCAATATTTTCTGCTTCTAACCAATTGCTAATGTCGCTGATATCAATATCTGTGCAACCATAAATTTTTATTAACATGCTCACAAAATCTTCAGGTGTAATTTCTGTTTCGATCTCGCTTATTCCTCCTTCTGTTTCAAGCTTATTATTCGAGAAATCACAATTTGCAGGCCATAAATTCTTCCATGACTTTAGGAGAATACTCTCAGCACGATGATCCCAAGATTCAGCAATCATATAGATTACTTTCTTGATATTGATTGATTTCAGAATCTCTACCACACCATGTTCTCCATCTTCTTCTAAGAGTTCATTCAGCATTTGTCGTTTACAAACTTTCTTAATGTTCTTAAGAACTTGATGCCTACTTCTTGATGCCTACTTATACTTCAGATTGTAATAATTACACTAAACCTAAATAAATTTGTAATTAAAGCTTTTTAATATTTTTAATACAAAGTTGCATTTAGCTAATGCAAAATTAAGAAAATTTTAACAGTATAATCACCTAAAAAGATATTGTTTTGAACAATGAAAAGGAAATTTTAGGTTCAGTTTATACAGACTAACATGAAACATATGTTTGGAAAATTTTATGAAAAAATATTCATAAGATTTTGAAATATCGTGCGCGTTATACCCAAAAACGTCATTTAGAGAAAAATGGCTTCAAAGTTTCCGAAACGACGCTTCAGCTATTGAACGTTTATAAATGTAAAAGCAATAACTTCAGTTCTAATAGGAATTTAAAAGAAGCAATTATGTCAAAATCTTTAGAAAAGATGGGAGTTTAACATCTAAAAAAATTAAAATTTCGAAAATTTTAAAGCTTTAAGAGTCCTGAGACCCCTTAAGAGGGAAAACTATAGTTTAATTACCACAATCTACCATATGTGTTCAATTAAGCTCAAAATGTGATTGAATTTTTAATAATATGTGTACCTGTAACTATTGAAATTTTCTTTTCATTTTTACTATTGCTCTATCAGAACTACTCGGCACCAAAAATGTCGGATTAAACTCCAAGTAATAACCACGATTTCAGGTAGTAGTTAAGACATTATTGTACCGAATAAATTAGGGTTAGAGTGTAAAAATATATGATTTATGAAAATAGATACATTATCTCACTGTGTAGCACTTGTTGTACACAGTGAGATAATGTATATACTTTCATTTCCGATACTCCGTCATCATGCTTCTATGCGTTTATAAATAACTTCATTAAAACCATTTATGCAGTAATTTGTAGCGTATTTATGTTGCTTTAAGGTGTAGCAAAATTTTTTTCAAAAGAATAAAAATAGTATTCATGCATTAAGAAATAATATTTTTCGTATCACTGTGTAACTACCCTCGCCTATACTTAAATGATTGTCGGATTTTTACGAAAATTTATACACTTTTTTGCTACAGTGATCTAGCATATTTATATGAGTTGTACTATTCCAGCTGAGAGAAAAAGTGTCCATGCCGAGATTTGAACCAAGGACAATTAGTTTAAGGCTGAAGGCTTCTGGTTCAAATTTCTTTCCTTGTTCTTTTGGCTAGTACAGTTTGCAGAGCATTTGCAGCTTAAGCGAAAGGTTGAAAAATTACAACTCATATGATTTACTTACCAGACAGAATAAGTGTGTAATCACGCCTGATTTTGGAGTTACCAAACCTGCGATTTGGTCTGTTGAACTGTTTCAGATAACAGACCAGACTCTATTATCAAAATATTAACTCAGTGAATAGTGCCCGCAGAATTTGAACAGGATAAATCAGTTGGCAGACTGGATTCGTCGGCAGATTTTTGCAAAAATTAAAACATTTCTTACGACAGTCGTCTATAGCATATTAGCCAAATTGGTGATGAATCAGAAGTACCGTTTTGGGAATCGGATTCAAGTATACATATGAGGATGTGAATTTCAAAACTCCCTTAAGGGGTCTTGTACCTTTTAAACGTTAGGAAATTTAACGAAAAAATTCAAAGTTTGAACTAGTCTATCTTCAAAATGTTTTTATGTATAAACATGAAATTTTGGATATTGATTAAACAGATTGTGCTTTGAAATATGCTGCCATTAGAAATTTATTAGCCTTTTACAAAATTTGTGTATTGTTGAAATAAAAATAGATCTTTTTTTACTCATAAATCATTGCGCGCATGATATCTTGAGAAAGAATGGATGGATTGTTATGAAATTTTTAAAGATACTAAACATATATGTGTGTTTAAAATGAACTACTCTTAGGCCAAAATTATTTCATTAACTATATAAAAAAATATTTTTGTAAAATATATATATATTTTTTAATGAATTAAAATAGTCATAACTAAAAATATTACCATTGTAAATACTTAAAAGTAGTTTATTTTAAACACACATATTTGTTTAGTATGTTTACCAAATTTCATGACAATCCATACATACTTTCTCAAGATATCATGCGCGCAATGACTTCTGGAATAAAAAAAGAGCTATTTTGATTTCAACAAATCACAAATTGTGCAAAAAGGCTAATAAATTTCTAATGGTAGCATATTACAAAACACAATATGTTTAATCAATATCCAAAATTTCATGTTTATACATAAAAAGATTTTGAAGATAGACTAATTCAAACTTTGAAGTTTTTCGTTAATTTTCGACGTGTTTAATAGGTACAAGACCCCTTAACCAGAAAATCGAATTTTGGGAAATTTTGAAAAACCTACTACGTCCATTGGTTTTTATTGTAAACTATGATTTTGCAAGGCCAGAACTAAAGGATATATATATTTTTAAATTGTAGTAGTACTTTTTTTTTGTTGCAGGCGTACCGGTAGAATAGATTGATAGAGAAAACACGATATATTTTTTTAAGGGGGAGGAGTGTAAGGCGAGTTTTGAAACTAACGTCCTCATATACAACTCATGATTAGCCGTTTAGCGGGTGCTGTCCCCAAAAAAGGATACCTAATTTTAAGAGTACTGGCAATAGGAATATTTAGTTAAAATTTTCCTTTTATAAAGTATGGTAGAATCCGCAAGTTTTTATTGTCTAATAAATTCGATTTCAAATTCCGGTGTCAGCCTACCATTTCATCATTTTACAAACAGAATTACTCCGCATCGGAAAGTGTTAAAAAAGTTTCTTTACAGTATTTGTATTTGTATTATACAGTGTTCGAAAGGCAAATGCGTAGACGTTGGCAGTTATGACATTGCATAATGGCAATTTAAATCATCTTTTATTAGGTTCCACTTAATATAAATTATATAATATATACCGGGGATTAATTGCATTAAAACGAAAAAACTTTTATAGCCCCGGGTAAATAGTCCATTTTGTTTTATAATTTTACACTAGCAATTTTATAGTTTTCCACATGAAGAAATTTATCTTTTCCAGCTTATTTTATTGGTAAATAAAACTTTCAGCTGATTTACTTTCTCTTCTTAATGGTTTACTGTATCGTAAATCTCTTCACTTAAAATTACTTAAATATTTATTGAAAATGATAAATTTCTCCTTTATGTTAGAAATTTAAAAAGTAATTTATTAACTGTCATGTAGTGACTTTAAATACAGACACTAAAAGTAAATTGTTACTTCATCAATCATGTGTACTGTAATAAAAATGATTACTAAACTTCCATTTTAGAAATTTATATATCATAATAAAATTGGTATAGGCATTTTTTTAAGTTTACTTTTGTAAAAGTTGTTTTTTGTTACTTTACTTGCGTTACTTAAAATATTTATTTACCTTTAAACAAGTCGCAAATTGTTCGTCAAACGAGTGGCAAATGAGGTTTGTTCGTACTACAATTAGTTATAATAATATTTAAATCTTGGTGCAATAGTTGTTGCACTCATATGCAAAAATGTATGAATACAACATTTATTACGATTATATATATTAAATTCAGTAACAGAGAGATAATAGGATTCTATCTTAAATAGGACGTCATCACCATGGCAACCTAGAATCATGTTCTATCATGGGATATCATTGAATTAATTACGTATGTTAGGCATTAATAGAATGAAGAAACTTTTATTAGGTTGAGCAAAAAGTTCTGGGAAATTTTTAATATGATAGTTACCAGAATTTGTATCATATATAGGAGTACTAGTGGTACATTTATAGGAGTTCCGGAACTTTGGCTCCAAAATGCCTATTAAACAGTATTATTTGCGTGTGTTGACCCGGCATTATTAGAGAAAAAGCCTAACGATTCTGAAAGCCACCGATGAGATTAATGAGGATGAAAGTGCTGGTAACGGCGACAAACTTAGTCAGAAAATCCGGAATCTGGCAGAACGAAGGCAGAAGGTTGTGGACTATGATGGTCTCTACTTTAAAGAATTGTCCTTGTTGCTTTTGTTGTTAATTTGCGCAAAACAACGCAACTTTCACAAATTTCCCAAAACTTTTGGCTCAACCTAGTGTTACTGTCTGTTTAAGTTTTGATTCGATTTGCATAAAATTTGAAATGACTCGTTAAAATTCATGAACGATTATATATATATTAAATTTCAAATGATTCGGTTGGGCAGTTTTTTAGCTGTTATATGCGAACAGACGGACGGACAAGACAACGACTACAGATGCTACGTATTTATAAAATTACGAACGCATCTCAAAATAGACGTAGTGCGAATGTATCAATTTTTGATACTTAACAAGCAATGCATTTCTGTCTTTTTACAGTCTTTTATTTAAATCATCTTGGTTATTGTATATAAAGAAGAAATTTTGTAATAGATTTTTTATAAAAGTTCCTTGCTGACTAGAATTATACAAATTACGTTCACAGGAGAGTTTCCTAAGATAATACAACATTTTAATATTTTTAGATCTTAATTATAATTTAATACCTTATTACGGCGTTTTCCCCTTTAGCCCGCCAAGGTTGATAAATCGCAATATATTATCTGTTAACTGGTACAATTATATATGAGCTGAAACAAAAATGCATTCTGTTATGCGCTAATACAAGCTCGCCAAAATAAAACATCTTAACAGCTAAAAAGTAGAAAAGAAATTAAAAATAAATTTTGAAAAGTGCAATATTTAAAAAAAATGCCCTTTTATTAAACTATAGTTTAATATTAGTTAACCCGTCAGAACGCATGCTGGGTCTCATAGGTCCGGGCGCTTTTAAATTGTAGTGTAAAAAAATCTTCCAACGATGAAAATGAGTCAGTATACCAGTACCTGTTCCCAACGTCATTCTCTTTTTGCACTTTAGAAGGATAAATTGCAGGGATATATTTTTAGTCGTAAAAATGGATATCCGGGCCTCAGAGACCCAGTGCGCGCTCTCGCATTTGTATTTTTACTGAAACACGTTTTTGTGAAAAATTACAAATGTATCTTTATTTCAGATATAAAGATGAAATGAAACGTTTGGAAAAATTACTTGCTGAAGTTTTAACACATGAAGACCGATAAAGGAAAATAATGATTAAGATATAACTTACGAGGAGCAGTTTAGTGCTCATAAATCCTCTTCAGAAGGAGAACTTGATTTAGATGGATGAATTAGATAACAGTTTGAAATTAAGAGCTCCACCAGAAAAATATACCACATATGCATTGTTGCGAAGGATAGAAAACTCAAAATAACAAGTAATATGTGAAAAAAATGTATGTGGCGAACACGGCTTCATTATATGCAATTTGTGTTAATAAACTTTATTTTTGTAATAATGGATTTGAACTTTATTTGTAAGTATGTCATAAATATCAATAATATAACATCATTATAATTGTTACGACAAATTATTAGTATTAAATAAGTAATCTTACATATTTTCATGTTAAAATATATTTTAAATAAGTACATTAAGTTATTTTAATTTTTAGATATTTTTTTTATCAGGCATATTTTCTCATAATTCCAATTTATATTTTATAAAATGTGGCAGCAATAACTACATGTTGATCACGAGTAATAAAATGTTTTTAAAAGAAAAATGTTTACGGGCCTCTGAGACCGTACGCGCGTGCTCGTGTCACTATTAACGGCGCGCGTTCCCCCAGATTAAGTTAGTATTAGCCATTGAAAAAATAGTATATGAAAATCTGAAAAGGTTACTTTAGGTAGTGTTTCATTTTTTCTTTCCCGTTGCCCTATCTTAAATAAAAAGTGCGAAAATTGTATATTTAAAAAGATACATATTTTTAAACATTATACTTATTAATTTTAATGCATAAAAAAAGTTTCTGAAACAATGCGAAATTCAATATTGTTTATTCCAGTGGCAGAATTTTTCTAGGCTTTTTGGAACAAGATTCATTAAAAGACATATTTTTTTGCAACTTAACAGTGGAAATGAAGGACAAATTAGTACATAACACAAATAGAGCTAGTCGGATGTGGCAATCCCAAAAATTTCTTCTATCTCATACATGTTATTACTTAGAAATTCGCTATCACAGTGCCAAAATTAAATTACAATCCATGCCCATCGCGAGGATTCTGAAATTCTGGGTATTAGTTCTTGAAATAGGAATATTGCGGATATCGGAAAAATGCAGCATAAAAGGGCAACCTATTGGACGATTTAGATAAAAACATAATTTAGATAAACCAATAATATTTATCAAGGTATACCTGAATCTGAAGTTTGATGGAAATTCGTGCAATAGTTCTTGAAATAGAGCTATTGCGGAAATCGGGAAAAATTCAGCATAGCAGCGCCACCTGTTGGGTGATTGACACCAAAACTTTAACAGAATCAATTCATATAAAAGATTAACTAAATCTGAAGTTTGAGGAATATTCGTGCATTAATTCTTGAGATAAGCTATTGCGGAAAACGTGAAAAATGCAGCATAGCAGAGGCACTGTTGAGCGGTTTACACCAAAATGTAAACAGATCAATTCATGTAATGGCCTAACCAAAACTAAATTTGATGGAAATTCATGCATTTGTTCTTGAGATAGAGCTGTTGCGGGAATCATACAAAATGCACCATATTAGCGGAACCTGTTCAGCGGTTTACACCAAAAACCAATCAGCATCAATTTACACTCATGTCCAAAATTAAAGTCACAAACATAAAATCTGCAAAAAACTGATGCACTATTCGCTGTGTTACCACGAAATTTGGCACAGTGATATATTACAATGGGAGAAAGAACATAGCAACATAACAATATGGGACAGATTTCAATTGTGAATTAAGATACAGGGTTTATCAAAAAGTGTTAAATCATGAATCAGAGATAAAGCATTTATCTCGGGAAAAGTCTGCCTAATATGAAGTGTGACCACCGTGCACTGCTATACAAGCCTCACTGTTAGCTCTCATACTGTTTATGAGGGCGCCAATAAATGTTTGTGGCAACGAAACCCATTTTACCAAAACCGCGGCTTTTATGTCCTGGTGAGTCGTGGGAGGGGGATTACGCTGTCCAATGGCTCTTCCTAAACCATCCCAAACATGCTCAAGAAGATTGAGGTCCGGAAGTCACGAGGGCCAATTCATACAGCGAATAACCTCTTCTTCAAGAAAATCATCAACAATGTGAGTTCTGTGTTGCTTCGCATTATCGTCCATAAACATGGATTCCGGGCATACAGCACCCGGAACAACCTCACATAAGCTTCAAGGACCTCAACTCTATAGCGATGTGCGCTGACAGTACCCCCATTGAAGACAAGCAGTTGTGTACGACTGCCCAACATAATGCCGCTCCAGACAAGGATTCTTTTGCCACCAAATCTGTCGATTTCTTTTAGGTAGGAGGGATGATACCAAGCTCCACGTTCTCCCCAGATGAAGATTCAAGGAGAATCACTCTGCGTGCTGAATCTCGACTCATCACTGAAAAGAACACGCCCCCATTCTTGTTGTGCCCAAGAGTGATGTCCGGCTCCACAACAATCGGGCTCTCCTGTTGGATTCAGTGAAAGGGAGACACACAACAGGACGCCAGGCGTTAGGGATGAGGTGCTTGAAGCATATGTGATGTTGTTCCACGGTACTGTAGGTCCGGTCTTCATGTTTATGGACGATAATGCGAAGCCACATAGAGGTCACATTGTTGATGATTTTCTTGAAGAAGAGAATATTCACCGTATGAATTGATCCTCGCGGTTTCGTGACCCCAATTTTATTGAACATGTTTGGTATGGTCTAGGCAGAGCCATTGCGCAGCGTAGCCCCCCCCCCCTCTCCCAGGACCCACCATGAGTTAAAAGCCGCACTTTTGGAAGAATGGGCTTTGTTGCCACAAACATTTATTGACACCTTCATAAACAATATGAGAGCTCGTTGTTAGGCTAGTATAGCAGTGCACAGTGGTCACACTCCATATTAGACAGACTTTTCCCGAGATAAATGCTTTATCTCTGATTCCTGATTTAACACTTTTTGATATACCCTGTACCTTAATTCACAATTAAAATCTGTTCCATGATATGTTTCTATGTTCTTTCTCCTATTGTAATATACCTCTGTGCCAAATTTCGTGGCAATACAGTGACTAGTTCATCAGTTTTCACAGATTTTATGTTTATGACCTTAATTTTGGACATGAGTGTATATCAGGGGCTACCTGAATGTAACTTTTTATTAAATTCCATGCAATAGTTCTTGAGATAGAGCGCCCACAAAATTTATGTCACATACAGACAGACAGACAGAGTCACAGACTCAGAAACAGATATTTTGTAAAAACATGTTTTTTTAGAATCTTTGACCCTTAAAACAAGTCCGTCAAAAACCGGAATTAAAAAATTTTCACGAATCCAATGCTTTCTTCCTGACACAGAAGAAGTAATTTATCGTAAAACAAGTATTATACGTTTTTTATACGTAATGGTATGGTCTTATCAGTTTTTAACCCTTTATCTACTGACAGTACTTATAAGTACCATTAAAATAACTTGTCATAAAATTCATTTAATACATCGATTAGTTGTAATACAGCTTAGAATAAGTTATAGATACATTACTTTGTCTTGTTCGAAAAGCATTATTGGTTACACGAAACAAAAATATTCTTAAAAGGATGATTCCTTTTGCATTTGCATATTTTCATCTTTCTTTGCGTTGGGGAAATAGGAGATTTTTCTATTTGGAAATATTTCTGCATTCCTATTGTAAGAACATTATATTTGTACATTTCCTAATTCTACAAAATACTAATAAAAATATTTAAAATGAAAGATTTGAGTGTGGTTATAAATATTGCAAAAAATCCCTATAAATTCAAATTTAATTAATCCTTATAAATCCTTCATCCTTCTAAAATCCTTCTAAAATTTATTAAATGATTATATAAATCTTCTAATGTAGTTTAAACAATTCACGAAAAAGGCTTTAGAAGATAAAATTTTCATGAATTCATAATTCAGTACATAAAGGTTAAACTGCTTGTAAAAAAAGCCAAAAACCTTAATTTAATGAATTAGCGTAGAGGAATTATTTAGCATATTTATAGTAATTTATAATAAATTGTCCCACACGTTTCGTTAAATTTGTTGATTGAGTACGATGTTAAATTGTTTTTATTTGTAGCAATTTGAAACGCGGATTTGAAATCTATTATTAGATGAGTTTATTTGGGGGAGGGGATAGAGAAAGAGGCATTGTACACACATGTTTAATTATTTCAAATAATTAAAATATAAATTAATATGTATACATGCATAATTTTTCTTCTTGCTAGATGCTGAGCTCATTCCTATTGTTGGTATAAAAAAAAATGGTAAGATTATGTCTTTTCACTAAGTTAATTTGAAACCAATTTTTCAAAAACACATGTTATTTTTTGTTTTCAAAACATTATTCAATAACTAGGTAAGGAGTTATTTAGTTGCATAAAAACACTAGTCTTCTAGAAACTTCTAATGGAACTTTACGAATTTTAATGGTTTTTACTTTAAGTTAAAATAACAATTCGGAAAAATAATTATATAAGCTACATTTAGCTAAATCACCCTTTTAAAAATATTTTTCTTTTGTGCAACGAATAAGTCTTTTCAAACAAAATAAAGTAAAGTATCTATAACTCATTCTAAACTGTATTATTACTAATCGATGTATTAAGTGAATTTTATAACAAGTTATTTTAATGGTACTTTAAAGTACCGTCGGGGCTTAAAGGATTAACAATTAAATTGAATCACACATGCTGTAACGTAAGCTTAACATTACATTGCTGTAATGATAGGTTACTAGTAAAAAGTTATTTCCTTAATTTTAAATATAAAATTCTAAAAATTCAGTGTAAAACTATGCAATACTGTTATTTTAATTTACTAGGGGGCTCGGCCCCCTACGAGCTACGCTCGCCAACCCCCGTCTAGACACCGCAGACTCTAAATGCACGCTAATTTGATCGGTTTTAAAAAAGATTTCGAAAGATTGAATTATAATTTAAAAAACAGTGGCGATATCCCTATAAACGAATTTCCATTCATTTCTCTTTGATTGGGGAATTTTAACGCAAAATCCGCTGCGGTACTACTTGATTATCCCGTCGACCAATTTCGCCAAATTATATAAATCGCCAAACCACTCGCCAAATTATACAAATTGACATAATTTTTATTTTAAATAACGATAGAACAAATAAATTAGTACAACATTAATAAAAATACAAATAAAACGTCGAAATAAAAATAACTTGATGACGTAGCCACGTGTAACAACATTTCAAAATAAGCTAATATAAAAGGAATTAAGTAAACAGAGTCTTTGTCTCTTGGTATTTTTTAACAAAGCGAAAAGAAAGTTCTTTTAAATGAGACATTTTAAATTAATCGTTTTTAATCTGACGTAATTTTTACCTAGCTATTCTTTCTCTTTTAAATATTCACGTCAAAATACTTTTGTTAGAAATGAAATATTATTTGCGCTTTCCTAACAAAAATAGTTGAAAAGTATCCTCTCAAAATATCAAATAAATGTCTAGCGCAATTTTTAAATTTAAACCGTTTTGCAATATTATTTTGTGTTCATTTTATGTAATAACTGTAATGTGACGTAAATATGACGTAATTTCTCCTATTTAAGACTTCTAACGCATGTTAATAAATTTATTATTTTACAAATTCCTTTCTCTCTTAAAATTCACGTGTAATTATAGTTTTTATGACGTAATTTTTAATAAGTTCCTGCTTTTTGTACATAATTATTTAATTCTAATTCCAAATGTTTTTTTTTCTGTTTATAATAGTCACGTGTAAATAAATTTTTAATGTATTTACACGTATAAATATATTTTTTTTTTTTTTGAAGCAAACACTATTGCTTCCGCTGTTTATACAGTTGGCAACAGTTTAAATTAATATCACTTTCTAAAATCTGTAAAAAATATCTCTAGAAATGCTGAAAATTTTAATTTAAAATAGAAATAAAACCTCAAAAAAGGAGTCAAAATAAAAAAAAATAATGCAATCTGCACTCCGGCAAATTGTAACGCATAAAATGATCTAAAAATGATTACACTGCCATGTATAGTTTTTGCTGCTATAAAACTTTTTTAGTGGAACGATTTTGTCCAAATTTAGCATTAAATATCTCTTAAAATAATTCTTCGATTTGAAAACTGTCTGCTTCAGCGTCTTTATCAAACATTTCTGTATAAAACCACCGATTTTCATATTTTTGTATGCATTATTTTTCTTAATATTAACGAAGAAAGGCCTCCAGTCACAAAATATTCAAAACCGGCGGCGGCGGCGGTGACAGCGGTAGTTACTTTTTTTTAGAATAGAGAGATTTTTTTTTTTCTAGAGTTTATTTTTTTGATTAAAATAACTAAAACAAATGAATATAATTTATAAAAAAAATTAATTGATTACTTTTGTATATGATATTTAATTTTTATGAATTTAAAATTTGTCTTTGTGTAAATTAAATGTTTTAAAATGTGAATCTCTATTAAACGAACTATCCTTATAACGAGCTTTTTTGTTGGATTTAGTGACTTTATTAAATATGTGTACAACTGAAACTTCATAATAATCAACAAGAATCATCAAGTAGAAATAAAACAAAAATACTAAAATTAATATTTTTAACAATATTTGCAGCTATTTAATAAATTGACGAACTTATTTCTTTAAATAATTTATGAAAGTAAGATTTTCCTTAAACAAACCTTTCTCTAAGGAAAATTTAAATATTCTTTAAGTTATGCTTAGCATGCAAATATTTACACTTTACTCTTGAATAACTGCTATTAATAATTTTAGATAAGAATGTCTTACAGAAACACATAAATTTATTAAGTGTTTGGATATATTTTGAAAATCTATCTTTAATACTGTTTATTCAAAGGAAGACGAGGAAATGTATAAGTTTCATTTTATTTGTATGTTTAAATCAGAATTATTTTAAGTTACGTTAAGATGCTACTTTTAAATTTTAATGTTGCCTATTAAAAAAATATTAAATAAGGAGCCTTTATAAACCCATAAGTTTAACTATGAGTTTTAAAATCCAAGATTTTGTTATTTTGAACTAACAAAAGCACTTTATTAAGAAAATAATTTGAAACATTAAAAACTGCACTTTAGATATCTGGTTTAAAAGTTATTAGTTTTAAACAAACAATATTGTCAGGCTTTAATGAATTGTTTAAGTTTAGAGGAAAGATTTAAATTTTGCAAAGATGCGTGACATTTTATGAGAAAAAACACTTTTTCAAACAAAAGACTCCCACATAATTAAGAGACTTTTTAATAATTAAATTTAAATGACACATGTTGTAATGTATGCCTAAAATAACGTTGCTGTAATAACGAATTAAATCGTAAATATATAGGGTAATTCCGGGATTTATGCCGCACATTTTTCTGAATTAGTGTATAAAGTCCCATGGTGGACATAAAATAAAAACAATCATGTTGTGCTATTTAATGTTAAATATACAACGCGTGTACTGCGACAAAAAAATTCAAAACAAATTATTAATATTTTGTAACAATTTTTTACTAAAACCTTACACTGCGACGCGTCACCTGTACGTGTACATTCAGTCTGAAACGCCGCACTTATGCGGTAGTTATGCCGCGTTTGTAATTAAAACAGAATGAAGTTATAAATAATATATATATATATATATATATATATATATATATATATATATATATATATATATATATATATATATATATTCATGTCTGGACTGTAATTATGGATGTAATAACAAAATGAATCTAAATAAGTATAATGAAACGTATCAGTATATTCAAATTAATAACTGTTGCCTACTTTCACTATTAAAATTATCGACTTTTTTTTTTACATTAAATTTTAATTGTTACTTCAGCAACAACGTAACATCAATGTATTAGAAAGGGAAAAGAGAAAAAGTAAAATTGTGTTTACATAATTTATCTGTTTAAACTTTCGGGACCGGTGGCTTTTACACAAATTTTATTCGGTTGGTACAACTTTTTTAACAGAAGTTAGCTTTACTTAAATATTCATGAAAATGCTCCAATTAAACACAGCAAATATTACTTTTCTTTTTTACTGGTGCTAGAAACAAATTTTGTAAGCTCTTTATGAAGGTGCTTATATGCACCTATGGTACTGAATGGGTTAAGAGATCGACTTCAATCTACAGAAAAAAGTGTCGAAAAAGTACAGTCTTTATGTAACTACATTTAAACACATGATGCAACGAAGCCAATTACACTTCTTCTTTTTTGGAGTAGTTTGCAAAGAACGTCTGCGTTACGCGTAATCCAATTTTTCATTATTATCATCTTGAATTATATCTTACTTGCCCTTCTTACTTTTTATTTTCCCTTTTTTATCCTTTGGTTTTATTAAACTTGATAACATGCCTAACATGGTTAGTCTGAGCAAAAAGAAAAGGAAAAGTTAATAACACTTAATCATCCCGTACAAAAGAAACTGCGGCATGTATACCGGAATAGCAGTGCGGCATGTATCCCATATTGCATAGTGTAGACGTCGGCCATCACAGTTACCTGCCATCGCTAATGGGAATGGCGTAATCATACACACGGTACTTTATAGAAATGCCACACTTAGTTTTGATTTCGAAATCATGCATGCATTTAGTAATTAGTGCATGAAAAGTATTTAAACATAACGTGTTTAAAAGTTTGGACAGTGAAACCATGCACTTACGCTAAATTAAGAATTGTATATTCTACAAGTAAACATCGAAATGGGATTCACGCTATACACTCGTTAAAATAATCTCATTATTTCATTGCGCATCTATACTGTGCGTTTGATGACCATCTATGGATAATTACAAGAAATAGAAGGGGTATGCCATTTATCCCGTATGCGGCGACTCTCCCGGAGTTACCCTATATAAATTTAATTAATTTTAAATTCAAAAGTATTGAAATATAAAGCATTAAAAACAATTTTTTATACTATTTTATGGATAAAATAACTGAAACAAATGGATATATTTTATAAAATATGTATTTGATTATATTTTGTATATGAAAATTATTTTTTAGTAAGTTTAAAATTTGTCTTTAGTTTGTTTATAGTATAAAATATTTTAAAATATGAAACTCTATTAAAAGAATTTTCTATATAACGAACTTTTATGCTGAATTTAGTGACTTCGTCAAATAGGTGTACAACTGTAACTTGATAAAAACTACAGAAATTCTGTGAGTATGCTGTGAATAACTTTTTTAAGTAAAATAAGTGCGAAAATTTTAAAGTAATTTTTTTAAACAAATTTCGAAGCTATTTTAATAAATTGACCTATTTAATTCTTTATTCTAAGAAATTAGGATTTGGTTGAAACAAACCTTTCTTAAATAAAAAATTAAATATTTTTTGTTTCGTTTCCCATACAAATATTTACACTCTACTTTTGAAAAAGTTGTATTAAAAATTTAAAATTACCACGTCTCACAGAAATACATTAATTTAATAGGTGTTTAAATATATTTTTAAAATTTATCTCTAATACTGTTTATTCAAAGCAAGACCAGGAAATCTGCAACTTTAATTTTATCCTTATGTTTAAGTCAGAATTAATTTAAGTTGTGCTAAGATGATTCTTTCTAAATTTAATGATGCCTATGAAATATATATTAAATACAGGCCAATTTTATTATAAATACAACTTTGTGTTTAAAAAAGCAAGAATTTAAATTTTTACCTAACAAAAGTTCTTTATTATAAAAAGATTTCGAAACATAAAACTGCAAGTTAGATTTATTGGCTTTAAAGTTATTGGCTTTAAAGCAATAATATTAGCAGACCTTGTTCACTTTTAGAACAATGTTCTGAGGCTTTTTTTTTTCTTCTCATTTTAAGAAACGTAGCTTGAATGCACCTTAAATGTAAATAGTTACAAACTTTTAAATTTACTTGTTTCAATTTTAATGAATGGTTCTGTAAATAACCTTTCTTAATATGTTTTCTCCTAAAATTTAGCGATGCATTCAAAAGAAATATTTAATACAAGACCATATTAGACAATAATTACAAAAAAAGTGCAAGAATTTATTAATTTTGATTAACACGAATCTTTATTGAGCGTAGTTAAAAAAGAAAAAAAAAAGAAAAAAAAGAAAGAAAGAAAGAAAGAAAAAGAAAAAACTAAAACTGAATAAGTGTAACCGTTTATTAATTTTAAAAGAAACACATTAATAGGACATAATTACTCGTTTTTCTTCGAAGCAAAATAAAGTAATATTTTCTTTTTTCTCAAGAAAATTACGTCATAAAAATTTATTACCTTAACAAGGGGGCTCTGCCCCCTGCAAGCTACATTCGCCAATCCCCGTTCAAACACCACAGAATCTAAAAGCACACTAATTTGACCGGTTTTAAAAAGATTAGAGAAGATTGAATTATTTAAAAAAAAAAAAAAAAAAAAAAAAAAAAAAAAAAATATATAGCGATCTTCCAGTAAACGGGTTTCCATTCAATTCCCTTTGATTGCGAAAATTTAAGGTCGAATCAGTTGCTGTTAAGACATCCAATGGTTGTTTTCGAGTTTGATTAAAGAAGATGAGTTAAACATTCGAAAAGAAACTAAAATAAAATGAATTAAGTAAACAGAGTCTTTGCCTCCCGATATTTTTTAACAGTGTTATAAAATGATTGACATAATGCAATTAACTACAATTACTACAATTTACTGATTTAACCCTTTCAAGGGTGGTGGTTCATTTTTGGACCACTAAATTTTAATTCTTAAACCCACATTGGTACCAGAATATTGGAAGGAAAATTTCCCTTTCATTAAGTATGTGAACAAAAGCATTTTTGTATTTCGAAATTTGTTTGTAAATTCTGGTGCCATTCACTGATTTCAACATTTTACGAATAGAAGTATCTTGCCCCTCAAAGGGTTAAACGCATATTAATGTATTTATTATTTTAAAGTTTCCTTACTCTTTTAATATTCACATGTAAATATAATTTTCAAGACATAATTTTCAATATTTTCCTGCTTTTAACACGTACACATTTAATAATAATTTTAAAGTTTTTTTTCTGTTTTTAATTGTCACGTGTAAATAAATTTTTAATCGTTAGAAATATTATACTTTGCGCTGTTTTTAGAACTGAAAACAAGCTCTATAATAATAGTCTAAGTCATGTGACTATTATCAACAGTTCCGGGCGGATCCCCTCGCTTTTTATATTCCAGTCTGCCATTTTGGGAATTTAACGTTAGCCAGCCACATGTGTTAAGTCGCCAAATATTATTCTATCGCCATCATTTTACCTATATTATAATAATTAAAATCATGCAACTGCGATAAACAATTACGGGCTGATCCCTTCGCTTTTCATAAGAAAGGTATCCATTTTTATTAAAGAATCAAAGTTATTTTTTTGAAAAAAACTACATAAAATTTGCCGTAATCGCAAAGAATTCTTGGTACTTTTATGTTAGCCGGGTGCTAATATCGCCAATAGCTTTTTTTTTTTTTTTTTTCTAACTCACCAGTTAGCATTTTTTTATGCTTCAAGTGGTAAATTAAAATGGTACTGCATGTTTATCCCATTGACCAAATATCTATCGCCAGACTATAAGATTAAATGCCAATAATGGTTGATCGTAAATGTCACATTCACTTGACTGTAAAGAAGCTGCACGTATTTACGCCATCAAATGATTTTTATTTCGACGTTTAATTTGTATTTTTACTAATGTTATACTAATTTATTTGTTCTTTCGTTATTTAAAATAAAAATTACGTCAATTTGTATAATTTGGCGAAATTGGCGACGGGATAATTAAGTAGTACCAATAAAACATTGCTTTGAATTTGAAATTAAATGTCATGATTTGTTACATTATTTAATCGGGTTTGGCGTGATTTTCTTTTACAACAATTTAGCGAAAACCATGTTTTCGAATACCAGTTACATATGTATTTTTAAATTATTTTATATTATTTTTATAATTAAATAACAATAAATAAAAAAATAATGAATAACTGTAGAACAAAACAATTTATATACATATTTTTTAAATAAAAAGAAAATAAATGTAAATAAACATTTATTAATAAATAAGCAACATAGCTGGGGTTACCATGTTAGGCAAAATAACGCCATTTTGGCGCCAATTATGTACCCCGGCGCGTATATAACATCTGCGCCAAATATATTTTTCTTTTCGTTTCGTTTAAAAAAAAGAAAGAAGTGACAGCCATTAATTTTAAATGTTTCACTTTTAAATGAAAATTTTGTATTAAATAAAATGGTAATGAAAAAAAAAAGCATTTTTCTTAGCATACATTTAAGGGAAGCCAAACTGGTTGCCAGATTAGTTTAAAATAATAACCTTATCTAAAATATGAAAAAAAAAATCTTATGATTAAAATTTGAGTTGCCATCATTAGAGAAAAGTATTTAAAATTAAAAAAATAATAATATTTTGAAAACTAATTCGAATTTAAAAATTCTAATACCAGTTTTAAGATTTGCCGATCAATACGGATATTTTGTCTTAATTTCATCGCATAGTATTTCATATTTTAGGAGAAATCGCCGTAAAAAAGAACCAGTTGTTTAATCAGTCGTATCATAGAATCGTTTCATAGGTTCCTTTCATTTCAATTGTTTCATAAAATCGTTTCATAAATTCGTGTCATTAGGAGATTATATATATAGGGAAGATATTGCATACTTTCAAATAAATAGTTTGGGCTGTAAACAATTTGCCTTTGAGTAATTTTTAAAAATGAAATTTGATATGAATATATTAACATTAATTTTTAAGACGTATAATAAAAGGTTATTTTTGAGAAATTTTTAAGCTTCTTTTTGAAATATTCAAATTATATGAGAAAAAAAAACCAGTTTTTTATTACTTGTTTAAAAAGTAGAGTAGTGATCTTAAAATCACTTGCCTTCACAAATTCCGAAAGTTAATCTTCGACTTACTTAATCAAAATGTTTGCATCATTAAACAATGTTTTTTTCTATACTAAAATAGTATTACCTTAGTGACCCCCCCCCCCCCCCAGCCACGGATTGGACTCTTAGAGCACTAATAAGTTAATAAGATTGAAAGTAAAATTAATATTTTTTATTACAGATATGCAACTAAAATAAAATTTAGATTTTGAATATATGAACAATTTTAAAATTGCTTACTTCAATTTTTTTAATTTACCTTTTTTATGGAAAAATACATATAATTATTCTGAAATGAATTAAAAAAAAATAGAAAAACTGTTTAATGGTCACTTTTGTGAAATATGTTTGTTGTTGGAATTGTTTTTTTAATAAACTATCCGAATTACAGAATTGTCAACTGGTAAAAACATGTTTTATAATTTAAATAAAACAAACAATAACTTTATACCATGAAAAAGAAGATATTTCGAAATTTAGCATTTTCGGAAAAACCTGATTCAAAGTTTCATTTCTCTTTTTGATTTCTTTCAATTATTACAAAAAATAATAAATTTCTAGAATGAGTTAGAAAGAGCAGATTTTCATGACTAATATACAAATTAGATTAAATGTTAACACATTTATTCTAATTCGTAAATAAATCATATCAGATGTAAATCTCCAACTGGGCAAAAAATGCCCGGACCAGGATTCGAACCAGTGTGTAATCCCATTACTTGCGATTTATTCTGTTGAGCTGAACCAGATTTCAGACCAGATGCTATAGTCAATAAGATTAGCTGGGTGAAAAAGTTCCATCAGATTCGCCCGGGATAGCTCAGATGGTAGAGCACTAGCGGCTTCAGCCAAGAGATCCCTGGTACGAATCCTGTTCCGGATATTTTTCTCCGAGTTGAAAATTTTCATCTGATATAATATAAAATTTTCTGACTGATAAAAAAATAAGCATTATTAATACCCTAAAGAAAGGATATTGGGAATATAATGATTTGCATCGATTAATATTCAATGGAAAAAAATAATGGTGTATATTAAATAATAATATTTGTACAGAATATATTAAAATAGAGGACATAGGCATTTATTATACTTTCTGAGTCGTACAGGTTGAGATGTAAAATAATAATAATAAAGGTTATTATTAATGAAAAGCGAATAGAAACATAATGATAATTATCACTGACTATATTAAAAGAATAACAGTATAATTACATCTAATATAGCTATGATAATTGTAAATTGATGGGTGGACATAGACTATTTATAAAATTCTTCCTATCCCTAAAAATTATTTACACATTAATGAATATTTAAACTCATAAGTAGTAAGTATATAATTAATTTCTCAATTAAATTTCAGCAATGAAATCACGCACGAAATTACTGAATATTAAATATGGGAAAATTTTCACGTTGCAAATTAAGCGTAAACCAACAGAGTTAAAAATGTCCAAGCCGGGAATCGAACCAGGATCTTTTGAATAACGCTCCAATTACCTCAGCTCTAAAGAATTTAGGATCTTTAGAATAATATTTCCAAACACAGGACTGCGGTAAAATGTCTAATAAAACTCAATGATTTGTAGAATATTTTTTATTAGATATTTTATTACAGTCCTGCGTAAAGAAATCTCAGGTTCATGGAATTTTCACAAGCAATAAAGCATTTTTTATCACTCCCCTCTTCCCGGCTCTAAAATAAGTATTATGATTGATAAATGCTACTTATAGTGCTTTTATATTCGATTTTAATGAATTTGTTTTTTGTTTTTTGTTTTAAATTTTTAAACTGGGTTAAATTTTTATTATTTATCTCATATTATATATTTTTATTTTTATTTTAATCAACTATGTGAAAACGAACGCCAATTTTTCTTTCAATATAAGCGTAACCAGTTTTAAACATTATTAATGAATGAAATTCAGTAATGTCGAGTAGTTTCAAAAGAGATGTACGCATTTTATAAAGTTTGTTTTTCCGTATAACCGTTTGTAAAAAAAGAAAATAATAAAGTTTCCAATCATATATGGTTGTTTTATTGCCTAATTGGTCCGCATAACATTGTTTTAAGAATTTCTTATATGTGAAGACAATATGGGTAAAACCATTTAGGCGTCCTAGACGATTTTATTTGACATGCAATCTTTGTATGAAAAAGCTGATTTTATAAAATTCTATGTTATTGATTTTTTTCCGTTGCTGTAAAAATTAAATCGTAATGAGAAAGAAAATGTATCAATGTATATTTCCTTTTCTATGAAATGCCTTCAGTAATAAAAAAGAAGACAAAAGATATAATAATATAACGTAGAATAATAAATGTTATAAGTTAAAATCAAAGATCAAAAGATGAATCAGAAGAATAAGAAATTTAATTAAATATATAATAATAATATAACATAAACTTATAGATGTTACAATGAATTAGAAGAATAAAAAATGTAATCAAATATATAATAACTAGCTGACCGCACGGCGTTGCCCGGGCAGAAACTGTGCCGGAACTGTCATTGAAAAATATAACACTGAAGTAGACTTCATAAAAAAAAAAAAACACTGAATAATATTTTTTTGGCACAGACGTCTTATACACACTACGCCAATATAACAATATATCCATAGTTATGCTCCGAAACGTTTAAATCAGAAAGTTAGATTTCATAAGCAACGCGTTCGCCCGTGCGACTGTTATTAAGCCTATTTTGGCGATCGCTTATGCTCTGTGTTTGACGCCGTTCTTGATTCAATCCAATCTATTTCGATTTTCTCTTCTTAATGCAGCTTCTTGTTCACTTTCAGGCATTCGCCGAGATCTTTTATGGGCATTTCTAACGATATTGTGAAGTTTCATAATTGCAGCGAAAGAGAGAACGTAAATAAACAATCGCGAAACGTAAATAAACCGGATTTACCTCCGCCTAAATCCTGCCAATGACTTTTACACAATAACCAATGAGATGCGTTTCTCGGGCGTTGCCATAAAACAATAACAAATAATCGCGATTTCCGTGCCACGTACGTTAAACTAATATATATGTAGATAATATAATACAGGGTGTCCGGTCTCAACGGTGTCCAATGGCTAATTCCTAAACCGTTAGTCATAGACATATAGTTCCAATTACAAAAATGTTTTAAATCACATAAAAAAATATTTTAAAAGCGATTTGGGTCAATAAAAACATTTCTTAAAAAATTACGAAATTTAAATTTTTATACGGTCCCCCGGTCCTATAAGTTATATTTAGTGAAATTTTCCTTTTACACTGACAAGTAATACAAAAAAAGTCCGGTTATTCTACGATTAAAATTGACCGAGTAATAGCTGTTTAAAGCTGGAGCATATTTTTTGCTGCAAATTGGGGGTCATTCACAAATTTAGTCGAAATATAATTTCGTCAGATATAAAAAAATATCTGGGAGTAAAATTAACAATTCAATATAAATTTGAAATCTTTAATCATTCTGGCATATTAATGGAAAATATACAATTTGTAATAAACATTTAAGAAGAAAGAAAAAACAGAATTTTTCTTAAATAAAATGATTCTAAATTAACAGCCTCAATTCTTTACAAAATGATACGTATTTTAAAATATTATTAGATTGCAGAAGCCTGCAAAAGTTGGGTTATGTCATGTTTTTTTAGCTAATGATAATTGATTCTTGTATACTCTGTACCGCTGAATCCGAAATTGACCTTCATTTTTAACTATCATATCAGGATTTTTCGCACATTGCAAATTTCAAAGTTAAGGAGTTCAATGTTAAAATTGAATTTCCTCCCCATCTCATCGGGCCACTCAGCTGTTTAGCTGTAAGAATCCCAGGATAAGCAAAAATATCGAATAAATTTTTTAATAAAATAAAATAAAAAAATAATTTACATATGTTTTATAGTATGAGATTTTAGCTATATTTTAACTTACACATTTGCGATTTGCAAAAAAAAATTCTAACGTGATGGTTAAAAATGAAGGTCATTTTCAGATTCAGTGCTAAAAAGTGCGTAAAAATCAATTATGAAAAGTTAAAAAACACAACCATCTCCGCTACTTTATAGTATTCGATTTTTGTTATTCTTTAAATTTGAAAATTTATGATTTGCGAAATAACCTGACATGACGGTTAAAAATTAAGGTAATTATCGGATTCAGTGCTAAAAAATACATAAATGTGAAAAACCCAACAATCGCAGTCTTGTATTATCTAATCTAAAACTTTTTCTTAAACTCCTTGGTAGAAATTTATCCAAAATTTTTTGTGTTATCCTGTAAAATAAGTATAAATGGTAACCACCGAAAATCTTAATAATATTAGATTGTTATCGGATTTGCGCCAGTATGTAAAATGCAATCTCGATCGGATATTTAAAAGTGGGTTAAAGTTAGAGTACAAATTTTGAACTGGAAAAACATACATATGATTGTTGAAGTAACATAAAAACTTATAAAAAAACATAATTTTTGTTAAAAGAAATCATAAGAGAAACAGTCTCAAATCCTGACAAAATAAAACCTATGTTATATTAGTCAATTTGAGACTTAATCATAATACTTGTAGGATTTTTTTTCAAAGCGCAGATTCACATGAAGTAAGACCTTCGAATACTTTAAACACTTGGCATATGATCCCTCAAAGCCAAGCCGAACTCATTTGTTTTCAGAGTAGAAAAGTGGCATAAGTCATGCATTTTTAAAGTTTCATAACTCGCTCAATTTTAGAGTTATATGAATTGGACTTTTTTTGTCTTACTTGTCAGTGTAATAGGAAAAAATTACTAAATATAACTTATAGGACCGGGGGACCGTATAAAAATTTAAATTTCGTAATTTTTTAAGAAATGTTTTTATTGACCCAAATTGCTTTTAAAATGTTTCTTTACCTGATTTAAAACATTTTTGTAATTGGAACTATATGTCTATGACTAACGGTTTAAGAATTAGCCATTGGACACTGTTGAGACCGGACACCCAGTATAAAATTATAGATGTTACAAGCTAAAAATATACATTTTATTTAAATTTCCCAGAACTTTCGGCCTGAAATAACTGCGGTCTTGATTAATATTTTAAGAAAACATCGTCCGTTATAGTACGCCATTAAAAATATTTCATTTTAGTTTAAAATAATATTTTATCGGGAATTCTACTACATGAAAAATCTATAGAAAAATTCTTTTAATATATTTTTCCACAGATTTTTATTTCTTACATTATTAAAGCTTCAGAACTTTTTTCTGAAATTGTCTTTAAAAATATGTTTTATGATCAGTATCAGTTATTTTAACGTTTGGTGTAAAATATATATAACTATATGGTCATGTATTTTACTTCCAATATATACTTTAAAATTGGATTTAACAGGAACAATTATGAAAAAACATTCTTCACCACAATTCAGAAAATTCTTTATTCCATTTATACAGAAAAATAAAGACATTTAATCTTTTATAGTAAATTAAATGAAATGATGAAACGAATAAAAAGTACAATTTTCTGGGCAAAAATTGGATAATTTATTTTGTCAAGAGATATTTCAGATGTGATACAAATGTCTTTTTTCTGGTATTTTTACGCATTCTGTATAAATTGTTTTTTATTAAATAAAAATGTTATCTAATGATAAGGGATCAGAAATGTTTGGAGAATTTTAAGTAATGTAATCCTGATATAGTTTTTGGCCTAATCTTATATGATAATAAAAGTTTTAGGTAATTGAGATTTAAAAATATATAGTTGATTCATATACATATATAATATTGTTCTAATTAAACTGTACTAAAAAATCTTTTAACTTAGAAGAAAGAAAATGTTCTAATTCATTGTACATAGTATACAATATAACCAGACACTACTTCAAAACTTTCTTGCAAGTTGAGCCAAATGGCATCTAAATAAACAAGAATAAATTCACAATATACATTATAGGCGTACACTCTGTCCGCCTAAGTATGGCTCGTGTCTCTTCTTTTTATCTGTAATTGTGTGATTGTTGGTAATTGTAAATTTAAATGTATTGTAATTCGTCATTCAGTAAATCATGGTTAAAATTGTTTCTGTAACTGTCTTTGCCAAAGGAAAGTATTTAATATGTACCATTTTGAAGACATGATGGCAGGTTGATTGTTTTTTTCAACAATTATTTATAACGTACAATTACCAACATACTATATTTACAGACGAAACGGATACTTAAAATAATATAAGTTGTAAGTAATTTCAATCTTTGCTGAAAAGAAAAGTTAGGAAGATGGGATCGGTGGTGTACAGTTTGGCACGCCTAAATGACGTAGGTTGGAATTTCCAAAAAGGCAAAGAAGAAGTTTTCTCCTAACGTTTCTAGCGTATTAGTTTGTTGCAAACATGTAAAGCATATAGATACTCGCAAGAAAGATTTTTTCCTCATGTTTCTAAACTACATCTCTTCGGTCATTTTCGACGGCGGCCTATTTATAAGTAGTTTTCTTATAATTGTACTAAAACGTTGGACATTGGATTGGAAGTAAATTGTTTTGCAAATGCTCTTCGGAGCTCGACAAAAAAAGGTAACATGATAAAAAAATGACATTTTTAATTGCAAATTGCGAACAGAAATTTAGTTATTCAATGCAGCGTGCTAACTAAGTAACTTACATAAGAATGTGGTGACATACGGGATATAACATTTGATTGGTTCAAACGACTGTGGACAAAAGCGAACCGCCAAAGAACTTGGCGAGCCAGCCATTATTGGCAAGCTTGTTAACTTGCTTCACTCGTATAAAGAAAGGTCATATTTACAAACAAACACTTTCGTCAATCAATCTACCTACCACATTTTTGGCTTAGCGATCATTGCAATGGTCGCTAAATCATCATGGATGAAACATGGAATCATCATGGCGGCATTGACCCATTGTATCACAGAGCTGTTAATTGTAGACCAACAATATCGCCTGAATTCTTCTGTACAACACGAGGTATAAAGATGGAAAAGAAGTAACTGTGAAATCCACAATAATTTTACCATCGCACCCTAAATACTCGATCTGACAACTAGCAAAAAAATGTGGCTGTCGTAAAAGGATTTTTGCTGCGTCTGGACGGTCCCATCCTTTTGAGAATCAATAAGATTTTAAAGTCTTGTTTTGCTTTATTTTTTTTAGATTAAATAAGTCATAAAAAACTTTTGAAAAATACTGGTACCTAAATTCAAGGGACCAAAGAAAATCTTTAAAAATTTCGCCTAAGACAGCCGCCATTTTTGTGTCAGTGCACAAAAATATTCAGGGGGCTGTGATTTTACGCACAGTGATGTCAGCTGCCCTTTCCTTATAATCAAACTCGTTCAGGTAAGTATCGTCATGTTCTGGAATAGAAAACGTTTAGATTTGTAATAGTTTGGGCAAACGCACCTCTTTGAGTACAGTTAGAGCATCGTTTGTCGCAGCAGTCATATCTATGTACGCTACTGCTGACAACTGATCCCGAGTTTTTCTTTTCTCTCATCTTGAGGGTAGGTAATTAATCGTCATTCCATATGCAAACCATATAAAACTGCGAAATTTTGCCCTAAATAGAACTTCTGAATATGAACGTAATGTCACACCTAAGGGAAATTCTAAAAGGAACCAAAAATTGATCAGTGGATTACTTTCATGGTTAAGCCCTGCTGAATGAAAAATATTAGCATAAACCATCAATTAGCAGAAATTCCGTTAGCCATGTCACTTATACTATGCACGACATTTTGAATTGCAGGTTTTAGTTTTTTTTTTCTTTTTTTCTTTATTAAACTTCTCAGAGCAAAGCACTTCCATGGTTAAAATGTAGAAATGAATGATTAATACCGGAATTTACGAACAAATTTATTTGAAAATAAGAAAAAGCTATATTTCACGTACTTAATAAACTAAAAATTTTATAATAAGTACAGAACTTGTGTGAAAATATAAATTATTTAAAACAACATTTAAACCCACAATAAAACAACATATTTGACCATACGTATACGTTTCGTGAGTACTAGGACTCACATCCTCAGTGTAAAAACTTTAAAAACAATATCCCCCCAACTGCATGTACGGTGAAAAAAAAAAAACCCAAATGTCAAAACATAATACCAAAAGACCATCAAGTTCTAACAGCCAATGAAATTAATGCGGAAGTGAAGTGTCGTGACACAACAAATCCATCCAGAAAGTTGAGATGTATGGCGTACTAGATAAATCATTAACCAAGGAGTCTTTAAATTTATGGATATGAATAGCCTCATAAAAGTCTAAATCCAGAGGAGTAATACATTTCTTGATAATGGTAGCTGAGTCAAAATTAAAATTATGTCCCTACCCCCAGCAATGAGAGGCGATAGAGGATTTCTGCAATTCTTTTTTCTTTACATAGTTTCTGTGTTCATTGATTCTGTAACGGAGTTTTCGTTTAGTTTGTCCAATGTAGGACAAACCACATTGGCATTGAATGTTGTAAATGCCCCAATAATTATGTGGAGGAATTTGGTCCTTAAGTTGCGAAAAAGATAATTTATTAACCGGTTTAAAAACCACACTAAAATCATAATGTCTTAAGATATTAGCCATCTTAAAGCTAATGCTATTATAAAATGGTAAAATGATAAGATTGGAAATGGAAACCGTAGTAACAGGAGAATCAAGATTATTAACATAATTATTAAGACTATGAGAAATTAAATTATTGATATAAGATAAACTAAAACCTCGATTTAAATTCTCGACGATAAACCCGAAACGTATACGTATGGTCAAATATGTTGTTTTATTGTGTGTTTAAACGTTGTTTTAAATAATTTATATTTTCACACAACTTCTGTACTTATTATATTTGGTTGCAACGGACCTATTTGGGGGTTTTTATCATGTCTGATCTTAATCGTTTTTACAAACTTAGATTAAGACGTGAAAAAGTTTTAAATCATTTGAACTTTTTATGTAGTTGTAAACGTCGTGGTGTTGTTCCTGGTTTTATTCGCTTGGGTTTTAAACTTCAATTAACTAAACGTCTTTCGAAATCTTTACACACTTGCAAGTTAGTGTTACTTCGCGCCATTATTCAGGATACTCGTAGTAAGCTCGCTTTTATTGAAAAAGAACTTTTTCATTTACATCTTTCTCTTGGAAACTCAGTGTCAAATTTTGACACACTTGATCGGTTATCATGGTACCGGTCTGTCAAGCTCTCTGCTTTTCATAAACTTTCGTTAGTAAATAAACTTTCAAATTTACTCCCTCTTACTGCTACACCCCCTCCTTGGCTTCCAGAGGTGAACAATAATGCTATTGTAAACCTTTCAACTTCACAACTGTCACCTACACAGGAGAAAGCTCTCAAACTTAATTATAATTTTTCTTTTAGCAAACGTCCAGATTTACCTAATCTTATTGCTCCCGTTGAAAGAACTTTCAAATTTAGCAAACTATCTAGTTCTCAAAAGGATTCCATTAGAGTTCTCATTAAAAACACAATTGATCACAATTCTAAGAATTTCAAACTAAACATAACAAAGGATCTTAAAGAAGCTTTATCCTCTATAAAATCTAATGATGACATTGGTATCTCTAAAGCTGATAAGGGAGGTCAAATAGTTGTACAGGATAAAACAGCTTATTTGGATAAAGTGCAAAATCTTTTACAATCCGGCCCATACATTAAATTAAATCGGGATCCTTCTGACAGTGATTTAACAAGCACCAGAAAACTTATAAAAACCTCTCCCTGTATTGATGACAGTATTGAAATGTCATTAATTCCGTCTATTGCTAACTGCAGTCGCTTTTACGCTCTACCTAAAGTTCATAAAATTGGTGTTCCCCTCCGGCCTATCGTATCCAATATCGGTACTGCTTCATACCCTCTTGCTAAATATTTAGTGAAACGCTTTTCATTCCTTTCAAATTCTAATATGTACACTATTAAGAATTCTAGTTCTTTTGTTAATCGGATTAAAAATTTCCCCCCTCCCCCTCTTTACGCATGGTTTCATTTGATGTTACTTCTCTGTTTACCCATGTTCCAGTTCAAGGTGCACTACAAAGTCTCACTACTAGATTAAAAGAATTTCATTACACAGATTATGAAATCAACCACATTATTGAGTTATTCAGTACTTGTTTAAAACAAAATTCATTTCAAATTTCTAATCAATATTATTCTATGACGGATGGTTTAGCAATGGGTAATCCCCTTAGCCCTTTTTTAGCAGATTTATGTATGCATTACTTTGAGGTTAAAATGTTTAACCTTATCAACTTCCCATTTTATGGTAGATATGTAGACGATTCTTTTGCACTCTTGGACCTTTCTTTATTTTCTGTTGACAATATATTAACGATTTTAAACTCAATAGATTCAGTCATTCAATTCACTTATGAAGTTGAAATAGATAATAGATTGCCATTTCTGGATGTGTTGGTTACACGTCAGCCTAATACCTTTGACACTTGCGTTTACCGTAAACCTTTCGCTGTCACACTCCCCCCCCCATTTCAATTCATGTCACCCCCCTTCCCAAAAAGCTTCGGCTTTTCATTATTTGATTAATAGAGCTCGCTTAATTTGTTCAGATAATAATTCACTTATTACAGAATTAAATTACATTAGATCTGTGGCTATTCATCGAGGTTTTAGTTTATCTTATATCAATAATTTAATTTCTCATAGTCTTAATAATTATGTTAATAATCTTGATTCTCCTGTTACTACGGTTTCCATTTCCAATCTTATCATTTTACCATTTTATAATAGCATTAGCTTTAAGATGGCTAATATCTTAAGACATTATGATTTTAGTGTGGTTTTTAAACCGGTTAATAAATTATCTTTTTCGCAACTTAAGGACCAAATTCCTCCACATAATTATTGGGGCATTTACAACATTCAATGCCAATGTGGTTTGTCCTACATTGGACAAACTAAACGAAAACTCCGTTACAGAATCAATGAACACAGAAACTATGTAAAGAAAAAAGAATTGCAGAAATCCTCTATCGCCTCTCATTGCTGGGGGGAGGGACATAATTTTAATTTTGACTCAGCTACCATTATCAAGAAATGTATTACTCCTCTGGATTTAGACTTTTATGAGGCTATTCATATCCATAAATTTAAAGACTCCTTGGTTAATGATTTATCTAGTACGCCATACATCTCAACTTTCTGGATGGATTTGTTGTGTCACGACACTTCACTTCCGCATTAATTTCATTGGCTGTTAGAACTTGATGGTCTTTTGGTATTATGTTTTGACATTTGGGTTTTTTTTTTTTCACCGTACATGCAGTTGGGGGGATATTGTTTTTAAAGTTTTTACACTGAGGATGTGAGTCCTAGTACTCACGAAACGTATACGTATGGTCAAATATGTTGTTTTATTGTGTGTTTAAACGTTGTTTTAAATAATTTAAAAATTTTATACTAAAAATATTGTGCAATTGTGGCATTCGAGAATTAAAGTGGTTTCATAAACGTACCACCGCCCTTAAAACAGTTATTACTATTGTTGTTTGTAATGTTTTGTATTGTTTATTGTTTTGTATTGTTTATTGTTGTAGTTGTTTGTACTGTTTTGTATTTTCGCCTAATCTGATAAATAATATAATTATACTGTGGGGTCTCTGTGGCTGAATGGTTAAAGCACCAGTCTGCTAATCGCTTGCGAGCGTACGAGATTGTGGGTTCGATTCCCGCTGGTTCCATTGCACACACTCTTTGTGTGTAACTCCCAGGGTGTATTTCTCTTGTGTTGTAATATTTCCTTGTGCTATCTTGTCTCCGAAATATAAGCGGGCTCTCGTGTCAAGCACACAAGTCGTATGTTTATTGTTCAATAAATAAATAAATAAATAAATAAATAAATTATACTGTGTGTCCATAAAAGAATGTCTTAGTTATAAATTCTTATAGTATAATCTGTAAGCATTATACAGTGTTTGGTTCAAGGTCACAAATGAAGAGTGACTCAAGAAGTTTTAGAGAAGCGCACGCGCGAGTACTGTTTTTTATTGACTCGCTTACAGTGCCACATACGCAAAATGGCGATTCTTGAGCATGAAGCGTTATTTGCTTTGCTGAGGATTTAAAAGACCATTAGAGTCATGCGATTTTTCCCTTTGGAACTTTATAAAAGATCATGTCTACTATTAAAAAGCAGAAAAACCAACGTTTAAAATGCACAAATAATATATGAAAAGCAGCAAACAGCTGTTTCGAATCTACTAGCGAGATTCTTCTTCAGTGCAAAAGGAACAGCGTGCTAGAAAAAGCAAGGCTGAGCAAAATCATAGACAGAGACGTGCTGGCTTTTATACCCTATGCGGGTGGCGAAGGCGCCGAAACAACCAATGAGAGAGAAGCAGTGGAAACGACTGGGTGGACAAGTAGCGACATCTACCGGAGAAGTAGAGAAAAGAAACCTAAAAAGGGGAATTAAATTAACGCTTTCCAAATACTTGGAAAATCTGGAGTACTAGATAAGTCATTGACTAAAGAGTGAGAATTTTTAATGATATGGTAAGCTTTCCAAAAATCAAGATCAAGGTTAGAAGAACATTTTTGGATAATGATGGCTGAGGAAAAATCGAACCTATGTTGAGAAGACCAAGAATGTTGAGCAATAACGTTTGAGCTCCTGATTTTTAACATAACCTTCATGCTCTTTTAAACGAAATCTAAGAGCACGTTTAGTCTGACCAATATAAGAAAGACCACACTGACAAGAGATCTGGTAAATGCCCCAATATCTAATCGATCAACGGGGTGTTTGAGATTTGAAAAAGGGATTTTATTAACAGGAGAAAAAATAACTTTAAAATCAAACCTTCTTAGGATTTTAGCAACTTGCTGACTGATTTTAGGAAAAAATGGTAATACAACTGAAGTATTAGAGTTGGAATTAGAATGCTTTTCAGAATGGTCGGATTTTGTCAATTTCTTATAAATAGAATCGATAATATTAGAGGAATAACCACGATCGACAGCAATAGCTTTGAGGTAATTAAGTTCAGCACTAAGTAACTGAGGAGTGGAACAAATATTAGTAGCCCGAAAAACAAAAGTATTGAAAGCAGCGAATTTCTGGTTAGGGGGATGAGAAGAATACCTGTGAGGTGGGAGACTGACAGCAAAAGGTTTACGAAAGACGGTAGTCTGAAAGCCATTTTCACAACGAATAACAAGGACATCCAGGAAAGAAAGACAGTTATTGGTCTCAATTTCAGAGGTAAATTGAATGCAGGAATCAATGGAATTCATAATAGAGAGAATATGATTAATATCCGAATTCATTTCAATCAGGACATAAACATCATCAACATAAGGAACATAGAACGGAAATTTTAAGATTTCAAAAAGCTTGACCTCAAAATAGTGCATATAAATATCGCATAAAATTGGACTAAGAGGATTACCCATAGCCAAACCGTCAATCATACGGAAGAAATTACCATTGAAAACAAAAGTATTTTGCGACAAGCAAGCGCGAGTGAGAAGTATAAGTTCCTCGATTTCAAAATATGAGAAATGGAATTCACAAAGCCTTTTCTTGAGGCAATCTAAAGCCCCCTCAACCGGAACGTTTGTAAATAATGATTTAACATCAAAAGAAACCATCTATTTCTATTATATATCCATTTCTATTTATAAGAAATTGACGAAATCCGACCATTCTGAAAAGCATTCTAATTCCAACTCTAATACTTCAGTTGTATTACCATTTTTTTTCTAAAATCAGTCAGCAAGTTGCTAAAATCCTAAGAAGGTTTGATTTTAAAGTTATTTTTTCTCCTGTTAATAAAATCCCTTTTTCAAATCTCAAACACCCCGTTGATCGCCTAGATAATTGGGGCATTTACCAGATCTCTTGTCAGTGTGGTCTTTCTTATATTGGTCAGACTAAACGTGCTCTTAGATTTCGTTTAAAAGAGCATGAAAGTTATGTTAAAAATCAGGAGCTCAAACGTTCTTCTATTGCTCAACATTCTTGGTCTTCTCAACATAGGTTCGATTTTTCCTCAGCCATCATTATCCAAAAATGTTCTTCTAACCTTGATCTTGATTTTTGGGAAGCTTACCATATCATTAAAAATTCTCACTCTTTAGTCAATGACTTATCTAGTACTCCAGATTTTCCAAGTATTTGGAAAGCGTTAATTTAATTCCCCTTTTTTGGTTTCTTTTCTCTACTTCTCCGGTAGATGTCGCTACTTGTCCACCCAGTCGTTTCCACTGCTTCTCTCTCATTGGTTGTTTCGGCGCCTTCGCCACCCGCATAGGGTATAAAAGCCAGCACGTCTCTGTCTATGATTTTGCTCAGCCTTGCTTTTTCTAGCACGCTGTTCCTTTTGCACTGAAGAAGAATCTCGCTAGTAGATTCGAAACAGCTGTTTGCTGCTTTTCATATATTATTTGTGCATTTTAAACGTTGGTTTTTCTGCTTTTTAATATTGTTGCACAAAGGCTTTATTTGCTATTTTTACGATCATGTCTACGTTGCGCCGCTACCAGTGATTTGCCAGAGTTTAGACATATAATTGGAGAAACTATTGCTTCCATTACTCAAAACTTGTTAACCGAAGTGTGGTAAAAATTGGACTTTAGGTTGGATGTGTGCCTTATAAGTAATTTTGCACAAATTGAACAAAAACTAGGTGCATTTACCTTCAATTTGATGTATGATTTGTTGTAAATAGTGTATATTAAACTGTTATATGTAAAATGTGTAGAACCTTATAGATATGTATTTTACGTTTTATGTTTTAAAAAAGTGCTTTATTTTTTTTTTTAACATTTAAGAAAAAAAATCAGTACTCCAAACATTATTTTTCTCCATTTACACGGAAGAATGAAAAAGCGAAATTTAATCTTTCTTTCTAGATTAAAGAAATTGATAAAACGGATGAAAAATTCAAATTTTTCCGCAAAATTAGATTATTTTGCCAAGTGAAATTTCAAATCTATTCCAGGCGTCATTTTTCTAGTATTTCTGTTATTTTAATTGTAACTTATTTTGATTAAATAAAATGTTATCTAATGTGAGAGATAAAAAATATTTTCCTTGTCAGTGGTGAAGGCGACAGACGGACATCTTAAGTTATATAAAGCTGATGCAAAAATAAGCTTTTATCTTCTATAGTTAAATATTTTTTAAGAAATACAGATGAATAAAGCAAGCGTCTATTTATATATATATAACCATTACATAAACATTACCGACCGCCAAAAAAAAACTGTGAAATTATGAATAAAATGAGATTAGCAAATTGACAAAAATACAGTCCCCCCCCCCCAATACACTTAACATACATTCCAAAAACATAGTAAAAAGCAGCAGAAATTGAATAACAGAAATGGAATATATATAAATATTATATATATCATATATTATTAATTATTGTTTCATTATATTTTTCCCTTTTATACTAATTTAATTGCTAAAAGGTGTAAATAAAAAATTTAAAAACTGTAAGTATAGGTTTATTTTGTCTGTTTACAAGTTTCAACTCTACTCGAGCCATTTTCAAAAGAAATAAAAAAAAACAAATAATAATAATAAAAATAAAAACGCATTATTTTTTACATTAACACATTATTACGATTGGTTTTTTGTTCTTTGAAAATGAATTTGGTAGAATTGAAAAATGTAAATTGTTGAAATAAACCTATTTTTACTGTTTTAGAAGTTTTAATTTACGCATTTTAACAATTAAAATTGGTATATTATTACAAGGTGTTAATTTGCTATATAAGCCTTCCAAGGCGGACAAATAATTGGGTACTTTTCGGTTATAGCGGCCCCCCGATAATGAATCGCCAATCGAACTGAGATTTATCGCCGAAGCTTACCCTGAGACAATCAGCATATCGTAAGACTTCAAAAGGAAATCATGAGGTAAGAGTTCCATCTGTCGTCCTGTAAGATCGAATTTTCTAAGTGACATCACATGCTAGTGATCTGAGTGGTAAAAAAAATAGCTTTGCTCCCGGTGGAAATGTCGAAATAATATAAATGAATGCAGGGACGTTTTAGAGAGTTCTAACTTTGGAACGGAACTGAGATTCCCCTTCGGTACAGAGTGTGATGTAGTTGATTTTTTCCTGGGGGCCATCTGGAGACGCAATATGTTAAAAGTCGGTGAGGTTTGTCGACCCCGTCCCGGCTAGCAAAAGGAAGGCTATCGAATCTTGACTGTCTCAACAAACGAGAAGTACGACATCCTATGGTGTACTAAATTAAATTATGCCCTAGAGTAGAAATAGTTCCACCGAAAGAGATATTCACATTTAACGTACAAGTGTATAGACTCTGCAGACTTTATAGTTGCTAATATTCAGTGACATAACTGGACATAACTCTCATAACAAATGATTGCAAGCTGTTTATGAACTCTTTTAAAATGTTGTAAATATTCACTTAATCAAGAAATCTTATTATTTAAATATCCTGTGATTTTAATAAATACATCTTTGTTTTAAATGAGACTGGTCCTTTGAAATATTACACGCTAGCGTTTCATTTCTCAACACCGGCCTCTGTTACACCTTTTTTAGTGTGCTTTTCAATCTTATAGTAACATCCTTTGAAAACTCTGTATACATTACTGAAATTATTTTACAATTTTAATTGTCGTATACCTCACAGAAAAATAAAGTACGACTTATTTAATAAATATAAAAGTGCGTAAATGAAAAGAATGAAAAATATTGGTAGATTTTGAAACTGTTATAAGTCCTGGAGGGGCGAATTTTAATCATGATCTGTACAGAAACTTTTAATTATATTTAACTTTTTAAACTTTCGTGAAGAAATGTTGAAAAATTACTTTTCATTATTTTGTAATAATTTTTTTCGAAAATTCTGGTGTGAATTCAACATTACAGAAATTTATTTGCTTGCCCCTGAAAGGATTTAACCGTGGTGCAATAATATCGCTTACAAGTCAAGAATCGAGTCAATAAAATGAAAATATATGTACAGGGGGTTTTCACACCTTTCTGATTTCAAATGTTAATTGTACGGAAACTATGGGAGAAATTTGCGGTTTACGATATTATGAATAGCAACGCAAGTTTATTTTACTGCAGTTTTTTTTTTTTTTTTTTCGAAAGAGTTAATTCTTGTTGTATGTATTATTGGTTTGTCATGACAACAAGTTTAATTTATTGTAACCGTTTATTTGTCCGAAAAAGGTACATTTTTGTCTGTGCATGAATATATGGGCACCGTTCGCAGCTCTTAGAATGTCCAATTCGATATTCAATCTCAATCCACATGTCAAGTGTGACTGAATCGATGGCTTCCGAAATTCTGTGGCAAACAACAAAAATTAACTATTTCGAAAAAAAAAAATTATAGCAAAATAAACTTGTTGTGTTGTTATTCATGATATCTCAAATCGCAAACCTCTAGTGCTGATAGCTTTCGTACTATTAACATTTGAAATGAGGGAGGTTTTAAGTGGACACCCTGTATATTAATTGATGAACTAAAAATTCTGAGCAAAAATCCATTTACTAATTATATGTATTCAATTATAGGGGAAAATATCTTACGAGTTCAAATCCTTGTAATCTCTAGTATGTGTTTTTCATTTTAAAAAAATTATTTGTGGTGAAGTTAACCTCGCCATAATAATCCCGTAATCTCTTTTCTAAGAGTTTAGAATAATCAAATTAATAAAGTAACTTTTTTTCACGAAAATAAATTGTTCTGACAACAACGTTAGTTTGAGATTGTGAATTGTTTACACAAGGATGTTATTTTCTATAAATACAGTAGTTTTAATCAGTTGTATATGTTCTTAAATTATATGGCTTTTTACTTGGATTTCAAAAATATTTTTCGTTATATATGTAAATAAAATTCAATATTTCATTAAGCATTTATTCTTTTAAAATGGGTTAAGAATTTAATGATGGATAATAATTTATGGTTTAATAATTTATGGCTTTAACCAAATTTAACGTCACTTTTAGAAAACTTGTAGAGTAGAAATAACATAGTACAATTAAAATATAAATAAATTAAACATTTGATGAAATATGAGCATTTGTTTGAAGTAATTTTTAACTGTGCATAGCGAAGTATACCAAAGATTTTTTGCCATCATTTGGCAATTTGGTCTGTAGAGCAACTGGTATAAAAAGTCTAATAGAATAACGGGAATATCCAGAAAGATATCTGCGATTCAGTGAGCTGAATTCCGGTTAATATCTAAAAGTAAGGTACAATTTGTGGATGACAAGCAATTCTCGAGAAATTGTCATTTTTTATTTATTTTTTTATTTATTATTATTTTTTTTTTATGTTTCAGTTCTTCTTCAAAAATCACCAGAAAGAGCCTATTTCAACAAAAAATAAACTATTAAAACCGAAGCATCCGTTCCACAGCTACTCATTTACATCCATTGAATACTTATCACTTTGTCTCCTAAGTCTGTTAAAAAAAATGACAAATTGTGGAAATCCTTTATCATTTGGCTACTTTTCGGAAGCAACCGAAATTCAGCTCACTCTATCGCCGATATTTGTACGAAATTTCAAGATATTTGGCTGGTCTTTATATACATAGTTAAACTAAATGATTCTTCGTTTTCAAAAGATTGCTTATTTACAAGTATATGACACACAAAGTGGGATAATACACGAAAACATACATACATTCCCTAAGTTTCAGGTACATACTACACATGTTCTTGAATGTGTGCGATCTTATTCACCCGGCACACATCCCAACGGTAATCCAGTACCGTCCATACGTTCAATGGCATGTTTCTTTCAATGTCTCTCTTTCTTCAATGTTGTTTCTTCAAACAGCAACAGTGATGCGTTCCTTCACGAGAACCACGAGGGGGGGGGGATTTTAAACTTGGTGAGTATATGTATCTTGTCATATAGCAACCGTCTTTGGAGGTCGTATACCTCTCAATACACAGTGTTTTGAAACCCGATGTATCGCTTCGGCTAACCCTGTATTCGTTGCTCTATAGAGTTTACTTCTATATAACGAAGAAAAATCTGTGAAATAGTTCGCGCATGAGCAGTTAAATACAATAACTCATATTTCATTAAATATTTCATACATTTTTATTCTCATAGTACTATGTTATTTCTAATATTATCTGGCAATTTTTCTGATACTGGCGTTAAATTTGGTTGTAGACTCTGTATGCTATAAGCAAAAAACGTGCAAAAATTTCAGGAATTTTTTAAAGAAACCATTATATCTCCATGAATATACGTATTATTCTTACTTAAATGTTGTACAATAATATTCATTTATTTATATGCTACAGCAACAGAAAATTTCGTGCAGTTTTTTTTTTTTTTTTTCCTGCAGGTTAATCTTACATATTTTTTCTTCTGTTTGATGTTTGTCTCCTAAATGCCCTCGTGAAAAAAATCTTCTCTCAACAAGTCAAAATTAAATTTAAAAAATCAAAAACCCAACTGCGTAAAAAGCGAACTAATTAATTATTTCTCACCAATCGGAAACTACTTTTTACATTACTTACCTATTTTTTTTATTTACTTGTATTGATGACTTTTAAGGTGTGATTAATTGTTAGTTCCTATCTATAAACACTGTTTTGATGAGGCCTATAGATGTGTATGAAGGTTAGAGTTGCAGTAAAGCTAGAGATCTTACCTTCACAACTTCCAGGTTGTGTAATATTTAAACTGAGCTTCTGACTCTAAAATAGTCAATGAAACATCGTCTTCATTTTGAAAGATCTATCCAATGATATGCCACTCAATATGGTGCGTAAAAATTTGTTTTCGTCTCTACGCCATTTTGAGTTTTTAAAAACGGAACCAGCCTATAACCATTGGACGGTTAAGATGAATCGAAAGAGACCTCATTTATTAAAATCCATCCAGTCTTTGGGATGTTTCGAGGGTATAAAGCAATCCACATACCCAGATACGCGTGAAACACATAACCCTTCATAGCAGTCGGGTAATAAGGGGTCAGAACATGTTCTTTAACCTCTTGACTGCTAGGACATAACGTAGGTCCTTCCATTTCAGTAATAAACGACCATTACGTCGTTCACTATGTAGTATCTATTGCATATTTGAACCGGATTGGTTTGGGATATGCAACTCATGTAACGCGGTACTGGTCGAAGGTGAGTAGTAATAACCTTAATTCTGCTACAAGGACGCCGCTAGTGGGCAAAATTAAACCTGGCAGTCAAGGGGTTAAATACTCGAGGTTTCAAATTAACTAAATAAGTTTTTCTCTAGGCATTCTATAAAACGTATAAAATTGAAAGTTTCCGGCTACTTCCGGCTATATATTGTTTCTAGGACTTCAAAAATCAACACATATGAAACAATTTTTCAAAATATAATTAAAACAAACATTAATCTATTAATTGATAGTTAAGTTATAAAAACATCAATTTATTGTATTGTGATAGTGAAAATATAGGTGTAAGTAAAAGCAGATCTTATTGAGTATAAGAAAATGAGAGAAAAAAATCGATTTTACAATTTCTTCTTTATAAATATGAAGCAAGTAAGATAAATAAAAGAGTATAAAAAAGATTGCATTATTTCTTTATTTTTAAATTTAAAATAAATCTTCTAAGTATTTAAAAACTAAGAAGCAGTATTTGCTTAGCTTGTTCTAGTATATGGGTTGTTTTCAAGTCATTACATTGGATTTTGAATAAAATGTTGCTTGCATATAGATAAATTTTGTGATTTATAAAACAGTTTTATTAGGAAAAAAAAAGTTGAGTGGAAAACCATAACACAAATCCGTCCGGTAAAAAAGAGTTTACGCAACATTATAGCAAATGCTTTTGCTGCTAATATAACACAAATGGCAGCTTGCCAATAAAAAATATATTAAAATCTACCAAAAGCTTTACTATTGTCGTGAAACGAAGTCTCAAATACTAAAAAATATATTTATAGAAAATGAATTTATTCTATTGGCAGGAATTTCTACAGCTATGTAAAAATAGTTAAATATCTTTCTAAATAATGCATTTTAAGAATAGTAAAAAAAAAGTATTTAAATAAATTGAAAGAAAATAATAAAGTCTTAAATACAAACACACTTAAATAGTCTCAGATAATTTATATATTTCTTTTCCTTTTCGTTTTGTCTTCTAAAGAGATCCAGAAATATATATATAAGGGTTTAAAATTACTTTCTACAAGATTAAAGTAGCAGTTAAAATTTTTAAAAATAAACCACAAGTTTGTGGCAAACTGCAAAGTAACTTGGTCTATGCTATGTGATTACATTCTTTCCTTTAACTTACAGTTTTGTTTGTTTGTATGTGACAGTCAAATCTTGTGACTCACTTTTCATCCGCTTCCTGTTGACACAAAGATTTAAAATTTGGAATATGTATGTGGGGCATTCTCACAATCTTTTGACTTTTATGTCCCTGAATAATAATTTTTATTTTAGTACATATTCCTGTATCCAATTGTATGATTGCATAACAATATGAACGAGATAAATAAGTTTGTGACGATGTTGGGGGTCCAAATACTAGGAAAACTCCTATATTGTCCCGTGTCCCTGATGATTAAGTTTGGAGCTCTCTGTATAAAATTGTTTCAATAAAAATAATCAGATGTAATTTTTTTACCGGAACTATTGTTTTATATAAATATGTAGCAAAAAATTAACCTGCACACAGTTTTAGGGTTGTTGTTATTTTTTAAACTCTGTCCCTGGGTTTTAAATTCCTTACCGTCCTTCGTCTAAAATTATACAGAAAATCACTTCAGATGCAGCCACAGACTTTTTTCCAAGTTTTTTCTTATGCAGAAGTATGCTAGAGAAAGAATGTCTAAAATTCTTTGACAGGGAATTTACTGCAGAGTTTAAATAAGCATTTAAATATCAGTTTCAAGCATCGTGGTTTATTGGTAGTCTTACCGTCTCCAAGGTTTATTCCTGCACTTTTCGAGGTAAATTATTATTTTTCTTTAATCCAATGTAAATAACTGTATCTAAAAATCCCTGAACATTGTGGCTACCACTTAGTCTTAACATGATTTGCCTAAAATAGGTGGTAATTTCCCTTACCATCCCATCCTTACAGTTCCTTTTTTCCCATTTCGTCCCTTTTTACCTATACCGTCCCATTTTTTTACCTTACCTTCCATTCTTTAACATCCCTTTAAGACAATGTTATACCAGAATTTTGTATTAAAAGTACTACATTGTTGTTATTTCTTATTTGAATGTCTTGTGGGTACTATGCAAATTCATTATAAGTAAAAATTTAGAAGAAAATAGAAAGTTATAGCGGTAAAATGGTAAGGAAAATTAAACGCGCAAGTTTAACTTAAACCTCGGTTAAATAAAAAAAATTTTCGCTGCTGACCATTTTTTCTTTATTTTGAATCATTAAGGCATTCGTCTATCTGATTAAAGTGTGCTTTTAGCAAGTTTAATTTCATCAGATTTTTATTGCCGAAAGTCAAACATTGTGAGAATGACTCATGTATTTCTGAATCCAACACATGAATTAGATATTGATTTTTAAAATTTGATCCCTCAGTGAGGGTAACGGTAAGTAATTTTCTTGTATTTTTTCAAATGATCTTTATGTATTATTTGATAACATTATTACAAAAAAAAAATAACATTATTTAAAAGGAGAAAGGTGTTATGTTTGTTTTAGAGATTTATGTTTATTTTATGCACACCAGGAATAAACAGAACTAAACTTTCCTTTAAGGTATATGAAAATTAAATCATTAGACCAATGTCAGACGTGCGTCTTTTTTGCTACTTTTTTGCTTATGTATTATCGATTCACAATGCTATAGTATTGTGAAAATATAGTACTTAAGCAAAAAAGCAGCAAAAAAGACGCCTGTCTGACATTGGTCTTAACAAAGACATTTCGACACTTCTTCACTAACGGAAACCCCTTGGACTATTTTTTTTAGAAATGCGAAAGACAAAAAACCATCCTTTGCCGAAACCTACTTTGACTCTGTTACTAGACAAAAGTATAATTTTAGCTGAAAAATATATTTTTATTAATATTACTTTTGATATTATTTAGTTCAGCATTCTCTAAATTTGTTTGGCTTTCTGCACCTTCAAACATTTATGGCCCTTTTTGCACCCCTATACCCAATCAGAATCGATTTTGCTTATATCTGGCTTCAAATTTTATCAATTATCGTCAAGCTGATTAATTTTGCACTAGTGTGCTGTGTGTGAGAGAGAGACAGAGGAAGAGAGTTAGGTACGCAGCACATGGAGGTAACAAACAACACAGCACGCGACATAAACGTCAAGTTATGATATTCACAAGTGTTTCTTCGCCCGAATGTTTCATCTCCTATGTTGTGCGTGCTGTCGTATGTCGCTTTGATGTGCATCCTCCCTTATACTTTTACAAAATGTATATTTGTACGCAAATATGAACTTACTGTAAACAATTTCTTCCCGTGAGAAATTGAATAAAAGTAGCAGTCTATTTATACAATTTTAGGTATTTTTCCAAATGTTAACTGTTGCGTAACATCAAGACGTCAGAGTGGCAGTGCGACAGACACTTATAAAAACATATTTTCAACGACTCCCTATCGACCCTTGATACCAAATTGACCCTCTTTTATGTCCTTTGCTCCTGGGGAATCGATAGATAATATTTTGGCAACCCATTACCTAGTTCAATATGCATATTGATTAAAAAAATAATTTTTAAACTTCGTGCAAGTATCTAGTACTTGTAGCTTTGATATGTGTGGTCATCGAAATGTCTCTAGAATAATTTTTGATTTTAAACATAGTTGATAGCAATAAATTTTAACTTGCATTTAGGAGGATTTAGTATGACAGAATTTGAGAAAAATGCGTGAAAGTGTAATGTATAAAAAGAGGTATTTGTTTATCAATTTACTCTAAACGTCAAGTGCAATTCAATTTTAAATAAACTTTCCAACAGTTAAGGATTAATCATGATCATAAAGGTATTTTTTTTCTTTTTTTTACGTTGTTAGCATATTTTGATAATAAAAGTATTATATGTATAATGTAGGCATATTACTAACTTAAATGATTACTCTCCATTTATTTTATTCCTTTATTTCTTATGAGAATATCCAATATCAGAATGCATCAAAAATTTCTGAAAATACAATATCATAAATATTCCTAGTAGTGATTACATAAAAATACTTTTACCGTTTGCAACATCCTACAATTCCCAAATTGGAACACTAAGCAAATTAAGATGTACTTCAATGCAATGCAAGAAAATCACATCTCATGTTATGCAAACTATAAGTTGTGTCATTCATTGATGATTACATCTTTGTGGTGATATTCAGAGATAAAGAATTGTTGAAAGTTTTTTCAATATTTTATTTGAACACTGCAAGAAAAGTCCGTATATGGGTTATTATACGTGAAATTTGTGTATTTTAATGGATATTTTCCATTTTGAGTGGAAATATTATATTTTCTCAGAATAGACGCTGGAATTTGCTTTTTATCTCTCCTCGTTTAAAGGTAAAAAAAAAAAATGTACCTCGCAAGACAGAATTTCAAGTTAGGAGAAAATGGAACTTATTCAGTTAAATTTTGGTAATTTTTGTTTTGGCCTATAATCAAATCGTTTGATGTGGAAATGTGTTAATGAGGGCAGATGATTCTTATTTTACGAAAATCTACTGTAATCGCGAACGAAAATATACAATAACATCTTCTTCCTAGTCAACCAACATTTCGAAATCGTTTCTTTCGTTTTAGAAATCTCACAAAAAATTTATTTTTGAAATTTAAAGAAGAATTTATAAAAAAAAAAAAAAAAAAAAAATCTTTATTAGCTGCCCGTAGTTTTCAAAAACGTTCCGAGTAGCATTTACAGTGCATTAATCAGTTCTCTCTACCCGGAAAACCGGTTTTCATATGCTATGAGGTCTCAAGTAAATATTTCATGTTCAAGAAAACATGTTTAATTGAAAAACTTAAAGAATTAACAGCTTTAACATTAACGCTAAAATTAACATTTTTCCTTTTACAATTCCATGCACAATTTCAGTTATGCAGCTGAAAATGTTTAGTTGAGCTCTGATAGCATTCGAAATACAGATTTATCGGGTAGAGAGAACTGATTAATGCATTGTAAGAACTACGCGAAAACGTTTCTGAAAATTACGGACATCTAATAACAATTTATTTTTATAAATTCCTCTTTAAATTTCGGAAATAAATTGTTTTCTGAGGTTTCTGAAGATAAAGAAACGCTTTTCGGAATATTCGGTGAATTGGAAGCGGTTATCGATAATTTTTGTTTCTGATTATGGTACATTTTCGCAGTTTAATATAAATCTGTCTTTTTTTTTTTTTTTTTTTTTTTTTTTTTTTTTTTTTTTTTTACAGTGTGCATTCTCTAATGACGAGTACCGGTGTTCGAATCCTACGGAAGGCAAGGCGATAAAAACAGTTGTGATAATATGCGATACAAATTCCTGTTCCGTAAATGTATATATATATATATGTATATATATATATATATATATATATATATATATATATATATATATATATATATATATATATATATATATATATATATATATATATATATAAAGATGAAATCACAAATATGTGAACAAATGGTAAAATTCTAAAGCTGAACAAGATATGAACATAGCAAACCAGTATGTAAAATAAGAAACTGTGAATAACCCACAGAATCATCAGAGGAGCTTGCAGATATATATATATGTAGGATTTGAATTTATACATACTTTATTTTCTTCATAACGTGCATGATCAGCAAATTAACTGATGCTCTGGTATTTTTATTATCCCTGATTTGAAAACACGAGTAATGAAAATTCACGATCACGAGATCAAGGTTTGGACATATTCAAAATTAGAAAATAGTCAGTTTATAAAATAGTATTGTTCATGAAGCATCGGCTTACGAGATGCCAACAAAGGCACTGTTAAGCCTAATTAACTTGTTCGAAAGTGGCATAGTATGAGTTTTAAGTGAGAAATGAACTGTATTTAAAAAAGGTATCAACGAAGTGGTGTAAAATTATCTTTATAGAATTGTATTAAAGTGTATGTGTTGTTATTCCAACGACTAGTTATTCAAGTCATCTATATATTAACATTTTACATATAATATTCCTACAAATTTGGGGGTTCGATGCCGGGATATTAAGCTACTATCAGTGGAATAAATGATCAATATTACGTAACGGAATCTTAAAAGGATATTAAACAACTAGTAGTGAAATAGATAGTCAAATATTAATGGAAGAGAAATTGTTGTCAATCGCGTGTGTCAAAAGATGGATTGTGAATGAACAACGCAAATGTTAAAACCGTAATCGTATTTATCCAAATACAACTTTGAAAAACATGGGATCCTTGAATAAAGCTAAAAGAATTTATCTAATAAATCTCTGCGAGGAATGCGGAATTGAACCACCAGAAAAATCGACAATCCCTGTCCTAATAAAGCTGATTAAAAGCTGGGAGGATTGCGATGAAGATTTTATAAAGGATCGCCTATTATTAATTATGGCGGCTAGAAAAGAGAAAGCAGGAGAGGAAAGAGAACAGAAGAAAAAAAAAGTACAAGTGCAATCGGAACTTGAAGAAAAGAAATTAAGAGCAGAGATCGAAGAAAAGAAACTGAAAATGGAAATGGAAGAGAGAAAATGGAGAATAGAATTGGAAGAAAAAGATCGCGAAAGAGAGTTTGGGATTAAGAAAATACAACTACAAGAAAATTCAAGACAGCACATCGATGTGAACACAAGGACAAATCCAGGTAAACAACACGAATTGCTTAGATTATTAACAAAATATGATGGTACGAATGATATTAGTTTATACTTGGCTATGTATGAAAGGCAAATGGCGCAAACGGGCATTGATAAAAAAGAGTGGGCCAGCTATTTAATTAACCTAATGCCATTAGATGTGATTAATATAATAACCAGGGAGAGTGAACCCGAAATGCATGATTATGATTACATAAAAAGTATTCTTTTAAAACAGTACAAACTATCGCCAGAAGAGTTTAGGCTGAAATTTTTCTCACTCAAAAAAGAGCCATCGGCTAATTGGCGCGATTTCGCTTATGAGATCAAGGTGTACTTCAAACAATGAATTAATTGACGGTCTTCAAATAGATAACTTTGAGGAATTATCGGAATTAATTGTAGTTAATGAAATTAGGCATAATTTACCTAACAAAGACACATTTTGCAGAGGAATTGTTAGTAATAAAAAAAATAGACGACGTCAATAAGTTAGATATTTACGAAACGGCTCGAAGGGTTTGCAATAAACAATCAGTAAGGAATACAAGCGGGAGTTTTGAGGATAAACCATCAAGAGTGGCTGACTACGCCAATATGAAAAGGCGCCAAGTTGACAATAGGCACTATGTGAATCACGGAAGAAACGAGGCGCATATAACCTGTTTCGTTGTGGGAGACCTGAGCACGCGAGTGGGAAGTGTACCATAGGGAGTAAAACACAACAAGGCTATTCAAATTACAACCCGCAACATACCGTAATTTCGGGTGTATAGCCCGCAGATCAAACAATTCAGTTTGGACCTAGAAATTTTATTCAGTACTTGAAGACCAATATTTACCGTGATCTAAAAAGTTACATTTTATTTTAAAAATTTCTGGGTCGAAACACGATTGTTTGATCCGCGGGCTATACACCGGATATTACGGTAATCAAAATTGGCGAGAAACGAAATACCAAGATTGGAGCCAAAACACGCAAAGAAAAGTAGTTAATACGGGCACGTTAACACAACAAGGCTATTCAAATTACAACCCGCAACATAATCAAAATTGGCGAGAAACGAAATACCAAGATTGGAACTAAAACGCAGAAAGAAAAGTAGTCAATACGGGCACGTTAAATGGTAAGAAAAGAAGAATCCTGGATATTCAAGGAATAAAAACAAACATAATAATAGATACAGGGAGTGATATTTCAATCGCCAATTCAAGATATCATACTGCAATAAACGCGCCACAGTTAACCAACGACAATATATCTATATCGGGCATAGGTGGAGAAGAAATTAAGCCAACGGGTTTTTTCTTGCATAAAATTTATGTAGATGGTATAGAAATACAAGATAAATTTTACGTGGTACAAGAAGCTGACTGTGATTTAATAATAGGTAGAAAAGCAATCGAAGGCCTGACGTTAATAGAGGAAGATGTTGTTAGAATAATAAACGATAATACAGTACGAGCAGGTTACATTAAAATTAATAAAGTTCCTTTCAAAACAGATGAAGTAGCAACACCAAATATAAGCAACGATAATCGAGGTTGGGAAGATATGGTTAATATCGACTGCGAAAATGGCGGAATGGATTTGACTCATATTACAAATTAAGCTAACAGAGAAGAAATACGAGGATTAATAAAATCCTGCAAAATGAACAAAACAAAAGATAATGGATTAAACATGAAAATACTACCGGAAGATAAAAAACTTATCTGCGAACGTCCAAAGACATTCTCTTTAGTTGAGCAGGAAATCATCAATAAACAAGTACGAAAGTATTTAGATAATGATATTGTCAAATGGAGCACCTCAGATTTTACGGCATATGTGATCCCGAGTAAGGAAAAAAACCCGATAAGAAATTCATCATCACTAGACAGGAGAGATCCGAAAGTAAAGACACTGTGAAGAAAACAAAAAATAATACCTGTTCAATTACTATTTGTGGAGATACTAATAATTTTAAACAGAAAAAGAGTAGAAAAAGACCTAAAAGAAAAACAGTCAGCAAGAAAAAGTCCAAAAACAATTCTGATCAGAAAATAAAAGATAATCATATTGGAAATAATACAAAAACTGTTAAAGAAAAGAAAAATAATAACGCAAAAAGATCTACACTCAAAAGTGTAGTTCAACCTGAAGCACATAATGATTAATCCAAATGGTATAAGCATGTACCAAAATTACAAAGAATTATCTATAGCACAGTAACATGAAGCACCAAGTATAGTCCCTCTGAATTAATGACAGGAGTTAAAATGAAGGACAGTGACATGCAAAACATCAAGAAAATTTTGGAAGAATTTACCGAATATATGATGAAAGAACGCGAAGCCATAAGAGAAGAAGCAAAGAAAAATATATTCAAAATACAAGAACAAACCAAGGTGCAGTTTGATAAGAAAAGAAAACAGCCACGAAAATACAAAATAGGAGATATCGTCGCCATAAAGAGTACACAATTTGGCAATACGGTAGATATTAAAGAAAAATATTTGGGACCATATAAGATAACTGCAACCAAGAATCATGATCGGTATTAAGTAAAGAAAGTAGGAGATTATGAAGGTCCAGGAAAGACATGAACCGGGGCCGAATACATGAAACCGTGGTCTATGCTTTAAACTCCTGGACGAGACGGATAGATGAAATATATGTGTATGTGTATTGAATATGTAATCAAAATTTTAGGTGAAAGAAAAATACATAAAAGTCCCAACAGTTAAGCTGTTTGAGCATAAAAATATAGTAAGCCAAGATATTGATGTCGAGACGCCACCTTGTCAGGATGACCTATTTGTAAGATTTGAATTTATACATACTTTATTTTCTTCATAACGTGCATGATCAACAATTTAACTGATGCTCTGGTATATTTATTATCCATGATTTGAAAACACGAGTAATGAAAATTCACGATCACGAGATCAAGGTTTGGACATATTCAAAATTAGAAAAGAGTCAGTTTATAAAATAGTATTGTTCATGAAGCATCGGCTTACGAGATGCCAACAAAGGCACTGTTAGGCCTAATTAACTTGTTCGAAAGAGGTATACTATGATTTTTAAGTGAGAAATTAACTGTAGTTAAAAAGGTATCAACGAAGTGGTATAAAATTATCTTTATAGAATTGTATTAAAGTGTATGTGTTGTTATTCCAACGTCTAGTTATTCAAGTCATCTATATATTAACATTTTACATATAATACTAGGGGGCTCTGCCCCCTACGAGCTACGCTTGTCAACCCCCGTTCAGACACCGCAGGCTCTAACAACACTCTAATTTGATCGGCTTTAAAAAGATTTCGGAAGATTGAATTATAATTTGAATCTGACAATTATAATCTGACGCAATTTTCACCAAACTTTTCTATCTCTTTTTAATATTCACGTAAAAATACTTTTGTTAGAAATGAAATATTATGATCATCTTAAAATATCAAATAAATGTCTCGCACAATTTTTAAATTTAAACTGTTTTGCAATATTATTTTTTGTTAATTTTACGTAATAAGTGTAATGTGACGTAAATTCTCCTATTTAAGACTTTTAACGCATGCTAATGAGTTTATAATTTTATAATATTCTTTCTCTTTTAAAATTCACGTATAAATATAGTTTTTATGACGTAATTTTCAATGAGTTCCTGCTTTTTATATTTTCTGTTTATAATAGTCACGTGTAAAATAAATTTTTAATTTGAAGCAATCATTGTTTGCGCTGTTTATACAGTTGGAAACAGTTTTATTTAATCAAAGTCTAAAATAACCATTGTATCTTTTAACAGCAGCTGATTTTTCCTTCAAATTCCCCAATCGAAGAAAAATGAATAGATACCCGTTTATAGCGAGATCGCCACTGTTCTTTATATTATAATTCAATCTTTCAAAATCTGTTTAAAGCCGATCAAATTAGCGTGCTTATAGAGACTGTGGTGTCTGAACGGGGATTGGCGAGCGTAGCTCTTAGGGGGCCGAGCCCCCTAGTATGTAAAAAATATCTCTCGAAATGCTGAAAATTTTAATTTAAAATAGAAATAAAACCTCAAAACATGAGTCAAATGAAAAAAAAATTAATACAATCTGCTCACCGGGAAATTCTGACGCATAAAATGATCTAAAAATGATTAAATTCCTATGTACAGTTTTCGCTCCTATAAAACTTTTTTAATGGAACGATTTTGTCCAACTTTGGCATTAAATATCTCTTAAATTAATTATTCGATTTGAAAACTGTCTACATCAGCGTGTTTAACAAACATTTCTCTATAATACTACCAATTTTCATATTTTTGTATGCAACAGTTTTTTTAATATTAACGAAGAAAGGCCATGTTTAAGCATTCAAATTGGATGCCGATCTGCCGGAAATATGTACGCAGATTTTCATTGGTCCATTTCTAAATCAAAACTTTTTTTTATATATATAGAAGGATATCTACATACATATATATTTAATATTGCACTATTGCTCATATGTATTTCTAAAATGAGAAATCTCCGTCTTCAAAACAATAGGATATAAAACATATAATATATGGCAACTTTCTTGGCAGTACATTTTACGGTTTTTCAAAAAACTTTTTTTTTTACAACAAGCATTCAAAAAACATTTTTTAGCGTTTACTTTCATTCATTTAAATGTACGTAAGTTTAAAAGATAAGCAATATCTTGAGGCAAACCAAATTGACCCGCTGAATTCAACAATTTTATTATAATTATTTTTAAATTTGTTAAAAAATCCATTTTCTTATATTACAACCATCAGTTATTCAAGAAAAAGGCACTACTATATGATGAATTTAATAAAGGTATTAAATTAGAAACTCAATTAAAACTTTTTGCAAGAGGATAGTTTATATGATTTATATGTAAAATATATTTATATTCATGATTTATATGTAAAATATAATATTCAATTTATGAATATTTTACAAATAATAATACTTCAAAGCAATAAAAATATTCGTTTCGTTATATATTACAAATCCTTTGCTAATGCACTAAAAGGAATTATTTCCACCTTTGCTTACGAAAACGAATTTTTAAAGAATATGGTTGATTTATAGAATAGTTGTTCTTTAACGACGAATAAAACAAATTAAATCTACTATTCTGAAATATTTATACTAACACAAACCATGTAAATTGTCGTTTTTTTTTTTTTTTTTTTTTTTTTTCTTTTTTTTTTGTGAAAAATGTGATTTTAAAACGAACAATATCCAATACTAACTGATAATTACCATTAGACAACAAAAAAGACATCATTAGACAGCCTTAGTTCCACTTTCTGGATAAAAGGTGAAATGGTATAGATCGACACGCGCACACTCAAACGCTTTACGTGACAGGAAAGAATAATGTATTCAAAACTTCTATTGTAAAACAGAGTAATAATTCACTGTTTACGCTTAAGTCATATTTATGTAGAAAATTCTGGGCAATTTCCTTTTATGCTAGTTTACGTAACAAAGACAAATGGTTATGTAGAAGAATATGGAAGGATAAATAGTTTCGAATATAGAATGTAACTTCGACTGACTAAAGTGTGATTTTAAAATGATGGTTAGTCATATTTAAAAATTGTTTTAAAATGCAAGTTTAATTTGACTTAAGTTGTAAAACAGACTGCGGCAGACAGTATCTCATTTAAAGACTATAAGAATATTATTGTGTTTAAAGTGAAATAAACTTACCCTGTAAAAAAGGAAAATGCTTCTTCATACCCCAAAATATAATGTAACCCAGAAATAAATGTATACAATAATCTCTTCCGAATTATCCAAGATTCCAAAAGGACTTCTCTATCATTAGAAGGCCTATAAACTAATATATTTTCGAGATTTATGGAATCATGTATGAAAACAAATTTATTTTGCTGCCACCGATTTTCGGAAACATTTCCGAGTAGTTTCTGTAGTGTATAATTGAGTACGTTAGTTTCAAAACTAGCCTTATCCAGAAAATAAAAATTTAAAAAATCATGAAAAACCTCTGACTGCGTCCATTGATATTCAATGTAAACCAATATTTTACAATGCTAGAAATACACGATAAAAGCAGTGTTTTCGCAGATTGTAGTGTTTTCTCAGGCAGGTTCACCAATAGAATAGATTGATAGAGAAAACTCAATTTTTTAAATTTTGGATAAGGCGAGTTTTGAAAATCACATATTCAATTCAGTTCTCTCAAATTAGAATATAGGTTTTTAGGATTTTATTAAACCGTTAGGGACGAGCGTCGCGTATACGTGACGCATAAGTGGGTCTGCTACTGGCGACTATTTTTATATTTTTCGCTGAATTGTTTTCCCTTAATTTTGTAGTATATTTCTCTTGCACGTGTTGTCAAAGTTTATCAGAAAGATTATTGTTCTGAAAAAGTGATGGGAGAAAGAATTTAAAAATAGTCGTCAGTGGCATAAGATACTCAGAATCCTTGATTATTCCCAGCAGTTATTTTTTATTTTAATGTTTACTTTATTTAATCTGAGCATTTTCTCGATTCAATTAGGCAAAATATCTGTTTTAAAAAACCGGGGGTAAAAGATTAAAAAATCTGTAGAAGACGCACATCGCGACGAGGTTAATTCTTATTCAAACATCTTCAGCGACGTAATTGAAAGTATGCACGAAGAATAATAAAATATTAGTAATTTTAATGTTACTGTTGTTAATTTATCATGTTTTTCTGTAAAACTTTTTTGCTGAACATGAAAGCGTTTAATTTACTTGCGTCGTCTTTCGATGTTAATGGATAGATATAGTTGTGACTTGTGCTATGTAAAATTGCACACTTACTATTTCGTATTCCTTCTTGAACATGATGCTATTTTTTTTTTTTTTTTAAGCCAGGTCCGTTGAACAAAGAATCCGTTTCAATATAAGAATTTAATTTTGACGAAAAAAAACCCGCCCTTTTCCTCTTGCACCCTGTTTTATTCACGTATTTCTTATTTTCCCCAGTAGACGGTTAGGTTAAAGGACAAACATATCCGTGCATAATGCTGGCGTCATTTTGAGAATGGCAAAACTTGTCTGTGAAATTTCGGTTTTCCATTTTTACTAGTGCATTTTTTTAAATTTCTAAACATCGCACATTTTTAATTTTTATACCATCATATAGGAAAAAAGTCTTCTTTCAAATGCAATTTGTTTGAAAACTGTATCTTAATTCACTAATTTATTATTTAAAATTTGAATTAATTTTCGATACATTATTTTTTCTTAATTTTTAATGACATTTCTGTAATGATGGTAATTAAATTGCTCCCTTTTTCTGGATAAAAGGGAGAAAATGGAAAACGAAAGGAAAAATAATATTGTGATTGAATTGCATTTTTCAAGAATTACAAACTTATTTTCACATATTCAAGCTGCATGAATCACTTTATTTTAGAAAGCAAAAAATCGTTTGGCACTGGAATATTCAGATAAATCCCATTGACGTAAAAAGAAAAAAAAAAACAATCCATCATAGTCTTTTTAAAACTTTTCACAAGAACGTTAAAAACAAAATGTTTTAGCGAGGGAAATTATAGAATATGTGGTTTTTTATTGGGAAAGCTTTTGACTTAAATTTTAAATATAATTTAATATTGTATCTAATAAAATTAATACAATAATTGACTTCTAAATTTACAATAAAGTTAGATTTCATTTTCCCAAAAAGAATCAAATGATCTCATGCAATTCAAAACTACAGATCGGGTTGCCACACAGCTAGTATTATTAATGATTGGCTTAGAACTTTTTATTCATATCTGGAATAGTCCGCCGCAGAACTTCCCGGAAATATCTTCCAGCAGAAGTAACTACAGGAAAACTAGACTTGTGTTTACCTCAGCAATTTTTATCATAAATTAAGTGAGAATTTCAAGTTTGGAAGCAATAAATGTTGAGTTGAGACACAAAAAGTCCTTCCGGCCAGTGCCGGGAGGAAGAGGTAGATTTCATAATCCTTATTTTAAAAAAAAACAACTTATATCATGCAAACACACGAAGCTCAATTTAGTGGAAACCGAATATAGGAGATTCAATACTAATTTTTATCAATATAATGAATGAGAATTTCGCGAAATTAGTCAGTTTTATCCAAGCTGTTTTTCTTTAAAGTAACTTATATTTGGCTGCCAAATTCGGCGATTTCTTAAAGTGCCTGTAATTTTAAGACAACATGGTGGATGAGGCTAAGCAGTGAACTTGGTCGAGACCTTAGTAATTGCTGTGCACATGCTCACTCACATCGGAATCGGTTAATATATAGGAGTGCTGTCGCATGCAAAAAATCAGATTTTTCAAAATGTCACCCACAATAGAAATTGAAACTGCTATATCTGAGCCATTTTTTAAGGTAAAGACAAACAAAAAATGCTCCTGAATCCTTATATCAAGATCAAATACTTAAGAAAGAAACCTTTTTCAGTTTCTAATTTTTTTGCACCTCACTTTAAATATATATATAATTTTTAATTTAATGGCCGCCATTTTGAAACAAGATGGCTGATGAATCTGGCCAGCGAACTTGGTCGAGGTGTTGATGTATACTATCCACGTGCCTTCTTACATCGAAATAGGCGAATACGTGTGTTATCGCGTGACAAATACAAGATCGTTTCAAAATGTTAGCCATGCTAGAAATTCAAAGTGCTATAAATCAACCATTTTTTAAGATATCAACAAAAGAACAAATTTTCAGAAACAAAAACTTCTCCGAAATCTTTGTATCAAGGCCAAACATTTAAAAAAAATCTTTTTCAGTTTCCAATTTTTTAATACCTCATTTTAAATTTTAAATTTAATTTTTTTAAAAATGGCAACCCTTTTGAAACAAGATGGCGAATGAAGCTGGCCAACGAACTCGGTCGAGACATTGGTATGTACTATGTACAGACCAAGTTACATCCAAATAGGTTCATAAATACGTCTGTTATCGCGTGACAAAAATCAGGTCGTTTTAAAATGTCAGCCACAAGAGAAATTCAAAATGCTATTACTCAGCGATTTTTTTTAGATATAGACGAAAGAAAAACTGTTCCGGAATCTTTGTATTAAGGTCAAACACATACAAAAAAAATCTTTTTCATTTTCCAATTTTTTTGGTATCTCATTTAAATTTTTTTATTTTTTAATTTTTTAAATGGCCGCCATTTTGAAACAAGATGGCGGATGAAGCTAGACAACGAACTCGGTCGAGATATTTGTATGTACTATGTACACACCAAGGTACATCCAAGTCGGTTCATAAATACGCCTGTTATTACGTGAGAAAAATCAGGACGTTTCAAAATGTCAGCCACGCTAGAAATTCAAAAAGCTATAACTCAGCCATTTCTTAAGATATAGACGAAACAAAAACTGCTCCCGAATCTTTTTATCAAGGTCAAACACATAAGAAGAAAATATTTTTTCAATTTTCAATTTTTGGTACCACATTTCAAATTTAAATTTTTCTTAAAAATTTAAATGGCCGCCATTTTTAAACAAGATGGCGGGTGAAGCTGGCCAACGAACCCGGTCGAGACATTGGTATGTACTATGTATAAACGAAGTTACATCCAAATCGGTTCATAAATACGCCTTTTATCGCGTGACAAAATTCAGGACGTTTCAAAATGTCAGCCACGCTAGAAATTCAAAATGCTATAACTCAGCCATTTTTTAAGATATAGACGAAACAAAAACTGCTCCGAAATCTTTGTATAAAGGTCAAATACATAAGAAAAAAACATTTTTCCATTTTCAATTTTTTGGTACCATATTTCAAATTTTAAATTTTTAAAAAAAATTTAAATGGCCGCCATTTTGAAACAAAATGGCGGATGAAGCTGGCCAACGAACTCGGTCGAGAGATTGGTATGTACTATGTACACACCGAATTACATCCAAATCGGTTCATAAATACGCCTTTTATTGCGTAACAAAATTCAGGACGTTTCAAAATGTCAGCCATGCTAGAAATTCAAAATGCTATAACTCAGCCATTTTTTAAGATATAGACGAAACAAAAACTGCTCCGGAATCTTTGTATAAAGGTCAAATACATAAGAAAAAAATATTTTTCCATTTTTAATTTTTTGGTACCACATTTCAAGTTTTAAATTTTTTTAAAAATTTTAAATGGCCGCCATTTAGAAACAAAACGGCGGATGAAGCTGGCCAACGAACTCGGTCGAGAGCTTGGTATGTACTATGTACACACCGAATTACATCGAAATCGGTTCATAATTACGGGAGTTACAGTGTGACATAGGTCAGATATATATATATATATATATATATATATACATATATATATATATATATATATATATATATATATATATATACATATATATATATATATATATATATATCAATTTTGAACGGAGGGTGGTTTCGGGGTCTGGGGGTCATGATCGATGAAAATATACCAAAATTTTTTGAAATCGCTTTCCTCCGAACGGCTGCAATAGGTAGCTTTTTTGTAAAGAAAGCTACCTAAAATATCAGAGGCAATTTAAGACCTGAGTATTAGATTTTAAACTTAGAAAAAGAATCTGGGAATTTAATTTAAATTTAGAATTAAAAAAATACATTTTCTTATCCTTTTATGTATTTATAGAAATATATATGTATACGCGTATATATTTTTTAAGTCTTAAAATATTTATAGAATGTGACTGAAAATTATTGCAGCATTCCTGAAAACCTTTCATGACACACCAGTGTGTCCGATACTGGATGAAGACCCCTATTCAATTATATTTAATATTTTGAAGTTCTTAAACTAATTTTTGTTTAAAGGATCATTTATAAGTTGTAGTTTTTGTAATATTTCTTTTCTTCCTCTTGTATTTTCATTTTTTAAGGAAAATAATGTCGAGAAGAAAACCATAACATAAAATCCATTCCCATCGAAATATTTGTTTATGCAAAATTTGTTCAAATGTATTTAATACCAGAATAACAAAGATGGAAGTTTGCAAGTATCGAAGAGAATAAAAACTAAAAATAATTTTTAAATTATCGTGGTGAAATGAATCCATAAATATCACGATCGCGTGCATTCACTTTAATCTAGAATTGGAAATGTAATTATATAAAATGAATTTCTTATAGCCGCAGAAATTTCTGCAGAGATAAATAGAAGTGATTTATTTTTCAAAATTATTTTCTTTAAGACTATAGGAATTAGACTCAAGAGAAAAAAAATGTATCATTTAAATAATTTCTCTGGAAAAAATAAAGTTTTAAATAAGAGTCAAAATTTAGGTGCTTACATTATTTAAACGCGTCTGAGATTATTTATGTTGGATATTATGACCGTTTATTTTTGTTGTATAAATAAATTTTAAGTGTGCATTTTGAGAAACATGCATCAACAAATCTGTGTCTTGTTTCTTACTAAAATGAAGTATCAGATCAAAACTTAAGAAGAAAAAAAAAACATGTATACCACATACCGCAATTTACATGAGCCATGCTACCTGGAAACCCAACTTCGTTTTTTTCTTATAACATCTTTATACCAGGGAAAACAAAGAACATCAAATACCGAAATTTACATGAGCCAAGCTAGCTGAAAACGCTACTTCGTTTTAGGTAGCTTTCATTACAAAAAGCTACCTATTGCAGCCGTTCGGAGGAAAGCGATTTCAAAAAATTTTGGTATATTGTCATCGATCATGACCCCTAGACCCCGAAACCACCCTCCGTTCAAAATTGATATATATATATATATATATATATATATATATATATATATCTGACCTATGTCACACTGGAACTCTCGTAATTATGAACCGATTTCGATGTAATTCGGTGTGTACATAGTACATACCAATGTCTCGACCGAGTTCGTTGGCCAGTTTCATCCGCCATTTAAATTTTTTTTTTAAATTTTAAATTTGAAATGTGGCAACAAAAAATTAAAAATGGAAAAATATTTTTTTTCATATATATTTGACCTTTATACAAAGATTTCGGAGCAGTTTTTGTTTCGTCTATATCTTAAAAAATGGCTGAGTTTGAATTTCTAGCGTGGCTGACATTTTGAAACGTCCTGAAATTTGTCACGCGATAAAAGGCGTATTTATGAACCGAATTGGATGTAACTTCGTTTATACATAGTACATACCAATGTCTCGACCGGGTTCGTTGGCCAGCTTTATCCGCCATCTTGTTTAAAAATGGAGGCCATTTAAATTTTTAAGAAAAATTTAAATTTGAAATGTGGTACCGAAAAATTGAAAATTGAAAAAAAAATTTCTTCTTATGTGTTTGACTTTGATAAAAAGATTCGGGAGCAGTTTTTGTTTTGTCTATATCTTAAGAAATTGCTGAGTTATAGCATTTTGAATTTCTAGCGTGGCTGACATTTTGAAACGTCCTGATTTTTGTCACGTAATAACAGGCGTATTTATGAACCGATTTGGATGTACCTTGGTGTGTACATAGTACATACAAATATCTCGACTGAGTTCGTTGGCCAGCTTCATCCACCATCTTGTTTCAAAAGGGCGGCCATTTAAAAAAATTTTAAAAATAAAAAAATTAAAATGAGATGCTAAAAAATTGGAAAATGAAAAATATTTTTTTTGTATGTGTTTGACATTAATACAAAGATTCCGGAACAGTTTTTGTTTCGTCTATATCTTAAGAAATGGCTGAGTAATAGCATTTTGAATTTCTAATGTGGCTGACATTTTAAAACGACCTGACTTTTGTCACGCGATAACAGGCGCATTTATGAACCGATTTGGATGTAACTTGGTCTGTACATAGTACATATCAATGTCTAGATCGAGTTCGTTGGCCAGCTTCATTCGCCATCTTGTTTCAAAAGGGTTGCCATTTAAAAAAAATTAAATTTTAAATTTAAAATGGGGTATTAAAAAATTGGAAAATGAAAAAGATTTTTTTTTATGTGTTTGGCCTTGATACAAAGATTCCGGAGCAGTTTTTGTTTCTGAAAATTTGTTCTTTTGTTTACATCTTAAAAAATGCTTGAATTATAGCACTTTGAATTTCTAGCATGGCTAACATTTTGAAACGATCTTGTATTTGTCACGCGATAACACACGTATTCGCCTATTTCGATGTAAGAAGGCATGTGGATAGTATACATCATTACCTCGACCAAGCTCGCTGGCCAGATTCATCAGCCATCTTGTTTCAAAATGGCGGCCATTAAATTAAAAAAAATACATATATTTAAAGTGAGGGGCCAAAAAATTAGAAATTGAAAAAGGTTTCTTTCTTAAGTATTTGACCTTGATATAAGGATTCAGGAGCATTTTTTGTTTGTCTTTACCTTAAAAAATGGCTCAGATATAGCAGTTTCAATTTCTATTGTGGGTGACATTTTGAAAAATCTGATTTTTTGCATGCGACAGCACTCGTATATATCAACCGATTCCGATGTGAGTGAGCATGGGCACAGCAATTACTAAGGTCTCGACCAAGTTCACTGGTTAGCCTCATCCACAATGTTGTATTAAAATGGCAGGCACTTTAATAAATCGCCGAATTTGGAAGCCAAATATAAGTTACTTTAAAGAAAAGCAGCTTGGTTAAAGCTGACTAATTTCGCGAAATTCTCATTCATTATATTGATAAAAATTAGTATTGAATCTCGTATATTCAGTTTTCACTAAATTGAGCTTCGTGTGTTTGAATGCTATAAGTTGGCTTTTAGGTAGCTTTCTTTACAAAAAAGCTACCTATTGCAGCCTTTCGGAGGAAAGCGATTTCAAAAAATTTTGGTATATTTTCATCGATCATGACCCCCAGACCCCGAAACCACCCTCCGCTCAAAATTGATATATATATATATATATCTGACATATGTCACACTGTAACTCCCGTAATTATGAACCGATTTCGATGTAATTCGGTGTGTAAATAGTACATACCAATGTCTCGACCGAGTTCGTTGGCCAGCTTCATCCGCCGTTTTGTTTCAAAATGGCGGCCATTTGAAATTTTTAAAAAAATTTAAAACTTGAAATGTGGTACTAAAAAATTAAAAATGGAAAAATATTTTTTTCTTATGTATTTGACCTTTATACAAAGATTCTGGAGCAGTTTTTGTTTCGTCTATATCTTAAAAAATGGCTGAGTTATAGCATTTTGAATTTCTAGCGTGGCTGACATTTTGAAACGTCCAGAATTTTGTCACGCGATAAAAGGCGTATTTATGAACCGATTTGGATGTAATTCGGTGTGTACATAGTACATACCAAGCTCTCGACCGAGTTCGTTGGCCAGCTTCATCCGCCATTTTGTTTCATAATGGCAGCCATTTAAAATTTTTTTAAAAATTTAAAATTTGAAATGTGGTACCAAAAAATTGAAAATGGAAAAATATTTTTTTCTTATGTATTTGACCTTTATACAAAGATTTCGGAGCAGTTTTTGTTTCGTCTATACCTTAAATAATGGCTGAGTTATAGCATTTTGAATTTCTAGCGTGGCTGACATTTTGAAACGTCCTGAATTTTGTCACGCGATAAAATGCGTATTTATGAACCGATTTGGATGTAACTTCGTTTATACATAGTACATACCAATGTCTCGACCGGGTTCGTTGGCCAGCTTCACCCGCCATCTTGTTTAAAAATGGCGGCCATTTAAATTTTTAAGAAAAATTTAAATTTGAAATGTGGTACCAAAAATTGAAAATTGAAAAAATATTTTCTTCTTATGTGTTTGACCTTGATAAAAAGATTCGGGAGCAGTTTTTGTTTCGTCTATATCTTAAGAAATTGCTGAGTTATAGCATTTTGAATTTCTAGCGTGGCTGACATTTTGAAACGTCCTGATTTTTCTCACGTAATAACAGGCGTATTTATGAACCGACTTGGATGTACCTTGGTGTGTACATAGTACATACAAATATCTCGACCGAGTTCGTTGGCCAGCTTCATCCGCCATCTTGTTTCAAAATGGCGGCCATTAAAAAAATTAAAAAATATAAAAAAAATTAAATGAGATACCAAAAAATTGGAAAATGAAAAAGATTTTTTTTGTATGTGTTTGACCTTAATACAAAGATTCCGGAACAGTTTTTCTTTCGTCTATATCTAAAAAAAAAAAACGGCTGAGTAATAGCATTTTGAATTTCTCTTGTGGCTGACATTTTAAAACGACCTGATTTTTGTCACGCGATAACAGGCGTATTTATGAACCTATTTGGATGTAACTTGGTCTGTACATAGTACATACCAATGTCTCGACCGAGTTCGTTGGCCAGCTTCATTCGCCATCTTGTTTCAAAAGCGTTGCCATTTAAAAAAAATTAAATTTAAAATTCAAAATGAGGTATAAAAAATGGGAAAATGAAAAAGATTTTTTTTTATGTGTTTGTCCTTGATACAAAGATTCCGGAGCAGTTTTTGTTTCTGAAAATTTGTTCTTTTGTTGATATCTTAAAAAATGGTTGATTTATAGCACTTTGAATTTCTAGCATGGCTAACATTTTGAAACGATCTTGTATTTGTCACGCGATAACACACGTATTCGCCTATTTCGATGTAAGAAGGCATGTGGATAGTATACATCAACACCTCGACCAAGTTCGCTGACCAGATTCATCAGCCATCTTGTTTCAAAATGGCGGCCATTAAATTAAAAATATATATATATATATTTAAAGTGAGGTGCAAAAAAATTAGAAATTGAAAAAGGTTTCTTTCTTAAGTATTTGATCTTGATATAAGGATTCAGGAGTATTTTTTGTTTGTCTTTACCTAAAAAAATGGCTCAGATATAGCAGTTTCAATTTCTATTGTGGGTGACATTTTGAAAAATCTGATTTTTTGCATGCGACAGCACTCCTATATATTAACCGATTCCGATGTGAGTGAGTATGTGCACAGCAATTACTAAGGTCTCGACCAAGTTCACTGCTTAGCCTCATCCACCATGTTGTCTTAAAATGACAGGCACTTTAAGAAATTGCCGAATTTGGCAGCCAAATATAAGTTACTTTAAAGAAAAGCAGCTTGGATAAAGCTGACTAATTTCGCGAAATTCTCATTCATTATATTGATAAGAATTAGTATTGAATCTCCTATATTCGGTTTCCACTAAATTAAGCTTCGTGTGTTTGCATGATATAAGTTGGCTTTTTTTAAATAAGGATTATGAAAGCTACCTCTTCCTCCCGGTACTGGCCGGAAGGACTTTTTTTCTTATAGCATCTTTATAACAGGGAAAACAAAACATATATACACCACATACCGAAATTTACATGGACCACGCCACCTGAAATACAACTTCGTTTTTTATTTGTAACGTCTTTATATCAGGAAAAACACGTATTTTTCTATTAGCCGGACGCAGGCGATTGAATCGCTAGCAATTTGAATATATTGACAAAATTTAGTTTAGATTGATAGTGACAAAATTTAGTTTCCATGGTTCTGATTACAAAAAAAAGTTATTTATGCTCTTGTATTTAGCCCCTTGAGGGGCAGTGGGATATATTTTATCCCAACTATGGTTAATGAAGATTTGCACCGGAAAAATTTTATATAATTTTACTTTTCTAACTTTGGTGGAAAAGAGTCGTAAAATTGCTTTTCCTTTATACAATAAATTCTTTTGGAGATTTCGGTGTGATTTCGACATTACAGAAACACAATTACTTGCCCCTCAAAGTGTTAAGATGTAAAGGGTAGCTAAAAACTGTTTCTAAACAATTCAATATTTTAAAAAGAACTTAAATTCCAAATGGTAGCTGATTTTAAGATGCAAATTCTTGTAAGCTCAACATCAACCATTTATAAATTTTATAACTTTCATTATTCAAAAAGAAAATTTAAATCTATTAAAAAATTAAAATAGATGAGAATTTTATTATCATATAGAAATTTATTATCTTAATGGGGTTAAAACAAAACACCATTTTGAATTTCAAGTTTCTATTTTCAACAATATCACAGTAATCATAATTTTAGACTTCTATTTTTTGCATGCTTTTAAGTATTGAATGTTTCAAAAACTGATTTTTACGAGTATGTAAATATAACCTTCTTGAATTATTCAAAATTTTTCGTCCTAACAAAATTTGAAATACAAAATTCGAAAGCTATTTAAATGTTTTCCGCTTATTTTACATTTATAAATTTTGAATGTTTTAAGAAACTGTTTTTAGTGAACATTTAGATCCTAAAATTATCCAAAATGCCAAATGGAAAGCCTATAGCAGAGCACAGACCTTCACTGTCACTTTTCCACCATTTATTTTTAAATCGGAAATAGCAGTTCCAGTTAATATCTACGCCCGTTCCCTCCTCGCGCACCTATACAAACAAGCATTTCTTCTTTATAATTTTCCTATGGCTTACATTAATTATAACAAAAAGCCGACATAAACAGGGGAAAATATCTTTATTTAATGTGAAACATGAAGCAATTTTAAAACAGTCTCCAAAACTGAGTGACAAATACCATTAGGTAACTGAAAAGGCATCATGAGATATTCTTTGTTCCCTTTCTAGATAAAAGGTGAAATAATATATATTGAAATTCGCCGGGCTGAACGGCTTTTATGTGAAAGGAAAGAGTGATATATGACAAAGCTTGTATTGTAAAACAGAGTAATATTTCACTGTTTACGTTTAAATCATACTCTTTGTACGAAAATCTAAGTTATTTCCTTTCATGTTAGTTTATGTAACAAAGAAAAACAATTAAGAAGAATAATAATTAAAGATTAAATGATTCGGATATGGAGTTTTACTGTTTGATCGATCGAATTGTCATTTAACACTTTGTATCCTGAATTTTGAATACAAAAATTGCTTCATCGGAATAATTATTTACGCTAATGTCTAAGATATCCAGAACAACAGATATAATAATAATTTAACTTTTGGATATTTTTTTTAATTAAAAAAAAAATTAAAACATATTTAAATTAGTCGGATGTGGCAATCAGAAAACTTTCTATTATCTCATACATGTTAATATTTCCTGAAAAAGAAAGCATATCAGTGCCACCGGTTAGGTGATTTACATCGAAATCTAATCAGCAACAACTTATGTCAAGTTGTAGCTGAGTCTGAAGTTTGATGAAAATGCGTGCATTAGTTTTTGAGGTAGAACTATTGCGGAAATCGTAAAAAAAAAAAAAAAAATCTACATAGCAGCGCCAACTGTTAGTCGATTTACTCCGAAAATTAATCAGGATCAATTTATATCAAGGCCTAACTGAATCTAAAGTTCGATGAAAATTCTTGTATTGTTCCTTGAGATACAGTTATTGTGCAAATCGTTTTAAATGTACCCTAACAGCGTCACCTGTTGGACGATTTACACTAAAAACTAAACAGCAGTAATTTATAACAGAGAATGACTGCGTCTGAGGTTCGGTGAAAATACGCGCATTAGTTCTTGAGATAGATCTATTGCGATAATCATGAATAATGCCACATAGCAGTGCCAACTGTTGGGTGATTTAAACTACAAAGTAATCAGCAGAAAATTATGTCAAGGACTAACGGATTCTGAAGTTTTGTAAAAATCCGTGCATTAGTTATTGAGATATAGCTAATGCGAAAATCGTGAAAAATGCAGCATAGCAGCGCACCTGTTCCCGATTCTACCAAAAAGTAATCAGCACCAGTTTATATCAGGGACTAACTGAATGTAAAGTTCTGCTAAATTCTGTTCATAAGTTCTTGAGATAGAGCGCCCACAAAATTTTTGTCACACACACACAGACAGACAGACAGACAGGCAGGCAGGCTCACAGACATACTCACATGCAAATATTTTGTAAAAACATGTTTTTATGGTTCTGAGACCCCTAAAACGTGTAAATCCGTCGAAAATTTGCATGAATCCAATACTTTCTTCTTGTAAAGATAAAAGAAAGTAAAAATCGGTAGTTATAGATCTTTTTGCAAAATATTTGCAAGAATATAATTAGATAAATTAACAAAAAATACTGTTACGGAAAACTCGTAATTCTTAGAAGAACAGTGTACAAAAAATATCTGTGTGATCCTTTCTGTGGCAGAGTAGTGTTTTGCAGTGTCAAATTTTTCGTATAACATTTACTAATAGGCTAAAAACTACACCTATGTAAATGGTTGAGACAATAACCACATTAAAAAATATTTAGCTTCGCCTGTTTCACTGTGCTTTCTAAATAGGATTGAACAAATTATTTTGTATGAAAAGGGCTATCTATTTTTAATAGTTGACGTATTAAATAAATGTAACCTTGAGGTTTCTTTAATGTTACTTATAAGTATTGTCAGGATATAAAGGGTTAAGGGTCATAGGACTTTTAAACCTTCAAAACATGAAATCTTTGAAAAGATACCTATATTAAAGATTAATCATATCTGATTGCTTTAAAACAATATAAATGACAATGTTACATGAATGAAATGGCGCTGTTGTTAAATGTGGAATAATTTAAAAGAAAGAACTTTAGGAGTCTCAGGACTCTTAAAACTTTTACATTTTCCAAATTCAAATTTTCGTAAATGTTAAACTCCTATCTTTTCTCAACATTTTGATATAACTATTCCCTTAAAATTCTCGTTAGAACAGAAATTATGGCTTTTAGAATTATACCCGCTCAATAGCTGAAGCGCCGTTTCCGAAACTTTGAAGCTGCACAATATCAGAAAACACTGAACATTTTTTCGTGAAATTTTTAAAGCATATTTTTCATGTTAGTCTGAAAAACTGATCCTAAAATTTCCTTTTTAATGTTCGAAAAAATATTTCTTTAGTTGCTTATACTGTTGAAAATTTCTAAATTTTGCATTAGCTAAATACAACTTTGTCATAAAAATACTTTAAATAGAAAATTATTTAGGTTCAGGATAATTATTATAATCTGAAGTATAAGTAGGCTCCAAAATTTTCATTCTTGATGCAAAATTTATTTTGTAATCCTGCGTGAAATATGTTATGCCGATATTCTGCTCGTCAAATGCCTGACAGTTTGGAGCCTGTAAAGACTAATTCTGCAGCTTGTATTTTTTTAAATACATGACATGAAAGAACATACTTATATCTTTCATCTCAATTAAAATTGTGTCTTAAATTCGAATACATTTTAATATATTAAATGTTGAAAATGGTGTTTTGTTTTTCATTTTATTCAATTTTAAGAGTCCTGAGACCCCTTAAAGTATTTGTTCTCAAAATGGGATTTATACGCATTGCACGCAAGATAGCTAAAAACAAATTTCGACATTTTCTCCTGAAAATTTCTAGATATATAGTATACTGCAATCTCTGTAATGTAAACCTAAAATTTAATCTCTTTTTGTAGATGCATTTTTTGCCTAGAGTTTTATTGCTAAACTTTAAAATTTTATGGAAGCAAGATACAGTTTTGTTTTTAAAACATTAAAATACTTAAAAAAAACAATTTTTTAATTGTTCTTTGTAACCGCAAGACTCTCAAATGTAATAATAAGTGATGTCTCAAATATAATAATAAGTAACAACAATAAATTTTGTTTTATATGCAGAAATTACTTTCTAATCAAGCGCGCTAGCTGTGAATCTAATTTTTTTTTTTTTGTTCTGCAAGTTTAAAAATCAATGCAACAGCTATTTTTCTTTCTTATAATCTAAAAAAAAACATCAGATGAAAGACGAAACACTTCTCTTTTACAACCTTTAAAATTTTGTTTTTTAATGTATACTTTTTAAGATATAAAATAACAACAAAAAAAAATGGTAATTTTTTATCACTTTTCTACATATTTAAGGCTTTATGACCACTTAAGGTGGTTCTCAAGTGCACTGTTCAACAAGACTGAAACTTTCTGACACGCTTACTGACAAATATTTAAACGTAAAGGTACAAATTGGCCGGGCTGGCTATTGAAGCGATTTGGAATGGAAATGAGTATATATATATATATATATATATATATATACATTTCTTATCGAATTATAAGCGATTTTGGGTCACGTGACAAACACCGGTTTTCCCTTCTCTTTGGCTTATTTTTCACCTTTCACCTGGAAATTCGGATCAAAAAGCAAACTTTGACTGTATTTTCCGAAAAATCTTTTACATTCATCAAAAAATACAAAAAGTTTTTTGATTACATAGTTTCTGAATAGCGACACTTGGCAGTTTCATGCATTTCCGAACAAAAATGGAATAAAACTTGTGTCCTACTTAATATTGTTTGTCTTGATGTGTACTATCACCACTTAAAGTTTTGCCGAAGAGTTTAGATACATCCTGTATATTACATAAGATATTTGATTTTTAATATAAATTTATCAAATGCAATAAAAATACATTAAAGAAAATATTTTTGTTCTTGAATTTCAATTTTACATGAACTAATTAAAGATATTCTTTGATACTTCTTACGTTGGTTACAGCTTTAAATAAACAGTTCCAAATACTGAGATATAATGTGAAATCTCCAGTTATTGACATCTAACCAGTTACTGACGCTTCAGCAAAAATCTAACTCAAATAAGCATTTTCTTGCAACATTTTGCAATGTAAATTCATCTAATGTTAACTTAGACGCATATTTTTATTTTGGAGTCAATTTATTCACCACCAGTAGGCCAAAAACATATCTAATGATGAAGAAAACTTTTGACGACACAAAAAGTTCCATTTTGAGCCTCCATGTTATTTCTGAAATTAAGGTAGTGTTTTTAGGATCCCGTACTTAAAAAGTACAGACGAAACCATGATAAGATCACTGCTGTGTCTGTCTGTCTGTCTTTCACAGCCATTTTATTCGTAAATTATGGAACGTGGGAAGTTTAAATTGGGGAAGTAATAGAGACCCACAAATTTAAAGATTATTAAACAGTCACAAATATATATAGGAAAAATGTAGAGAAGCTAATTAAGATAGTCGGTAAAAAATAATTTCTTTGTATATCGTGTGAAACTTTTGTAACGCTAAACTCAAAAATATATTTGTTTTAATTTTTGGTATTACATTTTCATATATATTGTCGAAAATTTACTGCAAAAATATGTCCCCACCCGTTCTATTTTCCGAATCTACTGAAACTAAAATTAAAAAAAAAAAATAGAGGTAGTCGACGTTAATTTAATCCTTGCAGGTAAATTACAGCGATTTCCCTAGGTCAAAAAGTTTTTGAGAAAAACGCATTTTCCCGTAACACTCAAATTTCTATTTGCGGGCATTCAGCAAAGATACTGAGGAATTCTGGAGGTATCTATCGTATTAGAAGCATAAAAGCATTGTTGATAATGATTTTCAAAAAAAGTCGTCGATAATTAGCCGAGATATTAACCCTTAAAGATACAGACGATTTGGACAGACATAACAATAGGAGCGGCGTACTCTACGTGCTATCGACTTTTAAAGCCTATATAACAAATTTAATGATAGATTTGTGTAATGTAATGCCCAGTAGCAGTATAAATGCAATAAACGTCAAATTGTTAACACAGACTAATTTAATTAGAATTAATCACATAAACACTCTGGGATTCGCGACTAGTTTGTAATGATACGCCTCCTGTGTTTTAAAAAGTTAATTAAAAATATCTGAAAAAACGCGGCACGGACCAAAGCGCGTTGCAATTTTTGCGACCTCCTTTCTAAACGCGCTTCTCACAATACCAGCTTTAAACTGTGAATAAGTATTTCCTTTTCCATACACTGTAAAAAGAAAAGATTATTAGTACGCTGAATTTAGTTTTATGAAATGCCAAATGAAGTTTAAATATGCACTATTTTTATTGTCAACACCGAATTAAGTTCATCATAAACAGATTAGGATAAGATTTAAAAAGGAGTTACACAGAATACCAATATTTTATATTATTTAGTTTTCCTGTCTCTTTGAACTTTTATGGTATACTCATTCATACTTTTTAAAGTTATGTACATCTATATTTATCCCTACGTTGTATAGTTTTTTACAAAGTCTTATTATTCTTTGAGAAACGAGTTCTTTAATAATACAGTTAAAAATTCATATATTTATTAAAGAGTATTCATATATTTATTAATAATTATATTTCATATATTTATTACCCACTGAGCGCGAGTAATACTTGCACTTGGCCATTTATTTAAAATCTATTTGTAATGTAAATATCCTAAATAATTTCTTAAAGTTATACTTGTAGAAATTATATAAACGACGCCGATGATACATAAGAACCAGGATTTCTGGTTTATAGTTATTTAAATTAGCTTAATGTGGAGCACCACTTACTGGTTCCGGTAATTTCAAAACACAAGTCTCCGACATAGTTGTTAATTATTGTTACTATTTAAGAAAGTTGAGATCTATTATTTGAACTGTTTAAAAAATCATAATAATGAATCTAGACACACGGCAGTGTGTCAGCCAAGTTCGCCTGACATAGCCGTGTGTTATTTACACGAACCATTTCGAGCTGTTTTCGTCAAATTTCGATGCTCTACTAATGAAAATCTATGAGACCTACGTACTTGTTATACGAAATGTGTAGTAAGGCCACCCTAATTACCTAAAATCCAAAATTTTATAAATAACGCATAATTAGTTTCCGAGATAATGACATTTGAAAATGTCTGATAATCGATCATTTTACCACTGACTGACTCACTCACTCATCAAAAAGATCTTGTATATCTACTGCAGCTACAGACTTCAAATTTCGTGCGAAGTTCGTTTACACTAAAAAACTAAAGAAAAAAAAATGGAGAAAATCGATGAATTACCCACCTGGGGGTGCCCATTTTTACTTTAACATTACGTCTATTAGGCGAAATTTTTATTTGCCTTAGGAGGGGACGCTGTTCTGTCGCCAAATACCGCCAAGTTTCTCGCGAACATGGGGATATCTCGCCAAATTTGGCGACCAAAATTAGTCGCCAAAAGTAACGAGACCTTGGCGATATCTCTAATATTTCGCCAAATCCCGATAGACTTCCATTGTAAACCTATCTACTTACTTGGGATTTATCTGGATTTACTTGCTTACAGAAAATCAACAAATTGATATATTTTAAAAATTGAGATATTTTAACAATTCTTTCTAAGTGAGCCCCTAATTAGGTTGAAGGAGTGAAATTTTGCATACTGATAGCTGAACACCTCACATCAAATTACAAACCATAAAATTTTGAAAAGTCGTACATTTAACCCTTTGCGCTCCCACATGTGTATTTTAAACAATTATTTCTAAGTGAGCCTCTAATTAGGTAGGAGGAGTGAAATTTTGCATACTTATAGCTGAACACCTCACATCAATCGATAAATGATAAAATTTTGAAAAAGTCGTACATTTAACCCTTTGCCCTCCCACATGTGCATTTTAAACAATTCTTTCTAAGTGAGTCCTAATTATGTTGGAAGCGTGAAATTTTGCATACTTATAGCTGAACACCTCACATGAAACGAGAAATCTTAAAATTTTGAAAAAGTCGTACATTTAACCCTTTGCGCTCCGCTATGTGTATTTTAAACAATTCTTTCAAAGTGAGCCTCTAATTAGGTTGGAGGCGTGAAATTTTGCATATTTATAGCTGAACACCTCACACCAAACGACAAATCATAAAATTTTCAAAAAGTCATACATTTAACCATTTGCCCTCCCACATGTGCATTTTAAACAATTCTTTCTAAGTGAGCCCTAATTATGTTGGAGGCGTAAAATTTCGCATACTGATAGCTGAACACCTCACATGAAACGAGAAATCTTAAAATTTTGAAAAAGTCGTACATTTAACCCTTTGCGCTCCGCTATGTGTATTTTAAACAATTCTTTCAAAGTGAGCCTCTAATTAGCTTGGAGGCGTGAAATTTTGCATATTTATAGCTGAACACCTCACACGAAACGACAAATCATAAAATTTTCAAAAAGTCATACATTTAACCATTTGCCCTCCCACATGTGCATTTTAAACAATTCTTTCTAAGTGAGCCCTAATTATGTTGGAGGCGTAAAATTTCGCATACTGATAGCTGAACACCTCACATGAAACGAGAAATCTTAAAATTTTGAAAAAGTCGTACATTTAACCCTTTGCGCTCCGCTATGTGTATTTTAAACAATTCTTTCAAAGTGAGCCTCTAATTAGGTTGGAGGCGTGAAATTTTGCATATTTATAGCTGAACACCTCACACCAAACGACAAATCATAAAATTTTCAAAAAGTCGTACATTTAACCCTTTTGGACTCCAACATGTGTATTTAAAAAAAAAATTCTAAGTAAGCCCCTATTTAGGTTGGAGGTGGGAAATTTTGCATACTTATAGCTGAACACCCCACATGAAATGACAAACCATAAAATTTTGAAAAAGTCGTACATTTAACCCTTTGGGCTTCCACATGCGTATTTTAAGCAATTCTTTCTAAGTGACACCCTATTTAGGTTGGAGGTATGAAATTTTGCATACTTATACCTGAACACCTCACATCAAATGATAAATCATAAAATTTTGAAAAAGTCGTACATTTAACCCTTTGGGCTTCCACATGCGTATTTTAAGCAATTCTTTCTAAGTGAGACCCTTATTAAAAGGCAGATTTGAAATTTTGCATACTTATAGCAGAACACCTGTGGCCAGGCGACAAATCATAAAATCTTGAAAAAGTCTTACGCTTAACCCTTTGAGGTACCACATATGTACTTTAAGCAATTCTTTCTAAGGGAGCCCCTAATTAAGTTGGAGACATGACTTTTTGCATACGTATAGGTGAATGCCTCAGACCACACGACAAATCATAAAATTTTCAAAAAGTCTTATATTATTTACTCCCCCGGGCTCCAACTTGTGTATTTTAAGCAATTTTTCTAACCTCCGCCCTTTTCACCCTGGGAGCACTTTTCCAACTTTTGCCGACACCCCTTTGACCATTCTTTCATATTATGCACATAGCCTTACATATTTCAGTTCCACTTTTTACCACCAGGGGCGCCTACTTATCTCGGGTGCTATGGGCTCAATCCCTTCGACTAATATATCTACGGATAGTATGTAAAACGGAGTTTCGTTCAGATAGAGGTTAGTTTAGAATAGAGTGCGCCCCTGGTTGCGAAATGTGGAACTAACAGATTTTTCAAAAGGATAGAGCGTTTTTAAAGGAATATCAAACGAAACCCTCGGTGCAATCTGTGATCACAGTTACCCACTTGTTATTTTCAAAATCATCAGAGAAAAGGATATTTAGTTAATTAAATTTGAAAATCCAGGAAGGGGCAATGTCCTTCCTCTGCACTGCCCCTTTGCCCGCAACCATGGATGAATGATACACAGTGTGTGGCATAAGCACATAACTTTATTTTTCACTTTCAGTACAAAAAAGCAGGCCCAGCAATAGGATATTTAATTGGAAAATTTAATAGGAAAATTTAATATAGAAATTTAATAGGAATTGTTGTTTCAGAAACAATAAAAATTTCGAATCAATACATTTCGTTTCAAAACATGCATTCAATGTAGCAGTATTAAAATATAGATTTCTGCCGCATATTGACAGCCAAATAGTTTGTTGTAGGAAATTAAAATTAAAATTGAATGTTGCTTGGTGAATAAAATAGTCACATGTAAACACATTAAAAAGCATTAAGTAAAGTGTCTAAATATATTGCAACTTTACAAAAAGTAATGGTATCTAACAAAAACATAGCTGTGAAAAAAGGGAGCCAAGTTCTGTAAAGACAATGGCAAGAAAAGAAGTGATATCTAAGTGGGTGCCAAGTTCAAATAAAATTCACTCAAACTTACCTACTGAAGTATTATAGCATTTTTAAAATTGTTTAGAAATAAAATTTATTGATAGCATATTAATAATAAATCTAGAACTTGGCAAGTTTTTGATATATGTTATGCCTATCAATTTCATGTCTTAATAAAATAGTGATGTTAATATTAATTTTAATGACATTACAAAAAAAATTAATGTAGTTTTATAAACAAATGACTCATGTTAAAGATTTGATAAACCAATAAATATACAGATACACTCCCGCTCGTCTTTGGTTATCACTGTAGCACCCACTCTCCAGAAACCTCAATGCAAGCAGACTAATATACCTGACAAAGAGACTGATATACTTACGCTTGTTCTTGGTCATCACTCTAGAGACTGCACCCCTTTAACCCTTTCAGGGGCAAATATCTTTTATTCGTGAAATGCTGAAATGATTGAATCACACCAGAATTTAAAATCAAATTTATTTCAAAATGGGTGAAAGCTCCTTTTCACGTATTTAATAAAATTAAACTTTTTATTCTATAATTCTGGTGTCAATGCGGCATTTTGCAGTTAAATTAGGTGGGCTATATTTTATCCCACCGCCCTTCAAGGGGAAGGAGCTCACTCAAATTAAGGCTTCCAATCATGAAATAACAAGATTTGATATAATAATGTCATTATTAAAAATAAATGACTCGTAGGTAAAAACTTGCCAAGTTCTAGATTTATTATTAATATGCTATCAATAATTTTTATTTCTAAACAATTTAAAAATGCTATAATACTTCTGTATGTAAGTTTGAGTGAATTTTATTTGAACTTGGCACCCACTTAGATATCACTTCTTTTCTTGCCATTGTCTTTACAGAACTTGGCTCCCTTTTTTCACAGCTATGTTTTTGTTAGATTAGATTTATCTGGTAGTCAACACTATTAAAATTTTAGTTGTTCTACTAGGTCCTGACACCATTTGTCCATGAACGTCAGTTATTCGATATCTGCATTACTAATAATTTAAAACACGTAAAAAGAGAGACGTGCATCAGTAGTATTATATCATATACAGGGTGTCCACTCTCAAAGGTGTCCAATGGATAACTCCTAAACCGTTAGTCATAGACATATAGTTCCAATTACAAAAATGTTTTCAATGAGGTAAATGAATATTTTAAAAGCGATTTACGTCAATAAAAACATTTCTTAAAAAAAAGCGAAATTAAAATTTTTATACTGTCTCCCGATCCTATAAGTTATATTTAGTAAAATTTTACTGTTACACTGACAAGTAAGATAAAAAAAAAGCCCCGTTATTCTACAATTAAAATTTGCCGAGTAATAACTGTTTAATGTTGAAGCATATTTTTTGTTGCAAATTAGGGGTCATTCACAAATTTTGTAGAAATATATTTTCTTCAGATATATTAACAAAATGGTTGAGAGTAAAATGAACATTGCAATGTAAATTTGAAATATTTGATCATTCTGACATATTAATGCAAAATATACAATTTGTAATAAACATATAAGAAGTAGAAAAAAAACAGAATTTTTGTTAAATAAAATGATGAAAATTATCAGTTTTAGCTTTTGATAATTTATTCTTATGTATTCATTACCGCTGAATCCGACATTGACCTTCTTTTTTACTATCACGTAAAGATTTTTTGCAAATCGTAAAATTTAAATTTAAAAAAAAGAAAAAATTTGATACTCTAAAATAGATGTCATTGTTGTGTTTTTAACTTTTGATAATTGATTTTTATGTATTTTTACCGCTTAATCCGTAAATGACTTTAATTTTTAACCATCATGTGAGGAATTTTCGCAAATTGTAAAATTCAAAGATAAAACTGAACCTCCTCTCCCACCTCATCGGACCCCTCAACTGTTTAGCTGTAAGAATCCCAGTATAAACCAAAAAATAAATTATTGAAATAAAATAAGTTAAATTAAATTAAAAGAATTTTACATCTGTTTTATAGTATCATATTTTCACTATATTTTAACTTTGACATTTACGATTTGCAAAAAAAAAAATTCTAATGTGACGGTTAAAAATGAATGTCATTTTCAGATTCAGTGCTAAAATGTGCATAAAAATCAATCATCAAAAGTTAAAAATACAGCCATTTCCTCCATTTTATAGTATCTGAATTTTGTTATTTTTTAACTTTGTTATTTTGTTATTTTTTTAACTTTGTCAATTTTTGATTTGCGAAAAATCCTGACATAATAATTAAAAATTAAGGTAATCTTTGGATTCAGTGCTAAAAATACATAAAAGTTAAAAAAACACAAACATCGCCACAGTCTTGTGTCATCAAATCTAAACCTTATACTTAAACTTCTTGGCGGTAATCTATCCGAAATTTTTTGTGTTATCCTGTAAAATAAGTATAAATGTTAACCACCGAAAATCATAATATTAGATTGTCATCGTATTTACGTCAGCGTGAAAAATTTAATCTCGGAAATTGAGTTAAAATACGAGTACAAATTTTGAACTGGAGAAACATACATATAATTCTTGAAATTAAATAAAAACTCATAAAAATAACATAATTTTTGTTAAAGGAAATGATGAAAGGAAGCAGTCTCAAATCCTTACAAAATAAAACATATGTTAAAATACAATTATTTTAGTCAATCTGAAACTTAATAAAAGTTAACCCAATCGTAATTCTAGTACGATTTTTTTCAAAGCGCAGATACACATTAAATAAGTTCTTCGAATACTTTAAGCACTTGGTATATGACCCCTCAATCAAGAGTCGAACTCATCTGTGTTCAGATGCAGAAAAGTGGTATAAGTAATGCATTTTCAAAGTTTCATAACTCGGTCAAATTTAGTGTTATATGAACGGAACTCTTTTTGTCTTACTTGTCAGTGTAACAGGAAAATTTTACTAAATAAAACTTATAGGACTGGGGAACGGTATAAAAATAAAAATTTCGTAATTTTTTAAGAATTGTTTTTATTGACCCAAATCACTTTTAAAATATTTGTTTACCTCATTTAAAACGTTTTTGTAATTGGAACTCTATGTCTATGATTAAAGGTTTAGGAATTAGCCATAGGACACCTTTGAGAGTGGACACCCTGTATAAATAAGGTTTAAGTAATTTGTTTTATTATAAAGATAAAATGACTTTTAAAGCATAAATTCCTTCAAATATAAATTAACTTGTCTTTTCTATCTTTACAAGTAAAGTGTCAGACACTAGTTCACTGTGTGTCAGTTATTGTTTTTTCAAAATGGGGTTGGTGTGTCAGTTACTGGGGTTATTCCCCGTATTAATGAAAAAATAATAATTTTTCATCACAGAGTGTATAAGTTTTGAGAATTTTGTCAACGATAATGTTTTAATCTATCTATATTATCCTTTCAAAAAGAAAAATAAATATAAAATGGATTTAAAATTCTGTATAATAGTGAGTTGAAAAAGAAAGAACTCACTCTCAACGTGTCAATTACCGGGTATTTCACTCTATATATTTTTTCGAAACTTAACAGAAATTTATAATTTGATTTAGTTTGAAGTTCATCAGCATACAGGCATTTAATTCATAAAACTATAATGATATATCTTTCTACTTTTAGACCTAGATAACCCCAAAACAGTTTCCACTTAATAAAAATAGAGTTCATGCTTGAAAAAAGGAACACAAAATTAACATGAAAGAAACATTGTTTTAGTTAACTTAAGAGAAACGATGTTTTTCAAGAAATAAAAAAAAGTTTATAATTAATCTCACAAAATTCTTACACTAACAAGAAATATACACTTTGTTTATAAGTTGTTAAACACGAAGCAATTTTAAAATTGAGTGACAATCACCGTTAGGAGACAAAAAAGACATCATTAGACATTTTTTGTTCTTCGTTGTGGATAAAAGTTTAAATGATATTATAGTGATAAACGTTGGGTTGAAAGTCTTTGTTCCCAAGTAGAGAAACAGTGATGCATGACAAAATTTGCGTTTTAAAATTGAGTAATGTTTCACTGTTTAAGATTAAGCCATACTTTTGTTGTAAAATCTGCGCTGTTTACTTTTATGTGAATTTCCACACAGAAAAGTGATTATGTAGGGAAAAAACATTAAAATACGAGGGCAAGTCAGTTAGTAGGTCACAAATGTCAATAAAAAAGGGAAACCAATATACGTACTTAAAATGCATGTCTATTTCTCTATATAATCGTCATTTACACTGATACATTTGTCCCATCTCTTTACCAGTTTTCTAATACCTGCTGCATAAAGTCTTTGGATTGCACTCTCAGTAATCTGTGTACCTCACATTCAACGTCTGTATCAGTAGGCTGTAGGCTGTAGGCTGAACCATGCGAGCGCCCTATTGCAGTTGCTAATTCTGTCTATTGTTGTTCGTCTGTCAGCTCTAGCGATTTTCTCAACCTTCTGCACTTTTCCTCGGTCATAATCGCAGTAGGAGAACCACTTCGTTATTCATCAACAACTTTTGAACCTGCTCAACTTGTACAACTATTGTCTCATAAATTCGAAATTGACATTTTACAGTTGGACAGTGCTGCCACCTATTAGCATATTTCCAAAAAATGTACTACTAATTTCCGACCTCTAATATCGGTTTGTGACCTACTACTTACTTTCCCTCGTATTATGCTTGAACGACTAAGCTGTGATTTTAAAACACTGATTAGATAAATTAATTAAATCTTATTAAATGTATCCTTTTCCTTTTGATATTTTTAAGCTATTAAAATGTGTATCAAACGATATCTCTCAATTCTAAAAAAAAAAAAAAAAAGTTACTAACACTGTTACCACTGCCGTAAATGATTTTTTTGTGCTTGGAGATCTTTCTTGGATAATATTAAGCAAAACTACAGCATACAAAAGTCTTAAAATTAGAGCTGTTATAGAGAAATGTTTGGTAAATACGCTGAAGAATACAGTTTATAAATCTAAGAATTATTTTAAGAGCTATTTAATGTTAAAGCCGGTCAAAATCGTTCCATTAAAAACGCTTTATAGGAACAAAAATTGTACATAGGAATTTAATTAATTCTTTCTAGGGATATAATTCATAAACTTGCGGTATGCAGACTGCACTTTTTTTTTAATTGGCTAAGTTTTTGAGGGTTTTCTTCAATTTTGAATTCAAATTTTCATCATTTCAATAGATATTTTTTTCATTAAGTTCATTTTTTTTCCATATTGATGCCAATTTATAAAACAGCGCAAAGAATTATATTACCTCTCAAATAAAAAATGTATTTGCACGTGACTATTAAAAACAAAACTAAGCTTTAAAATAATAATTAAATGATAACGTGTTAAAAACAAGGAATAGGGAAAATTATCTCAAAAAATTAAAATTACTCATGAATTTTTTAAAAAAAGTATGAAAACTTTAAAATAATTAAATTATTATACAAAAACTGCATTTAGTGGTGACAATTATGTCCTATGTAAAATGCCCAAATATTTAATATCGTCATATGTAAAATGCCTAAAATAATTAAATTATCACGCGTGAAAAACTTTTAATGGTGAAAATTCGGTCATATTTAAAAAGTCCAAATAATAATATTCCCAAACACTTTTAAAATGTATAACATATTTACACGTAAATTTTAAAGGGAAAAAACTTTACAATAATTAAATTATCACAAGCGAAACGCCTTTAATGGTGAAAATAACGTCATGTACTAAAATGATGCATTTAAAATGATTTTCTTATGTGCAATATGCATGTGGCGTCACACTAAAAATGACATGATGTATAAGTTTTGCAGATTCCAAATTTGTTTATGTATTTCAACACTTGATGCAGCACAAATACTGGTAAGTGCATGCACACAGTACTTTCGATTTATTTTGTACGATTTCAATAACTACAAATAAGAAAATTCTTTTATACATATTAATTAAAATAAATAATTTACATTTTAAAAGTAACATGAAAATATGCATGATGGTGCATTAAAATAGATAAAAGAATTCAAGCATAGGCTACACCTATTCCTGAAGCTATCTAAAACTGATTTAAAAGATGAAATGTAAACGTAAAGTTTCAAAACACAGTGCATTTCAATACCGTAATTCTAAATGTTATTCCGAAGGAGGTAGCGTTTTTTAATCTCATACTAAATATGAGAATATTGTCCATGGCGACGTTCTATCCGATAGTTAACGAGATTTTTAACCTAGCCATTTTACACAAGCTAATTTTTAAATGGGTAATTGATCTTACTAAACAATCCCAAAATCAGCCTTCAGTTATCGCGACAGCAGTGAATGAGACCATGATAACCGAAAAATGTGTCATTCAAATGAAAATCTTGGCAACCCGAAAACAGAAGATAGTCGCCATTCGTCCATGATACATCATACAATAATCCGTAGCCTTATAACCTTTTTAAAACAGGATACTTTACCATTATTTAAGAGGCTGCGAAGTCAGAACGGGGATTGGCGAGTATAGCAAAAGGGGGCAGAGACCCCTCGTTTATTAAAAAAAACTATAAGAATAATGTTATTTTCCATGAAGACCACATTCAAATGAACTACTTACAGATACCCTTTTTGTATCTTATACTATAATACGAGCAAAAATTGTGTGTGTATGTGTGTGTGGGTGTATGTAAGTTTTATCTTAAAACGGCCCAAACGATTTTGACGAAATTTTGTATTTTACCATTTTCGGGCACGAGAAAACTATTGAGCTAGGTCACATGTTCGAGAAATTCAGATTAGCGGGTCACTTTTGGGTCACTATGGGTCAAGCCAATTTTATCTAAAAAACGGCTCTAACGATTTTGACTAAATTTTGTATTTTGTCGTTTTCGATTACGAAAAGACCAATGGGATAAATCACATATTAGAGAAAATTCGATTAGTGGATCATTTTGTGTCACTGCGTGTCAAACAAAGTTTATCTAGAAAACGGCTCTAACGATTTTGACCAAATTTTGTATTTTACCATTTTCGGGCACGAGAATACCTTTGGACTAGGTCATGTGTTCGAGAAAATTCGATTAGTGGGTCATTTTGGGTCATAATGTGTCAAGGTTAAGCTAATTATATCTAAAAAACGGCTCAATCAATTTTGACAATTTCATATCCAACCGTTTTTCGGCTCGAGAAAACTATTGGGCTAGGTCACATGTTTAAGAAATTTCGATTAGTGGTTCATTTTTTGGTCACTATGGATCAAGCCAATTTTATCTAAAAATGGCTCTAACGATTTTGACTAAATTTTGTATTTTGTCGTTTTCGATTACGAGAAGATCAACGAGATGTCACATATTAGAGGAAATTCGATTAGTGGGTCATTTTTTGGGTCATTGTGGTTCAAACGAATTTTATCTAGAAAACGGCTCTAACGAATTTGACGAAATCTTGTATTCTATCATTTTCGGGCACGAGAATACCATTGGGCTTGATCGCATGTTCAAGCAAATTCGATTAGTGGGTCATTTTCGGTCACAATGGGTCAGGGTCAAGCTAAGTGAATCCAAAAAAATCCTAAAACATTTCGACAAAATTTTGTAATATACCTTTTCTGGGCATGAGATAACCATTGGACTAAGTCACATTTACGAGACAAATCGATTAGTGGGTCATTTTGGGTCAAATGGGTCAAGATCAAGCTAATTATATCTATAAAACGGCTCAATCGATTTTGACTAAATTTTATATCCAACCGTTTTTCGGCACGAGAAAACTATTGGGCTAGGTCACATGTTCGCGAAATTTTGATTAGTGGGTAATTTTTGAGTCCCTATGGGTCAAGCCAATTTTATCTAAAAAGCGGCTCTAACGATTTTGACTAAATTTTGTAACCTGTCGATTTGGATTACGAGAAGATCAATGAGATAAGATACATATTAGAGAAAATTCGATTAGTGGGTCATTTTTGGGTCACTGTGGGTCAAGCAATGATAATCTAGAAAACGACTCTAACGATTTTAACGAAATTTTGTATTTTATCGTTTTTGGGTGCGAGAATACCATTGGGTTTGGTCGCATGTTCAAGACAATTTTATTAATGGGTCATTTTGGGTCACATTGGGTCAGGGTCTAGCTAATTGAATCCAAAAATAGGCCTAAAACATTTTGCCAAAATTCTGTAATATAGCGTTTCCGGGCATGAGATGTCCATTGGTCTAAGTCACAATTTCGAGAAAAATCGATTAGTGGTTCATTTTTGGGTCACTGTGGGCCAAGCTATTTGTTTCTAAAAAAAACTACTCAAAAGATTTTGTCAAAATTTTGTATTATACAGTTTCTGGGCATGATAAGACTATTGGGTTAAGTCACAAGATCGAGAAAATTCAATTAGTGGGACATTTTTGGGTCACTGTGTGTCAAGCTAATTGCATCTAAAATAACGGCTCAAAACATTATGGCAAAATTTTGTATTATATCGTTTCTGAGCATGAGAATACCACTGAGCTAAGTCCCATGTTCGGGAAAATTTGATTAGTGGGTCATTTTTGAGTCTCTGTGTGTCAAGATAATTGTATCTTAAAAAAGGCTAAAACTATTTTGATAAAAATTTGCATTATACTGTTTAAGGGCACGAGAAGATCATTGGGTTAGGTCGATTCGATTACGAAAAGACCAATGGGGTAAGTCACATATTAGAGAAAATTCGATTAGTGGATCATTTTGGGTCACTGTGTGTCAAGCAAAGTTTATCTAGAAAACGGCTCTAACGATTTTGATGAAATTTTGTATTTTACCTTTTTCGGGCACGAGAATACCATTGGACTAGGTCATGTGTTCGAGAAAATTCGATTAGTGGCTCATTTTCTGTCATAATGGGTCAAGGTCAAGCTAAATATATCTAAAAAACGGCTCGTTCAATTTTGACTAAATTTTATATCCAACCGTTTTTCGGCACGAGAAAATTATGGTGCTAGGTCACATGTTTGAGAAATTTCGATTAGTGGTTCATTTTTGGGTCACTATAAGTCAATCAAATTTTACCTAAAAACTGGCTGTAACGATTTTGACTAAATTTTGTATTTTGTCGTTTTCGATTACGAGAAGATCAATGGGCTAAATCACATATTAGAGAAAATTCGATTAGTGGGTCATTGTTGGGTTACTGTGAGTCAAGCAATGTTTATCTAGAAAACGGCTCTAACGATTTTAACGAAATTTTGTATTTTATCATTTTTGGGTGCGAGAATACCATTGGGTTTGGTCGCATGTTGAAGAAAAAAATTTTAATGTGTCATTTTCGGTCACAATGAGTCAGGGTCAAGCTAATTGAATCGAAAAATAGGCCTAAAACATTTTGCCAAAATTCTGTAATATACCGTTTCCGGGCATGAGATGACCATTGGTCTAAGTCACAATTTCGAGAAAAATTGATTAGTGGGTCATTTTTGGGTCACTGTGGGCCAAGTTATTTGTATCTAAAAAACTACTCAAACGATTTTGTCAAAATTTTGTATTATACAGTTTCTGGGCATGATAAGACTATTGGGTTAAGTCACAAGATCGAGAAAATTCAATTAGTGGGACATTTTTGGGTCACTGTGGGTCAAGCTAAGTGCATCTAAAATAACGGCTCAAAACATTATGACAAAATTTTGTATTATATCGTTTCTGAGCATGAGAATACCATTGAGCTAAGTCACATGTTCGGGAAAATTGGATTAGTGGGTCATTTTTGAGTCTCTGTGGGTCAAGATAATTATATCTTAAAAAAGGCTAAAACGATATTGACAAAAATTTGCATTATACTGTTTAAGCGCACGAGAAGATCATTGGGTTAGGTCGATTCGATTACGAAGAGACCAATGTGATAAGTTACATATTAGAGAAGATTCGATTAGTGGATCATTTTGTATCACTGTGTGTCAAGCAAAGTTTATCTAGAAAACGGCTATACGATTTTGACAAAATTTTGTATTTTATCATCTTCGGGCACGAGAATACCATTGGACTAGGTCAGGGATGGTTAACCTATGGCACGCGTGCCGAACTTGGCACGTAAGCAAACTTCTCTGGCACGCAAAAAAACTTAGACTATATTCAGTTTATGGAGGACTATCCATTTTTTGTTTGTTTGTTTTTTTACAAAAAGTATAGTTTTGTGTAACATATATATAATTTACTTTAAAATAGCCCGTTACTTTTGAATGTTTTAAGGTATTATAAATTTCAATGAAAGAATCTTGTAGCGTCATTTTCTTGCCAAACCATTCAACATGATGCTTTTTCAATTTATTTTACTTCTTTATCAAATGTCAAAGGTTTTAATTTTGAAAATTGAATTTTAAGATATTAATATATACCTAATTGACACGCTTTCTCCTTCAGATTAGGTTTATTTTATTTAGGTTTAGAGTTTTAAGTTATTTTAGGTTTTATTATATTTAGGTTTCAATTTTAAAAATTGAATTTTAATTGTTAGTGTAAATATGTATCTATTGAACCTCCTTCTACCTAAAGAACTAAAAATGATCTGATTGGGAAGTAATACAATAAAAGAAAAACTCATTTATAGAGTATTAATATGGAATTTGATGCGACATGGCTATATTGTTGAGAAAATACAGCGTAATAAATAAGTTAGGAATCGAATTTAGTATAACTGTAAAAATATTTAAGTAAACATTCTATAAACATCAACTATTGGATTTTATTTACATTAAAATGTTTCTGGCGCGTTAGAATGTTGGTACATAATAATTTTGAAATTTTTGGCACGCATACTCAGAAAGGTTCGCCATCCCTGGACTAGGTCATGTGTTCGAGAAAATTCGATTTGTGGCTCATTTTGGGTCATAATGGGTCAAGGTCAAGCTAATTATATCTAAAAAACGGCTCGTTCAATTTTGACTAAATTTCATATCCAAACGTTTTTCGGCAAGGGAAAACTATTGGGCTTGGTCACATGTTCGAGAAATTTTGATTAGTGGTTCATTTTTGGGTCACTAATGGTCAAGCAAATTTTATCTAAAAAGCGGCTCTAACGATTTTCACTAAATGTTGTATTTTGTCGTTTTCGATTACGAGAAGATCAATGAGATAAGTCACATATTAAAGAAAATTCGATTAGTGGGTCATTTTTGGGTCACTGTGGGTCAAGCAATGTTTATCTAGAAAACGGCTCTAACGATTTTAACTAAATTTTGTATTTTATCGTTTTGGGGTGCGAGAATACCATTGGGTTTGGTCGCATGTTCAAGGAAATTTTATTAATGGATCATTGTGGGTCACAATGGGTCAGAGTAAAGCTAATTGTATCTAAAAATAGGCCTAAAACATTTTGCCAAAGTTCTGTAATATACCGTTTCCGGGCATGAGATGGTCATAGGTCTAAGTCACAATTTCGAGAAAAATCGATTAGTGGGTCATTTTGGGGTCACTGTGGGCCAAGCTATTTGTATCTAAAAAAACTACTCAAACGATTTTGTCAAAATCTTGTATTATACAGTATCTGGGCATGATAAGACTATTGGGTTAAGTCACAAGATCGAGAAAATTCAATTAGTGGGACATTTTTGGGTCACTGTGTGTCAAGCTAAGTGCATATAAAATAACGGCTCAAAACATTATGGCAAAATTTTGTATTATATCGTTTCTGAGCATGAGAATACCATTGAGCTAAGTCCCATGTTCGGGTAAATTGGATTAGTGATTCAATTTTGAGTCTCTGTGGGTCAAGATAATTGTATCTTAAAAAAAGGCTAAAACGATTTTGACAAAAATTTGCATTATACTGTTTAAGGGCACGAGAAGATCATTGGGTTAGGTCGATTCGATTACGAAAAGACCAATGGGATAAGTCACATATTAGAGAAAATTCGATTAGTGGATCATTTTGTGTCACTGTGTGTCAAGCAAAGTTTATCTAGAAAACGGCTCGAACGATTTTGACGAAATTTTGTATTTTACCATTTTCGGGCTCGAGAATACCATTGGACTAGGTCATGCGTTCGAGAAAATTCGATTAGTGGCTCATTTTGGGTCATAATGGGTCAAGGTCAAGCTAATTATATCTAAAAAACGGCTTGTTCAATTTTGACTAAATTTCATATCCAAACGTTTTTCGGCACGAGAAAAATATTGGGCTTGGTCACATGTTCGAGAAATTTCGATTAGTGGTTCATTTTTGGGTCACTATGGGTCAATCAAATTTTATCTAAAAAATGGCTCTAACGATTTTGACTAAATTTTGTATTTTGTCGTTTTCGATTACGAGAAGATCAATGGGCTAAATCACATATTAGAGAAAATTCGATTAGTGGGTCATTTTTGGGTCACTGTGGGCCAAGCTATTTGTATCTAAAAAACTACTCAAACGATTTTGTCAAAATTTTGTATTATAAAGTTTTTGGGCATGATAAGACTATTAGGTTAAGTCACAAGATCGAGAAAATTCAATTAGTGGGACATTTTTGGGTCAAATGGGTCAAGATCAAGCTAATTATATCTAAAAAACGGCTCAATCGATTTTGACTAAATTTTATATCCAACCGTTTTTCAGCACGAAAAAACTAGTGGGCTAGATCATATGTTCGAGAAATTTCGATTAGTCCCAGCAAAGAAAGAAACAGTGTGCCATCAGCTGGAAAAATGATGGCAGCCAGCACTGCCATCAGCGGTAAAGTGCTATGGTGCGTTTACTTAAACCAGTACAAAAGTGTCCGTGCGGAATACATCTGGCCCATCAGTGATGGCCAACAGCAGGCCAGCTTTGGTATGCCATCACATTACTTCAATCCGGACTTTTCCTGCAATGCTAGCACATACCCTACTGCTTTTCCTTTGCTGGCCCAACACTTTCCCTTACAAAAATTTGTTATACAATTCTATAAAAATCAAAGTATTATGGCTCTTTTTTCGATAAGCTAGTTTCACCAACAGCTACAGAAATATCTTTAGAAATATTTGAACTTGCATCGGTTTCCATGTGGCCACCCTCTCAAGTACTAGCCGCGCTCGGTGCTGTTTGGTTTTCGTGATCAGACATGGACGAGTACTTTCAGCGTGTTCTACGACCGCTCCTAGTTTTAAATTTCTCATTACACTTTTTCAAGTTTGTTTCTTTTGTGATTTGCGTTCCCAATCAGTAAATTGGAATACAAATTATTGTATTGTACAGAAATCCTAATATTTTGTACGCTTTTTTTATTATTGATTCTGAACTGTGTAAATTATGAAAACCGAAATCCTTTGTAACTTAATAAACCCAGATTTAAGGAGGAAAAAAGTGCGATCAAGTAAAGAATTTATTTATTTATTCATTTACTTATTTATTTTGTTGGTGGCAGTGGTGCTATATTATTTACAGTTTAAAAAAATAGCTTCACAGCTTAAATTGTGTCAAGATATTCATTTTAGATTTGTGTTCAAATACTCAATGTCTTCGATATTCGCAACGCCACCTAGCGTAAGAGTTCCCAGCAATAATACTGCAAAAGTTCGTTCACTTCCATGTAGTGGTGGGTCAGCGTATGAGATAAAACGGAAGCCCACCAGAATTTTATTTGATGATTCCCAACAGCAAAGTTGACTAAAGCTGTCTAGCAGTGGTCATACTGTGGTAGATAATTAACCGGTACTTCTCCATCATTGCCGGCACCTATTTTGCTGCTGGCCAGCTAATTCCTCTTTGCTGGGGTGTGTCATTTTTGAGTCCCTATGGGTCAAGCCAATTTTACCTAAAAAACGGCTCAAACGATTTTGACTAAATTTTTTATTATGTCGTTTTGGATTACGAGAAGACCAATGGGCTAAGTCACATATTAGAGAAAATTCGATTAGTGGGTCATTTTTGGGTCACTGTGGGTCAAGCAAAGATTATCTAGAAAACGGCTCTAACGATTTTAACGAAATTTTGTATTTTATCGTTTTCGGGTGCGAGAATACTATTGGGCTTGGTCGCATGTTCAAGAAAATTTAATTAATGGGTCATTTTGGGTCACAATGGGTCAGGGTCAAGCTAATTAAATCTAAAAAAGGCCCAAAATATTTTGACAAAATTTTGTAAAATACCGTTTCCGGGCATGAGATGACCATTGGGCTAAGTGATATGTTCGAGAAAAATCGATTAGTGGATCATTTTTGGGTCAATGTAGGCCAAGCTATTTGTACCTAATAAACAAACTCAAACGATTTTGTCAAAATTTTGTATTATACAGTTTCTGGGCATGAGAAGACCATTGGGCTAAGTCACATGTTCGAGAAAATTCAATTAGTGGGTGATTTTTGAGTCAAGCTAAGTGTATCTAAAATAACGGCTCAAAACATTTTGCAAAATTTTGTATTGTATCGTTTCTGAGCATGAGAATACCATTGAGCTAAGTCACATGTTCGGGAAAATTAGATTAGTGAGTCATTTTTGGGCGACTGTGGGTCAAGTTAATTTTATCTAGAAAACAGGTGTAATGATTTTGATTAAATTTTATCGTTTTCGTGTCTATAGTTTTCGTGTTCGAGAAGACCAATTCTCTAGGTCGCATGCTCAAGAAAATTCGATTAACCAGCCATTTTGGGTCCCTATGTGTCAAGGTTTAGCTAATTTTACCTAAAAAATGGCTGAAACGATTTTGAGAAAAAATTCTTATAAAACCGTTTCCTAGCACGCGTTGTGTCCAACTCGATATAACCGTAAATTCTAGTTGTATTATTGCTATAAAGCATTTTATTTTATAACAGTCTAGAAAATCACATTGGGCTATAAAAGCCAATATTTTCGCAAAACTTCGCCAATATCAGTTTCAAATATTCGCCAAACCTGTCGACATTCTTTCATTTGGTGCCTGTGTTTATAAAGTTCTGTGTGCCCTGATTGTTTGAATTCTGTTTTCGAGAATGTTCTAGGGACACTGATTAGTTGAATTATGTATCTCTGCTATTATTGTGCGTTTCTAGAAAAATCTTTTATGTTCTAAAAGCCAAATTCGAACTGTTGCAACTTTGCGACTTTGTTTACTGCCAACTGTTGAATAACTTAATGACTGTTTGAACCTTTAATTCCCATTGAAATGCATTGACCCATAGTGACCCAATAATAACCCACTAATCGTATAATCTCGACTTATGACTTAGCCCAATGATCTTGTCTTTACCAAAAACGTTAGGATACAAAATTTAGTCAAAATCGTTAGAGCCGTTTTTAAGATAAATGTTTCATACACATACACAGACACACACAATATTTGTTCGTATTATAATATAGGATTTATAATTATCTATGTTCTATCATTAGGTTATAAAATATAAATATGATTGAGAATTTCATTTATTTAACATAATTTAATTTAATTGACATTTATTAATCACAAACCTACAATTATGATATATATTAAAATTACAAACATATATATATATATATTTCATTTTTACAGCAGCATAACTGAAAAAACATTTAGTAAAATAGTTTACTTAAAAAAAATTATGCAAACTTTAGAAAAACATTTTTTTTTCATACTTAAAAGCAGAATTGTTTTTAAACGTGAAACATATTCTACTTATAAAATATCCATATAACGAATTGCACTTATTGTCGCAAAATGTTTACTATAACATGGATAAGATCTAATGTTTATTAGGAAATATGATGTAATTTTAAAATACCCTAAAAATATTGTGAAAGGTGCCATTAGGCGACTGAAAATACTTTATTATAATATTCTTTGTTCCCTTTTGTGAATTCAAGGTTAAATAATATATATTGATACGCTTCGGAAGGAAAGCCTTTTATGTGAAAGGAAAAAATTATATATGACAAAACTTGTAATGTAAAACAGAGTAATATTTCTCTATTTACGCTTAAGTCGTACCTTCTCAGTAAATTCTATGCAATTCCCTTTTATGTTAGTTTATGTAACAATGAAAAATGCTTATATAAAATAATATTGAAATATACAAATTTTCGGATATTGAATTTAACTGTTTGATCGACAGAAATGTGATTTTCAAATAATGGTTTGTACGTACTTATATTTACTGTCTCTGTCACTGATTGAGAAGTTACAGCCATAGAAATTAATTACATTTTAAAATGTCAAAATAAATAATATTTTCGCCAAAAGGTTTACATCAGTGAAATAATCTTTGGATATAATGCATACTTTACAAGCAGAAATTGAAATATTTTGATTTTATGAAACTGTTAATTTTCTGCTTCCGGGAGGTGGGCGACTAATGAAGATGTGTTTTTAAGTGCTAAACAAAGCAACGTCACACTCTGTGGTACTTGAAGTAATGTAATATCTAACTAGCAAAACCCCAGTTTTCGCTTTTGTAATTCTTGAAATATGCTATTTTATTTGTGTGCTTATTTAAATTAGATTAAATTGCACTGCTACGGATAATTCAAAAATTACTAATTAAGTCACAGTTTAAATAAACTTTATTATTACACTGCATTAGGCGACCATAAGCTTAATGAGAAGAACGGCAATTAATTGCAAATAAATGCTAATTTGTATTTTGAAAGTTTTGCGACCATTTCATTTTTCATTTGAAGTTTCACTCGATTTCATGAAAGTTCACTTTTTACTTGAAGTTTTATAAACTGTTATTATCGAGCATTTACATCTTAAAAGTACCCACAAAGTCAAATTCTGGTTATGCAAGGTTCTGTAAGAACTATACTACAAAAATTTCAGAACGATTTTTGTTCCTGCACAATTTAAATTTCTAAATGTTTAAAAATTGTTCTGTGGCGGTATTTACGTTTCTAACATAACACCCACGTCAAATTTCAAGTTTGTACCTCTAACAATTTTAGACGAATCATACTTTAAAACATTGTGAAACGTTTTCCTCTTATTTCATTCTTTTAAACTTCGTATTATTTTGAAACCGTTCATTACAAGTATTTACATCTAGTTATCACTAAACCCATTTTCAAATCCTAGGCCAAACAATGTCATAGAAATCGTAATTTTATAACGTTCTTTGCACATGCAACCCTTCAGGCTTGTTGTAGCGATGTAAAATATAGCCTATGTAGGAGCACAGTCATCATCAGTTTTCCATCATTATTTTTGAAATCGGTTCGATAGTTTCTGAGATTATGGCCTAGAAACATAGAAACTAACAAATAAACGTTACTTAGTCATAATATTAGTATGGATTAAAATGTGAAACCCAATAGCTTAATAGTAGCTGCTCAAGCTGCCACGTTACAGGTCTACAAGTTGAATTCCGGACCGCAAACTGGTCAATGTTCACTTAACCTTTCTTTTTTTGGATCGATAAAGTGAGTAACAAGCTTATTTTGCTGAATTAAATACTAAGGTTCCCGCGTTAGACTGATCACTTGTTGATGATATATGCTGAATAGCTCGGGTACCATGGTCAAGGAAACAGGACAGGGCACAGTAAGCCATGATCCTATTGAATTTTAGCGTCGCAGGTTTAGGTTTAGTCTTTTAATTAAAAGGTAAAATTATTGAAAACATTATAATAAAAAAGGGTTTTTTTTAGATTCTATTGCCTGGATGGTGTTGTTGTTCAATAAATTTACAGATTTTAAAAAAGTAAATAAAACTTGTGCGAGTTCGGATGACCAACCCGACTCTGAAAATTATGCTTAAAATCAACCCAAAATCCGTTTTGAAAGCGACACACTCCAAACAGAAATTTTCCAAACTGAACCTGACCCAAACCCGAAGTCAAATAATATTGATTCATATTTGAATAGCTTTACAGAAACGTACTCTTTAATTGTATCCATAATATCACGTTTATCTTTTATCATGCATACACACTTAAATATTCAAATGTAGTTTTCTTCTATTAAAATAAATATTTCGGACATTCTTTTGAAAGTTTCCGTGATCCCGAATTTGATCAAAACACGAAATTTTTAATCTTAAAGAAACACCAGCTTTATCGGCACCGATAAAAATAGCGTCAAGCTGAAACCTTTCTTGTAAAATCAGGTAACCCGATCTGATGCAGAACTCCACATAAAATAAACGCAAGGAATTCATTTACACGACTTAAATAAATCCCCAATTTAGATAAGAAAAAAAGTATTATGAATAAAAGGCTTTGTTTTTTCGAATTTATATATTCCTAATTCATATGCATCTGATTACTGGGACAATTTTTGTTTAGTGTCTGCTTGCATGTGAATATCTTCTACAGTAGAAAACAGTTACTTTTGGCTATGTGTGACGGAATTTTTAAATTATATAAATTAAAATTGGTAATAAAAAGTTGCTCCGTATATGTTATTAAAATGTTTAATGCTTGGATAATTAATTATTTTACACTTTAGTATTATTTTTTAAATTTAATATTAATTGTGCGAAATGAATTTCAAATAAAGGGATTTATTAGTCATCAGGTGCAAAGAATGTATACCCGCTCTTAGTAAAGTAAAAATAAATGTAAGCTTTTGTTCTTTCGAGTATTTGTATTCTTATAAAAGCTTCTTTAAATTAACTGTTACATTTAAAGAACGTACATCATTAACGATTTCTTTAAAAGCTAATTCGATTTGGTGAGCAATCTGCAATTACTTTTGTTTATTTAGTTTAACGATTGCTTTCTTTGGATTTTAACATTAATTCAAAGGAGAATGAGGACTTTTAAAATAAATGTGAATTGCGGAAACTGTTTATTTCGAACTTACATCAGTGATTATTTTTCAATTCTTTCAATGATGTATTATATTTCCGTTACATCTGTACTTTTCAAAATGTAGTATAGTAAAATCGATATAATTAACACTTGGTTATTTTTTTATACATTCGAACCCCGTACACTTTGCATTAGAAATAATATTAAAATTTGTTCTTTAATTCGAATTTATATAAACTACACTATTCTTACTTTTAAGCGATAACTTTCTTAGAATAAACGTTGTGATAAAAATACTTTTGTACAGATGTATAAAACTTTTATAAACATTAGACTCATTATATTCTAGACGTCCTGGAATTTGAATAGAATTTTTGCATCTCATTCTTTAAAAATAGTGTAACATAGTTAAATATACTTCAAACAATTGTTGCCCGTAGATTGTAAGGTACAGTCGTCGAAAAAAAAGCAAACATCCCTTACTAACTCTGCAATGTATTTGTATACTCTGCAATGTATTTGTATACTCTTCAAGTATAGTAGAAGAAAGTTACTGGTATTACACGATTGGTAATAATGTCTAATTTTAAATGATGTATTTAAAATTTGCTTAGGGGGCCATCTACATATTAAAATGAGCCATAACTGTGTTTTTTCAATAGCAGTACACTATTCTGACAGCATAAATGAACTCTACACCCTTCAATTAGCCTAAAAACAAATTTTTATTAAATTCGTACACCAAGTTTCCGAGAAATTAATTATTTTAAAACGAGCGTATTTTAGGAGTTTTATCTAAATTGATGTTTCGTACTCGATTTTTGACCAAGAAAGCCCCCTTCTTGATCAGGGTATCTTAAGCGTCAATCAAGCTGTCATTGAAGACTGCTAGATTTAAGAAATTTCAAAATATCTAGTCACTTCTACCATAGACGGCCGCTTAAACCATTATTTTGCAGTTTTAGGTAGATTTTGTATGAAATACTAACCTATTGGGATCGTTCCTATGTTGGAATTTCTGAAAACGTTTTGCAGATCTACACCGATCATGACCCCTAGAACCGAAAATCACCCTCAGTAAAAAACTTTATATATATATATATATATATATATATATATATATATATATATATATATATCTACGATATCTATCTATCTATCTATCTATCTATCTATATGTATATATACTAGGGGCACCGCCCCCTGCAAGCTACGCTCGCCAACCCCCCGTTCAGACACCGCAGAATCTAGAAGTACGCTAATCTGATCGGTTTTTAAAATATTAGAGTATATTTAAAGTTAATATCCTAAATCTTCAGTATCCTAAAAATCGCAATTTAGAAAGTTTTTTGCTCCTCCAACCTTCTGGTGGTAGTGGCACAGACATAAAATATAGCTTATGTTTTAGCAGGTTCTATCACCAACAATTTATCACCATTATTTTTTAAATCGGTTTGGTAAGATTGCATAAAAATTGTAATTTAGAACGCTTATAGAACGCTTTTCGCTCACTTCATCCTTTTAAATTCGGAATTTTTTTTCGACTGTTCTTAGAAAGCAGTTGCATCTTGTAAGTAAATACCATACCACATTTCAAAATATTAGACGCCCTCAGTTGTGCAAATAACGCAAATTAGAACATGTTTTGCTCTTGCACCCCCAGATGGTGGTGACAGCAACATAAAATATCACCTATGTTGGAGCAAGGTCTGATACCATCAATTTGCAATCATTACTTTTGAAATAGGTTTGGCATTTCCTGAAACTGAGTAGAAATCGCAATTTGGAACATTTTTACAAAGTTTTTAGAACACTTTTCACGCATTTTCACCCCTTTTAAATTTCCAATTCTTTTCGAAACTATTCTTAAAGATAATTTACATCTAATAAATATGTAACCTTGCCTAATGTCAAGTTGCTAGCCCCTACCGATCACAAAAATCGAAATTTAGAACGTTTTTTGCTCCTGCAACCTCCAGGTGATAGCGACACTGACATGAAATAACGTCTATGTTAGAGCAGAGGCTGTCAGCATCAATTTGATATTAGTTTGATTCATCCTGAGATTGCTCACAAATCGGCATTTAGAATGTTTTTAGAACGCTTTTTATACGATAGATCATTTATATCTAATAAATATATACCATGCAAAATTTCATGAATCCTTCCATAATTCTAAAATCGCATTTTTAGAACGTTTTTAGTTCATGCATCTTCTCTGGGGTAGTGGAAAGAGACACAAAATATAGCTTATCTTGGAGCAAGAGCTGTCGCCATAATTTTACACCGTTATATTTGAAATCGGGTCAGTACTTCCTGAGGTTGCATAGAAATGGTAATTTAGAATATTTTTCACAGCGCTTTTCGCGCATTTTCACCCTTTTTAAATTTCTATATTTTTAGGAAATGTTCTTAGAGATCCTTGATATCATATAAGTAACTACCACTCAAAATTTCACGATTCTAAGCCCTTCCATAACACAAAAACCGCAATTTAGAGCGTTTTTGTTTCTCCTGCAACCCCAAGGTGGTAGTGATACAAATATGAAACAGAGCCATGTTAGAGCAAGTTCTGTCACCATCAATTTCCAACCATTACTTTTGAAATCGATTTGTTACTTACCGAAATTGAGTAGAAATCGCCATTTAGAATGTTTTTTAGAACGCTCTTCATGCATTATCACACCTTTTAAATTTCGAATTTTTTAAGAACAGTTCTTGGAACTTTCTTAAGAACCTTTATATCTAATAAGTAACTAATATTTCAAATTGCATATTTCTAGGCCCTTCAGTAACGCAAAAATTGCATTTTTAGAACGTTTTTTACTCTGCATCCTCTTTGGGGTAGTGGTACAGACATGAAATATAGCCTATCTAGGAGCAAGGGTTGTATCCGTCATTTTGGCACCGTTATTTTTTAAATCGGTTTGGTATTTCTTGAGATTGTGTAGGAACCACCATTTAGAACGTTTTTTAGAACGCTTTTTGTGCATTTCACCTCTTTTTAATTTCGATTTTTTTTAAGAACTGTTCTTAGAAATCCTTTATATCTAATAAGTAACAAATATTTCAAATTTCATATTTCTACGCCCTTCAGTAACTCAAAAGTCGTAATTTAGAACGTTTTTTTCTCCTGCACCCCCTTTGGAGTAGTGGCACAGACATAAAACATAGCATATGTTACAGCAAGTGTTGTCACCGTCATTTTGACACCATTATTTTTTAAATCAGTTAGGTATTTCCTGAGATTGTGTAGAAAACCCCCAGTTAGAACGTTTTTTAGAACGCTTTTCTCCCATGCTCACCCCTTTTAAATTTCTAATTTTTTAAGAACTGTTCTTAGAAATCCTTTATGTCTGATAAGTAACTAATCTTTCAAATTTCATATTTCTAGGCCCATTAGTAATGCGAAAACCGTAATTTAGAACGTTTTTTACTCCTGCATCCCCTTTGGGGTAGTGGTACCGACATGAAATATAGCCTATCTTTGAGCAAGGGTAGTCACCATCATTTTGACACTATAATTTTTAAATCGGTTTGGTATTTCCTGAGATTGTGCAGAATCCACGATGTTTTTTAGAAAGCTTTTTGTGCATTTTCACCCCTTTTAAATTTCGAATTGTTTAGAAAATGTTCTTAGATATCTGTTATATCTTATAAGTAATTACCATTCAAAATTTCATGATTCTAGGCCCTTCCATAACACAAAATTTGCATTATTAGAACGTTTTTTGCTCCTGCACCCCCTTTTGGCCAGTGTCACGGACATAAGATATGGCCTATGTTCTAAGTTGGACTAACACCATCATCATGATACCATTACTTTTGGAATCGGTTCGGTAGTTCCAGAGCTTACCTCCTACAAATAAACAATTTTTACCCCTTTATAATATTAGTATAGAAGTATAGATTAGTATAGATTATTTAATTCTAATTTGAAAGTTTTTTTTCTGTTTATAATACTCACGTGTAAATAAATTTTTAATTTGAAGCAAACATTATTGTTTCCGTTGTTTATACAGTTGCCAACAGGTTAAATTAGTACAATTTTCTGAAATAAATAAAAAATATCTCTCGAAATGCTGAAAATTTGTATTTAAAATAGAAATGAAACCTCGAAAAATGAGTCAAATTAAAAAAAATAAATTAATTCTGAACACCGGGAAATTATAACGAATAAAATGTCGTAAAAATTATTAAATTCCGATGTAAATATTTTGCTCCTATAAAACTTTTTTAGTGGAACGATTTTGTCCAAACTTAGCATTAAATATCTCTTAAAATAATTCTTCGATTTGAAAGCTGTCTGCATCAGCGTGTTTATCAAACATTTCTGTATAATACTACCGATTTTCATATTTTTGTATGCATTATTTTTCTTAATATTAACGAAGAAAGACCTCCGGTCACAAAAAATTCAAAACCGGCGGCGGCGTCGGTGACAGCGGTAGTTACTTTTTTTTAGAATAGAGAGATGGTATTAATTTATACTGTTGCCACATGTATAAACAGCGCAAACAATAATGTTTGCTTCAAATTAAAAATTCATTTACACGTGACTATTATAAACAGAAAAAATCATTTGGAATTAGAATTAAATAATTATGTACAAAAAGCGGGAACTTAAAAATTACGACATAAAAAGTATACACGTGAATTTTAAAAGAGAAAGGATATTGTAAAATAATAAATTCATTAACATGCGTTAGAAGTCTTAAATAGGAGAAAGTACGTCATATTTACGTCACATTACAGTTATACATAAAATGAACACAAAATAATATTGCAAAACAGTTTAAATTTTGAAATTGCGCTAAACATTTATTTGATATTCTGAGAGGATCTTTCCAATTATTTTTGTTAGGAAAGCGCAAATAATAATTTCATTTTCTACCAAAAGTATTTGCACGTGAATATTTAAAAGAGAAAGAATAGCTTGGTCAAAATTACGTCAGATTAAAAACGATTCATTTAAAATGTCTCATTTGAAAGAACTTCCTTTTCGCTTTGTTAATAAATACCAGGAGACAAAGACTGTTTACTTAATTCCTTTTATATTAGCTTATTTTGAAATGTTGTTACACGTGTCTACGTCATCAAGTTATTTTTATTTCGACGTTTTATTTGTATTTTTATTAATGTTGTACTAATTTATTTGTTCTTTCGTTATTTAAAATAAAAATTATGTCAATCTGTATAATTTGGCGAGTGGTTTGGCGATTTATATAATTTGGCAAAATTGGTTGATTGGATAATCAAGTAGTACCGCAGCGGATTTGGCGTTAAAATTCCCCAATCAAAGAGAAATGAATAGAAATCCGTTTATAGGGAGTTCGCCACTGTTTTTTAAATTATAATTCAATCTTTCAAAATCATTTTAAAGCCGTTCAAATTAGCGTGCATTTAGAGTCTGTGGTGTCTGGACGGGGGTTGGCGAGCTTAGCTCGTAGGGGGCCGAGCACCCTAGTTTAAAATAAAAATTATGTCTATTTTTATAATTTGGCGAGTGGTTTGACGAATTATATAATTTGACAAAATTGGTTGACGGAATAACTACGTAGTACCATATTTTTTAATTATTTTCTATTATTTTTAAAAGAAAATAACCAAAAATATAATTAACGGTACTTTTCCACTATACGGACACCACTGTCGCCAAGCGACAATGTAAATATGTAACTATATTTGCCATAGATGTCATATTGGCGCGATTATTTTCTCACGCCCATGTCATATACGCACTGGGTACTTGACTGGCGCCAAAGTGTCGTTATTTTGCTTTTAATTTTGTATATATGCCAGTATCTTGCCAATATGGGGCGTATATGACATCTGTGCCGTTATTTGTTCTTTCGTTATTTAAAATAAAAATTATGTCAATTTGTATAGGGTAACTCCGAGAGAGTCGCCGCATACGGGATAGATGCGGCACCCCTTGTATTTCATGTAATTATTGATAGATGGTCGTCAAACGCACAGTATAGGTGCGCAATGAGATTATTTTAACCAGTGCATAGCGTGAATCCCAATTCGATGTTTATTTGTAGAAGTACAGTCTTTAATTTGACGTAAGTGCATGATTGCACTGGCCAAACTTTTAAACACGTTATGTTTAAATACTTTTCATACACTAATTACTAAATGCATGCATGATTTCGAAGTCAAAAATAAGTGTAGCGTTTGTATAGAGTACTATGTGTATGGTTAAGCCATTCCCCTTAGCGATGGCAGGTAACTGTGATGGCCGACGTCTGCACCATACAAAATGGGATACATGCCGCACTGGTATTACGCAGTTTCTTTCATACGGGATGATTAAGTGCTATGAAATTTTCCTTTACGTTTTGCACAGACTAGCCATATTAGGCATGTTATCAAGTTTACTAAAACCAAAGGAGAAAAAGGGGAAAATAAGAAGTAAGAAGGGAAAGAAAGATGCAAATCAAGATAATAATAATGAAAAATTGGATTACGCATAACGCAGACTTTCTTTGCAAACAACTCCAAAAAAGAGGAAGTGTAATTCGCTTCGTTGCATCAGACATTTTTTCTGTAGATTGTAGTCGATAAAACAGGTATCTTATCCCATTCGGGACCGTAGGTGCATATAAGCACCTTCATAAAGAGCTTTCAAAATTTGTTTCTGGCACCAGTAAAAAAGAAAAGTAATATTTGCTTTGTTTAATTAGAGCATTTTCATGGTTATTTGAGTAAAGGTAACTTCTTAAAAAAAAAGTGGTACAAACCGAATAAAAATTTGTGTAAAAGTTATCGGTCCCGAAAGCCGGGTTAACAAATAAATTATTTAAACACAATTTTACTTTTTTTCTTTTCCCTTTCGAATACATTGATGTTACGTTGTTTCTGAAATAACAATTAAAGTTTAATGTAAATAAAAAGTTGATAATTTTAATAGTCAAGTATGGAACAATTATTAATTTGAATCTACTAATACGTTTCATTGTACTCATTTAGTTTCTTTTTGCTATTACATCGGTAATTATAGTCCAGATACGATTTTTTAAAAAATATTTTTATTTATAATTTCATTCTGTTCTTATTACAAGCACGGCATAACTACCGCACAAGTGCGGCGTCTCAGCCTGAATATACGGGTGACGCGCCGCAGTGTAAGGTTTTAGAAAAAAATTGTTAAAAAATATTAATAATTTGTTTTGAATTTTTTTGTCGCAGTACACGCGTTGTATGTTTAACATCAAATAGCACATCATGATTTTTTTTATTTTATGTCCACCATGGGACTTAATATACAAGTTCAAAAAAATGTGCGGCATAAATCCCGGAATTACCCTAATTTGGCGAGTTATTTGATGATTTATATAATTTGTCAAAATTGCTCGACGGGATAACTAAGTAGTACCAAATATATTTATTTACATTTATTTCTTTATTACATTTTATTTACATACATTTATTACATTTATTTACATACATTTTGGCATGGTGTCCGTATAACGGAAAAGTATCTAGTTAACTATAGAACAAATTAATTTACATAATTTTAAAAAGAAAATAAAAGTAAATAAACATTTATTATTAAATAAACAACAATAGCCGGGTTACCATGTCAATCAAAATAATGCAATTTTGGCGCCAATTAGATACCGCGGTGCGAATATGAAATCTGTGCCTAATATTTCTCTTTTCGTTTTGTTTAAAAAAAACAACAGAGAAAGAAGTGAAAGCCATCAATTTTAAAGGTTTCAGTTTTAAATGAAAGTTTTGTATTTTAACTAAAATGAATGAAAGGATTATATTTTAAATGAAATTAATGAAATACAAAAAATTGCGACGGGAAAAATGTTTGGCGATTTTTTGGCCTGCGTACCGCTAACATAAAGATACTGAGTTCTTGATTTCTCTATCAGAATGATTCGATTTGGTCAAAGATTGTTCAAGTAAATTGAATTATGAATAAAAGTAACATGATAATTTCTTAGCACACATTTAAGTGAGGCCAAACTGGTCGTCAAATTAGTTTAAAATTATAACCTTTTCTAAAGTATGAAAAAAAAATATGTGTTATGATTAAAATTTGAGTTGCCATCATTAGAGAAAAGTATTTAAAATTAGAAAAAAAAATAATATCTCGAAAACTGAGTCGAATTTAAAAATTCTAATACCAGTTTTGAAATCTGCGGATCAATATGGATTTTTGGAGTTAATTTCATCGCAAAGTATTCCATATTTTAGGAGAAATCGCTGTGAAACATAATCAGTTGTTTAATCGGTCGTTTCATAAATTCGTTTCAATTCAGTCGTTTCATAAATTCGTTTCATTAGGATTTTATATATATATATATATCACTTTCTTCTGGACACGATAACTTCCACAATTCTGCACAAATCTCTTCCAAACTGATACATTAAATCAAAGGTCATATCATCTCGGTCAAGTTCGTTAATGGGCAAAATCGGACGAAGTGGGTGGAAATAGGGAAGGGTTTTGTGAAAACCGATAAAAACCTCATAAATTTTTAATTTTTGTACATATTAAATAAGTTTAAAGTTTTTATTACTTCTAAAAATAGGGCCAAAAATTTATGTATCACAGATTTTTGATAAAATTAAAAATGGGTCAAGGGGCGCCAAAAATAGGGTTTTTGGGAGAGAAAAATTTTTAACTTCGTCAGTTCTAAAGATATCAAATCCAATTAATTTTATTATGCATCTCCTTAATGTTATCTACAACTTTTACATTCACAAGTTTTTGATAGGACCAATTCGTACTGCAAAAAAAAATTAAAAACGTTAACAAAAAAGGGGGATTGAAGAAGAAAAATTTCCATAACTCCGTCAATTCACAAGATATAAAATCCCATGAATTTATTATGTAATTTCTTAATATTGTCTTCAACATTTATATAGACAAGTTTTTGATAGGACCAATGCTCACTGCAAAAACTAATTAAAAAAACATAGCGGTTGAAGAAAAAAATCATCTTATTAAGGGTGTATTCAAATCCAAACTGCTTATTTTCTGACTCATTTTTAAATTCATTTTTGATCTCAAAGGCATCGAATTGGTAAATTCTCTTATTCAGACACTATATAATGTACCGTAATGATCGATTTTTTGATAGAGGTAGAATATATTTCAAAAAATGATGTCAAAGTGGGCAATTTGAACAGAATTTTCAGAAGCGATTGTGTTAGAAACGAAAAATATTGCCCTACTGAGAAAATAATTGTTTATTAATCAAGTTTTTATTAATTGAAAGAAAAATAAAAACACAGATTGCTTATAAATCTTTTCAAAAATCCCGTCAGCAAGTTTCATATTTTTTCTCTTAAAAATGAATCAGAAAATGTGCCAGAAAATTTGGAGTTGTTGAGCATGGAAAAGTATTTTTTTTTTTTTAATACCGCATTAACATGATTCTGATTAAAAAAAAACTATTATATAAAAATGAAATAAAAACTTGTGAAAAGCAGCCAGATAAAACTGTTAAAGTGGATTTATATCTAATCATGATTTAGTATTTGTTGGTGAAATTAATATACTTACCTTCGAAAGCTACCTCCGCCTGTAGACTGGGCCGGCAGGGACATTTTTTTTAAGCATAATTTGAAAACTATTCGGAAGAAAAACGTAAAATTTTGGATTTCCATAAAGGACTTAATAAATAATAAATATAAATCCATCAAAGATATAGTAGGTTATAATTCATAATATCCCCGCCCCCATCGACAAGAAAGTTGAAAAGATGCAAAGGCAAAAGAAATCATGCTTTTAAAAATGTTTTTGTTTTGTGTAACAAAAAATGCTTTTGGAACAAGTTAAAGATATGTATCTATAACTCATTCTAAACTGCATTACAACTAATCGATATATTAAATGAATTTTATAACAAGTTATTTTAATGGTACTTATTTTTATATCACCACACTCTTATTGTAACTAATTACTCTTAACTAAGGAAGAAAGCATAGCTTTAAGATTACTTATAGTTTTTATTTACATATTTACACCAGCTGCTAAACGCAGCTCTCAGAACAAATCATATCTTACAACTGCGTGAAATATTCTGGTTGCATGCGGTTGCATCAGGTTGCAATCAGACTGTGTAGTGCTGCCATTTAACGCAGATCTCAACTATTGTTGGATTGGGATATGACACTCCTCCCCTCATAGTTCAAACGAACTACAGGCAATCTTGTTCTTTGACTTCTTCGAACAGCACTTTTCTTACAGTCCTCGTCATTGATTTTAGTCAAATTGTCTTTCACCGTTTTGTCTGTCGTAACATCATTTTTATTACTCACAACTGTACCTGTTACAATATCATTCGAAGGCTGAGATTGGCTTGGTTCTATAGTATTATCATTATTAAACGGTTGTTTTATTTTTTCATTAATTTCCGAAAAACGGTTTTGGTTAACCCTTTCATATCTATCATAATCACTGTAATTTTTACCACTATGTCCCGTATTTTCAACTTTGTCTGACATTAGTTTATCATTTCGATTTATCTCTACAACTCGCTCTGGTATTTTATCACTTATGTCTTTATTTCGTCTCAACTGATCAACGTGACGCTTACACATTACTCCGTCACATCTATTTACTAAAACCCATCTACTCCCCAATAATCTCATAATTTTACCTTTTACCCATTTCTCCCCTTTTCCAAAATTTTTAACAAAAACTAAATCATAAAGCTTATATTTGTGAAGGGATTGTTGTATTTTAGGTTTTGATGGTAATACGAAGTGAAGGGCTGTTCGAACTGACCTTCCAAACATTAATTCTGCAGGAGTTTTACCAGTCACCGAATGAGGAGTGGAATGATTTTCTAACAAAAATCGTGAAATTGACAATGTTATGTCATTGTTATCTAGCTTTTTAAGACAATTTTTCACAGTTTGCACATACCTTTCCGCTTGCCCGTTTGAAGAAGGATGATAAAGTGGAACAGGCGTATGGTTAATTCCATTATTTTTAAGAAATTCCTCAAATTCATCACTTGTGAAAGCGGGACCATTATCACTGACCAATTCAACAGGTAATCCAAATGTGGCAAAAATTATCCTTAATACCTTAATTGTAGTTTTACTATCAGGCCTGGGTACTACTTCTACCTCCAACCATTTAGTATAAGAATCGACTACTATTAAAAACATTTTACCTTCAAAAGGACCGGCATGATCTATATGGATCCTTTCCCAGGGCAGTTCAGATTTCCATTTCAAGGGTTCCATTTTGGGACAATCCCTTGCAAACATCTGACATCTATTACAAGAATTTACTATTTGTTCAATTTCTTTATCCATATTTGGCCACCAAACTACCCCCCTAGCTTTCACTTTCATGCTCGATATACCCTGATGAACGGAATGCAGTAATTTTAATATATATTCACGACCTTCCTCTGGTATGATCACTCTATGTCGCCACAATAGACAATTTTCTAGACAGGAAATTTCCTCTTTTCTACGAAAATATGGTTGATATTCTTCTGGTTTAACCTTTCGCGGCCACCCATGTAACACCCACTCTAAAATTTGTTTATTTACAGGATTTTTAGTTGTCCACTTTGCAATAGTTTTAGAAGTAATAGGCCAATTATCATTATTTGAAAAAAAAAATATTTCCGCAGGATTACATACTATATTTACAGTTTCTGGGAGAGGTAATCTACTTTATGCGTCAGCATTTTTATTATTTTTACCTTCGCGATACTCAATTGTATAATCATACCCAGCTAACATTAACGACCATCTCAGCGTTCTAGGTGATAATGTATCAGGTACCTTTTTAACAGGATCAAATAATCTAATTAAAGGTTTATGATCTGTTATAATTTTAAAATGTTTTCCAGCTAAATATTGGTAAGATTTAGTAACACCAAACATTACAGATAAAGCTTCTTTATCAATCATTGCATAATTTCTTTCAGTTTTGTTTAAAGTTCTAGAAGCATAAGCAATAGGTTTCTCTTTACCCTCAACAATGTGGCTTAAAACTGACCCTATACCATATTCAAAAGCATCACAGTATAAAACTATATCTTTGTTAACATCATATAATTCTAAAACAGGAGATGTACATAATAATTGTTTCACTTTTTGAAACGCTTTTACATGCTTTTCTGACCATGTCCAGTTTACATTATTATCTAATAATCTATGTAAAGGTTATAAAACATCTGAAATATTAGGCAGGAAGTTTCTATAATAAGAAATTAAGCCTAAAAATGAACGCAATTGTGATACATTATTTGGAATAGGAGCATTCAAAATAGCATTAACTTTTTCTGGAATAGGTCTAATTCCTTCCTGAGATATTTTATGTCCTAAATAGGAAACTTCCGAAACCATAAATTTTAATTTTTCCTTATTTAATCTTATACCATGCTCAGAAAAGCATTTCAGAACACTTTCAACTCTTTCAGAATGTTCTGATTCATTACTATCACTTACGATAACATCATCTAAAAATACACCAACATATTCAATTTTTTTAAAAATATGTTCAATTTTCCTTTGGAACATTCCAGGAGCACATTTTACCCCAAATGCTAATCGTAACACATTAAACAATCCTTTATGTGTATTTATAGTCAAATTTTTATTACTTTCGATATCTACAGGTTGTTGTAAATAAGCATCTTTTAAATCAAAAACAGTAAAGAATTTTCCACCTGATAATTTAGAAAATAATTCTTCCATTCTAGGAAGAGGATAGTTATCATTTTCAGTATTAGCATTAACTGTTGCTCTATAATCACCACATATTCTAACAGAACCATGAGGCTTAGGAACAATTACTATAGGACTAGCCCATTCTGAATGATCAACAGGTTTTAAAATACCCTCATTAGTTAATCTTTCCAATTCTACATCAGTAGCTTTTCTTAAAGCAAAAGGAACAGGTCGAGACTTAAGAAAAACTGGTTTTGCATCTTTTTTCAATTTTATTGACACGGGAGGACCCTTTATTGTCCCGATCCTGTCAGCAAAATCATTAGGAATATTTCTAATTAAATCATCTTTCGAAATGCTTTTAATCATATTTACATTAGGCCAAAACAATCTTGATGCTTTTAACCAAGTTTTTAACGATTAGACTCGGACTCTCCTCTTTAATTACTAATATTCTTAAACCCGGAATATAATAGTCATTAAGAACAGCATTTCCTTTAAATCCCCCAAAACAGTTAAAGAATCTCTAGTATAAGTTTGTAATTTAATATTAGATTTAATTAGAGGCAGCTTACCTGAGAACAATTTACGAGCAACACTTTTGCTTACAATAGTATGAGCCGCCCCCACTATCAATTTTAAATTGTATATTTACACCATTTATTTTAATCGATTTTACCCATGACACGTTATTGGAGTTGTCGTTCATGAAATTTAAATAATATTCTTCCTGAAGAGTTTTAATTTTTCTGTTCTTAAAAGGTTTCTCACTTTTTATTCCAAATTTCCTATTTCGACAGCAAATTTTTAAATGACCCAATCGATGGCAGAAATGGCATTCTGCAGATTTAAAAGGGCATAATTTTGAATTATGATTTTTAGAACATCTGTAACACGGTTTCTCAGGCGCGAATTTATCTTCTTTAGGCTTAGGTGCATGAGCGAACTTCTCTACTTTCGATTTCTCTCCTTTCGAAACACGCACTTGATTGACAGTCGTACTATCTCCGATGTGTAGGGATTTCACTCCAGCCTCCGCTGTTTCAGCCGACTCAACTATTTCTACCGCAGTTTGGAACGTTAAATCTTTAGAATCCAGCAATTTTTGCTGTATCTTTTCATCCTGGATCCCAAACACCAAGTGATCCCGAAGGCGGTCATTAAGAGTGTTTCCGAAGTTGCAATATTCGGATAACCGACGTAAAACTCTAATGAAATCGGCTATATTCTCTCCTTGTTTCCTTAGTCGTTTCTGGAACTTAAATCGTTCAACTATTTCACTAGGGCGTGGTGAAAAATGATCTTTTGCTTTTTTTAAAAGATCCTCGTAACTGATTTCTTTCAGCGTATTCGGAACAAAAATATCTCGTAAAATAGCAAACGTTGTTGTTCCAACAGAACTTAGTAAAATATTCTTCTTCATATCATCATTTTTTATGCTATTCGCTGAGAAATAAAAATCAATTTTCTCGACTTAAATAGTCCAAGGAACATTCGCATTATATTCTTCTAAACGTCCCAGAGAAATTATTTCTTTATCGACCATTTTTCGTGCCACTTTTTCTTTTTCTCTTTCGAAAAAAAAAAAAATCACAACATTTCAATTTGGGTTAAATCCCATTCGTCGCCACTTTTATATCACCACACTTTAATTATAACTAATTACTCTTAACTAAGGAAGACGGCATAACTATAAGATTACTTATAGTTTTTATTTACATACTTACACCAGCTGCTAAACGCAGCTCTCAGAACAAATCGTATCTTACAACTGCGTGGAATATTCTGGTTGCATGCGAAACCTTCACAATCAGATTGTGTAGTGCTGCCATCTGTTAACGGAGATCTCAACTATTGTTGGATTGGGATATGACACTTATAACTGTTATAACTCATGGTCAGTAGAGAAAGGGTTAAAAATCAAGTATGTCTGATACTGACTAAAAGCAACGAAAACGGAAATCAAAAAACATTGAGAACATCTTATTCCATGAATAATTATTGTAGCATTTATTTTGCATCCTTGCCAGTTCATTTCATTGTTACATATTTTTTTATCTCTCTATTCTAAAACAAGTAAAAATTAAATTTATAAAATCAAAAAACCCGGGTGCGCAAAAAACGAACTAATTAATTATTTTCTCATCAATGTGAAAATATTTTTTATATTGCTTACCTTTTTTAATTTCTTCTATCTTTACAAGAAGAAAGTAATGGATTCGTGAAAAATTTCGACTTCCAGTTTTAGACGGATTTATACGTCTTAGAATGGCCAGAACACGATTTGATGGCTTTTAGAAAATGTCTGTCTGTGAGTCTGTCACTCTGTCACTTTGTCACTCTGTCGCTCTGTCTGTGAGTCTGTATGTGACAAAAATTTAGTGGGCGCTCTATCTTAAGAACTAATGCACGGAATTTCACAAAATTTTATATTTAGTTAGACCTTCATATAAACTAGACCTGATTAGTTTTTCGTGAAAATCGCCCAACAGGTGGCGCTGCTATGCGGCATTTTTCACGATTTCTACAATAGCTATATCTCAAGAACTACTGCACAGATTTTTATAAAACTTCAGATTTCGTTATTCCAGGACATAGTTTTGTGTTGATTACTTTTTTGTGAAAATCGCCCAACAGGTGGCGCTGCTATACTGCATTATTCATTATTATCGCAATAGCTCTAACTCAAGAAAAAATGCACGAATTTTCATCAAACATCAGATTCAGTTAGTCCATGATATAAATTAGAGCTGTTTAACTTTTGGTGTAAATCGCCCAACAGGTGGTGCTGCTGTGCTGCATTTTTCACGATTCCCGCAAGAGCTGCGTCTCCAGAACTATTACACGGATTTTCATCAAACTTCAGATTTAGTTAGTTCTTGACATGAATTGACGTACAAATTAGTGCTGTTTAGTTTTTGGTGTAAATCGCTCAACAGGTGGCGCTGCTATGCTGAATTTTTTGCGATTTCCACAACAGCTTTATTTCAAGAACTAATGCTTGGATTTTCAACAAACTTCAGATTCAGTTATACCTTGATACCATTTAGTGCTGCTTATTTTTGGTGAAAATTGCTCAACAGGTGGCGCTGCTATGCTACATTTTTCAAAATTTCCGCTCTATCTCAAGAACTAATGCACGAATTTTCATCCAACTTCAAATTCAGATATACTTTGAAATGAATTGGTGCTAAATCGTTGTTATATCTTGTACTATTTAAATGATTTAATTGACGTAATTTATATAGAAGAAAGTTTTGTGATGGCCACAACATACTAGTTTTTTTATATTTGTATTGATGACTTTTAAGTTGTGTTTAATTGTTAATTCCTATCTATAAACTCTGTTTTCATAAGGCCTATAGATGTCTATGAATGTTAGAGTTACAGTAAAGTTAGAGATGCTACTTACACAACTTCCAGGTTATGTAATATTTAAACAGAGCATCTGACTGTAAAATAGTCAATGAAACATCGTCTTCATTTTGAAAGACCTATCTAATGATATGCCACTCAATAATGTGCGTAAAAAAACATTTTTAGTCTCCATTGCCATTTTGTATTTTATGGCCACCATTTTGAATTTATAAAATCAAAAACCAAACCTATAACCATCGGACGGTTAAGATGAATCGATTAGTACCTCATTCATTAAAATCCGTCCAGCCGTTGGGATGTTTCGAGGCTATAAAAAATCCACATACCCAGATACGCGTGAAACACATAACCCTACTTTGCAGTCGGGTAAAAAAGTAACTAACTCTGTCACCACCGTCGCCGCCAGTTTTGAATTTTATGTTAACGGAGGTGTTTCTTTGTTAATATTAAGAAAAATATTGCATACAAAAACATGAAAATTGGTGCTATGATACATAAATGTTTGATAAACACGCTGATGCAGCAGTTTTCAAATCGAAGAATTATTTTAAGAGACATTTAATGATAATGTTGGTCAAAATCCTTCCATTAAAAGTTTTATAGGAGCAAAAACTGTACGTAGGAATTTAATCAGTTTTAGATCCTTTTATAAAGTAGAAGTTCCCGGTGTGCAGACTGTATTTATTTTTTTAATTCGACTCATTTTTTGATGTTTTATTTCTATTTTAAATTCAAATTTTCAGCAATTCGAGAGATAATTTTTACAACTTTTAGAAAAGGGTATTATTTTAAATTGTTGCCAAATTTAAGAACAGTGCAAAGAATAATATTTCCTTCAAATTAAAATTTTATTTACACGTGACCATTATAAACAGAAAAAAAACCCCTTTCAAATGAGAATTTAATGATTACGTATTAAAATCAGGAAAATATTGATAACTACATCATAAAATTTATATTTACACGTGAATTTTAACAGAGAAAGGAAATTGTAAAATAATAAATTCATTAATTTGTGTTAAAAGATGTAAATGGAGGAAAATACATCATATTTTAAATTGCCAAACCATAATATTGCCAAACAGTTTAAATTAGAAAATATACTTTCGCAAGACATTATTACATATTTTGAGATAATCTTTTAAAACTAATCTATATATATTTTGAACAGCATTTAATGCATCACCATACCTATAAAGGGCAACCATACTGGAGACTCTGTTCTGTTACCAAATGCCGCCAAGTTGCGTTCAACTTGGCGATATATCGCCAAATTTGGCAACCAAAGTTAGTCGCCAAAAATCACGCCAACGTGGCGATATCTCTAGTATTTCGCCAAATTCCCATAGACTTCCAATGTAAATCTATAGGGTTTACTTGCTTACAGTAAATCGACAAACTGAGATATTTTGAACCAATGCAGATGTTATTAAAATGCCTATAAGATTCGCATTGCCCTTGTGTTGAGAATTCTAAGACCGCGCAAATAATATTCCTTTCTAACAACGAAAGTATTTTCACGTGAACATTAAAAAGAGAAAGAAATCTTTGGTGATCATTACGTTAGATTTAAAACGATACATTTAAAATGTCTTATTTAAAAAAAAAAAACTTTCTTATATAGCGTTGTTAAAAAATGCCAAAAGACATTACATTTAAAATGTCTTATTTAAAAAAAAAAAACTTTCTTATATAGCGTTGTTAAAAAATGCCAAAAGACATTACATTTAAAATGTCTTATTTAAAAAAAAATTTTCTTATATAACGTTGTTAAAAAATGCCAAAAGACAAAGAGACAAAGACTTTGTTTACTTAAATAATTTTATATTAGCTTATTTTCACATGTTTCACTGATCTGCTTTCATCAATGACGAAAACAACCCGCTAACAGAGAGATAGCCACCATTTTTAGTGTTCCGTACTTAAAAAGTAACAACGGAACCATTATAAGATCACTCCTTTGTCTGTTTGATTGTTTGTCACAGTCCTTTTACTCGTAACCTATGGAACGTGGAAAGTTCAAATTGGGGAAGTAATAAAGACTATTGACCCACATATTTCCAGATTAATAAATATTCATAAATATGTCTAGGAAAAATGTAGAGGGTCTAATTAAGTTACTTGAAAAAGAAAATTCTTTGCATATCGCGTGGGGTATCGTGTGAAAGCTTTCGTAACGCTGAAATCAAAAATATATTTCATTTAATTTCAGGTATTATATTTTCAAAGTTATGGTGGAAAATTTAGTGCAAAAATATTCCCCCCCCCCCCATCTAATTCCGAATCTATTGAAACTAAAATTATGAAAAAATTAGAGGTAGTAGACATTAATTTAAAACTTGCAGGAAAATTATAGCGATTACCCCAGGTCACAAAGTTTTTGAGAAAATCGCATTTTTCCGTTACACTCAAATTTCGATTTACTGGCTTCAGCAAAAGAGCTGAGCAGAGCTAAAGGTACCTATCGTAGCAGAAGTATAAAAGCATTGTTGATCATGAATTTCGGAAAAAAACCGTCGGTAATTAGGCGAGATATTAACCCTTAAAGACACGGACGGTTTGGACATACATAATGACAAGGACGACGTACTCTATGCTCCATCGGCTCTTAAAGCCTAGATAGCAAATTTTAATATTTATATAACGCAATGCCCTGTAGCAGTATAAAAACAATAAATGTTAAATTGTTAAAAACAGACTAATTTAATGAGAACCAATCATACAAATACTATGGGATTCGCGACTAGTTTCCATTGAGTGGCTCTGTCAATACACCTACTATGTCTTTAAAGGTTAACTAAAAACCTATATGGAATAACAAATATACAGAATAGCTATATTTGCTATTACTTAGGTTCCACATATCTTTGAACTTTCATGGTATATCTATTTATACTTTTCTAGTACACAGGGTGCAAAGGAAAGTCCCTATAACCTGAAAATACTTGTGAACGGAGGGAGCTACAGCTATGCAAATGAGGTTACAGCACAGTAAAGCGACTACGTCCGATTTAATGAAAACGATAGCAGCGCCCCCTAGTGGCGAAATTTGGAAGATAGCTACTGCAAATCGAAAACGAAAAGAGATAGAGCAAAATTTCCATTTAGAAAGTTTTAGAGCATCAATTAATTAATAGAATACGACATTTGGTTTACATGGATAAGATAAATATTCGTCTGTTTAACCAAAAATGTCCGAAATCGATGCACTCCATTTTGTGTAAATGTTTGAATGGAATAGTCAGAAGTATGAAGAAATACGCACAATTTATGTTATAACTACGTACTTATCTCAATATATTTTGATAACATCACACACAAAAAAAAAGGCAAACTGTCTCACAGTGATAAAAAGTTAATATGCAGTATGTTCGAAAAGTTTTCCATTGCTCACGATACACGTTTGTATTCGTGAGAGTAATTCTGCATGCACATTTCTCAGCATGGAACGTCTATTGCAAGCCTCTTCAGTACGACGACATAGATTTAACCCTTTCAAGGGCGGTGGCTAGACCGTCTAGCCACCTAATTTTAATTGCAAAACTGACAAATGGCACCAAGAATATTTTAATAAAATTTTGCTTTTGTAATGAAAGTGCAAATTAGCGGGGTTTTGTTATCTGAGAAAATCGCTTGAATATTCTGGTGTCAGTCATTTATTTCATCAGTTTACGAACAGAATTTTTCTGGCCCTGAAAGGAATATTGCAAAACTTTAAATGCATTGGAAATTAAATCTTCACAGACATTACAGTTCAGTACAACGTCACAATCTGCAATTGTGCAATGCTACATTTCCGAAATGTGAATAGGCAAAGTAGAATCGTCGCTCATCGATTTCGGACATTTTTGGGTATGCAGACGACGATTTATCTTATCCGCGTGAACCAAATGTCGTTTTGAACTAAACCTTCTAATTGGAAAATTTTCTCTACCTCTTTTCATTTTTGATTTCTAATGGCTATCTTCCAAATTTCGCCACTAGGGGTGTTGCTGTCGTTTGCATTAGGTCGGGTGTAGTCGCTTTACTGTACCGCTACCTCACTTATATAGCTGTAGCTCTCTCCGTTCGCAAGTATTTTCAGGTTAAAGGGACTTTCCTTTGCACTTTGTATACTATACAGCTATACCCAACCCTACGTTGTATAGTTTTTACAATGTCTTAGTATTTTTTAGCAACGGTATTTTTTTAATAATACACTTAGTTTCTAATTCACATATTATTGTACGGAACCCTCTGTGCGCGAGTAATACTCGCACTTGTAGTCCAGGCAATAGGGAATTTTACCTAGCAAAATTAATGATAGTTCTGGAAATCGGCTTACTTTATGTTTTTTGGTCGCTGAATCCGAATTTGTAACTTCCGACCAAATTTCCCCCCGGTAACCCCCCCCCCCCAAATTTTGGTAAAAGCACCCCAAAAAATTTTTTATTAAAAAATCATTTTTTTTTTGTTTTTGTTTTAGGGGAAAAGTATCTAGAAATTCAAAAAGTAGACAAAATTTGCAACAAATTAGGTATATGACGTTATGTCTTAGGATGAAGGGGAAAGGGGGATCTGCCTCGGAACATGCTCGCGGTGCTGCGTGGACTAAGTTGCGCAATTCCACTTAACCTCTCACACGTTTACATTGCCCTCCCATCTCCCTTCCGAACTTTCCTTATAAGGTTTACTTTTAGTTTTTTGGGTCGCTGAATCCGAATTTTTAACTTACCCCAAAAAATATCTCCCCCCCCCCCCCAAATAGTTGTTTTTAACTTAAATTTCTTATTGTTTTAGGGGAAAAGCATTGCGAAATTCAGAATCTAGACAAAATTTGCAACAAATAGGATACCGATAAAAACCGATAATATAAAAACCGAACTGATTAGCGAGCTTTTAGAGTTTGCGGTGTCTAAACGGACGAGGCAGAGCCGCCTAGTTTTATTAATTTCTCTTTCTTTGTGTAAATTTAAATTCTCATTTTTGATGTTTTATGAATAAAAATGTATCTGTTGAAAATTTTTCCAGTAAGGCAAAAAAAAATAACTTATAACTAAAATACGAACTTAATATTTGAAAAGATTTATAGCTAAACTTTAGAAATGACAAAAATTAAACAAGAACAATTCAAATAAATCAAAACAGGATCTGTCAAATCTGTAAAATTATTTAATTGAGAAAACATAGAAATAACAGTTAAGTTAAAGCAACACACATTAAACTTAATAGATCTTAAAAATTCATAAATTTGCATCTTTTTGAAATTCTTCAACATTCAAATCATTGATCGTGCAATTATAGAATATTCTTTTTAACACTTTCCAACAAAGTTGAAAAGTGTTTATGACTTCGGTTTATATGTCGGCGCTCTAACTCCGGTAAATGTTCTGAAATTTTTGGATGTTAGTGACCTCTACCATAGCACGAACCCTATTTCAAATGAAATTTGTAGCATGTTTAGTTCATTTACAAGGACAGTCAAAAGTTTTCCGTTACATTACGGCCTACGGGAAAAAATCGTTTAAAATGATTTTTAATGAAGTTACATGCTTTCAAACATGATAAAATTGATATGCATTTATTAAGTACACTAAAATATACATTCTGTAGAATAAGCGGTGCAATGAATAATTATTATTCATTTACAAGGCCACACAAAAGAATTCCGTTACATAATGCTATAGGGACGGAGAGAATTTTTTCCGGCGCATTTTAATTATGTTAAATTATTTCATGCATAATGAAATTGATATACGTGATTGAGGTTTACTATAACTTATTTCATGTATAATACGAAGTGCATAGCATTTACAGGGACACACAAAAGATTTCAGATACTATATTGTATCCGAAGTACTGTACGGTAGCGATTGATTGCTAGATATGCATTTTTAATTATGTTATGTGCCTTTATATTTCACTATATATTTATGCATTGTACATGGTGTGTATAAATGCTGTAATTCATATACAGGGCTACACAAAATAATTCGTAATGGTTACTGGGTATGATTGCAAATTGCTTAAAGGTGGTTTTTAAATGAGTTATGGAGTTTTACGCTGGACTGCATTTAGTTTACAAAGAAATGTTTGTAAAACATAGATAAAATGATATACAGGGTCACGCAAAGAAATGGATATATGACCGTCTATAAATGATAATTTCAGGAAATGTGATTCCAGTAGTTTTAAGAGTGTTTTACTTTGAATTAAACTTCAGCTAAATAGTGGCGTGTAAGGGGCATCCCACACTAAGGCGACACGTAAGACATGTCGCTTGAATTCGCAGGAAAAACTGGTTTAAAACAGGTTTGAAACAACTTAGTCCTTTGTTTCGACCGATTTTTGCACTACATGTTTCTGCTACATGTCGCTTGTCGCCTTAGTGTGGGATGCCCGTAATAAAGGTACTAGGTTAACTACAAGGTTGTACAAAAGTATACAAGTATGTTTCCATCTATTAGTATAAATTGCTGAAAGAGAAATTTCAACATGTTATGTGTTTTCTTGCTAAACTAAATTTCCCCTTTATATAGTATACATATCAACCTACAGATCAAGTACAGGGCTGTTCAAAAGAATTGGAATACATATTTGCTATGGACGGTAACTTCTGAAATCATCAGTTTTTCACAAGTTTTATGCGTTTTCTAAAGTGTTTACTTAGTTCTGTTATATACCTTATTTCCCTAAATAACGAAGTTTTGTTAAAGCATTCAGGAAGTGTTGGAAAGTGTTTCATAATCTATGCTTAACGCATGATTTTTCTTCCTTGTTTGTTTCGATATTGGCTTGGATTGAGTGAAAACTGTAAAAAAGCCAAAAAAAACTTCTTTTTACTGCATCCTACAGCTTTTAGCAGTTAAAAGAAATATAATAAACATCCATTTAAAATTTGAAAATTTCATTTAGTAATCACATTTAAATAACTAAGTTAAAAAAAATGAAGATTGCTTGTTTAAGAAAGTTTTCTGGAAAAGTTTCATTTCCAAAAGCAGAAGCTAAGTGAAAGCAAGCCACCATAGTTAACGTACATGATTATAAACAAACATCTGTTATCTTAAACGTCAAGTTAGAAAATATTTAAAGTTAAACGTGCTTCAGAAATTTAAAGACGTGAAAGCTGTAAATTTATAGAAGTAATATAGAACGTTTTCTTCTTCTCTTTTTTTTTATCACTTTCCAACAAAGCTGAAAAGTGTTTATGATTTTGGTTTGTCTGTCCGTCTGTCCGCGCTCTAACTCTGGTAAATATACTCGGATTGCCCTGAAATTTTTGGATGTTATTAAGGTTCACCATAGCACGATCCCTATTTCAAATGAAGTTTATAGCATGTTTAGTTCATTTACAGGGACAGTCAAATGTATTCCGTTACATTGCGGTCAATGGGAAAAAATTGCTACAAATGATTTTTAATGATGTTACAGGCGTTCAAGCTTAAAATAATTGATATGCATTTATGAAGTGCACTCAAATAGGCATTTTGAAGAATATCCTGTGTAAAGAATACTTATTCATTTACAGGGCCACACAAAAGAATTCCGCTATATAATGATATGTTGGGGGAGGGGTTTGCGGACTTTTTTAATTATGTTAAACTATTTCATATATAATGAAATTAATGTACGTCGCTGAGGTTTACTATAAGTCATTTCATGCATAATAAGAAGTGCATAGCGTTTACAGGGGCACACAAAATATGTTAGATACTATATTGTTTCCGAAGTACTGTACAAAAGCGATGATTGCTGGAAATGCATTTTGAATTATGATATGCGCTTTTATGTTCCACTGTATTTATGCAAATTATACGAGGTGTATAAATGCTATAGTTAAATTCTATACAGGGCTACACAAAGTAATTCATAACGGTTACTGTGTATGAGCGTAAATTTCTTAAAGATGGTTTTTAAAAGAGTTATTCATTTTTGCGCTGAACTGCATTTAGTTTACTAAGAAATGTTTGTAGAATATAGATAAAATGATATACAGGGTCACGGAAAGAATTGGATACATAAGCGTCTATGGATGATAATATATGGTAATGTGATTTCAGTAGTTTTAAGAGTGTTTTATTTTAAATTAAATTTTAGCGAAATAGTGGCAAGTAATAAAGGTACTATTGGCTATAGACGGTAACTGCTGAAATCAATTTTTAAAATGTTTTATGCGTTTTTTAAAATGTTTACTTAGTTATCTTATTTACCTTATTTCCCTAAATAAGGAAGTTTTGTTAAAGCAATCAGGAAGTGTTGGAAAGTGTTTCATAATCTATGCTTAACGCATGATTTTTTTTAAGCTAGAAAAACTTTGTACTGCATATAATATATTGTAAAAGTAACGTACAAGAGAATATTTTATATAATTTATAAAGTCGTGTAAAAAAAATACATTTACCAACTCTGCAACTATTTATAATAGTAGAAAAATTTACAGGAATCAAACCATTGAAAATAAAGTCTACTTTAAAATAATGTACATAAAATTTGCTTAAAAGGGCATCTACAAATCGAAGCTAGACAAAATTTCAAATGGAAAGATTTTTTTCAATGGCAACATCCAATTTTGACAATAGATTTAAATCTTAGGTTCAAACTATGCATACAAAAGAAATTACAAGTCATTTGGGTGATATTTTTTTTGAATTATAGACATTCAAAATTTAGAGCTTCCAATGTTAAATTGTTCTGCTTTATCCGAATTCTCAATTTCAAATTTTTCTATCAAGTAGATTTTCAATTATGATTAAAAAAACTTCAAAATGATGGTTTAAAGGGCTGTATATGATATGCAGAAAAGCACAATTTGAACAAAATATATACATTGCTCATTTTATTTAAACATTTGTGGTGGTAATAGTCGAAAACTCATTAAACAGGCGAAATGTTAATATTGGCAAGAAATGATATATTAATGTGATTATAAGTGACATAGTAATTCATTAGCATTTTAACGATCAAGTACCGAACTTCAGTTTTGATACATCCCCTAAAATAAGGTTTACCAAACCGATTTCAAAAGTAGTGGTTATCAAAATAATGGTGTTAGTCCCTGTTCTAACATAGGCTATATCTTATGCCCATGCCAGCACCACAAAGGGGTGCAGGAGCAAAAAACGATCTAAAAAATCAATTTTTGTGTTACTGAAGAGCCTAAAATAATGAAATTTGGCATGGTAGTTAGTTACTTACAAGATATAAATGATCTCTAAGAACATTTCTTAGAAAATTCCAAATTTAAAAGGGGTGAAAATGCACGAAAAGCATTCTAAGAAACGTTCTAAATAGCAATTTCTACGCAATCTCACAAACTATCAAATCCTTTTTAAATGTAATGGTTGGAAATTTCTGTTGACAAACCTTGCTCTAACATAGGCTCTATTTTATACCGGTGTCAGTACCACCTGAGGGATGCAGGAGCAAAAAATGTTCTATATTGCGATTTTGGTGTACTGAAGTTGCCTAGAAACATGAAATTTGGCATGATAGTTACTTATTAGATATAAATGATATGTAAGTCTTTTCCTAAAAAAATCGAAATTTATAAACGTTGAAAATGCGCGAAAAGTGTTCTAAAAAGTTCTAAATTGCGATTTTTACTAAATCTCAGGAAGTACGGAACTGATTTAAAAAATAAAGGTGTGAAAATGATGGTGGTAGCCCTTGCTCCACGTTCGGCAATATTTTACGTCTGTGCCACAACCCTAAAAGAGGTGGAGGAACGAAAAACATTCTAAAAATGCAATTTTTGTGTTACTAAAACAGGAACTATTTGTGTAACTGAAAGGCCTAAGACACATGCAATAGCAGTTACTTATTGGATATAAATTATCTCTAAGAACATTTCTTAAATTGGAGACTTAAAAGGTTTGAAAATGCGCGAAAAGAGTTCTAAAGAGCGGTTTTGACGCAATCTCGGGAAGTAATAAACCGACTTCAAAAGTAAAGGTTGGAAATTGATGGTTCAGACCTTGATCAAAGATAGGCTCTACTTCATATCGGTGCCACAACCACCGGGGCGTTGCAGGAGCTAAAACGCGATTTTTGTGATACTGAAGACGTTAGCAACTTGAAATTAGGCATGGTAGTTACTTATGGGCTATAAATGATCTATAAGAACAATTCCTAAAAAATTCAAAATTTAAAAGGGGTAAAAATGGACGAAAAATGTTCTAAAAGTGTCCTAAATTGCGATTTCTACTGAATCTCAGGAATTATCAAATCAGTTTCAAAAGAAATGGTTGCAAATTGATGGTGACAATCCCTGCTTCAACATAGGCTATAATTTATGCTGTTGGCTCTACCACCTGGGGGATGCAGGATAAAAAAAAAATATACTAAATTGGCTAAATTCCGTTTTTTTTTCTTTTTTTTATACTGAGAGGTCTAACATTTTGAAATTTGGCACTTAAAAGATGCAAATGTTTTCTAAAAACCGCCAAAAGAATATTCAAAATTTAAAGGATGAATTGAGCAAAAAGAGTTCTAAACGTTCTAAATTATGATTTTTCTACAATCTTATGGAATACCAAACCGATTTAAAAGATAATGGTTCCAAATAGATGGTGATAGATACTGCTTAAACTTAAGCTGTATTTTATCTTGTTGCCAATACCACCAGAGGGTTTCAGAAGTAAAAAAACTTTCTTAATTGCGATTTCTGTGCTACTGAAGGGGCTAGAAACTATAAATACGCCGTGGTAGTTACTTCAAAATTATAAAAGCCCTCCAAGAACAGTCCAAAATAAATCCGAAATTTAAAAGCGGTCGATTCGAAGGGAAGGGGCGAAAAGCGTCCTCTAAAAACGTCCTTAATTACATTTTCTAAGCAATCTCAGGAAATAATAAACCGATTACAAAAGTCAACGTTTGCGAATCACTAGTGACAGTCTATGATCATGCACAGGATACATTTTGTGCCGGCACCACTACCCCCTTAATTTGGCAGGTACAACAAACGACCTAAGAAAGCCTCTAAAACCTTTTTAAATTACGTTTTCTAAAGAATATTAGAAAATACCAAAACGATTTCAAAATTAATGGTAACAAATTAATGGTGATACTCTCCATTTCAACATAGGCATTTTATGTTAGTGCTACTACCGCCAGAAAGGTGGTAGACTGTTAGACAAGACACTTGGAATTTGGCATGATGATTAATTTAAGATTTAAATGCGTATTAAGAACGATTTCTAAAAAAAAATCTGAACTTCAAATGATTACTCTCATCTCTGCTTAATGCAATGTAATAATGAAGTTTGTCAAACTGTGGCTTAAATAGTAATTTTCGATTTATTGTAAAAAGTGTAATTTCTTCTAATAAAACTTAGGCATGCAAATATCACTTGGCATATTTCAACTACTACGAGAGGAAAGCGAGAGTTTTGCTAATATGTATATATTTCTACAACATATGTAAATAAGGTTAAAGATTTTCAATTTCTTAAAAATTCAGTAACATTTAAGACGATTTTCCATTTTATTAGGTACTAAATAAAAAACTGACAAATATGACGTGAAAAAAATAAAGGAAAATATTTATGAAATAAGGATATCAGGCGCTTTATTTTATATGATATGACCCGACTCGTCTGGAGCACTAATTATGTTTACTGATAAACTAATCAAAGCGTCGCGACGCTTTGTGAAGTTCAGCGGTGAATGTAAAATCCAATTATAAAATACATATAGATAAAGAGATCAGGAAACATTTTATTTATAATAAAGAGTATGAAAATGAAATTTCGGATATAGGGAAGACTAGGGACGGTTGACCATGTGGGAGGCTTGACCCACCCATCAGTTTTCATATTTAAAAGAATTTCAGATATTATCAACAGGTGTCAACCAAAGCTACTGAAATGCTCAAACTCTATGTTTCATACAGATAATCGAAATAGGTGTAGAAACAATCAATTGTGAGGCGCTTTCAACCTAAAAGTTGTGTTTTTTAGAAATATTTTGTAAGCTCCTTTCTGATAAAATATATCATAGAAATTTAAGTAAGTAGGTTTTAAGTAATGCAGAAATATCAAGCTTTCATTCCGGGAATAAAGATTATACTGTAAGTTAGGCTTAACACAACTATGTGTTATTAATTAGAAAAGGGCTATGTGAGGAGCCTTGAATAGTCAATGTGAGGGAGGATTGACCAGATGTTCAAGGCTGCCTTAACATATTCACGATGGGAAACGAGAATTCTCGTTTTCATTCAAAAAGCATCAATGGCTAAGGGCGTGGCTTCTACCATACAGAAAGTGCATTTATATCATGCTGTCCATATTGTTTTAGACTGTAAGACATTATATATTAAATTCGTGCATTGAAAGATATTTACCGATGCAAAAACTTGAGATACCTATCAAGAACACAAATTTACAAAAGACTTCCAGAACAGGGAGGAGTTTCTACTGTTTTAATATTCAGATTTAATAAAAAATTGCCCGTCGTCAATGTGTTAATTTAGAGGCTTTTGGAAATCATCATATTATACACTGTGCATAATGAAAGATTAATGGTTATACATAAAAATGAATGCATATTTATTCTGAAAAGCTACAGTAAAATGGGGTGATGGAAAAGAAAACTTTAAAATTCATTAAAGAAAGATGTGCAAATTGCTATAGTATCCACTGCACGAAACAAATTAATGGAATATAAATGAGAAAGTTGATAGGAACTTTTTTCCATTTAAATATTACTTACAATAGGTAAATAGGTGCAGTGGGTAAGACTTAAAAGTTTAAAAGCAGCAGTCTTAACGGATTCAAGAGCAGTGGTATGTTTATGAAAACCCATAATTTTAATTCCTAAACGCCACATTGACACCATAATTTCGCTAAAAATTTTTCCATTTAATAACTACGTGAAATATAGCCTTTTTGACATTTTCAGATAATTTTTTTCGTATATTCTGGTGCCAGTCATTTATTTCAACATTTTAGTACTGAACGTACTTTGTCCCTTAAAGGGTTAACAGATGTTAATGATAAGTTAAGTACTCATGCGGCTGCAAAAGGGCATAGCGTTGACTGAAAAACTTTAGGAAGGTATGTAGACAAATTTCAACAGGTTGAATAGAGTGAGACACAAAAAGTAGGAGAGAAAAACAAAGGAAAATTGGTTACTAAATTCGGGCATAATAATGCCTGAAACCCTATGAAAATGGAAGCTGTCTGTAGTGGAATGCTGTTTTAAATGTTAAAATTTCATTTTCCCTGCTATACAATTATATATGCTCAGACAAAATCCTGTTTAAAACAGAATATTTTCCTCTGTCTTGCGATTGCGTCAAAACAGATTTGTTTAAGCCTCATTTTTTCTTCAATAATATGTTTTTATAATAATTAAAGCATGTAGCATAAAGTTATTCTACTTTTTTAAAACTGATTCTATTTCTCTTTACAAATATTTCAATGTAAAACAAAGTGAGTCATGCCTCCGATATAGTGGGTTAACCCTCCCATATGTGGAGAGCTTTGACCCATTATTTTCTCATGATTAAGGGTGGCTGTCAGTAGTATTTTGTCCTATACTCCACATGCTATATTCTTACTATCAGAACTGCGCATTTTCTATGGAACCGATTTGTTTAATTTTTTTTTTTTTTGTGATTGGCATAACTTATTTCTTGCAGACGCCATAATTTTTTAAAAGAAAAGTGCGGCCTATTTTTTTAAATTAAATTTTAAAATTTCTTACATTGGTTCCAGAAAAAATTACCAGATGGCACTACCAGTTATATAGCTTTTTTTTAAAGGACCACAAAGAAACTATTTTTTTAGTTTTTATACTTTTTTTGTAAAATTGTTATCATTACCTCTCTTTTAAATTTAATAAGGGACATCTCTTAGATGATATTGGCGAACTTGACGAAAAATTCTGCGCCAAAATGCCGTTTTGGCGACATGAAAAAATTTCCAAGATGGCAGAAAAACATAATTTTTAAATCCGTATGTTATTTATAAATCAATGGTTTTGCACCATTTTTAAAAACAGAAAAAGATGTAAAAACATGGATTTATAAATAACATAAAGATTTAAAAACGAAGTTTTTGCGCCATCTTAGAAAATTTCTTCCGATGCAATTACACAATTTTTAAGATTCTAAATAAATCAAAACAAATATGCTTTTTAAGATGAACACTTGTTACTGTCAGGGGGGCTCTGCCCCTCTGAACCTCCCGTTCCTAAAACATTTTGGACAATAGAAAAGAGAAAAAAAAACTTACCAGAAACTTTTTATATATTACAACAATATTTCAAAAAATATTATAATTTTAATGCAGGTAAAATCTCGCTCACAACTGCCAAAAAATTTTATTTAATATAAAATAAAAGTAAAAGGATAAATATAAATAAAAGTCTCAGAAAAAAAAATTAAAAATATTTACACAAAGAAACAAACAATCAGCAATAATTTACTGTTTACAAAAAGGGATCGCAGTCAGAGTCTGAAACAAGGTGTGCAAATGCATACTATAAAACAATAACAAGTATTCATCTCTAAAAGCACATTTGCACATTTGACTTATTTAGAATGCTGCTAAAATTTGTATAATTTCATCGGAAGAAATTTTCCAAGATCGCGCACAAACCCTGTTTTTAAATCTTTATTTTATTTATAAATCCACGTTTTTAAATCATTTTCTATTTTTAAAATGGTGCAAAATCACTGAATTATAAATAACATACAGATTTAAAAGTAATGTTTTTCCGCAATCTTGGAAAAATTAACGAGACTTACCTTACAACCAAAATACGTTGACAGAGGCAGAGACTCATCCGAATGTGTGCTTCTTATCTAACTTAATTCAAAAATTTTCTGACTAATGGTACACGTGATACTAGTAAACCAATAAGCTTCAAGATCTCCCGTCATCGAGTTTGCCAGTTTTCAAAATGCATTTAAGAAAAAAAGCAACCCTAAAGCCGTTCGAACGATCCGAAATCCGACGAACAAACTTAAACCAGATCAAAACATTTATCGCCAAAGAAGCGCACCAAAAAATCGCCAAATCTTCCGGCACAGGATATGGGACCAGTCGCACATAAAATAATCCCACAACAAGCCTTTTTGTTTTTTCGAAATACGATTTTATTCGTAAATTTCAGTGCGGAATTACAGAGTCCTCCAAATCATAGCAACCCTAAGATTTCCGTATTGCCAAGTGAGGAAAGCACGTTCATTCTGTACTTTTCGTTACAAGGAAGACTGCAGAGTAGGGAATTGTATTAGTTAGTCTGTGGACGAACCTGAGATTCACCTCTGAAAGGGCTGGGGAGTAAAGTGTCACCATTTGTGGACATTTTCTCCCTCGCTTGCCCATGGAATTATTATTATTTATTATTAGCCCCCGGGACGGTATGCTATTTCTTTCTCCAAGCTTATTTTGTCTCTAAAAAATAACGTTACCTTACAGACTCTAGCAATAGACAAAGCAGATGTATCACTGTGCGATTAAATGCTCAATAGCAATTTTTTTAATTTCTAAGCATCGTACATTTTCAATTTTTATACCGTCGTATTGGAAAAAAAAATGTACTTTTAAATGCAATTTGTTTGAAAACCTGTATCTCAATTTATTTTTGAAATATTAGTATCTTTGTAGTTTTTAGCGCCATTTGTTTAATTTTGGCAACTCAAGTACTCTATTTATGTAGAAAGAAAAGGGAAAATAGTTGAAAAATAGCAATTATATCTTTTTGTTGACATTTTCTCATAACAACCGAAAGAAAATGTAATTAAAATACGTGCTGTTTTGAAAAAATATAAACGAAAAATTTCTGTTAAAACATTATAAACTATATTTAATTTTAAGTATCTGTATACGCTTTCAGTGTGACGTCAGTCATGACGCTTTGTTTGGAAACTGCCTCCAATCAAACGGTTGTAGTGCGTCATTTCTTTTTAAACACAAATTGTGGAAAATGTTACCAGTACATATCAAGTATTAAAACACTTAGATGTGAGATATAGATATAAGATATAGCTGCAACACGCAAACAAAATGAAAAATACAATATAGCAACCGTTTGTTTGGAGTCAATTTCAAACCAAAACGTCATGACTGACGTCAAGATTGAAATCGTCCATATTAATTTTACAAACAAATGAATGCCTATGAATCATTAGACAGCCTTTTTTTTGTCGAGTTTCTTTAATGACGGCATCTTTTTTTATTGCATTTGTGCATTATTTTGCTATAGTGACTTCCTTATACATGTTTTACTGTAGATGTTTAAGAGTGGAACGTAAATGTGGAATTCTTAAGCGGATGCGAATGACGTCATTTTACATAAAATAAAAGTGTGTGCTTTAAGTCTTAAAATTGAAATAGGTTTTGTACTATTTATATATGCATATATACCGGGTGTCCCAAAAAGGACTGACTGATTTTAAAATTCAATAACTTGTAAACGGTGACAGATATTTAAAAAATTCTTGCAGGAGGGTTATGCATAGGGTCAAAAGTTTCTTTTACAGTGATTTTCAATTTTAGTTCGAATTACAAACAATAGATGGCGCTGCGATCAATAGATGCTAAATTCAGGCTCGATTTTTAGTACTTCGCGGCCCGGATAATACATTTCCATCTCCTTTTTCCGCATGAAACAAGAGAAAGGACCAAAAATCGAGCCTGTATTTAGCGACTATTGCTTACAGCGCCATCTATTGTTTGTAAATCGAACTAAAATCGAAAACCACTGTAATAAAACTTTTGACCTTATGCATAAACCTCCTGCAAGAAATTTTTAAATATCTGTCACCGTTTGCAAGTTATTGAATTTTAAAATCAGTCAGTCCTTTTTAGGACACCCGGTATATATATATGGGGCATTCCACGTCAAATCAGGCAGTAAAATATCAATATGTAACCCACCATCACAGATTTTAATGAAACTGCGTGTGTTTGTTCTTAATATTAAGATATGATCACCAGTAATTTTTTTTGCTCCTTGGTGAAATAGTTTCTGAGAAAAAAATTGTCAAAATTTTGAAAAACTGCCATCAGTTGGCATTCTTGACTGCTCGATTTTCAAATGTAGCATGACATAAATATGATCATATTTCAATATCTATTCCACAAATCATCTTCAAATAATTTATGCATAATATATAGGGTACGTATCTTATGAAAAAAATACTGTTACGCTTATATAACATTTTAAGTGTGTCTAAAAAAATGTTTAATCTTTGAAGTCGTGATTTTTTTATGAAAAATAATGCATTAACTAAAATAGCATTATTAACAAAAGGCGGTATTTTTATTAAATTTATTTTTTATGGGAGATATACTTAAAGGTGTCCTTTACCTGATTCTGAAATAAAAATAGTGGGATTTTGGGTGTTTTTGGTAGTATTTAATATTTAAAAATATTTTGAGGTGCATTTCATATCAAATGAAGCAGAGTCATTCCAAGTCAGTTCCCCTAAGCCATTTAATCACTGTCACAAATTTCAATGAAATTGGGTTTGTTTATAGCTTATTTTAAGACGTAATCACCTTTAATTTTCTTGATCCTAAGTAAAATATTTTTTTAAGGTAAAAAATATCAAAATTTTGAAATTTTTTTTAAAATTTTTTTAATGACAGTGCGATATTCAAAGACTGCATTAAAAAAAAAATTCATTTCAATATAAAATCACTAAATAGGTTTCAAATAATGTATATGTGACAAATAATGTAGGCTGATTATTATTTCTTGTTTTTTATCATGTTTAAACACTAAGAGTGTCTTTTATCTTATGAATTTCTAAAATCAAGAATTTTGTCAAAAATAATGTGTTAATCAAAAATTTATTATTAACCGAAGGCAGGGTGTTGTTGCTTTTTTTTAATTGTAAGTAAAAATATCTTTTAAATGGTTATAAAATAAAAATATTGAACATATGAGAAAAAATTATCAAAATTTTGGAAAAATGCAACGAGTTGCCATTAATGATTGTTCAATTTTCAAAGGCCTCATTTTATATATAAAATCATATTTCAATAACTAATAAAGAAATCTTCTTCGAATAATTTAAGCAAGGTAAATAAAGTATGTAGATTATGAAAACAATATTGCTGTAATGTTAAAAAATATTTAAATGTGTCTAAAAAATTGTATAATCTTTGAAATCAAAAATATTTTACAAAAAATAATGAAATTATTAAAAAATCTTTATCAATCAGAGGCGGAGTTTCTGTGACTATTTTTTTAATTTTAAATTGTACATAATACTACATTATAACTGGATCTGAAATAAAAATAGTGGGATTTTGGTTGGTTTTAGTAGTATTTAAATCATATTTAAAATTATCAATATTTTCAAATGTAAAACCTATCCAATGTATCATCCCTGGAAATATTTTTATTTATACATTTATTTTATTTTTCAAATTATCTTTTATGTTCGTTTCTTAAGGAAAAAAATAAACAATATTGTTTTTTAGTAAAACTTCTAGGGCGAAGAGCAATTAACCCTTTCCAAAAAAGAGAAAAATCACTAGCTCCTCACCGCCCAATAGAAATTTTCAAAATGACAGTCCTAAACTTTAAACTCATATTTGGCTGTTAATATTGAAAATTTAGCATTGAGCTGCAAATATTGAAAAAAAAATACCAAATTTCACTCTTTTGAAGAAAATTTTGACGTATTGTGCATTAAATGAATGCAAAAAATGCATAATCCATTATATTTATATCTTTCAAATAACTATATCTAAAAAAATATTTAAAACTTAATGAGTTGCACTTTTGTAACTTTATTCAGTTTCTAATGATATGTACCGTAATTTCGGGTGTATAGCCCGCAGATCAAACAATTCAGTTTGGACCCAGAAATTTTATTCAGTATTTGAAGACCAATATTTACTGTGATCTAAAAAGTTACATTTTATTTTTAAAAAATTCTGTGTCGAAACACGATTGTTTGATCCGCGGGCTATACACCGGAAATTACGGTAATTTGATTTATTTCATCACAATATTGCTGAAAGATGGATTTTCAACATATATATGTGTGTATATATATCCCTGTTCTCAAACAAATTATTTAAAAATTATTCATTTATGTTTAATAAAGCATATATATATTGTTTATACACTTATAGAAAATACATATAGTAAATTTTATGATATTATGTCAATAATGTCTAAAAGTAAAGAACTTATCTAATAGTATGTAACGAAAAATTTAACATCTGGTGTAATGTCAACAAAATTTTATAAATGTTTTACTTAATTTGGATGAATGAAAAAAGCTTACATGTTTATATTTTATTGAAGTACAGGTGAAAATGTCACAAAGACATTCCTATACCTCAACAACCACTGAGTATGTCACATTCACACTACAGATGATTTTTTTTTCTTTTTGATCTTTCGGGTTTGATTTCAGATGGTAATGAATTAATTAGTTTTGTTAGAAGTGTCATTGCAGTCAGCATATTAGGCTCACTATTTTTTTTTATATAATTTGTTTTGATTGACTCGATGAACGACAATATTTAAAGGGACCATTTCATGACTTTTCAATTAAAAGCTGATTTATAAATTCATCATGTTGTTTAGTTATTATTATCGTCTTAAGATAATAAGTTGATATTAAAATTTTTAAATGCAGTTTATTTATTATTTGAACAGTTGAAAGTATTTTTCAATAAGAGTGGGCTGTTGATTTTAAGTCGGCTGTTGAGCAATGTAGTGTTGGTAAAGAAACTGGTACTATTTAATTTAATTTTTATTGCTGTAAATAATATTTGTTATTTTATTATTGTATGTATTATATTTAAGCAAGAGTAGAAATACACGATATCGTAGTCATTTTAGTACATCTTAGCATGAAAAGCTTCAATATTTATCATTAAACATTCACATTTTATGAAAATTTTGTTAAAATTGCTCATATTTTCACTATTTTTATTTTATAACTATTGAAAAGATATTTTTACGTACAATTAAAAAAAGTAATAACAGCCTGTCTTCGGTTAATAATAAATTTTTGATTAACACATTATTTTTCACAAAATTCTTGATTTTAAGAATTCACAAGATTAAACACACTCTTAGCATTTAAACATGACAAACAACAATAAATAATAATCTGCCTACATTATTTGTCACATATACATTATTTGAAACTTATTTAGTGATTTGATATTGAAATGACTTTTTTTATGCAGTCTTTGAATATAGATCTGTCATTAAAAACATTTTTAAAAAATTTCAAAATTTAGATATTTTTTTTTATCTTAAAAAATATTTTACTTGTAATCACCTTTAATTTCCTTGATCCTGTCTTAAAATGAGCTATAAACATACCCAGTTTCATTGAAATTTGTGACAGTGAATTAAATGTCTTAGGCGAACTGACATGGAATGACTCTGCTTGATTTGATTTGAAATACGCCTCAAAATATTTTTAAATATGAAATACTACTAAAAACACCCAAAATCCCACTACTATTATTTCAGAATCAGGTAAAGGACACCTTTAAGTATATCCCCCACAAAAAATAAATTTAATAAAAATACCGCCTTTTGTTAATAATGCTATTTTATTTAATGCATTATTTTTCATAAAAAAATCACGACTTCAAAGATTAAACATTTTTTTAGACACACTTAAAATGTTATATGAGCGTAACAGTATTTTTTTTTTCATAAAATACGTACCCTATATATTATGCATAAATTATTTGAAGATGATTTGTGGAATAGATATTGAAATATGATCATATTTATGTCATGCTACATTTGAAAATCGAGCAGTCAAGAATGCCAACTGATGGCAGTTTTTCAAAATTTTGACAATTTTTTTCTCAGAAACTATTTCACCAAGGAGCAAAAAAAATTACTGGTGATCATATCTTAATAGTAAGAACAAACACACGCAGTTTCATCAAAATCTGTGATGGTGGGTTACATGCCTGCCTGAACTGACATGGAATGACCCATATATATAATGTAAACAGCATTGGAAACGGATTTAATCGCAAATTTGAGGAAATGTTAAAAAAGATTTTAAATATACTAAAATTTAAGTATAAAGATAGTAATATGTATTGGATTATTTTGAACAGTTATGAGATCAGGAATGAACTAATTAAAGATGATATACAAAGTGTCCAGACATATGATTTTGAGAATCTTTTCACAAACATTCCTATTGCAGGGTTAAATGATGCCCTTTTAAAGGTTGTCGATTTAATTATAGCTGACACAGATTTAGATTTTAATTTATTTAAATTATTATGTAATTTTTGTTTATATAACAACTATGTTTATATAGGTTCAAATATATATTTACAGAATAATGGAATAGGAATGGGAACAAGTTATTCTTCAACGGCAGCTAACTTATTTTTATTTTATTATGAATTTCAATTTTGTAGTGTCAATAACGATGTTAATTTTCTGGCTTTTAGATATATCGGTGATTTGATAATTTTGAACTGTGATCGCGATTTTTTGGGGATATCATGTAACATTTATCCTGATATGCTGGTTTTGAAAAAAAAACAAATGAAAATAATAGTGCTGCTGATTATCTTGATTTGAAAATAAACATTTCAAACGGTATACACATATCAATTTATAATAAACGGGATAACTTTAATTTTGAAGTTAACCATTTAGTTAATTGGAGTTCAAATATCCATAAACGCGTTTACGTCAATATCATAATAGGTCAGATTTTTCGCTACTATAAACTCTGTTCGAATAAAAATTTATTTTTTAAAGAACTTTTTAATTTAACCAGCATTTTGTATTATAAAAACAATATACCTTTGAATTTCATTAATAAATATACTAGTTTTACAGACAGTCTTCATTTTTGAGGAGTTGCTATGCGATTGACAGTTAATGATTTGTATAACCTAAAGCCTTTTTTGGACAGTTTTACAAGGATGTCTGCAATTGTGTGGCAACAGACATGGAACGTTTATGGACAGATTATAGATCACTGGAATTTAGTTATTGTTTTTTGTGGCTGTGTTGCTCGGATTTGGGTAAAATAATTTTATTGTTTCAGTATACATTACACATACGTTCTGAATCAGTTGTATCTTCGAGATGCACTGTTTATTGTGGCGTCGGGTCCGGTGGGGGAGTGTTCGCTATATGCTTTCAATTGTTTTTATGCATTTGATTTATGCTTTGCGACACTCTGGCCGAAACCCACTGCCACTACTGAATAATAGTTTGTTGTAAATTGTAATTAATCTGAAACATTGCTGTACTTTCTAAAATGCCCACCGCTGAAGAGGCCATAGCCTTTTGTTGTTTTTTCTTGTTCAGGTTATATCTGTTTAAATTTCTTGGATGTTTTATGGTTATACTTAGTTTATTTGTGGTGCAGGATTCTGGGTCCGACAAACGCATTTAAAACATAATGTGCTATATATAATCTGTGTGGTTATATGCAGCTGTAGCGCTTATCGCATGGATTTTATTTTTATTTTTATTTTTATATTTTACTTTTAGTTTTACTTTTGATTTTTTTTGAGCTTATATATATATATCGGGGGCGACACTAAATTCTGAAAATGCAGAATTCCTGTTTTCTAGTTTTTATTTTGAACTAGCTCATCTTGCTTACAAAAATGTATAGGCTAGGCATGCGAGATTTTATAAGAAAGGTGCGATGAAACGTGCTCTCAACACATTTTTTTAATTAGATTTTTAAAAATTTAAACCAGTTCTAAAAAGAAATTCCCCGCTCAACAACGCGAAAAATTTTGACTCATTTTTAAACATAAAATCATGATAGTTTCAGGGACGATTATTGAAGTAATGGTGTAATCCAGGGTTCGTAAATATCATGATATTTTCGAAAATATCAAAAATATCCGATAATTTGATATATATCAGATATTTTTGATAAATATCCGATATTTTCAAAGCAGCCAATTTACCGCTGATAATAAATGTTTTTGAGCATAATATAGATTAGAACTAAAATATACTGCACTTAACATCAAAACTTAATCAAAGTATATTCTAAAAATGCATTTTTTTTTCACTTAGAACAAAATTGAAGATGAAATAATTGAAAACAGTAACAATTTGATTTATACACTTATAAAAAAAAACTAACTATAGGATTCAGTATCAAGATCAAGTATAAAAAAATCAGATATTTTAAAAACAAAATTTTAAATACAAAAAAGTTTTTTTAATTGAAAAGTTTTAACATAAATGTAAGTATAAAATATTTTATTTCGTATTTCCTAACATGCTGTATAGTTCAAACTCAACTGAACCAAAACTTGAGAAAAGATTCTTTTCTAATGAAGCTGTATATAATTGCTTATTTAATTAGTCGGTTTATCTGTCAATGGTTGTTCTGAATTAATTATATCCCACACAATTATTAGTTCAACATTTATAAAAAAATGCTTCAAATCTAAAGTTTGAAAAATATATATGTTTTCCTTTTTGGCTAAAAAAGTCACATCCAGAAGAGACAAGTTCTTTATTTACAGATTCACAGTCAAATAACAGTTGAAAATTTATTTCATTTACACTGAAATATTACGAATTGCGACTGAAAATATCAAAAATATCTTGCACACATTCATATTTTGAAAATAAATATCAAATGCAGAAAATATGAAACATCTTGATACACTGAAAATAAATATCGAGTAATATGAAAATATCAAAAATCTTGATATTTTGAAAATAAATATTGGATATATATCCATTGATATATATCAACAAACCCTGGCTGCATATAAATGATTTTCAAAATTACGTTTTATATTTCAATGGCTGTTCTGAATTAACTGTCTAACATAATTATTAGTTCTACATTTAAAAATAAAAGTTTGAAACATAAAGCTTGGAAAATATTAGTTTTCTTCTTTTCCTAAAAAAGTCACTGCCAGAGGCAAAAGTTCATTATCTACAGAATGACACAGTCAATAAAAGGTGGAAATTTCATTTACACTTGCTTTGAATGTGAAAAATATCAAAATTTCCTTGCACGGTGATATTTTGAAAATAAATATCAAATATACAAAATATCAAACATCTTGATATTTTGAAAATAAATGTCAAGAATTTGAAAATATCGAAAATATCAAAAATCTTGATATTTTAAAAATAAATATCGGATATATATCAAGATATATATCATGATATATATCCATTGATATATATCAACGAACCCTGGTGTAATCAGACATATTTTTCATTTTCAATAATTCATTTATATCTTGAGTTATAAACAATTGTTGCCTCAGGGCGGCAGTTTTTCATTTCTTGCGCCGGCCGTCGCGTTGCGCGGAAATTTTGTTCAAAACACGAAATTTGACAGACTTTTCAGAAAAATCTTTTGCCTTTAACGAAAACCAAAAAGACAGCTTCTTCAGAAGAACACCTGCCAGTTTGTTAAGTTTGTGAAGAAAAATGAATTTGTGTCAAAAATTAGTCAATTTGAATTTGAGTCTTAACTTTTTATGCGATTATTATAATTATTTTTTTTCGTGCTACACAGCGGTTTTTTCATATTATTAAAAATATTTTGATTTCATTCTTTTAGCCCAATATAGTAAATTTTATTCTCTGTTGAATAAAGTTCATTCGGAATTCGTAGAGCGAATTTTGCGTTTTTTTTTTTTTTTTTTTTTTTTTTCATTTCTTTTACGAGATTCATAAAAGGATCAAATTTCAATCTAATACGTCAATATGGTAAATTTTGTCCCCTGCGATTTTTGAATTTTCCGCGTTTTACGGCGTTTTTTTGTTATATTTGTTTAATTATTATTATTTTTACAATTATAAAAGGAATCCAACTTCAGTCTTTTAACCCAATATAGTAATTTTCTTTTGTAATTTTTGAATTTTAAATACTTATGCAGTTTTTCATTTTTAAATAGTTGAAAAATGTGAATATTATGTAAATATTGCCATACAACAAATTCAAAGCAAGGTTGATTCATAACATGCAGATTATGAAATCAGTATAATCGAATTTTAAGCGTAATCGACTAGTTCGGTAATCGCAACTCAACAAAAAAATATTAACCATAATCTAAACGTACTCGTAATCTAGAACTTAAAAAAATATAAAATAGTTTTTCTTTTCTTTTTACAGATAAATGAATTACATCTTTGGTTATAAACGATTATTGTATCAGGGCGGCAGTTTTCCTTGGAGCTGTTGCGTCTGGAAATTTGTTTCAAAACATTAACTTTGACATCATTTTCTGTCATCTATTTTATTATTACTTCTGCTTGCCAATTAAAATGGTTCTCAAAAAATATATTTTTCTGTTCAACAACGTGAAATACTTTCTACCACATTTTCTGATAACATAAAAGCATGATACTTGCAGGCATGATTAGAGAAGTGATTTGTAATCAAACTGTTTTTTTTTTTCTTTTACCCATATAATAATTACATCTTATACTAGGTTATAAGCGTCAGGTTGGCAGGGTTTTTTTTTCCCTGTGCTACTGCGCCCATAATTCGGTACAAATTACCAACTTTGACAGCATTTTTAGAAAAATATTTTGCCTTTACCCAGTGCTTGAAATGTATCGTACCGAAAATGGAACTATAATTCGGTTCGTGAAATTATGAGAAAGATTGTTTCGGTTCGTAAAATTATGTTGAATACCATTTCGGTTCGTGCAATTATTATAACATATTATTACAGCTTTATATATACAACTTATTGTGCTATCTGCAAATTTTAATTAGAATCTCGAATGCATTTTTAAAACTGCTTTTATATTATTAGATAAAAATCTGTCGATACTTTGATCTTTTATTCAACAATAATTTTGAAGTAGCCTTCCAGTTCATGGATTTTCTCCATTTTGATCCTTTACCGAACAAAAAAAAAAAAAAAAAAAAAAAAAAAAAAAAAGACAACAGCTTTAAAGCAAATAAAATATACCTACTTAAAATTGTCGGTGAATAAAACAAATAGGGTAGGGTAGAAGTGCCAGTAATGGACACCCTACAATGCTTTTAGTTTATAAAAAAAATAGCCAATAAAAATTTAGCTTTTATTATTTTTTTTCATAACTCCTCCTTCTATGTTTTATAATCTGGGTTATTGTTGTCACCCTTAAACAGTGTCTATTACTGGACCGAAGGGTGTCCATTAGTGGAGTTTGGGGTGTTTTGATATATTTCTGTTATTTAAAATTAAATTTGGCTCCTACTGGGAAATGAGACTATAAGAATGCTTCAATATTATTTATAGATAAATGTAATAAAAAGAATATAATTAAAAAGAGAAATTAATATACTACCGCGACCCACCGCGCCGGTGTGAACGTGTTAAAGTACAAATAGCACTGTTTATACGTTTTTTCATCTTTTCGCGTTCAACTCATGTTCTGATTCACAACTTTTGAAATGATGAAATTCGTCGTTTATGTGACCGAAGAAATTGATATTTTCACTTCTACTAATGCTTTTTATCCTCGTTTATGAATTACATATTTGTAAAAAGATAATATTGAAAATTTGATTTGTATATCTATAAATAATTCTTTTTTAAAATGCGACTCGTGAGCTCTATCCTGTAAATAAATACTTTATGAAACGTTGAATTTCACTACATATAAATAGATGGATTATTTTATACCTTTAAATAATTATTTTTTGTCGTATAAAAAGGTACACTATTTAAAAATAATTAATATCTGCGATTAATTACTTTATTTTCATGAGCCGTATACTTATAAATAGATACATTTTCTCGGGTTATCTCAGCACTTCTCAAGTTATACAAATAAAATAAATACCTTTAAAGAATTATATATTTAAAACCATGATAATTGTAAAACAATATATTATAAATGTACTTACAAATAGGCAAAGCTTCTTCAAAAATATATCTATTTATAAGTATTAAAATAACAAAAATAAATTATTCAACAGATATAAAATATAGTGAAATAGTATTCTATAAATATGAGATTTAAAGAACAAATATTAACAAGTATAAAAAAATCCATCTATTTTCCTAGGGAAATTAAAATTTTCAAAGTATTTGCAGGATGGGACTCACGAGATCGAATTTTAAAAAAGAATTTTTTATAGATCTGTAAATCAAATTTCAATAACATCTTTTTTACAAATATGTGATTCATAAACAAATAGAATAAAACGAACAGTATAGGTGAAATATGCATTTATTCAGTCATATAAACGATATATTTCATCGTGAAATGGAACATAAGCTCATTACGAAAAGATGAAAAAAACATATAATCAGTACTTCAGTAACACTAGTATTCAGGGTTTGTACGCTTCAATGACCTTTTACGAGAATTTTCGTAAAGTAATATTCGCCGTATTTAATGAAAAAAAATTCTATCTTCAGATATACCAAGCAGCACTTTACGAAATTCCTGGTACGAAAACATCTAAAATCCCTTGATGCGTACGAATCCTGTTATTATTCGTTAATCAAATATTTAGTCTTATATCTATCATAGATTCTTGGACAAGAGTACATATTTCGAACGAGTTATTTAACTTTGTATCTGCAACAAATTATAAACAGCAACTCTAATATTATTATTGAATAAAATTCAATTGAATAATATTAATTCTTTTTAAAAAGCTTATTACTTTCTTAAATAAAAAAATATGAAACATAAATACTTAATTTTTCAGAATATCCGTTACGTCTCTTCATTACTTTCAACCCCAGAACAATAAAGGTCACGTGATCATGACGTTTGTAAAACGTATCGGACATGTGCAGAAAATCCGAATATTCGCATTCAAATACTTTACACAAAAATGAAAGTAATATTTCCGATTTAAAAAGTTAACCAAGAGAATTCATAGTTTACACTACATTTTCGGAAACATTTCCGCTATGGACTGTAACGTTTATGGGTTTTTTTACAATGTATTTATTCGCTTCAAATATTTTACACATAAATGAGAGTAACGATTTATTCAGTAACACAAGAGAATTAACAGTTTACACTACATTTTTGGAAACGTTTACGCTATGGACTGGAACGGTTCTGATTATTTTTACAGTGTAGAATGACGTAGTAGATCGCTTTGACCAGTACAAAATGGATAGATTTCGGTTCGAACCAGAATTTTTTATAAAATAAGTAAAAAAAAACACAAAGAGACAAAAAGGACAAATAATTAAATTAAACAGTTTTAAATGAAACTTTTGGTGTAACACATTTTTATACAACTTGAGCAAAATTTCCCGTATTACTAGTGTTAGATGAAGTATGAATTCGATCAGGGTTGCCAGCTTGGCCTCCATTTTTTTTCGAAATTTCAATGCATACCGGAAAATTTAGAAGAAGAATATTTAATTTATATGGCCACAAAATTTCTGTCATTAAATAAAGCAAAAAATACTATTTTTACTTTCTACCACGAATGCGAATTTTCTGAATAAAAATAGAGGCCAAACTGGCAACCCTCAACCAGACAAGAAAATATCATGGTAAACAGAATGTACTGTGCACGCACGTCTCTATGTTTAACTAACCCAGTATTGATTCATCATCGTTCACAATTTATTAGCCCCGGTATGCTATTTCTTTCTCCCAGCTTATTTTGTCTCCAATAAATAGCGTTACCTTGTATACACCAACCGTAAAACAAAAGTCGATGTTTCATTGTGCGATTAAATACTCTACAGCATTTTTTTTAACTTCTAAGAACTGCACATTTTCAATGTTTATATTGTCGTATTGGGGAAAAAAGTACTTTTTAATGCAGTTTGTTTGAAAACTGCATCTCCATTTGTTTTTGAGATATTAATTTTTTGTAGTTTTTAGCGACATTTGTTTCATTTTGGTAATCAAGTACTCCATTTCTGTAGAAAGTAAAGAAAAAATAGTTGAAAAATAGCAATTATATCTTCTTGTTGCCATTTTCTCATAAAAACTGGAAAAATGTAATTAAAATACGTGCTATTTTGAGAAAAATATAAATGAAGGATTTATGATAAAACATGGAGCTATTATAAACTATATTTAATTTTAATTATCTATATTAATGCAAATGACGTCATTTTACATAAAATAAAAGCGTGTGCTTTAAGTCTTAAAATTGAAATATGTTTTGCAGTAGGGTCCCGCTTAACGGAGTTGTTTCTTCTTGTTGGCGCCACTGTATGTTGTTATGACGTCACAGTATTTACCCTCCCACAGATGTTTCATAATTCCTTCAGTAGTAGTTTGTACGCCGCCAAGGCAGTCGCAGCTCAAAGAGCACGCATTTATAATCAAAATAAACAGTCCATTATATTAAAGTTAAAGCTATCGACTTTTAATTTATGTTTATGCTCGCAGTCGCAACATTGGTTAAGTCGAGCCTCAGGTATTTATTTTAAAAAAGAATTTAGTCTGAAATAGTGAAAAAACATTGCAGTTGAAAGGAAAAGTTCCCCTTCTTTCGATTGCGCAAGCTTCCGTAATGGATTAAAGCGAAAACGAAATCGTCTGCGTGAAACAAGGTAGGAAATATTTGATTATTCTTTTTTGATTATTGCATAAGTTTTTTATAAAATGGAACCGCTTGAGAAATTAAAAAAGAAACGTGCAGCTTTAAGAACATCCGTTACCAAATTGATCACTAAATTTGAAACGTTAATAAATGATGACAATAAAGAAACCGATGACTATTTAGAAATTCTGGAACAATTAAATGATAAGGAAGAGTTGCTAAAAAACTTAAATAGCGAAATAGAAGCTGCCATAAGCATTCCTAAGGATTATGAAAATGATATTAACACTAGTGAAGAATACAGTGAAAATATTATAAAAACTAAATTCAAAATAAAGAAACAAATTAAGCATTTAGAAGTGGGTAAGGTTCTCAATGAAAATCAATTAAAACCTACTCTTACAAACAATGCGCTAAACATTAAGTTACCGGAAATACCACTTCCTAAATTTTCCGGAAAACCTGAAGAATGGAGCACATTTAAACTACAGTTTGATAATATTATAACATCAAACGAGCAGTTGTCAGAAGCGCAAAAACTGCATTATCTATCAGCTGCATTAGTAAGTGACGCAAGAGCTTTGCAAACAACCGAAGATACTTTTTCTTCTTTATTTCAAGCGTTAAAGGACAGGTACGAAAATGAAAGAGTTATAGTACAAATACACATAAACTCACTTTTAGATGCAGATAAAATTACACAGCCTTCCGCAAAAGATCTAAGAAATCTAGTAGACAGCGTTAAAAAAAGCATTCGCGCATTAAAGGTTTTAGATTACAACAGAAACAATCTCTCCGACGTTTTAATGTTAAATATCATTCTTGAAAAGTTGGATAAAGATACACGGAAAAATTATGAAATGACAATAAGTTCAAATGAAGTTCCAAAGGTAGATGATTTAATTTTATTTTTAGAAAAACGTTCTCAAATTTTGGAAAACATAAGTAAAACCATTGCAGTAAAACCCAAATCAATTCAAGATCGTAATTTTAAGCAAAAATCTCTCTTTGTTAAGTCAACAAATTCCATTAATTTCTGTGTAATGTGTAAGCAAAATCATGCAATATATAAATGTGACGCATTTTTGAAATTAAATGCTTTTCAGAGAAAAGATGTAGCAATAAAAAATAAGCTTTGTTTCAACTGCTTAAGTAGTCAACACGCGATTGCTAATTGCAAGTCTAAAAGTTCCTGCAACATCTGTCAGGCAAGACACAACACATTACTCCATAGAAATATAAACAATTCTTTTCCGAGCAAAGTTGATGAAGTTAACCCCACCGCGCAAGGTCATAAATTGAATCCGAACGCAGATGAGTTTTACGGACAAACAGAAACTAAATCACCTGTATCATCTTCTTTATCTTGCGTTAATAACAGAAATAAATCTGTCATTCTCTCCACTGCATTAGTTTGGGTCTTTAACCCTTGTTCTGGAAGTTATTTACAAGCACGTGTAATAATGGACTCTGGAAGTATGTCCAATATTGTGACTTCAGAATTCGCTAATCGATTGGGAATTCCACTAAAGCGATTGAACATCGCCATCTCAGGCTTAGGTGGAAAGGAAATGCACGTTAAACACAAAATTCGTGCTAAAATTTTAAACGGAAATGGATCTTTTGAAACGTCTTTGGATTTTCTTGTTGTCTCAAAAATAACGGACTCACTCCCAGTTACAAACTTAAACATTGATAACTTAAAAATTCCTCATCAGTTAGCAGATCCGAAATTTAGCATTCCTGGCAAAATTGATATGCTTCTCGGCGCTGAATCCTTCTTTCATATAATAAAAGATGGAGAAATTCGCATTCCAAACAGTAATTTAGTGTTTCGCAATTCAGTATTCGGATACATCGCGACAGGAACCATAGACTCTGTCAGCCAAATGCAATATTGTGGTTTTGTTTCTCAGTCGCAAAGCATTGATGAATGTTTAGAAAAGTTTTGGAAGTTAGAAACCATTGATGAAACTTCGAAAAACCTTAGTAAAGAAGAAGAATACTGTGAAGAGCATTACAAAACTACGCATAAACGAAATGACGCAGGTAGATACATCGTACAGATGCCAACCAAGGATTTGGAAAATTTAGGTGATTCTAAAGAGCTTGCGAAAAAACGTCTGAATCAGTTATGGAAAAGATTAGCTAAGGATAAAACTATGAAAGCATTGTATCAGCAGTTTATGCAAGAATACTTAGAATTAGGTCACATGGAGAAGGTTGCAGACCCTCATTCCGAACATCCAGAAAATCACTCATGTTACTACTTGCCGCATCATGGTGTTCTCAGACCAGACAAAACCACAACTAAATTACGTGTGGTGTTCAATGCATCAGCTGCCACTACATCTGGCTTCAGTCTCAATGATTGTCTGCTGAAAGGAGAAGTAAAAGAAGACATATTTGAAATTATGACAAGATTTCGTGTTTATAGGTATGCCTTTACGACGGACGTTCAGAAAATGTTCAGACAAATTTTAATAGATCCATCTCAACGCGACCTTCTGAAAATTTTGTGGAAGACCGACGAGAATGAAGAAACTGTTATTTACAGATTGAATACTGTCACATATGGTACATCTAGCGCACCATTTCTCGCAATAAGGACTCTGAAACAGTTAGCCATAGATGAAGCATCGCAATTCCCTTTAGCTGCGGAAGTAATAAAGGAAAATGTGTATATGGATGATATAGTGACAGGCGCACATGATCTAGATACAGCTATAGAACTCCAACATCAGTTATGCAACATGTTAGAAACATGCGGTATGTCCCTCCATAAATGGAATTCCAATTCAAGGGAATTAATGAACAGTAAGCCATTGGAAGTTCAAGATTATAACTTTTCCATAAATGAAGAATCAACAAGTAAAACTCTAGGGGTTATCTGGAAACCCGTTGAAGATCAGTTTATGTTCAAGATTTCAATAACGGAGAAATCATCATACACGAAACGAGATGTGCTAAGCACCATTGCAAGGCTATATGACCCTTTAGGTCTTCTAGGACCAATTATTACACGAGCAAAGATATTTCTTCAGAAATTGTGGCTCATGAAATTAGGTTGGGAAGATGAAATCCCAAATCCAGTTGCAAGTGAATGGATAAATTTTGTGTCGTCCCTGAAACAAATCGAAGAGATCAGAATCGACAGATACATTCTAACCGATTCTTTTCAGGAATTAGTGTTGCTAGGATTTGCAGACGCTTCGGAATTAGCTTATGGAGCTGTAGTTTATATGCATTGCACAAGTGAAACTAGTACTGTATCAACTAAACTGATCGCTAGTAAATCGCGTGTAGCTCCTTTAAAGACAATTTCCATTCCCCGCCTTGAACTGTCAGCTTGCCTTCTTCTCTCTCAACTTATAGAAAAAGTTCGTCTATCTCTAAAAATGATAGTGAGTGATATATATTTGCACACCGATTCAAAAATAGCAATTGCTTGGATCAATACATCGCCAAACAAACTAAAAACCTTCATTGCCAACAGAGTATCCAAGATACAAACTTTGACTGAGAACTATCATTGGAAGCATGTCCCATCGAATTTAAATCCAGCAGATATTATATCACGTGGATTAGGTCCTCAAGAACTTTCCAAAATGAATCTTTGGTGGGATGGCCCCCTGAACTTTCATAAACTTTCTGATGAATCTAGTGACAATACTGACATTTTATCGCACGAACTTTATGCGCAAGAACTTAAAAAAATGGACAATATCAATTTAATTTCCACTTCTGAAAATTCCTTTGTGGATGATTTTCTTAATTTAAGTAACAATTATTTAAAATTAATACGTATTCTAAGTTTTATTTTCAGATTCCTATTTAATGCCAAAAATGCCATTCGACGTCGCGGCCCAATCACAACAGAGGAACTTCGAACCGCAAAGACTGTTTTAGTCAAAATGGTACAGGTAAAAGCATTCGATTATGAGATAAAAACCCTTGAACAGGGAGAAATTAATAAAAAGGGACAGGTGAGTTGTTTACACCCCTTTCTTGATAAACAGAATTTGTTAAGGGTAGGCGGTAGATTAAATAACGCTGATTTATCTTTTGATAAGAAATTTCCAATATTGCTCCCTAAAGATCACAAATTGACTTTATTGATAATGACATATTTTCATCTTAAATACTTGCACGTTGGAGCCCAAACTTTACTTTATCTTGTAAGGCAAGAATTTTGGCCATTGGGTGGTAGAAATACTGCTAGAAAAATTGTTCATGATTGCATAGTTTGTTTCAAAAACAAGCCTAAATGTACTGAGCAGATTATGGGAAATCTTCCTTCTGCGAGAATTACTTCTAGTTCGCCATTCACTAATGTAGGGATTGATTTTTGTGGCCCGTTTTATATAAAATATAAGGGTCAAAGGAAGGGTATTTATCATAAATGTTATGTTGCCATTTTTATTTGTTTCGTAACAAAAGCGATTCATTTAGAAGTGGTCACCGACTTAACTTCAGAAGCAATGATAGCAACCTTAAAAAGATTTTTCAGTAGGAGAGGTAAAAGTTTTTCTATTTGTACTGACAATGCCAAAAATTTTGTTGGAGCCAGTGCAGAGTTAAAACGTTTGGCGAACATGATTAGAAACCCCCCAGATGTTTTGGCTCATTATTTAACAAGTGAGGAAATCGCCTGGAATTTCATTCCACCCAGGTCACCCAATTTCGGTGGTTTGTGGGAAGCTGGGGTGAAGTCGTTTAAGTACCACCTAAAAAGAACTGTAGGAAATTCGCGATTAACTCTTGAGCAATTTTTAACAGTTACCACGCAAATTGAAGGCATTTTAAACAGTCGGCCTCTCACACCCATGTCTTCTGACCCCAATGATTTTGAAATTCTAACTCCAGGCCATTTTCTCATAGGCAGACCTCTGAACAGTGTGTCTGAACCGGACCTGACTGGCGAACGTGATAATCATTTGTCCCAATGGCAAAGATTAAATAAAATGGTCCAATTTATTTGGCGAAAGTGGAAATTGGACTATCTTAACAACTTACAAGCCAGACATAAATGGCAATTTGAGAAGGATAATATTATTCCAAATTCAATGGTCCTTTTAAAGGAGGATAATCTTCCACCCTGCAGATGGACAATGGGTAGAGTTCAGGAAGTAGTTAAAGGACCAGATGGTAAGGTTAGAGTGGTTCTTGTGAAAACGCCTCATGGTATTTTCAAGAGAGGCATATCGAAATTATGCTTGCTGCCTTGTCAGTAAACTGACATATTATCATTAAATTTGACACTGTATAACCATTCAATTGTAAACTTTATGTAAACAAATGTTTGAAGCATATTTAATTATTCATTGTTATATTCATTATTATTCTATTCTGCATTTCATTGTATTGTATGTTATTCATTGTAAATTTAGATATTATATATTGAATATTGAAATGTTATTTCAACGTGGGGCGGTATGTTGGCGCCACTGTATGTTGTTATGACGTCACAGTATTTACCCTCCCACAGATGTTTCATAATTCCTTCAGTAGTAGTTTGTACGCCGCCAAGGCAGTCGCAGCTCAAAGAGCACGCATTTATAATCAAAATAAACAGTCCATTATATTAAAGTTAAAGCTATCGACTTTTAATTTATGTTTATGCTCGCAGTCGCAACACTTCTGATGGACTGGTGGCTTCTATTATTATGAAACAGCCATTATAAAGGAAGCTTTAGGTGAAGATGAAAGAGCAGTCGTAAAAAGTTAGAACTCTGATTTTCTGGTCAGAATGGGAAAAAAAATAGCCATAATTTTATTTGGAATGGAAAAAAAATTGCCATAATTCTTTTTTTTTTTTTGGCCATTTTTTTCTCCATTCTGACCAGAAAATTAGAGTTCTAACTTTTTACCACTGGTCTTTCATCTTCACCTAAAGCTTCATTTATAATGGCTGTTTCATTATAATAGAAACCACCAGTCCACCAGAAGAAAATGAAGTAATGGAAATGCCGGGGCGACACTAAATTCTTAAAAAGCATAATTCTTGTTCTCTAGTTTCATAATTCCGTTTTCTCTTAGTTTGTTGATTTGTGAAAAAAAATTTAAATGTAAATAAATAATTTAAGTGTAAATATTGAAAAAATTTCCAATTAAAAGAAAATTTTTGTGCTTTTATTAATCTATTTTAATTAAAAATATGAACATAGCATTTTAATTGATTTATATCTAGGCTTTAGACACACACACACAAAAAAATTACACAAAGTTTTCCAAAAAAGTACATTCTAATAAATTAAATCAGGAGATGCCGTACCAGCAAATTTATTTAAATTAGGCAAAAGGAGAAATGATGGTTAAATTAAGCAGCATGCATTATTCATCTTTAAAGAGCTTAAAAATTTATAAATATGCATTCTTCTAAAATGACGCGGTTGTCATCTGTTCTAAATTACTAAGCATTTGGTTTGTTTTAAAATTTGCAAATTTCACTTTGTACTTTCAGCGAAATAACTAGATTGAACAAATAAATACCTGGAGATAAGAAAGTCTTTAGGAAAACTGCCATAAACAAATGTAGAAGTTAAATGAATACAAACTACTAAAGTTAATCTATAGGAACATAACCAAGCATCTATTATTTTAAAATTCATGTTTAAAATATAATTTTTCAATGATATGTGTATAACTTCTTTAAAGCTTATAAAGTTTACCGCTTTAATACTATTTCTACCAAAAGATGTCAAAAGACACCTTTCAGATTTTAAATTAACCCTTAAATGCCGGGTGTTGCTTTCGGCAACATACCCAATTTAGGTTCTAAAATACTATTAGAATAATATTGAAGATATAATGCCTAATGTTGCCAATAAAATACATTCGGAAAATATTATTAAATAGATTTTCAACATGTAGATGGCAACACTTATGCTGTTTAAGAATAAAGATTGATTTATTTTTTCAATTGTTGCTACTTGTTCATTTTGTTTTGTTTGGAAGCTTGCGAAATACCCTATTTTTTTCTGCAGTAATCAAGTAAAATTTATTTCTTATTATAGTTCCTAAAATTCTTGTGTGTTTAATATTATAGAATTTTATAAAAGAAAATTATTTTTTCAATTAAAGACCAGTATTGCCGATTAGTAACAAACTGTTTTTTAACCGTAAACCATACTTAAAATAAAATATGATTTCTTTTAAGTATTTTCCCCATGATTTATTTAAAAAATGAAAGCCGAAAAACATTATTACAATGATTTTTGAAAAATCCGGCATTTAATGGTTAAAATTGTTCTCTAAGTTTAATCATTACTCCACAATTAATTTTTTGACTTTCGCGAAATAGTTGTTAAATTAATTCAGCAATATCATTTTCCTCCTGCTCATTCTGGATCTAAAAATGTGCATATGGTACACCCATTTCTACCATGAGGTGTCTTTTGACACCTTCAGGATTTCATAATTTCTGATTTCTAAGGATTTTATAATTTTTAATTTAAGAGCATTTTACATAAATAAATATCAACACAACTTTACAGGATCACATCAATTATAATCAGATTAAAGAATCCCGATTTCACTTGTAACGGAAAATACAGGATTTACTGAATAACTTTGATATTGTCCTCCATCTTGCATTTTAGTGTAGATCATTGAAGTGTTCTAAAAAATGGAATAACGCGTTTTGTTCTCCAATTCTGATCTCTCCAATTCTGATTCTCTACACTTACCCACTTGTTTTGTAAAGTGTACGACAAAATGTAATTTGTGTAGTCTAGTAGAGGATTTGCTTCGCTCATCCTAATAAATTCCTGCCAAAATTTAGTTCAGATAAGAAATACTTATATACTATAGATAAAATTTCCCTTTCAGCAATTTCCGTTAATAAGGAAAATGTCATTTTAATTCTTTTGTGCAGCCTTGTATGTAAGATATAAAATTTATACACAACTAGTAAATTGCAAAGAAATAGTTCAATTTAAAACAGCATGCCGAAATTGAAAACGCACTTCAAGCAATTATTACTCAAAGACGGCACTGTAACCGATTTCTTTGCGTGTCCCTGTAAATGAACGACAAATGCTATGAATGACTTATTCTATCGTAATTATCTTGTAGTGAAATATTCAATAATTTATATCAGTTTCAATAAATGTGAAATAGCGTAATGTCTTTAAAATACTCTGCAAACGATTTTTCCCTATATACCATAATGTAATGGAATTCTTTTGGGTACTCCTGTAAATCAATTATTAATCGCACATATATCATATACAATACCAAACATGCCTAGGTGATCCTAAATAACCTTTATCACTTGCATGAAAATCCGAGTCTATTTACGGGAGTTAGAGCATGGACAGACGGACAGACAAACCGAATGCATAAACACTTTTCAACTTTGTTGGAAAGTGCTGAAAAGAGAGTTCGTCCTACGGTACAAGTAGGAATTGCAGTATTTAGTAAGAGAATACACACCTAATCAATAAACATTTGATTAAAAAAAAGTAATATTAATTACTACAACTAATTTTTAATATTATTATTACTTATTTATTTATAAGGAATTGGAACCCTTCAAAATTCGCCGTTAAAAAACGCTTTAAAAATTTTAAATAAAAATGTTTAAAATTGTCTTTTTCAATTACAGTCATTCAGGGTAACTTTGATCCGCATTTTCTCCATTTTAGGATGCCCCACTCTTATTTTAAGAATATCGTTGCAACTAGTGGCGTAAAAGAGAAGAAATGATCCTAAATTATTGTATGACTATCAGAAATTAAGGAATATTAATGATATAAGCAAAAAAAAAATATATTTTTATCCAGGTTCAAAGTTATCCATCCATCTAGGGTAAATTTGCACCATATTATAAATATCATACGAAATAAGTCATTATAAAAAAAAAGTATTATAGTTAGGACAACTTAGAAGCTAAATAAGTGTTTTTTCATATATTTAAAGACTCCTAATTTATATTTCCCAACATCACAAGATTTGTATAATTTATTATATTACAATTAATATTATGCATAAGAAAAATGGAAGAAGAAAACCATGAATATTTAGCAAAAAAAGAACTGTTTATTGTTCACATAAAACATAAAAATGGAGTGAATTTTTTTTTTCAATGTTTTAACTCAATAATATAGCCATAGTTACAGTAGTACATACTAGCACTAGTATTAATCAAACAAGAATAGGAAATGTCGAATGCAGGGTTGCCAGTTTGGCCTCCATTCTTATTCAGAAATTTAGTTTCCATACCAGAAATAAAGAATAGTATTTTATGGTTCATTTAATAAGAGAGATTTAACGATCACAGAATGTAAAAACTTTCTTTGGAAATTTCCAGTATGAATTTAAAACATCGGAATAAGATGGGAGGCCAAACTGGCATGCCTGGTCGAATGTATGGGATGTCAAATCTGAGTAGCTCAGCCCCAAATAACGTCTTTAAATGAATTTTATGCATTTTACACATATTTTTTATAATATTTACATGTTATGCTCAATGCACACTTTCGGCTTTCATGTATAATATACGTGCACATATGGGATAATTTTTGACAAGAAAATGGTATTTTCGTATTACATATGTTTTATAGTATGAGATTTTCGCTATATTTTAACTTACACATTTGCGATTTGCAAAAAAGTCTACCGTGATGATTAAAAATGAAGGTCATTTTCAGATTCATTGCTAAAAAGTGCGTAAAAGTCAATTATCAAAAGTTAAAAAACACAACTAAAAAAACAATCTCCTCTACTTTATAGTATTCGATTTTTGTTATTCTTTAAATTTGAAAATTTATGATTTGCGAAATATCCTGACATGATGGTTAAAAATTAAGGTAATTTTCGGATTCAGTGCTAAAAAGTACATAAAGTTTAAAAAGCCCAACAATCGCAGTCTTGTATTATCTAATCTAAAACTTTTTCTTAAACTCCTTGGCAGAAATCTATCCGAAATTTTTTGTGTTATCCTGTAAAATAAGTATAAATGATAACCACCGAAAATCTTAATAATATTAGATTGTTATCGGATTTGCGCCAGTATGTAAAATGCAATCTCGATCGGATATTTAAAAGTGGGTTAAATTTCGAGTACAAATTTTGAACTGGAAAAACATACATACGATTATTGAAGTAACATAAAAACTTATAAAAAAACATAATTTTTGTTAAAAGAAATCATAAGAGAAACAGTCTCAAATCCTGACAAAATAAAACATATGTTATTTTAGCCAATTTGAGACTTAATCATAATACTTGTAGGATTTTTTTTCAAAGCGCAGATACACATGAAGTAAGATCTTCGAATACTTTAAACACTTGGTATATGATCTCTCAAAGCCAAGCCGAACTCATTTGTTTTCTGGGTAGAAAAGTGGCGTAAGTCATGCATTTTTAAAGTTTCATAACTCGCTGAATTTTAGCGTTATATGAATGGGACTTTTTTTGTCTTACTTGTCAGTGTAATAGGAAAAAAATACTAAATATAACTTATAGGACCGGGAGACCGCATAAAAATTTAAATTTCGTAATTTTTTAAGAAGTGTTTTTATTGACCCAAATCGCTTTTAAAATGTTTCTTTACGTGATTTAAAACATTTTTGTAATTGGAACTATATGTCTATGACTAAAGGTTTAGGAATTAGCCATTGGACACCGTTGAGACCGGACACCCTGTATATATATATATATATATATATATATATATATATATATATATATGTGTGTATATTTAATTAAAACACAACTCCTATCATATTCTGATGGAACACATATCTCAATCGAATCAACTTACGCTTTTGCACTCCACTGACATCTATACGGTGACAGTGGTTTTGTGGTTAACCTTAACTTAAACTATTATTTTAACACAATTAAACCGATTGGTAAAGTTATCATACGAATTGAATATTTCCAACTGAGCGAAAAATGCCCAGGCCAGGAATGGAACCCAGATCTTTGGCTTACAGGGCCAATGCTCTAACGTTTAAGCTAACTGGGTTGACAACCGGCGAGCATAAATTTCGCTCAGATAACCTTATTAGTAAAAACATCTAGTCTGTCTAGTAGGCATCTCAACAGAATAAACTGCAGGTAAAGGAATTCCATATAAACGATGGATACGTGTATCCAATATGTCCCTTATACCCATGTATGTTATCCATACGTGTTTATTGAAAGTTTAAACGCTTAAACGGTTATTTTAAAATTGGATTTTCATATGAAAAAGTGCTTTAAGGTAGTTATATATGTATATTTTTCTACAATATCTGTAAGAACAGACAGATATGTTGACAGACCAGATGTTATTACCAATAAGGTTATTTCAGCTAAATATATGCTTGCCGGTTGTCAGCCCAGTTAGCTTAAACGGCAGAGCATTGACCCTGTAAGCCAAAGATCTGGGTTCGATTCCTGGCCTGGCATTTTTTCGCAGTTGGAAATATTCAATTCATATAAACTTAACTTAGTATGTCACCGTATAGGTGTTAGTGGAGTGTAAAAGGTTAATATTAATTTGATTTTCAACAGAAACTGAAAATCCTTCTTATTGTTGACAGATTTCAATTCGGTGTCGATGTATTATTTGGATAATCTGAATTTATAATTAATCCTTTTTCCTGGCCTTTGTTTTTCTTTAAATTTTTAAATTGTTATTTCAGTTTAATAATTCTTTTAATTTAATTAATAAAGCTATTCTGAAATTCTTAAACCCGTGTTTTGCTCGTCACATTACGCCTTGGCTTAGGAAAGATGACGAAAATTCGCTTTTTTAGATAATCCAGTGATTTGTCTCTTTAATGTTAAAGTAGGCAATTAAAATTATTCATTGTATTAGGCAAGATATGGACGAAATTCTCGTACAAATATCAGTTCATAAATCCATGCTCGGTGGCTAGAAAAAATTGCAGAAGTTTGACTTCTTCATCTTATTCCGCCTTCCCCTATACACTGTAAAAAAAAAAAAAAAAAGGAAAAAAGAAAAAAAAAGAGAAAACAAACGGAGATTCTACTATCAATCGAGACGCCAGCCCTATTTCTGTAATTTACCGGAAATTTTCCCTCATAAATTCCAGAAAAACGGAAAATTTTCTGTAATTTATGGGGGAAAGTTTCCGTAAAATTACGGATTTCTGAAATTTATGGGGGTAAATTTCCGTTAAAATAAGGAAATAGTACTGGCGTCTCGATTGCGAGTAGAATCTCCGGTTTTTGGTCCTTTTTTTACAGTGTAAAGTCTGCTTTGTTTTTGATACATATACAATTTGAAGCTTTTAATTGGTGCTGCGTCTGCGTGGACTATGGAGTGGAGTTAATGATTATTAATGCATATAATTACATGCAAACATTTTCTTCATTCAGTTTAACTGTTTCAGCAAATATTTTTTTGGTATTGATCTAGCATTAGAACATGCGTATATTTTATTCAAGTTTTAAAAAATATATTTTTTTATTTAAACACTTATTTATCTAATTTATTTCCTTGCGGTATTTAACCTTATTTTTAAAACAATTTCCTGTTCGAATCGAAATAGGATCTTTTACTACCGATCAAACTGATCGCTGTGGTAATTCTAACGTTTAGATACGGCTCTTTGAGCTATAGGTATAATAAATAAATAGCACGTTTTTTGAAATATTTATTTTTCTTTATCTTTTTATGTTTTTTTTTTTTTTGTTGTTCTTGGTAATTCAAAGTTTAAACACTTAAACGGTTATTTTTTATTTGGATTTTCATATGAAAAAGTGCGTTAAGTTATTTATATATGTATATATTTCTTACAATATCTGTATAATCAAAGTATTTCAAATTTCTTAAAAATTCAGTAACATTTAATTCGATTTTCTATTTTATAACGTACTAAATAAAAAACTGACAAATATGACGAGAAAAAAATATCTAAAAATTAATTATGAAATAAGAATAGATGACGCGTTATTTTGCATAACTTTCCCCGACTCGTCTGGAGCAGTTAGTTCTAATTATGTTCACGGATAAACTAATCAAAGCAACGCGACGCTTTGCCGAGTTTAGCAGTGAATGTGAAATTGAATTAATAAATATATACAGCTATACGCATTACAATATATTTGATTTATAATAAAGAGTAGGACAATAAAATTTCTGATTTTATGAAAAATATAGAACTTTCTTGACTTAAAGTGTAATATAAACTTGATAGGAATCACAAAAATATATATCTTTACGCACACACCAAGCATAGAATTTTCTGTCAAAATAGCTCAGATATTAAATAACTGAAATTAAAAAAATATATATTTTCAGCATAAAAATATTCTTTAATTTACATTATTTTTGTCGTTAATGCTGACATAACTAAAATTTGTGTTAGAAAGATAAACTCGTCCATAATCGCTATTATTATTAATGTTGCGCATGAACTTACACCACGCTTTATCGCGGAATATGGTTTAAAGCAAAAAAAGAAAACTCATTATTTCGCCAGCTATGTTTCACGATAGCTGGATTACTTGAATTTTTTTCTATCAAAGGAATTTTATAAATAAGTAATCCAACTATTACTAAAATTTATAATTTGTTTTGTATATTTTCCGGTATATGTTTTAATATATTTCTTTCATAAAAATTTTTTGGTTACTTTTGGCGAAAAATATAAATTGTTGTAGGTAAATACAAATGTCTTATTATATAAGTACCACGTATGACATGAGAAATATTTGTTTTAATCATAATTCCCAGACTTAAATAAAGCAAGCAATGTATTGCGCATTCATAATATTTTATTTACTCATTCGGCGCTTTTAAAATAAAACTTATGAAATTTATCCCGCAAAAAATACCTATTGGTACTTTTAACAGAAATGCTTGTAAATATATGTATATAAATTTAGGAAAAGATTTCTTCCACAGCATTATGAAATTTAGTTTATTTACTTTTTATTTATCTATTTATTTATAGTATCATATGAAGAATTTAAATGATTTTTATTTACTTCCATCTTTACAAGAAGAAAGTACTGGTTTCCTGTAAAATTTTTACTTCTGGTTTTCGATGGATTAATACGTTTTAGAAGGTCCTGAAAATGATTTAATGGTTTTTAGAAAATGTCCGTCTGTGACTCTGCCTGTCACTCTGTGAGTCTGTGTGTCACTCTGTGAGTCTGTGTGTAACTCTGTGTGTAACTCTGTGAGGATGTCTGTATGGGACAAAACATTTGTTTGGCGCTCTTTCTCAAAAACTCTCTCACGGAATTTCACAAAACTTTTGATTCAGTTACACCTTGATATAAACTGGCGCTTATTAGTTTTTGGTGTACATCGTCCAACAGGTGGCGCTGCTGTGCTGTATTTTTCACGATTTCCACAATATCTCTCTATCTCAACAACTAACGCACGGATTTTCTTCAAATTTTAGAATCAGGTACCTTGATAACTATTGGTGCTGATTATTTTTTTGCGTAAATTGACCAGTAGGTGGCGCTGCTATGCTGTATTTTTCATGATTACCGCTAAAGCTCTAACTCGAGAACTAATGCACGAATTTTTATCAAACTTCAGATTCAATTAGACGTTGACACAAGTTGTATCTGATTAGTTTTCTGTGAAATCACGCAACAGGAGGCGCTGCTGTGCTGTATTTTGCATAATTTAAAAGATCTTAGCGATAGTCATATCTCAAGAACTATTGCACAGTATTTCGTATCTTTATAAACTCCATGATGGGCATTTAATTTTGACACCGTGCTAGCGAATTTTGAAGTATTGTCATGCATGAGGTAGAAAAACGTTTCGATTAAGCAATACTCCAGCTGTCAAACAAACGCGTGCATTATTTTCGTTATTTTAATTCATCTAAGTATGTAATATGAGACATATATATATATATTTTACCTTATACTTTTTGTGTCGATGTAAACTTCTATCCACGAGAAAAGGGGTGTGTAACACAACATATTTTTAATATGGTACAACTGAGGCAAATGTCCCATTCATAATTCGCGAATGAAAACATATTATTTTTTCTGTAAATTATTTGTATAAAAAAATTAGTACTTCTTACGTTTATTACCGATTACCTATATTTGATTAATGTAAGACATTTTAATTTTTCTGATTATATAATCCCATTACACATTCATAGCTGTTTTTATTTATATATTTAATAAGTATAAGTACATTGGACAAGTTTGGTAATTTATTTTATTTATTTCTTTATTTATTTATATATGTATTTATTTATGAGAATACGATGCATAATAAGAATCAACATAATGGTCATTAAAAAAAAAAATTACATTTTTGGAGGGTTTTTAAAGTAAGTGTAGTTTATAAATATGTCCAAAACTCTCTAAACATCTAAAATATTATGTAAAAGTTGACTTGCAAAATATTTATATTTGTTTACATAATAGCAATTCAAAATATTTTATTAAATTAATCTTTCAAGCTGGACACTAACTGCATCTTATAGTAGCTTTGAATGAGCAATTATGCTATAAAACATCAATCCTGTTTTCCAAGTAGCAAACAATAGCACATTTTACACGATGCAGCCTTGTAATAATATAATAAAGTAAATTTAACCCTTAAATGGATAGTGATGCATATCTGCATCTCTTTTTATTTAACTCTTAGCAACCACTATATTTAAATAGAAATATTAGTCATGTAAAAATTACAAAAATATGCTACTAAATAAAGTTTAAAATCGATCTTAAAATTTCTGGTATATAGCCTTTGATACAAGAATAAAAGACGCATTTCTAAAAGAATAATTATTGCATTTAAGAGTTAACTTTTACAAAATAAAAAAAAAATATCTATAAAATAAAGTTTTTAGATTTATACTTATTAAAATATTTACTAATTTGCAATATTTTATTTATGGCAGTAGTTTTTATTTGTATTGAAGATGTGCAATATAAGAAAAGGTTGGTGAATTATACGAAAATTGTATATCTGATTCTTTTCATTATTTTTCCTGTGTAATAAACCTTTCTGAGAATAAAATGTAATTTTTTCGAAACAAAATAAAAAATTATGCATTTTAGGGTTAAATTAAATGTATCTGGGGAAGCATGAACAGAGCTATTTTCTTATTAAATACTATTTTTGGCTTTGGTATTTTTCTTTCTTTCTTTTTTATGGTACAATATACAGAGTATTCAACGTTATTTTTAAAAATCTAAAAAACAATATCAAAATTTTTGAAATTTTTTACATATATATATATATTTGAAAATGCAAAATTGAAACGATTTTAGCATTAAATGCTTGACTGGAATCGCTTCAAACGTCCATGATTTTTACTAGGTCATTAAGTATCAAACGTCACATCTGAAATGCCACATTTGGCAGTTTTCTAATCGTGGAATCCAAATTCTCTGCAGAAAATTTTAATAGTTATTTTTAGTTATTAATATGACATTTATTTCATGAAAAAAAAAACTTACTATTAATAAATGTCAGATATGAACTCGAAATCTCTGAATATAACGCAAGATTTGCAGTTTCAAATGATACGTTTTTCATACTTAATGAACAAATAATTTCCTTACATTTGTGCATGATCCAATAAACCTTAACCTGAAACCGATCAGACTAATAATCCAAAATTAAAAAAATAGCCATACTATCACTTAGTCATAGAAAACAGTCTAAAGTTATAATTATAATATTATAGATTCTTGAGTTCATCTAATCTTCTGATGTTGCATTATCTAGAATTATACTAGAATTATGTAATTTTTTTTTCAGGAAGAATAAATGTATATGTTGTTTATGATATTTAAATATATTTTTTCAACGGGGCAAAACATATTGAATATTTTAAAAAATCAAGTATGGCTGAGCAAGTCTACAAGAAACAAGAATAGAAATTGAAAAATACAGGTCTCACGTGACCTCATATAAAACAAACACAATATTTATTTCACATCGTTGGCACTTTATTTCCATAATTCAGTATTTCGTTATTTTAATTATCTTTTACTCTTTGTAAACATTTAAATTTAGTTTTTCATATATTATGAATTAAATTCTAAATCTTCAAAACTGTACTATTAAACATAAAAGTATACTTTTTTAATATAGGGGGCTTGGCTTTTTTTTTGGCATAAATCCGCCTTTGGAAAGAGAGATTTGTTGAAAAATGATATAAACAGCTATAAAAACAAACCTAATGAACTTTTATGTTTCTTTATATATGTCTTTATTTATACACAAACTTTACTTAAACATATATTATTAATGTTTATCTGTGCAATTTACTTCTCTTTGTATATAAAAAATAGATAAATGGGTTTTTTAAATTATATCCATTGTCTAATTATTGAAAAAAAATGCTAGTGTATATGAAACAATAAATAGTTCATCATAAATAGTTAGCAATTTTCTGTATCTCACCAAAACCCCTGTACTGGAAAAGTACCTAGAAAAGACTTCTGCTTTTAATAATTGCTTTTACGGTGAAATGTGAACATAGCATTTCCATTGATTTATATCTAAACTTTAGACATAATAAAATTTACACGCAGTTTTCCAAAAAGAACAATTCTAATAAATCTAAACAGGGCATGTCAAATCAGTAAATTTATTTAAATGAGGCAAAAATAGAAATAACAGCTAAATTGAGCAAGAAACATTTATCTTGAAAGAACTTAAAAATCCATTAATTTGCATCCTTCTAAAATACCGAAGTAGTCAGCTGTTCTGAAATATTAAACTCTCGCATAGTTTAAAAAAAGTAAATTTAACTTTATAATTACAGTTAAATAACTAGGTTAAACAAATGAACATCGGAAGTTAAGAAAGTTTTTAGGAAAAGTTTTATGAACAAATGCAGGTGCTATGCGAAAGCAAGGCACCATACTTAAATTAGAGAAATATAAACGACCATTTGTTTTCTTAAATCTCAAATTAAAATATTATTGTTTTAAGATGTGTGTATAATTGATTTAAAGTTATATATGCTTTAAAAATTTAATGCCTGGAAGTTTGAAATTTATATAAACAATATGGAAAGTTTTTATTAAATTTTGTACGCTGAAAAAAATTAGTAGTGGATACAGTATGCTGTTAAAGTAAAATATTAGATAATATTTCATGGAATATGTGTAGTACACACTGTAGTCTCAAATATCAAACCATGTCGCCCGCTGAACGATATCCAAACCGACGCAAAATTTTGGAACATGCAGAATTTTGCTTTAAGCCTACTTAACAAATAAGAAATAAAATAAAAAACGAAATCTGTCATCTACTTTTTCAAAATTAAGCATGAAACAGCTACTTACCTTGAGCAGATGTACAAAAGCATACACAATTCTCTTTACACAGTGTATTCAAAAATTAAGAAATATCAAGTGAGAGAATTTTATATATTATTTGCTAGTAATAACTGAATAAGTTAAATTTACAAAAAAAAAAAAAAAAAAAAAAAAAAAAAACTAAAAAAAGGTACAAGGTGAAAGTTGTCGCTAAAAAATAAATGGAGTGATATTAAATTTCTGAGCTGATATCATTCTACTTATTTAAATTTTTTTATTAACTAAGTTAGCATATATAGGTGAGGTACCTACGTATATGTTGATGTAGAAATCCTTTTTTATTTTCGACTAAAATATATTTTATCCTGTTTCTCAATATTCGGATTTAAAAAAAAATTATGCGTGATGTGCTTAGCAGCCATCTTTTCTCGTTAATTTGATCTCCTTTAAAAAGATTAAGGAAGATTAAATTATAATTAAAATACCAGTTCGATCTCCCTGTAAACGTGCTTCCATTCATTTCTCTTTTACAGGAGGATTTTAAGGTCAAATCAGCTGCTGTTAATTACGGTTTTCGTGTTTCATTAAATAAGAATAGTTAAAACATTTGAAAATTAGCTAATATAAAATGATAAGTCAACAGTGTCTTTGCTTCGCGGTAATTTTTAATAACGCTATAAGAAAATTATTTTAAATGTCATATTTTAAATCTGACGTAATTTTCACCAAACTTTTCTTTCTCTTTGCAATATTCACCTGGAAATAGTTTTATTGTTACAAATGAAATATTATCTGCTCTGTATTAGAATTGGCAACAATAGTTAAAATGATGAAATAAATATCTCGTGTATTTGTAAATGTGTACTTTAATTTAAACTATTTGGCAATGTTATTATTTGGCCCTGTCAAATAGGACGTAATTTCACCCGCATTTACTGTTTTCAACAAATAGTAAGTAATTCATTATTTTATAGAATTATTCATTACATTCTTTTTAAATATTCACGTGTAAAAATAATTTTTATGACGTAAGTTTTAATATTTTCCTAATTTTAACACGGTAATCATTTAATTCCAAATTAATAGGGTTTTTTTCTGTTTATAATAGTCACGTGTAAATATTTTTCTTTTATTTAAAGGAAATAATATTCTTTGCGAAGTTTTTATAATTTAAAGTATTAACGTTTTCTAAAATATGGAAAAAATATCTCTGGAAATGCTGAAAATTCAATTTAAAATTGAAATAAACCCACAAAAATGAGTCAGATTAAAAAAATAAATGCAGTCTGCACAACGCGTGTTTCTAATGCATAACCTTAGAAAATATGATTGAAATGCTGTGTATAGTTGTTGCTCCTATAAATTTTTTTAAAGGAACGATTTTGACCAAATTTATCATTAAATAGCCCTTAAAATAATTCTCCGATTTAAAAACCGCCTGCTTCAGCGTGTTTATCAAACATTTCGCTATAATACCATCAATTTTCATATTTTTGTATGCAGTATTTTTCTTAATATTAACGAAGAAAACCCTAGGACACAAAAAACTCATTTACAGCAGCGGTTACAACGTTAGTTACTTTTTTTAGAATAGAGAGAACCCATTAAAATATAATTAAACAGCGGAACGACGCACAGTGTTACGAACACTGTTAAAAATCTAAACATTTATGAAAATTTTAACACATTATGTCACTTATAAAAGACTACAATTGTAAAATTTCTTATGGTTGTCAAAATCCTGAAATAATTTTGCATTAACACATCTATATTAATATTATAAAGAAGTAAAGTTTGTTTGTTTGTTTGTTTGTAGGAGATAAACTCTGGAATTACCGAACCGATTTCAAAAGTAATGGTATCAAATTTACTGTGTTAGTCCCTGTTCGAACATTGACCATATCTTATGTCGGTGCAACTACCCAAAAGGGGTTTCAGGAGCAAAAAACGTTATAAAAAGGCGATGTTTGTGTTACTGAAGGGCCTAGAAACATGAAATTCGGAATGGTAGTTACGTATAAGATATAAATGATCTCTGAGAATAGTTCTTAAAAATTCGAAATTTAAAAGGGGTTAAAACGCCCGAAAAGCGTTCTAAAAAACTTTCTAAATGGCGATTTCTACACAATCTCAGAAAGTGTCCAACCGATTTAAAAAATAATGATGTCAAAAGAATGATGACAGATCTTGCTCCAACATAGGCGATATTTTATGTCGGTGCCACTACTTCAAAAGGGGTGCAGGAACAAAAAACATTATGCAATTTTTGTGTTACTGAAAAGCCTAGAACCATGACATTAGGAATGGTAGTTACTTATAAGATATAAATTATCTCTAAGAACATTTCTTAAAATATTCGAAAATTTAAAAGGGGTGAAAATGCGCAAAAAATGTTCTAAAAAACGTTCTAAATGGCGATTTCTACGCAGTCCCCGGAAGTACCGAACCGATTTCAAAAGAAGTGGTTGGAAATTGATGGTGGACAGCCCTTGCTCCAACATAGGCTATATTTTATGTCGGTGCCACTACCGCAAGGTGAGGGGGTGCAGGACCAAATAACTTTCTAAAAATGCGAATTTTGCATTACTGAAGGGCCTAAAAATATGAAATTTGGAATTGTAGTTACTTACGAGATATAAATGATCTCTAAGAACATTTCTTAAAAAAATCGAAATTTACAAAGGGTCATAATGCGCAAAAAGTGTTCTAAAAAACGTTCTAAATGGCGATTTCTACGCAATCTCAGAAAGTATCAAAATGATTTCAAAAGAAGTGGTTGGTAACTGATGATGGACACTGGACAGCCTTGCTTTAACATAGGCTCCATTTTATGTCGTTGTCACTACCCCAAAGGTAGAGCAGGAGCAAAAACGTTTTAAATTATGATTTCTGTGTTACTGAAGGGCCTAGATAGATGGAATTGGCACAGTAGTACTTATTAGATATAAATTATCTCTAAGGACATTTCATAAAAGATTCGAAATTTAAAAGCGGGGGAAAGCGTTCTATAAACGCTTTAAATTGCGATTTCTACGCAATCTCATGAAGTATCAAACCAATTTCTAAAGTAATTGTTGGAAATTGATGGTGACAGCCCTTGATTCAACATAGGCTCTATTTCATGTGGGTGTCACTACCACCTGAGGGTTGTAGGAGCAAAAAACGTTCTAAATTGCGAGTTCTGTGATACTGAAGAGGATAGAAACTTTAAATATTCCATGTATGTTACTTATAAAATATACAGTCTCTACCCCTCTAAGAACTGTCGAAAATAAATTCGAAATTTAAAAGAGGTGACGCGAAGGGAAAACGCAGTGGAAAACGTAGTAGAAAAAGTCCTAAATTACTATATCTATGCAATCTCAGGAAATAATAAACCGATTACTAAAGTGATGGTTGCGAATAAATGGTAATAGTCTCTGATTCCACACAGGCTATATTTTATGCCAGTGCCACTACCACCTCGTGTTGGCAGGTGGAACAGCAAATGCTCTAAAAAAAATAGCCTTTAAAAACTGTCTGAATTACCACTTCTATGGAATATTAGGAAATATCAAATCGATTTCAAAATTAATGTTGACAAATTAATGGTGACAGTTTCTGTTTCAACATAGGCATTTTATGTTAGTCACACTACCACCAGAGAGGTGGTAGACAAATAGACAAGAAGTTTGGAATTTGACATGACGGTTAATTTTAAAATCTAAATGCGTACTAAGAACGGCAAATTCAAAACTTCAAATGAATACTGAAATGAGCATAGGAAATGAGAATAAAAGTTTCAAAATATTCTCTAAATTACTGTTTATTTGGAATTAGTTTTAATTCTTCTTCTTAATTCAAGTCTCATTTTTACCCGACTGCCAAGAAGGGTTTATGTGTTTCAAGCGTATCTGAGTACGTGGATTAATTACTTTATACCCTCGAACCATCCCAACGGCTGGATGGATTTTAATGAATGAGGTTTCTATCGATTCTTCTTAACCGTCCGATGGTATAGGTTAGGTTTTGTTTTTATAAATTCAAAGTGGCGGCCGTAAAATGTAAAATGGCGGTAGACACGAAAAAACAATTACGCACCGTATTGAGTGGCATATCATTGGATAGGTCTTTCAAAATGAAGACGATGTTTTATTGACTATTTTACAGCCAAGAGCTCCGCTTAAATATTACACAACCTGGAAGTTGTGTAGTTAAGATTTCTAGCTTTATTGCAATTCTAACCTTCATAGACATCTATAAGCCTTATCAAAACAGTGTTTATAGATAGGAACACAACTTAAACACAACTTAAAAGTCATCAATACAAGTAAATAAAAAATAGATAAGTAATATAAAAAAATAGTTGAACATTGATGAGAAATAATTAATTAGTTCGCTTTTTACGCAGTCGGGTTTTTTGATTTTTTTAATTTAATTTTTACTTGTTGCCTAATGCAGTGTAATAATGAAGTTTATACAAACCGTGGCTTAATTAGTCATTTTTGATTTATTCCTAAAAGTATAATTTCTTCTCATAAAAATTAGACATACAAATATCACTTGGCATATTTCAACTATTACGCGAGCAAAGCCGCGTGTACTGCTAGTTCGGAAATAAAGCCGCATACACGTCTCTTCAAAAAGTGCATACGGTACTTATTTTTAGCAGGTTGTTTTTAATTTTGAAGGATTTTTTCTTTATTTTGTAATATAAAAATTTTAATGTTAAATAATTAAATATTACAATTTAAAAAAGTTTTGCCAATGGAATAAATTCTGCGTATGGGACTTCTCCTTCCAAAGGTGTTAAAGAATATTGCCCTAAATATATTAGTTACAAAGGTGTAATGGAATGGGATTTTAACCTACTATCGATTCTTTACAGTAATTTTCACCTTATTCAAACCTAGATTTGAATCTACTTTAAAAGATTACTATGCCAAGAATATTACTATGCCACAAATATGGCAACTGAACGGCCATTATTGTGCTGTTGGAAAACCCTATGCTAGACTACCTAAGTCAAAATAGATCTGTTTCACAGCACATAAATGATTTACTTCATATAATAATTGCGGACAAGTTTGAGATAATTATTGTTGCCAATTTCGCGAGCTTTTTTTATTAAAAATGTTTGCAGCACATTTGAATAGATAAGTTCCACTTTTTTAATCACGGGATGTATGTTTTTAAATAAAAGAAATTTTTTTATCGAAAATTGTGGAATACCTTTTGATTTTGAAACTCTAAATTTCCATGAATCATGGCAACAGAACTACTACGCATGAAAAATAACCAGGAACAAATTTGAAGTTGCTGTTTTTCTTTTTAGTTTTAATACTCATGGTAAATCTGAATCATTCTTAATTTAATTTGTGGTATATTACTTCGAAGTGGAAACTCACAACTAAAATAATTATAAATGGGGTAAATAACAGGTTAATCTTTATCATTTACGACCACGTAATCCTTAAAAAAACTTATTTTATTACTTTTCAAGCCATTGTTCACGACAGCTTGGCAACTCGATTAAAATCTTATTATAAAATGCTACTTTTTTTTTTTTTTTTTTTTTTTTTTGGGGGGGGGGGGGGGGCATGATCAACATTTAATACTATTTTATTTTTTCTCGTATATTTTAAGTTTTTTCATTAAAATAGGACCGATTTTCGTAGAGATTTTAAATTGCATTCGTTGCAAGTTACACGTAATATAAATCTCATTCTATGATATAAGAATTTTTTATTATAGTTATAATGTACATTCAGACAAACGCTGCTCCCACGATCACTGATTTTTGAGGAAACTTTCTGAAAATTCATTTGTCGCCTTTAAGAAAGTCTTCGAATGTTATCGCAAATTATATCGAAATTTATTTATTTATTTATTTTAAACGTACAAAGATTGTGTATTTATGTCCCAAAAAAACTGTATTACCACATGTTATTTTATCACCGCAGGGAGATGCGAGAGTTGCCGTTCGACTGGGAATACAGTTTAATTTCCGAATAGTAATGATATTTTCGAAATAGTGGTCGCCTACATATTATAAATTGTTTAAACTCTGAATTGCCATGAAGTAATACGTACTTTTAATACCATACTTAAGATCCAACGATGCAGACAGCCCAGAGAAAGGTGTAGTTTATATATTTTATTCCTAAATCTCAATAGAGTTAAAAGAAATTTTAAATACAAGTGGCATTTTAAAACATATCCCAATAATCACCCATTTTAAATGTCTACTTTTTATGAGATAGAATTAACAGAAGAAACATATACCACATATTATATTAAAAACATTAAAAAATAACCAGAGAAACTGTGAAAACTTCTTGCTATAATCCTTTCGCAGGCGGTGTCCTTAAAAAAGAAACATACTTTTTATTTTATATTTAAGAATTTTCTTTTTTTATAACACACTTGAAATTAAGAGGGTTTTTATTTTTTAATAAATTCGTTTATAAATTCTGGTGCCAGTCCATCATATTATCAGTTTACAAGCAGAACTACTCATAGCCGGAAAGTGTTAACAGTGGCTTAACAGTGTTTGTACTTTGAAAAACGCAGCATAGTAGCGCCATCTGTTGGGCGATTTACACCAAAAAGGAAACCGATTGACCAGTGATGCCAGATTGGAAATTTTTTTGTCCCAGATTCTTGATTGTCACCGCTTTTTTTTAAATAGAAACGCGGGCTATTTAAAAATAGATTAAAAATCCTGAAAAATAAAGCGAATCATATTATCTTAAAAAAGTGGTAATAGTCAGATAGTCTGAATTAAAAAAATTCCCAAATCTGGCAAGACTGCGATTGCCACCGATTCAGTGACTGCAAGGGATTTTCTTGAGGTGTGTGTGGAGGCTCCATCTTCTAAAAAATATCCGAACTGGCATTCTTGTCCGTTAACTGCTCGAAAAATTCCTTAAAAAATGCCAATGTAAGCATTGGACGAGATGTGTTCCGCGTGATTTTCGAAACAGCCTGTATATATATATATATATTCAGCTACTATGCTGAAATTCTTTAAAATATCACATAAATTTCTTTTATACAATTTTTTTTCTTTTAGTAATTACTCTTAGGTAAAAATACAAACGTATCACTTCAAGGGTATTGCTTATAAACTTTGATAAAATAAAATAGTTACGCGTAGTTATCCAAGAAGAACAACTCCTATAAATCGAAACGTTGAAAGTCGAACCAAGCATAATATGTAAATTTATTTGAATGAAGCAAAAGTAGAAATAATTGTTAATTCAAGCAACATACATTATTTATCTCAAAAGAAGTTAAAACTTTATAAATTTGCATCGTTATAAAATGACGAAGTCATCAGCTGTTTTAAAACACAAAACATTAGGTTCCTTTTAAACTTTGCAATTTTCGTAAAGTAATTCTAACTAAATAACTGGGTTAAACAAATGAACATCGGAACACGAGAGATGTTTTCTCAAAAGTTTCTTTGATAAAAATAGAAAGAAAATGAAAGAAAATGACCATATTTAATGTAGCTGTATGTAAACAAACATTTATCGTCTAACAGTTGAAAGTTATAAAATATAATTTTCTAACGTGTATAAATGCTTTCAAGTTATACGGGATTTAAAAACTTTATGTACATATTTATACCTCTTAATTTTAATCCCCAAATGCTACAATGATACCAGTATTTTGTAAAAAAAAAAACAACAAAAAATCATTTATAATGTACCTGAAAAAAAAAACTTTTAATTATTTACGGATACATTTTTTCATAAATTCTGGTGTAAATCAAACATTTAATTGAAACATTTCAGAAACAGAAGAAATTTACCCCTAAAAGGATTTAAAGCTTGAAATCGAAATGAATAGCGTCGAATCGTATTAACCTTGGATCAAGTGGTCCATCTCTGGTTGCTCGACCATTTTTAAAAAATCTGATTTTTTTTGTACAACAACCCTAACATGATGGAAGTTCAAAATGACTGTTATTTTAATTTTATTAATTTTTGTTTGTGCATGGCGGCCATCTTTGTTTCAACGTCTGCAGCAATTTTCTTACAAGAAGGGTTTACGGAATTGTAAATAATTCATCGTTTATTTATCCAATTCAAGTGCGGATTAAGGCAATTTGTACAGAATACATTGGTCTAAAAATCTGGTAATGGAGTAGTTTCCGAAACTAGCTGCTTATTGGTAAAATTTAAGCATAAAGTTTCAGTTTTTTTTCCAAAATTTGTCCGTTTACAAGAGGAAATTTTTCTAGCAAGGAATATTGTCAACATGACATAATTTTTTTTACAAATAGGCCGAAAGTACTTGTACTCACACGCCGAGTTCCAGATCTGGGATTTGCTTTCTCTTCGCTAAAAAAATCCCAAACTTTCCAAAAATGACAAAAATCGCACTTTTCAAGTTTTGATATCTCTGGTGGGGCACGAGTTAAAAATCTGATTTATTTTATTTTATATATATATATAAGAGTATTGTATGGTAGTGTTATGCACAAGAAATTTCAGGATGGAGATTTGACTACAAGCTGAGATTTGACTACTAGCTGAGATATGGCAAGGGCAACATGCCAAAACAATACTGCCAAACTATTGTTTTCTTGTAGTCACAGCTAAGTATTTATCTCAGAGTGTCATTTAAACTTATGTTTTTGATTATCTTTAAATAATAGTAATAGAAAATAAAGCCCTTTGCAAAGCTTAGACAATTAATTAAAAAAATAATTATGCCTAAAGCCATACATTTTGTATGGTTTCAGTAATTTTTGTTGTGAGTAATTTTAGTAACTAAAAGAAACCTGAGCAGTTTTACATAAAGAAAAAAAAATTATACAAGATCTGAGACTAAAACAACATAGGGAAAAAGAAAAGCTGTTAATCTTGTCATACTTGTTGAGACATGATCAAACGTGTCAAAACACATTCTTGCTTGTTGGTTCAAAAACCATAATTTAGATCTTTCTCAAAATTTTATTTGTAGGAACCAAGTCTTGTCATCTCTTAATAACTTGATCGAAGATGTTGGACCTGCTAGCTCATAGAAATTTGAAACCACTATATGCAAGTCTCAATTCATTAATAATTCCTAGCTTACTTCTTACGAAAAAATGTGATTTTTCTGCAGTATAAATTTTGAAAAGACTTTGGGTATCTTTACTTTCTGAAAATTACTTACGGCTGATGCATGGTAACATCGCATAATGTTTCATTTACAGGAACATACTTATGGTAGGAACAAGTTTCAGGGACTGGCAAGCAGCATTAAAATTGCGGTTTTTAAACCAACATGCAGGAATGTGTTTTTACACGCTTGATCATGTCTCAACAAGTATGCCTACATTAACAGCTTTTCTCTTTCCCTATTCTGTTTTTGTCTCAGGTCTTGTATATATATATATATATATATATATATATATATGTAAAAATGCTCAGGTTTCTGCTAGTTACTAAAATTACAACAAAAATTACTGAAACCATAAAATGTAGGCCTTATGCATAATTATTTTTTAAATAAATTGCAAAAGGCTTTATTTTCTGTTACTATTATTTAAAGTTAATCTAAAAAATAAATCTAAATGATACTCTGAAATAAATACTTAGCTGTGACTACAACAAAACAATAGTTTGGCAGTATTGTTTTGATATGTTGCCATTGCCATATCTCAGCTTGTAGTCAAATCTCCATTCTAAAATTTCTTGTGCATAACACTACCATGCAATGCTCTTATATAAAAAAAAATTCATATTTTTATCTCGTGCCCCACCAGAGATATCAAAGCCTGAAAAGTGCGATTTTTGTCATTTTTGAAAAATTTGGGATTTTTTTTAGCGAAGAGATAGTACAAGTACTTTCGGCCTATTTGTAAAAGAAATTACGTCATGTTGACAGTATTCCTTGCTAGAAAAATTTCCTCTTGTAAACGGACAAATTTTGGAAAAAAACTGAAAATTTATGCTTAAATTTTACCAATAAGCAATTAGTTTCGGAAACTACTCCATTACCAGATTTTTAGCCCAATGTATTCTGTACAAATTGCTTTAATCCGCACTTGAATTGGAGAAATAAACGATGAATTATTTACAATTCCGTAAACCCTTCTTGTGAGAAAATTGCTGCAGACGATGAAACAAAGATGGCCGCCATGCACAAACAAAAATAAATAAAATTAAAATAATAGTCATTTTGAACTTCCGGCATGTTAGAGTTGTTGCACAAAAAATTTCAGATTTTTTAAAAATAGTCGAGCAACGAATATCTGATTTTTTGGACCACTTGAAATGGATTGAACCCCCTCTAATGCGCATGGTAGAATGTTTTGCAGAAATTGCGTAATTCAGTGAATCGGGATTCATGCCAGAAAATCTAAATAGTAAATTTCAGTTTATTTAATAAGGAAATGTCTGTTATTAAATAAAGCAAAAAATTTTATTTTAAATCTCTTGTGTGAATACGGAAATGATAGTAGTAATACACTAGATAATGCCCGTCAAGATTTGACGGTAAATAACTTTAATGTTTCATTAGAAAAATTCTTGAATTTTTTATTAGTTGCTTTTAAATTAATTATTGAACTCGTGACAAATTTCTATGTTGCATAACTGATTCCTATTTCTTTCAGGCGATAGAGGGCGCTGTCAGTCTAATTTATTTTTACTTATTATGGTATTTTTTTTTCTTCTTTCCTTTTTTTTTTTTTTTTGAAAAAAAAAACAATAGTTATTATTTATTTATTTATTTTAAACTGCACAACCATTAAAAGCTGCCATGAATTTTATTTTTATTAGTCTCATTCTCTAAAACTTAAATTTGAAACTTTATGCAGCTAACAATTTATAATATATATATATTTTTTTTTTACTCGAATTTTATTTTACATTTTTATTTATTTTTTAAATATTAAATCACGGATATCAAGGTAATTTCTTTTATAATTTTTATATGAATACTTTTTTCTTTCTTTCCGTTTTCTTTTTTACGGAAAAGAAGGCAACCTTTTCTTTCTGCCACACACATATATATATTCTTGATAATGGTCAGAAAATATAACAAAAAATGTAGATCAGCCCAGTTTATTTAATTGATAATTACATGCAAAATATTTTAAATAAAAAATGATTATTTTTTTAAATATTGCTGCGTATTAAATTTTATTTAATTATAAAGCATTCAAATAATAATAATATTTAATTATAAAACATTCAAATAATAATAATATTTAATTATAAAGCATTCAAATAATAATAATAATAACAAAATAAAAATCATACAACTTCTTCTGCTAATAAAACATGCCATTGTTGAAGAGAATCATCGCCAAAAATATTGCAGAAATCATTTTTCCGGGTGTTTGGCTCGAACCCACGTCCTCTACAAAAATTCAGATCTTTAAAGTGCTGCCTTTGACCACTGCGCTACCAGGAAACCGTCCAATATCCCTTTAAGTTAAAGAGCTTCGAAAAAAAGTTGACGCATGCGCAAATGTGTCAATATTGGTCTTACAGATCGAGATCTTAAAAAATCAGGTTTTCGTTTTAATATATATAATGCCATGCCAAATGCATGGTATAAAAGTTTCTAAGTACAAAATGAACAAATTAATTACACAGCGAAATTCTGACAATCAGTTTATCAGCATGACGGAGGAAAACACTCCAAACGGATAAAAATGAAATGGTAAAAAGACTTAATACGGAGGACTGAAAAGAAAATTTATATAAAGGATTTATTATTGTCGCACACTTAAAATAAAAATGATAATGAAAGGAACGACAAAAATGTTAAAATCAACTAGTCAAGCTATCAGGAGAAATCATTAAGTCCGATATTTACAAAGACAATTCCATTTCTTTACGCAATCTTTCTCGTATTATGTTCCATCATAATATGTCTACCAGCCATTAGGTTAGTTGGGGCAACTGGGCCATGAATTTACAATGTGACTTTGGAGCTTCTGACAATTCAAAAAAGCTAATGTTCATTTGAATTAAAATCTGAATTTCTGTAAATATGTTCAGTTAGGTTCCCTCTATCAGACAGAAAGGCTCAAAATTAAATTTTAATATTTAAAAATATAAAAATATGCATGTTTCATCTTCCTTTCCTCATGGGTCCAGTTAACCCATAAAAATGAGGTAAGTGGACCAGGAGGGTCTATGTTCCACGCGCGTTTATTATTATTTTTTTTTCATATGGGATATCAGATCCTGTTTGAAAAAATGTAAAAACTTTAAAAAAAATTTAAACCAGGCAGATCATGTAAATTATATATCAACTAAAGAGCGGTGTAAGGGAAACCTTTGCTGTCAATGTGTCTAAAAAAGCACCAAAAGTGAAAATATTAGATTTATTTATATTAAAAACATAAAAATTAAGTAAGTACTTATGTACTTTAATATAAGTAACTAGGGGGCTCTGCCCTCCACGAGCTACGCTCGTCAACCCCCGTTCAGACACCGCAGACTCTAACAGCACGCTAATTTGATCGGTTTTAAAAAGATTTCGGAAGATTGAATTATAATTTGAATCTGACAGTTATAATCTGACGTAATTTTCACCAATCTTTTCTTTCTCTTTTTAATATTCACGTAAAAATACTTTTGTTAGAAATGAAATATTATGATCATCTTAAAATATCAAATAAATGTCTCGCGCAATTTTAAAATTTAAACTGTTTTGCAATATTATTTTTTGTTCATTTTACGTAATAAGTGTAATGTAACGTAAATGTGACGCAAATTCTCCTATTTAAGACTTGTAACGCATGTTAATGAATATATTATTTTACAATATTCTTTATCTTTTAAAATTCACGTGTAAGTATAGTTTTTATGACGTAATTTTCAATGAGTTCCTGCTCTTTATATTTTCTGTTTATAATAGTCACGTGTAAAATAAATTTTTAATTTGAAGCAAACATTATTGTTTACGCTGATTATACAGTTGGCAACAGTTTAAATTAATACAATTTTTCTAAATTTTGTAAAAAATATCTCACGAAATGCTGAAAATTTGAATTTAAAATAGAAATAAAACCTCAAAAGATTAGCCAAATTAAAATACTAAAAGCAGTCTGCACACCGGGAAAATCTGACGCATAAAATGATCTAAAAATGATTAAATTCCTGTGTACAGTTTTTGCTCCTATAAAACCTTTTTAATGGAACGATTTTGTCCAACTTTGGCATTAAATACCTCTTTAAATAATTCTTCGATTTGAAAACTGTCTGCATCAGCGTGTTTATCAAACATTTCTCTATAATGCTACTGATTTTCATATTTTTGTATGCAACAGTTTTTTTAATGTTAACGATGAAAGGCCAAGCTTAAGCATTCAAATTGGATACCGATCTGCCGGGAATATCTACGCAGATTTTCATTGGCCCATTTCCAAATCAAAACTTTTTTTTTATATATAGAAGGATAAGTATAAAAGTCTCATGGGTATTTTAAGGAAAAATAGCAAGGTAAATCTATGAACAAACGGCTACGTAAGTGGCTATCTCGCTTTCAGGGGCAAGGGATTTTCATTCGAAAAATTTTGAAATAATTTAATGACACCAGTATTTACAAGAGAATCTATTTGTAAACATGTAAAAGTATCTTTTCGCATACTTTATAAACGTGAAATTTTTATTATAAAATTCCGGTGCCAATGTGGCAATTAGGGATTAAAATTATGTGATGCCGTAACGGCATAACCGCCTCTCAAGGGGTCAAGAAATTTGGTTTGATGCCACGCAATATGCTTTTTTAAAATTTTTATTACGTAATTTTAATAAGGTATTGTACAATTTTCTTTATTGTGAGGAAAAAAATTATTTCCCGTAGTAAGAGAAACTTAAAATAATTATTTATAATTATTGGGGAAACTGGATTTATTATGGTCCAGTTACCCCATTCTTGAAAAATTTATGGGGTTACTGGGACACCGGGCTTACACTTAAAACATGAAGTAAATATGTATAGATACCTAATAGTATTAATGTTGTTATATGCCTAATCTTTTATAAAAAAAAAAAAAATATTGTTTAGTAAAAGTGCTTACAGTATTTTAATAAAAACCCGAGGAAATTCAACCATATGGATGTTGTTTTTAAAAAAAGAAACGTAAATTTTTGACAACCTATCACAGCAAAGTGAGAGTTATGATTGAGTTGACACACGTTGTTTTAGGAAGTAGAGATTAAGGTGCATTGTTCACAAAAGCTAAAACTTAAAAAAAACATCAACATTTTTTTATAAAACAGCCTATGGCCCAGTTACCTCGTGGGTCCAGTTACCCCGACTAACCTTATCTCTAAATCTACTGCTATAGTAAAAACTATGAGGTATATTACCAGAATTGAGGCTATTCGTTTTCAATACATCCTACTCAAGTTCCCCGACGTATCTCCTTTGGGTTATTGTACATTTGGACTTTTAAAACAAGCTCTTTATAAGCGGCATTCAATGGAAGATTGTGATCGAGCAGTAGAACAAAATCAACCTTGAAACTTTAAGAAAATAACTTGATATTTTAACTCTTAAATTAAGCTGTAATATGATAGCTTACCCCAAGGCTATAAAGCTGAACATATGCGAAAACAAAATTCTTAGCCTCTCTTATACATTTTCTAAAAAAGTTACAAAAATGGGTACAAGATGATGCAAAATGTACAAAAATGTAATGTTCTCTGTAATATGAAAATCCATGAAGGTCATACAAAAAAATTACCTCAATAAACATTGTTTCTCCTCGCTTGTAACATATTCAATTAAAATTTACAAGCATGGATTATTTTAAGCAGAAAGAAAATATATTTTACGCTTAAAATAGATTTAAAATAAGTTATTAAAAACAAATAATGGTAAAAACTATTATATTTATTACAAAATATACATACGGCATTGATATAACATTTACATGCATTAAAAATATTCTTACAAGTTTTTAAATAAATATTTGTAATAATGGACTTCCACGAAATAAAGCTATTCTCTTAATAAGGTCATAATATTTATATTTCAGAGAACGGTATTGGGATGACAAATGGCAGCATATACCTGATAGTTTACTTGATCTTGGTATATGCGGATAGTTTCAACCACAGCCTTTGGCGCAGCATGTCCTTAACCTCTTGACCTATAAGACATACGCTGCGTACGTCCTCTCATTTCAGTAACCAATGACCATCACGTATACCTTGTACCTCGTTAATTACACAGAAATGGTTGCATATAGAACCAGATTGGTCTTTAATATGCAACTGATATAACGGTGCACTGGTCGGAGGTGAGTTTTATGACACAAATATTTTACACCGCATAGCCTAGTATATAGCCCTTCCTCGGCGAAATTAAGCTTGGAGGTCAAGGGTTATTAGGGTTTTGTGTCATTAAACTGTAATAAAGCAACCAATCAACCGCAGCCGATACCGGCTTCGTCGATATTTTCGACAAACCGACGAAAATCGTTTCGAAATCGTTTCCAATTTGTCGTATCCTTCGACACGTCGTTGTTAACATCAGTAAGTAAACTTTTACATGAAATCAGTGTAAATTATTGTTGAATGTTGTTCGAGTAATTTACCGACATTTTAGAATGTATATTGAAATATTCTATTGATAAAAATAAGTTAACTCATTACCAGCTGGTGTTGCGTTGACGCAATGATAAAAATATATGCGCATGCTTAAATTAGCTATCTGGCTACCACTATTTTTGAATTAAAATAATTGCTTTATTTCAAAACAGAAACTTTGGCCCTTAAATAAAGCTAACATTATCTTTCAAAATTTGTGGTGGCAAACGTTTTTCAGCAAAAAAAAAAATAAAAAAAATAAAAAAAATTAAAGTTCCTATCTTATAGTTTCGTCGGTTAATGGGTTTAACGGAGAAGTAAAAAAAAAAAAAAAAAATCATTTAAAGTACTATTTTTCTCATTTAATAAAATGAATGACTTAGTTTAAAATTAGCCAGACAGACTTTTTCTCTCTCAACTTTATAAGTATGGAATTAGATACATTACACGAATGTTTCCGCCTAAATTGATTTTATAAATCTCTTCATTAAACATGTGGCGTTAAACATATAGGATCAGGAGAATAAAAGACGATGGTACCATTTTGCCTTTTTTCTTCAGAAATTCAAGAAGTAAAGTTTAAGTAATTTTGTTTAAATTGGTTTTACCGGATAAAATGGATAAGAATGTTTCCTTTTTGTAAATGTAATTTCTCTTTCGACACAATGCTAACAAAATATTTCTGCAAACTTCTCACTAATTGTATCTAAAATTGTTGATAATACAATGTATGTATTTTATCTTTAAATGTAGATGCGGAGAACTATTTTCTAAAATAATGTTCGAGTTAGTAAATTACTAACTGTATAAACATAAAAATATATGCAGCTATTTTTAATACTTTAATGAAAGTAAACATCTAGTTTATGAAACACCTATTTAAGAGAAAGGATTTTTTTTTTAATTTTTGTGCTTTTATAAGCACATTAAATATTTTTAAAATGTTTCCGCTAAACTCCCAATAATAGTATTTAAAATTGCTGATAGCACAACGGATTTTATCTTTAAATGTATATGTGGTGGACTGTTTTCTAAAACAATGTTAAAGCTAGTATATTACTAAATATATAAAAATATATGCAGCAAATTTTAATGCTTTAATGAAGGTAAACATTTTGAATATAAAACATCTATCTATATTCTATAACATCTAAAAAAAATTACCTTTTTTTTTTTTACTTTCTTCTATCTTTACAAGAAGAAAGTATTAGATTCGTGGAAATTTTCGAATTGTGGTTTTCGACGGATTTCCATGTTTCAGGGATAAGAAATCCCGAAAAACATGATTTTACAAAATGTCTGTCTGTGAGTCTGTGTATCTGTCTGCCTGTACGTCACACACATTTGGTGGGCGCTCTATTTCAAGAACTAATCAACGGAATTTAAATTCAACTTTAGATTCAGTTAATTCTTGATATAAATTGGTGGTGATTACTTTTTGGTATAAATCGCCCAACAAGTAGTTCTGCTATGCTGCATTATTCACAATTTCCGCAATAGTTATTTCTCAAGAACTAATGCACGGATTTTCATGAAACTTTAGATATATTTAGTCCTTGAAATAATTCGCTGCTGATTAATTTTCTGTGTAAATCGCCCAACAGGTGGCTCTGCGATGCTGCATTATTCATGGTTATTGCAATAGTTCTATCTCAGGAACTAATGCACGAATTTTCATTAAACTTCAGATTCTGGTAGTCCCTGATATAAATTAGAGCTGTTTAGCTTTTGGTGTAAATCGCCAACCAGATGGTGCTGCTATGCTGCATTTCTTACTATTTCCTCAATACCTGTATCTCAAGAACTAATGGATGAATTTTCATCAAACTTAAGATTGAGTTTGAATTGTAAGATTGAGTTTTGAATAAATTGGATTTGATTAGTTTTTGGTGTAAATTTCAAAACATGTGTCGCTCTATGTAGAATAGTTTACGATTTCTGCAATAACTCTATCTCAAAAACTAATGCTCATTCATCAAACTTCAGATTCAGTTAGAAGTTGATAGAAGTTGTTGCAGATTAGATTTTGCTGTAAATTCCGTAACCGGTGTCTCTGCTGTGCTGCGTTCTTCATGAAGTATTAACATGTATAAGATAAAAGAAAGTTTTGGGATTGCCACGTCTGACTAGTTAGATTTTGTACTTTTATAAGCATCTTGTCCCATTTTATTGAAAAGAAATACAACTATCAATGACTGTCAAGTATCTAAGTCTCTTAATTTTGTATAAATGTAAAAGAAAAAAAGTCAAAGCATGATTTTTTATATGATTCCGCTTTGGAAACCTAAGGTTATAAACTTAACAAGAAAGAAAAATAATGCGTAAACCATAGATTATGAAACAATTTTTAAATCTTTCAGACAACTGCAAAGAAACTTCACTACTTGTAAAGGTGAAACCAGATTTCACTAAATACCTTCTATAGCCGGAAATATATATAATTTTTTTGTGAATCGCAGTATATGATTTTTGCATCTGTTATACACGATATAGTATCCTAAAATTTAACTTACTTACAAAACGCATAATACAGACGAATATTCAGATTGTGCAAGCTCCACCATAGACGGAAGTGTACTTGGAAAATGTTACACACCGCTATCTCTTGTCTAGCGATTGTCATACACTCAATATATTAAACAAAATTAAATTCAGGGGGGGAAATGCATAACACAGTTGAAAACGTACTTTCAGAAATTACCATCCATACTCGTGAGTGTATCCTGCTATTTGCTTTGTCCTGTATATGAATTTATTTACATTCTACAAAATTTTCTCATTATACTTAATGTAGTTCAGCTGAAAAGTCCATTAATGAATTAAAAAACACTCTTAAACAATTCCTGCTTATACATAGTATTGCTTGTATTGTTTTGTGTAGTACTATGTATGATCTGTACAATTTAGACATGTAGTAAGTAAAAATTTAGTTAGTCATAAAAACGGCGGTGAAAATAACTGAAAACGAAGGTTTAGATTTTATCGTTCATATATAGTACTGAAACAGACATCTTCCGTGTGTCCCTGTAAATGAATGATAACTGCTGTGCGCGTTATAATCTACAATAAGTATTTTGTAATGCACTTCAATAATACATGAGGTGCTCACAATCATAGTAGGCCAAGTCCATTAAATAAGAATAATATAGTCCATTTAGAAGGTGCATGGAATCTGTTTTATTCGCTCCCACAATGAACTATGTCTATAAAATGAGTGAGAAAGTATGTGAAAATCGATTAATTTTAATACAATTATTCTAATTGGTAAATAAATCATTGTATAATCGCCCAGTCGGAAATTTACATCTATTATGATTTATTTACCAATTAGAATAATTGTGTTAAAATTAATCTAGTGTTTACGTATCCAGAGATTTCTGGTGTTCCATTACCTGAGATTTATTCTGTTAAACTGAACCAGGTTTGAGACCAGATGCTCTAATCTTTAAGATTAGCTGGGTGAAAAAGTTCTACCAGGTTCGTCCGGAATTGCTCAGATGGTAAAGCACTGGCGGCTTCAGCCAGGAGATCCTTGGTTCGAATCCTTGTCCGGATATTTTTCGCCCTGTTGGAAATGTACATCTATGTGAAAATGGGCTTTGTTCATTGTGGGAGTAGATAAAACAGATTTTATTCAACTTCTATGAGGATTATCTTAATTTTTTTTTCCAAAATGGACTTGGTCTAATATGTGGTTTTGAACCCTGTATATGTAATTTTCATTATGTTTGAAATGGTTTAACTATTAAAATACGATGCAAGCAATTTTTAGCGTAGACCATTATGGAACTAAATTCTTTTGAGTGGAATTCTAAATAAATTATAAATGCTTTGCGCAACATATTGTTGCACCATGCACTAAAATGAATGTTTTAGTGAAATTTATAAATGCATATCAACTTCTCTATGTTTAAAATAATGTAACATCAGTAAAATAGATCTTAAACGTGTTTCTACATCGACCATAATATAAAGGGATTCTTTTGAATGTTCCTGGAAACGAACCATAAATGCTACACACTCCATCCATTTTTATTATCGACCGTAAATGTCAATAACATATATAAATAACAGGACGATGCAAGTATATCTATGTCAGTTGGAGCATAGATAGACGCAGACAGACAGACCGAAGGCATAAACACTTTTCAAATTTATTGGATAATGTTTAAAGTCGGATATTTTAATCCAACACAGCATATTGCATCTTTAGGTGACGTCTTTATAGAAGTTACGGATTTTCACTAAACATTGTATTTAAATAAGTTAATCACTAAATATTTAAAAGAGGGTTAATTCAATAAATGCATGCTTAAAGAACGATTGAAGATTAAATACAGTTTTTTGAACAGTAATATCAAAATTAGTTCACAATCACAAAAGAGGTCAGTAATTTACCTCAGCATAAATGTATTAAACTTATTCGAAAGTAATATATAGCTTCTTTTCACTATAACAATTTAATAATTCAAATATGAAATATATCTCCTTGAGGAATGGTGCTGTTTTGACGAAAACAAAACTTCATGTTCGAATTTCACAAGTCTGGAATCGACAATTTATGAACTTGAAAAATGTTCACTCTCTATGGCGTCGAATGACTATTTCCTAAACCGTTATTTACAGATATACAATTCCAATTACAAAACGGTTTTACAAAGGTGGAAATTTATTTTAAAATTCGTTTGGATCAAGGAAAACATTTCTTAAAAAGTTAAGATCTTCACATTTTTATACGGTCCTTCTGGTGCTATAATTGATATTTTGTAAAAATCTCCTATTACACTAAAAAGTAAGACGAAAAATATCCCATTCACCTGACACGGAAATTGACCGAGTCAGGAAATGTTGATGACTTAAACAAATTTTCTGCATGTGAACACAGAGGAGTTGGGTCATGCTTCGAGTATACGTACACATAGTGCTTAAACTAAGAGAAGGATTTTTTTCGCTTGTATCTGAACTTTAAGTGAAAGTAGTCACATTGTATAAATATTACGATAGTGTAATTTTTTTTTAAACTTTGAGATTGGTTAAAACAATTGTATTTTAACATATGATATATTTTGTAAAGAATTGAGATTTTTCCTTTTGATCATTTGGTTTAACAAAAGTTTTGTTATTATTTCACTTATATTTTCCGTACAAGTTGAATATTTTGGTTCAATATGTCAGAGTGAAAACAGATTTTAAATCTATATTGTTATGCTAATTTTACTCTCAACTATTATTTTTTAATATATCTGACGATATTTATATTCATAATAAGTTTGTGAATAAACCCTATTTCGCAGCAAAAATCATGCTTCAATTTTAAACAGCTATTAATCTGTCTGTATTAATCGTAGAAGAATGAGACTTTTTTGTCTTAATTCTTAGAGTAATAGAATACTTTTACTAAATATAACTTATAGTACCGGGGTACCGTATGTATTTATATAAAATCGAAGTCTTTGTGTGTCCCTCACAATTCTGGTAGGGCCACCTCATTCATCGCGGCCATGTTAGGATTCCTATGGAGAAATTGATATCAGCATCAATAATGAATAATTGTTGAAATGTACTAATAGCAACCACAATAGGTTACCACAATAGAGCCAAATTTTGGCCAATTTGGCAAAATATCGCCACACTTGGCGACAAAAGTTAGTTTCCATATTTGACGCCAACTTGGGGATAGCTGGATAATTTAGCGAAATTTCCATTGAAACCCACTAAAAGTATATATATATATATTTTGAGAAATGTTTTTTTTTGTCCCATATTGCTTAAAAAAAACCTTCTTTACCTCATTTAAAACATTTTTGAAATTGGAACCATATGTCTATTACTAACGGTAGCCATTCGGCATCGTTGAGAGTGGACACTTTGTATACTAGATTTCTTGAGATAATGCGTATCATTTCAAAATCATTGTACTATTAAATTATGTTATATTACTTAAATTTTGCCATCTAGAGCCCCAATAATATAGAGAACAAAACATTTTCTAAAATAACAATACGTTATGCTTTGAAGATCCAGGGGAAAAAAAGAAATGCAATCAAAGCTTGCTGCACCATGAAAAGTTCAACGACAAATTTTGTCAAATTAGTCATAGTATGTATATTAAAATATGCAACAACAATTCATTCTTACTGAGTTATTAACATTTAGCTTACAAAATAGTTATAATATAGAAATATAATAGTCATAAAAAAGGAATGTTTTTTGGAAATGGAAATAAATTTTTACTCAATTTCAGCTATTTTAACGTTTTTTTGCTTTGAATTTAATTTCGCTAGGAATTTATATCGATTTTACTTAAATCCTGTAATGTAACCATCATAATTCTTATATACACAAAAAAAAGGGGGGAAGGTCTCAAAATTGAGTATAAAGTACTCAAATTTAAATATATACTCAAAATACCACCTACACAAATGCAGTCGTAATTGAGAAACACATGTACCTACTGATTTTTAATTCCATGAATGTATTCAAATATGAACTGTTGTCTACTCATTTGCGATTGACATCAATGACATTGACGAAGCATTTATAACAACAACGAAATGCATTCTGACGTATTATAAGGGAGACGTAAGATATAGTCTCATCTGTGGATTAAAAATATAATATTTTCCCCTGATTTTTGGGGTTTATTGCGTTGTTTTCCTATCAATGGACATTTTTTGTGTCACCATGATTGAAATAAACCACTGCAAAGTAAAAAGAATATCGTTTCGTTTGTGTTTGTTATTATGGAATATTTCAAAATTGAGAAAGCATATGTTCATTTTTGATTCCAACATACTCATCATTACATCGATTTACTCATTTTTGAGTACCTCATTTTTTTAGTGAATGAATTTTGCTAGTTCTGCAACCTTAATTGCTTCCTCTGTGATTTTGAGTTTAGTAAATGATAATTTTAAGACGAACACTTATTAAAAAGAACACGAATGAAAAATACACTTTTTTACCTACACCAATGTTCTGAATTAAGGGGACAGTGGACCATCAAAATTATGAAATTGGACTAAAAAGTCGTTTTTTTGTAATTTGGAAAATCATAAAAATAGATTCTTAAATTTGTATAATGCAAAAAGATTTTTTTCAATTCTGACGCGACTTCGGAGAAATATAAGGTTTGATATTTGTAAAAACTGCATATATTTATACATTTTTCTTAGGTAGATTTCGTAAGATATACTACCTATTGCAGTCGTTACCATGGTGCGAATTTTGAAAAATTCCTTCATAACTTTTCATTATAGGACTCCGGGAACCATAAACCACCCCCACCTAAAAAGTTTATATATATGTATGTATGTACTAAATTTTGTCCGCACGATAAAAGTCGCAATTATGCACGGATCGTCTTCAAACTCGCCAACAACTTTGAGATGGCTAATATCTAGGCGGGGATTGAAAATGGGCAAAATCGGCCCAAGGGAAATTAAAGGGGTAGGGTTCAAAATTTTGAATACCGTCTTAACAAGATTCTGATAAAACCAGCTCTTACACAACAATGACAGGAAGAAATAGATATTTTTCGTTATAGCAGTTGCCAGCAATAAAAAAAAACTATAAAATTCTCACCACAACAATTGCTTTTCTATTGCAAGATTTTCACGTGAAAAAATATTAAATAAATTGTTTGACGAATTGAAAACAAATTGAATATTACGTCATAAGTTTTCTAGAGCAAGATTTTCGCATGAAAACTCAAAATGAAATAAATAGTTTGACGAATATTAAAAAATATATATATATTGCGTCATATTGGAAATATAATGGACCTCAGCAGGTGAATATGTAACGTCATGTGAGTTTGAAGAAACGCATTAAAACAGGATATAAACCCGACTATTGAAATATTTTAACACTTTAAGGTTCTCTGAATTTGCTTTAACTATTTTTAAACCTATTCCATATACATGCGTGTGTGTATTCGTGTATATTAGAATTTTCACAAAATGTTTAGCTCCCTTAGAGCTCATTCTTAGTGAAGGAACTGGGTTTATCTCTAATCTTGATTTAAGTTTTGTTGGTGAATTTAGTACTTAACTTCAAAATCTACCTCCGCCTGTAGGCCCAAGTCGGAAGGGATTTTTTTTTTTTTTTTTTTTTTTTTTAGAATGCTGATTTCACATATTAAAAAAATTAGCACATTTCTAACTTTTGAAACGTTCCATGCGCATTCCTAATTATCAGATTCTTTTGAAAATTCTACTATCTATTCTGGATACAATACTAAATAAAAGTGTTAGTACAAAAAGTTACATTTCAGGGATATTTTAGTGTTGGAATTTAATTGCATATGAAAATATATAGCAACTTTTTTAGAAAAAAACAAAGCATAATTATAAAAATATATTTATTCTGCATATACATTCAACGAAATTTTACAATTAATACCATCTTCTATTGTAATATATAATATGTATCTCATAAATAAACATTGTCGTATTTTATGCAAAAGAAATGCGCATGGGACATTTTAACTATGACAATTATTCGTATTTAAAAAATTTAAATAGTGAATAATTACAAAACTTATTTTAACACCAAATTTTGAATATAAATATTTGAGCATGCTATTAATAACTCTTCCAGTTTTCAAATCCATTGAAAAATGAAGTATTTGATTTTCACTGTACGCTGTCCCCGTAGGGACTAAAAATGAAAAACGCTGAAAGTACCAAAAAATCGAAAATAAATTTTTTTACGGAAAAATGTCTTAACTGCCAAGCTTAACAAACAGGGGCACGCTTGAAATTTTAACCCTAGTCTAATAGTTCAAATAATTTGGAAATTGTACATCAAACGTGCTAATTGAGGTTCTTTCGAAATCTTTTTTTCACACTCTTAAAAAATTTTCCGCTTTTTGGACTTTCAGCGTTCTTAGTGCTTAACTATTGTTTAAGTTTTAGATATTTTTTTGCAATACCACAAAATTTTTTTAATAATAGCAAGAATGAAAAATCATGCATCACGCGTATATTGTAAAACCCTGTCGAACACTTCAAAAATAATGTAACGAAGCTTCGCCACATAATAAGGTGACAAAAGATATTCAAATTAAGAATGCTGAAAACGCATAACACAGTTGCACTCTCAATTTTAGCAGTTAGCGCCCATAGTAGCAAAGTATTCGAACCTTTTGAGCATTCTTGTATAATATGATCTATGGATTTGCATTTAAAACGTTTCGATCCAATACAACCACATTTTCAGCTGAAATTTAATTCAGCTAGAAAACGCATAACACATAAAAAAAAGAACTTCCAGTAATTACGCTCGATAGACGACAATATATCCAGTTTTTTGAAGTAACCCTAGATATGGATTTATTTATATTCTACAAATGTATCAGAGTATACTAATAAGAAACTCGAAGCAGCAGCGGTCGTGCTATAGATTCAGAGGCCCGTGCTCGATCTTTCCTTAATTTGATGTCTTTAATTTAATCAATTTTCCTTTTAAATTTGTGCGGTTTCATTTTTCCGTTTTTTTTTCAACCTTGCTTCCGCAAGTCTGGGCTTAAAGGCGCACGCAGGAAGGGACGTTGGACGGACACGCGGAAGTCTTTCTTCTCGAAAATGCATAATAGAAAATTAAAAAGCACCTCTAAGAAATTCACGTCCAAAGAAGTAATACCTAAGAATTCTTTTGTACAGCACTGTATATGAGTACTCTATATGGCCACTGTAAATGAGAACTGTATACGAACTTTTATATGAGAAAGTATGCACAGTACTTAATGTAATAAAATCATTTTAAGCTTAAAATTGCTTAACGTGCCCGAAGAATTATTTTCGGCTATTAACGCTCATAGACATTTACTGTGAGCATATTATTTTTGTGTCTTTATTAAGTCCTCTACAAGGATTTATAGGAGACCCATTGTCCATAGTTTTTATGGAAAGCAAAAAATTTAAAAAATAACCTGCTATACAAATAAATAACAAATAACATCTATTAATATAATTATATATATATGCTTTAATTTAAAATCTCAAGAGTAAGAATATAAGTAAATGTTATTTTTAAAAATTACTAATAAAATTTAAAAAGAAAATTAAATTAATGTTCAGAGTTTTCTGGGAACCACCAAAATTTTCTTTCGGAATTGTTGTGGCCCCCGGAACACCAGTTGGCAACCACTGCTCTAGGAGAAGAAAATGAACCTGTAGAAGAAATAAATAGGTTGGAAATTGCACGTCAAACGTGGCAAATGAGCTGCGTTCTTACTATAGCTAGTTTTATAAATATTTTTTCACCGTATATTGTACTGAATGTATATTTTAGTGTAACAAAAAACTTTTGACTGTCCCTGTAATTAAATTATACATCCGATTTTCATAAAATTTGAAATGACAACAAAATATTGCAGGAAGTATATATTTAAAATTTCAGACCATTCGGTTGGCTAGCTTTTGTTCGGTTATATGCGGACGGTCAGACGGATGGACTGAACGACGATTATATGTGCTACGTATTTATATAATTACGACCGCATCTAAAAAGTTCACAACTAAACGGAGTGGCAGAAGCGAGTTTCACGATCAAGAAAGATAATAGAATAGATAGCAGATAATACAGGGTGTCCGGACTAAAATTATCGAAAAGTTATGACTTATTTTTACAGAACTACCCATCCGAATTAAAAAAAAATATTTAAATAGAAAGAACATCTCACCAAATTTTAACATCAATAGATTTTGATGGGTGTACCTTTTGTAGAATGACAAACGTCTGAACAGCAATGCAGTTCTCTCCAAGTGTTTCGTAGTACACTGTTGTCCAAAATTAAGGACCAATCTCAAAATGCTAATATTCAAATACGCGAATACTCAAAATGAAATAATATAATTCGAATACTTACTATATCTACAGCACAGCTAGTCCATGTAACATCTCGTTCATGTCACACATGGTCACAAGTGTCACAGCCACTACGGTGAAGCAAAAAATAGGAAATACCATACATCTCATTATGAGTCTCAAACGATCACTATATGTGACTCCACCGAGATATAACCGTGACTGCTGCTTTGTCACGAGCCACCATGTGACTTTACAATGTAGTTACATTGTGACTCTTATGTGACTGTCAGCTGCAGACTCGATTTCAAAGTCGTCGTGAACGCTGCGTTGTGATAAGTTACCAAATAAAGTCACATGATGACTTTCATGTGACAGAGATACTACTGTGAAGACACCATTGTGTTCTATTGGGAAAAGTCACCATGTGAATATAATGTGATATTATTTTGTGAATTATCATAATGCAACATTCTTGATGACTTTGAAATTGAGTCTAAAAATGACAGTACTGTAGGGAGAGTAATTATTTGAATTATGTTATTTCCTTTTGAGTATTCGCTTACTTAAAAATTAGCATTTTGTGACTGGTCCTTAATTTTGGACGCCAGTGTATATCAGGAGTTATTAGACGAATTACTTGAATGATACACTTCTTCAACTCGTCCACTGTAGTCTCCAGAAACGTCTCCTGAAAAGCCAAAACCAGAGACCGTGGCGGCTAGGCAATTGGGCCTCGTCTTCCAATCCAACTTCCAGGAAATGTCACATTCAAAAACGCGGTAACATCTCTGTGATAGTATGGTGGAGTCACAAAAAATGTCGGAGGGGTTTCCAATCGACAGAGGATCAGTCTATTATATTCTAATGGATAGTTCTGTAATAATAAGACATAACTTTTGGATACTTTTAGCTCGGACACCCTGTATAAAAAGGTTACAGCGCATTTTTCGTTTTGAAAAACCAGTGGAAACAGTAGCTATTTTAATAAACCAATTACGCAGCGAGATGGTTAATAGTCATTTTCAAACTAAAATACGAACATATCGCTCACCCGCAAGAAAAGGGACACATCTCGCAAAAATTCATTTTGCGTTTTATTTCAATAATACGTTTGTCATAAGTGCGCCTTGCTACACAAAGAGTTTCATAAGTGTAGCTATGTGGAAAATCACTTTATTATGCTATATGTCCATTTTTGACCACAGAATAAATGTGGATTGTGTGGGGAGGTAAATCCACCCAACACTCGAGACCTCATTTTACGTCTTCATTCTTAAGGGGTTTATGCTTTTATTCAAGTTTTCATTCAACATGCATCCAGAGCATGTTACAGTAAAATCTGGCATGCTACAGTAAAATCAGGCATGCTGCAGTAAAATCAGGTGTATTACAGTAAAATCAGGCAAACTTTCCTTTGCTGCTCCTATGAAATTTACTGTTGTCGAGATGTGTCACTTTTCTTACGGGTCAGCGATGTGAATTTAAAGTGTTTAATATCTAAACTTTAGATATAATAAAAGTTATAGAATTTTTATTAAGAAAACGTTTCAAATAAGACAAAACAGGAAATGATAAATCAATAGATGCATTTAAATTTGGCAAAAGTAGAAATGCCAGTTAAATTAAACTGTGTACTTAGTGTGTACTGTATAAACTTGTACTTAGTTTTTATCTTTGAAAATTTCACTAAGTAGCTATTCATTCTAGCTAAGTAACAGGGTTAGACAAACGAATATCAGTATAATAAGAAAGTTTTTAGGAAAAATTTTTTTAATAGTAGTACACTAAATAAAGTTTATCTAGAAAATGCTTAACACAACTAAAAAGCACCTCTAAGCACATCACACACATACACAGTAAAGCTTACGATTTCTTTTATGCAGACATATACTTGGTGTCCCAAAAATGACTGACGGATTTTAAAATTCAATAAATTGCAAATGGTGACAGACATTAAAAAAAAATTTGCAGGAGCGTTATGTAAGATGTCAGGAGTTTTTTTGCTGCGGTTCTCAGTTTTAGTTACAAATAGCGTCGATAGATGGCACTGTAAGCAATAACCGCTAAATCCAGTCTCGATTTTTCGGCCTCTATCTTCTTCCATGCGAAAAAAGGAGATTAAAATATATTGAACGGACCCCGAAGTACCAAAAAACGGATCTGTACTGAGCAACAATTGTTCTCAGTGCCATCTCTTGTTTGAAATTCGAACTAAAATCAGGAATCACAGTAAAAAAACACTCCTGACATCATACATAACCCCGGGGCAAGAATTTTTCTTAATATCTGTCACCGTTTTCAAGTTATTGAATCAGTCATAATTCTATCAGTTATTTTGGGGACATTCGGTATAGGAGCAATGTGTATGACATACCTTACATAAACCTTGCATATGACAATTAATACAATGCACGTAATGCAATAAAATTATGTTGAGCTTCAAAATGGATACCGCATCTCAAAACGCATACTTTGCTATTATCGCTCACAGAAGTTGCTTATAAGCAATTTTTTTTGTGTCTTCATTTTCTGCAATAGAAAACAAATTCGATAATTTTACTTATTACTTTTAAACTAAAGTAAGAAACATATCAAACTAACGTGACTTATATCTAAAATTTAGACATAACAAAAGTTGTAGAAAGTTTTCCAACACGAACATTAAAAAAAAAAAAAATAAATTTGCGTCGTTCTGAAATGACAAAGAGGCCAGTTGTTTTAAAATGCAAAACATTCAGCTAGTTTTATTCTTTGTAAACTTCGCTAAGTAAAACAAATGACCGTAAGAAAGTTTTTAAGGAAAAGTTTCCTTAACAAAACCAGAAGCTCAATGAAAGAAAATCAACACAGTTAATGTAGAAGAACGTAAACAACCGCTTGTCATCTTAAAAGTTGCAAGTTTAAAAATATAATTTTCTGAAGTGTATAAATACTTCCGATCTAAACGTACTTTAGAAATGTAATGACTAATATAAGCTTGAAATTTATATAAATGTTATGCTATTTTATTTAATTTTTCAGCTAAAGAATATTAGTAATTCTTAAAACATTCTCTGAATAGAAAATACAGTAGAGCTCCGATTATCCGAACAAGTCGGGACCAAACCTAGTTCGGATAAGCAAAAGTTCGGATAAATGGACAGACAATTTAACGGTTGTACCTGTCTATACTAAAATCTTCACACTTTATCCACGCATCAGACTGATAGCACTAGCTGTGCTGGCATGTTTAAAAATTGATTTTCGTCTTTTTAATTTTTAATTTTACTTTTTATTATCATTTTCTGAACGCCGTTGATTATAATTTAAGCAAAAAAGCTTTTCCATGCTGCCATATCTCGAATTCTTCTTATATACGTTAGTTGAATAGGATCAGCATTATTCTGCCGTTCGAGCCATTTGATAGCTGTTTCCAAACATCCAAAGGCTTTGTTATGTGATGGACCTTGATCACTTTCAGAGCATTCGTTTTCAATTTCTGTTTCGTCTTGAATATCACCCACAATCTCATCATCATTTAAAATCTGATATCCAGGTCTAATAGGGTGTTTGGATAATTGGAAAATCCTTTAAAATTTTTTTTGAAAGAAATAGCCTGTTCGGATAATTGGAAGGTCGGTTAAAAAGTATTTTTTGAGAGAAATTGGCAGTTCGTATAATTAGAAGTTCGGTTAATTGGAGTTCGGATAATCGGCGCTCTACAGTAGTTTATTTCACACAAGGGGTTATTATTTTTGAAAACATGTATAAATTTGTGCAAGAGAAAGAGTTGACTGATAATTCCAGTCAAATGTTGTTATTAGGTCATTAAGGGGTCTCAGGACTCTTAAAATTGGAAAAATCGAAAAAAAAAGAAAAAGACCATTTTCAACATATGATATCTTAAAATGTAATTGATTTTAAGACAAAATTTTATATTGAGATGAAAGATATAAGTATGTTCTTTCATTTCATGTATTTGAAAAATTACAAGATGCAGAATTAGAATTTACAGTGAGCTCCAAAATGTCAGACATTTGACGAGCGGAAAATCGGCATAACAGATTATGCGCACGATTACAAAATAAATTTTGCAAGTAGAAGGAAAATTTTGGGCCCTACTTATGCTTCACATTGTAATAATTACTGTGAACCTAAATAAATTTGTATTTAAAGCATTTTTTTCTATTTTTAATATAAAGTTGTATTTAGTTAATGCAAATTTTAGAAATTTTCAACAGTATAATCACCTATAAAGAATATTTTTTGAACAATAAGAAGGAAATTTTAGGTTCAGTTTATACAGACTAACATGAAACATATGATTTAAAAATTTCATGGAAAAAAATTCTGAAGTTTTTGAGATATCGTGCGCGTTATGCCCAAAAACGTCATTTGGAGAAAATTGACTTCAAAAATTCTAAAACGCCGCTTCAGCTATTGACCGTGTATAATTCTAAAAGCCATAACTTCTGTTCTAATAGGGATTTCAAGGAAACATTTATACCAAAATGTTCAGAAAAAATAGTATTTTAATATCTAAAAAAATTAAAATTTTGAAAATTTTAAAGCTTTAAGAGTCCCGAGACCCCTTAAGCATGAAATGTCAGATTTCGGACGAATATTTTGTTTATTCACGCAATCAAGAAGTTTTGCTGAAAAAAGAAAGAAGATAAATTCTTTAAGGAAGATAATTTTAAAAAGAAGAGCTTAAAAAAATGAGGAACCTATTGTATTGGATTCTCATTGAACAACTATTAAAAATTCCTTAATTTGTGCATACATAACTAAAATACATATAAAAAGCACAAATAAATGTACAAAAATTACTTTCAGGGGCTAAATATAATATAAAGATATTTAAAATACAAATTAAAATATCTTAAAATACATCAGAAAAACCTAGAATGTTTTCAACCATTACAAGGACGTCATCAGTAGGATTTAAATGTTGTTATTATTTTCTTTGAGCTTATTCAATAACTGACCAGAAGGAAAAAATTGTAATTTAAATTTAAATGTTCTACATCAGATAAGATGTTATGTTTAGTAGAAAGTTTTAATAACTTTATCTGGCGCTCGCGCATGCGCTTATCTAAAACTGTTTAAATTACTCTTTATTTTTGACCCTGAACCAACACTCTAGAAGGCTTAAAGATGATACTATTAAACTTTATTACTAAAATATTCTTTTATTTACACCTTATCTTGTGTCTTCGGCTGAAAATACACTATATGGACAAAGGTGACCGATCACTTGCGATTTTTGTCGTTTTGTTAAATATCTAGAAAAATACATGAGGAATTAACCTGAAACTGCAGGTGTGTAAACAGTATAGTATAGGTCATATATTTCCGCGAAGATTTTCCCCGAAACCTCATAGAGTACCGTCAAAAATTTAAAAAGAACGAATATCTTTTGGATAACCCTCTAAACACTAATGGAGAAAAAACGTTTAAACTCGAGATTATTAAAAAGTGTCCTATTGTAATATGCTGTGTTCATTTTTATGAGAATAGCATATATACTCGTAGAGAAATTAAGGTTTCTATAAAAACAGTCCCAAATTTCGCCAAGTTTTTTGCTTATAATTTGCAGAGTTCTTAATATTAAAAAAAGTGCTTTTCAGAAAATATGACGAACAACATTGTACACAATACTCTGCGGTCAGAAGTAAAAAATAATGAAAATTGGATGAAAAATGAGCAGGTTTACTAAAAAATGTTTCATTGCGCATGCGCGAATGCAATCAAAATACAATGTGCTATAGCTAAATGTATAGAGCAACTTTTGTAAAAGTTTCAAAAACATAGTTTGAAAAGTCTGATAATAATCGTTTATAGAATAAGCTCAAAATCCATTGTTCCCAAAATGAAGCAAAAAGATGAGGACTTGTATCCAAATACCTGCAATATTGTGTACGTGCAATATTGTGTATACTAAATTGGCACTAATCAATGGATATATGGATGCACCCCCTCATGTTTTTGCTTCATTTTGGGAACAACGGATTTTAGCTTATTCAATAAACAATTAATATCGACTTTTCAAACTATTTTTTATACTTTTACAAAAGTTGCTCTATACATTTAGCTAACACATTATGCACATTATATTTTGATTGCATTCCCGCATGCGCAGTGAAATATTTATAATTAAACCTGCTCATTTTTCATCTAATTTTTATTATTTTTTAATTCTGACTGCAGAGTATTGTGTAAATTGTTGCTCGTCATATTTTCTAAAAATAACTTTTTTTTTTTTTTTTTTTTTTTTAAATTAGGAACTCTGCAAATTATAAGCAAAAGACTTTGCGAAATTTGGGACTGTTTTTATAAAAAACTTGATTTCTCTACGAGTATACATGCTATGCTCATACAAATGAACACAGTATATTACAATGAGCCACTTATTAATAAACTCGAGTTTAAACGCTTTTGTTCCATTAATTTTTACAGGGTTATCTAAAAGATATTCGTTGTTTTTCAATTTTTTGACGGTCCCCTATGAGGTTTTGGGAAAAAAATCTTTGCGTAAATATATGACCTATACTATACTGTTTACACACCTGCAGTTTCAGGTTAATACCTTATGTATTTTTCTCGATATTTAACAAAACGTCAAAAATCGCAAGTGATCGGTCAAACTTTGGCCATATAGTGTATTAAAGGGGGGGGGGGGGTAAAAGTGGTTATAAAATTTATTCTTCGATCAATAACATCTACCTGTGCATAGGATACGCTGCATTTTATTTATTATTTCCGGATTACAATATTTTGGAATTACGATATGATTATTTATCAATAACCCTACTGTAATTTGGCCACCGCCTAAAGAGAGATAGTAATCAAAAACCCGTATAGCACAGAACATTTTAAAAACGTTAAAATCTGGATATAAAGATTTAATTTCACATTTAAAAGGTTTTAAAACATTGAGTACTACTAAGGAAGTCTATTAATATTTAGAAAACCGTTTTAATGTGCTATTAACGGCATGGGGAAAATAATATCCTCTAAAAGTCTCGTGCAATTCGTGTATGGCGATTAACGCAAAAGAGACTTAGGATAATTTGTCATAAACTTCGGTTTTTTGAAGCTGGCTAATTTTGCTATTGTTTCCGGCTCGGGGGAACAACGTGTCACTTATCGTCAAGAAGTATATTGGAAATTAAATAATTTTTTGGCAGCAGGGAATTTTTTTAGAAGCCATCACGAAATAAGGATCCGCAAAGTACTTTAGAAAAAACTTCTCGCTTGCAATATTTCAACACTTGAGACCTGAAATTAAATTAATACTACTGGTATAGACCATGATGGTGGCTGCACAAACTATCACCTCATCAAGTTGACGGCAGAAATTCCAGGATTAATTTAAATTCTATTCACATATTAAAATGCAGCTGCTCTTCCAAGTCATATCTTGGAGGAAACCACCTGCAAACTCGATTTTAGGTGTTGACTGGTAGGATAACCACTGTGTTTTCCTGCATCCTGTCCTCTATGTTTTCATACCTTTGGGTGCAGGAAAACACAATGATAAATGTAGCGATCAAACACTAAAATAGGATCTGCAGGTGGTTTCCACCAAGGTATGATTGGTGACCAGTTGCATTTTAATATACTAATCGAGTTTGTCTAATTACGGAATTTCAGCCGCAAACTCGATGAGTTGATGATTTGTGAATCTGCCTCATGATCTAATACACATTCTTTGCATTTTTATAATCGAAAGCACTTCATACGTGTGTGGAACAACCCTTTTTCTGAAATTCATTCTTTACGGGACTGGTAATTTACGTTCGCAAATATGGATTTAAAGTTACTTGTCTTCTTAAAATATCACTTTAATAATCAAAAATCCTAAATTCACGCAGTTAAAAACTTGATGGCTTTAAACTAGTGAATGATCTACAATTACTTAATATTTTTAATTGCAAATTGTTCAAGTTAAATAATTATAAAAATGTCTCCTTTTCTTGCCACTAAGGCATTTTGGAAACCCAAATCAATGTAAGATTTATTTTATGAGAAAGCACCAGCTCTGCCGTTTATTGATTCTGTTCAAGAGTAAAAACCATTTAACTATACAGACGTAAAGTAGAAATCGAAAAAAAATTAAACAGTCTAGTTATTAAGACTAAAAGAATAGAGACATCTATATTTGTGTACCTCAGGTCTGAAGAGGATAAATAAAATATCCAGTGTTAAATTGCGATTGCTGTAGCCTTCTCTATGCGTTAATGTATCACGAAGATGGATTGAAATACTGTGATCAATTGAAAGAATGTATTTAGTATCACTTTAAGGTCAGTTTTTTATACTCCCCCCTCTAACTTTCAAAAGAAAATGAAAATACTAATAAGGACAGATGAATTAAGGATTTTGTTCCGCAGCAAAAACCATTCAACTATATAGATGTAAAGTAGAAATCTAAAAAAAAAATAAACAGTCTAGTTATTGAGACTAACAGAATAGAGATGTCGATATTTGTGTACCTCAGGTCTGAAGAGAATAAATGAAATATCTAGTATGAAATTGCGATTGCTGTATCCTTCTCTATACGTTAATGTATCGCGAGAATGAATCGAAATACTGTGATTAAGTGAAACACGGTATTTAGCGTTACTTTAAGGTCAATCCGTCTAACTTTCAAAAGAAAATGAAAATACTAACAAGGATAGATGAATTAAGGATTTTGTTCCAGAGAAAAAAAAAAAACATTCAACTACTTAGATGTAAAGTAGAAATCGAAAAAAATTAAACAGTCTAGTTATTAAGACTAAAAGAATGGAGAGGTCTATATTTGTGTACCTCAGGTCTGAAGAGTATAACTAAAATATCTAGTGGGAAATTCTGATTGCTGTATCCTTCTCTATACGTTAACGTATCACGAGGATTAATCGAAATACTGTGATTAAATGAGACAAAGTATTTAGCATAACTTTAAGGTCAGTTTTTTTATACTCATCCCTCTAACTTTCAAAAGAAAACCTAAATACTAACAACGACAGATAAATTAAGGATACATATAAAGATTTTTAAACTAAATATTAGTTGTTGAAAGTATAAAAAGATACTGTATGCATAGAGGATTTATATCCAATATTACTACAGTTGATGAAACAATTTTCAGTTAAATTGTATGTTTCAAAGAATTTTAGCGTTAGGTGACGTTATCCTCTATGAAGATCTCTGTAAGTACCTATTTCAGTCTCCATCTGAGATTTTAAGCGTCAGCTGATGATTTCTTAATACAGCAATTACAAGTTTAAAATCAGGAGCAGCAAATTATGATTAATTTTAAAGAAGCTTAAAATAATAAAGAAATCATCAAGTTATCAAAAATAACTAATTATGGAACTAATAGAAATTCTACGTCATGCTAATTGTACTTGTAACGATACGCTGTTATACATCAGTCAAAAAATTCTGTATAATATACTGAGAAAAACCTGACCCCCCCCCCCCCCCCTCTCCTTACACACACACTTTAGTTGAACTTTGGAGCAGTCGGACAGCTCAACCTCCCCACTTTTTTTCACTTTGAAGTTTGTATGAACCCATCTGGTGTAGGGGACTCTGTCTCTGGCTTTTTTTTTTTTTTTTTTTTTTTTTTTTTTTTAACCCTGATGATGAGCTTGAATATGCTTGAAAGTACCTGGTTTTAAGATGTGTCTTATTGTGAAAAAAAATAACTTTGAATTATTTAAATAGTACTTTGTGTTTAGAATATTTTTAAACTTGTCATTGTGAGATAAATTTAGGGATTTCAAGAAATCGATATTATATATATATGTGTGTGTGTGCGTGTGTGTATTACTTACATTAATAACATTATTTAAATGAACATTACATTAATAACCTTTCTTTCTCAGATTTACCGTTTTTACTCTCTAATATATTTAACTTTACTTTATTCGCATATTTTTAAATTGTTACATAAAAGTAAAAGTTTGTAATAATTTATAAATATAAAGATTTAAATTTTAAAACAGATGATGTAATAAAAAATAAAACACCTCCAAAATATACTTGTTCTCTCAAAACAAATTTAAGATAATAAAAATAGAAAATTTAACTTCAAAAACTTAATAATTTTATGTATAGAAAGTCTTGTAAAATTTTATATAATGAGTCAACTTTTAAATGTAGCCTATACGTTGAAAAATGTTAAAAACCAATGTTTGAAATCGGAAATGATGTCATCGTAAAAGAGAAACATTAATAATCAAACTTCAATTTCAGTTATCAGTTACAATGAAATGCAAGATAAATATGTAATAAAAGCACTTTGAACAATAACATTAAAATTATATTTTATCCCATTATTTACAAAGTATCTATACCAGAAGTAGAATAATTGAAAGAACGTTTTAACAACGTATTATTGTGATAAACTTTCTAAAATACCTGCTTCGGAAATCTAATGAAGTTGTTGAATTTGCATATTATCTCCTTCTCGTTCGTGTAATAATGATTTCAAATAAACAACTTTTATGATAAATATCCTTTCAAAATCTGATGTTAATTATACAAATTAGCATACTTAAAGCGTGAATTACCGAACATTTTACACCTTCATTGAATGTAAAATTAATTTCCACTCTTTTAGTTTGTCGGCAAGTAGGATTAATATTTTCACTAATTAGGAAAATGTAAAAGTCACATTAAACATTCATGTTTTCTTTAAGCGCATTCGTTCGCTATTATGTTGCGGCAATGAATAATAATTAAATTTAGAATTGCAATTGATTTCTTTAAGATTTACTATAAAGAAAACAATTTGTTTTCTGTAACAATTTATCTTCTGGTAGAAAGAGGGCCGAAAGTTTAAAATATAAATTGTACTAAGCAACCGGAACAATTGATACTATTTAATATTTGTAACAAAACAAATGAACTCCCAAAAAAAAAAGTGACTTTTATATTTAACTCCCTGTTCGCCATACCACACGTAAACGTATATCATCAGTATTTTCATTAAAGAAAATTTATTACTATTAAACGGGACAATTGAGAATTTATCACCATCTGATTTGTAAAACGTTAATTTAGTGAAATATTCAAACAATAATAGAATACGGAAATGATACAAAGTTGTATTGAATTTTTTGAAGACCTCTAATTTTACAAAGCGTAACAACTAATTTTTTCAAACGTACTAGGGTTAACACTAAAGACATATATTCTGTAGTATATTCTAATTACGCCTAATATATCCAAATGCTTTATTGAGAGCTTCCGTGCCAATGTTTCAAGAATGATGGAAAAGGCTGGGTGGGTAGATGTTAAATTATGAAGGAGGGCGGAGTTGTCTGGATAATTTATACGCAAATGTTGATTTAATATATATATATATATATATATAAAAGAAGGAATGGTTTGTTAATTTTGTAGTTTATGGTGGTCCTCATGAGATTTGTAGTGCTTGGCACTGTATTGGAATAATTATATTATATTGATATAAAATTAAGTCACTTTCATTGATTTACTTCAATATCGATTTATAATGGTGGACGATATTATAGTTTGTTATTTGTAATTATCAGTATGAAGAACTGTTGTAATTTGTTTATATATACCCCCCCCCCCCATTTTGTAAAGTAGATTTAAAATTTAAAACATTAAATTTATTATGTGCATAATAAAAACATACTTTTATATCATAATTGTAACTTAATTGAAATTATTATTAATTTACTTACTATTTAATAAAATAATTAAAAATAATTATAAACATTATAATATAGATATTAAATGATTATTATCGATATTTAGATGTGCTTTTTTAGTATGATATTTTTGTGATTTAAGATGATGTAATAATTCTAATATTAGGAATAGTTTAAATATGCAATTGTTCTACAGTTATATCCGGTATTTGCATTATTTACAACAGATGGCAGCACTATAAATTATTGTATTTCAACGTGATTGTGTTCTTTTAATTTTATGAAGTTCCACTAGATGGTAGCATTAAATAATTATTTATTTAGTTCTAAATAATATTGTTGCAATATATATTTTTATATTTTAATATTTCTCTGTGTTATTACCCGCTTAATATTAAATAATTTAATTCTTTATATACTTTTGTAATAATTTATTCCAGGATCCTTTAAATGCATATAATAATTTTTATTATAAAGACTATATATGTTAACTATAATTATTATATTTATTAGAAGTTGTGTATTTTCTGCACACTGTGTTGTTTTGCAACCGTAAAAAATCGATTTTAACTGTGCCATTAAACAGGCGGGACGTTTGCTGTGCTAATATTTATACTTGTTCATGTTGCAATAAGGTCATTTCAATTCTCTTGCTGGTATGTCATTAAATTTAAATGTTTCTATGTATTAATATTGTTCATTATTACGGATCTTGTAATGATAATTTTTTTTTATTCAATTTATCAGTCATGGTAAATTTATGCTTTTCTGTTGTGTGGTCGATCCGGTACATACGGAATCTAATTTTTAGCTTAATGTTGGATTCTATTACAGAAATCGACTATGCTTTTGCTTATATTGGTATTTCATGTACCCTTGATAAAGTGAAATGCTATATAAGCTTCCGGCTACATCCTTCCATTTGATCTATTATTTGTTTACAATACGTCTTTTAATGGTTCAACATTATTTTGCTGTTTTTTGTTTCATATGTCTTTAATAGATGATTTTTTCAAAATTTGGTAATTTTTCATATGTTAATATGGATTAATCAAATGCAATGTGCTAGTCAATTAGTGGATTTTGCTTAATTTGTATTACTTGTACAGGGTTCCATCTGTATATTGTATAATGTTACAGTTATAATTAGATGCTAAATTTATTAATTTTTTGAATTAATTATCGTAATTGGAAATAGATGATGATTTGTAATTATATTATGGTTATATATATATATATACTATGAGGCTCTGTCCCCTACAAGCTACGCTCGCCACGCCTCAGAAACTAAAAGCACGCTAATATGATCGGTTTTAAAAAGATTAGAGAAGACTGAATCATAATGAAAAAACCTATAGCGATCTCCCTGCAAACGACTTTTCATTCAATTCCCTTTGATTGCGAAAATTTAAGACCGAATCAGTTGCTGCTAAGACATCGAATAGTTGCTTTCGTGTTTGATGAAAGAAGACCAGTTAAACATTTGAAAGGACGCTAAAATAAAATGAATTAAGTAAACAGAGTCTTTGCCTCCCGGTATTTTTTAACAGCGCTATAAAAAATTGACATAATACAATTTACTACAATTACTACAATTTGCCGCTTTAACCCCTTCAAGGGCGGTGGTTAATTTTTGGACCACTTAATTTTAATTCTTAAATGCCACATTGGCACCAGAATATTGGAATGAAAATTTTTCTTTTATTATATAAGTGAACAAAAGCCTTTTCGTATTTCGAAATTTGTTTGCAAATTATGGTGCCATTCACTGATTTCAACATTTTGCGAATAGAAGTACCTTGCCCCTGAAAGGGTTAAACGCATATTAATATATTTATTATTTTAAAGTTTCCTTTCTCTTTTATTATTCACGTGTAAATACAATTTTCGAAGCATAATTTTCAATATTTTCCTGCTTTTAACACTTACTCATTTAAAAGTTTAAAGTTTTTCTTAGCCATAAACAATTACAACCTTTCTTTTTTCATAAGAAAGTTTTCCATTTTGATTAAAGAATCAAAGTTATTTTTTCGAATAAAACTACATAAAAGATGCCATGATCGCAAAGAATTCTTGACACTTTTATGTTAGCCGGGTGCAAATCTAGCCAATAACTTTTTTAACTCGCCAGTTAGCATTTTTTTTTTCGAGTGATAAATTAAAACGGTACTACTTGGTTATCCCATCGACCAAAAATCTATCGCCAGACTATAAGATTGAATGCCACTAATGGTTGATCGTAAATGTCACATTCACTTGATTGTAAGGAAGTTACACGTCTTTACGCCATCAAGTGATTTTTATTTCGACGTTTTATTTTTATTTTTATTAATGCTATACTAATTTATTTGGGCACTGATGTCATATACGATTTCGAAAACATCAACAGCATAAACAACAACATCCGGATTACCATATGAAACAAAATAACGATACTTTGGCGCCAGTTAAGTACCCGTTGCGTATACGATATTGGCGTCAGAAAGAAAATCTCGCCAATATATGCCAATATATATCGCTAATATAGTATATGACACCTGTGCTTTTATTTGTTCTTTCGTTATTGGGTGAGTTTTGTTGAGCTCAATCCAATTGGTAGGCCTCCTCACCCGGCCGAATCTGTTCTTTCGTTATTTAAAATAAAAATTACGTTGATTTGTATAATTTGGTGAGTGCTTTGGCGATTTATATAATTTGGTGAATTTGGTCGACAGGACAACTAAGTAGTACCATTAAAACATTGCTTTGAATTTGACATTAAATGTCAGGATTTGTTTTACGACAATTTGGCGAAAACCTCGTTTTCGAATACCAGTTACATATGTATTTTTAAATTATTTCCTATTATTTATAAACTGAAATAACAATAAATAAAAAGAATTAATTAATAACTATAGAACAAAATAATTTATAACTTTTTTTTAAATAAAAAGAAAATAAAGGTAAATAAACATTTATTAATAAATATGTAACAATAGCCGGTTTACCATGTCAGGCAAAATAATGCCCTTTTGGCGCTATTTAGCTACCTCGGTGCGTATATGACATCTGCAATTAATATTTTTCTTTTCGTTTCGTGTAAAAAAAAAGAAAGAAGTCAAAGCCATTGGTTTTTATTTTTTTTAGTTTTAAATGAAAGTTTTGTATTAAATAAAATGATAATGAAATACAAAAAAAGAAAAAAAAAGCATTGTTCTTAGCATATATTTAAGGGAGGTCAAACTGGTGGCCAAATTAGTTTAAAATAATAACCTTTTCTAAAATATAAAATATATATATATATATATATATGATTAAAATTTGAGTTGCCATCATTAGAAAAAAGTATTTAAAATTAGAAAAAAAATAATATTTCGTAAACTAATTCGAATTTTAAAATTCGAATTCCAGTTTTGAGATCTGCGGATCAATACGGAATTTTGGTGTTAATTTCATCGCAAAGTATTCCATATTTTCGGATAAATCACCGCGAAACGTAATCAGTTTTTTAATCAGTCGTTTCATAGGATCGTTTCATAAATTCGTTACATGTCGCTCCTTTCATATATCCGTTTCATAAATTCGTTTCATTAGGATTTTATGTATATAGGATAGATATATAACCGTTATAGAGTATTACAATTCATCATTATATCAGATTTTTTAATACAATAACTCTTGTATTTATTAACTGATTTGAATGAAATTAATTGTATGCATATTAGATACAATTTAATTTTTTTTTTTTAAACTTAGAATTTTATAAAGCGGTGCAAATAGATTTGAAACTGAAAGATATATTTTTCCTTAAGAGTTTGACCTTAATACAAGGATTCCGGAGCATATTTTGTTTCGTCTTTATCTTAAAAAATGGCTGAGGTATAGTAGTTTGAATTTCTAGAGTGGCTGATATTTTGAAACAATCTGATTTTCCTCATGCTGTAACTCTCGTATTTATAAAATGATTTGGATGAGATTGATTGTATGCAGAGTACATACCAATGTCTCGACCGAATTCATTGGACAGCTTCATCCCCCATCTTGTTTGAAAATGGCGGCCTTTTGAAGCGTGCACTGCCACGCAATGCTTAAATATTATTAATATCCGTTAGCTTCAAATTCTCGCCAAACATAGCGAAACTTGGCGAAACATAGCGAAATTTGTGACCAAAAATAAGTTTCCAAAAAATGATGCCAACTTGGCTATAGCTTACTAATTTGACGCATTTATTATTCAAATTCAGTAATGGTGATATTCTCTTATCGGGTTCTTCGCGGCTTCTTAAAATTTGAGTAAAATTAGCTTCGAGTAAAAATTGCAAAATTTTAAAACCAAGATATATGAAAGCTACCTCTTCCTCCTGGCACATGCCGAAAAGACTTTTTTAATGTCAATTTTCTCAAAACTGCGATTTGGATCCTTGCGCGCATGATTTCTGAAAAATGGTTGCCTAGAATTTCACGAAATTTATTCTGAATGTATTAAGCGTACAGAGACATAAAATGACCTATTATTGAATTCCTCAAATAAGACGTTTAGAATTTACAACTACTTTTGTATAACAACCCCCCCCCCCCTATATTTCGGATTTCTTTAAAGAAGATTTTTTTTCCTTGGGATCCACAAGTTTTATTTAGTTTTTTACACATTATATCTGTACTCCTAAAACAAATCTTAGTTTGTTTTAGTTATTCAAATGTATAAAACAATGCGCACAATGAATACAAGAATAATTCTTTCGTAAAAACTCTATTATTTATAAAAATAAATTTAAAAACTTTATATATTTGCAGTGCATGCTTTTTTTTTTTTTGAGAACTTTAATTTATATAGAAATCTTTCGAAATATGTGTTTTAAATTTTATAATTGAAAGTAAATTGCAGTGGGACTTCAAAAGTTCGGCATTCAGAAATTCGGAAAGTTCAAAAATCCGACGTTGAAGACATCTTTCCCCTCTCTTTTTTAAAGCTTCTAACTTACGAGAGAAAGAAAAATAACAGGATTAGCACGCGTATATTTCTTCTCTGAAGTTTTGGAAATTTTTATTTATTTATTTATTAGAGCTAATACGATGTTTTATTCAAAATCACAAAATGTTGCTATTAGAATAAAACCTTTTAATTTGTCTGCGCAGAAAATGTGGACTTGACAGGAAAATTAGAAATAAGGGATTTTTGTAACCATTGTGTGCTGAGTATGAAATCGTATCGTCTACAGTTTATGACATTAACCTCTTCGGTTACTGGGTTCCCATACGGGGACCTATGATCTTTTCCTTAAACCTTTAAGACCCAATGTTTTTGTCAGCAAAGCTAGTCATTCCTGTAGAAAGTAAAACATGGATTGCAACCGCTACCTGTTGATGCAAAATTATACTTTACTATATCTGCAAACCAGAACTATAGTTCGATTCGAGTTTTTATTACATACGACTCAGAAACAAAAATTTAAATGAATGTCTAATCCGCACGATCGTCCGGGTCGGGTCTTAAAGGTTTATAAAAACTAAAATGTCCGATTGTTTTACATTTTCACATCTCTTCTTAGTATCTGAATGATTTTTATGTTCAAAGCAAACGAATAAATGGCAGCATCTAAACTGATTCGCACTTAAAATAAATGTTATTTTCATCTGAGTTTGGAAAATGCCTAAAAATGACCTAAACTCAGTATGACCAAGAAAGTGAGAAATATTCATAAATATTTAACTTAAACCCTTTTCAATAAAAAATTTTGAGGATTTGTAGATTATTTACTTGTATAAAGTTCTTCAATTTGTGATTGCGTTAATTTAGGTTAATGGTTATTAAATTGATGTTTTTAGGGGGTTTGTAGTTTTAGATCCATATTTTTAACCTAAATTAATAAGCTCCTACACTGTAAAAAAAAAGACATTTTTACAGTACAAAGTACTGTTCATCTCGCGCACAAACTCGATCACAGTTGAATGTACTGTATCTTTCTTTGGTTTCCTGACTATTTAAACATGGAAAATACAGTAGTTGCGTAAAATTAACAACACAATGTACTGGCAATTTGAACGCCAGTAGTTTGTACTGTCGTTCATATGCGTCCAAATTGCCAGTACATTGTTCTGTTAATTTTACGCAACTACTGTATTTTTCATATTTAAATAGTCAGGAAACCAACAGTACATTCAACTGTGATCGAGTTTGTGCTGGTAAATTTACATTGTTTTTTTTTTTTTTTTTTTTTTTTTTTTTTGCAGTGTAGAGGATCATTTTTAGAAAAGATATTTTTCTGTCATTTACGATGTATTTTGTTTGGAAAAAAACAATGAATAAGCATCTGTATTATTATTTTAGTTTCGGAACTGAAGAGAATAAAAACAGAAGCTGAAAATACTGCAATTTTACACAAAAAGGGACGTCCAGAAGGATTAAAGTGAAAAAGCACTTATGAAAGTAAATTTTTCTTCACTGTTTATTAAAATGTTTTTTGGAACATTGAAAAGTTCAATTAAAGCTAGTTTTTTTATATATATTTAGTTTATTTATCACATAATTATCACTTGGTTATGAATAAAATTTTGTCTAAAAGTACTATTGAGAATATCGGAAGTACTTTTGATATCCTTTCAGAAATCCGGAATTTTCAAAAATCCGGCTTAGTCTCGGTCCCGATGATGCCGGATTTTCGAGGTTATACTGTAGTTATAGAGTGACTGAAATTCATACAGAAGTTGCTTTTTCATGTATCTTGTTAATTTAAAGTGCATCTGACCACCAAATAATAAAAAAAACTACAGTTCAGTCAATGATTATAGTGAAGTACTGTTATTAAATAAAGCACTTGTTTCTCGTCCACAAAAACATAAAGTTAAAATTAAATAAAGACTTTTATTCAAACAATTTCAGTTATTTTACCACAAATCAATTCAAGTTTTAAATTCTGCTTACACATTCAAACGCATAAAACAAATATTTAAATACCAAAATTTTATTATTGTTGTTGAAACAGAAACTGCGTTGATTTCAATTTTGCATCAATTATAGAAAACAAATGGTAAAAACATCATAAGGTATAATGAAAACAGCATTTGAATTTAATAATTGTACTTATCAAATATCTTTTCCCGCAGTACAATAATTCTAGAATACATTAGCGATGTATTACCATCATAAACTTCCTAAAAATCGTGTTTAAACAATCCATTAAAGCTGTTTAATTTGCATATTATCTTTCCCAGGTTCTTGTAATAATGATTTGAAATTAACGGCTTTTATTGTAAATATTATTTCAAGAGCTGATGTTAATTATGCACATCAGCATATACAAATCAGGAATTTACAGTTTACTTTGAATGTAAAATTAATTTACACTCATTTAGTTAATCAGAAACAATATTTAATGTTAACATTAACTAAGAATATGTTACAGTTACATTACACATAAATGTTTTAGTAAAGAACATTATTTTTTTATAATGCTGTAAAAATGAATAATAACTACATCCGGCCTTTAAACTGATTTTCCTCTGATATTTAAAAAATGCAAATAATTTATTAATGTGAATGGTTTATTTTCTGAATAACTAGAGAAGGACACTTAAAAAGTTTAATTGTGTTGTTCAGCCATAAATATTAATATGTTTAATATGAACTATAGTATAAAGAAGGACGAATAAAGATACTAAAGTTTGGGTACAACTGTTTCGGAATATTATTCATGGCCTTCTTTAACTGGGAGAGTGCATCTAATTAGTACATAGGGGTGCCATTTCATGGGGGCTGAAGGGGCTGCCCTCCCCGACGAAATTTGATATTTCAGAAAAAAATTCTGTCATCACAGATCAGATTCAAAAGTTTTTTTCAAAAATTGCTCAAAAGCTAAAATAACTTGTCAGTTTATATTTCAATAAAATCACATGCAATATATAAGCACTTTAGGCACAAAAGCTTATAGTTATCGAAAATATTTTCTAATGTCTTTTCTATTCAAATATTCTCAAGGTGAGACATGTATCATTAATGAGTATTTTGCGCAGATCGGGTTGTACCCTACTCGAATCCGACAAACGTCGTTAACCCAAAACGCCGAAACTCAACTTTAGCCCAACAAGCTGCAAACCATACCCGAAATATTCATATCCGAATCCAAAATGAAAGAAAACAAATCTATATTTTATTACATTTATGTAAAAGTAGTGTACAATTTTATCGCTTATCTACAAAATTGAACACATATGCGCCCATTAATACTGATATATACAAGGTGTCCCAGAAGTAATGGGACAAACTTTACGGGGAGGTAGGGGACATCACAAGGATTCAGATTTGCATAGCAACCCAGAGTCGAAAGCGCTTTCCTGGTGCGGTAGTGACGACACAAAACACAAGAAAGACAGGATACGAATAAGAGGAGAAAACATGTTTACTATCCTTATTACATCAAAAAAACTAAGAAGAAAGAACACTAAAGGGACAACGATCGTCATCAAAGTAGGTGTTCCAATTTACGACCCCGGGCCGTGATGCATGGAAGCGCATCTCCGGCGTATGGAAGATGAAATGTTCTCGAAAATACTGGGAGTGCCCCGGACTTCCCCAGCAGCTGCCACGATGCGTGCAACAAGTTCCTCAACACTTTCAAGCATTGTCCCGGCATTTTTGCAGTACTAAGAATAATAAACATGTTTTCTCTCCCTGTTTGCTTCCTTTCTTTCTTGTGTTTTGTGTCGTCACTACCGCGATAGGAAAGTGTTTCGACCCTGGGTTGCTGTGAAAATCTGAATCCTTGTGATGTCCCCTACCTACCCTTAAAATTTGTCCCATTACTTCTGGGACACCCTGTATAGCTTTTTCATTTGAAAAATATTCAGGACTTCCTTTTGAAAAATGGGTTCATCCCGGATCCGGCCAAAAAAGAGAAAGCATAACCCGAAACGCTTAAAGATAACATTAAACATAGCGAATACAAATTGCATGGAAGACCTTATTTGACGTTCTACAACATTAAAATACTCGAGGGATAGAGTTTTGCATAAGTCACAGCATATTTTTACACGTAAAGGTTGAAGACCCAAAACCCTTGATTATATCAATATCTTGATGAGTTCGAAACCATTACTTCTTAACTAGTATCCAGAAACATAACCACTGGGTTTACTGGCGGGAAAACATTCAATTTCTTTATCTTAGATTACAAAAAAATTAGTTAATAAACTAAAGAGTCACCGCAGGCATTCAGGCATATAATCCATACCTACGGTTTGACACTATATTTATCCGTTTTTAAGCACCTTTTCCGTATTACGTGCACCCCGATCTTTACAGAGAAACCTTCAGTTGACATGCAGTAGGAAAATACAAAAAAAAATTAATTGTTTAATATACAATACGGACATTAGGGAAAAAACAAGAACGTAAAATTATGAAACACTTTCCTACTCATTTAGAACACTATAACAAAACTTCACAGTTTAATAAAGTGAAAAAGTTTGTCTAAGTAAACAATTTTTAAAGCACATAGTACATTTGAAAACTTAATTTCGTCAAGTTCCATAAAAAGACGAGAAAAAAATTTGAATTTGGTTTGTAGCCCTGTATATGTACAATAGATTTATCCCATAGTACATAGTATGCTATAATTTAGTTCAATTAGAAAACGCATATCACAGTTGAAAATTCCCTGAAAATTCCCCTTCAGCAATTTCCATAAAAAACGGAAATATACTTCAGATGTTTTGTGCAGCCCTGTATGTGATGTGTCGAATTTATACACACTATCAAATGGTCAAAGGAAAGTTTAATTTAAAAACACGCGCAAGAAAAAAAAACGTACTACTTCCAGCAATAGAGAGTCCAATAGAGCTTATGGAGAATCCCGTATTCAAATTATTTTGTGTGTACCTGTATATCAATGATGAATGCTATGTAGATCATATTCTATATTAAATACCTTAAAGTGCACCTCAAAGATATATTTCAATCCCAATATGTAATAAGAATAAAATACACCACAAACGACTTTTCTCCGTAGACCGTAATATTATGGAATTCTTTTGAGTGTCCCTGTAAATGAACGATGAATGATATCCATACCATATTCTATAGTAAGCAACTTGTAACGTATTCAAAAGCTATATATACATTTCAAGGAGTTTGTAAATCTGAACCGTTATTAAAAACCACTGCAAACGATTTTTCCCCATAGTCCGTAATGTTACAGATTTCTTTTTATGTTCCTGTAAATGAACTGTAACTGCTACAATTTCAATACCGAACATGAAATTGTTTATATTGTTTATGTTGTTTATCATATATCAATTTCATGGCGATCGATTTATATTTACGTGAGTTAGAGCACGAACAGACAGACGGACACGATCAATTTGACTTTCGTTTCGATATATAGCGCTCAAAACATCGTCGTAGCGTTTTTCTATGTCAGTATGTGCATAATAAAGCAATGTGCATAATAGTGCAGAATAAAGCAGCGGGGGACACCAAGGACTCAAATTGGCTTTGTTTTGTTATTGAAATTTGCTTAGCCCTGCACAGCAAACGCGAAATTCAAAAACTGCAATCGTTTTGTAGATTTTGAAGTTTTTTGCAGATCGAAAGATGCACTGCCCAACTTCCCAGACTTTAGACTTCGGCCGAAGCTCTTTCTTAAATAGGCGTGGGATTAATTGCGCGAAAGTTCTATGTACACCTGATTTGTTGTATTCTGTTATGAAGAACGTTCTATGACCTCTGGTTGAAAAATGTATATCAGCTCTGTAAAGTCTTAAAGTAATTAGTGAATTAATTTAACAGAACTGTACCTGTATTAAGACTTTACAACGGACTGCAGTTTCCCACGAGCAGGTAACAATTTGTCTTACATGGACAATAAGCAAGCCTCCCAAGGTATTTCATTTTTTATGGCCAATGACATTAAAAATGCGTCATGACACGGCCTTTAAAGATGGATTTCTCGCCTGGTCGACATCCGCAGGCCAGAGTTTCTGCATCTCACAGACATCGGCTGGCAACAGCGGCACCGAGAGGAAAACAAAGAGCTCCAATCAGAACGCAGGGATCTCGCGGATTAGAAGTGCGGTAAGAGGGGACGCGCCCCTCCCGTTTTTTCTGAGAGGAGAGGATGGAGAAATAAGACGAGGGAGAAGCATTCAGAGAATTTCGCAGACAGCATCAGCTGACGATTTCCATTCCTCATAAAGACATCCTGTCTCGAGAATTTAATGAACTCAATATTGTGACTGGACTATTTGGTTTGCGCATGTGTCTTAGTATTATTTTCAAAATCGATTTTCTCGCCGAATCTCGCTAAATTTGGTGAAATTTTGTGAACTTTGGGATTTCGTTTAATGCCAACTGTTCAGCAACTTAATCACTGTTTCAACTTTCTTTGCGATTGAAATTCATTGACACGTACTGAACCCAAATTGAATCCCTAATCGATTTTACTCGATTTTAATCGAGATGTGGCCTAACCGGTTTTTCGTACTTCAAAATGGTACGATGCAAAATTTAGTCAAAATTGATAGAGATGCTTTTGAGATAAAATTTGCATACATACGCATACACCTAGACAGAAGATTTCCTTGTATTATAACATATGATCTATAAAAAGACGCTGTGGTTTTATGTGCGCTAAATATCGAAAATTGTTAGAATTCACATATTTGAAATATCTTAAATTTTCTAAAATAAATTCGTTTCTTATCTGTTATAATACATTTAAACGATCGATAAATAAAAATTCATCAGCAAAACAATAAATATACATAATAAATTTTATTACAAAAATCAAAACAATATTGAAAGAAGCTAACAATTCATACATTTTGTTTTCATAACTGTTTGTATCATTTGGCAACAAATCTCACTTTCTGGTGACCGAATTATACCAACAAGTACGAAAAATCATGCGTTAAGCATAGATTATGAAACACTTTCCAACACTTCCTGAATGCTTTAACAAAACTTCGTAATTTAGGGAAATAAGGTATATAAGAGAACTAAGTAAACATTTTAGAAAACGCATAAAACGTTTGAAAAACTGATTTCAGCAGTTAACTTCCATAGCAAATATGTATTTCAATTCTTTTGAACAGCCTTGTATTTGATCTGTAGGTTGATATAGACACTATATAATGGAGAAATTTAGTTTAGCAAGAAAACATATAACAGGTTGAAATTTCTCTTTCAGCACTTTATACCAATAGATGGAAACATACTTGTATACTTTGTAGAACCCTGTAGTTAACCTAGTACCTTTATTACACGCCACTATTTAGCTAAAGTTTAATTCAAAGTTAAACACTCTTAAAATTACTGGAATCACATTTCCAGAAATTATCATTTATAGACGGCCAATTCTTTGCGTGACCTTGTATATCATTTTATGTATGTTTTACAAACATTTCTTAGTAAACTAAATGGAGTTCAGCTTAAAAAACATTTAAAAACCACCTTTAAGCAATTTGCAATCATACCCAGTAATCATTACGAACTTTTTGTGTAGCCCTGTATATCAATTACAGCATTTATACACACCATATACAATGCATAAATATAGTGAAACATAAAAGAGCATACCGTAATTAAAAATGAATTTCCAGCAATCATCGCTAATGTACAGTACTTCGGATACAATATAGTATCAGAAATATTTTGTGTGCCCCTGTAAATAATGCTATGTACATCGTATTATACATGAAATAAGTTATAGTAAACCTCAGCGATGTATATCAATTTCATTATACATGAAATAATTTAACATAATTGAAATACGCCAGAAAAAATTCCGTCCACCCCTATATCATTATGTAACGGAATCCTTTTGTGTGGCCCTGTAAATGAATAATAACTATTTTTTGAGCCGCATATTCTACAGAATGCATATTTTAGAGCACTTGAAAAATGTATATCAATTTTATTATGTTTGAAAGCATGTAACATCATTAAATATTCTTTTAAACGATTTTTCCCATAGGCCGTAATGTAACGGAAAACTTTCGACTCCCCCTCTAAATGAACTAAACATGCTACAAACTTCATTTGAAATAGGGTTCGTGCTATGGTAGTGATCACTAACATCGAAAAATTTCAGAACGATCCGAGTATATTTACGGGAGTTAGAGCGCGAACAGACGGACAGTCGGCCAGACGGACAGACGGCCAGACGGACAGACAAACCGAAGTCATAAGCACTTTTCAACTTTGTTGGGAAGTGTTAAAAAGAAGAAATATTTGATATTAACTGAAAATCAATGCTTGCATACTCACAACCTAAGTTCAATTTAATTTAGCATTGAAAAATGTAAATATACGGGGAAAAAGGGAATTATAAAAGTCTTCGTGTTAATTAATTAGTGCGAAATTAATAATGTACGTAATTAATTAGTACGAAACGACATTTGTTTTACATGGATAAAATAACTCTTCGCCTGTATACCCAAAAATGTCCGAAATCGATGCACTCCATTTTGTGTAAACGTTTGAATGGTATAGCCAGAAGTATGAAGAAATACGCACAATCTATTTATATAAAATCCAAGTCTCTGTGTGTCCCTCACAATTCCGGTAGGACCGCCTCATTGAAATGAGTAATTGTTGAAAAATACTAATGCAGGGTTACCACAGTAGCGCCAAATGTTAGCCAACTTGGTGATAGCTGGTTAATTTGGCGAAATTCCCATTTAAAACCATTAATCTTTCATAAAGAAGGCCACAGAAATTTAATTTAAACTCCGCTCTTTTAAGATATTTTTTTCAAAATCTATGACTGAGAATTTAAAGTACATCTTTACATCTTCCTCCCGATGCTACTAATAAAATAACCGCCAATAGACGACGCTGTATTGTGTGAGCTTCTAACTGCGCGATTTTAATGTGCTTTAGGTACTTTTCCAGTATAGGTGCCTTGGCGAAAAAGGAAATTTGGCAACTTATTTTCCGGGAACCTATCCACTGTTTCATTTTATATACACACGCATTTTTTTCGATCTTTTTCCGTTATACCGACACCATGCCAAAATGTATGCTAATGAGCCAATTATTTCAAAATGCTAAAATATATTTGTAATTTTATGCCAGCAATTTAATATGAATTTTATTTTATTGCTTTATTTTATACAGTCCTCCCCACTTAATCGGGTCACGGATAATCGAATAACCCGCTTATTCGAATAGAATCCCCCGGAATCGAATTTATTCACTGTAAAAAATATCATCGTCAGATTACGGTCCATAGACCGGCAGCAGAGTAACAGTGCAACAGTTGGTCCTATTGGTTCTATGTTATTTTTCACTGCTTAAACCAAATACCTTTTACGAACGTCTCCGCTTAATCGAATAACAACTGTGAGACCGATGTTTGAAAATAGGCGCGGAAAGGACGTTTCAGCTGGAATTTCCCTCCACATTTTGTCATTTTCGGTTCCTTAACGCTGAAAACAAGTTTTCAGTTCTTCCTTCAATGATTTTGGCCGGCGTGTGTATAATGGACCGGTCAAATGATTTCCCCACCATCACTTCTCCGTCACTCCGAGACTCGAGATGGTAATTTTGATATTTTGCACTCATTCGAAAAATAACACGATATTACGCTTTAAAATTCGACTTAAACAAACCACTTTGAACGAATTTTTTAAGGCAGTATAAGTAACGTAAATTAGAAGTAGCAAAGTTTTGACCCAATTCAAACGAACTGCATTAAGTGTAATGTAAACCATATAAATGTATGTACTAACATTAAATTAATATGTATTTACTTTATATTATAGTATTTGTATTTATTTTAGTTTATGTTATTCTATTAATGATTTATTATGCTGTTAATTAAATATACCGTAGATGGTTATTTTGCCTAATTATTACGCATTAAATATTACAGTTATGATTCCGCGTTTAATCAAATGCCCCGCTTAATCGATTATTATTTCTGGAACCGTCAATATTCGTTTAAACGGGGACGACTGTAACAGTTATTTGTTCACTTATTTTAAGCATATATTTGTGATTTAATAAGTTCGTAAAAGTCTGGAATTTTCAAATGTTATATTTTTTAAATGCTCACTTTAGTATCGACAATGTTTTTTCTTTTATTTTTCAAATGCTTCAATTCACTTGATTTTCATTTTGCGCCAACTATTACGCTTGGAGACAATGGTATCCGTATAACGGAAAAGTACCCAAATCTCACTTTCTGATGTCCAAATTATACCAAGATTTTTTTTTTTTTAAACGCAAAGCCCCTACAGTGGAAAAGTACCAAACTGCCTATTATTTTGCGCTATCTGTGTTATAGTTTGTACTATATGCAAGGGTTCTGGAGCGAAGACTTGTGGAGCGAAGTTAGAAGAATTACAATGTCATTTCAGGACCTTTCTTTTGGAGAAGCTTTTCTAAATTCCACATATACATGGAAACTCTTCAGTGTTAGAAATATTATTCTTAGGACTGACGTAACATGACAACGGCCTGCAATTTTACACAAGTTTTTGAAAACTACTTTATATGAGGAATTTTACTAAAAACTGGTTACTTTTTTATTATAGCGGCCCATACTATTAGGATTATGACACGTTGCAGCCAATTTCGCCAACGTCGTAACCAAGATCGTGCAGCACACGCATATAATACCATATAATACCATTTCATGAAATCGTATACGATAATTTAATAGTTTTTACCTTACTTCCAGTGTGTAATTTATTTATTTTTAAGGCTTAACAATCTGAATTGTCCAATATATGAATTAAAAAAAAATGTAAACAAAGATTGGACATGACCGCAAAAAGTCTCAAATCTGCATAACACTTGGAACCAAACTGAGCAATTTAGTGGTCTTCTACTGTACACAGATTTTCATAAATGTGTGTTCGTTCTTAAAATGTGTTATTTTCATCTATCACTGGAGAACAAGCGAGAAAACTCATATTCTTGCACATGAGTTGTATATATCTTTATATCTAAATTTCCGTCATTTTTGACGGGCTAACTTTCTAGTTTATTATATAAATACGTACTTATCTCAATGCATTTTTCTAACATTACAAAAAAAAAAAAAAAAAACAAAAAAAAAAACAAACTCTCTCACAGTGATAAAAAGTTAATATTCAGTATGTACGAAAAGTTCGCCATTGCTCACGATACATGTTTGTATTCATGAGAGTAATTCTGCATGCACATTTCTCAGAATGGAACATCTATTGCAAGCTTCTTCAATACGATGACATAGATTTAACCCTTTCAAGGGCGATGGCTAGGCAGTCTAGCTACCTGATTGTAATTCCAAAACTGACAAATGGCACTAAGAATATTTTAATAAAACTTTAATTTGGTAATGAAAGTGCAAATTAGCGAGTATTTATTTTCTAAGAAATTCGTTTGAATATTCTGGCTTCAGTCAATTATTTCATCATTTTACGAACAGGATTCGTCTTCCCATGAAAGGGTTAAACTAAAATTTTAAATGCATTGGAAATTAAATTTTTACAGACATTACAGTACAGTACAACGTCACAATCTGCAATTGCGCATTGATACATTTCCGAAATGTGAATATGCAAAGTAGTATTTTCGCTCATCGATTTCGGACATTTTTGATATACAGGCGAGGATTTATCTTATCCGTGTGAACCAAATTTCGTTTTGTACTAATTAATTGATGCTCGAAAATTTTCTAATTGGAAATTTTGTTCTATAACTTTTCGTTTTCGATTTGCAATTGCTATCTTCCAAATTTCGCCTCTTGGGGGCACTCATGTTGTTTGCATTCGGTTAGGCGTAGATACTTTACAATACTGTTACCTAACTTGCATAGCTGAAGCTCCCTCCGTTCGCAAGCATTTTCAGGTTAAAGGGACTTTCCTATGCACCCTGTATACATATATGTACATATGCACTGCATAATGTGATAAAATTCAATTTAGATAATTTTTAAAGTAATGAAATTTTAACAAATAAAAATATACTTTACAAATTTATAATGTAAAGGATATTTGAATGTAGTTACTTTATTCATGCAATATCTGTACTCAAAAAGCAATAATTTTAGATTACAACTAACTACAAAATAAGGATTAAACTAAGTACAAAATATCTAATAGTGTAATATTTCAAACGAAAATACAAATAATCCATTTCTAAATAAAATTATCATTAAATGTAAAAATATAAACACATATAAAAATTTTTTTGAAGTATATAATAAAATAGATATTTGTGTTTATTTGCATTACATATGTAATATGTGTAATCGAAATGCAATAATTTTAGATTAGCAGAGTATTATTTTCATTCCCTTTAAGCGTCCGGCCTATTTATTACTTTATGTTTAATTATTCATAAAATAATACCTATGAAAAACAAATTATGGGAACTTGTTTATGATTACCTTACATATTTAATTGTCTTATGCACTGCAAAAAATAACATTAATATCAGTTTTGTGTTAAATCAGCCCTTTACTTCAAAGATTACGTGACGGAAAAATCCGGTTAGAACGCTTAAATGGTTAATTTTTCAAAATTCATGTTAAGCGATTTGTTAATATTGTTCAGTTTCATAGTATTTCTGCAACGTTCTTGAAATACTACGATTAGGACAACGATTTAATCATAATTTACTTTTCAAAACCTAAAGTAAATTATACAAATTAGCATATTTAAATCCCCCAACAGTTTCCACCTTACTTTGAATGTAAAATTAATTTCCATTCTTTTGGTTTGTCAGCAATCACATTTAATCTTTTCTGCAGTACTTAATTTAATCTTTTTAGTAATTAGGAAAACATAAGAGTCACATTAAACGTTCAATTTTTCGTTACACGAATTCTTTCACGATTATCTTGTGAAAATGAAAAATGGTTATGTTTGTAACTTTAACTGATTTCTCTAAGGTCAAAAACACTTTATTTTAAGAAATAATTTATTTTTCGAAAGAATGGAAAATAACATTGAAAACTCTAACTATATTTTTCCGCCGGAAGTATTCATTATTTAACATGATTATCATTAAATAGAAAACTATTCGGTTGCACCAATCAGAAAACTTTCTTCAATAAAGGAAAATTAAAATTCTAGTGCTATATTCGCATTGAGTTAAAAATTAAAATACATATAAATCCCAAATAATTGAACAAAAAATCACTTTTAGGTGTATAAATATAATATAAAGACTGCGATATTCACCTTGAGTTAAATAATTAACCCTTAAATGCCTGGTGTTGCTTTTCGGCAACATACCCAATTTAGGGTATAAAATACTATTAGAATAATAATGAAGTTATAATGCCTAATGTTCCCAATAAAATACATTCTGAAAATATTATTAAGTTGATTTTCAACATATAGATGGCAACACTTGTGCCGTTTAACAATAAAGGTAGATTTGATTTTTCAATTGTTGCTACCTGTTCTTGTGTTTTGTTTGGAAGCTTGCGATATACTCTATTTTGACCTGCAGTGAGCAAGTAAAATTTATTTCTTATTAAAGTTCCTAAAATTCTTGTGCGTTTAATATTAAAGAAATTTATCAAGGGAAATTATTTTTTCAATTAAACACCAGTATTACCGATTAGTAACAAACTGTTTTTTAGCCGTAAACTATACATAAAACAAAATATGATTTTTTAAGTATTTTTCCCATGATTTATTTAAAAAAAGAAAGCCGAAAAACATTATTACAATGATTTTCGAAAAATCAGGCATTTAAGAGTTAAAATACTTATAAAGCACAAATAATTGTATAAAAATTACTTTAAAGTGCATAAATATAATATAAAGATCACGTACTCTCTTTCGTACAAATAATTACCAGGAAGCCATCAAAAGACAATCAATTGAAAGACATAATTGCTAATAAAGATGCAGCGTGAGATGATGCACTATCATACGATATCCATGGAGTATGGGAATATTTGCTGCATAATAGATGAAAGCTCCTTTTGTTGAAAATGTGCATAACTTTAACAGGCAGCTCATCTGACGTACAATATTTAAGTTTAAATTACAATGTTTTTCTTCCGGACAATTCTCGAATAAGCTCAAAGAAAATAACAACAACATTTAAATCCTACTGATGACGGCCTTGTAATGGTCGAAAACGTTCTAGGTTTTTGTAAAGTATTTTAAACTAGTTTTAATTTGTATTTCATATATTTCTATAGTATATTTACGCATCTAAAACTAATTTTTGTACAATACCTTTTTCTTTATATGTATTTTAATCAAAACTTTCTTCTTTCTCATACATATTAATATTTCAAAAGTTATTACACATGTTAATATTTCAAAAAGTTGTTACACATATACCAATTTTAATTGCTAAAAATTGTAAATTAAAACTTTAAAAACAGCAGAAATACGTTTATTTGACTGTTTACATGTTTCGGCTCTCTCCAAGTCATTTTCAAAACAAATAAATAAAAATGTTTTAAAACTGAACCGCCCTCATTCACTTTTTGCACGTATTCTTTCATATTATGACCTTATTTTTATTTTATTTTACTTGGATGTTTATTTTATTTTCGTAATCATTGAGAGCTCGAGCCACAATTTTGGTAAGTTAAATGATGCTGCATAATTGCATAATGAATTTTTGAGTGTTACAATCACTATGGTATTTCTTATAACGGATGTGTAGTACAGAGTGGAGAGAAAATGACTCGGGTGGAAGAGAAACATGTAAACAGTCAAATAAACCTATTTTTACTGATTTTAAAGTTTTATTTTACGTTATTTAGCAATTAAAATTTATATATTATTACAAGGTGTTAAGTTTTTAGACATCTTAATATTTCAGCGTTATTAATTCAATATTACATCAAATTTAGTTAGTTGAAAACTATAAATTTACTATAAATTTCAAAATCGGAGTAAAAAAAAAAAAAAAAAAAAAAAAAAAAAAAAAAAAAAAAATGTACTTTAAATTTCAGGAGCACTGGGCAAGTACCTCGCTTGCCCATGTAGAATTCGGAGCTTACCTGGTAACTTCAGATCATCAGTGTAAAATAATATAACAACAATCCTAATTAAATAACCTTACAATTATAAAATATTTGAACAATAAAGAACATTAAAGCTGTTTTGTCTATTACTGTTCTGTCTGTTTTACTTTCTTCTTTCTAAAGAAGAAAAAACATTTTTCTTCTTTTGATTCCATGCTTTTCGATTATTTCGATTCTTTCTTTTTTTCCTTCGATTATCATACTTTTTTCTAAAGAAGAAAGTAGTATAATCAAAAAATTTTCTACTTCCGGTTTTCGACGGATATACCTATTTTAGGGATCATCGATACCCAAAAACCTGTTTATACAAAATGTCTGTTTGTCCGATAGGGTGTCCTCTGTGTATCATCGAAAATGGTATTAAATTATGCATAGAATTAAACCAAAATTTTCGTGTATGTTTTTGGCTATAGCCAGCCGGTCCTCCTTGAATTTAGAAAATATTCCGCCTGAAAGGGGCGCTGTAATAGCAATTTTTGTGTCATTTTTATTATTGTACTATCGAAAAGCGTATGAAGTTATTCCTAGAATTAAACCAAAATTTTCGTGTATATTTTTGGATATAGCCAGCAGGCCCTCTTTGAATTTCGAAAATGTTTCGCCTGAAGGGGGCACTATAATAGCTATTGTTCTGCCATTTTCATTACTGTATCATCGAGAAGTGTATGACATGATGCATAGAACTGAACCAAATTTCATGTGTATGTTTTATCTAATGGTCAGCAGGTCCTACGTCAATTTGGTAACAATCTGCCGGAACGAGACTCTGTAATATCGATATTTCTCAATTTTTTCACAGTTCTATTGTACCTCGGCTCTTCATGCAGTGACGGGCAATTCGATGCAGCTTAGTAGGCTATTCTCAATCAGCTCATGTACAAGAGAGTAACGAAATTAACTCGTTTTTACTCTGATTAGTAAAATGAAGCAGAATCTTAAGGGGAAAATCAACGGAAAACAACGGAAAACGGAAAACAGAGGAAAATTAAGCTCTTCTTCAAACGTATTCTTTTATTTTTCTTATTCTAAAAACCTTAATTTGCTAATAACTATACTTCTTTGTAAAATCCACTAATTCATTTTATTCTGAGACATTAAATTCTTTTTTCTTTCGAATGTTATTAAATATTATTTTTCCTTATTCGTTCCATACCCCATGATGCCTTGCAAGTTTGTCGCCCTCATCCTGATTTTTTAATACAGCTGCCGTCCGTAAGTAATAAGTTTTGTCACTACGTCGCGCGCTCCCGCCCCCTTCCCGGACTTTAAACTTATCACTGTTTCGACCCCCCCTCTAATTCCCCTTCGCTGGATTGGCCTTGCGTAGAGAGCATCCGATTGTACCTCAGCGGGTTTTTCTAGTATTTAATCTCATACATTCGCTTGGAGAGCAGAATTTTGTACGATCTTGTACTGTTATAAAAAGTGCACGTCACTTGGAAACGTGGTTCGTCAATTAGTGGTGATGATGTTTGTGATCATTTTTATCTTTCGAAAGCTATGTGACCTTACTCGAAATTGAGTACTGTTAAACTAGTGGAGTTGACTAAATTTAACTATCATCAATAAATTATTTGATTGGATTAATCTCTGCTTCTGTCGTTATACCCGGGAAAATTTCCAAGAATTTAACCTGTCCTTGCATTAATGCTATTTATTGTTCTTATATATACATGTGTTATTTTTTACATGTTGAAAAATTGTAGTATACAGTAGAACCTTCATAACGGACACTTCAGAACAGCCTATATCTCTATTAATCGGTCACATCTATTTGTCTATTTTCAACATCTATATAATTGTACATTAGCTCTGAACAGCGGACAAATTCCACGCTCCCAAGGTGTCCGTTATTCAGAAGTTTTACTGTACAAACTTCTTTGTTCATAAAAATGCACAATTTTTGAAAACATAGAATATGCACTTATTTGTATGTATAAAAGATGCATACGAGGGTCACTCTGAAATTTTTGAGATACAACTAGGTTTTTAAAGTTATACTTACAAAATTTTAGGTGTGTTCAAAGTAGTCTCCTCCAGCATCAATGCACTTTTGTAGACGAATTTTCCGCAGATTAAATGCCTCAAGCCATTCATTTCTTGGAATAGATGAAAAAATGCATTTATAGCCACATCAATTTATTCTTCTGAATGAAAACGACGTCCACGTAAGTTCTTTTTTAGATTAAAGAATAACCAAAAGTCACACATAGCTAGATCAGGTGAATACGGCGGATGTTCTATCACTTTAATTCGTTTTTGTTTAAGAAACTCAACTGTTAATCCGGCTGTATGTGAAGATGCATTGTCATGGTGGAGCATTAGTCCCTTAACATTCACTTCTTGTAGAATTTCTGGAAGACATTTAATGGTATACCAGTTTGCTGTTACTGTCTTCTGTCCTTCCAACTTGATGGCTTTGACCAATCCCGTACTTCTGAAGAAAACGGCATACATCACTTTTTTCAGTGCGCGTTGTCTTTTCACCATTGTCGGGGTGGGAGCATCTTCAAAGAACCATACTTTGCTTTATTGACGTGTTGGAACGTCAAAAAACAGTATGTACGTTTCATTACCCGTTACAATTTTAGAAATGATGCGGTGAACCCCTTCATTTACCAATTTAAGAGTTTCTTTACTAATTCTGACACGCTCCTCTTTTTGGTGCTCAGTTAGATTATGGGGAACCCAACGACAAAATACTTTTTTCATATGCAATTCTTCATGAATAATTTTGTGTAAGGCTGCGGATCCAATGTTAAGTTTCTTCTGTATCATTTGATGGGTACAGCGATTATGATCCATTACCATTTTTCGTATGGCAGACACATTATCCGGGATTACTGCCGATGGCAGCCTTCCTGTGTGTTCTTCATCCTGGAGAAAATTGCGACCTCTGCTAAATTCTTTAAACCATCTAAATACACTAGCACAAGCTGGAGATTCATCACCAAATGCTAATTTCAACTGTTGAACGCACTCTTCTTGATTTAATTCTGCTTTAAAATCGTAGAAAATCATAGCGCCAAAATGTTCTCGCGTCAACTCCATTTTCTCTTCTGTTTAAAATTTATTCTACGCTAAACAAGTTGAAGTAAGTCAGTAAAAAATCGTCTGCTGTGTTAAAATACATTGTATTTTAAAATTAAACCGTTATTTTTATTTTGTAAATTCTCGTCTTCGCGTATCTCAACAATTTCAGAGTAACCGTATAACTTGCACAAAAAGTGTATAGTTTTGAAATATTATTATTATTATTATTTTTTAATTCCCAAATTGTGTACAATCCAGAATTTTTTTCAAAAGAAGTGCAAACTATTTTTAGCTTGGAGAATTATTAAGTATTTACTAGGTTTAGGATTTTTACTTCATTATGGGAATTTTTTAAAACTATTGGTGTTTCACACAGGTCTCTATAATAGATAAATTCTAAAAACTTTTCTATGTGTTTTTCTTAAATTTCATTAATTTTATCAATTTTCTTTTCATTTTCTGCGTTTTCCGCTATTATTTATGCAATTTCTGTGTACGCCTAACTAGTCTACTTTGTATCCACAAGGATACGTGTACTACAGGTTGGGAACCGCTGAAATAGTGTCCAAAAGTTTAATAATTTAGAACTGTGAAAATCATTTTCATTAATAGCAAACAACCTTCAGTATCTATACCTGGTTACAGATTTAAAAAGTGTTTGTGAAATTCTGATGCTCTATACATTTCACATTTAAAGTTTTCCAGTGTACAATAGCGTTGTCAAGAATATAGTTCCACTATCAACATCAATTTTAGTGGATTCTTTTAAATAAAAAAGTTGTTGCAGTATAAATATCGTTTACGCCGCAGTCTCGAAAAACAATTTATTTGAATAGATCACTGGATTACAGACATTAGTCTTTCTTAATTAAGATATAAATTTAAAAATGAAGAATCTTTAACATATGATTAAGAGTATACATGAAATCTTCGCTATTTAAAATTAGAATGTTATAACTTAGGCGCACCCTTTTCACTTCTGTATAATTCGCATCATGTTTTTTTTTTTAAGCCCCCGGTATGCTATTTCTTTCCCCCAGATTATTTTGTGTCGCCTCCAATACATAATGTTGCGTTGTATAACCCAGCCGTAAAACAAAGCAGATATATCATTGTACGATTAAATACTGTACAGCAATTTTTTTTAACTTCTAAGCATCGCACATTTTCAATTTTTACACCGTTGTAGTGCGAAAAATAAGTACTTTTTATTGCAATTTGTTTGAAAACTGCATCTCCATTTATTTTTGAAATATTAATTTTTTTGTAGTTTTTAGAGCCATTTGCTTAATTTTAGCAACGGAAGTACTTCATTTCTGTAAAAAGTAAAGGAAAAATAGTTGTAAAATAGTAATTATATATTTTTGTTGCTATTTTCTCATAACATCCGAAAAAAAAATGTAATTAAAATACGTGCTATTATTAAAACATGGAGCTCTTACAAACTATATTTAATTTTACGTAACTATACTAATGTTACAAAGAAATGAAGGCCTATGAATCATTAGATAACCGGGTTTTTTTATCTGGTCGAGTTCGGTTAAAAATTCCTTTTAATTTATAAAAAAAAACTTCGCAAATTTCAAAACAAATCTGTATAAATACGAGTTACATTTTCTATTTTATGAGCCTACTTTACCGTATTTTTCACTCATATTATGTTTCCTTATTAAAATTCCATAACCGTTAGGCTAATGTCAGACGAACGTCTTTTTGCATGCTTTTTAATTCATTATAGCATAGTGTTTTGGATCATAATGTGAAAAAGCGTGCAAATAGACGTTGGTCCGTCATTAGCCAGGTCAGATTGAATATCTAATTGTAAATTTCAAATCTGAATTAACTATTTATTCTACAGAAGCTGTTCGCACACATTGTGAACGATTTTGACAACAAAAATAAAATAACTTAAAACAAATATTTTTGAATATATTCTATTTGCTAGCCCTTGTTATGGACTATCATATTGCAGCAAGATTTCCAAGATAGTAGGGCTTTCTGTAAAACTGCAAGAGGAATTTTGTTCCATTCCTCCACCGCACATTTCCAGGGTTCTCTCAACGTAGTTGGTCGACGTTTGACAAGAGCTTGTTTTAATATAAAATTAGCAAATAAAGCTTTTGTGCAACAATATTAAAAAGCAGAAAAATCAACGTTTAAAAATGCACAAAAATACATGAAAAACAGCAAACAGCTGTTTCGAATCTACTAGCGAGATTCTTCTTCAGTGCAAGATAGGAAGAAAAGAACAGCGTGCTAGAAAGGCTCGGAAAGATAAGGCAATGCGTCTCTGTCTATCATTTTGCTCAGCCTTGCTTGACTAGCACGCTGTTCCTTTTCCCCTATCTTTAACTGAAGAAGAATCTCGCTAGTAGATTCGAAACAGCTGTTTGCTGCTTTTCATTTATTTTTTGTGCATTTTTAAACATTTGTTTTTCTGCTTTTTAAAACTTATTTTAATAGTCCAAAGGCATACTAATCCTTTGATGAATCATCTGTGGACTTGGATGGAATATGGTTAAACTGTATACACTTTATTCCAGTTTCTGTAATCAAATTGTCGAGAAATGCGATTGTACTTTTGGATGTATGGTTGCTCATTTTATCATGGTGGAACTCAACAGTTTTAACGTCCGTAGGATAAACCTTTAAAATTTCTTCTTTAAAACTTATTCTTTAAAACGATCTTGAGAGACCTCCGTAAAGCAACTCCGGCTCGGAAAACCCCGCGTAGGTTCGTGGGCCCGACTCCTTCATAGGTGTTCGGTTCCTGCGTGCTGTCGGGGCGTACCGGTCGGGAACCAAGAGGAGGGACCATTTGGCTCCTCTAGCTGAATGGGAGGGACTGTCGCATGCGACCATTCATCCTCTTTTGGGAATAGACGTGCGCTGGGCAGTGAGCCGGTCTGACCGGAGTTTATGTAAGGAGCGGCCCTGACGGGCCATTCCTAGCGGCGACCTTCGGGATGCTCCGCGGGGTTTGGTTCTTGAGTCGTTCTGAGCATGAACAAATGGGCCTGCAAGGGCCTGGGACCAGGAGATGGGACCCCGTCTTAACACGATAAGCGCTATGTCAGTCACCGGTGACTGACACTGAACTTTTCGTTTAGAACGCGTCATTCACCTATGACTGACGGTCTAAAATATGATAAAAAACTAAAAATATATATATTAATTTAAGTAGTTACTGAAAATGTATTTAAAGTTTACTTACTTAAAGTATTGTAAATTTTTCAGCTTCAGTATCAGTCACCGTGGCACTCAATGTGTTAAAAATAGGAACTAGAACATTGTTTTGACAATAAGTAGAGTTAATTTTGAAATTTTTCTCAACCCTTCTCATCTTTAATTTTCAGTTGTAAGAGATTCTACCAATCACCATAAATCCTTTAGAGAAACTTTCTTTGCTGTGTTTGAACGAAAGTTGTAAGTCATTTTTGCCTCTTTTCCTGTAATAAAACTTTTTTTATTACAGTCATTTATTGCTACATCGATAGCGATAATGTTTTCCACTTATCACCTGTTAAATGCTTTTTCATATAACAGTCTGCATCATGTGTTTCTCTCAACAATATATCTTGGTAGCAGGCGATGAACTATACATTTCTTTTGTTTTAATTAAATTCAAATCTCTATTGGTTATTCAATTTTCAGTTGCTGCAGATGTATGCAAAGATTTTGCTATAGTTCTTTGGGATTTTGGAATTCCCATCCCAACCAAAGAACTCACTTTAGAAATGTTAAGAGACGGTACGTACCTTTTTAGGACAGTTCTTTTGATGTCTTCTTTTCGATAGCTTTAATCCCTTTGGGTCGAGCGTCTTTTACAGAATTTTTAATCTTTAATCACCGTTTTCTTAAAACAGAAATTTTCCCTTAATTGAATCGGGAAAATGCTCAAATTAAATAAGGCAAAATTTACATTCTTCCGTTGCAATTAATGATATTACTTAATTTATGCTTTAAAACATTAAAACCATGCTCCTCGCACCATTTTTTAATCACGGAATATGTATAGTGCACTTCGGAAAGAGCAAATATATAATCTTCAAGCCACTTTCTTCTTTCGCGTGCTATTTCAGTAGCAGACGATATCTATTTATAGCAATCAATATTTCAGTGATCACGTTTTTACCTGTTGCCAGATTTTTTCCTTGATGGTTTTCGTTGTATTTTAATTTAACATCAAAATTGTTCCCCATATGTGTGAACACCCTCTGTATCTATACATGCAGAGGATCTATGCATCTTCTATCTATGCATCCATGATATCTATACAGCTTTATTAGTCCTTTAAGTTATTTTTATATTGTTCTCCAACCAAGATGATAGGTAAAAAATTACTTTTTTTTAAATTGAAAACTCTAAAAGATATATATATATATATATATATATATATATATATACAGTCAAACCTCGTTAACATGAACACGCTTAACGTGAATTACTTTTAACATGAATTGTTTTCACAGCCCCCTGTAAAAACGAATACACAGATTTGATACTGATAACATGAATTACTGTTAACATGAACAAAATTTTGATTCCCCTTGAGGTTCATGTTAACGAGGTTCGACTGTATATATATATATATTATTATTACATTTAATATATATATATTATTACATTTAATATATATATATTATATATTATTTTAGATTACTCACAAAGAAAAAATCATCTCTCTACGAAAAATATCAATAATGTATTTAAATAATAATTGAATTTTATTAAAAGCGATAAATTCGCTTCAGCCGTTTCACTATATACTTCAGCCTTTTAGAAGCCGATAATTTCAGCGGTGTAAGCGCACAGTTTGTTTACATGTCTGTTAAATTTATGATTATTTTATATTATTTCTGGATGCAGTTTTAATTAATTTCATTATGAATATTAGACAGAAACAAAAGGTGAGCTATTTACATTGATTTATCTGTAGACGGGTAATTTTTTCTTATTCCTCTACATGCTATACAGATGACAGATTCTAAAAAAATCATGATTGAAAATTATTTAAAAAAAAAAAAAAAAAAAAAACCATGATAGAGTTTTTAAACAAATCGCATTAAAAAAAAAAAAAAAAATCTTATTTTTTTTTTTTCAATTTTCTGTATAAAAATTGAAAATGTCCAATGTTTAGAAATTAAAAGAATGGAAATTTAATCTTTAGGTATTTGCAACTTCAAAATAACATTACGAACGTACACGTTTATTTTTTACAATATATATGTTATTAAGACTAATGCATGCTGGGTAAATCGTTGTAAATAATTTAGATGCTTAATAAAAACGAGAAAATGGAATGTTTTATCTCATTCACTTAGTATATTAAGAGTAATAAAAAATATCATATATTGCAAAACAGTCTATCGTGTAATTTTAATCAGCTTGAATCAATTGCAATTTCATTAAATCGCATCTTCAACAGCAGTTTACTTAATCTTTCGGTAGAGATACTGTATTATTTTATATGCACTTACATAAATTAAATATAGTTTTCGTGTGTTATCATAGATGCATTAAATTTGGAAAACGTATATTATTTTGAACATTATTATCGTTGGCTGTGTAATTAAACTGAAATTTTATCAAAAATTAATTATTAAAATTCTGCGCTGATGTAAAATATATTTAATAAACTATTTTTATGTTAATCTATACTACTATTATAAAGAGGAAAAAATTGTTTATTTGTAGGAGGTAAGCTCTGGAACTACCGAAACGATTCCAAAAGTAATGGTATCAAAATGATGGTGTTAGTCCAACTTAGAACATAGGCTATATCTTATGTCGGTGCCACTACCCAAAAGGGGGTGCAATAGCAAAAAACGTTCTAAAAATGCAATTTTTGCGTTACTGAAGGGCCTAGAAATATCAATTTTGGAATATTAGTTACTTATGAGATATAAACGATGTCTAAGAACAGTTCTTAAACAATTCGAAATTTAAAGGGTGTGAAAATGCACAAAAAGCGTCTAAAAAACGTTCTAAATGGTAGTTTCTACATAATCTTAGGAAATACCAAACCGATTTAAAAAATATTGGTGCCAAAATGATGGTGACAATGCTTGCTCCAAGATAAGCTATATTGTATGTCGGTGCCACTACCTCAAAGGGGGTGCAGGAGCAAAAAACGTTCGAAAAATGCAATTTTTGCGTTACTGAAGGCCTAGAAATATGAAATTTGAAAAATTAGCTACTTATTAGGTATAAAGAATTTGTAAGAACAGTTCTTAAACAATTCGAAATTTAAAAGGGGTAAAAATGCGCGAAAAGCGTTGTAAAAAACGTTCTACATGATGGTTTCCATACAATCTCAGGAAATACCAAACCGATTTTAAAAATAATGGCATCAAAATGATGGTGACAACCCTTGCTCCAACATAGGCTATGTTTTATGTCGGTGCCTTTACCCCAAAGGGGGTGCAGGGGAAAAACGTTCTAAATTGCGGTTTTTGCGTTACGGAAGGGCCTAGAATCATGAAATTTGGAATGGTAGTTAGTTATAAGATATCAATGATCTCTAAGGACATTTCCTAAAAAAATCGAAATTTAAAAGGGGGTAAAAATGCGACAAAAACGTTGTAAAACACGTTCTAAATTATTCCGATTCCTATGCAAAATCAGGAAGTACTGAACAGATTTCAAATATAATGGTGTAAAAATGATGGTGACTGACAGATCTTGCTCCAAGATAGGCTATATTTTATATCTGTTTCCACTAACCCAGAGGAGATGCAAGAGCAAAATAAGCGAAAGGCGTTCTAAAAACATTCTAAATGCCGATTTGTCAGCAATATCTCAGGAAGAATCAAACTGATTTCAAAAGTAATGGTCGAAAATTGATGCCGACAGCGCCTGCTCTAACATAGACTCTATTTTATGTCGGTATAACTATCAACTAGACGTTGCAGGAGCAAAAAATCGTTCTAAATTTCGATTTTTGTGATCGGTAGGGGCTAGCAACTTAAAATTAGGCAAGGTTCATATTTTTTAGATATAAATGATCTTTAAGAACAGTTTAGAAAAAATTGGAAATTTAAAAAGAGGTGAAAATGCGCGAAAAAGTTTCTAAAAACGTTCTAATTTGCGATTTCTACTCAGTTTCAGGAAATACCAAAGCTATTTCAAAAGTAATGGTTGCAAATCAATGGTGACAGTCCCTGCTATAACATAGGTTATCTTTTATGTTGCTGTCACTGCCATCTGAGGTTTGCAAAAGCAAAAATGTTTTAATCTGCGTTTTTTGCGTAACTGAGGGGTCTAACACTTTGAAGTATGGAATGGTATTTACTTACAAGATGCAACTGCTTTATAAGAACAGTCGAAAGAAAATTCCAAAACAAAAAATATGAGCGAAAAGCGTTATAAATTACAATTTTAATGCAATCTTATCAAATACCAAACCGATTAAAAAATAATGATGACAAATTATTGGTGATTGAACCTGCTCAAACATAAGGTATATTTTATGTCTCTGTCACTACCACCATAGGGTTGCAGGAGCTAAAAACTTTCTAAATTGCAATTTCTGCGATACTGAAAAGGCTAGAAACTTTAAATGTGCCATGGTAGTTACTTATAAAATATAATTGCCCTCGAAGGACTGTCGAAAATAAATTCGAATTAAAAAGGGGTGAAGCGAAGGGGAGGTGCGTGCGAAAAGCATTCTAAAAAAGCCCTAAATTACGATTTCTATGTAATTTCAGGGAACATAAACCGATTATAAAAGTAATAGTTGCGAATCAATGGTAACAGTCTCTGATCCTACACAGGCTATATTTTATGCCGATTATTCTACCACCTGGGGTTCAAAGGAACAACAAACGTTCTAAGAGAGGCCTTTAAAAGCTTTCTAAATTACGTTTCTGTGGAATATTAGGAAATAACAAACCGATTTGAAAATTAATGTTGGTAAATTAATGGTGATAGTTCCTATTTCAACATAGCTCTTTATGTTGAGAGAGGTGGTAGGACTTTGAATTTGACATGATAGTTAAATTTAAGATGTAAGAAGATGGTTTCTAAAAAATTCAAACCTTCAAATGAATATTGAAATGAGCGTATTAATTGAGCATAAAAGTTTCAAAATATTTTCTAAATTATTATTTATTTAGTTTTATTTCGTTTTATTAATTTAAGTCTCATTTCTGCTTCATGCAGAGTAATAATGATGTTTAATCAAACTATGTTTTAAATAGTAATTTTTGAATTATTCCTAAAATTACTAAGTAAATTTTAATAAAGTAAAATATTACGTTTTAATAAAATAAAAATTTAGTTAGTACCTTTTAATGAAAATTAGACACATAAATTTCACTTGGCATATTTCAACTATTACGCGAGCAAAGCCGCGGGGTTTGCTAGTAGGAAATAAAGTAAAATGTTGTGCCATAAGATAGAATGTTTTTGAAATTTAAAAAAATATTTATATAGAAAAATAGTTTTGAAAATTATTAGGAAAATGTTCATTTAGTAGCATTACTTTAAAATATTTTAATGAATTCCAAGAATAATTTTCATTGATAAGATATTTTAACTTAATAAAATATACTTTAAAGTTCAGCGAATTTTCTTAAACCAATTGGAACGAATATAATTTTCAAAGTACTTAAAAGTTAAAAATATATTTTATCATAATTTTCATCAATTGGCTTTTAGAATGCACCTATAATTTGACAGAAAACTTTATATTTTTGAGATATGAATCTTATAAATATTACTAAAATAGTATAAAACTTATTTTTTTGCTCATATGGATACTTATACGCAGTGTTGTAGTGGTAAAAAAAACCCCACGGGATATACACTTAAGGCAGGGAGTATAAGCTACAGTCGTGAACGTTCATAGCTACAGTACAAGCTATAGCTTTATTTGAGAAACAGAGGGTATACGGAGCTTCTTAAAAAATATACAATGTAGGCTGTATATACCATTGTATACGCTCTACTACATCGCTGCTAATATATGAACATGCCATAAGCTTGCTTAAGATGCCAAGTGCACATAGACAATCAAATAGCTTTTTTTAACAATACATATTCTTCACATTAAAACTTTATGTATTATTTAAAGTTGAGAGCAAAATATACTCATTTATGTAATTTTAATTAAATTTTCAATTAATATTCAGCAGTGAAATTACGCTCGAAATTACTGAATACTTAATACGTGATTTATGCTAACTAAGCGTAGAACTAACAGAGTGAAAAATGTCTATGCCGGGAATCGAAACCGGAACCCTTAGAATAGCGCTCCAAGTATTCTACCATTTAAGGTACAAGGACAATACCCAGCTTAGCATCTCTCACTCACATATATTGGTAAAACTGCAACTGCAGCACAACATGGAATAGTCTTCATTAGCACACAATTCTGTGGCAAAACATGAGATACCAATAATTCAGCATAGGTGAACACATATGTAATTTTAATTAATTTTTTAATTAATTTTCAGCAGTGAAATTAAGCTCGAAATCTTTGAATATTTAATACGTGATTTATCACATTGCTAACTGAGCCTAGAACTAACAGCGTGAAAAATATCTAAGCCGGGAATCGTACCCGGAATCATTAGAACAGCGCTCCAAGTGCTTTACCAAATAAGCTACGAGGGCGATATTCAGCTTAGCATCTCTCACTCACATATGTTGGTAAGGCTGCAACTGCAGCACAACATGGAATAGTCTTCATGAGCACACAATCCTGCGGCGAAACATGAGACGCAAATAAACATACTCATTTATATTAAAAAATGAATCTCATTCTGAAAATCCTATTACTGCTTTTTTTTAATTATTATTTATTTACTTTAAAATAATAAACGGTCAAGTGCGAGTATTACTCGCGCACAGAGGTTCCGTACAATAATATTTGAATTAGTAAGTATATTATAAAAAAATAACGTTGCTAAATGAATATTAAGACTTTGTAAAAACTATATGCTGGGCAACATATAACAATGATATGTTCCCACACCACGTTGGTTAAATCAAAGTAAAATTGCGTAATTTGTTATTTCTGTTTGTATAAATATTTTTTATAAAATATAATTATGAGTGTAAAATTATAATGTTTATATATTTAAGTAAAATAGGAGTGTAAGTTCATACAAAAATTATTAAGTTGATTTTAAATATTAAATATATATTTTAAAAAAATTGTTGTATCGTAGAATGAATGTATAATGTTGAATCTAGTTCGGATCTCAGATAACAACAATAGCCAGACGCCATGGTGTCGTTTTATGACAAGCCAGTGGAAAGTGGTGTATAATTAGAAATCGTAAAATAATAAAAATGTTGGAATAAATTTATGGCCTTAATAAAAGTGTTGGGATAAATTTATGGCTTTTCAGACCACCCAAACTTTAAGGCATATAATAATATTAAAGTATATGTAAGGGGCCATTTGCAGACTGTTAGCTAATAGGTCTATCGAAGGATAATGCAAAATCTTCTCACATCCAATAAGGGAGGAGCAGACAAATAGTTCCACCCACTGCAAGAGTTGGTGTGCCAGAAGAAAAAGGTTTGAAAAAGAGAGTCTGAAAAAAAGATGTCGAAGACGCAGGAGCTCTCCTGAAAGCCCGTGCAATGAATCCAGAATGCCCTAGTAATGCCCAGGCGAGATGGACATATCGGAGTGAGCCTAAGCAAGCCTAATTGAGGATGTCTTCCTGATGTTGAAATAAAGTGGATTGTTCTACTGAGGTCCGTAGCTATGCATCCTGCCATCCCGATATCGCCGCTCTGATAAAAAGCTGATTCCAGATGACATATGGATATGATCCTTAGCAACGCGACAACTCTGAATTTGATGAATAAAGGCCACCATCCCGTATATGATATAAGGTATTACCTTAAACTCTTTCTTATACCACTTTAAATTATATAAGAAATTATAAATATCCTTTTATGATATTTCATGGTAGAGAGCAATCTGAGATCCAACAAAACCAATAATTAAATATAATTAAGGTAATTTAAAAATGAAAGAGAATTAGTTTTTTTTGCAAAAAGAAAAATATATAGTAATAAGAGTAAATGAAAACATTGTCTTTTTTTTTTAAGATTAAATATACATGAAATAATGAGAAGCAAACAAAAGTGTTGCTTTCTTTTTTTTGAATTAATATTATGTGTTTCTGTATATAGTTGTGTTCAATGTAAATAAAATATTTAATCAATTTTTAAAAAGTTTCTGTAATTTTTTTAATTGATAATGTTTAAGGTGTGTCAACTTATTTTTACAGCTTAAATTTTAGTTTAATTCATAAGTGGAAGAGTTCGTCTAAATAATTCACAACGCCAACTCTTAATTTTATTCGTAATTAATTAAATTTAATAATTACATTTTTACGCGGATTATAATTTAATTTTATTAATGCTTCGCGTTGCTCTTCTACTAGAATTACGTAATTACGATCACCTATGTTATTTGAATTTATCTAAGGTATATAAAATTATATACCAATTTACTATGAGGTTGCTGGGATGATTTGGACCAATTAACAATTTTGGATGTAAATTAAATAGGAAATAAAGAAGTGTAATTATCTGTCCAGCACTATACAATGTAGGGTTGGCTATAGCTGTATACACTAGAAAAGTATAAACGGATATACCACGAAAGTTCAAAGAGATATGGAGCCTAATTAATATCAAATATAGCTATTCTGTACAACTCTTTTTTTAATCTTATCCTAATCTGTTTAAAATGAATTTAATTTGGTGCTGACAAAAAAGTAGTGGATATTTAAACTTCATTTGGCATTTCATAAATCTAAATTCAGCGTAATAATAATCTTTTCTTATTACAGTGTACCTAAAGCTAAACTTTGAACAAGGGTTTTGCTTTATCTTAGCATTGTGCTAAGCGTGATTCGAAAGGGCGTCGCAAATTTGCAACACCGCTTTGGTCCGTGCCGCGTTTTTCCATATAGGTCTTTAGTTAACCTTTAAAGACACGGTAGGTGTATTGAAAGAGCCACTTAATGCAAACTAGTCACGAATCTCATAGTATTTATGCGATTAATTATCATTAAATTAGTCTGTTTTTAACAATTTGACGTTTTTGCTTTTATACAGCTAGTGGGAATTGCATCACACAAATATATTCTTAAAATTTGTTAACTAGGCTTTAAAAACTGATGGAGCTGCCGTCCCTGTCATTATGTATGTCCAAACCGTCCATGTCTTTAACGGTTAATATCTCGACAAATGACCAACAATGTTTTACGAAATTCATGATCAACAATGGATTTATACTTCTTTTATGATAGGTATTTCAGTGCTGCTCAACACTTTTGCTGAACGCCCGTAAATCGAAACTTGTGTGCAACGGAAAAATGCGCTTTCCTCAAAAACTATGTAGCCTATGGTAATCGCTTTAATTTTCTTCCAAAGTTTAAACTAACGTCTACTGCTTCTAATTTTTTCATAATTTTAGTTTCAGTAGATTCGGAATTAGATGGTAGGGGTGGGGAAATATATTTGCACTACATTTTCGACCGAAACTTTGAAAATATAATACCTAAAATTAAAAGAAATGTATTTTTAACTTCAGCGTTACGAAAGCTTTCACACAATATACACAAACAAGATTCTTTTCCAAGTAACTTAATTAGCCCCTCTACATTTTCCCTAAATATATTTATGAATATTTATTAATCTGTAAATATGCGGGCTAATATTCTTTATTACTTCCCCCAATTTGAACTTTTCATGTTCCATAGTTTACGAGTAAAAGGGGTGTGACAGACACAGGAGTGATCTTATAATGGTTACGTTTTTACTTTTTAAGTACGGAACCCTTAAAGGTTTCAGTTACCGAAAAAATATTATCGAACAACACTTTGCAGACTTTTGTCAAACGTCCGTTCAAATTTTTCCAAATACAAAACGCAGGATATGTCTACGAAGTTTAAACGACGATTTCTTACTTTGCACGAAATATCAATCTTCGAAAATTGTATGAGATATTTACAAGGAATTTCATTTTAAGTAATAAATATCGTATCGTATAAAGGAGATATTGCGTTCTTGCTGTTCACGATATGGAAGAATGTCTTTCACAACAAAAGGCTACCGATTAAGAGAAAAGAACTTCAAATCGTACCATGTTTGTTAATTATTATGTCTGCTGGGTAACCATGTCTCAAATCACCGCCTCTTGAATATTAGGTCTAACCGTTGATAAAAAATGCTAGCTACGTAGGCGATTATTTTCCAGTGTTTGTACGTTTCCTTGAATTCTCAATCCAGTTATTTTTTAAAAGAATACTTCGCCTTGTTTAATCTCAGAAAAAGAAGACGAATAATGCCTTTAAAATACCTCAGTTTTTGGCCGGACATAAGTGTTGGCTCACAGCTACTCCAGCCAGGGAGTGCCCAGAAAATGAGCTGACGCAGGGAGACGAGGGGATCCCCATACCGATGTCTAAAACTTCTCCCGACACTGCACTCTAAAAACGACATTTTCAAAACTGAGTAAAAAATACTCAAATCTGAGTATGTCGCATAGTCAAAATGGTTCCGAAACAAAATTACTCAAGTTTGGAACATGTATATACTCATTTCAGAAAATGTCGACGTACTCAAATATGAGCACTTAACGCTTTATTCATGATGTTTATTCACGATTATACATGATGTTTGTATTTATATATAGTTGATGGTTGTCAAATCCTATCTGCGAAGTCTTTCCTTTACGAATTCATCCATTCCTCGATTTCAAAGGTTGAAGAATAAAATTTACGCTTTCGCGATTATATTACGACGGCTTTTAATTGTTCTTCCGCGAACACGATAAAAATGTAGTTCGCCACATTTCATGTTATAAATTGTTACTGAAAGGAGCGTTTCGTTCGAAATCATAACAAATGATATAATATGAATAAATTCAACTACCCTAGTAAAATTTACTACGTTTAACGAATGAAAAGTAATTTTGTTTGAAACTGAGTATTTCTAGTGTTTCAGAATTGAAAGCATTGGGTCGTCATATTTGAAATAAAAAGTTTCATAACAAAATGAAAACATAGATTTACTCAGATTTGAAAGTGTCATTTTCCTCAGTGTGGCACCGGGAGATCCTGCATAGCCATCCCGCACACCGTGTCTACATTAAGGAGTAACTGGGCTTTGTCCTACAGAGCCCGTTCTTTCCTCAGTCTTTGCTCTAGATAATTTGGTAGCTATGGTCCTATCCCAATAGCTAGTCGTTGCTCAAAGTTACCATTTGACCATGGTCGGCACTGAGATTGAACTAAGAAGCTTATAGACAGGGAGCCGGCAGCGCAGACAATCACCTCATCAAGTTCACGGATGAAATTCTAGGATTAGTTAAACCTTGATTCGCATATTAAAACGCAATCGGTCTGCCAAGTCATATTTTGGTGGAAAGTACCGGAAAACCCGCTTTTAGGGGCTGACTCGTAGGTTTACCATTGTGTTTTCCTGCTCCCAGTCCTCATGTTTCATACCTTTGGGTACAGGAAAACACAATGGTAAACCCCCTAGTCAGGCGCTAAAATCGGGTTTTCCACCAAGATATGACTTTGCATACCTATTGCGTTTTAATATGCGAATCAAGATTTAACTAATCCTAGAATTTCATCCGTGAACTCGATGAGGTGATTGTCTGTGCTGCCGGCTCTCGATCTATTCTTTATACACCTGGTACCGTGAACCAGGGTGGGGTGTCCGAGCACTCCTCCATACTCCTGGCCTGTATTTATAGTACCATTACTTATGTGGTTATAACTTCAGACCATTCAAAAGACTCCATTGCTGGACGTTAAGCCATCTCGGAGGCTTGCATTCGCCCATATCCGGCCAGCGTCACATTAAACGCTACCTCGTCTTCTGCCGAACTCCGGGTCATCTTCCCCACACAAGGGACCGATTCATGACAATCCGGAGTGTCTGTTGGCTTTGGATTACAATAGGTTCTGCGTAAAATTTGTCATAATGATTTAAAATAAAAAAATCTGCACGTTACGACACATATGATTTATGATCCATGTAAAATCAAAAATTTCATTAAACTATTGAAGAATTTAGTTTTACTTTTCTTCATTCAAATTATAAGAAATATTTTTTATGTTAAAGATTGAAAAATCATGCAGTAATAGAACGTAAAATACTTCAGGTAATGAAAATTTCCTTTTATGTTACTAGGTTTAATTTTTCCAAATCATTGCTTCTCCTTAACTTGCCTTCATTATAAAAAAAGAATAATTCCTTTTTATTAAGTATATGTTTAATATTGAATACAGGCATTAAAACTAAATAAATAAATTTAATGTTCTACATTTTAATTTAAGAAGGCAATGTGATGTAAATTTAAATTATATTAGATTTCCTTTCTCAAAATGAAAGAGGCCGTTAAAACTAAACGTTTTCCAATGTCTTTTTTTTTTTTTCATGCATCACTTACATAACCCTTAACTAAACTAAATTCTAATTAAAATATTTTACATTTGAGCGTGTTTAAAAGGTTTTAAAGAAATCAAATCAGTTTTCTTGAAAGCACGTATTCTATAACTTGTAAAATTGTCTTTTTATATGCATAAAATTCATTTAATAAAATTTTTAGTTTTATTAAGGATATTATAGTGTATTATAAAGTGTAAATGATGCATTAAATTTATTAAATTCTACCTCAATACATACATTCATTTTAATGTAGATTAAAGTGGTACAAATGGAAATATATATGATATTTTAAAAATAATTGGATTTTGTTTTTATAATTGATTCTCACATTTTTTTTCTACGTATTATTAGCACAAAATGAACTGAAAAGAAATATTTTAAATTTTGTGTCATATTTCAGAGAATTTAAAATTTTCTATCAGCTTTATTAAACACGACTACAATCCATAATAATCGAGGTTTGTTTATTCTTGTGAAACTTTTAATATAAAAAATACTAAACTTTAGATACGACATCGCCCAACAAGGATTAGGTCAGCTTATTGTTGAAAAAAAAAAAAAAAACACCAAACGTTTAGAGAAACTGACATTTTTTACATTAAAAACCCATAGATTTTACGCTGCAGTATCATTATACAGGGTGCAAAGGAAAGCTGCAGCTATGCAAGTGAGGAAACGGCATACTAAAGCGACTACGCCCGATTTAATGCAAACGACAGCAGCGCCTCTAGAGGCAAAATTTGGAAGATAGCCATTGAAATCGAAAACGAAAAGAGAAAAAATTTCCAGTTAGACAGTTTTAGGGCATGAATTAATTAGTACGAAACGGCATTTCATTTACATGGATAAGATAAATCTTCGCCTGTATACCAAAAATATCCGAAATCGATGCACTGCATTTTGTGTAAACCTTTGAATGGAACAGCCAGAAGTATGAAGACATACGCATAATTTATTGCATAAATACGCATTTATCTCAATACATTCTGATAACATCACACACAAAGACAAACTGTCTCATAGTGATAAAAAGTTAATATTCAGTGTATTCGAAAAGTTCGCCATTGCTCACGATATAAGTTTTGTATTCGTGAGAGTAATTCTGCATGCACATTTCTCAGCATGGAACGTGTATTGCAAGCCTCTTCAATACGATGACATAGATTTAACTCTTTCAAGGGCGGTGACTAGATAGTCTAGCCACTTAATTTTAATTCTAAAACTGACAATGGCACCAAGAATATTTTAATAAAATTTTGCTTTTGTAATGGAAGTTCAAATTAGCGGGATTTTATTTTATAAGAAATTTTTTTGAATATTCTGGTGTCTCAATTATTTCAACAGTTGACGAACGGAATTCTTCTGCCCCTGAAAGGGTTAAACTGAAATTTTAAATGAATTGGAAATTAAATTTTTACAGACATTACAGCACAGTACAACGTCACAATCTGCAATTGTGCACTGCTACATTTACGGAATGTGAATATGGAAAGTAGAATCGTCGCTCATCGATTTGGGACATTTTTCGGTATTCAGGCAACGATTTATCTTATCCGTGTGAACCAAATGTAGTTTCGTACTAATTAATTGAGGCTCTAAAACTTTCTAACTGGAAATTTTGCTCTATCTCTTTTCGTTTTCGGTTTGCAATGGCTATCTTCCAAGTTTCGCTACTAGGGGCGCTGCTGTCGTTTGCATTAGGTCGGGTGTTGTCGCTTTACTATACCGTTACCTCACTTGCACAGCTGTAGCTCTCTCCATTCGCAAGTATTTTCAGGTTAAAGAGACTTTCCTTTGCACCCTGTATAATGTGTGGCTATTAATTTCCAAGATTGGTCAAGTAACTTCTGAACTATGAATGCACAATATATAACTGTTTAATATGTTTCAAAGTAAGTTCTGTCTGACTTATTAAAATTTTGCGCGCATTTATACACTTGTTTGAAACAACTTGCAAAGTCATCATTGGGAGTTTTATTAGTTTCAGACGTCACGCAAGTCTGATTGTTGTCCTTGAATCAAAAATCGTCGAAAAGGCGAAACCATTCAAAAATGTGAGAACGTGATAATGCGTCATCACCGTACACGTACTCAACATTTTACGTGTTTCGCTATCCTCTTTTCCCAATTTAAACAAAATTTAATAATTTAACATTTATTCTCTGCTCCTTTCCTTCAGCAGCAAAGCTTTGACAGCGTACATTTGCTTTTGTGTTTCAACACAAGAAAGTAAAACGCGAATTGACGTACAGCGCATATATAATGAGCAGATACGTGACCACACAAATAATATGGTTAACCAACCACCGAATTTTCAATTCTGTTAATTGTTACGACAGTCCTAGAATTTAATAGCCGCACACCTTGTGTATTATATTACAAGAAAATATTATGTCTGTGTTTGTGTATGCAAATTTTATCTAAAAAACAGCTCTAACGATTTTGACAAAATTTGTGTCATACCGTTTTGAGGTATGAGAAGACTATTGAGCTAGATCACATGCTCAAGAAAAGGGTTTCTTTTTATTTTAGGGTTTCTTTGTGTCAATGCATTTCAATAGGAATGAAGGTTGAAACAATTATTATGTTGTTAAACAGTTGAGAGTAAACGAAGACCCAAAGGCAACATTTTCCCAAGTTTGCGGATATTTAGCGAAATATTGGCGTGGTTCTCGAGATATAGCGGAAAATCGACTTTAAATGTTACTAATGCAAAAATACATACTCGGCGCAAAATGAAAGAATGCCCCCCAAATTTAGCGATATTTTGCGAAAAAAATGGGTTTCAGAATCTGAAGGAATTTTACAGAAATTCCCTATAGGAGTCGAGATATATCATTCAATTAAACAGAGTTCATAAAACGTTCTCGAAAACAGGATTCAATCAGTCACGTTACACAGAATTTCTCAATGTGTACATCGGTTTTCCCGGCTGATGATATATTTGCATTTAATCGAAGAGCCGGACACTTTGCTCTTCCGGTACTTTGAAGATTACCAATGAAAAAATACCTACACGGCTCAAAATGAAAGTATGTCCCCAAATTTAGTGATATTTTGCGAAAAACTTGGGTTTCAGAATCTGAAGGAATTTTATAGAAATTCCCAATGGGAGTCGAGTTATAGGATTCAATTAAACAAAGTTCGTAAAACGTTCTCGAAAAGAGAATTCAACCAATCAGGGTACACAGAATTTCTCAATGTGTAGCTCGGTTTGCTCGGCTGATGGTATATTTGCATTTAATCGAAGAGCCGGGCACATTCGCCTTGCATAAAATGTCTCTCTCTGGAAAAATTTCCAAATATTAATATAGATTCTATCGATGGTGAATTTAATTATGAGTCTGTGTTTTCCCCATGTCAGTGGCTCACGCAAAAGTATTCCATCTTGTGCCGCGTTTGTAGTCTTGCCAACCAGTAATAGTGAGAAGTTCCAGTCTGGGTATCGTTCCATGTGGTTTAGTCGCTAGAACGTCAGTGCGCTATACTGATGGCCCGGGTTCGAGTCCTGGCATGGAATATTTCTCACTAGGTTGGCCTTTGCACCTTTTAAGCAAATAATTTGAAATTTAATTTTCATTTGAGATACATTTACATTTAATCGAAGTACCCGATACATTCATGGGCAGTCATTTGTGAACAAATTTTGTCGCGTTCGGGATCCTCAACGGCCTGCAGTTTTCATAACTTGTCGCGCCCGTGGCCCTTACGGGCTGCAATACTCATACCTTTAGCTACTATATTGTAGTTTCCTCCTTCATTTTGTTGCTTTTGGGATTATTTTAAATGATTCAGCGCTCAATAGATGGCAGTACTAAATTGAAAAATGTGATTTTAACGAATCTTGAATCAAGATAAATATCAGTGGCGTGGCGTCCGGTCATCGCTGGATGCGGCGATGACCAAGCAATATTTTAAAACTCTTAATAAGCTTTTAAAACTCTACGATCCAGTTTTAGCAGAACCTTTGGAGTTCATGTATAAGTGAAGGTAAGATTTAAAGTTCCTTTTTTGAACATTCAACCATTGAATTTTAGAGTTAATAATTTTTCACCACAAACTTAAATAATTGCGATGACCACCGAAAATTTTCACGCCACGCCACTGATAAATATATCGGTCAGTTTGACATGGTGATTTAAAGCAATACGGACCTTTACCTGTAATGTAACTACAACATTGCTGGAAAGGGTACGAACGCCATTGCGCTATAATATTTTCTTATGTGTCAGGCAAAATTTGGGATGTTAAGCAGCATTTATTATAGTTGATCATTTACTGTAAGATTATGTAAATAACGATAGAACAACGTGCAATATGCTATAACATTTCATGAAAAAGGAGCTAACTAAGCAAATCTTAACAAAATTCGTCTAACCGATCTTTAAAAAAATATAATCGTTTATTTCGTACTTTTCTAACTAATCGTGCGATTCCCATCAAAATACCTTCAGTAGAACTCAAGTTATAAGTTGATGGTACGAAATGATCACTTGCATTTCATGTATACAGGGCACTTAACTGACTTTTTCTATTACATTTTTCAAAACCATACACACACACACACACACACATATATATATAGTAAATGTATTGCATTATTTTCAATGAAATGCATTTTAGAAAATGATATTTAACATATGAATCATTATTTATATTTTGTTAAAAGTTATTTTTATGTTTTATTAGGTTGAGCAAAAAGGTTCTGGGAAATTTTTAATCTAATAGTTACCAGAATTTGTATCGTATATAGTTGTACTAGTGGTATATCTATAGGAGTTCAGGGATTTTGGCTCCAAAATGCCTGTTGAAGAGTATGATTTGCGTGTGCTGATCCGGCATTATTGGTGAAAAAGTCTAACGATTCTGAAAGCCGTCGATGAGATTAATGAGGGTAAAGGTGTAGGAATTTTTCGATTCCAAAGAGCCGCCATGTTACTTCCAGCAAATCCGGAATCTGGTAGAAAGTCGTGGACTATGACGGTCTCTACTTTGAAGAATAGTCCTCGTTGCCTTTGTTGTTAATTTGCTCATAACAACGCAACTTTCACAAATTTTCCAGACGTTTTTGCTCAACCTAGTAAAATACGTAACGAAGTCGTATTTACACAGATATTGGAAATAAAAATAATACTTTCATGTGCAAATTAAAATGAACTGAAAAGACTTAAATGTATTTTATCAAAGAACATTATTTGTCGCTTTCGTTATGTAGCTATATTTACTATGCTACTGAAAGTAAAATATGTCATTTTAAATACGGTAGAATTACCTCTATAAAAATATATCTTAAACTTATGTCTATGAAATATATAGAAAAAGACAGAACACATAGAAATTAGAAATACATAGAATACGATAAAATACTGATATTTAAAGACTATACTGCATGATTTTCAATGAAATGCCTACATTTTCAAAAATTTCCTTTAAAACACAATTTTCTATTTACATACCCTTTAAACTTATTTCCATGTTTTAACAAAATTGAATTAAAGCAAATATTTCATCAATATTGGGAGATAAAATACATTTTCGTGAGTGAATAATAAAGAACAAAATAGTCTCTAGTCTCTGTTATAAACTGAAAATAATATTATCTTTTATTATGTAGCCTTAAATATGTTATTGAAAGTAAATTACATTTTTTAAATACGCGAGTTTATCTCTTTGAAAATTAAAATTAAAAGAAATTGACATGACAATACACATTGCATGTGGTTTATAAGTTAATTATTTTTATCACTCTCCATTCGTATACTTCTAATTCCCTTTTGAATAATAAAACCTTTCATTGCTAAATCAAAAAATACGTTTCCTCTATATCTTTTGAATAATATATCTGAGAAACAGTTGGAGAATGCGTTAGGAGTTTATTTATTTTAATGAAAAATCATTAGAAAATTCCCATTCTCAATAAATACACGTAAGTAAATAATTAAGGCATAAAAGTGATAAAAGGATATTGTCTGCAATAAATAAGATTTTTATTGTTATTTGTATTGCTGCATTTCGAAGTTGAAATAGCAGCTTAATAACGTAATCTGACTTGAGAGTGTGAACTATGATCAACCGATTGTATACGAATAGAATAAATTTAGTAGACTATGTTATGTTAGAAAAAGATAATTAAATATATCAATAATCTATTAAACACATACTTGAAAAATATAAAGGACTGAGTAACAGACATGTTAATTAAATATAAATGCTTATATTTAAAATTTTATTTTCCTAAAAATTCTATGGAACGCACATTTTTAATAAATAATGGTTAACACTTCGCGATCCAATCCCATGTCTGACTCGGGATCATCTTTTTTGCGAAATTTGTTTTGGCACCAGTAATAAATAAGACTAAAATTTGATTTATTTAATTAGAGAATTTTTGAAATTATGTAATTGAAGGTAACTTCTTTTAAAAAGTGGTGCCAATCGAATAAAAGTTCTACAAGAGTTAGCAGGAATTATAAACATCATGAATACCGGCTTTGAAGGCACTAAGGACCCAAGCATTAGGAACATTGGAAAATATTTTTATTTAAATATAAAAAAAATAACATGGATGCATATTTAATTTTAGTATCGCAGGCCAGGGTTCCTTAGATTCAAGGGTAACTTAGGAATAAATTAAAGTGTTTTAATTAATTTAATCTGGATTGTGATGAGCGGCTACATAAATATTACTCACCAGTGTGAAACAATAATAGCTGGATAACTGTATTAAAACGCCATTAATCCTATAAAACATAATACACACGCACACAGATACACATATTTTGAAAGTCATTAACACGTTCACTGCCATGAGCATCACCGGTGGGTCTTAAGACTTTTTCAGTCTGTGCCGCGAGCACCAGCCGTGAGTCACAGGTAGATTTTCATATAATATTAAATAAAAGTCGTGGCAGGTCAGCAGTGACTTTGTATGTGGCACTCTGGGATAACTGTAACTCACTATACTTGTATGAACGTACTCCGAATTACGTATACTGTATTTATTTCACAACAAATAAACCCTTTACAAACACTTTAATCAGTCTATTTACTTTCTTCTCTATTTACAAGAAAAAAAGTACTGGATTCATGAAAATTTTCGAATTCCGGTTTTCGATGGATTTACAAGTTTTAGGGGTCAGAGAACCCGAAAAACATGTTTTTTACAAAATGTCTGTCTGTGAGACTGTGAGTCTGTCTGTCTGTTTGTGATACAAATTTTGTGGAAGCTCTCAAGACCTAATGAACTGAATTTAATAAAAATTTATATTCAGTTAGCCCCTGATATAAATTGGTGCTGGTTAGTTTTTGGTGAAAATAGCGCAACAGGCTCTGTAGCATTTTTCACGATTTCCACAAGAGCTCAATCTCAAGAAATAACGCACGAATTTTCATCAAATTTTAAATTCAGATATACTTTGATATGAATTGGTGCTAAATTGATGTAATTTCTTGTATTATTTAAATGATTTAATTGACGTGATTCATATAGAAGAAAGTTTCGTGATGGTCACAACATAGTAGTTACGTTTGTCACCCTGGTGATCAGTTTAAATTCCTATGGGGGTAGTGCACCTGTTAAAGAAGTAAATTAATGAAAGTACTGTTAAAATTTCTTCTGATTCATAAAAATACAACACACCTTAGAATCGTATGAATTCGAGAGCCTTTTTTAACTCAACCTGTATTACATTACTATTAAAAATGTTTCTTTTATTAGAAATGTACATTTTTCATTAACTGTTAATCAGCTTCTTCAACTTTTAATCAGTTTCTAATTAAAGCTGGACCATTTATGTGTGTATGAAAACGAAGAAAGAAATACTGCAAAAAACCTTTATATCAATAAATGTACTTTAACAATTTGTATAAAAAAAATCTCATTTTCCCAATTTTTTCTCCTGCCATATTTATTAATTGAAATGCCCTGGTCAAAGAATTGATAAAACCGTTGTTGGCAATATTTGCATGTATTTAGTATTAAAAAGCATTCTGAAAAATTCAATTTGAGATTATTTTAAAGAATTTAAAAAAGAAAATACTCAATAATTGTTTACTGAACGTCTTACTTTTATATAATGATTCTTAGTATTATATCCAGTTAAATCGAAACGTAACGTTATAAAATGTTGTTTAAAAGAAAAAAGAGCGTGCATAAATAATTACACTTTCAAAGATAAAACGAACATTGTCATGTAAGTGGAGACTCCTTAAAGTAAATATTAATTCTTTAAGTGCCGGGGCGTGCGGAGAATATCCAGTCTCATCGGTTGAAGGCAGTGGGGTGCTCAACTCTACGCGTGTTCCGATAGATTTTCATTTAAAAGCAAAAAATCATAAAATTTGTGGGTGCACGCTGCCGAAGGCATTAAAGTCCCCTGATTTTGGATCGTTTAGAAAGATTTTCGTTCTTAATTTAAAATCCTTTAACATCGTTTTTATGTATTTTTTAAGCTATTATCATGGTCCCAGGCAAAGCCAGACGGATCATCTAGCAATGCATTCAATTCTATGGTAAGACAGATCGCACTCTGAAAAGACAAGCGACAAAAAAGTCATATAGGTGACAAATTCTAGAGTTCAAATCGGTTTCTTCTTTGTTAACAGGGTGAAATGTCTCTTGACTCACGCTCTTCTGTAGCTTGTCTGTTCACTGTGCAATCTGTCTTCTGCCACTGGCATCTAGAAAATAACATGTGGATCTAGAAAAAGTAGTTCCATGTCATCCTTATAAATTTTAGTTCCCTTTGATAGAGAGTTCTAATTATCTCTACTGAAATTCAAGAGCGTTTTCGTATAATATTGTGGTCAAACATACTTAAAAATCTCTGCAAATAAACGCACACACAGATTTGGTGCAGATCGGTATTACGATTGTGTAGGGTTTCTCGTAGACTACATGCGCTTGACCAGATTGTGACTTGTCGTCAGTACTGCTTCTTCCACTACGAAAATCCCTACACCGTTGGAATACCGATCTGCGTGACATACAATCCGTGAAATACACTTCGTGGCATACATATTTTGCATTCGACGATAGACTTCACTAGCACTCGCATTTTTCGTTGTTAAAAATTGCACGACCGCGCGTTGACACGGTTCGGAGGCATCCAGGATGCGAACGATGCCTTTAATGCGCTCCCGCGCTATCACACACGCATCTGGCGGGATCTGACGATACCGCATGCATTCCCAATACTCTGCACCCTCTATAGGACCATGCACAATAATCTTTCTCTTTAAATGGCTGAGTCATTACAGCAAAGCCACTTTCATTTGGGCGATTAAAGATTCCTTAAAATTTGAATTTTTTATTATTTTATACAAATTGAAAAAAAATATTATTTCAACTGTTTAATGACCTTCTTACTTTTATATAGTTATACTTTTTTTATAGCCAGGTAAATCGAAGTATTAGTAAATGTTGCCTAAAAGAAAAAAAGTAGAGTGCATAAATAAATACACATATTTAATTTCAAAGATAAAATATATGCAGGTTGTCCCAAAAAGGAGTACCTATTTTCAAAAATGAATATATAACAAACGAATGTAGTTATTAAAAAAATTCTTAAAGGAAACGGGTGGGTGAAGTCTGGAATTTTGTTTAGAACGCTTTATTATAATAGTTCGAAATCTGACCGACATATGGCGCTACAACACATTTTGGTGGCTATATGGCCAACGAATACACATTTTGAAGAATTTACACAACGACAACTAATGTTTCCCTTGAAATGGTTACTACTGAACTTTCACTGACCACGTCTACTTCTGTCTGACCTTCATGCAGGCTCCGTTTGTTCATATATGGCCACCAAAATGTGCTGTATCGCCATCTGTCTGCCAGATTTTTAACTATTATAATAAAGTATTCTACAAAAACATGTATAATGATCACTTATAAACAGATTAAGTAAAATAATGCTATAAAGTGATAAAATATCAATTATTAAGATTGACGATCTTTTCGTCGCACCAACGGCGACATTTTCAAAATCATTCACGATAGAAAATATTTTCACATAATTCAAAAATAATAAACATAGTAAACATAGTCACGAGGCATGATGCATAATGAAAACATTGCAAACATAAATTAAATTAAAATTAAATTAGTTATTTGTGAGCGTGGATTAATTTTCATATAATTTAACAAATAATAACATGGTAAATAAGGTCACGAGACAACATGCATAATGAAAAATATTGCAAAACATAAAATAAAAATTTAAATTATCTTGGCTATTTGCGAGCGTGGATTACTTTTTACTATTTTTACTAAAATTACATAGCATCTCTTTCCAAATTTTAGGTAAATCTAGGGACACTGAACCATTGCAAATATTCTTGTTGCGTAAAAATATCTCTTTTGATTCTCGGATTATGGATACACAATGGAGATATTTTTATGTTAAGGCGGTATTAAAAAAAAAAAAGAATACATATCCGTGCTCGACAACTCGAAATTTTCTGGCACATTTTTAGAATCATTTTTAAAAGAAACAATATAAAACTTGCAGACGTGATTTTTGAAGAAATTTATAAGAGACCTGTGTTATTACACTGCTCAAAGCAATTAAAGGATATTTGAAGTTTTATATAAAATAAAGATATAAACGAAATTTTTTTGCCGAAAATAGAAGAAGAGAATCACAAATGCAAATTTTTCTGGTTTTCAAACTGTGGAGTATGCAAATTTTGAGTTCGACGTCAAAAACGTCGCTTCAGCGGCAGCGAATGAAATTTGACTTTCAACTGGATAAAAGAGAATGAAGACAAGGATGATCGGCATTCAGTGATTGATTTGTTTCGATGAGTACGATGTCTCAGCGTCATTGAAAGTCATTTGAAAGATTCAGAAGCTTTGAGAATTGTTGGTAGGTTAGAAGGGGGCCAAACTCAAGCCGAAGTAGCGCAAGCCATTGGAGTGTCATTTCCAGGTTCTAGAACCGTTTTTTGGAGAGTGGATGTGCAGGCCGAAGACCAGGGCAAGGTCGTAGACGGGCAACAACGCCCAATGAAGATCGGTATTTAGCGTTAACAGCTCGGAGACACCGAACCATGAACGATACTCTTCTCCAACAACACCTTCGCTCGGCTACAGGCACCAAGATTTCAACTCAGACTGTCCGAAACCGGCTCCATGCTGTAGGTCTGTATGCTCGCCGACCGATGGTATGTGTTAGATTAACATCAAGGCATCGTCGCGACCGCAGGGAGTGGGCAACCGAGCATGTCAACTGGAGGAGAAATGAATGGAGCAATATTCTGTTTTCTGGCGAGTCCCATTTTTCTGTGCATCCGGATAATAGGCGTATTTTCATCTGGAGGGACCGTGGCAGTAGGAATAATCCTGCGTTCGTGCACGAAAGTGTCAGATTTGACGGTGGAGGAGTGTTGGTGTATGGTGTCATCTCCACTGACGGGCGCACTGACATCTACATCATTCGAGATGGAGCTCTGACTGGTCGCCGATATAGGGATGAGATCCTCAGACCTATTGTAGTCCCTTACGCTGCAGCAATCGGAGATAACTTCATTTTAATGGACGATAACTGCAGGCCACATCGTGCAAACCTGGTGGAGGACTTCCTTTTCAAGGAAGGAATCGTTCGAATGGAATGGCCAGCGTGTTCTCCAGACATGAATCCAATCGAGCACGTTTGGGACGCTCTAGGAAGACGAGTTTCTGGCCGCCAACAACCCCCACAAACTCTCAAAGAACTGGAAAGAGCTCTTATGGAAGAGTGGGGCACAATACCCCAACTCGTCATTAATAGCCTCATTGAGTCCATGCCTCAAAGGTGTTCAACGTTGCTGGCCGCCTGTGGAAACCATACCCCCTACTGAAAATGATTTTCTTTGAAGAAAACACCTTTTCTTATTCTTTTTTTCTCATATGCACAAATTGTGTTTTTTTCCTTTAGTACACAAATGCGCAATAAAATGCAATTTTTTCTGCCAAACATGTGTAATTTATTCTCATATAACCTACTATGTCTGTCGACCATGTATCAATCAGCTAAACAGTTTACCAGATACAAAATCCACCTAAAACTGCAATATCCTTTAATTGTTTTGAGCAGTGTATTTTTCGCACAATTAATTAAAAATTGATTTATAAACAATTATTTTCTCAGCAGCACAATATTTTTAGTTTCCAATACAATCGCTTATGAAAATTCGGTTCAAAATGCCCACTTTGACATAATTTTTTTGAAATATATTCTGCCTCTATCAAAAAATCGACCATTACGGTACGTTATATTGTTTCTGAATAAGAGAATCTACCAATTGTATGCGTTTGAGAGCAAAAATGAATTAAAAATGAGTCTGAAAATAAGCAGTTTGAATTTGAATACACCGTTAACAGGATGATTTTTTTTCTTCAACCGCTATGTATTTTTAATTTGTTTTTGCGGTAAGAATCGGTCCTATCAAAAACTTGTGAATAGAAATGTTGTAGATAATATTAAGAAGATATATAATAAATTCATGCGGTTTTTATATCTTGTGAATTGACGAAGTTATGGATTTTTTTCTTCTTCAAACCCCCTTTTTGTTTTCATTTTTCATTTTTTTTTTGGTACGAATTGGTTCTATCAAAAACTTGCCAATATAAAAGTTGTAGATAATATTAAGAAGATTCATAATTAATTTAATTGAATCTTGATTTAATATCTTGAGCGTTGAAGAAGTTATGCTTTGTTTCACCCTAAAGCCATATTTTTTGCGCCACGTGAGCCCATTTTTAATTTTATCAAAAATCTGTGATACATAAATTTTTGGCCCTATTTTTAGAACTAATAAAAACTTTAAACTGATTTGATATGTACAAAAATTAAGAGGTTGTGGGGATTTTTCGGTTTTCACAAAACCCCTTCCTATTTCCATCCCCTTGGTCTGATTTTGCCCTTTAACGAACTTGACCGAGATTTTATGCCCCTTCATTTTCTGTATCAGTTTGGAAAAGATTTGTGCAGAATTACGGAAGTTATCGTGTCCATAAAAAACTGATATATGTATATATATATATATATATATATATATATAGGTATGTACAGTTTTAGGTAGCTTTAATTTCAAAAAGCTACCTATTGCAGCCGTTCGGAGGAAAACGATTCCGAAAAATTTTGGTATATTTTCACCGATCATGACCCCTAGACCCCGAAACCACCCTCCGTTCAAAATTGATATATATATATGATCTTTGTCATACTGTAACTGTCGTATTTATGAACCGAATTAGATAAAATTTCGTGTGTACATAGTACATAACAATGTCTCGAACGAGTTCGTTGGTCAGCTTCATCCGCCATCTTGTTTCAAATTGGCGGCCATTTAAAAATTTAAAAAAAAATTAAATTTAAAATGAGGCACAAAAAAATTAGACATTGAAAAATATTTTTTTCTTATGTGTTTGGGCTTGATACAAAGTATCTGGAGCATTTTTAGTTTCGTTTATATCTTAAAAAATGCCTGAGTTATAGCACTTTGAATTTCTAGCATGGCTGACATTTTGAAACGATCTGATTTTTGTCACTCGATAATACACGTATTTATGAACCGATTTGGATGTGACAAGGCATGTGCATAGTACATAGCAATGTCTCGACGGAGTTCGTTGGCCAGCCTCATCCGCCATCTTGTTTCAAAATGGCGGCCATTTAAAAAATTAACAAAAATTTTAATTTAAAGTGAGGTACAAAATAATTAGAAATTGAAAAAGATTTTTTCCTTACGTGTTTGAGCTTGATACAAAGATTCCGGAGCATTTTTTGTTTCGTCTATGTCTTAAAAAATGGCTGAGTTATAGCACTTTCAATTTCTAGCACGGCTGACATTTTGAAACTTATCTGATTTTTGTCATGCAATAATATGCGTTTTTATGAACCGAGTTGGATGTGACAAGGCATGTGCATAGTACATAGCAATGTATCGACCGAGTTTGTTGGCCAGCTTCATACGCCATCTTGTTTCAAAATGTCGGCCTTTTAAAATTTTTTAAAAAGATTAAAATTTAAAATGAAGTACAAAAAAAAATTATAAATCGGAAAAGATTTTTTCTTGTGTGTTTGAGCTTGATACGAAAATTCCGGAATAGTTTTTGTTTAGTCTATATCTTAAAAAACGGTTGAGTTATAGCACTTTGAAATTCTAGTTTGGCTGACATTTTGAAACGATCTGATTTTTGTCACGCGATAACAGGCGTATTTATGAACGGATTTGGATATAACTTGGTGTGTACATAGTACATGCCAATGTCCCGAAAGAGTACGTTGGCCAACATCATCCGCCATCTTGTTTCAAAATGGCGGCCATTAATTTTTTTTTTAATTTTAATTTAAAATGAGGTACAAAAAAATTAGAAATTGAAAAAGATTTTTTTCTGATGTGTTTGAGCTTGATACGAAGATTTCGGAGTATTTATCGTTTTGTCTATATCTTAAAAAATGGCTGAGTTATAGCACTTTGAATTTCTAGCATGGCTGACATTTTGACACGATCTGATTTTTGTCACGCGATAACACGCGTATTTATGAATCGATTAGGATATGACAAGGCATGTGCATAGTACATAGCAATCTCTCGGCCGAGTTCGTTTGCTAACTTCATCCGCCATCTTGTTTCGTAATGGCGGCTGATTAAAAATTAAAAAAAAAAATTAATATAAAATGAGGTACAAAAAATTAGAAATTGAAAAAGATTTTTTTCTTATGTGTTTCAGCTTCTTACAAAGATTCCGGATCATTTTTTGTTTTGTCTTTATCTAAAAAAAAGGCCGAGATATAGCAGTTTGAATTTCGAATGTGTGTTATATTTTGAAAAATCTGATTTTTTGCCTGCAACAGCACTCGTATATATCAACCGATTTAGATATGAGTGAGCATGTGCACAGGAATTACTAAGGTCTCGACCAAGTTCATTGGTGAGCTTTGTTGCACCCGTTATGTTGTTTTAAAATGGCGGGCTATCACCGATAATTCGGGTTAATATAATTATTAATATAATTCGGGATATCACCGAATTTGGCGACAAAATATAAATCACTTTAATAAAACCAGCTTTGATAACACTGACTAATTTCGAGAAATTTTCATTCATATTCAATATTGACAAAAATTCGTATTTAATCTTCTATAATCGGGTTCCACTAATATGAGCTCCGTGTGTTTGAATAATATAAGCTGGCTTTTAAAAAATAAGGAATATGAAAGCTACCTCTTCATCCCGGCACTGGCCGGAAGGGCTTTTTTATTGGGGGTTGGTTTGGGGTTCTAGGGGTCATGATCGGTGTAGATCTGCAAACAATTTTCAGAAATTCCAACCTAGGAGCGATCGCAATTGGTAGTATTTCATACGAAATCTACCTAATGTTCTAGTGCTGAAACTTATAGAAACAAACAATTTTCATACGAAATCTACCTAATGTTCTAGTGCTGAAACTTATAGAAACAAACAATTTTCATCTGTAAGCACACGCTCCGGGGAAGATTTCATCCCATCACATAAGGGATAATTTTTTTGAAGACGCTTCTGATCTGCTTTGTACCTTTCAAGGTCAAGTTAGAGAAATGATGAGTGAACGAATGTCGTTTCTTTGTTCTTTAGGCGGGGAGAAAGATACCTTTTGGGACTGTAACATTACCGCGCGTGTGCGAGCGTTTCATTTCGATATTTTTTACCGGATAACACATAAAAAAAATAATGAAAAAGTAACATAAGACCTACTTGTATATATTTATAAAAAGGTATTAATATCAATTTTGTGAAATAATTCATGTTTTAAGGTGTGAATCATTTGCATATTTTCTACATAAAAAAAAAAAAGCGTTTTAACAGAAACTGATACAAAATCTGTAAATAAATATAAAAAGCGTGATTGTTTTCGTTAAAGAGAAGTAGAATTTATGCATTTTACAATATCGAACGTAAGGGTTAAGGGAAAAAAAGAGAACTATTAAAATTGGTCCAGTATAGTATTCACACACATTGACAAAAAAGAAAAAAAAAATTCGGCATTTATTTTAAATAAATTAAATGAGATACTTTAAATCGTTCTATAGGAAATAAGTCATGTGCTACTTTGTTTTCATTATTATGTTGAAAATAAATGTACTGCATAAAGAATTAATTTTCTTTGGAAAATTCTGAAAGCATTTAATAAAATTCACCATTAAAATTTCAAGTGCGGATTTTTCCCTAGAATTTTAAAGGTTAATTTTCTGAGTTATTTATTTTATTATTATTTTTTTTTTCCTTACTATCTTTTTTTTTATGTTAATCTAAATATGATAAAATGTCCTCTAAAATGAAAGGAAAATGTTTAAATATTTACAAACATTTTAATTTAAATGATAAAACAAACGCCACAAAATAAATAGAGACTTCATAAGGTAAATGTTGATTCACTACATAATTTTTCTTTGTGAATTATAAGATCCTTTTAATGAGTGGACATTTTAATTAAAGTGAAGCAAACAACTTTTTAAAGAGACGCTCCATTCTTCATTATGCGAAAAATTACGAAAATATAATTTTTTCAATTTTTTGCTTAAATGTTTTTAGACGTCATTATTTATTCTGTGCGAAATTACGTAAATTTGTGATGGATTTTAGATATCGCAAAACACGTTTTCGCGTTTAACCCTCACTTACACTCTCAGAATCATTATTATTTTTTTTATATATATGTTCGCCTTATAACGTCCATAGATAAGAACATAAAGAAGATTCACGAGACGCGTAACAGAAAGTAAAAGGGAGGGTTTTGTAAAGTACAATAACTATTAATTTTTTGGCAGTGAAAATTATTTATTTAAGGGGACAGTTTACTTTTTCAACAATTTCGTTTATTTTTTAAAATATGGTTGAAATGGTGAAGTTAATGCATTTTAATATTCAACTAAGAAGGAGAGGGCCAATCTTGTTAATCACAGATTTTGATTATTTTAATATATGTTGTAGGGTAGAGACCCCTTAGTGTCACGTTCAACGGATTTTATCCAGCGCTCCTTAGTTCTTGAGAAACTGGGGGGGGGGGGGGCAATAATAGTACACAACTTAAATACTTACATTGCACATTGCAACCGCAATGGTAGGTTGGTCGTAGCTCAGTTGGTACGGCGTTCGCTGGCTGATCTGCGGGCCCGGGTTCGCGTACCCGAATTCGCTACATTTGTTTTTCTTTTTTTTTTGTTTTCTAAATATACTTGTAAATTAATTTAATAATTTCAATTACAAATTTTAATATCATGCATTAATGATAATGTTAAGAAACTTAAATTTATATTTTTTTATTTTTAAACTATTATTTCTCATCCTTTAAAGAGGTTTAAAAAGAAATTGGATCTATTATTTAATGATAAAAATTCCAAAATCGTGACAAAATCTGTTGTGGTGCCATCTAGTTATGATAAAATAAAAGAATATTCAAATAAAATTAAAATAAAAGAAGAAAGGAGATAAAGGTGAAAGCAAAATAATTGAAAGATCAAGCATACGTATTACGAATTTTAAAATCTTTAATATGCAAACAATCGGTTGTAATTTAATTCTGATGCTAATTTTTAATATAATTATGCTTGTTGTTTTAAAAACAGAATAATAGTATTATCGCATTGACTTCCTTTGTTAAAGCAATGCGTAAATGTTGTTTCTTTAAAATCACGAATTGACACAATTGCTCAATATCGTTGCATCGATAAAGAATAGTACCTGGTACACCGAGCATCACTCGGTGATTTTTTTATTCTGCGATCATATTGCATTGAAAAAATGTTATTTATTTTTTATTTAAGCGTATTTATTTCTACATGAACATGACATTTCTACTTTCTAAAAATAATAACACATACTAATATTCGTCTTTTGAGCTTTTTATTTATTTACAAATCTATATCCCTTTCTTAGTACTTTCTAGTAAACCATTTTGTTACATATTTCTGCAGCCTTTTAAATACTAAATTGATTGGTTGTTGGTGTATTCAATACTTCTTTCCATACAACATTATGAGTGTGATGAGGATTTTCTGTAGGTAGAAGTACCTTCTTAACCTTGGAAAAAGCAGCGTAGAGCATTCCATGCATAAAAACAGGTGTCCGTAAGTCGACGCCAACAAATTCGAAGGTCTGACCTTGATCTTTATGTATAGTTATTGCAAATGCTGGCCTCACAGGAAATTGATGCCTTTGCACCGTGCATCCGAGTTGACCTCTGCTTGAATCGAGAGTTATTCGCGGAATATGTACTTCGATACCTGAATATTCTCCTGTGATTATTTTTGCTTTGATTATGTTATTGCAAAGATCTTTAGCAATTAGCCTTGTTTCATTGCAAAGGCTTTCTGAAACATCTAAATTGCGCAATAGTATGATTATTGCGTTATTTTTAAGCTTTAACTAATGAGATGGCAAATCAGCTATTTCGGTGGAATTGAGAAATTCCGTCGTAAACTGGACTTCTCCTTCAGGTTGATCTTTGACGGAATCGTAGCAGTGGTAGATTTTATACTCTCCAGGAAGCTTTTCAATAATTTCGGCGTTAATCTTGCTGACATCTTTGTTTAATGGCGCAAAGATAGCTCGATCCTTCATTTCTTCATAACTTCCTTTTTTTTAAGCAGTTTCCAAAGACTTCATCAATGACATGACCATTTGAAAGTATATCTACGGGTAGTTCGATTTCAGCCATCGTGTTCTCAGGTATCTGCCCATTTCCAAGTTTCAAAAGATATTTAGCAAATTCTCTTTGTTCCGGATCAACGCGCATGTTCTCTGTTAGTGAAATTGAATTGAAGTGGTGCCACAGCTCACTTTTTTTGATTGATAAATACAATATTTCACTTCTGTTTGCTCGTAGTTGGACGGGTAGACATTGACGGAAGTCCCCTCCTAAGACCATAATCTTTCCAGTAAATGGCAAAATTGGATTTCCAATAGAACGCAGCAATTGATCTATGTTGTGAAGCCCGTATTTTGGCAGCATAGGAGCTTCATCCATAAAAAATACATCAACTTTGCTGTTCGATGTTTAAAGTTCGACTGTTTAGCGGATCTGTGTTTGATGTTGGAAATTGAATCCGATGTCAATGGAACTTTAAGTCCAAAAGTCTTGCGTGAAGTACTTCCATCAGGTAGCAGCATAGAAGCAATCCCAGTGAATGCCATGCACTTTACTTTATGCTTTTGTCCTGAAAGGATGTAATAAAGAGTTTTGTATACAAAAGTCTTTCCAGTGCCTCCAGGTCCATCAGTAAAGAAACATTTTGATCGAGGGGTTGAAACGTTTACTGAATGTAAGATGGTATCAACAATTTCAATTTGTCACCCTTTAAGAAGTTGATACATATGTTCTCCAATAGAAATAGACTCATTGGTGTTAAAAGTTTCTTCATTTAGCACGTTCTCGTATCCATCAATATCGTCCATACCAAGTTGATCAACCCAGTATAAGAAATTCCTATCTTCAGTAGCTTCTGTATTTAACTTGCATGCGATAATTCGATAAGCACGCTTAAGCACTTCTTCGACAGATAGCAGATTCTCGCAGACTTTCAATCCATTGTTGGTCATCGTAAGTCAGTCAACGAACTAAACAAACTTGTTTATATGATGCATATGTAATGCCATCAACTGTTAGCATATCTTCGAAGCTTGTTGCATTCTTAACATGGTACAGCAACATTCGTAAATTGTAGAGTTCTGGCTGGGAGATGAAATTTACGTTATGTATTCGACAAATAATGCGTAAACGGCGACTTCTCTGAATCCATTCGCTGGATTTTCCATCCCATTTGAAGTATTCAGGAATTTGCCAATAGTAGTGATACATAACTTCTTAAGAATTTCCGTTCAGAAGGTTATTTTTTTCTGTTTATTTTAGGCCTCGGTTATGCCGGAAATATGCCTCTAATGTTGAACCTTTCTGATCCGTATCTGCTAAATTTTCTTGTGATAGATGAATGTTTGCAATTCGAAATTGACCTGGTAAATGGATATCTAAGCGTTGAACAGAATGGCTTTTCTTTTGAATCTCGTTGCCAAATAATCGCCAACATGCTTCTGGTGGAGTGATACATCGACCTTCAATATAGGTGTCTACTTCATTGTACATAAGTTTTCTTTGGTTTTCAACGATCTTTATTGTTGCACAATCATGCCCTTTGTAGATATATTTGTAGAGATATTTTACAGCACGAATATTTCCTACATATTCAACGTTTATATTACACTTGTATCTCTTCAACAAATAAGCATTGTATGGAGCTACGTGACGGTTATCTCTTGTTATTTTGCAACCATTTATATCCTTTCGATAAACAGCATGTTCGTGCAAAAATTCTAAACTATGTTGATCCAACTGTGGATTATATCTACGTCGATAATTTGGTTTTTCATCGTTCGCTAAAGAAGTGATTTCGTTAAACATTTTAAGATAGTTGAAGTGACATTTCATGCACCCATTTTTATTAATCACACACGGTGAATTAGGTTTTAGTTTCCCACACGGATTGTGAATTATCCGTTTTAGCACCAGATTTCGTAATTCAGGATCATTATTAATGGGAATTTCCGCTGAAATCAGGTCATCAAGTTCCTCTGGGTTACGGATTCTATCTTCAGGAGCCATAATCAGCAGCAGATGCATATGTGGGAGGCCACGTTTCTGGAATTCTATTATATAAACGTACGTGGCAACATTTCCAAATAATGGTTTTTTGTCCAATTCTTCAATAATGCCATCGAATTTAATTTTATAAACTCTAGCGACGAGATTAGGTCTATCTTGAGCAAGTTACTTATGTATTATTCCATTTTTCCAAGACAACTCTTGATGCCTATTTAATTTCTGGCCATTCAGGATTTGATGTCACTGTGATAAAGAAATCTGGCGATCCACATCTGTAGACAATGGCCATCGCATCTTCGAACTGTTCAACGTAGTATCGCGTCGATCCAATGAATGAAGATGGCAGTATTATCTTTTCACCAATAACGGCATTTTTCTTTTCAGCGAGTGCGTTAATAATGTGGGTAATGCCAGAATATTGGTCAGCAAGAATTTTTTTTTATTAGACTTGATCCATTGGATGCGATCGCGCTCTACCCTGATGTATCGATCAACAATGTATTGTTGGAAAAGCCGACCACCAAAATGCAAAGCGTTGAAGTGTATTTGACGCAAATCTACACTTATAATAGCTGTTTCTGGAGGAAGGTATTTAGTAAGTTCAAGTCGAAAAGCAATTTTATATTGTGCTAATTCTAGTCCAGTAAGATGCTGACGACTTGTATAAGGCGTTTGCAATTGTAGATCCACAGAATAGCCAAATGCTCCTTTGGAGTAAAATAGTGGATACGTGAATTGTTCTATCCGTTTATCAATATTACGCAAATTGATAATTTTTTTCCACGTTGATGTACCACCATTTCATTATCTGTAAAGCTTTGATCGGCGTTGAGTGTAAGCACGGCGCATACATCACTGGTCATAGGGACATTGAATCTTCTGTAATCAGCATTTTCTTGCATTGTAAACAGAAGTTTAACATATGGAGCTTTTATTCCTTCTGATTTAGCATGTCGATTCACTTCTTCTTCAACTCCTCGCATCATTATAAAAGATTGTGCAAACATATTTTGAGACCGAATAATATGCTCTAAATGTTCCGTTAAATTTCGTCTGATTCCATGGTTGAGAGGATATTCGAGTCTTTTGTTAACAGCATCTTCTGAACTTAAAAAGTACATCTGACCATATTGCGGTCGTTCGAATTCGCATTCATTGTTTTGTGTTGGATGCCATATTCATCTTTGGTTTTTCTATCATATTTGGTGCCATATTCATCTTATGATAAATTTGTCCGCAGGCGACTAAGCTGTAAATACCACGGCCGTTAATTGTTTGATCATCATGTGCCTTAAATTAAGCCAAAGCAAAGCATGAATTTAAATTGCGAATTTTTTTGTGGAAATGTTTAGCAAATGGATGGCATTTTAAAACAAGTTGGAAATTGCTCGTCAAACGTGGCAAATGAGGTGCGTTCGTACTATAACTAATTTTATAATTATTTTTTGCACCCCATATTGTACTGAATGTGTATTTATTTGCAATTCATAAGTGCATAGTCTGTAACATCATTAAAATGCACTTGCAATAATTTTTTCCCATTCCCCTTAATGTAACGGAAAACTTTTGACTGTCCCTGTAATTAAGCTATACATCCGATTTTCATGAAATTTGAAATGGCTCGACAAAATTTTGCAGCAATTATATATTTAAAATTTCAGCCCATTTGGAAAGCTTTAACATCATTAAAATGCACGTGCAATAATTTTTCCCATTGGCCGTAATGTAAAGAAAAACTTTTGACTGTCCCTGTAATTTAACTATACATCCGATTTTCATAAAATTTGAAATGGCTCGACAAAATTTTACAACAATCATATATTTAAAATTTCAGACCATTCGGTTGGGTAGTTTTTGCTCTATTATATGCGGACGGACGGACGGACGGACAGACGGACGGACAGACAGACGGACTGAACGACGACTATAGGTGCTACGTATTTATATAATTACGAACGCACCTAAAAAGACGCACCAATTCATTTGAAAAAATGGAAAAGTCAAGCTTAATTCGTCCACGTAAGCAGCAGTCGCCAAATGAGTCCTGGTTAGTTTAATTAGACACACGTTCTTCTGGAAAATGAATTGCTTTGCAATGAATACATTCAATGTTAAAAGAACCCAACTTTTGGTACGTTGCTTTTTTGTTAACTGCGCACTTCCATGTTTGCATTCGTTTCTTTACTAAAATTTGCATGCGTCTTATGTTACGGTGTCTTTGTTCCTCTAAATCTTGATCTTGTCACTTATTTATTTCATTTGCTATGTGCTGAATGGAACAATACTGCATTTCACGCAATGGGTTGAATGCGGCTTTTGTTTGTTTTGCCAACACTTTTCCATCTTTTTAATGTACACAATTGATCTAATTCTTGGGATCCAGATTCATTAAGACAATACATCATACCTGCGATCTTTTGTCGGTTTCTTTCTTTAGCAGCACGCATTGGTCTAGACGTTGAAATATCATTTTCAATTTCAGTATTTCTAATCGGACTCGGCATTCTTTCGTTAAAGTTGAATTCTCATTTTTTTAGGCCGTCCTGCAGACATAATGAATTCGCAATTATACTAACTAAATTTAAAGAAAAATTAATACTTTAGTTCTAACTTCACAGTATTAGAAATATTTACTTTTTTCAGTAACCATAGAAAAGTGATAGTTGCTAAATATTAGTAGAATATCAATAAGTCATGGAGTTAACGTTTGTATTTACGGCTCCTAGTCTTAGCACGGTCAGAAACTAAAAGTCAGAGAAACTGATGTCATAGATGGGCAAATTGTTGAGATATTTCACTTTTAAATAGAAAAAATACTTGTTTTTTTAAAAAATATATAGTGTCATTTATTCAGTGGGGGGAAGAAATATAAAATTAAAATTTTTTATTCCGAAGCGTTTATTCGAGTACGTAAATAATATATTTTAAAGTAAAAAAAAAAGGAAAAGAAAAGAAAACTTTGCATATAGCGGAAAATTTGGATTGTCATATATGAAGGTAAACTATTTTTATATGCATGCGATTATCAAGCATATCCTGAGTACTATACTCCATGTTTTATAAATTAAATGATTATTAACAAGATACGTTGTCTAAGTCAATGTTTGGCGACAAAAATGAGCTATGTGGAAAGATTGACACAGAAAAATGATCTTGCTTTTAAAATTGTTACTAATTTTGCGCCAGGGTATATTGCCATGGAAACAAAGTATACAGATGTTTGTAAGAATATGGCAGATGTTTCAAACTTAGCAAAAGTATAAGCACAGTTATTTATCAAGAAATATTACTAATGTTTATGAAAATATTTAAATTCACAAAATATAATCATAATCAATAATTATAATCAATCAATTTTTTTTGCTCTAACCAGTTAAAACAAATTTTACCGTATTTTCGATCTACATAAGCCGTTATCTAGTGCTCGATTAAGTGTAGAAGGCAATCTTATTTTGCCACTTTCGAGATTACCTTTCATTGTGTTGGCGAAGATTCCGATTACGGATGATTAAATATAAAAAATAATTTCTACCTAATTCGAGACTTAGTTAGAAGGTTTTCTCATATTAGAATAAAGTATATTTCATAAAAATCGTCAGAATTTTTTTCGATGAATACCACTTTTTGAGTTATGAGCTTATTTTAACCAAAGAAAACGATTTTTCTCGAATTAATAACTCAGATAAATCGATTTCTTGAGCTAGAATTAGTATAGGCGTCAAATTTTATGAAAATCGTTAGAGCCGTTTTCGATGAATAGCAACATTTTCAGTGCTGAGTTTGTTTTAATCGATAAAAACGAATTTTCTTGAATTCGAAACCTAGCTAGATGTATTTCTCGTGCTCGAATTAGTATAGAAAACACGTTTCATGTAAATTGCATGAGAATGTTTCGATTTATAGCAAGCAGAAGTTTCGGCTAAGATCTTGCTTTACCCTGTAAAAACGAATTTTCTTGAATTCGAGACCTAGCTAGATCTTTTTCTCGTGCTCGGTTTAGTATATGCGTCAAGTTTTGTGAAAATCGTTAGAGCCGTTTTCGATATATAGCAACATTTTCAGTTCTGAGTTTGTTTTAATCGATCAAAGCGAATTTTCTCGAATTCGAAATCTAGCTAGATGTGTTTCTCGTGCTCGAATTAATATAGAAAACATGTTTCGTATAAATTGCATTAGAATTTTTTGATTTATAGCAAGCAAAAATTTCAGCTAAGATCTTGTTTTACCCTGTAAAAACGAATTTTCTTGAATTTGGGACCTAGCTTTTTCTCGTGCTCGATTTTGTATAGGAGGCAAGTTTCATGAAAATCGATCCAGTAATTTACGATATCATACGTAATCGGGAAACTCCCTTGCTCGTTTAATATATATGATATGAAATACATTTTAAAAGTGATTTTTAAAAAATTAACAGCTTTATGATGTTTTATATAACTATTTAGTTAAAAGTAAAAAATTAAATACGTTAAAATATAATTGATATACAATATTATACATTTTAATTGACAATGAGATTATTAATTATACTTACAAGTATATTTATAAAACAAGAAATGACAAAAACAATTGCAGGGCATTCAGGTATCGAACCCGGTCCCGCGGATTAACTGGTAATTGCCATACCAACTGAGCTACGACCAACCTAGCATTGCGGTTGCAAAGTATGTATTTAAGTTGTGTACTATTATTAGACCCCCCAGTATCTCAAGAACTAAGGAACGTTGGATAAAATCCGATGAACCTGACACTAAGGGGTCTCTACCCTACAACATATATTAAAATAACCAAAATATGTGATTAACAAGGTTGGTCCTCTCCTTGTAAGAGTAAATTTTGAAAAACAAACTGCATATTTAATTCAAATTAAAAAAAAAACTGGAAATTTTATGTTTTAAAAATCGCTACTACTTTTTTAAATATTAATATTTTTGCCTAATTTTTAAAAAAAGATTTTCAAATGGGATATATGTAATATTACATTTAATATAACTTTTTTACTGATATATATAGCTCAAAACGATGAAATCTAACACATCTTCATATACTTTTATTTTTAAAGAAATAACAAAGAACCTAAAGGCTAAATTCCATGCGAAGACATATCACATATAAATATAATAAAGAACATATACAAAAAATTTTAAAACTTTATCTATACACTCTCAAAAATAATTTACTTAAAAATGAGAACTTCCATGTACTCGTATTTTTTTAAAATACAATAGTTTCGAAAAGAAGTATATTATTAAAAATAATCTACTTAAAAATGAGCATTTCTATGTACTCATATTTTTTAAGTACAATTGCTTCAAAAAGGAGCATTAACCTACTTGAAAATGAAAATTTCTTTGTACTCGATTTTTTTTAAGTACAATAAATTCAGAAACGAGTACATGATATTTTGAAGTTGTGTATACTTATACTTGATTTATAATTGTATGCAGAAATGAATACATATATTTTGTATTTTAAAGTCTTAATATTCATGTTCAAATCCTATGTGATCAAAAATATGAGTTTTGTGATAAACCCTTTTCTTATACCGAATTGACAGTAGGGATGTCCAAGCTTTTATTTAAAGATATGTCTATCTTTGTTATAATTTTTAATTTATAATACGCACTTTTCAAATTTATTTACAATTTCATTAGAAATGTTAAAGAAGAAAATTTAGTTTAAAAATTGTTTTGTTAGAAATTAGAATATTTAAGAAAGGGAAAATTCATATCTGCTGTTAGCGATCTTCCGTCGCTGACTGATAAAAGGTGTCATTTGGAAGCAGCTGGTAACTGCTCTTATAGCACAGTCAGAACAATACTGATCTTCCACTTAGAGGACTCGGGTTCAAATCACGGGGCGGTTATACCTAAAACTTCAAGAATTAAAGTAGTAAGTTCGTTGTTCTTTACTCCTAAAATTGTAGTTCTTCGCAATTCAAATTTACCGTATTTCAAAATGGTGATTTTTCGGTTCTCTGTGATTCCGCTTTTTTTTTCTTATAGTGTATGTGTGTTTCTATACATACTTATTTTCGAGTCCCTGTATGTACTAAAAAAAATGAGTACATGCGTTTTTCAAATTTAAGAGTTAAGTACTCGGAGCTATTTTAAGATCGGGAAGTGATCAATAATTAGTACAATTTACTTATTTTTAAGAATAGTGTTTTAACAGTGTAATGCAAAAAAAGTCTTAGCATTTTTAAAACAGGAAAGTGAAGAGTATATGTACATGGAGAAAAAGCCATTTAAAGTTTTAACTTGTGTGGGTAATTGCGCTGGATGTATTAAAATAATGTACAATATATCGCGATATAATTGGCGTATGGGTAAAAATTAGGTGTCAAAATATTCACAATTAAACAAACTTTCATTCAATATTAAAAAAAGTAAATCGATTTTTTGACCAATTTTGAGGTAAACTGTCCCTTTAGGCTAAAGTCAGACGAACGTCTATTTGCACGTTTTTTTGTTTCAACATGAAAAAGAAACGCCTACTAGCGAAGATGTTTCTTTAACATGTTGAAACAAAAAGCATGCAAATAGACGTTCATCTGATATTAGCCTTAAACAATCAATAGCATGCTCAATAAATTACACATATCTCAATTTACTAGATATTTTTTAATTATTTGGAGTATATTACATTTGTTTGATTTCTTATATAAAATAAATTAGGTATATATTGCTGCGTTGTAATTAATTATATTATATTATATGAAAGTATAACATGTGGTAACATTAAAACTGTTTTAATCACACGAAAAATAATACATATGGGACATTCTCACAATCTTTTGACTATCATGTCTCTGAATAATAATTTTTATTTTAATACACTTTTTGTGTTTTTTTTTTATTTCATATACTGGGGAACATCCCATTGCATGATTGCACAGCAATATTAACGAGATAAGTAAGTTTTTGACGATGTTGGGGGTCCAAACACCTGGAAAACTCCTATATCGTCCCGTGTCCCTGATGCTGATTTTTAAGTTTGGAGCTGTCTGGATAAAAGTTTTTCAATAAAAATAATTCGATGTAATTTTTTCTGAAACTGGAACTATTGTTTTATATAAATATGTAGCTATAAATTAACCTGCACACATTTTTAGAGTTGTTATTATTTTTTAAACTCTGTCCCTGTGTTTTAGATTCCTTACCATCCCTCTTCTACAATACAGAAAATCATTTCAGATGCAGCCACAGAATTTTTTTAAAGTTTTTTCTCATGCAGAAGTATGCTAGAGAAATAATGTCTAAAATTCTTTGGCAGGAAATTTACTGTAGAATTTAAATATCAATTTCAAGCATCGTGGCTTTATTGGTAGTCTCACCGTCCCCAAGTTTTTTACCATTTCGCCCCTTTTTTCCAATACCATCCCTTTTTTTTTACCTTACCGTCCCTTCTTTAACACGCCTTTAGGATAATGTTATACGAAAATTCTGTATTAAAAGTACTACATTGTTATTATTTCTTATTTAAATGTCCTGTGGGTACTATGCAAACTCATTATAAGTAAAAATTTAGAAGAAATAAAAAGTTATAGGGGTAAAATGGTAAGGGGAAATTAAAGTCGCAAGTTTAACTTAAACTTCAGTTAAATAAAAAAAACATTTTGCTGCTGACCCTTTTTTCTTTATTTTTAATCATTCAGGCATTCGTCTATCAGATTAAAATATTATTTTAGCAAGTTTAATTTTGTCTGGTTTTTTTTTTCCCCCAAAAGTCAAAAGATTGTGAGAATGCCCCATATACACATATACACACACTTTGAAAAGTTATTAAAGGGGTAAGTTAGTAAAAGTGTCGTTCAAATTTTGTTTCACTTATGCCAGTACAACGCAACACTGGGTCTATATAATGAGCAACTCATTTTTTGGTAAAACTATATTTTATTATTATTCGAAACATTTCTGTTATTTTAAGTGTAAATTCGACATTAACTGACAAACTGCTACTGAATAACCTAAAACGGAGCCTTCTCTGCCTATATTATAACACACCAACGTGTCCGTGCCTAACGCTAACGTCATTTTGACGGTGGTAACATTAGACAAATAAATTTAACTTTTATTAACTTTTATCGTTATTTTTTAATTTACAAATACAAGACATTTTAAATTTTTATACTTCAAATAGAAAAAAAAAATGTACTTTCAAATGTAATTTGTTTGAAAACTATATTGCAATTTATTTGAAATTTGTATTGCAATTTAGTAGTTTTAGTTTTATAGTTTATAAATAAGTTTATAAATTAATTTTCAAGTGTGATTTTTTTTTCTTCAAATCTATCTCTATCGCGTGCATATGATTATGAAAGATGTATCCGGCTGCACTTAAATTAGTATAAATAGCTCACCATTCAATTCCAGCTGATATTCTTTAATTAAATTAAAACATTCATCAATAAAAAATAAAACAATAATATATAAATAAAACACAAATTTATGTTCCCGCTTAATCCAACACTTATCAAATGTCCATTACTAAGTTTGCAGCAATAAAAAGACAAGCGTGACAATCTGTACAAAATGTCGGCACAAATCACTGTTTTAAAGGTAGCCTCCTTCCTCGCTTAAATAACAAACCTTGAACTACTGTTGCCATGTATCGTGAAAAAATGGAGTTAAAAGAGTATTTTGCAAAGTACCATTAGAATATTAGCAAAATTCGCTATGAAATGCAAGTTTAAAGTGAGTGATACTTATAAGTACCATCAGTAGATAAAGGGTTAATGTAAATAGCTCACCATTTGATTCCAGCTTATATCCCATAACGAAATTAATTCATTCATCAATCAATATATAAATCAATAAAATATAATCAAAACACAAATTTAAGACATGTAATCAAATTTCGCGCTTATTCCACTGAAATTATCAGAATCAAAAAGGCTCATTGTAAAGAGCGATCATTGGAGATTTCTTCGACTGTTAATTCCTGATATGAGGCCAATAGGAAAACATAGCTCTTAATGCGTTTCAAAACTTTATTCGAGCGCATTATTGCAATTTTTAATATAAATATGATTTTTATTATTGCTAGTAGGCATTCTAAAAAATATATTAAATGTAATTTAATCTATTAGAGTTATAAGTTTAGAAAAAAAAAAAGAAAAAAATGTCTATGAAAAAGAAGACCTGTGCGAGGCTTTCTGAGAGGAATCTTTGAGATTATTTACTGATAACTTTTATCACTAATTTTTAATTAACTGCAATTCGTTTTATAAAACAACGTGTTTTAACGATATATAAGTATACTAATGTACCTGGCCCCATTATCCCCCAACTAAGGTTTGATTCCTTTTTTCACCATGTTAATATTATTTTTCTCGAAAACTATTTATGCTGTTGCTTAGAGGGATTAATGTGGTAAATAAAAGAAAAGACTTTGTACTTGCAATTATACTACACTGCTCAAAACAATTAAAGGATATTTGAAGTTTTATATAAAATAAAGATATAAACGAAATTTTTTTGCCGAAAATAGAAGAAGAGAATCACAAATGCAAATTTTTCTGGTTTTCAAACTGTGGAGTATGCAAATTTTGAGTTCGACGTCAAAAACGTCGCTTCAGCGGCAGCGAATGAAATTTGACTTTCAACTGGATAAAAGAGAATGAAGACAAGGATGATCGGCATTCAGTGATTGCTTTGTTTCGATGAGTACGATGTCTCAGCGAAGTCATTTGACAGATTCAGAAGCTTTGAGAATTGTTGGTAGGTTAGAAGGGGGCCAAACTCAAGCCGAAGTAGCGCAAGCCATTGGAGTGTCACAAAGTGTCATTTCCAGGATCTGGAACCGTTTTTTGGAGAGTGGATGTGCAGGCCGAAGAACAGGGCAAGGTCGTAGACGGGCAACAACGCCCAATGAAGATCGGTATTTAGCGTTAACAGCTCGGAGACACCGAACCATGAACGCTACTCTTCTCCAACAACACCTTCGCTCGGCTACAGGCACCACGATTTCAACTCAGACTGTCCGAAACCGGCTCCATGCTGTAGGTCTGTATGCTCGCCGACCGATGGTATGTGTTAGATTAACATCAAGGCATCGTCGCGACCGCAGGGAGTGGGCAACCGAGCATGTCAACTGGAGGAGAAATGAATGGAGCAATATTCTGTTTTCTGACGAGTCCCGTTTTTCTGTGCATCCGGATAATAGGCGTATTTTCATCTGGAGGGACCGTGGCAGTAGGAATAATCCTGCGTTCGTGCACGAAAGTGTCAGATTTTCCGGTGGAGGAGTGTTGGTGTATGGTGGCATGTCCATTGACGGGCGCACTGACCTCTACATCATTCGAGATGGAGCTCTGACTGGTCGCTTGACCAGATACAAAATCCCCCTAAAACTGAAATATCCTTTAATTGTTTTGAGCAGTGTATTAAAAATCATATAAGCTGAAATGTAAAAAGTGTCATATGGGCCAAATTTGGAACACTCCGTTCTCAACATGGCCCACTTTGTACATTTTTAGAAAATTGCAAAATAAAATTAGAAAATTGCAAAAAAATTGCATTTTACTCTATGTTATATAATATACAGGGTGATTAAAAAAAGATGGGAAAATTTTTAAGAGGTGATGGTACACACCCAAACAAACATTTTTTATCAAAGAAAGCATGGTCAAAAACTAAACGTAAAAAAGTTAGAGGGCTCCAAAAGTTATGTTCTTATACGAGGTAAAAACACACAATGAACGATTAAGTTAAGTTACGAAAACAAATTTAATAGCATTTGAATTCAATAAGTGCTCAAAATATGGACCGGCAGCTGTTATGCACGCAGTACAACTGCGAAGAACAGATTGGCGAAATTCCTTAAACACACCAGGCATATCGCGAACTTCCCCTACAGCAGCCGAAAGCTTGGCGACAAGTTCTTCTGCGGATTCAATGGGAGTCTCATACACAAGAGCCTTTAGCTGTCCCCACAAAAAAAAAAAAATCGAGACATGAAACATCTGGCGAGCGAGGTGGTGCCTGGTGTGTTTCAGAAAATTCGCCAATCTGTTCTTCGCCGTTGTACTGCATCCATAACAGCTGCCGGTCAATGTTTTGAGCACATATTGTAATCAAATGCCATTAATTTTTTTTTCGTAACTTAATCGTTCATTGTGTGTTTTTGCCTCGTATAAGAACATAACTTTTGGCGCCCTCTAACTTTTTTACGTTTAGTTTTCGACCATGCATTCTTTGATACAAAATGTTTGTTTGGGTGTGTACTATCACCTCTTAAAATTTTTTCCATCTTTTATGAATCACCCTGTATATATATATATATATATATATATATATATATATATATATATATATATATATATATATATATATATATATATACAGGATGGTTATAATTAAACTTACATTATGGTTACAATTAAACCCTATAAACAGCATCCTACAGCGCAAACGGGTGTACGGAATGCAATGAAATTTGGTATATAGACTATACACGACATGCACTCACGGTATTTCGAAAAAGAAAATTAGTTCCAAAATGTCCACCAGATGGCTTTTTTGCGAAAAAAAACATTAAATTTAACACAATAAACGACCAAAACGGAATACAAAAACAATATTAACAGTCCAGAACAAGAATTATGAGTAATAAAATGTAAAACCGGCTGTTTTGTGCCATGTAAAATGCCATCTGCTGGACATTTTGGAACTAATTTTCTTTTTCGAAATTCCGTGAGCGCATCTCGTGTATAGTCTATATACCAAATTTCATTGCATTCCGCTCACCCGTTTGCGCTGTAGGATGCTGTTTATAGGGGAAGTTTAATTATAACCACCCTGTACATATAATATATATATATAATAATTGCAATTCTTTGAAAGATAGGAAAATCACACAAAAATTTTAATTAAAACAAAATCAATGTAAAACAAATATTTATTTTTACTAAGAAATGTATTAATTGAAGAACAGAAGTGAAACAAAATTATGTTCATAAAAAATAATTTATACCCTTGAAGTCACTACAGAAACGTGTTCCCAATATGGTCTATAATGGGAGCTTTCGCCATTGTTTTTTTATTTTGCCTCCAAAAAACGATATACTAATAAGTAAAGATAAAACTATTGATAGTATCTTAAAGTAGATTAACGGTGTTATTATATTCATTTTTACGTTGTATTAAATGCAAACAAATATTAATAATACGAAATATTCCTTACCTTTAAGAAATAATAACGCGATTTTTTTTTTTTTTTTTTTTTTTTTTTTTTTGGCCGAAAACTTCACTTTTCTGCCAGTAGCGTCGCAGAAGTGATACGACTTTGCCTTTATTGTTTTTTCTATTTTCTACCATCCTGAGGGTCGAACGTATTCTATCATCGATTGAATTAAAAAGACAGTAAATGATATATACGACGTGGGCCATATTGGTCCCAGGTACCTTATGTTAAAAGCATGCAGAACCTTGTTTTTCCAGAACCTTTCGGAAAAATACCTCATTCATCGCTGTGCCTTTAGTATCTGAAGTGAAAAAAATGTTAACAGCATAAATAATATATATGATGGTGTTCGCCTATATTCTGTAACCCGAGAAGATGGGCATTATCCCTTTTATGTATAAAAATGGAAGAAATTTTGTGAGAAAAAAGTATTATTAAAAGAAATTTAAAATCTTCTATGGAAAATATCATATTGTAAAAGAATTAAAAAAAAGTAGAGGGCAAAATTTGTATGGATTTAATATAGTTTTTAAAATTTTGATTTCAGATTATTTTACAAAATTGAAGAAAATAAATTTTTCAATCATTTACAGTTCGTCCTGCTATTATATAATTTTACTTTCTTTTATATCTAGGTTAATTTAAACATTATAAAGTGCCGTCTAAAATGAAAAGAAAAACTGTTTAAATATTTGCACACACATTTTAATTTCAGTGATAAAGCAGACGTTATGAAACAAATGGAGCTTTCATAAAGTAAATGTTGATTCTAATTTTCTTTAATGATTTTATACTTCAAATTGTAATTGCCGAAACGTCAGTGAAGGCTTACTGTGGAGACACGAAATGTTTTGGTTTCCGTTTGTCTGTCTGTCTGTCTGTCCGTCTGTTCCGCGATAACTGCCGTAAAAAGCATCCGATTAGCTTAAAATTAAGTATGCATGTTGGTAAAATCCCCGGATTTAGCTGTATAGTTTTTGGTTAAATTTGGTTCATGCGTTCGGAATATATAGAACATTTTATTTTGCGACTTAATGCTTTCCTATAGCAATTCAGACGATTTTTCCATTTTTATTTGTTGAAAGGAAATGGCTCATGTGATTGAAGGATTTAAATAGTAAATTATAGATGATGTAATTTCTAATTAGAACCATACATTATTCATATTAGTTTGAAATTTTGTGTATACATTTGTCAGAGTTTTTAAATTTGGTGTTTAACTTTTGGAGGTATTTTATATATGTGTTCCAATAATATATCTTTTTATAAATTTACTTTTTTTCAAAGCACATATTTCATTGTTTTATTTTCTTTTAACTGTTGCCTAGCGACGGAACTACACCTAAAAATATGGTAAATGTGAAAGTATTTGTAATTGTTTGAAGTCAATCAAAGTAAAAAGGGACGAATTAATGCCTTTGTGACTTTACATATAGATGAAATTTACCCCAGAAATAAAGAAAGACTATATTCTACTTATTTTGTTCAAATATTTTTTCTTTTAAATTAAGAAGTTCATTATTTTCATAAGGAATAAATCGACATTTTGCTATAAAATTTAACAATCTTTTTTTTTTTTTTTTTTTTTTTACCGTTGCCAAGAAAATCCTATCCCAGAATAATAATTTATCCTAAACAGTTAATTTTGATTTGAAAGATTTTCATTTGCAAGAGGAAAATGAAATAATAAATAGACATGAATACGTCTTCATATTGGAAATAAAACTAAAATACGAAAAGAAGGTGAATTTGATCTCATATATCAAAAATAAAACTAATATGCTTTGAGGTTGAAATAAAAATTGCTTGTGTTATGATATTAATTCTTATTATTAAAAGAAATGTTACTAATATCTCATGGTTTATCGTCTGCACACAGCTAACAGAAATGTTAATTTTTAATCGAAAATTTCAATGAGAAAAAAAAAAAAAACTTTTGAAAATCAAATATATAGTAAATGTCAAAATTTTACACCGCAGAATTATCGCTGTCGAAAATGACGTCATTGTATTGGGAAATAAATATTCTCATTCTTAAAAACCAAGCATTAAATAGATTACCTAAAAAAATATTTTATGACGAGTGTTACTTCTTAATGCCGCCTCATTTCAGAAAATATGAATGAAAATTATTTTATTTTTAAAAGGAAATTATATTTTTATTCATAAAACCTAAACTTTTAATATAATTGCGTCAATGTGAATCATTTTCTGTCCACCAGTATTGAAAATTAAGGCTCGGAAGTATAAAAAGAAATTTAAGATTTGCGATAACCATTAGCGCAATAAATAAAAAGTTACATATGTAAATTAATGAGACCACGGGGAGTTCAGGGGGCGGAGCCCCCCCCCTGAAGAAATCTATTTTATTATTTAAAAAAATATCAGAATTAGTAGCTCATGAAAATTATTTCGTATTTTAAAAAACGTTGTTATGGAACCTTCCATAACAACGTTTTTAATTTAATGCTTCTAATGTCTGAAAACTTCGTATTTTTTATTCTTATAAATAATTACATAATTTGAAAACTTTAAATTGCGGTTTGCAGGAAATTGAATATTACCAAAGTGTGTTTAAAAACAGTGACTTGCAGAGCTGACGTTGAGGCTCCTGATCTGCAGATTTACTAGTTCTAAGCACGCCACAAAATTCTTTACTTCAGCTGTCCTAATTATTCTCTTTGTCTATCACAATTGTAAAGTATCTCAATATATGTACAACATTGTAGGCAGAAATGACATGAAAAAAGTAGTTAAAACTTTAAAAAAAATTCTTATTGAAAAGACTAAGAAGTACCCCATTTACTTTTTCTATTCACATGTCTAATAGAAATACACTATAAGAAGAATTTAGAAAGTTTTCTTTTTTTTTCAACATTTGCACGCATCGAATAAAATTTATCCCTTAAAATTTTAATTCCAATTTCTTTTTTCAGAATTTTAAATGATATTTCTGTAATAGTTTTGCTACTTTTCTGACTATTACATAATTTTACTTTTTCTATTTCCTCGTTTATATAAATATTTAAAAAGTACTATGCAAAAATTTGCATGATCTAATAAAATAAACCCTGAACATTACAATTTCAATTTCTTTTCTCAGAATTTTATAGATATTAATTCTCTAAATATTTTATTGTTTTTCTTACCTTGATATATATTTTTTATCTCCAAGTTTATATAAATAATTAAAAAAGAAATATGTAACAAAGATTTTAAGGTTTTCTTAAAAAAAAATTAAATACGTTTTCAATAAAATACATCTTTAAAATTTTAATTTTAGATTCCTTTCTAGAAATTTAAAAGTTAATTGTTTATTTTTTAGTATTGCATACTTTCCTTTTTTGCTTCCAAATTTATATAAATATTATGAAATGTCGTCTAAAAAAGACAGAAAACTTCTTATTTACATATTTATAAATTTAAATAATAAAACAAAGGCTAAGAATTAATTAAAACCTTCAGAAAATAAACATTGTTTTTAAGTTTTTTATATGCATTTTATCGCAAAATATAAATTTTAAATGATATTTCTGTAATAGTTTTGCTACTTTTCTGACTATTGCATAATTTTACTTTTTCTATTTCCTCGTTTATATAAATATTTAAAATATACTATGCAAAAATTTCCATGATCTAATAAAATAAACCCTGAACATTACAATTTCAATTTCTTTTCTCAGAATTTTATAGATATTAATCCTCTAAATATTTTATTGTTTTTCTTACCTTGATATATTTTTTTTATTTCCAAGTTTATATAAATAATTAAAAAAGAAATATGTAAAAAAGATTTAATAAGGTTTTCTTTGAAAAAAATTAAATACGTTTTTAATAAAATACATCTTTAAAATTTTAATTTTAGATTCCTTTTTAGAAATTTAAAAGTTAATTCTTTATTTTTTAGTATTGCATACTTTCCTTTTTTGCTTCCAAATTTATATAAATATTATGAAATGTCGTCTAAAAAGACAGAAAGCTTCTTATTTACATATTTATAAATTTAAATAATAAAACAAAGGCTAAGAATTAATTAAAACCTTCAGAAAATAAACATCGTTTTTAAGTTTTTTATATGCATTTTATCGCAAAATATAAATTTTAAATGATATTTCTGTAATAGTTTTGCTACTTTTCTGACTATTGCATAATTTTACTTTTTCTATTTCCTCGTTTATATAAATATTTAAAATATATGCATTTTATCGCAAAATATAAATTTTAAATGATATTTCTGTAATAGTTTTGCTACTTTTCTGACTATTACATAATTTTACTTTTTCTATTTCCTCGTTTATATAAATATTTAAAATATACTATGCAAAAATTTGCATGATCTAATAAACCCTGAACATTACAATTTCAATTTCTTTTCTCAGAATTTTATAGATATTAATCCTCTAAATATTTTATTGTTTTTCTTACCTTGATATATTTTTTTTATTTCCAAGTTTATATAAATAATTAAAAAAGAAATATGTAAAAAAGATTTAATAAGGTTTTCTTTGAAAAAAATTAAATACGTTTTTAATAAAATACATCTTTAAAATTTTAATTTTAGATTCCTTTCTAGAAATTTAAAAGTTAATTCTTTATTTTTACTTTCATCTATCTTTACAAGAAGTAAGTATTGGATTCATGAAAATTTTCGACTTTCTGTTTTCGACGGATTTACACGTTTTAGGGGTCAGAGATTCCAAAAAACATGTTTTTACAAAATGTCTGTCTGTGAGTCTGTCTGTCTGTCTGTCTGTCTGTCTGTCTGTGTGTGTGTATGTGACACAAATTTTGTGGGCGCTCTATATCAAGAGCTAATGCACGGAATTTAATAAAAATTTACATTAAGTTAGTCCCTAATACAAATTGATGCTGATTAGTTTTTGGTGTAAATCGCTCAACAGGTACCGCTGCTATGCTGCATTTCCCGCGATTTCTGCACTAGCTCTATCTCAAGAACTAATGCACGGATTTTCATCAAAATTCAGATTTAGTTAATCCTTGATATGAATTGGTGCTGGTAACGTTTTGGTGCAAATCGCCCAACAGATGACGCTGCTATGCTGCATTTTGCAGCATTTACACGATTATCGTAATAGCTCTATCTCAAGAAATAATGCACGGATTTTCATCAAACTTCAGATTCTGTTAGTGCTTGACATGAGTTGACGTTTTGCACCTTGTGGTGTAAATCGCTCAACAGGTGGCGCTGCTATGCTGCATTTTTGTGATTTCCGCAATAGCTCTATCTCAAGAACTTATGCTCGGGTTTTCAACAAACTTCAGATTCAGGTATACCTGGATATGAATTAGTGCTGTTTATGTTTTGCTGTAAATCGCTCAACAGGTGGCGCTGCTATGCAGCGTTTTTCTCGACTTCCACAATAGCTCAATGTCCAGAACTAATGCACGGATTTTCATCAAATTTTAGATGCAGTTAGTTCTTGCCATGAATTGATGTTTTGTACCTTTTGGTGTAAATTGCTCAACAGGTGGCGCTGCTGTGCTGCATTTTTTGTGATTTCCACAGTAGCTTTAGCTCCAGAACTAATACACGGATTTTCATCCAACTTCAGATTCCGGTATACGAATTAGTACTGTTTGTGTTTTGGCGATTCCGGTTTACGATTCCGGTATATGAATTAGTACTGTTTGTGTTTTGATGCAAATCGCTCAACAGGTGGCACTGCTATGCTACATTTTTCAAAATTACTCCTACAGCTCTATTTCAGTAACAAATGCACGAATTTTCATCAAATTTCAAATTCAGGTATACTTTTATATGAATAAATTGATGTAATTTATTTTACTATTTAAATGATTTAATTGACGTGATTTATATAGAAGAAAGTTTTGTGATGGCCACAACATACTAGTTTAGTATTGCATACTTTCCTTTTTTGCTTCCAAATTTATATAAATATTATGAAATGTCGTCTAAAAAAGACAGAAAACTTCTTATTTACATATTTATAAATTTAAATAATAAAACAAAGGCTGAGAATTAATTAAAACCTTCAGAAAATAAACATTGTTTTTAAGTTTTTTATATGCATTTTATCGCAAAATATTATTATAGTAAGGTAAACAACTTTTTTATAAGGGTTTAAAATTTTGTTTCGACTGTTTTGATTTATACTGTAAACTTAATAAAATTTTTATATATAATTTTAATGTATATTTTCTTTGCTGAATTTTGAATAGGTTATTTTGGATTAATAAAGAAACAATTCTGGGTTAACAAAGGAGTTACAAGCGCAACATTTGCATTATATGTAATCTAAATTTCCCATCATTCGGAACCATGCTCGTCAATTTCCCACATATCCTCTGAAAATTGTGGACTAATAAAACCGAGGTTAAAGGAATTTTGCAACAGAAGTTTTCTTTAAAATGAAATGAAATAAGTTTCACTCGATGACACGAAAAAAAAAAAAAGAAAAAAAATGTGATCAAAGAACGCACAGAGATTTTCATTTAATATTCCTTTCAGAATACGTTAATTTAATTAATAAATCCAAATCGTTAATTAATAATTATTAAATCCTTAAGCTTTTTTTCAATAAGAGCATAGGTGACAGCACCATGAAATTTAATTTTTAAATTATTACAATTGGAATTTTTTTATTATTATTATTAAATTAAAAATATTTTAGAAATGAAATTAGAAATGAAAAACAATTGTAAAAGCATAATTCTAAAAAGCACAATTTTAATTGAAAAAAAGTTTTACAACACCTTTTGGCCTTAAAATAGTAAACAAATTACGAAAATTTGATCTATTAGGTAATCTACTCCTTTGATAAATTTTCAACTCAGACGGCGAGTTTTGAACCATGAACCTTTTGATTAAAAGGAAAATGCGATGATTCAGAGTCATCTAGCCTACGCGAAAAGTGCGGAAATGAAAGTTCTCTTTTAAAACCTAAATCGCAAAAATGGTCATATGTGATTAAATGAATTTATTTAATTAAAATAATATCGGCCTTTTGTAGGTGCGTTCGTAATTATTTATACACATAGCACCTATAGTCGTCATCTGGTCCATTTCTCTCTCTGTCCATCTGTCCGCATATAACAGCGCAAAAACAACCCAACCGAATGGTTTGAAGTTTAATATTTAGAATCGTTGCAGAATTTTGTCAAGTCATTTGCTAATTTTAGGAAAATCGAATCAAAACTTGAAAATAAATTAATAAAAGTTTTCTTCATTCTTTTAAATCCTATCATACGTAATTAATTCAATTTTGTCTCATGATAGGTACTGATTTTAGGTTGCAATGGTGATTGCGTCCTATTTAAGATGGAGTCCTATTATTTCTGTATTGCTGAATTTAACATTTATAATAGTAATAAATTTTGCATTCATGCATTTTTGCATAAGAGTGCAACAGCTATTGCACCACCAAGATCCGAATTTTGCATAAATTATCATTTGTCGCGTGACTGGAGGTATATACCTATAAATATGCGAAATTTCAAGTCTCTAAAATATACGTTTTCTGAGAACGAACTCTGTGACAGACAAACAGAGGAGTGAAATGAATAGAAATTCGTCATATGAAAGAAGCCTCAAGAGGAAAAATCAACTAAGTTTTCCTATTCGATACTTAGTTTGCCTGGGGTCAAATCTATCCATATCTTACGATAAAATCAATGGAGGCTGGAAAGTATGGTAAACCGAATCCCAGTGCTATTTAAGGAAATCAACTTATTTTCAGTTTTTTCGTTATACTAGCCGCCCTTGGCGACCAGTTTGGTTCCCCTTAAATTTTATATTTGGGAAAGCATGCTAAGCATCGTATCATGTTATTTTAATTCATAATTTAATTTACTTGGATTCTCTTAAATATAATTAATATAATCACTTAAGTTATAATTTGTTTTTGCTGCAGTAAAATATCTCAATTTGTTGATTTTCTATAAGCAAGTAAACCCTATTGATTTGCAATGGAATGGTATGGGAATTTGGCTATTAGATATATCGCCAAGTTGGCGTCACTTTTGGCGACCAGCTTTAGGCGCCAAATTTGGTGATATACCGCCAAGTTGACGCTAAATTTGGCTGCATTGGCGGCAGAACAGGGTCCCTCTGCGGTAACCCCACTTATAGGTATGGTGATGTATCAAATGCTGTTCAATAACCAATGAGATGCGTTTTATTCGGCTGTTGCCATTAAACAATTAACAAATAATCGCGAATTCTGTGCCATGTACGATAGCGTAATATATATGTAGATAAAGGGTATCCAACCTGGCGTTCCGAGTAACAGTACAGAGGTGAAACTGATACATAAAAGCGGAACATTTTATTTATCTATACTAATATTATAAAGAGGTAAAAATTGTTTATTTGTAGAAGGTAAGCTCAGGAACTACCGAGCCGATTCCAAAATTAATGGTATCAAAATGATGGTGTTAGTCCAACTTAGAACATAGGCTATATCTTACGTCCGTGGCACTGGCCAGAAGGGGGTGCAGGAGCAAAAAACGTTCTAAAAATGTGATTTATGTGTTACTGAACGGACTAGAAACATGAAATTTGGAATGGTAGTTACTTATAAGATACTAATGATCTCTAAGGACTATTTCAAATGAAAATCAAATTTCAAATTTCAAAGTAATTGCTTAAGAGGCGCAAAGGCCAACATAGTGAAAAAGATTCCAAGCCGGGACTCGAACCCGGGCCATCAGTATAGCGCACTGACGTTCTACCGACTAAACCACTTGGAACGATACCTAGCTCGGAAAATTTCTCACTATTATATGTTGGCAAGGCTACAAACGCAGCACAAGATGGAATATTTATCGTGAGTCACCGACCTGGGACAAACACGAAACATAATTAAATCCAGCATCGATAGAAATTATATTAATACATGGAAATTATTCCAGAGAGAAACATTCGTCTTGCATACAATATTTCAAATGAAAATCAAATTTCAAATTTCAAAGTAATTGCTTAAGAGGCGCAAAGACCAACATAGTGAAAAAGATTCCAAGCATGGACTCGACCCGGGCCATCAGTATAGCGCACTGACGTTCTACCGACTAAACCACTTGGAACGATACCTAGCTCGGAAAATTTCTCACTATTATATGTTGGCAAGGCTACAAACGCAGCACAAGATGGAATATTTATCGTGAGTCACCGACCTGGGGCAAACACGAAACATAATTAAATCCAGCATCGATAAAAATTATATTAATACATGGAAATTATTTCAGAGAGAAACATTCGCCTTGCATACAATATTTCAAATGAAAATCAAATTTCAAATTTCAAAGTAATTGCTTAAGAGGCGCAAAGTCCAACATAGTGAAAAAGATTCCAAGCCGGGACTCGAACCCGGGCCATGAGTATAGTGCACTGACGTTCTACCGACTAAACCACTTGGAACGATACCTAGCTCGGAAAATTTCTCACTATTATATGTTGGCAAGGCTACAAACGCAGCACAAGATGGAATATTTATCGTGAGTCACCGACCTGGGACAAACACGAAACATAATTAAATCCAGCATCGATAGAAATTATATTAATACATGGAAATTATTCCAGAGAGAAACATTCGTCTTGCATACAATATTTCAAATGAAAATCAAATTTCAAATTTCAAAGTAATCGCTTAAGAGGCGCAAAGACCAACATTGTGAAAAAGATTCCAAGCATGGACTCGACCCGGGCCATCAGTATAGCGCACTGACGTTCTACCGACTAAACCACTTGGAACGATACCTAGCTCGGAAATTTTCTCACTATTATATGTTGGCAAGGCTACAAACGCAGCACAAGATGGAATATTTATCGTGAGTCACCGACCTGGGGCAAACACGAAACATAATTAAATCCAGCATCGATAGAAATTATATTAATACATGGAAATTATTCCAGAGAGAAACATTCGCCTTGCATACAATATTTCAAATGGAAATCAAATTTCAAATTTCAAAGTAATTGCTTAAGAGGCGCAAAGTCCAACATAGTGAAAAAGATTCCAAGCCGGGACTCGAACCCGGGCCATCAGTATAGTGCACTGACGTTCTACCGACTAAACCACTTGGAACGATACCTAGCTCGGAAAATTTCTCACTATTATATGTTCGCAAGGCTACAAACGCAGCACATGATGGAATATTTATCGTGAGTCACCGACCTGGGACAAACACGAAACATAATTAAATCCAGCATCGATAGAAATTATATTAATACATGGAAATTATTCCAGAGAGAAACCTATTCCATCTTGTGCTGCGTTTGTAGCCTTGCCAACATATAATAGTGAGAATTTTTCCGAGCTAGGTATCGTTCCAAGTGGTTTAGTCGGTAGAACGTCAGTGCGCTATACTGATGGCCCGGTTTCGAGTCCCGGCTTGGAATCTTTTTCACTATGTTGGCCTTTGCGCCTCTTAAGCAATTACTTTGAAATTTGAAATTTGATTTTCATTTGAAATATTGTATGCAAGGCAAATGTTTCTCTCTGGAATAATTTCCATGTATTAATATAATTTCTATCGATGCTGGATTTAATTATGTTTCGTGTTTGTCCCAGGTCGGTGACTCACGATAAATATTCCATCTTGTGCTGCGTTTGTAGCCTTGCCAACATATAAAAGTGAGAAATTTTCCGAGCTAGGTATCGTTCCAAGTGGTTTAGTAGGTAGAACGTCAGTGCGCTATACTGATGGCCCGGGTCGAGTCCATGCTTGGAATCTTTTTCACTATGTTGGTCTTTGCGCCTCTTAAGCAATTACTTTGAAATTTGAAATTTGATTTTCATTTGAAATATTGTATGCAAGACGAATGTTTCTCTCTGGAAAAATTTCCATGTATTAATATAATTTCTATCGATGCTGGATTTAATTATGTTTCGTGTTTGTCCCAGGTCGGTGACTCACGATAAATATTCCATCTTGTGCTGCGTTTGTAGCCTTGCCAACATATAATAGTGAGAAATTTTCCGAGCTAGGTATCGTTCCAAGTGGTTTAGTCGGTAGAACGTCAGTGCGCTATACTGATGGCCCGGGTTCGAGTCCCGGCTTGGAATCTTTTTCACTATGTTGGCCTTTGCGCCTCTTAAGCAATTACTTTGAAATTTGATTTTCATTTGAAATATTGTATGCAAGGCGAATGTTTCTCTCTGGAATAATTTCCATGTATTAATATAATTTCTATCTATGCTGGATTTAATTATGTTTCGTGTTTGTCCCAGGTCGGTGACTCACGATAAATATTCCATCTTGTGCTGCGTTTGTGGCCTTGCCAACATATAATAGTGAGAAATTTTCCGAGCTAGGTATCGTTCCAATGGTTTAGTCGGTAGAACGTCAGTGCGCTATACTGATGGCCCGGGTTCGAGTCCCGGCTTGGAATCTTTTTCACTATGTTGGCCTTTGCGCCTCTTAAGCAATTACTTTGAAATTTGAAATTTGATTTTCATTTGAAATATTGTATGCAAGGCGAATGTTTCTCTCTGGAATAATTTCCATGTATTAATATAATTTCTATCGATGCTGGATTTAATTATGTTTCGTGTTTGTCCCAGGTCGGTGACTCACGATAAATATTCCATCTTGTGCTGCGTTTGTAGCCTTGCCAACATATAATAGTGAGAAATTTTCCGAGCTAGGTATCGTTCCAAGTGGTTTAGTCGGTAGAACGTCAGTGCGCTATACTGATGGCCCGGGTTCGAGTCCCGGCTTGGAATCTTTTTCACTATGTTGGCCTTTGCGCCTCTTAAGCAATCACTTTGAAATTTGAAATTTGATTTTCATTTGAAATATTATATGCAAGGCGAATGTTTCTCTCTGGAATAATTTACATGTATTAATATAATCTCTAAGGACATTTCTTAAAAAAAATTGAAATTAAAAAGGGGTGAAAATGCGCGAAAAGCGTTCTAAAAAACGTTCTAAATGGCGATTTTTACGCAATTTCAGGAAGTACCAAATCTATTAAAAAAATAATGGTGTCAAAATGATTGTGACAACCCTTGCTCGAACATAGGCTACATTTTATGTTGATGTCACTATCCCTAAAGGATGTGCAGGAGCAAAACAACGTTCGAAATTGCAATTTTTATATTACTGAAGGGCCCAGATACATGGAATTTGGCATGGTAGTTACTTATTAGATATAAATGATCTCTAAGAACATAAAAAAAATCGAAATTTAAAAGAAGGTGAAAATGAGCGAAAAGAGATCTAAAAAACGTTCTAAATGGCGATTTTTACGCCATCTCAAGAAGTTCCAAACCTATTTCAGAAATAATGGTGTTAAAATGATGGTGACAACTCTTGCTCCAATATAGGCTACATTTTATGTCGGTGTCACTACCCCTAAAGGGGGTGCAGGACCCAAAAATCGTTAGAAATTGCGATTTTTTTTGTTACTGTAGGGCCTACAATCCCGAAAATAGGCAAGGCAGTTATCTATATCTATCTTCTATCTATACTAATATTTTAATGAGATAAAAATTGTTTATTTGTAGGAGGTAAGTTCAGGAACTACCGAACCAATTCTAAAAGTAATGGTATCAAAGTGATGGGGTTAGTCTAACTTAGAACTAGTTGGATGTGCCAATCCCAAACCTTTCTTCTATCTCATGTATATTAATATTTCAAAATGTTGTTACAAATACCAATAATTTCTTTTTAATAGTTTTATTAGTATTTTTATTGGAATTACGTATAACTTCATACACTTTTCGATGGTACAATATTGAAAATTGCACAAAAACCGCTATTACAGAGTTCCCTTCCGGTGGAATTTCCAATATTCAAGGAGAACCTTCTTGCCATGGTCAAAATAGAAGCATACACAGAACAATTGATTCAATTATGTGCATAACTTCATACACTTTTCGATGGTAAGTAAGTAAGTAAGCACCCACCCTGGGAACCCGCTTTTGGCTTATGGTTAGGTGTAACCCCCAAGCCCAGGGCAGGGAAAAGTTTTACTATCTGCGGAAACAAGCCCAGAACCCCAGTCTCCGGGAAAGAAGACTTCAGAACGACCCGCCTGACACGCCGAAGAGAGCACAAGAGGCAAGTGCCGTGTCCCCGGACCGCCTGTGAAAATTTATGATTATTTAAGATGGCGATTCTTTACCAATCACAATTGGCTACCCTATTGTTTCAGGGCGAGCCTAGAAATATATTACGATTATGATTTATATGTTTTGGAATTTACGTACTATTTGAAAAAATTTTAAGTATTTACATTCATCTTTTCATTTGATAAGAAATATTTTTTTCCCTTTTTTTCACCCTTTTAAACAAAAATATTTATACATATTTACAATATTTCTAGTGGTATTTAAGTTCTTAAAAATAAAACAATCTCAAAAACACCCTTCCATACACCACGTGGACCCATGACATGTCCACCACAGGCAATCAGAAGAGGTAATTATTGAATGTATTTATATTGAATAAAAGAATAATGGCTATTGAGAATATCGTAGTTAGCATAATGTTTTTTAAGTTGTGCCGGGTCATTAATTATTTTTAGGATGTCCTGAAGGATTGTCGTTTCTGTTCTGTGAAATTTAAACTTCATGAATTTGCAGTTGCCGAAAATGTAATGCATCGGGTCTCCTCGACCACCACATTTACAAAGGTCGTCATCTTTTTTGCCGATATTATAAAGGAAAGACGGGAAGCTGCCGCGGCCTGTTAAAAAGTAAATAGATACTTTATCTTTTGAAATTATTTGGTTCTGAACTTTTGGTACCAGCCCGTGCGTATATCTGCCACCCCCTGAGTGATCCCAGTTGTACTGCCACCTGTCCAGTAATTGGGTTCGAATACATTTTATAAGATAGGACCGAGGCAATTTAACTCCTCGATCCACTGGTAGGTCGCAGTACTGGGCGGCATCATTCGCCAGCTCATCCGCCAGTTCATTACCCGCTATGCCAATGTGGCATTTTATCCAAGTAATGTAATAAATTTTATTTTGATTTTGTTTAATTAAATTATGGATGTAATAAATTGAAGGGTTAGTTGGAAATAAACTGTCTAAGGCTTTAATAGTAGATTGACTGTCACTTAATATTTGGAATTTTGTATAAGGGGAGTTAATGGCCCAATTAATTGCCGAAATTATTGCGTGCAGCTCCGCCTGAAAGATTGAATTTTCTGCTCTCAGTTTGACTGTTTTTTCATATATTTTAATGTTATGATTGTAGGCTACCATTGCATATGCTGTGGAAAATGGCCCAATAATCGCAATTACAGCGCCACCTTCCGGCGGAATTTTTCCAAATGCAGGGAGGACCTTCTTGCCATGGCCAAACACATACACAAAAAATTTGGTTAAATTCTATGCATAACTTCATACACTTTTCTATGGTAAAATATTCAAAATGCACAAAAATCGTTATTACAGCGCCCCCTACCGGCGGAATTTTCCCAAATTAATGGAGAACCTGCTTGCCATAGCTACAAACTAAAAAAAATTTTGGTTCAATTCTATGCATAACTTCACATACTTTTCGATGGTACAATATTCAAAATGCCACAAAAATGGCACAAAAATCGCTATTACAGCGCCCCCAACCGGCGGAAGTTTTCCAAATTAATGGAGGACCTGCTTGCTATAGCCACAAACTTTAAAAAAAATTGTTCAATTCTATGCATAACTTCATATACTTTTCGATGGTACAATATTCAAAATGCCAAAAAAATCGCACAAAAATCGCTATTACAGCGACACTTACCGGCGGATTTTTATCCAAATTAATGGAGGACCTGCTTGCCATAGCCACAAACTTAAAAAAAAAATTGGTTGAATTCTATGCATAACTTCATATAATTTTCGATGGTACATTATTCAAAATGCCAAAAAAATCGCACAAAAATCGCTATTACAGCGACACTTACCGGCGGATTTTTATCCAAATTAATGGAGGACCTGCTTGCCATAGCCACAAACTTAAAAAAAAATTGGTTGAATTCTATGCATAACTTCATATAATTTTCGATGGTACATTATTCAAAATGCCACAAAAATCGCTATTACAGCGTCCACTACCGGCGGGTTTTTTTCAAATTAATGGAGGACCTGCTTGCCATAGCCACAAACTTAAAAAAAAATGGTTGAATTCTATGCATAACTTCGTATAATTTTCGATGGTACAATTGCGACATACAGACACACGGACACACGGACAGACATACATTTTCTATAAACATGTTTTTGGGGATCTATGACTCCTAAAACGTGTAAATCCGTCGAAAACCGGAAGTCGAAAAAAATTTCGATTACAATACTTTCTTCTATTGAAGATAGAAGAAAGTAAAAAAAGGCTATATTAAGGTTATGTCCGTGCCACTGACCAAAAGGAGGTGCAGGAACAAAAAACGTTCTAAGAATGCGATTTTTGTGTTACTGAAGGGCCTAGAAACATGAAATGTGGAATGGTAGTTACTTGTAAGTCAGTAATGATCTCTAAGGACATTTCTTAAAAAAATCGAAATTAAAAAGAAGTGAAAATGCGAGAAAAGCGTTCTAAAAAACGTTCTAAATGGCGATTTTTACGTTATCTTAGTAAGTAGCAAACCGATTTAAAAAATAATGGTGTCAAAATGAGGGTGATAACCTTGCTCTAACATAGGCTGCATTTTATGTCGGTGCCACTACCCCTAAAAAGGGTGCAGGAGCACAAAACGTTCGAAATTGCGATTTTTGTGTTAATGAAGATTCCAGATACATGGCATTTGGCATAGTAGTTACTTATTAGCTATAAATGATCTCTAAATGCATTGCTTAAAAAAATCGAAATTTAAAAGGGGTGAAAATGCGCAAAAAACGTTCTAAAAAACGTTCTAAATGGCGCTTTTTAAACAATCTCTAGAAGTACCAAACCGATTTCAAAAATAATGGTGTTAAAATGATGGTGACAACCCTTGCTCCAATATAGGCTACATTTTATGTCGGTGCCACTACCCCAAATGTGGTGAAGGAGAAAAAAACGATCTAAATTGCGTTTTTTGTAATACTGCAGGGCTAGCAATTTGAAAGTAGACATGTTAGTTACTTATAAGATACAAATGATCTCTAAGAATATTTCCTAATAATTCGAAATTTAATAAGGGTGAAAATGGACTAAAAATGGTCTAAAAAACGTTCTAAATTGCGATTTCTATGCAATCTCAGAAAGTACACAACTCATAGGATATATAGGATCTATTTCATGTCGGCGTCACTACCACCTTGCGGATCCATCTTTAAAAACTTTCTAAATTGTGATTTTTGTAATACTGTAGGGGTAGCAACTTGAAATTTGGCATGGTAATTACTTATGAGATGTAAATACTCTCTGAGAAGAGTTCCTTTAAAATTTGAAATTTAAAAGGGGTGAAAATGAACGAAAAGCGTTTTAAAAACGTTTTAAATATCAATTTCTACGCGATCTCAGAAAATGTAAACCGATTTCGGAAGTAATGGTTTCAAATTGATGGTGACAGTCCCCGCTCAAACATACCCTATATTTTACGTCGTTGTCACTACCACCTGGGGATTACAGGAGCAAAAAATGTTCTAAATTGCGTTTTTTGTTTTACTGAGGGGGGGGTCTAGCATTTTAAATTTGGAATGGTAATTACTTCAAAAATGCAAATAATTTTTAAGAATTGTCGAAAGAAAATTCCAAATATAAAAAGTATGAAGTGAGCGAAAAGCGTTCTATAAGCGTTCTAAATTACGATTTTTAAGCAATCGTATGAAATACGAAACCGATTTCAAACATAATGGTTGCAAATTGATGGTGATAGAACCTGCTCAAACATAAACTACATTTTTATGTCGAGGGTTGCAGGAACAAAAATCTTTCTAAATTGCGATTCCTGCGGTACTGTACACGGAAAAAAACTGTTTTGTTGAAATGACTAAATTTTGGTTCATATAGCTCCATCCAAATATTTTGGTTGGAATGATTAAATTTTTGTTAGATTAACCAAATTATTTTGCTAATTCAACAAATCGTTTGGTTAGTCCACACAAAATTTGGTCATTTCAACCAAAATATTTGGATGGAGCTATATGAACCAAAATTTAGTCATTTCAACAAAACAGTTTTTTCTGTGTAGAGGCTAGAAACATTAAATATATCACGATAGTTACTTATCAAATATAAATGTTCTCTAAGAATAGTCGAAAATAAATTCGAATTGGAAAAGTGGTGAAGGGAAGGGAAAGAGCGAAAAGCATTCTAAAAGTGTCCTAAATTACGATTTCTATGGAATCGCAGAAATAATAAACCGGTTACAGAAGTTATTGGTTGCGAATCAAGAGTGATAGTTCCTGATCCTATACGGGCTATATTTTATGCCGGTGTCACTACCACCTGGTTGGCAGAAATAACAAGAAAGCCTTTAAAAACATCTAAATTCCGTTTTCTATAGAATATTAGGAAATATAACCGTTTCCTAGGTTAATGTTGGCAAATTAATGGTGACAGTCTCCGTTTCAACATTTTTCGAGACATTCTTTTTCAACTCTATTTCGGTATTTTATGTTGGTGCCGCTAACACCAGAGAGGTGGTAGACTGTTAGAAAAGAAGCTTGGAAGTTGACATGATGGTTAATTTTAAGATGTAAATGTGTTAAGATGGTTTCTAAAAAATTCAAAACTTCAAATGAATACTGAAATGAGGGTATGAAATGAGCACAAAAGTCTCAAAATATTTTCTAAATTATCATTTAATTGGAATTAGTTTTAGTTCTTCCTATTCATTAAAAAGTCCTTCTGGCCAGTGCCGGGAGGAAGAGGTAGCTTTCATATTCCTTATTTTAAAAAAGCCAACTTATATTATTCAAACACACGAAGCTCAATTAAGTGGAAACCGAATGTAGGAGATTCAATACTAATTTTTATCAATACTAAATCATTTTGAATTTCGCAAAATTAGTCAGCTTTATCCAAGCTTTTATTTAAAGTAACTTATATTTCGCTGCAAAATTCGGCGATTTCTTAAAGTGCCTGCCATTTTAAGACAACATGGTGGATGAGGCTAACCAGTGAACTTGGTCGAGACCTGAGTAATTGCTGTGCACATGCTCACTCATATCGGAATCGGTTGATACATACGAGTGCTGTCGCAGGCAAAAAATCAGATTTTTCAAAATGTCACCCACGTTAGAAATTGAAACTGCTATATCTGAGCCATTTCTTAAGATAAAGATAAACAAAAAATGCTCCTGAATCCTTATATCAAGGTCAAATACTTAAGAAAGAAACCTTTTTCAATTTCTAATTTTTTTGCACCTCACTTTAAATATATATTTTTTTAATTTAATGGCCGCCATTTTGAAACAAGATGGCTGATGAAGCTGGCCAGCGAACTTGGTCCAGATATTGATATATACTATCCACATGCCTTCTTCCATCGAAATAGGCGAATACGTGTGGTATCGCGAGACAAATACAAGATCGTTTCAAAGTATTAGACATGATAGAAATTCAAAGTGCTATAATTCAACCACTTTTTAAGATATAAACAAAAGAACAAATTTTCAGAAACAAAATCTTCTCCAGAATCTTTGTGTCAAGGCCAAACACATAAAAAAAAATCTTTTTCATTTTCCAATTTTTCATTACCTCATTTTAAATTTTAAATTACATTTTTTTTTAAAATGGCAATCCTTTTGAAACAAGATGACGAATGAAGCTGGCCAACAATCTCGGTCGAAACATTGGTATGTACTATGTACAGACCAAATTACATTCAAATCGGTTCATAAATACACCTGTTATCGCGTGACAAAAATCAGGGCGTTTCAAAATGTCAGCTACGCTAGAAATTCAAAATGCTATAACTCAGCCATTTTTTAAGATATAGACGAAACAAAAACTGCTCCCGAATCTTTTTATCGAGGTCAAACACATAAGAAAAAAATATTTTTTCAATTTTCAATTTTTTGGTACCACATTTCAAATTTAAATTTTTCTTAAAATTTTAAATGGCCGCCATTTTTAAACAAAATGGCGGATGAAGCTTGCCAACGAACTCGGTCGAGACATTGGTCTGTACTATGTATAAACGAAGTTACATCCAAATCGGGTCATAAATACGCCTTTTATCGCGTGACAAAATTCAGGACGTTTCAAAATGTCAGCTTCGCTAGAAATTCAAAATGCTATAACTCAGCCATTTTTTAAGATATAGACGAAACAAAAACTGCTACGGAGTCTTTGTATAAAGGTCAAATACATAAGAAAAAAATATTTTTCCATTTTCAATTTTTTGGTACCACGTTTTAAATTTAATTTTTTTTTTTAATTTTTAAATTGCCGCCATTTTGAAACAAAATGGCGGATGAAGCTGGCCAACGAACTCGGTCGAGACATTGGTATGTACTATGGATGTATGTACGTACACGCCGAATTACATCCAAATCGGTTCATAAATACGAGAGTTACAGTGTGACATAGGTCAGATATATATATATATATATATATATATATCAATTTTGAACGGAGGGTGGTTTCGGGGTCTGAAGTCATGATCGATGAAAATATACCAAAATTTTTTGAAATCGCTTTCCTCCGAACGGCTGCAATAGGTAGCTTTTTGTAAAGAAAGCTACCTAAATGTCATTTCTGTCTATTGCACATTTATAACGAAATTTAGTCAAATTTTGACTTGATTTGTAATTTCTGAATTATTTCAAAAAGTGTTCTTCTAATAAAAAAAGTCATGCAAATATCACTTAGCATATTTCAACTATTACGCGAGCAAAGCCGCACAAAATATTTAGCATAAAAGAATTGAGTTGGATTATAAGTATTGCTCAAAATCCCTATAAATTCAAATTAAATCAATCCTTCTAAAGTCCTTCTAAAATTTATTAAATGATTATGTAAATCTTCGGTGCGATCGTAGTTTAATTTCTTTCTTGGCGCCATTTTCAAAAATCGCCAAATTGTTGCCATAGGGTTGCCATATTTGGAGAATCAGTCCGAAATACCGGGGTTGACACATTTGCGCAGTTATCGCGCCAAAAAAAAAAATAAATAAATAAATAAAAATAAGGCGTAGGAGAGTAAACTGCGATTTGCCAAAATCTTCTAATGTAATTTCAAAAGTGCTTAGAAGATAAAATTTTCATGGATTCATAATGCAGTACATAAAAGGTTAACTTTCACTTTTATTAACTTTTATTGCAGTTTTCTAAAAATCTATATACCGCACATTTTCATTTTTTTTATATACCGTCCAACAGAGAAAAAAAAGTACTATCAAATGCAATTTATTTGAAAACTGTTTCGTAATTTACTCAATTTTTATTGTTTTTAAATTTATTTTAGGCATGATTTTTTTTTAAATCCATCTCTATCGTGTGCAGACGATTACGAAATATAAACCCACTTGCACTTGAATTAATATAAATAGCTGATCATTTGATCCCAGCTAATATTCCATAATGAAATTAAAACATTCATCAATCAATAAATAAAAGTAGTAGTATGTGGCAATCCCAAAACTTTCTTCTATCTCATACATGTTAATATTTCCTGAAAAATGAAGCGTATCAGTGCCACCGGTTAGGTGATTTACATGAAAACTGAATCAACAACAACTATGCAAATTGTAGCTGAACCTGAAGTCTGCTGAAAATCTGTGCTTTAGTTTTTGAGGTAGGGCTATTGCGGAAATCATAAAAAAATCTACACAGCAGCGCTACATATTTGTCGATTTACTCTAAAATCTAATGAGGACCAATTTATATCAGGGAATAAATTAATTTGAAGTTCGATGAAAATTTATGCATTTGCCCTTGAGATACAGTTATTGCAGAAATTGGGATAAATCCAGCCTAGCAGCGCCCCCAATTGGAAGATTAACACTAAAAACTAAACAATGCTAATTTATATCAGGGACTAATAGAATCTGAAGTTTGGCGAAAATTCGTGCATTAGTTCTAGAGATAGAGCCATTGCGATAATCATGAATAATGCCGCATACCAGCGCCTCCTGTTGGGCGATTTACACTAAAAAGTAACCTGCAAGAAACTATAGTAGGGATTAACTGAATCTAAAGTTTTATTAAATTCCGTTCATTAGTTCTTGAGATAGAACGCCCACCGAATTTGTCTCACACACACACACACACAGACAGATAGACAGACAGACAGGCTCACAGACAGACATTTTGTAAAAACATATTTTTAGGGTTCTTTGACCCCTAAAATATGTAAATCCGTCAAAAACCGGAATTCGAAAATTTTCATGCATTGAATACTTTCTTCTTGTAAAGATAGTAGAAAGTAACAAGGAAATATCAATAAAACAAAAATTTAAGACATCTAATTAAATTTCGCGCTTAATCCACTGAATTGAACAGAATCAAAAAGGCTCTGATTGTAAATTGCGATCTTTGGAGATTTCTGAGGCTGTTAACTCCTGACGTGAGACAAATATGAAAATATCGCTTTCAATACGTTTCAAAACTTTATTTGAACGCAGTATTACTATTCTTCATATATGATTTTTAGTATTGTTAGTGGGTGTTCTAAAAATATATGAAATGAAAAAGTTACACACACACACACATATATATATATATATATATAACAGTAGACCCGTGCGCGGTTTTATCACCGTAATCTTTGCGCTTATTTGCTGATATGTTTTTCATTAATTATTGCTTAATTGTTTTTTATAAATATTGTTTTTTATATGTTTTATTGTTATTTAACGATATATAAGTATACTACACTTAAAAAAAAATTCAGAAGCGTTTCGGAAAATAAGCAGTGTTGAATCCAGACCTTTACCTCCGGGGGGGACACTAGTATTCCAACATGAAATTTTCTCTGATTTCATTAATATACCAAAACCTGCTAAAGCGGAATCTCCGAGGATCAGAAAAAGTTTCTGTCTTAACAAGTATCCCTCCAGTCGGGATTTTGAAAATCTTCTGTTTCCATAGATTATGCTATATATAAGTTTCTATTTTTTAATTTCAAATTGAAAATTTAAAAAACTTTTAAAAATTCTATTTAATTGCCGAAACGTCAGTGAAGGCTTACTGTGGAGACACGAAAAGTTTTGGTTTCCGTTAGTCTGTCTGTCTGTTAGTCTGTCTGTCTGTTCCGCGATAACTGCCGCAAAAAGCATCCGATCGGCTTGAAATTCACTGGTAATGTTGATGAGGTACCCGGACTTAGCTGTATAGTTTTTGGTTAAATTTGGTTCATTCGTTCGGGAAATATGGAACATTTTATTTTGCTCTATAATGCTTTTCAATGGCAAGTCAGACGATTTTCAGATTTTCATTTGTTGAAAGAAATGGCTCATATGAAAAATGGATTTAAATGGTAAATTTTTGATGCTGAAATTTTTAAATAACATTAAATTATTCCAATAAATTATGTCAATATATTTGCGAGATTTTTTTAATTAGGTTTATAATATTGGGGCGGATTTTATGCATGTTTTCCAATAATATAAAGGATTTTGTTTTATCAAATTGACATAATGCATATTTCATTTTTTTTCCTTTTCTTTCTCTGTTGCCTAGCAACGAATTTGGTCCTAATAATATTAGTATAATTGCGTGTATAATGCTTGAGTAAAGCCAACGTCAAAACAAATGAATTAATGCATTTGTATCTTTGCATATAGAAGGATTTTAGCCCAGAAATAATAATAGGCAATATTTCATTTATTTTATTGAAATATTTTGCTTAAAAATACAAAAGTTCATTATTTTCATAGAGAATAACGTAACATTTTCCCATAACATTTACCAATATTTCTTTAATTGTTGCCAAGAAAATCAAAACCCGGAATAATATTTTCTTTTAAACAATTTTCAATTGAAATGTTTTGTCGTGAAACAGGAAAATGAAAAATAAAATTAAGTTTAGAAAAATTAATATGGCGGCATATTAAAAATAAAAAGAAAACTTTCGAGTATTTCTTAATATAACAAGATGAAAAGTTTTGAGTAAGTACGCATAGCAGGTGAATTAGACGTCATTTATCGAAAACAAAGATGCTGGAATAAAAAGATCTTGGGTAAAATAAAATTAACTATTATTCACGGAGGAAAGAGATAGATGGAGATGCAGTATGCCGTAAAAACAGTTTGCAATACGATGTGCGTTATCGCTCAGATTTAAATGCCCTCATTCGGCCCAAACAAAACAAGCACGTGGAACAGGGACCAAATTCTTTGACTTCATCCGTTTAAGCACGTCGTTGTGTTGTGCCGAATGTAGCGGATTTTAGGGTTACATTTTTGGCGTCACTTCAAGATTTATTGTCTGTGTACGGTTAACATGAATATTTTATTTTAAATTTAAATTTTATTAATTTATAAAAAAAACTTATGCTTATCCTTATAAATCACAGCGTAAAAAAAATCTAAGATATACTATAACCATCCGCACAATCAATAAAAAATTACGAATGTAAATTTAAATAGACTACGGGGGGCTCAGGGGGGGGGGGGCAGAGCCCCCCTGAAGAAATGCAATTTTTGATTTAATAAGTTACCAGAATAAGTAGCTCATCAGAATTTCAGAACATCAATGTACAACCACTTGTTTAACACTTTTAATTTCTGAAACTTTACGAAGTATCTTGTATGCTCATAAATATTTATGTAATTTGAAAACTTTAAAAAGCGATTTGTAGGAAGTTGAATATTATGCAATGAGTGTTAAAAAACAATGACTTGCAAAGATGACGTTGAGGCTCCTGATCTGCAGATTTACTAGTTTAAGATACTCTTGTACTTTATTGTGCCCAAACCATTATTGAAAAGATAAAAAATAAGTGTGGCATTCTTAGGTTACTGTCACTCCACTTCTAAATATAACTTATATAAGTTATGGTCATTTGTTTTTTATTTAATCTCATTATATCCTACAGTTTAACTTGCCATACAGGATTTGAATATCCCATTTCATAAAAGTTTTGAATCAACATTGCTACAATTTACCTCTGAAATATTTCTATTAATATACAGTTATTCATGAAACAGCACCGAAAAATGGCAATAAATCACAATTAAATAATAAACTTCGTTACAAGAATAACAAACAGAGTTTACAAATAATACAATAACAAATTTTTATTATTTGATATTTACTTATTATTTAATAATGATGCTTTCAGACACAGACGCGGACAGTATTAAATGGAATAGGGAGATTTTTCTCCCTTTTTTCGTGGGGGGAGAATATAGTTGGGCAACGCCCTACTATGTTAAAACCTTTTACTGTAGATGAAAATTATATTTTTTTTCCTCTTAATTTTTTAATTATTTTGTAACGTCCGCAATATTTTCAAACTTATGAAAGATAAAAGTTATGTAACATTTCAAAATCTAAAATTGAAACCCCATTTGTATACTTCTATCTGCGTCTATGTTTAAGTATAACTTCTTAATATTAATGAAAACAAATCTTCCGTAACATTCATGTCCACTAAAGAAATAGAGATTTCACTCTTTTTTTAAATACTTTAATTTTATAAAATATTAATAGCAATTTAAATAAATAATACCATATAATGTGTATGTACTAAATAGTAATTATAATATTCTATATGTAAAACCATCAAATCTACCTTGTGTATAAAACTAATCCTTACTTCTTATAAAGCACAGTTTTTGATAAATCGCATAAGTTCAGTATTAAATTTGTAATTGCTCACCTTTAAACTAAGCGAATGCGTCTTGGTTTCGAAGATGCATAATGTGTGATCACTGCATCGATGAATTCATCTGTTGGCTCCTCATCACCTTCGATAGATACTTTAATACACGATTGTAAAGTATCCTGCCCCATGCGATTTCTGAGTTTTGTCATAATTCTATTCATTGTGCTAAATGACCTTTCTACACTCGCTGTTGAAATTGGTACACACAATACACACTCGGCAAGTTTTTTCAAAACTTCGTATCCAATATCAGCTTTTAAAATGAAAGAAGCGACATCTGTACTGGTATCATCTAAATTACTGTGTGCAACGTACTTAAAAGAAAGGAGATCTGCCACTGCTGCATCCTCTTCCTGAATTCCAAAAAGATAGCACAGCTCCTTACACTGCTTTTCATTTATTTTTACAAATTCTCCAAAGCTTCGAAAAAATGCACATAGTTCTATTAAGCGCAGTGCTTTATCATTAAATCTTTCTTTAACTTGATGAATCATTTTTTCTATAAAAGTTTTTGCACTTTTTAAGCAATTTTTTTTCGTGTCATTAAAATTTATGCTCTTAATTTCTGATGCATCACTCTCGAGACCTTTAATTTTAATGTGCAATTCGTTATTATCATTGTCAGTATCACAAAAGTTGGCAATTTCTTGCAAGTGATCAACTGTCCCAGAAACAAGTTGAGGAAGAAATGAAATGCTAAGAGTTTTCTTTTGAAGAATTTTGCTTAAATTCGATACAGCATTAAGTGTTTCGTCCATAACGACTAAACTGATTATAAAACTAATATTAATCATTTCCAAGAGAATACCACCAGCTAAACTTGCTAAATCAGCACCATCCTTGTGTATGTGTTCGCATGCAATCATAATCGATTTAAAGGATAAAAATACAGCATGAACAGTACGGTAATTGCTAAGCCAGCGTATATCCGTTGCCTCAGGTATGATTTGAACGGGTTCTTCTAAAGCTTTCTGTATTTCGTGCAAAATTTTTCCTCTCTTAGGAGAACTATGAAAAAGTTTATAAATATCTTTAACTGTGTGAAAAAATCGTTTAATCATTATAGTCTTGTTTCTTGAATTAGTGACAGCTAATGATAGAATATGGGATCTGCAATGAATGTAAGGCACTTCGCATTGTTTAGCTTCTGAAATACGAGCACGAACACCAGTTATACTACCACTAAAGTTCGCTGCACCATCAAAAGAACATGAAACCAATTTATCATATGACATATTTCTTTTTTTTAAAGCATCATCTATAGCTAAAAATATTGATTCAGCATCAGTTCTTTCTAAGTATATTATGCACAAAAATCTTTCTCTTACTTCGCAAACTGGATCATGGACGACGTGCCGCACCATTAGTGATAATTCACTTTGATTGTTTATGTTCGTCGACTCATCTCCCATTATAGAATAATACTTACCATTAAGTATTTTGTCATCTGCTTTGTCTAAGATTGTGCCTATTGAGCTTAATATTTCAGAAGCAGTTGATTTACTTATGTAAGTCGATCTTTCACTTTGAGACTTAACCCAGTCGCGAAGAGTTTCATTTTCTCTCATTAAAATTCTTTGAACTAAGGGTTCATATTTTGTAGTATGGGGTATCTCCTCTTTAGCTAAAAAATACACACTCCTAATTAATGAAGATAAAGCTTGTCTATTTTTATCCCTTTCGTCTTCGCTGTATTGGATTATTTGTGTGTGTATAGGAGCATTTAAATTCTGTAATCTTTCATTTTCCATAAAAACAGATTTGCAATGTTTGTCTGATTTTGAGTGTTTTTCAAGTTTTCCTGTACTGCCAGTTGCTTTCCTAAAATTTGTGAAGGGCACTGGTATGAATACTCCACTTGTTTTTTGGAATACCTCTACATCATTTTTTAAATGCTTTTCACAGAGCTTGCAAAATGCACCACCACGAGTTCGATCAAAATACAGCCATTCATATTTATCTTCCCACTGTTTTTGATATTTGAACTTGCGTCCAACATTTTTATCTTCCGGTTGAGGTTGTCCACTAACAGTACTACACGAAGGTATCGAGGGTGGAACTATCGCATTGCAGGTTTCGCTTTCATTCAAAGTTTGTTGAGAGTTATTATTTTGATTTTCAACAGATGACTGTACTAAAGGTTCTTCACTACGTCTTCTTTTTTTAATTTGAATATAAGAAAATAATTTCGACTGTTTTGACATAATTCAATATCAAAAATAATTCCTATCTAATATTCAATTTAAGCTGTAATTTTTATCTGTAACAATCAAGACAGAAAAGCGCAATAGATTAACCAGACACAGTGTCGTCTAGAACTAGCGTCACCTAATTGCTTATTGGTAGTCTTTGAAAATGAAATTTCCCTAGCATTCTACAATAAAATAAGAAAAATAAAATATTTTATGTTAGCGAACAAGTAAATACCGGATGTAATTTATAAAGTTTGCATAGAAATATTTAGACATTTTCAGTAACTAAATCTTTTTAAAACTATTAAGTATGAAAACATTTCTGTGCCTTTAATTCAGTTGTCCATACCCGCTCAAAATATATTATAATAATGTTTTTGACAGCATAATCAATTTATCATTCGATAAATGAATTTGGTTTTTCCAAGAGAAAATTACAATTAGATAAAGCAGTTATTTGTGTAATACGGGATAAACAAATGGACTATTACTGAAAGGATTAACTTTCAAGATATTTTATGAGTGAACGGAATAATACCAATATATCATATTTTAATTAAGAAACGCACAAATTTAGAATTTCACAATAAGGAAGTAATAATATTTATTTTATGAGCTAGTACTTTGTAACAGAAAAAGTTTTATTTATGATACATGAAATTAATATTATAACCTCAAAGTGAATAAATATTTCACTGGATAGGAAAAGCTTATTTAGATAAATTATTAGCGTGATATGATACATTCAATGAATTATTATGTTTATTGTTAAGATTGAATAAGGGATATTAAGCGAAAAAATACATTTTGTGGTATAGTTTAAATACATTTTAGAGAAATTGAGAGTCTAATTAAAAATATCTAAATAATTTAATAATTGATGCAATTAGAGTAAGTAAGCCAAAAATATGTGATTTGACATCACACCTGTCAATAATGGAATCTTCTCCTAACCAGAAAATTTTTACGGTCCCAATGAAAGCAATTGTAGTATATTAAACCGCAAATATAAAATTGAAAGGGGTGGAAGAAAAATTCCGTTACAGACACATTTCCGTCTTAGAAAGTATCACGCAGTGCACTATTTTTGCTTGAACCGTATTTTTTTTTGTTGTTGTTTAAGAGAGGATTCCGCATTCCGCTATAGACAGGTTCTGTTTCCCAGACTTTACCACATTTAATTTTTTCGAAAATGTTAATGAAATAAATTTATACCAGTTACTTTATAATTTTACAAAAAAAAAAAAAAAAAAAAAAAAAAAAAATTGGAATTAGTATTTAACAACAATTTCTTACAGTTTAATCTCGTATATGGCACCAAAATTAAAATTTAAGTTTTACTACCGGTATGCTTTAAATAAATATTATGCAAGTATTAGCGGTATGCTAATTAATAATTATGTAATTTGTTTCTTCTTCTTCTTCTTTAAAATCTTATAACTGCTATTGTACACAAAAATATGACAAGCACCTATTGTGCAAAAAGTTAGCTGAAAGGTTAAATATTAATAAACAGAATAAACATTAATTTCGTAATTTTTTTTTAAATTTGTACGATTTTTCGAATAGCTTGTAAGACTTACTTATACAAAGCTGTTATATGTCGTAAAAACTGAACCTATCTGTAACGGAATAATACCTTAGAAGGAACATTTCCTTGTAATTGACGACAAAAATGCTATGCAAGTATATCTGTTAAGACAGAATTTTTTAACGGTATCTTACGATTCCATCTTAACAGGTTTTTCGGGAGAATTCGAAGGAAAATATCACTACTAGGAAAAATAAGGAGAAAGTCAAAAATGTCCTCCGGGGGGGACATTTTTGAATCCCGGGGGGGACATTCCCCCCCGGGCCACCCCCTGAAATCAACACTGAAAATAAGTTAAAGCAAAAAATCTTGTGTACAATATTTTTATAAAACAAGCTGATGGTTAATAATTTAGAAATTTTCAAATTTGCTTATTATAAAGCGCATAAGTTAAATAACAACAATAGCATCTATTTTTTTTTTTTCACAATTCAGTCTTGCAAAATCAGCAGAAAACATTTTTCTTTTCAAGCAAGAACATTTAGACGAACAAATGAAATTCAAATCGCGAAAAAATGCAATAGTTAATTTTTTCGAAGCATTGAACACATTGAGAATTAAAGCAATTATTTGTACTTTTTGTCAAAATTTAAAGAGAAAAGGGGGGGAATGTAAAAAATTAATTAGGTTAGCAGAATATGTTTAAAATTATCCGATTCATTTATAATGCGTACAACGTAACTTAATTTATACATAACACAAATATACTGAAATGTATAATTAGAGGTAAATATATTAATTCATTAATCAATATACATGTAGTTGAATTGTTGATATCTGATGTCAAAAGCAGTTTTTAGAACATTTCAAAAAATAGCTCATTCATCACTGTGCTTTTAGTATGTGAAGAGAAAAAAAAGAATGTTCACATCAGAAATATGATCCATTTCATCTATATTCTTTAACCCGTCAAGATCGGGTTTATCACTTTGTTACTTTAAATGCAAATTTGTTAAACAACTTCTGGATTAAGAAAAGCGTACCATTTATCTATTTTTGAAAACGGATGAAGACAGACCGTGAAAAGAATTATTAATAAAGATAGTTATAAAATTTGTATAGAAAATATATCATCTTTCATTTTTTTTCGTGCCATATTTATAATTGAAATGCATGTTCAAAGAGTAAAACCAATTTTGATGGCATTGTTCGAATAAGTTTAATAAAATGAAGCATTAAAATTTCAATTTCAGATTATTTTGCAAATTCCAAAAATTCCTTTTCTGAATGGCTTACCGTTCCTCCTACTATTATGTAATTATACTTTCTTTAATAGTCAGTTTATTCTTAAACTTTATAAAATATTTTCTAAAAAAGAAAGGCATGAATTTAAATATTTAAACGCATTTAATTTCAAAGAAGAAATAAATAGAAACTTCATATAATGTAGATGTTGATTCTTTAAGTAACATTTCATTGTTCATTTTAGCTTTATTTTAATGAGTTAAGGTTTATTGATGTAAAATATGGTGTCTTTTAAATGAAGTAAAATATACTTTCTTTTAATTGAAGTAAAATAAACTGTGTTTTAATTGTTATTGAAATCTTGTTTCTAGCGCTTTTGAAAGCTGAATACTACTTAATACAAATTAAAATTCTTTAAGATAAAGTGTAATATTATCCATTATTTCCTTTCTCCACAACATTAAAATTTTATTGCGAACATTTTCAAGAAATTTCATTAAAAACTGAAACTTAAATATAAAATGTAACAATGTATTGAATTCTTAGATTCGGTACAGTAGAAAGTCCAAAATAGATGACGAAAAAAAATGGCTAGTATTTTAAGTAAATAAATTACATCCGATAATTTACAAATTTCTGTAGAATATACACAATCTTCTTTTTTTTTCCTATTACATGTTCAATATAAATTATAATTAATTTTCACAGACAATTTCTGAATATATTTTATAAAACTCACCCTTAAAATTTCAATTTAAGATTCTTTTTCGAAAATTTAAGGTTAATTTCCACAATGTTTTTTTTTTCGGTTCTGTTGTTACTATTATGTATTTTTTTTTATTTTTTTCATTTCCATGTTAATCTAAATATGATAAACTGTCCTCTCAAAGAGAAATAAAAGTGCTTAAATATTTACACACATTTTAATTTCAATGATAAAACAAACGATATAAAATAAAGGGAGCCTTGATAAAGCAAACGTTGATTCTTTAAGTAATATTTTTTGTGCATTTCAGCTTCTTTCTAATAGTTGAAGATTTTAATTAAAGTGAACTACTGCTTTTTAATTGAGATTTTAAATATTTATTCTAACGGTTTTACTTTTTCTGGGCACTCGATGTATTTTTTAGCTCACAGGTTATTAAAGCCTGGGAGCTAATGTGCCGGAAGGTTCTGTATGTACGTACGTATGCTTTTGTACGTATGTATGTACGCATGTATGTACGAAACGTGATAACTCTTGATAGAAATATCCGAATTGCTTCAAATTTTGGAGATATGTTCATTCTGATAAGGCGCTTCCCTGATTAGTTTTGGGCGTTCATTGGTTAAGTATAAAGGGGTGAAGGGGGGCTAATCCCCTCTTCATTTCGATAAATGGGTTTTCCTGCAGAATTAACCGATTTGCTTCAAATTTGGTATACCTGTTTATTATGATAAGATGCTTCCCTGGATTTCGATGTTCATTGGTTAAGTATAAAGAAGGGGGGACGGGCGACTAAACACCCTTTAATTTAGATAAATGGGTTTTACATGCAGAATTATCCGATTTTCTAAAATTTGGTATACCGGTTTATTCTGATAACGCGCTTCCCTAAGAAGATTTTGAGGTTCATCGGTTATGTATAAAGGGGGAATTGTGGGAGCTATACCCCTTACGTTAGCTAAACGTTTTTTTTTTTTTTTTTTTTCGATTTTTTCATTTTTCGAGGACATTATTTATGCAGAATTATCCAATTCGCTTCAAATTTAGTACACCGGTTTATTCTGATAAGGCGCCTCCCTGATTAGATTTGGAGATTCGTTTGTTAAGCATAAAGTGGGATAAGCAGGTGGATAATCCACATTAATTTATTTTTCAAAAGTCATTATTCTTTGAAATAAGTAAATTATATAATTAGTGTGAATAGCCTGTGAGCTCAATGCCATTAGTTTTACTGGTCACTTTTCTTTTTTATTTTATTAATTCTTTAGATTTATATATTTCGTCTCATGAATTAGCGTAGACATAATTCTGCGGTAACTACTGAATAAATTTTGAACTTGTTCGCAATAATAATGAACTTGTAATATAAATAATATTCATTCGTTTATATTAATAATAACTTTCTATATTTAAACTCGATTTAGCACTCGAAAAAATCCCATAGATAAACACAAACTTTTGAAAATTTATAAACCAATATGCGCCTTTAAGTTACTTTGCTTTGTTGGAAATGTCATTAAAATTTTTGGTTTAAAATGCTCCTTTATTGTAATTGTTTCTTTCGAAATATACCGTCTAAGATTTCTATTAGGCTGTGAATAAATTTTATTTTTGCTTATATATATGTGTGTGTGTGTGAGAGTGTGTATATATAAGTAAAAATAAAATAAAATTTATATATATATATATAGCCAGGTATGTACTTTGGTATATACCTATGAAAATCTTGTATATTAAGTGAACTAAATAACATGTAATATTATTTTTTAATTCGCAGGTTTTGTATGTACTTACTATGTATGTACGTAACACGAAAACTCTTGATAGAAATATCCGATTTGCATATTTTTTTTTTCTAGGTTCATTCTGATAACGCGCTTCCCTGATTAGTTTTGGGATTCATTGGTAAATTAAAAAGGGGGAGATCTGTGGCGGGGTATTTTCTCCCTTAATTTAGATAAATGAATTTTTTATGCAGAATTATCCGATTTGCTTGAAATTTGATATACCGGTTTATTCTGATAAGGCGCTTCCCTGATTAGATTTCGAGGTTCATTGGTTAAATATAAAGTGGGGGAAAGGGGGGCTGATGCCTCTTAATTTATTTTTCGAGGAACATTATTGTTTAAAACAAGCGTATAATACACAATTAGTGTGAATAGCCTGTGAGCTCAGTTCCATTCGTTTAAATGGGGAGTTTTATTTTTATTTTTATTAGAGATTCCAAATGCCCAACGGATTAAAAAATAATAACTTAACCAGATTTAATACATTTTTAAACGTTAATTTATAAATTATTACTGGTTGAAACAGCCTGGTGCCTGCTGCTGATAAAAATTCAAAATTACATTTTTTTAATTACTGGATATAAAATTAACAAACTATTTTATTAACTTTCACTTATGTCACTTTTGCAGGTAAAAAGTATATTAGAATGTTTTCAATATAAAATGTTTATACCCGAGTTCTGTAATCCGGAAATAATTGGTTGGATCTCCTGGCTATTATAAATTACCAATTTACAATGGAAATTTATGGAACATCATGATTTCGTTACACATTTTTTTCGAGTCTTTCAAATTGACCGATTAATAAAAATACATTACACACAACGTTTCCAAAACTTTAATGATACGCCAAAACCATAGGAATGACTTTTATATATTGTAATACTGTATGCAACACTCCTTAACATTCATATTTAATTAAAATATTCAATATTGTAAAGGACAAACGTGTCTGTGCGTAATGCTGACGTCATTTTCACGGTTACAACAGCAGACGATTAAATTTAACTTTTATCAACTTTTACTGTAACTTTTTTAATTTCTAAATACAATGTTTAATTTTTACACCTTCGAAAAAAAATTTAAAAAGTCCTTCCGGCCAGTGCCGGGAGGAAGAGGTAGCTTTCATAATCCTTATTTAAAAAAAGCCAAATTATATCATTCAAACACACGAAGCTCAAGCAGTGAACTTGGTCGAGACCTTAGTAATTGCTGTGCACATGCTCACTCACATCGGAATCGGTTAATATATAGGAGTGCTGTCACATGCAAAAAATCAGATTTTTCAAAATGTCACCCACAATAGAAATTGAAACTGCTATATCTGAGCCATTTTTTAAGGTAAAGACAAACAAAAAATGCTCCTGAATCCTTATATCAAGGTCAAATACTTAAGAAAGAAACCTTTTTCAATTTCTAATTTTTTTGCACCTCACTTTAAATATATATATATTTTTTAATTTAATAGTCGCCATTTTGAAACAAGATGGCTGATGAATCTGGCCAGCGAACTTGGTCGAGGTGTTGATGTATACTATCCACATGCCTTCTTACATCGAAATAGGTGAAGACGTGTGTTATCGCGTGACAAATACAAGATCGTTTCAAAATGTTAGCCATGCTAGAAATTCAAAGTGCTATAAATCAACCATTTTTTAAGATATAAACAAAAGAACAAATTTTCAGAAAGAAAAACTGCTCCGGAATCTTTGTATCAAGGCCAAACACATAAAAAAATCTTTTTCATTTTCCAATTGTTTAATACCTCATTTTGAATTCTAAATTTAATTTTTTTTAAATGGCAACCCTTTTGAAACAAGATGGCAAATGAAGCTGGCCAACGAACTCGGTCGAGACATTGGTATGTACTATGTACAGACCAAGTTACATCCAAATAGGTTCATAATTACGCCTGTTATCGCGTGACAAAAATCAGGTCGTTTTAAAATGTCGTTTTAAAAAGAGAAATTCAAAATGCTATTACTCAGCCATTTTTTTTAGATATAGACGAAAGAAAAACTGTTCCGGAATCTTTGTATTAAGGTCAAACACATACAAAAAAAATCTTTTTCACTTTCCAATTTTTTGGTATCTCATTTAATTTTTTTTATTTTTTTATTTTTTTAAATGGCCGCCATTTTGAAACAAGATGACGGATGAAGCCGGCCAACGAACTCGGTCGAGATATTTGTATGTGCTATGTACACACCAAGGTACATCCAAGTCGGTTCATAAATACGCCTGTTATTACGTGAGAAAAATCAGGACGTTTCAAAATGTCAGCCGCGCTAGAAATTCAAAATGCTATAACTCAGCCATTTATTAAGATATAGACGAAACAAAAACTGCTCCCGAATCTTTTTATCAAGGTCAAACACATAAGAAGAAAATATCTTTTCAATTTTTAATTTTTTGGTACCACATTTCAAATTTAAATTTTTCTTAAAAATTTAAATGGCCACCATTTTTAAACAAGATGGCGGATGAAGCTGGCCAACGAACCCGGTCGAGACATTGGTATGTACTATGTATAAACGAAGTTACATCCAAATCGGTTCATAAATACGCCTTTTATCGCGTGACAAATTTCAGGACGTTTCAAAATGTCAGCCACGCTAGAAATTCAAAATGCTATAACTCAGCCATTTTTTAAGATATAGACGAAACAAAAACTGCTCCGGAATCTTTGTATAAAGGTCAAATACATAAGAAAAAAATATTTTTCCATTTTTAATTTTTTGGTACCACATTTCAAGTTTTAAAATTTTTTTAAAATTTTAAATGGCCGCCATTTTGAAACAAAACGGCGGATGAAGCTGGCCAACGAACTCGGTCGAGACATTGGTATGTACTATGTACACACCGAATTACATCGAAATCGGTTCATAATTACGGGAGTTACAGTGTGACATAGGTCAGATATGTATATATATATATATATATATATCAATTTTGAACGGAGGGTGGTTTCGGGGTCTGGGGGTCATGATCGATGAAAATATACCAAAATTTTTTGATATCGCTTTCCTCCGAACGGCTGCAATAGGTAGCTTTTTTGTAAAGAAAGCTACCTAAAATGCTATAACTCAGCCATTTTTTAAGATATAGACGAAACAAAAACTGCTCCCGAATCTTTTTATCAAGGTTAAACACATAAGAAAAAAATATTTTTTCAATTTTCAATTTTTTTGTACCAAATTTCAAATTTAAATTTTTCTGTAAAATTTAAATGGCCGCCATTTTTAAACAAGATATCGGATGAAGCTGGCCAATGAACTCGGTCGAGACATTGGTATGTACTATGTATAAACGAAGTTACATCCAAATCGGTTCATAAATACGCCTTTTATCGCGGGACAAAATTCAAGACGTTTCAAAATGTCAGCCACGCTAGAAATTCAAAATGCTATAACTCAGCCATTTTTAAAGATATAGACGAAACAAAAACTGCTCCGGAGTCTTTGTATAAAGGTCAAATACATAAGAAAAAAATATTTTTCCATTTTCAATTTTTTGGTACCACATTTCAAATTTAAATTTTTTTTAAAAATTTTAAATGGCGGCCATTTTGAAACAAAATGGCAGATGAAGCTGGCCAACGAACTCGGTCGAGACATTGGTATGTACTATGTACACACCGAATTACATCCAAATCGGTTCATAAATACGAGAGTTACAGTGTGACATAGGTCAGATATATATATATATATATATATATATATATACCGGGTGTCCCAAAAATGACTGATGGATTTTAAAATTCAATAAATTGCAAACGGTGATAGGTATTTAAAAAATTCTTGCAGGAGGGTTATGTATGTTGTCAGGAGTTTTTTTAGTGTGATTCTTAATTTTAGTTCGAATTTCAAACAATAGATGGCGCTGACGGTGATTGACGCTCAGTCGAGGCCTAAACTGACGTCACTCCGCATTGAACAGAAGGAAGGAGATTAAGGCTATGGAGTGGTTCTCATTCGCCAGCACAATCTTGCTCTTAGGGCCCGATTCTGAACTCATTCGATATGATTTCAATGGGTTGCGTTGTTGTCATGGAAACAACAAATTCTACGATAGTGGAATACTTGTGTTAAGAACTGGGCGTGAATTTAACCTTTAACTGATGTTACCGGTCTCTCAGACCGCGGATTTTTTCAATTTTTATAGTTTAACTTGCAATTTTCAGTTTAACTACAAACACTACCGAAATTTTGTTCCGTTTGGAACTTTATTACTATCACCAGAGACTTTTGAATAGGGGAATTTTAATTATAACAGTCCTGTGCAAAAAGTTTAGTACGAAAACACCATTCTATGAGTTAATCGTGCCTTTTATTCGTCTTTCGTTGCAGCGGTCTTACAGACCGCTTCACACTAGTTATGTGACAATTTCTGTGACATCAGTTAAAGGATAAGTAGTAGTATTCGATTTTGCAGGCGAATTTAAATTGATGAAGTTTTATTTTCCCGGATTAAATTACTTTTTATGGTCTGATTAAAAGAATATTTTATGCATCGTATTTTAAAAATAGGTGAAGAGATTTAGAATTTTTTGTTGTTGTTAAAAATTTCATAACTTTCATTACATTCTAATAAATTTTAGATCTTTTAAAGAAGTTCATCAGTAGGTTTTAATGAATGTTGGATAATAATCGTGAAAATGGTTAATAGTATATTGTTGTTCAAAATAACTACTTAAAAACAAATATTAGAATTTACCTTGTTTAACCCTTTTGAATAGGGGTATTATCGTTGCATTAAAATAAAAAAAATAAAATGAATGCTAGTTAATTAACATTTTTGTTTGACAGTTTGATATTAAAATATTGTACTACATGCAGCTTCATCTTGATGTTAGGTAAAAAAAAAAAAAAAAAAATAGTAAATATTTCTTTATCTACATCTACTATTTAAATTATAAAAATGTGTTAAAAGAATTCTTGGGGTTTGAATTTTTACGCTTTGGCAACTCTTTCTAACACACAAATGCTAATATGCATATATTTTTAATAATAAAGATATCAATGATATATAATGTGATAAACTAAGTTCAAATTAAATTTTACAACTGTCTAAAACTTAGTAGTACTTAAATTATTGAAGGCCACAAACAAATTTTTATTGAAATTTTTATCTTGATATAAATTAAGACCGTATTTCTCATAGCACATTTGTTGGAATGCAATTGTAATTTTAAAGCTCTTTAGTTTATATATATATTTAAAAAATCACGAATCGTAATAATCAGGGCTTGGCAAATGCGATCGCCACTTGCAACCAATATTTTTTACTCGACGACCAAGATTTTTAATCGGGCGGTTTTTGTAGTGTTAACGAAAGAAAAAAGTGTAAACGGCATTTTCCATATCATGCACAGAAAACGACATTCTCTGCTGCTCTAGCCAGCTAGCATGTCATGTCATGTGATCAGAATGTGGAGAGAGGTTGGGTCGTTCTTACGGGTTGCTTACCAATGTTTTTTGCAAGAGGGTTCTGTTTACAGTTTTCCAGGGAAATTTGGTAGTAGTGGCCCGGTGGGGGGGGGGGGGGATTGAGAGAGAATTTTAAATATTAGAACAATAACTTTATTTAATGAAGAATATTATATAATTATACGTGTTTAGTGTTTGAATTATCATCCATAGTAAATGGAAAAAAAATTCCACTGAAAATCAGAAGGACATTTTTTGGAGGGGGGAGGGGGAGGTACTTATCCTTAGCGATTTCATTGTTGTATTAAATCAATCCTTAGATTGTTGTATTAAATCAATCCTTAGATTGTTGTAGTAAATCAATCATTAGATTTCTGTATTAAATCAGTACTTTGATTGTTGTGTCAACCCGTAAGAACGACCGACCCTCTCCCCACATTCTAATCACATGACATGACATGCTAGCTAGCTAGAGCAGCAGATAATGTCATTTTCTGTTTATGATATGGAAAATGCCGTTTACACATTTTTCTTTCGTTAACACTACAAAAACCGCCCGATTAAAAATCTTGGTCGTCGAGTAAAAAATATTGGTTGCAAGTGGCGATTGCATTTGCCAAGCCCTGATTATTACGGTTCATGAATTTTTAAAATATATATATAAACTAAATAGCTTTAACATTACAGTTGCATTCCAACAAATGTGCTATTAGAAATACGGTCTTCATTTATATCAAGATAAAAATTTCAATAAAAGTTTGTTTGTGGCCTTCAATAATTTAAGTACTACTAAGTTTTAGACACTCATCAAATTTAATTTGAACTTAGTTTATCACATTATATATCATTTATATCTTTATTATTAAAAATATATGCATATTAGCATTTGTGTGTATAAAGAGTTGCCAAAGCGTAAAAATTCAAACTCCAAGTATTCTTTTCACACATTTTTACATTTTAAAATGGATGTAGATAAAAAATATTTACTAGTTTTATGTTTTCAGACATCAAGATGAAGCTGCATGTAGTACAATATTTTAATATCAAACTGTCAATTTTTTTAAATTAACTAGCATTTATTTTTTAAATTTTAATGTAACGATATAATACCCTATTCAAAAGGGTTAAACAAGGTCACTTATAATATTTGTTTTTAAATAGTTATTTTGAACAACAATATACTATTAACCATTTTCACGATTATTATCCAACATTCATAAAAACCTACTGACAAACTTCCTTAAGGTGTCTCAGGATTCTTAAAGCTTCAAATTTTTGAAATTTTAATTTTTTTAGATGTTAAACTACTATCTTTTCTGAACATTTTGATATAATCATATCCTTGAAATTATGACCCCTAGAACACCAAACCACCCTCAGTAAAAAACTTTATCTATCTATCTATATAATATATATCACTTTCTTCTGGGCACGATAACTTTCACAATTCTGCACAAATCTCTTCCAAACTGATACATAAAATTAAGGGGCATAAAATATCGTCAAGTTTGTTAGTGGGCAAAATCGGACCAAGGGGATGGAAATACGAAGGGGTTTTGTGAAAACTGAAAAAAAACACATAACTTCTTAATTTTTGTACATATCAAATCAGTTTAAAGTTTTTATTACTTCTAAAAATAGGGCCAAAAATTTATGTATCATAGATTTTCGATAAAATTAAAAATGGTGTCAAGGGGCGCGAAAAATAGGGTTTTTGGGAGAAAAAAAAATCGTAACTTCATCAATTCTCCAGATATCAAATCCAATTAATTTCATTGTACATCTCCTTAATATTATCTACAGCTTTTATATTCACAAGTTTTTTATAGGACCAATTCGTACCGCGAAAAAAAAATTAAAACGAAAACAAAAAGGGGGTTGAAGAAGAAAAAATTCATTAATCAGTCAATTCACAAGATATAAGATCCCCATAATTTTATCATATATCTTCTGAATGTTGTCTGCAACATTTATACAGACAATTTTTTGATAGGACCAATTCTTTCAGCAAAAACAAATTAAAAATACATAGCTGTTGAAGAAAAAAATCATCTTATTAAGGGTGTATTCAAATCCAAACTGCTTATTTTCTTACTCATTTTTAATTTCATTTTTGCTCTCAGATGCATCCAATTGGTAGATTCTCTTATTCAGAAACTATATAATGTACCGTAATGATCGATTTTTTGATATAGGCTGAATATATTTCAAAAAATGATGTCAAAGTGGGCATTTTGAACAGAATTTCCCGAAGCGATTGTGTTAGAAACGAAAAATACTGTCCTACTGAAAATTAATTAATTGAACAAAAAATAAAAACACAGGTCGCTTATAAATCTCTTCAAAAATCACGTCAGCAAGTTTCAATTTTTTCTTTTAAAAATGAATCTGAAAATGTGCCAGAAAATTGCGAGTTTTTGAGCATGGAAAAGTATTTTTTTGTAATACCGCCTTAACATGATTCTGATAAAACCAGCTATTATATAAAATTGAAATAAAAACTCGTCAAAAGCGACCAGATAAAATTGTTAAAGTGGGTTTATCTCTAATCATGATTTAGTTTTTTTTTTTTTTTTTGGTGAAATTAGTATACTTAACTTCGAAATCTACCTCCGCCCGTAGGCCGGGCCGGCAGGGATTTTTAGAATTATACCCGCGCAATAGCTGAAGCGCCATTTCCGAAGATTTGAACTCATTTTTCTCCAAATAATGTTTTTGGGCATAACGCGCAGGATATCTCAAAAACTTATGAATATTTTTTCATGAAATTAAAAAAAATATTTTTCAGTCTGTATAAACTGAACTAAAATTTCCTTTTTATTGTTCAAAAAAATATTTTTTAGGTGATTATACTGTTGAAATTTTCAATATTTTGTATTAGGTAAGTACAACTTTGTATTAAAAATGTAAAAATGCTTTAAATACAAATTTATTTAGGTTTAGGGTAATTATTGTAATCTAAAGTATAATTAGACACAAAAAAATAATTTTAGTGACAAAATTTATTTTGTAATCCAGCGCGTAAGCTGTCATACCAATTTTCTGTTCGACAAATATCTGACAGTTTGGAGCCCCCTATAAATGCTAATTCTGCAACTCGAATTTTTTTTAAATACATGAAAGGAAAGAACATACTTATATCTTTCATCTCAATTAAATTTGTGTTTTTAAATCATATGCATTTTAAAATATTAAATGTTGAAAAATGATCTCTCTTTTTTTTCTTTTTTTTTCAATTCTAAGAATCCTATCATGAGACCCCTTAAATGATCTAAAATTTATTAGAATGTAACAAAAGTTATGAAATTTTTAACAACAACAAAAAATACTAAATTTCTTCACCTAGTTTTAAAATACGATGCATAAAATATTCTTTAAATCGGACCATAAAAAGTAATTTAATCCGGGAAAATAAAACTTCATCATTGTAAAATCGCCTGCAAACTCGAATACTACTTCTTAAATTCATTCCCAGTTCTTAACGCTGTATTTCCACTATCGAAGAATTTGTTGTTTCCATGGCAACAACCCACTCCACTGAAATCACATCGAATGAGTTCAGAATCGGGCCCTAAGAGAAGGATTCTACTGGCGAATGAGACCCACTCCATAGACTTAAGCTCCTTCCTTTGCATCAATGTTGATTGACGTCAGTTTAGGCCTCGACTGAGCGTCAATTGCTGTCAGCGCCATCTATTGTTTGAAATTCGAACTAAAATCAAAAATCACAGTAAAAAAACTCCGGACATCTTACATTACCCTCCTGCAAGAATTTTTTAAATATCTGTCACCGTTTGCAAGTTATTGAATTTTAAAATCCATCAGTCATTTTTGGGACACCCGGTATATATATATGGATATATATATATATATATATATATATATATATATATATATCAATTTTGAACGGAGGGTGGTTTCGGGGTCTGGGGGTCATGATTGATGAAAATATACCAAAATTTTTTGAATTCGCTTTCCTCCGAACGGCTGCAATAGGTAGCTTTTTGTAATGAAAGCTACCTAAAAATGTACTTTCAATTGCTAATCGTTCGAAAACTATATTGTAATTTGTTTTTCAATTGTATCGCAATTTATTAAAATTTTATTGTTTTGAAAATAATTTTCAAGAACTATTTTTATAAACCGCCAGATGATTACAAAAGATAAATCTCTTTGCAGTTAAATTAATTTAAATAAAATTGTTCAGTATTTGTTTCCGACTTATATTCCATAACGAAATTGAAACTTTATCAATCTAAAAATAAAGTAATATAATATAAATAAAACACAAATTTAAGACATATAAATGAACCAAGCTTAAGCAACTGGTATTATCAGAATAAAAATGTCTTGCGAAATTTGGCGATTTCTTCGACTGTTAATTCCCGACACGTTGACAATACGAAAGTATCGCTTTTAATAAATGTCAAAATTTTATTTGAATACATAATTGCTATTTTTTTCATATAAAAAATGATTGTTGGTGTTGTTAGTGAAAAAAGTATATACTAGGGGGCTCTGCCCTCTGCACGCTACTCTCGAAAAACTCCTGTTCAGACACTGCAGAATCTAAAAGCACGCTAGTTTGATCGGTTTTAAAAAGATTAGAGAAGATTGAATTGCAATGAAAAAACTTGTGGCGATCTCCCTGTGAACGGGTTTCCATTCAATTCCAATTGATTGCGAAAATTTATGGCCGAATCAGTTGCTGTTAAGACATCCAACGTTTTTTTTTTTTTTTCTTTTTCTTTTTCGTGTTTGATTAAAGAAAATCAATTAAACATTTGAAAAGAAGCTAAAATAAAATTAATTAAGTAAACACAGTCTTTGCCTCACGGTATTTTTAAAAGCGTTATAAAAGGATTAACATAATACAATATAGACATTTTTAATGTATCGTTTAAAATTTGACCTAAGTTTCACTAAAGTTTTCTTTCTCTTTTTAGCCTTCACATGAAAGTACTTTTATTTTTAGAAAGGAAATATTATTATTCGTGGTGTCTTAGAATTGGGAACATTAATTGAAAAGATCAAATCAAAATGTGAAATTAATTTCCCGTATATATATATTTAAATTGTTTGGAACTATTATTATTTGGTAATTTTAAATGTGCCGTAATTACTACAATTTACTGCTTTAAACGAACATTAATGTATTTATTATTTTAAAGTTTCCTTTCTTTTTTAATATTCACGTGTAAATACAATTTTTGTGACATAATTTTCAATATTTTCCTGCTTTTAACACGTACTCATTTAATGGCAATTCTAAATTTTTTTTCGTTTCTAATAGTCACGTGTAAATAAATTTTAATCGTAAGGAAATATTATTCTTTGCGCTGTTTTTACAATTTAAAACAATATGTATAATGATAGCCTAAGTCATGGGACTATCATCAATAGTTGCGGTGGATCACTTCGTTTTGTATATTCCAGGTGCCATTTCGTTATTTTAATATTAGTTAGACACAGGTGATAAGTCGCCAATTATAATTCTATTGCCATCATTTCATATATATTATAATAGTCCAAGTTATTTAACTACCATAAACAATTATAGGCTGATCCCTTTGCTTTTCTTATGAAAAATTTCCATTTTGATAAAAAAAAAAAAAAAAAAAAAAAAAAAAAAAAAAAAATTCGAATAAAACTACATAAAAGTTGCCATGATAGTAAATAATTCTTGGTACTTTTATGTTAACGGGTGAAAATCTCACCAATAGCTTTTTTTTTTTTTTTTTAACTCGCCAGTTAGCATTTTTTTTTTTTTTTCGAGTGGTAAATTAAAACATTGCTTTGAAGTTGAAATTAAATGTCATGATTTGTTGCATACTTAATATTTGGCACAGATGTCATATACGCACCAGGTTTGTCGAGATTTTTTTTACGACAATTTGGCAAAATCCTCGTTTTCGAATGCCAGTTACATATATATTTTTAAATTATTTTCTATTATTTTTAAAATGAAATAACAATAAATAAAAAAAATAATTAATAACTATAGAACAAAACATTATATAATTATATATAATCTAATTTAAAAAAAAAAAAAGAAAAAAAAACATTTACTAATAAATAAACAACAATAGTGGGTTACCATGCCAAGCAAAATAACACCATTTTGACGCCAATTAGGTAGCACAGTGCGTATATGACATCTGTGCCTAGCATTTTATGTTTCGTTTTGTTTAAAAAAAAAAAAAAAAAAAAAAAAAAGTGAAAGCCATTAATTTTAAAAGTTTTAGTTTTAAATGAAAGTTTTGTATTTTAAATAAAGTGAATGAATGGATTATACTTTAAATAAATAAATAAATAAATAAATAAATAATAATAAAAAAAGAGCGACGGGGAAGATGTTTGGCGATTTATCACCTGCGTCCCGCTAACATAAAAATACCGAGTTCTTGATTTGTCTATCAGAAACTTCCGATTTGGCGAAAGATTGTTCAAGTAAATTGAGTTATGAATAAGAGTACCATGATACGTTTCTTAGCATGCATTTAAAAGAAGCCGAACTGGTTTAAAATAATAACGTGTTCTAACATGAAAAAAAATGTTATGATTAAAATTTGAGTTGCCATCATTAGAGAAAAGCGTTCTAAATTAGAAAAAAAAAATTATATCTCGAAAACTAATTCAACTTTTGAAATTCTAATACCAGTTTTGAAATCTGTGGATCAATACGGATTTTTCTTGTTAATTTCACCGCGTAATATTCCATATTTTAGGCGAAATCGCCATGCAACATAATCAGTCGTTTAATTAGTCGTTACATAAAATCGTTTCATAAAATCGTTTCATAAAGTCGTTTCATAAATTCGTTTCATTAGGATTTTATACATATAGGGCAGATATATCAAATGTAAAAAATCTATTAGAGTTTTCAATTAAAAAATGTATGGATTTCACTTATATTCTGTAACCCGTGAAGCCCGGGTATATCCCCCCCCTTTTTTTATACAATAACGGTAGTGTTTTAGTTCAGTTTATTTAGATACATAATAATTTTTTTTTCATAAAATACTGTTTGAATTTGGCGTATATACTTTTTGAATTAATGTAGAAAATATAATGTTACGTTAATGCTCAACTTGAGATTATACGACAATGCAAAGTAGGTCTATGTGAACACGATATGCAAATTAGATATACATTTTTAATATACCTTTCAGATTAACAAAGTTGGTTTCTAAGTAATTCTTCTCATTTATTATATTTTAAAACAATATTTAAACGGTTGATTCAGCAGTATAACACTTCCTTTCTTCGGCTCAACGTCCGTAAAGGAATCAACTTGTGATGTACAGAAGATTTCACTACAGTCCTACAATATTTGAGAAGTTAAATGTGATGCTACAGAAGTATAGTTGTCAAGTCGGTGGAAATTCTATCCCCTTACATTATTGATATACTTAGTAGTGCATACCTTAGTAGTATATCCTTAATAGTATAGTGATAATATTGACAAAATCCCATTTGGTCAAAAATCTGGAATACATATAATTTATTAAATTTTTAAATAATGTTATTTAAAATAATGCTTTATTAAATAATGATAAAGGAGTCTATAATGACATGAAAAATGCAAGTTATCTGAAAGAAATAAGGAGCGTCGTAGAAACATTAAACAATTTAAACAGAATACAGCTCTTTCTCGTATCTGTTTGGATAATGAAGGCTGTTATATTAGTTTTGAGGAGGCTAAAGTCATAGTTCCAGGTAATAACCTGTTTGAAAGCATGACCAGAGAATCAGTCGAAATCAGTGCACGAGAGCATAATGCTTGTAACGATAATTGATCCTCTAACATACCAAAAATCTTGCTTAATATTATAACAGTCTAAATTATTTACCTGTTTACAATATTTAAATTTGTCCCTTTTTTACTATGACCTTGTTTGAATGTAATCCGTTACCCTTCATAGCTGGTGCACTCCATGGTCTTCAGCGAACGTTCGATTAATCTCAACTTATTTCCCTTTAAAATTTTCTGATTTACTACTCACTGCAGCTTTCCACTCATGATCAAGATTCAACAGGAAGCTTTCCTCTCTAGACTTTTAAACATTCCAACATCATATTTATTCTGAAGACGATAGCAGAAGCACTTCGAAGCGTCGTTATTAGGCTTTATCATTAATTTCATTTGTACAAGTTCATATATAATTTCTTGTTTATGTGTACCATGAGCAAGTTTATGCGTTTTTAACGTATACGTCTTATTCATTATATTTTATGGTGTCATCGTCCTACATGTATTAATAATTAAACGGGTTTTTTTTTTCAACTAGATCGCTTATATCAGATTTCTGCGTTAATTACGTGCAAGAATTCTTGTGTTATTTAATGAGAAACAATTCATATTTGCATAAAAAATAGTTATTTTGGAATTTCCTGTATGAATGCGGAACTTTTGAATAAGAAAAGTCCTTCCGGCCAGTGCCGGGAGGAAGAGGTAGCTTTCATAATCCTTATTTAAAAAAAGCCAACTTATATCATGCAAACACACGAAGCTCAATTTAGTGGAAACCGAATATAGGAGATTCAATACTAATTTTTATCAATATAATGAATGAGAATTTCGCGAAATTAGTCAGCTTTATCCAAGCTGCTTTTATTTAAAGTAACTTATATTTGGCTGCCAAATTCGGCGATTTCTTAAAGTGCCTGTCATTTTAAGACAACATTGTGTATGAGGCTAAGCAGTGAACTTGGTCGAGACCTTAGTAATTGCTGTGCACATGCTCACTCACATCGGAATCGGTTAATATATAGGAGTGCTGTCGCATGCAAAAAATCAGAATTTTCAAAATGTCACCCACAATAGAAATTGAAACTGCTATATCTGAGCCATTTTTTAAGGTTAAGACAAACAAAAAATGCTCCTGAATCCTTATATCAAGATCAAATACTTAAGAAAGAAACCTTTTTCAATTTCTAATTTTTTTGCACCTCACTTTAAATATATATATATTTTTTTATTTAATGGCCGCCATTTTGAAACAAGATGGCTGATGAATCTGGCCAGCGAACTTGGTCGAGGTGTTGATGTAGACTATCCAGATGCCTTCTTACATCGAAATAGGCGAATACGTGTGTTATCGCGTGACAAATACAAGATCGTTTCAAAATGTTAGCCATGCTAGAAATTCAAAGTGCTATAAATCAACCATTTTTTAAGATATCAACAAAAGAACAAATTTTCAGAAACAAAAACTGCTCCGGAATCTTTGTATCAAGGCCAAACACATAAAAAAATCTTTTTCATTTTCCAATTTTTTAATACCTCATTTTGAATTTTAAATTAAATTTTTTTTAATGGCAACCCTTTTGAAACAAGATGGCGAATGAAGCTGGCCAACGAACTCGGTCGAGACATTGGTATGTACTATGTACAGACCAAGTTACATCCAAATAGGTTCATAAATACGCCTGTTATCGCGTGACAAAAATCAGGTCGTTTTAAAATGTCAGCCACAAGAGAAATTCAAAATGCTATTACTCAGCCATTTTTTTTTAGATATAGAAGAAAGAAAAACTGTTCCGGAATCTTTGTATTAAGGTCAAACACATAAAAAAAAAATCTTTTTCATTTTCAAATTTTTGGTATCTCATTTAAATTTTTTTATTTTTTTATTTTTTTAAATGGCCGCCATTTTGAAACAAGATGGCTGATGAAGCTGGCCAACGAACTCGGTCGAGATATTTGTATGTAATATGTACACACCAAGGTACATCCAAGTCGGTTCATAAATACGCCTGTTATTACGTGAGAAAAATCAGGACGTTTCAAAATGTCAGCCACGCTAGAAATTCAAAATGCTATAACTCAGCGATTTCTTAAGATATAGACGAAACAAAAACTGCTCCCGAATTTTTTTATCAAGGTCAAACACATAAGAAAATATTTTTTCAATTTTCAATTTTTGGTACCACATTTCAAATTTAAATTTTTCTTAAAAATTTAAATGGCCGCCATTTTTAAACAAGATGGCGGGTGAAGCTGGCCAACGAACCCGGTCGAGACATTGGTATGTACTATGTATAAACGAAGTTACATCCAAATCGGTTCATAAATACGCCTTTTATCGCGTGACAAAATTCAGGACGTTTCAAAATGTCAGCCACGCTAGAAATTCAAAATGCTATAACTCAGCCATTTTTTAAGATATAGACGAAACAAAAACTGCTACGGAGTCTTTGTATAAAGGTCAAATACATAAGAAAAAAATATTTTTCCATTTTCAATTTTTTGGTACCACATTTCAAATTTAAATTTTTTAAAAAAATTTTAAATGGCCGCCATTTTGAAACAAAATGGCGGATGAAGCTGGCCAACGAACTCGGTCGAGAGATTGGTATGTACTATGTACACACCGAATTACATCCAAATCGGTTCATAAATACGCCTTTTATCGCGTGACAAAATTCAGGACGTTTCAAAATGTCAGCCACGCTAGAAATTCAAAATGCTATAACTCAGCCATTTTTAAGATATAGACGAAACAAAAACTGCTCCGAAATCTTTGTATAAAGGTCAAATACATAAGAAAAAAATATTTTTCCATTTTCAATTTTTTGGTACCACATTTCAAATTTAAATTTTTTAAAAAAATTTTAAATGGCCGCCATTTTGAAACAAAATGGCGGATGAAGCTGGCCAACGAACTCGGTCGAGAGATTGGTATGTACTATGTACACACCGAATTACATCCAAATCGGTTCATAAATACGCCTTTTATCGCGTGACAAAATTCAGGACGTTTCAAAATGTCAGCCACGCTAGAAATTCAAAATGCTATAACTCAGCCATTTTTTAAGATATAGACGAAACAAAAACTGCTCCGGAATCTTTGTATAAAAGTCAAATACGTAAGTAAAAAATATTTTTCCATTTTTAATTTTTTGGTACCACATTTCAAGTTTTAATTTTTTTTTTAATTTTAAATGGCCGCCATTATGAAACAAAACGGCGGATGAAGCTGGCCAACGAACTCGGTCGAGACATTGGTATGTACTATGTACACACCGAATTACATCGAAATCGGTTCATAATTACGGGAGTTACAGTGTGACATAGGTCAGATATATATATATATATATAGATATATCAATTTTGAACGGAGGGTGGTTTCGGGGTCTGGGGGTCATGATCGATGAAAATATACCAAACTTTTTTGAAATCGCTTTCCTCCGAACGGCTGCAATAGGTAGATTTTTTGTAAAGAAAGCTACCTAAAAGAGACCAAACTAGCAACACTGCCATTCAGACATAATAAAGCCGGACACATAGACAGAAAAAGAGGAACACAGAGACAGAAAAAGCGGAAAAACAGTTTTTAAATACGGAAATAAAAATAGAATAAATCATATCGAAATGGAATCCGTCTATAACGGATTTCTGCCTTAAAACGTAATAAAATAACTGTCCTTACATATAAAATGCCATACAATAATACCTGATAAGACAAAAATTGTCTGAAATGGAATATTTCCCTTGTCACTTAAAATTACGCATTAGTGAATGTTACAGTATTAAATGAATACAATAATCCTATATAGTAAAATATGCGAAACCATGCCCCAAAACAATTTCCGCTTTGGAAAGCTTTCTAATTAAACAATTATAATTGGTACTGTATGCCTTCTATAGGGATCGCCTATTTTTAACAATTTCCAACAAAGTTGAAAAGTGTTTATGAATTCGGATAGTCTTGCCGTATATCTGTCAGTCAGTCTGTCTGTTCGCGCTTTAACTAGCGTAAATATACTAGGATTGACATGTAATTGATATGCGATATTGATATTTACCATGGGCTATTTGCTATTGAAAAGAAATGTGTAGCATTAATAATTCATTTACAGAGGCACTCAAAAGAATTTCGTTACATTATGGTCAAAGGGGAAACTAGTTTCCAGTGTATTTTAATGATGTTACACTATTCCAAACATATTGAAACTCATATATGTTACGGCCAAAACCCGAAATTGGCCAATTTCCGAACGGGCCGGCCAATTCGGGAACTGGCCAACAGCGTTTTTAACTGACTGGCCAATTCGGGAATTGGCCGGCCAAAACCAGAACTGGCCAGAGGCGATCGGCCAGTTCGCGAATTGGCCATACGCTGCCTGCCATTTTGCGAAATTGTTATATAGAAATCAATTTTAACTTTTTATCCATTTCTAACATAGTTGAATTTCACAACATCACTTTTATTGCCCTGTCTCTTTCCGTTTTCGAGATAGGAATTCTAAACCCGCAGTTTTCCACCAGGTGACGCGATAGGCGATTTCTTTCAGTAGCGCATGGCTATTTTACTACACATTAAACATCACATTTATAAATATAGCAACAGTCGTTCCGAAGTTAAAAGGGTGGCAAAAGACTTTTGCGGACATACTGTATATATTTGATAACCTGCGCCGAGTGATAGATAACGCATTAAAACCTGTGTAAGTAGAACCTGTCTATAGTGATTTTTTTAATCCCACTGAATATGAATACCGTACCAGCCTACGGAACTCTATCTCATACAGAAACTTGTCTAAAATGGAGTTTGAACACTAAATATTATATTCCTTATAAGTTTTGCTGTACTTTTTAAATTAAAGCTGTGAAAACGGAACCTATTGATAAAGCGATCATGTTTTGAACGTAAACAAGAAAGAAAAGTCATTTGTCAAGCTTAGCTTATGAAATGCTTTTCAATACCTTCGAAATAATAATATTAAAACTTCGCTGTTTAATATTGTGAAGGATGATGTCCAAATAAGCAGGTTAAAAAATGCTTAAGACAATTGAAAACATAATTTAAACATTTCCCATCCACAGCTGTAAAATTATCAGATTTATTTTGTGCAACCTTGTATATATGATCAATATATTTGTATCTGTGATGATTTGATGATATATTTGAAGATTTGACGATTTGTATATATGTTGATTTGATCACTTGGCGTTTATCGGATTTAGATGAGTTTCCATTTTAAATGCACAGGCATTTTTGGCCGATTGGTTTGTTAAGGAATAAAAATAGATGAAGAACACAAACGATCCATTAGAATGAGACATTATCCAGCTTTATTCACAATCTGAAATAGCTCTAGGGGGAATGCTCAATTTAGTCGACGAAAAAAATAGAGTTCACTAGCATCAGATAACTCGCTTAAACCACGTTCGGCCTCTCTGCTGTTTTCTACACGATAATCTCATGTTCTTCTTACTACCATCTAATAATTCTGTTTCGTACACCACTACATTTCACCTTTCTACACTATTCAGCTGTTTTTTACACATATTTCTGCAAACATCTCTGCACACAGCTCTACAACGTTTTACACTTACTTCTGCACACCGTATCTGGCTCCCACATTAGTATTTAAGAATATCAGAGCAAAGTTATAATATGATCTGCTGATTCTTCTCGCCCAATCATAATCGCTTTTTAGACGGTTTATTAATATTTACGGTTGGATTAATATCGAAGTAAATAAGCTTCCTGTCGTGAAAAACATTGTTCCAGAAATTTCTATAATCTGAAACCAGAAGCACAAAGCGTAAATACAGTTTAGTCCCTGCTGTCGAGACTGCAGCTAAAAATAGTTTTTCCCCCGTCCGACAATAATTTAAAAATGAAAAATGAATTTATAGCCACGGAATAACTTTTAAAGCATTGGAATATTCTAGTAGACACCTTGATATTTTTTAAATAAAAGAATGGTTTTAAATAAATAGGTTTTTCAATGATTAAATGGGATAAATTATAAATTATGATATTTCGGCAATTAAATAAAGAATTTAGAAGGGTTTGATTTACAGGGAAATAATAGCGAATTTGAATAAAGATTTAAATATTAAAAGTGCTCTTATTAAAGTACTACTTATTAATATAAGTAGTCATCGTCATTTTTAGAATTGCGCAATTTGGAATAAATATCAGGTTGTAACGAAAGTTTTCCGCCAAAAAAAGTTCTTAAAAAAGTTAGAAAAAAACACGAAAGCAGTACCTTTAGTGCGGGTAGTAATCACCACCCGAATCTATCATTTTCTGCCAACATTTTGGTAGTTTTTCAAAGCCTTCGGCCCAGAAAGTTGGGGGCCGCGAGTCCAAAAACAGATCAACCTCATTTCGGACGTCCTGTGCAGAATTAAAGATAGCACCAGCAAGATGTAGCTGCAGGTGTTAAAACAGGTAGAAGTCCGAAGAAGCGATGTTGGGGCTGTATGGTGGATGTGACAAAAGATCCCATTTGAGTCCTTTCAGAGTCCAGCCGGTGAATGCAGACATATGTGATCTAGCATTATCTTGATGAAACATTATCTTCTTGCGCCGGAACTCATTTTGACATTTTACCTTGATAGCAGCCTCAACACGGACTAGCATCTTGCTGTGCACCTTACTGTCCATGGTTTTACCTTTTTCCAGATACTCTTTGTGAGAATACCACGGCAATCTCACCAGATACAAAGCATTATCTTTTTGTTAGTCAAATTGCAATTTGCGATACTGCCGACGAACTCACCGGGCCCAGACCAACCCCCCTTTTCGGCTTATGTTGTTCAAGTAAATCCACTTTTCATCACAAGTGACGATCCAGACAAGAATTTTGTCTTTGCGTTGATATTCAGTAAGATTAGTGCAGACCTGAACAGTGAACACGTCTTCCCTTATCTGCTTGAGTCAGTTCATGCGGCACCCAGCGATTGGACTTGTACGTCAAGTTTATGCAATGCATAGCGCGACTAATGGACATGGAACTAACATCTGACTCTTAGCTAGTTACTCCTTAGCTTTTAAATATGTATCTTGTGATGCAGAAATATCTACATGCGAAAATGCACATTACACCGAGGTCATTAATAGCAGTTAGTAGTGGGTCGGATGAAGAAGATGAAATAGAAATGAAGTATGTAACGTTCAAAAAAGCAGTTAGCAGTTTGGATACTTTGAAACGGTAGTTGATGGTTCATGATGTTGGTGACACTGTTTTCACAGCTTCAGAAAAAAACGATAAAGAAGTTTGGAATACAAAATCGAAACAAAGGAAAGAAACATGCATAAAAGATGGCTTACATTTATCGATAAAATTTGAATAAATGAGATTTTTTCTGAATTACAATGTTTTTCAATTTATAGTAGTACATAAAAAAAAGAAACAATTTTTATACAGAGTATTTTCTTAAAGCAACAAATGTTTAATATCATTATTAAGGTAAGTGACCATTGTTTTTCTTATTCATTGCCAGTTTTTACCTTGTTCTGTTGTATAAAAGTATTCTTTTTATTATCCCGATTTAGCGAATAATCTCGATTTAACGAACAAAGTTACTGGTCCCGAACGATTCGTTAAATAGGGTTTCGACTGTATATACTTATTGGTGACTTTTTCTCATTTCACTTAAAAATAACTAAAAAAATGAACTGAAAATGACATCACGCTTTAAAAAGCACGCATTTACCTCATAAAACTGTTACATTTTAATTTCTTTTCCGCTGATTCTGATTAGACGCTAGGCGAAATGTTTCATTCGAATGCGAGACAATGACATCATATTTAAACGAAAATTGACATTTTCTTTGATAAAACTAAATATTTCACGACAAATGCGCCTAAAAATGCATAAATTTCTGGAATTTTCTCGCCGGTACTTAGATTAGAAACTGAAGTCAAGATTGCGAATGTTCATATGCAATGTTGTATCTGATAAACGTGACTTAAAGTATGGAAAAATATATAGTAATAAGCCATTGCGCGTAAAAATATTTTTTAAATAGTGAATACCGATATGAGAGATACATATGCAAATTTTGAGATTGTAAAAATGACATAAGGTTTAGATTTCATGCAGAAAAAAATTTCTATGATTTGTCAGAGTGAAATAATTTTTGCTGTCTTTTCATTCCGTAATAAGTAGCACAAAAGCCTCAATTGATAATTTCGTCATTCTTTATTTATCTTGAGTATATTTTACTAATATCATAATGCGAATAAAGTATAATTTTCCAATAACTTTGAACAGTTGAAGTTTAAGGAAATAGTATTTTGTTAACTTTATGTTAAAGTAATATTTGTTTTAAGTTTCAGACTCGCCAATGTTCGATATAATTTTTATTGCAATTAATTTTACAGGTTTATTATTAATCATTGAAACGATTCGTTTTTAAATATTTTCTTTCGTCGAAAGTCGACGGGCTCCATCTCGTATTAGTTTAATTTAAAAACAGATGCCAACATTGTAAAAGCACATTCAGCAATTATTACTCAAATACAGTATATTATAAACGAATATTTTGGTGTGTCCCAATAAACGTACGACTATCATAATGAAGTCCATATTCTATTGTGAGCATCTTATAATGAACCACTATATGATGTATATGTTACGGCCAAAACCCGGAGCTTGGCCAGTTCGCGAATTGGCCGGCGAATTCGGGTACTGGCCGAGATTCCTGGCCAAAACCGGAAATACATGAAATGAAAAGCGTATTTCGGGGTTTGGCCGGCCAATTCGCGAACTGGCCGGGAAGCCTTGGCCAATATACGAAGTGGGGATTCAAAGTTGCGCGGTAAGTGGCACTGACGTGCACACGTGATAGTAAAAAACGTTCCATGCTGTGACAACTATATTCTGATATGCTGGATAATTTCCCGCCTGTTTGATATATTTCCATAAATTGGGTTTATTGTGAACATTATAATCTAATCTGCTGGAGATTTCCGTCCTCTGTGACTAATATCGATACATCGGAATAATTGTCCAATCTAATAAGCAAAATATCTGAGTGACTCTGTAAATAAACGACAAATTTTACATAATCAATAAACTATGGACAAAATGTTGTAGAGCATATTATTAATGTATAACATTTTCATTGTGTTTGAAGTAGTGTAACATCATTAAAGTTCACTATAAACGATTTTTTACATATATCATAATTCTTCATCTTAATTCTTTTGGGCGTCCCTATAAACGAACTATAATATTTTCTTAATCAGTGCTCTATAAAAAAACAAATTGCTCACCACATGAGTGAGGCATGTAAATTTTACTATGTCTGAAATAATGTAACATTATTTAAGTGCACTACAAATGATCTTTCACCATTCACTGCAATGTAACGAAATACTTTTGAGTGTCCCTGTAAACAAGCTATAATTGCTACTTATTTCATACATTTTAGAGAACAGTTTGTCGTCCATCTTGATGATGCATATCAATTTTATTATAGCTGAGATAAGGTAACAACGTTATAATGCACTGGAAAAACGTTACCCATTGATGGTATTGTAATGAAATACTTTTGTGTGTACCTGTAAATTAACCAAAAATAATACAACTTCACTTGCAATACCGAAATATATTTATAAACCTAAATAATATAACAATTACAAGTCAATCGAAGTCTTTACTCAAGTTCGATCACGGCCAGGCAAATTCAATTGATAAACACTTTCAACTATGTTAGAAATGGATAAAAAGTTAAAATTGATTTCTATATAACAATTTCGCAAAATGGCAGGCAGCGTATGGCCAATTCGCGAACTGGCCGATCGCCTCTGGCCAGTTCTGGTTTTGGCCGGCCAATTCCCGAATTGGCCAGTCAGTTAAAAACGCTGTTGGCCAGTTCCCGAATTGGCCGGCCCGTTCGGAAATTGGCCAATTTCGGGTTTTGGCCGTAACATATATGAGTTTCAATATGTTTGGAATAGTGTAACATCATTAAAATACACTGGAAACTAGTTTCCCCTTTGACCATAATGTAACGAAATTCTTTTGAGTGCCTCTGTAAATGAATTATTAATGCTACACATTTCTTTTCAATAGCAAATAGCCCATGGTAAATATCAATATCGCATATCAATTACATGTCAATCCTAGTATATTTACGCTAGTTAAAGCGCGAACAGACAGACTGACTGACAGATATACGGCAAGACTATCCGAATTCATAAACACTTTTCAACTTTGTTGGAAATTGTTAAAAATAGGCGATCCCTATAGAAGGCATACAGTACCAATTATAATTGTTTAATTAGAAACCTTTCCAAAGCGGAAATTGTTTTGGGGCATGGTTTCGCATATTTTACTATATAGGATTATTGTATTCATTTAATACTGTAACATTCACTAATGCGTAATTTTAAGTGACAAGGGAAATATTCCATTTCAGACAATTTTTGTCTTATCAGGTATTATTGTATGGCATTTTATATGTAAGGACAGTTATTTTATTACCTTTTAAGGCAGAAATCCGTTATAGACGGATTCCATTTCCATATGATTTATTCTATTTTTATTTCCGTATTTAAAAACTGTTTTTCCGCTTTTTCTGTCTCTGTGTTCCGCTTTTTCTGTCTATGTGTCCGGCTTTACTATGTCTGAATGGCAGTGTTGCTAGTTTGGTCTCTTTTAGGTAGCTTTCTTTACAAAAAATCTACCTATTGCAGCCGTTCGGAGGAAAGCGATTTCAAAAAAGTTTGGTATATTTTCATCGATCATGACCCCCAGACCCCGAAACCACCTTCCGTTCAAAATTGATATATATATATATATCTGACCTATGTCACACTGTAACTCCCGTAATTATGAACCGATTTCGATGTAATTCGGTGTGTACATAGTACATACCAATGTCTCGACCGAGTTCGTTGGCCAGCTTCATCCGCCGTTTTGTTTCATAATGGCGGCCATTTAAAATTTAAAAAAAAATTAAAACTTGAAATGTGGTACCAAAAAATTAAAAATGGAAAAATATTTTTTACTTATGTATTTGACTTTTATACAAAGATTCCGGAGCAGTTTTTGTTTCGTCTATATCTTAAAAAATGGCTGAGTTATAGCATTTTGAATTTCTAGCGTGGCTGACATTTTGAAACGTCCTGAATTTTGTCACGCGATAAAAGGCGTATTTATGAACCGATTTGGATGTAATTCGGTGTGTACATAGTACATACTAATCTCTCGACCGAGTTCGTTGGCCAGCTTCATCCGCCATTTTGTTTCAAAATGGCGGCAATTTAAAATTTTTTTTTAAATTTAAATTTGAAATGTGGTACCAAAAATTGAAAATTGAAAAAATATTTTCTTATGTGTTTGACCTTGATAAAAAAATTCGGGAGCAGTTTTTGTTTCGTCTATATCTTAAGAAATCGCTGAGTTATAACATTTTGAATTTCTAGCGTGGCTGACATTTTGAAACGTCCTGATTTTTCTCACGTAATAACAGGCGTATTTATGAACCGACTTGGATGTACCTTGGTGTGTACATATTACATACAAATATCTCGACCGAGTTCGTTGGCCAGCTTCATCAGCCATCTTGTTTCAAAATGGCGGCCATTTAAAAAAATAAAAAAATAAAAAAATTTAAATGAGATACCAAAAATTTGGAAAATGAAAAAGATTTTTTTTTGTATGTGTTTGACCTTAATACAAAGATTCCGGAACAGTTTTTCTTTCTTCTATATCTAAAAAAAAAATGGCTGAGTAATAGCATTTTGAATTTCTCTTGTGGCTGACATTTTAAAACGACCTGATTTTTGTCACGCGATAACAGGCGTATTTATGAACCTATTTGGATGTAACTTGGTCTGTACATAGTACATACCAATGTCTCGACCGAGTTCGTTGGCCAGCTTCATTCGCCATCTTGTTTCAAAAGGGTTGCCATTAAAAAAAAATTTAATTTAAAATTCTAAATGAGGTATTAAAAAATTGGAAAATGAAAAAGATTTTTTTATGTGTTTGGCCTTGATACAAAGATTCCGGAGCAGTTTTTGTTTCTGAAAATTTGTTCTTTTGTTGATATCTTAAAAAATGGTTGATTTATAGCACTTTGAATTTCTAGCATGGCTAACATTTTGAAACGATCTTGTATTTGTCACGCGACAACACACGTATTCGCCTATTTCGATGTAAGAAGGCATGTGGATAGTCTACATCAACACCTCGACCAAGTTCGCTGGCCAGATTCATCAGCCATCTTGTTTCAAAATGGCGGCCATTAAATTAAAAAAAATATATATATTTAAAGTGAGGTGCAAAAAAATTAGAAATTGAAAAAGGTTTCTTTCTTAAGTATTTGATCTTGATATAAGGATTCAGGAGCATTTTTTGTTTGTCTTAACCTTAAAAAATGGCTCAGATATAGCAGTTTCAATTTCTATTGTGGGTGACATTTTGAAAATTCTGATTTTTTGCATGCGACAGCACTCCTATATATTAACCGATTCCGATGTGAGTGAGCATGTGCACAGCAGTTACTAAGGTCTCGACCAAGTTCACTGCTTAGCCTCATCCAAACGAGAAACGATCTTAGAAAGAAAAAACAACTAATAACGATATATCTTTATTTGAGATGTTCAAACTTCTCACCGTCAGCTGCAATGCACATTTGCCCGAAAGATAATTATTTCTCCCTCCGTTCAAGTTACGTGACGTCACAGTGTAGGAAATCACGAAAAAACAAACGCTCGTTTTAACCGTTCTATTCTTCGCATTAATGTCCACAATGCGTCTTTTCGTTTTTAATCGATGATGCTCTGCACTCTGTAAGTCACTTATTCCCCCTATCTCGTTCAGTTTTTGAGATAGAAATCCTAACTCCGTAGTTTCTCACCAGGTGTAGGCGGTTTTATTCAATAGCGTATTACTACTTTACTATACCTAGACACCACTTATCAATATAGCAGCAGCCGTTCCGAAATTAAGATGGTGGCAAGGGACTTTAGTGGGCATACTGTATATATATATATCTGGGAAACACGGGTATTTTCGCGTTCCATACAAAGTTTGGAAAATATATATTATATGAGTAAAGAATGGATAAACAATGAACAAAGAATAAATTCTTCTTTGAAATTATTTAAACAGACGTTCTTGAAGAAGTAAACAAGAGTTCTTTCGAATTAATATTTACCGACGTTTAAGTAGGCGAATCAGTTGAAAGAAATGTTTCGAAATGTAAATGTCTTAATCTTTTTAAAAAGAAACATTGTCAGCATTTTAATGAAAGCTTTAAGTGCTCGAGAAAGAAAAATAAATGAAAAGTTTTAAAGCTGTTTCATTGTGTACTATTTTCTAAGAAATGAAGTGAAAATAAATTTTCAATGAATAGAAAAAGCATTAGATAAATGAATGCCTGTTTATAATTTCAGACAAATATAATTACACAAAAAAAAATAACATTACAAAACAAATATATTTATAATAATAATGAAGATGAGGATATTAGTAATAATTATCGTTATTATAATACTTATTATTGTTGTTACACTTTTTTCGCTGTAAAATGGTATTCATTTTAAACAGTTGGAACTTATTTTCGATTTTAAGAAAAGTTTTGTTTTACGAGAATTTTTAACGTACTCCAATTTCGTAGACTAATTCATCACTGATATTTTATTAATTTTTCAATTTTTAGAAATTTGTAATTTTAATTAAAACACCACATTATTATTTATAAAAGCAAATTTTAAACTAATTTGACAAAATAAATGTTTTTCATGCTTTAAAATAACAAAGATAAAGCTAAAACATTATTTAGAAAAATGTGCATCAAATAATTATATTTTAATAGTGAATGCTTGCATTATACAGTACACACTTCAGATGTTATGTAACAATTATTATATGAGGAAAAGCATAAATAATAATAAAAAAAAACATAAATATTGAAAAATGTGTTTCTGGCCTGAGCCAGGAGCAAAAGGCTTGTTTTATATCCCTTGTTTCTTAAATACCAGCTTCTTTTACTCAAACACACTAAGTTAAAATTAGTGAAACCCAAATACAGTAGATTCAGTACTAGTTTTCACCATTACTGAATATGAATGAGAATTTTGCCCAAGTTTTTCAGCTACAACCTAGTTGGCTTAATTTAGAGCGATAGTTACCAAATTTAGCGATATTACGGTAAATGATGCTAATCTTAGGTAAAGTTTGACGCTGGTTATTAGTATGTAGTTTTAAGCATATGAGAGAAACAACAATTATTACAACAATTAAAGTAAATTTGCGAGTAGCCAAGTTTTTTAAATCTCTTAAATGAAACCTGAATACCGAAAAATTAGCCACCATAGAATTTCAAAATGTTATGGCTAAGCCATTTTTAAAGATAGATAAAACAACATCATGGATGAAGCTAATCAATGAACTTGATCGAGACCTTTGTGTGACGTGTACACATACTCAGACACGTCGCAATCTGTTAGTATATACGAGTGCTGTCGCATGACAAAAATCAGATTGTTTCAAAATATCAGACATCTTAGAAATTTAAACAACTATATCTAAGCCCTTTGTTAAGGTAAATAACAAAATGCTCTTGTAATCCTTGTACCATGGTCAAACACTTAACGGAAAATGGTTTTTCAAATTCAAATTATGTTATTCGTCTTTTTAAATTTCAAAAATTTATTTTAAAAATTATTTTTTTTATTGGCCCCTATTTTGAATCAAGATGGCGGATGAAACTAGCTAACGAATTCGGTCGAGACCTTTGTATGTCTGGTACACATGCTTAGTCACATCCAAATACGTTAATAAATATGTGTTCTATCGCATGACGAAATTCTGATTGGTCCAAAATATCAGCTACCCTAGAAATTCAAACTGTTATATCTCAGCCATTTTTTAAGATACAGACGGAACAAAAAATTCTCAGTAATCCTTGTTCCCAGGTCAAAAATGTGATAAACAAACGTTTTACAATTTATAATTTTTTGCAATACTTTTTAAATTAAAAAAAATAAATAAATGGCCGGTATTTACAAGTAACATGGCAGATGAAGCTGGTTAACGACCTCATTGGATTTTATAGTGATTTATGTAAAGTTTTATTATTTTAATTCACACCTTTGTTTGCCCTGTACACATACTTATTTACATCCAAAACGATTAATAAATACGAATGCTATCATATGGCAAAAACCAGATTCTTTCAATGCGTCAGCCACCCTAGAAACGCAAACTGCTATATCTCAGCCATTTTTTAAGATACTGACAAAAAAAAAAAAAAAATAAAAAAAAAATAAAAAAAAAAGCTCCGTAATCCTTGCACGTACCAATTTCAAAACTACAAACAAATACATTTTTCAATTTCTAAATTTTCGTACCTCTTTATTAATTTCAAAAATTAAAAAAAAAAATCAATGGCCGGACTTTAGAAATAATATGGCTGATGAAGCTTGTTAACGAACTCAGTCGTAACCTTTGTATGTCCTGTACACATGCTTATTAACATCCAAATCGGTTAATAGATACGAGTGTCATCGTATGACAAAACTCAGATTGTTTCAACGCGTCACCCACCCTAGAAACACAAACTTCTATATGTCAGCCATTTTTCAAGTTACACACGAAATAAAAAATGCTCCGGAAAACTTAAGAAAAATAATTTTCAATTTCTAAAGTTTTTGTACCTCTTTTTAACTTTTTATTATTTTTTATTTTTTAAATGGCCGCCATTTTGAAACAAAATGGCGGATGAAAATGCTTAATGAACTCTGCCGTGACGATATTATATTCCGTACACATGTTTAATAGCATCGAAAACAGTTAATAAATGCGTTTGCTATCGTGTGACATAAATCAAGGTTTTTCATAATGTCATCTACTCTAAAAACTGTTAATATCAGCCCTTTTTTTAAGATAAAGAAGAAACAAAAAATGTTCCGGAATCCAGGTCCTTATATCAAGGTCAAACGCTTAAGAAAAAATATTTTTCAATTTTCTAAATTTTATGTACATCTTTTTAAATTAAAAAATTAAAATTAAAATTAAATCGCCGCCATTTTGAAACAAGATGGTGGATGAAGCTGGGTAACAAACTATGCAGGGATATTGGTACGTAATATGATTTGGTGTCGGGTGTCATGATTGTTGAAAATATAGCAAAATTTTCGGGAATTGGATTGCTTCTCATCCGCACAGCACCAATAGATAGCTTTTTACTTTTTGTAATAAAAGCTTAAGAAAAAGTAACGTAAGCAATTGTTTTTCAGGATCAAAGAAAGAGTGCTTCAAAATTAATATTTATCGACATTTAAGCTTGTAAGTTAATGAAATAAACGTTACAAAATAAAAAGTTTTAGTATTTTTAGAACAAAAACTTTTTCAACGATTTAATGAAAGGCTTAAATGCTCGCGAATTAAAAGAAAAATCTCAAAATTGTTCCGTCATTTGTTATTTTAATGATGAACAGGGAATAAATATTCAATAAAATGAACAAATAATCTATTTTTTTTTTTGCATAAAATCAGCTCTTGACAATATCGCTTTTTGAATATGAATTTATATTGTATAACGAAAAACTTTGATAAAAGGAGAATTGAAATCCTTAAGGGTGTTCTCGAAAACAAACTTCATACTTTCTGGTGCCTTTTTTAAATATTTTCTTTTTCAAAAGCGTATCAAATTATTAGGTGCTCTTATCCAAAAAACTTTGCAACCTAACTGTTTTAGGTAGTTTCGTTTAAAAAACCAAAAACTACCTATTGCAGCTGTCTGGAGAAAAGCAATCCTGGAAAATTCTGGTATATTTTCACGGATCATGATCCCCACAACCCTAAAACAAACTTCTGCTCAAATAATGATTTATATATATGTCGGAAGTCGTACTCCTTTTCCATTAGGTCGTGGGCAGCTAGCTTTCCGACAGCCGGATATTTCTCCCCATTAGGGCTCGCTACTGCCTGTCTGTATGCTTGGAGGCGTGGCTAAAGATGAGAGAACGCGAACTGAGTTGATGTGAGAGAAAAAGTGGAAACTGTAGTGATTTTGCCGTCAGAGCTATTTTGGGTCTTGAGCAAGTAAGAGCCAGAACTAGAGTCCGGCATCGGGTCGGATTGGCGCTATATTTTTCCGTTGCGGGTCGGGTTGACTTTAATTTTTTTTGTTGCGAGTCGGTTTCTTTCTCGGGTTGGCTTTTATTGCTTCGGGTTCGGGTCGGTTGCGGGTTGGCTTTTTTTACTCTTGCGTGTTGGGTTCGGGTTGACCCGATTTTTCAAAAGAATGTGGAAAATATTTTTTCACGTTAAAAACCTATATAAACTACCGAAGATCAAAGTTTCACGAAAGCAAAATGTGTGCCTGTTTGTTTTGTCTTTAGTCATCCTTTCACGAGTCTTCGAAATAGTAAAACTTCATTATATTTTTATCATATTTTAAAAATACAATACGCAGAAAACTTTAAATTGTCCTTCCTGTCTATCACACAGTAGTTGTTTGTCACAATAAACTAAGAAGCATCAAAACTTATAGAACATTAGAATTCTAACTATTCATCAAAAATGCTTCTTCAATGCAGGGTTCGTTATAGTCCTTATCGTACCAGTGGTTGAAAAAGTATGTTTATATTAGCTTCCAGAAACGAATTCAATACTTCTAGAGCTCCCGTTAAAAATGTATCAAGTGAAAAATTTAATTGTGATGATACACGATGTTACAAGGGAAAAGTTTCAAAATAATAACTGCTGATAAACTAAAGGCAGATGGCTAATTGTGTAAAACAAGGTGTATCGTTATAAGTGGAACTTTTGAAACCGCAACTATTTTTGAAGCATATTTAAATATTAGATTTTCAGTTTTATACCGTTTAGACACCTACATCGGGTCGGATTACCTGTACAAGGTTCTGGACCTTTTTGTTGCGGGTCGGGGTGAATTTCATTATTTCAGGATGGGTTTTGACTTTAGCGGATCAGGTTCGCGTTGACCCGAAATTCTAAAGAATGTTAAAAATATTTTTTCAGGTTAAAAATCTATGTACAATAAAACCTACATAATGACTTTTCTCTCTAAAGGCGGACACGTTCTATATAGCGGATACTTTTTTCAATTCTTGAAATTTATATATTTGAACGCTTATAATATATCTCTGAATAGCAGGCACCTCTCAAGCTAGAATACACACACGTAACATGTGTATGTGGACATAAACTATCACTAATACGATGCCTCTGTTTTTGTGTGTATCAAAACAAAATACTGATAACATTTTACATACTTCGAAAGGAATGGTTCTTAAAGAAAGACTAATCTATGGCCGCATTTCTTATATACATTTTATTTCTAAGGCAGTAAATTAAACATATAGTCGTAGATATTCAAATACGTATTTATTTTCATCTGAAACATAGGCATTAGGGTGGGTCGAAAAAACCGAAATATTTATAATCGAAACATAATAGCGCGGAAAAGTTGCCTTTTGTAAAAAAGATAAAATACGTAAAATATTACACCGATTGGTTAATATCTTTTGCCGCCGCAAGGGGTCCAAATTTCGAAAAAATCGCAAAAAAACATACATTTAGCATTTTTTTTAAATTATCCAAACATACTTATTCAATTTCTAATAGAACGCAATAGCCACACCAAGATATTAGTAATGTAACATTAACATTTCATTTTTGTGACATCGTTGCTTTTACCGCCACAATAAGGCCAAAATTTCAAAAAAATGTTAAAAATTAAAGTTTTTCATTTTTTCAATTTTCATAACTTTTGTAATGTTTTCAGATTTTTTACATTTCTAATAGACTGGGAAAGGCATTTTATGTTGTTAATTTCATGCACATTGTTAACCATGATCACTGTAATTCTATAAAAAAAAAAAAAAAAAAAAATTACTCAATGATAGAAACACCTGCAGCTGCCTGCACATAAAATTAATTTATCGCTGCTAGAGGGCCACGTTTCACTTTGTTCGGGTTTTTTTTTGTAATGTACTCCTTTTACTCTATACTTTGATGGCCCTAAAAATGGAAATATCTGCCAGGTTAAAGAGGTGGCAAAGTTTCATCTTTGCGAAGTCAAGGAGGAACATATCTCTCTGTGAACCAGGTCTGAATTATTTTCGTCATTTGACCCCATCGTCTGGCAAGGCGACTTCTATATGCAATGACATTATAGATTTTTTGAAGAAAAATGAAATCCCGACTGGAATAATAATTGCAGTTGAATTTCGCGGAACTGTCTTCAAAAAAGGATGCAAAGGTGGTGTTATAGTAGGATTAGTTGAGAACAACTTTTAAAAACCACTTTATTGGCTTCCTTGACCTCATTTCTATGAACTTCCACTGAGACATCTTTTCAAATATCTTGATGACAATAAACAGGTTCTCTATCATCTCTTGCGATTTGCGAATTATTACCAATTGCAAAATTTAAGCCGATTTAATCTGATCACCTAGCTGTTGATAAAGATGATTTGTCAACTGACCAGAAGTATATGTCTGAAATATTGCAAGCTCTTTCAACACGCGTGTATACAATTGACCTTTTTTGCTAAGTCCCTGGACAAATATTTCACGCAAGGTGGATCATTACTGCTATTTGAATTTTGAGACTCTACGTTGGAACAAAGAAACCCTCTTCTTAATTTGTCATACTCTTTGAGTACATCCTGAAAATGTACTGCATCAGTTGGTTCACAATTAAAATGAATCACTCATGTTTTCCAGATTTTGTGCACAATAGTTAGTAACTTGCGTTACTTGACAGATAATCTACGAAAGATTATAGTTCCTGTATTTTTACGAAATGACTATTTCGCAAATCATACAAATAGCCTCTTTGGAATGATAGCATATGAAGAGGAGAACATCAGGGCCCCAGCCATGAAGAAAATTACAAAAGCACGAAGTTCTGTCGGCTAGAATAGTGCCATTCGTCACTTTATCATAGCAGACTTCAAAACTGAAGCTTAAAATTGTATGGCTTTAGTCTACTGACAAAACTGAAAACTAACGGAACCACCTGTTATGGTTTCTTTATCGACTAAAAACGCTGGTGAGTTTAAAATGTTCGATTAAAGATACCAGCTATTATAACTTTCCTTGTCCCACTCAATCACTAGAAAGATGCGTGAAATTATTCATTGAAGCACCGATAAAGTTTGTTTACTAGAACAGAGGGAGTATCACATCTGATCAGTTTTGGCCCCTTGAGATATAATGGCTCTATCTGAAAGCAAGTTATATTATAAAATTCATTTACATTAAATTCTTCTTCATTTTAAGTTTATTTAGCCCGTTTCGGTTAAACATCTCTATATTTTAATTAATAAAATACTAAAAAATTTTGCTCATTTTATATAATTTTTGTGGCTGTTATGAAGTAAAACATCAGTAGATGAAGCGATCGTCAAGAAAAATGAATGATTAACTTTATTTCTAAGTTTATTTAAGTCTATTACAAATAGTTATAAAATTATGATATATTAATAGATATAAAGTAAAATTATTTATTTCTAGACATATTATAGAAATTATAAAAATTTAGAAAAAAAAATGAAAAATTGAAATTTTTGACATTTTTACAAAAAAATATGGTCTTTTTGCGGCAAATAAGGATATGATTTCATCATAATGAACATTTACCGGGACATTTCTCATATCTTAATGTAGCTATTGCGTTCTATTAAAAATTGCTGTGGTATGTTTGGATAATTTTAAAAAAATGATTAAAAAAAACATGTTTTTTACGATTTTTTGAAATTTTGGCCCCCTTGCGGCGGTAAAAGATATTAACCGATCGATGTAATATTTTAGAAATTTATCCTGTATTACAAAAGGCAACTTTTCCGCGCTATTACATTTCGATTATGAAAATTTCGGTTTTTTCGACCCACCCTAATAGGCATGTTCAAATCTTTTTGTGAAACTCACAACAACCAAAGCGGTAAAAAACATATATATGACCCGAAAGAATTCTTCTATCACGAACTCGACCTCTAGAAAGAAAATTACATTCATTCCAAGCCGAAAAAAAAATCGGGATAACACGACCCGATTTTTGACTCTATTCAACTATGCTGAGGTGCTCAGAGGTTTTACTATAGTTGACTATTAAAGAATATAGATTTGTTCCTTCTTCTATGTAAAACATAAAAATGGTATTAGAGAATTAGAGCTCTGCTCGGGCCGGAATTTCCAGGCCCGGGAGCGTCCCGCTCCGTACCGTCCCGTGTAAAACTTAAAAGTTTGGCCCTAGCCTGGCACTGTCTGTTTATATTTTTATCGGCTTCGTCTACATATTTATAAAAACATGATTTGCTTTCCTTACATTGCGGGTTCGGGTCGGGTTGTGGGCTGAAATATTGCGGATTTGGGTCGGGTGCGTGTTTAAATACCTCGGGTTCGGGTCGCGTTGTGGGTTGTCGGAAATTATTTTTTCGGGTTTGGGTCGGGTTGCGGGTTGTCGAAAATTATTTTTGCGGGTTCGGGTCGGATTGCGGGTTGACTTAAAAGGGAACTTGCGGACTCAGGTCGGGTAGAACCCGACCAGCGCAGAACTCTAGGCAGAACTGTAGATGGTGTGGAAAGATGATGGACGTTCCTTTTTAAGGTTCATATTAATATTAACGACGAAGACATCTGAGTTATGCTTAAGTTGTGTGTAACAACATGTTAATATCAATTGTAAATATTTTTTAACGTTTAACACATAGGCAGGATTTATTATTTTACCTACTTAAATATCCCTTTAACTTATAGCGATATATAAATTCACCTATTAGTTTTCCGAATATATAGAACATTTATTACTTAGACAAACAAATATAGGTCATGTAAATCGAATAACATTAATAATATAGTACAAAATTTTCACACTGGCAAATATAAGTATAAGATATCACCTAGATTTCTCACTCAAGCCTTTTATTCGGCCATGGACAGCTTTTTTAAACATTTTGTTAATATCCAAACTATGGAACTCTGAAACATCTCTCTTTGCATTATTTATTTTTCACTCAAGCAGTTGCCACATATTTTGATCTTTTTTCCACGCTCTTCGTGTTGTACTTTTTATTTCATATAATATTTTATATCAATTAATTAAACCCTTGAATCTGTCAAGTTACATTGTTGAGAATACATATAATCACTCATCTGTATAATTAACTAATTCAAGTGTTAGATTATTTTATACCGAATTACACACCTGGATTCCATATATATATATATATATATATATATATATATATATATACGAGGTAGGATTCAAAAGCTCCCGGCTCTGGTCGAAAGCTCGCGACGACAGCTTATTTTGAAAGCAGGTGTATTTCGTAACAGGCGATTGAAGGAAATGGCTGTTGTTGAGCAGAGAATCAATATCAAATTTTGTGTTCGCTTGGGAAAGAGTATTATGGAGACTTACGAAATATTGAAGTATGTGTACGGCAGCGAAACATTATCGCAAACGCAAGCTTTTGAGTGGCATCGACGTTTCAGAGAAGGCAGAGAAACTTCCGAAGTCAATGAACGTTGTGGCCATCCGAAGACTTCACCACGGAAGCAGAAATGCGCCAAGATCGCTCTAAAGGGAAGGTCATGCTAGAGGTATTCTTCGATATCCAGAGCATTGCGCATCTGGAATTTATCTCTGAAGGACGCACTGTCAACGAAGAATTCTATGTAGACATCTTGCATCGTTCACGTGAGTCGGTCCGGAAGAAGAGGCCAAAATTGTGGGCTGAGAAGTCATGTGTGCTTTTGCATGACAACGTTCCTGCACACCGATTCTTAGTCGTCGCTGACTTTCTTGCGAAATCAAAAAACAACTGTTTTGTTACATCCTCCTTACTCCCCTCCTCTCTCACCCTGCGACTTCAACCTGTTTCCTGAACTGGCATGTCACTTGCAGGGTCGTAGATTTCAATCTTCAGATGAAGTTAAAAGTGCATCGCCAGCTGAATTAAAGGACATGGCTAAAAATGGATTCCAGAAGTGCTTCGATGACATTTACAACCAATGGTAAAAGTGTGTTGTTGCGCAAGGATCTTATTTCGAAGGCGGATGCGTTTCAGCAATGTAATTGGTAATATTTTTACAGTTATAGAGTAAGTCCGGGAACTTTTGAATCCTACCTCGTACATCTGATTTTTGTCAAGCTGTAACTCTCGTATTTATGAAACGATGTGGATGCCACTTAGTATGTGCATAGTACATAAAAAGGTACCGACTGAGTTCGTTGGCCAACATCATTCGTCATCTTGTTTCAATGTGTTGGCCACTTAAATTTTAAAATATAACAAATACACAAAAAATTTAGAAATCCAAATTTAATTTAAGTTTAAATGTTAGGCCTTGATAAAAGAATGCCGGACCATTTTTTGATTTGTATCTGACTTATAAAATGGTTGAGATATAGCAGATTGAAAATCTACGGTGTTTGACATTTTGAAACAAGACAACAGATTTTTAAAAATCAGGAATTATTTTATGAGTGTTAGTAAACTTAATTTCTCGTAAATTATCTTTTTTCTATGTTGTAAACATTTCCCTTGTAAAACTATTAAACAAAAATATAACTTTCAGAGAAAAAAAAAAAAAAAAAAAAAAAAAAAAAAAAAAAAAAAAAACAAGAACCTGGAAGTAAATGAGCATTGCACTACCCCTCAATGCTTAAACACATTCACATTCGTTAGCGTGAAATACTTGCCAAGTTTGTCGACACTTTGCGAAATATCGCCAAATTTGACGACCAACAATAAGTAGACATAAATGAAGTCAACTTGTCTATTGCAGCTATTAATTTGGCGAAATTCTAATTCAAATTCAGTACAGGCAACCCCGAAGGACCTATTACGCGACTTACGTAAATTCGTAGTTACGTAATAAATCTTGAAAAATACGATTATGAATACTAGCGCGTTTGATACGCAGTTGCAGACTTTTGTTATTTATTTTAAAATAAAATATATAGATATAAAGCACAACCGTTATATAGTTTATATATTATATAGATTTATATTTTTATTGGTATATACAATCAAATCTATAACAAAACAACTTAATATTTATTGTTAGTTATTCATAGTAATAATCTAATTCATAATAAACCTGGATCCCGGGCTATAGAATATTCTAGAACAATCTTTGGCGCCAGGAAACTGGTTCACCTCAAAATTAATCCGACCGGAAGTATAAATATGCCGTTTAAAAAGTAAATATGATTGGAGGAGAAGTATCAGCTAATTTGATTGTAACTTTGCGCCGATGAAGTATAATATTGATTGCGGAAGCCCGATAAGAAACTAATTAGCAAAATGAAGTGCGGATAGGCTGAGAGCTGGGGGAAAATACGGCGAAGTGCATCCAGAAAATGCAGATACGTGTGCCATGCAGAACAGCGGGCATTACAATGTGCTGTGTGCAGACAGTGGACAGAAAAGTGTACAGGTATCGACGTATGTAAAACATGTAGTGTAAAGAGAATAAATGTGGGAGGCCAGAGTTCAGATGGGATGTTTTATAAGAGTTCGAAAGTAGACGTGAAGTTCCCTTTTTCTTCACAAATTCCATTTACTAACTGGGGTAAATCATATGTCTCGCATCGTGATAAATGATCATTTCCCTTCCAAAACTGTTCTTTAATATGCTAAATAAAAGTAGAATTTAGCTCAGTTGACTGTTCTCCATTATTTATTTTCCTCTATTTTCGTCATTATTGACCAATCGGCCAACTATCTTGTACGAATTAAATGAAACACCATGAAAACATGAGTGTCACAAACTTCTACTGCCGGTACATCACACATATATGTATACATGCATATATATATATATATATATATATATATATATATATATAATAATTATTGCTGTTTTTTACAAAATTTTACATTTGCAAATTACAAATTCGACTTACGTAAAATTCAAGTTACGTAAAACTTTACGGAACGCATTACTTACGTAAGTCGGGGGATGCCTGTATTGATGAATGCTCTCTTATCGGGTTCTTTACATTTTAGCTTCGTATAAAATTTTAAAAGTAACGAATAGGGAATCTACCCTTTTCTAACGGCACAGGCCACAAGTCCTTTTTTATCTTTTTTCGATAATACCGATGATTTTTCAGAATGTGCTGTCAAAGGTAATGTTTTAAATTAAATTTCCGCGAGCACAGGAAAAAACTGCCACCCTGAGTCAAAAACCACTTATAACTCAAGATGTAATCAATTTATCGCAAAATTAAAAAACTCTTCTACTACAAATCACATCAACAATCATGTCTTCGTATATCATGCTTTTATGTATAAAAATAAATCACAAAAAGTATCAGAAAGTTTCGCACGGTTAAATTGGGCAAAACATTTTGTAAATAGCGTATTATTATGTTTATAATGATAATCTTTATTCTGATAATCTTTTTATCAATATTTAATCATTTATCTAAGGTAAAAATTGATAATCTTCATGAATAGTTGATATTTCTTTTCAACGTTGTACAAACGCCTCGTGCTACATGATCTTTTTAACTTCTCCTTTTAAATTTTTATACAATGATTAAACACATTTTTGCATAATTATTCTTCGCTTATACTTTAGCCTTTTTAAAACTAAAAAAAAAAAAAAAAAAAACCTAAAAAAAAAAAAAAAAAAACTAAAAAAAAAAAAAAAAAAGCAACAATTTTCAATGAAAAAAAATCACATTATTATATGAAGCTGAATTTTTCAATTAATTTGACTAAATAAAACTTTTATATGCTTTTTAAAAAATAACGGTAAAACATTAAATGAAGCAGCGCATGCCTTATAATTATTAATACAATTTTAATCATGCACGTTTATACTTGAGATGTAATATACCATTTATTATTTTATCAAAAAATATTCAGTTTTGAGCACGGATTAGATAAACAAGAAAAAAGCTTATAAACGTTGAAAAGAAATTTTTCAACAGAATATTTTGAAGAAGTGGTAATGAGTGCTCCACAATAAATAATTTTCGATGCTTGTATTTGTAAATAACTGAAATGAATTGTAAAAATAAAAACACTTTGTAAAACCTATTTGAAAATTAATTGTTAACATTTTATAAAAAGATTTAAATGCTTGGCGAAGAAATATTTAAAAAAAAATTCCAAACCATATTACAATGCAATACTTTAATTTGGAAATGAAAATAAATCTTCAACTAAGCATCAAATAATTAAATTTTGTTTACAGTTTTAGGCTTAAATATTGTTAAAATTTTAAAATGAATTTATTAATAGACATTATTATTAGCAAACACTAGATTTTGAATCAAATATTTTTTGAAAACCTCTACGAAAATAAAAATTTAGGAACTTACTGAGATAAAATATTGTTTTTTTTCCATTCATTCTTTAATTATTTTATGTCATTTTATTTTTTCGCTGAAAATGACAATTATTTTCAACTGTTGTGACATATTTTCAATGTTATAAAACCGTCATGAGCCATGTAGGTTTCATTCTTCGCCTTTTACTTCACAATAATTAAATTGTAATTTTTCGTACAATTTATGAATATTGATTTTTAAGATATTTTCAATTTTTAAAAACATTGTATCTTAACTCATTAACCGCTGAAACTACAACATAGGGATCTAAAACTTTTTTTTTTTTTTTTTTTTTTTGGAGAAAAACGTTTGCCACCACAAATTTTGAAAGACATTCTTCGTTTTATTTAATAATAAATAAGTTCATGTCATTAAATAAGACAATTTTTTTATTCAAAATAGTAGTAGTTTCTCAAACAGCAAGTCATATTGGCTAAATTTCGGTCTATTATAAGAATTGTCGGTATATGAACGGCAGTCAAATAGAGAGATTAACTCGATGTGGTTTCGGCAATAACTGTCGATTCTTCTAGTTGTAGGTCAAATGCTAACGTCGTCAGCAGAAAGTCAAATTGATGTTTGAAATAAACCGATTGGCACATACTGCAAACATAAAATCGGCCGATCCTGTCACACGACCAAAATTGAATCATTTTACTGGGAGCGTATTATTTGCCTCTGCGGTAACTCTACTCCCCGTAGTGAAATATTTCATGTGACATAAACACACCAATATCTTCTAGATCTTTATCTTCTCTCCCCTCAAAATCCTCTTTTCACGTTTCAAGGACACATACCCCACTTTTAAACGAACAAACGAAGGGAATAAAAGTCAAAAATACTTCCGAAGAATTGTTCTTGGTGAGAAAAAAATCCTTATGCACAAATTAATATACCTTAATCTGATAAAGTTTGCAGATTCTCCACAATAACTGGGTAATAAGACTGTAATCGAAATCTAATAATTTGTTTAAAAATTTTCTTTGTTTTTTTTCTTTTTTTTTTCAGTTGTAGTTTCCCAAACAGCAAGTCATATCGGCTAAATTTCGGTCTATTATAAGAATTGTCGGTATATGAACGGCAGTCAAATAGAGAGATTAACTCGATGTAGTTTCGGCAATAACTGTCGATTCTTCTAGTTGTAGGTCAAATGCTAACGTCGTCGGCAGAAAGTGAAATTGATGTTTGAAATAAACCGATAGGCACATACTGCAAACATAAAATCGGCAGATTCTGTCACACGACCAAAATTGAATCATTTTACTGGGAGCGTATTATTTGCCTCTGCGGTAACTCTACCCCCCCCCCCTAGTGAAATGTTTCACGTGACATAAACACACCAATATCTTCTAGTTCTTTATCTTCTCTCCCCTCAAAATCCTCTTTTCACGTTTCAAGGACACAGACCCATCTTTTAAACGAACAAACGAAGGGAATAAAAGTCAAAAATACTTCCGAAGAATTGGCGGTTCAAGCGCTCGAATACGCCATCTGGTGGAGAAAAGATGTAGCTTCTCGCTTCAGGATAGTGTCGTGAAAGCGCATTGCATAACATGTATTTTAAATTTTTTTCCGAATGATTATTCTTTTGCACAATTTCAGATTTTCTGTGACATATGTATTCTATCTTATATGACAAAATAAAAATTATCCGAATTTGAGTATCTAAAACTTTCAAATGCATTTACAATAAAGAATTATTTCAGAGGCACTTTAGCATTCGTTAAAGGGAAATTAAAGGGACAATTTTCCTGTACCGGAGGCTGCTAGCAGCGCCTCTATAGGCCGTTTTAATTCCCAATTGTTCTTGGTGAGAAAAAATTCCTTATGCACAAATTAATATACCAACGCGCCTATTCCGATCAAACGCTTTTCTTCCGTAACTCCCCTTTCCTCGTGGATTTGCGAGGCGCGTCTAAAATCACGAAACAAATCAAACGTGCGGGCGGTTTCACTCTCGCAGAGCAATCGCAACTGAGGTTGTCACGTGATAACTATTTGCGGGAGGTACAAAAGACTCGTAAGTAGTAAAAAAAGATGGCGGACTTTTGGTAGCATAGCGTGCAAAGAACCATGTGACGCTTGCAAAATGCTGTTATAGTAAATTTTGTGCTGCAAATAAATAACACAGATTTTAAAAATCACTTGTTATAGATAGGAGCTAACATCAAAACAAAACATACGGGGAATACTCATTTAAAATACAGGTATGTGAAATGTTTTTTTCAGTGTGACGGTACCTTTTGATATGTTGTATTATCGCAAAAGATAGCTTTTTTTTTTTTTTTTACTACTATAAAACCTTTACTTTTTTTTCTTAGTTATTACCAAGATAAGTCATATATCATTAGAATCTTGGTATTGACAGTTTTGACTTTTATCTCGTGAAAGCGAAATACTATCGCATCCATTAAAAAAATATTTGTTTACTTTTTGTAAAATTATGATATTTATTTAGTTTCTAATAATTTAGTAATGAAGTTTTTATATCTTTTTGTTACTAATCCCTAAGAATTAGATTTGATGATTTATAATAATAATAATAATAATAATAATAATAATAATAATAATAATAATAATAATAATAATAATAATAATAATAATAAAGCTGACACATGAACTGCTGTATTTAAACAATAAGTTTAATTTCTTATTTTTCTGCAGTAAGCAACCGACAATTTCCATGACTTGTGGATAAGTTATTTTCGATAACTGTAACGTATTAATTTGTTCAGCATTTTATGTTAATTTGAAATAAATTTTAAATGCACACGTAAGAAATAAAATTGATAAAATATAAATTTGTAAAGATACTTTTATTAATTAAATACTGTTTATCATCGATATTTTCATTTTTAAAGCTTATCTGTAATCGTGCAATGAAGAAGTAAAAATATATATGATTACATAGTATGAATTATTAAAAAATGATTAACCCTCTGTCTACCAGAAGGGTCCAATGGACCCGACATGTATATTCAAAATATCTATTCAAACCAGAAAATTTCTTCAAAACAAACTAAATGTATAAATCAGACAATAATAAGTTAAATAAACAAATTAAATAGTTTTAAGTAAAAATTCTGGTGTAGAATGTTTTTATAAAACTTGAGTAAAATTTCCGGTAGTTCTAGGGTTAAATCATAATTCTTGAAACTATATTGTGACATTTATAAATATGTCTTATCTTGAAAATTGTTTTTACTCTTCAGTATAATACAACATGTTAATAATAATAAAACACTGAAAACATTTCACATTGTGACTGGTTGAGAGTATGTAAGGATGTATGATTGAGTATTTATTATGTGAAAGTATTTAATTCACAGAGATCAAATATTACTACTTATTCAGTTTAAGGGGGGGGGGGATAAACTACTCTATCTGCATTACATCTAAGACAAAATAATATTAATAGTAAAGATGATAATAAATACTAGTCAGTTTGCAGATAACAAATGTATGTATTATTTTCAAACTGAAAAAATCTAATTAGCTGAAAGTTATAATTTAATGATGTTTATTAACAAATTTAAGTTTTTAAGTTAAATGACTTCAACATTTTGGATTAAGATTAACATCTTAATGGGTATTTATTTCTCTAGTACTTGTTGGCTTAAAAAAAATAAAAGAAAATCCTGCTGTATAGTACATTTCTCAAATAGGGTAGATGTGCCAGTAATAGACACCCTTAAGAAATTTCTTTTAAAATTATTTTTTATCAATAAATTATAATCATTATAGTCCAGTTTTTTCAATATTATATTAATCTATCAACAATACTTAACCATTCTGATAGTTTCATTTCCGAATATGAATAAAAACTCAATTTTAAATAAAAGAAATATATCAAAACACCCCAAAAATCCAGTAATGGACACTCTCTGTTTCAGTAATAGACATCCCACAAAAAGTAACAGATGTAATTGTTTTTATGACTATTTAGAACCAGAATTTAATGAAAGCATACTAATGAAACAAAACACTGATTTTCAAATAACTTTAACAATTAGGATGCCAGTATTTAATAAAATATTTGTGATAATCATTCACTGTTTGCATCAATTATTGTAATTATCAGAAGATAGATATTTTAATTATTTTAGATGGATAGTTTAAAATACTAAATATCAAGCAATTACAGCTGTCAGATTATTGAGACAGTGGGAGATTTAAAAGTTAATAATAATTAAAAAAAAAAAAAGTTTTTGAGTATTAGTGTATAGCAATAGCTTTGTCTCACTATTTTTAACAACTTCCAGAGACTACTTGATACATTACTTGTAATAATTAATATTACAAATATGAAAAAAAATGATAGTGTGAGTTGGATATTTTAAACACTAAATAAAATAATTCTCAAAATAAAACTGTAGAATTGATGTCTGAGGCCACTTATCTGCAGATTTACTAGTTTCATGATTACTATAACTTTAATTAACATTACAGTAATATATATTTTTTTTTCAGAGATGAATAAGGGAACATTTAAGACAGATTTTTAACAATTTCTGTAACTTAATTGTTTTTATTTAAATGGGGAGGGTTAAGCTCTATGAGCCCCTGTTTGACTATGCCCTTAAATTATATTTTTTGCTCCTTGACTGGTTTGATTGCCATATTATAAAAAGTGCAAGTCAGAGTTATTATATACATTAAAAAAAAAAAAAAAGAATAAATTATTGAAATTTTATTAGCCATATAAAATAACTTAAAAGCAGCTATTTATAAAAGTTTTGGTGTTATTACATTTTGGTAAGAGTAATTTAAAAATTAAAATTATTATTTAGGTCTTCAGTTAAGTCAATATTTTATGTAATATAAACATTACTGAAATTGCATTTTTAGCAATGTCTACACGGGGTGTCCATTACTGGAAAATGACTAATAATAATGCAAGATTATAAAATATGCAAGAGGAAGTTAGGAAACAAATAATAAAAGCTAAATTTTTATTGGTTATTTTTTTTTTTATAAACCAAAACATTGAAGGGTGTCTATTACTAGCACATCTACCCTATATTAATTTACACAATAAATTATCAACTTTTAATTTAGTATAAATTTCGTCAGTGCAAATGAAGTATTGATAGGTCTATAGCAAAAGCTTGCTATATTAAGTATGGGTATAATGCTTTTAATAGTTTTCTAACTTTTTCACTCTAAACAGTGTCTAAACAGTTTGTTTAAAGCTCTGAGCTTTTCAAGATTGCTAAATATATTGGAAAAGACACTAATTAAGAGACATTGATAAACATGTTATCATGAAATTTTATGTTTAAAAACTCTACACGTAGCATAAACGTACATTCCCCCCCCCCCCTTCGTTTGTATTTAATCATTATAAATAATATGAAATGAAATTGTGTAACATAAATAAAAATAACAATTTCAATAATATTTTGTATTTTAATTTTCAGTTATATAAAAATATATGTACAGTTAGCCCAAGTAATAAGTGATTTTTAAAAGTGACAAAAATGTTAAATTGATTTAAATTGGGGGGGGGGGGCTCTTGGAAAGAATACAATTGCATAGAAGTAGATGTTGTTTCGGTTTGAGCCTATATACATTATTCTTGTTATAAAATTCAATTTAAGAAGTATAAATTAATAATAATAATTAATTAGTATAAAAGAACTTTTGTAAAAATAGAGTCTAGTAGCTAATTGTAAAAATAGAGTCTAGTATAAATAAGCTGAATGAAAAGAACAAGCAACCAAAATAAATTTAACATTGAGCTGCTTCAAAACTTTGCAAAAAGAGCCCACCCCTTCTATAGTGATAGAATTAAAATAAAAAAGAGAGAAAAGAGGAATAACAATAACACACTCTGCTACTATTATTTCCCATTTTCTGTATCATTCTTTTGGCACTAAAGAAGGAAGCTTTAAAATAAATGCAAGAAAAAATTTCTCGAAATATTTCAGCTTTTCTTTGCGTTGATTTTTAAATATCACGTATTTATCGTAACAAAAGAAATTTCATATGTATGTCATCAGTTTTTAAGTGCTCTCTCTGGTTTTTAAACTCTTAATGCCCCCTTCCCCCCTCCATCAGTTAGCCAGTATACATATATATATATACTTAAAATGAAATCGAATGTCTAAAAATCAAAGGGAAAAAATAATACAAAAGTTAATCATAGGAACTTGTAAATGCAAATATTTATAAAACTGGCTATAATATAGTATATATATATATATATACACCAACATATACTTCAAAACTGCAGCGATTATGGCGCCTATATGTGGTACCTCGATTTTTAATTCGTATAATATTTTTGAAATATTTTATTTAGCAAATTATATGCTTATCTAGCGTGAATGACATTCATGCATCCTGCATCCAGAACCAATTTAAGTCATTTTACAGCCCTGCTCCTGATTGCTTTTTAGGAAGTTCCAATCTATAAATCTATTCTTACTGTAATGTATCAATCTGTCTTTATTTTTCTTAAATGTATTTAATTGTGAGAAAAAATACCATCATAGAAAAGCTGAGGCTTTAAAGCTAAAGTAAAAGGTTAACATAGTCCGTAATTTTAAATTAATAAATTTTAATTTGATAGGAAAATAGGTGATACATTCATGGAAATAAGCTAGAGCAATAAAAATATTAATACGTAATATGAGCTTGTTATTAAAATAATACACGGATATTAAGTATTTTTAAATTTAACATTTAAAAGAAATATTCTTCAACTGGTCAGCTATTATTCAAAACATTATATTCTATCCCTTTAAAAGTTGTTGATGCACTCTCATTGGTTAATACATGCTAATATTCGATTAAAAATCGATTATCTTATTCTTAAATCGTACGCGACGTCAGCAGTTGCGGAAGGTGAAAGATGCTTGTTTGGAATAGCGACTTTCAGTTCTTTTCCCCCTTCTCTCGTAAACCCTCCCTTTTGCGGAATAGCTTTCACAACTTTGCGGGCGTTTGATCGGAATAGGCGCGTTAATCTGTTAAAGTTTGCAGATTCTCCACGATAACTGGGTAATAAGACTGTAATCAAAATCTAATAATTTGTTTAATTTTTTTTTTCTTTCTTTTTAGTTACGTAGTCATTCATACTTAAAAATATAATTTGATAAGTAGAACTTAAGCTGATTAATAAATTAAATGAAATAAACTGATACATTTGTTAAATGTTGATGCTTGCCGTTTTTTTTTAAAATTTAGATAAATATAAAAAAAAATCTTAAATTAAAAACTACAAACTTTTTGTTCTAAATGTATTTTTTAAATTATGAATTTAAAAATTCTGAGTAAATAAAGGACTTTCTTCGGAAGTTAATTATGTAATTTGTTTTCGAATTAAGAAACTACAACGCTAGAACTGTAATAAAATGAAAGATGACTGATTGAAATGACACATAAAAAAATTGGGAATGCTTTTGAGATTTTTTTCTAAATGTCATTATTTAAGTTGTCTTACAGAGAAGTAAATTATTTCCTTTGCTCCAGATAGTGAAAAATCTAATTTTATGCTATTTTTAAGAGTAAAAAAGAAAAAAAAAGGAAAAAACTGAACAAAGTATTCATTAAAATAATTATTTAGATTTTGAAAAAATGTATTTTTTATACATACCCATAATATAATGAAAAGTATTAAAGAATGTGATTTTTACAGTTGGGAAACAATGTTAAGTGGGAATAATTTTCATTGTAAGATGCAGATATTGTATAATTAATTTAAATGTTTGAAAATTCGTTTTAATTCATACCCAACAAACACAGAACTCCTGGCCCGCTCACGTTACGTTTGTCTTGGCCCCAAGTGTTTGATTGAGGCCCGCTATCATTGGCCGTTACGGCTCCGTCAAAAAGTGTCATGCTGGACATAATATAGCCACAAGATAATTGGCCGTAAATACAAGAAGTTGCCCACAATCATGCCGCTAACTTTTCACCAATAATACTGGATAGCCTCAAACTGACCGTTTTTATCCTTTTAATGGCCACTAAAAATAATGGATAGCCAGAAGCTCGCCCTAGTCCAGCCATTTGTGTTTGCAAGAATTAAATCTAGCCCAAAGCTGCCCACAAAAAAGCCTTTTGTGATTTTTTTTAAACGTAAACTACCCAAAAGCCTGCCATAAAGATTAATTAAGCATAAATTCAAAATTTGTTATATAAAAAATACTTGTTGAAAAAATGTTTAAATGATAAAGTGTTTTTACATGAAAAACTAATATATTAATAATCATTTAGTACACTTTGAAAAAAAGTATAAATTTACTTATCTTAATTTTTTTTAAATTCCAAAACACAATACATGACATAGTGAATTTATTAATTTCTTTATTTATTCAATTTTATATGTAGTAATATGATTTTCAAATAGTTTCATTTCATATATATTTAAAATTATTAATTGAAAATATAAACTAATTAATTAATTCGCTATGCCTAGCATTGCCTGTGAGAAATTTTCGAAAAAGTTTAAGATAAGTAAATTATCCCTTTTTTTAAGTTAATCTAAATTATTATCAATATATTATTTTTCATGCAAAAACACTTTATTACTTAAACAATCTGCCAACAAGTATTCTTTATAGAACAATTTTTGAATTTGTGTCTAAATAGTGTATATAATATTAACGTATGTTATGTATATTCTATTAAAATTAAATGCGTTTGGGATTTTATCTTTTTTTTTTTTTTTTACACTTATTGTAAGTCCGTTGCCAAAATTTGATGCCCATTCATTAAAACCTTATTCAATCAGAATAGAGGAACAAGTGAAATATTTCTGAACCATTTTCAGTTAACAAACACAGATTTTCACATTAGCATTATTAAAAAATAAAGAAATAAAAAAATGCCGTTTTATATTTATATATGTCCCGAATGACATTTAAAAAAATAGTAATTTATCGTTCTCATAATTTTTTACATATTGTTTAATATTAGATAACATTAGATTTTCCTATTAAAGTTGAATAATTAAATTTTAAAATTATAATTTAAAAAAAAAGGTTAAAATATGTATTTCAACCTTTTTTTCAGAAAATTATTTTCAGATATTTCAAAATATCTTAAATATTCTTCTTTTTCTATATAGATTTTTCTCGCTCTAATTTTTCTTCTATTGTAATAAAATTATTCAGTTGTTTAATTTGATGACATTTTCTCTGAGGACAAATTATAATCCGAATCAGAGGAAAAGAAAAAAAAAATCTTTCTTTTCAAAGTCACATCTAAAAAAAAACAAGTATGTTATTAAATCAATTTATTTTAAATAAACTAGAGGAATTATGAAAGTGATATAAATAATTCGCAATTTTTAAAATTACTTTATACAGCCTCAATAATAAGGAAAAAATTCTTAGAATACATTCAATGAAAGTACTAAATGAAAATTTTTAAAGAATAATAAATAAAAAACAGATATTATCCTGCATTTGCTTAAATAAAAATACCTTTAAAAATCAGAGTTAAATCGCAAATTCTAACATTTTACGTCGTATCATTTATAAAATAGCAACTAATAATGTTAACATTTAACTTCACATACTTAGTTATATATATATATATTTTATATATAAAAATGAGTATAATTAATGGTACAGAAACATTTCGAATTAAACTAATTTAATGAAAAGGCAATCAAAATATTCAGACTTACAATATTTTAAATTCTATTCCCACCGCAGACATTCGTACAAACCGTGTCAGAACTCGAAATAAACAGACAGAAACAGTCGTCCTGTCTTTCTTCGCCAAACAACAGTGACAAGTGAAAGTGATTCGAATTCATGACACAGCAAAATCTTGACCCCTATGTATCATTGGCTGTGATTTTGAACAGCCGCTCGAAACAGTTCATTCCCTTCGTCCCTTAAAAGCGCGGGAGAGAGAGGCGGGAGAAAACAATTTCGATTAATTTCTCTACAAAAATAACTACTAAATGTATCAGAAGGTAATTGATGTAACAAAATGTATCAAAAGCATGTTTAAGCGGGAAAAAATTATAACACTTTTAATACAAAATGAATAAAAATAAAAGAATTTTATAAAAATGTATTGTTTGTTCTACAGGAACATCCAGAAAAAATGTCAAATTAATTGTATTTTTAAGCCAATTTTAGACATACAGTAGTCGTCAATTTTAGAAATATTTACGCATTTGCAGCTAAAAACGATTTTATGTATGTATGTATGTGAAAGTTTTCCATTGCTGAGTAAGTGTGTGTCTGTGGGGGGGGGGGGGGGTGGCAGACAGGGACTGCTTTAGGCACAATCTAAGTGCGTTTTGCTGTTTTAATATTTATTTTAAATTATTTTAAATATTTATTCTGTTTCTTTCAGTTATTTTTTATGAATAATGTGTGTAAAGGGGTGCCGGTGAAGAAAATGCATGTGTTCCCAAAATGTACATGTACATTTTGGGAACAATTTTTGATTTTTATAAAATATTTTCAAACTAAATAAAAATATGTAATCTATTTTACTGCTTTACATATAAATCTCACGACATATTTATATTTTTACTAAAACCCAGATTTAAAATAATTAAACTTACTTTGAAAGAAATGAAGAGAAAAATACATTTCCTCTCTTTAATTAAATATTCGAGTTAGGCGATATTATGCCTCTACTTTCCAGACGATGACAGACCATTACATTTTTTGCCGGAAAACGCACATGTACATTTTGGGGACAATTTTTGATTTTTATAAAATATTTTTAAACTAAATAAAAATATGTAATCTATTTTACTGCTTTAAATATAAATCTCACGACATATTTATATTTTTACTAAAACCCAGATTTAAAATAATTAAACTTTCTTTGAAAGAAATGAAGAGAAAAATACATTTCCTAGCTTTAATTAAACATTCGGTTTATGTGATATTAGCCCTCTACTTTCTAGACAATGACGGGCCATTATATTTTTGCCGGAAACCGCCCCTTAAGAGTTGCCGAGCAAAGTAAATGCAACAGTTCTCTCAACGCCGAAACATTAGCGGTTCGGCAATATCTGCCGCAACTAGCGGCGAGTCATTTACGGTACGACATTGTTTGTTTACAAATGGCCTTAACTCCTTTTGACCGCGACATATAAGTCATTCGACCATAAGTCGTGTGTTTGTTGGGTATAATATATTTTGCTATGTGTCAATATTTTCCACTATAAAATGCAAAAATATGTGACGATCACGGGTGTAACTAATTAAAATGTAAAAAATTTAGTATTGTTTAAAGTCTAAACATTGCTGTTAAATGAATTTGCAAAAAAATTACAAATAATTACAATTACAATTAATTTTTCTTTCTAAGATGCAAAAATATTTATATACCAGTAGTATTAATAATAAGTAAGAATGTAATTTTTACCTTAAGAAAGCAATTTTGTTTGCTTTTTACACTAGAAAATTAATTTCAATTAAAAATTTAATTGTAATTAATTATACTTTTTATAGCAAATGCCTTTAACAGCAAATTTAAGTTTTAAACAAATACAATTTTTTTTCAAACATTTTAATTTGTTATATAAACGATGCGTAAATATTTTTGTATTTTATTTGTAAACATAATGCCGATTAGATTCATAAGTAATAATATGTATGTATCATGTAGGGTAGGGGAGTACACAATGAGACAGCAGCCACTTTGACATATAGTTGTAACTCTTTCTTCAAGCTGGCACACACACATAATGACCTCATCTTATGCAACACGTGGATGTAGTTTCGGCACTTCAAATACTTGTCCGACAAAATAGTAAATAATTCCTTATTTTATATCTGTTAAAGTTACATAAACGTCTATTTTAGAGTTTATTTCCTTCAATATGACATATATTTATTTAACCAAACCTGGCTATATCTAATAATAGACTATTTCGGCAAAACGATATAAACTTTTTAAAGGGATGAAATTGATTTAACAGATGTGGCATCCATTTTGTTACAACGTAACGAAAGTACACAGTGAGACACACAGTTCTGGTACACAGTGAGACGTGTCTTATTGTGTACCTACTATGTCGTTCTGATGTTAAAAAAATATTTATTTAAAAGAAAGGTTTTTTGTTCTCTCTCTCTCTGTGTGAGTGTGCGATAGCTAAGGAAATTTACTAAACGTAAGAGGTTGAAAATTTGCATGAAGGTAGCCCAAAGTCTGCCATTGTCCACTCGAGGCTTATATTTTTAATATTTTGAAAATCTAGAAATATTAATTAGAAATCCTAAACTGCAGAAAATTAATAGAGTAAAAATGTATTATTTATGAAAATATATACATTGTCTTACTGTGTACTACTTGTGGTGCACAGTGAGACACTTTCCGATACTCCGTTATGCTGCTTCTGTGCTTTTATAAATAAACTTTTTAAAACCATTTATACATTAATGTGTAGCACATTTGTGTAGCTTAAAGATGTAGCAAAAAATTTTTCAAAAGAATAAAAATCGTTGCCATTTGTTAAGTAATAATAATTTTCGTCTCACTGTGGACTACCCTAGCCTATGTATGTAATGTATTAATAATATTAATGTATGCGCTTGTGATGTTATGTAATATTAGATATTGAGCCCATTAAGTGTCGAGCCTTAAGGTATGTGCCTACCTTCGGGGCACTTTTCTTGAAAAATATGAAATTTTTATCAAACACGTACGTTTTTAGTTAAAACAGGGAATAAAACTATGAATTCATATAAATTTGTAAAGGAATTCATATTAACTTTTCAAATTTAGGCAATACTTAGTTAAATTAGTAAAAAAGTGCGTTTATTCCCAACCTTTTTGAGGCCGCGCCCCACCTAAGCGTCTTGAAAATCATAATGTCCCCCCTCCTTCCCTCTGTACCATATAATTTTTACTATACAAAAAATTAACAGTTATTTACACTGACGAAACCTAAAAGAGATAATTAAGTATGATAAATCCTTTCACATTCAAAAGGATAATGGATAAAAAAAATTATAAATATGATTTTAACATAACTCTTTGAATTTCAATGAGGCCTTACCTCTTCACATTTACAGCTAGAAATTTTTTTCAGTTGTTTGACAACTTACCTCAGACACAAAAGTGTTATATAATCCGTATTTCATTATCACTGATAAAAGTGATACATTTTGTAGTTGATTTTTGTACTTCATTGAGAACAGGTAAAGTTTTTAATACACCGAGACTGCATGAATAACGTAATTCACAAATAGCAATTCTGGATTTTCAACTTTATCAATTTTAAGTAACCGTTTTAATTTCCACCCACATAGGATACTTATCTCGTAGTGGGCTTTCTTTTTTCCCATTACCATTAGTTTACCACCATGTGTTATCCTATTTTTAATTTTAAAGTGCATAAGTCTTGTTGTATGTTTATACAGGGTGTCCGGTCTCAACGGTGTCCAATGGCTAATTCGTAAACCGTTAGTCATAGACATATAGTTTCAATTACAAAAGTGATTTAAATCAGGTAAAGAAATATTTTAAAAGCAATTTGGGTCAATAAAAACATTTCTTAACAAATTACGAAATTTAAATTTTTATACGGTCCCCCGGTCCTATAAGTTATATTTAGTAAAATTTTCCTTTTACACTAACAAGTAATACAAAAAACGTCCCGATATTCTACGATTAAAATTGCCCGAGTAATAGCTGTTTAAAGTTGGAGCATATTTTTTGCAGCAAATTGGGGGTCATTCACAAATTTAGTCGAAATATAATTTCCTCAGATATATTGAAAAATGGTTGAGAGTAAAATTAAAATTGCAATATAAATTTCAAATCTTTAATCATTCCCACATACTATTGCAAAATATACAATTTGTAATAAACATTTAAGAAGAAAGAAAAAACAGAATTTTTGTTAAATAAAATAATACTTATTAGATTACATTAGCCTGCAGAAGTTGGATTATGTTTTTTTTTTTTTTTTAGCTTTTGATAATTGATTCTTATGTATTCTGTACCACTGAATCCGAAATTGACCTTCATTTTTAACCATCATATCAATATTTTTCACAAATTGCAAATTTCAAAGATAAAAAGTTAAAGTTAAAATTGAATCTCCTCCCCCATCTCATCGGACTACTGAGCTGTTTAGCTGTAAGAATCCCAGGATAAGTAAAAATATCGAATAAATTATTGAATTAAAAAAAAAAAAATAAATAAATAAAATAAAAAAAAAGTTTTACATATATTTTTCAGCATGAGATTTTCGCTATATTTTAACTTACGCATTTATGATTTGCAAAAAAATTCTAACATGATGATTAAAAATGAAGGTCATTTTCAGATTCTGTGCTAAAAAGTACGTAAAAATCAATTATCAAAAGTTAAAAAACACAACCATCGCCTCTACTTTATAGCATCCGATTTTTGTTATTCTTTAAATTTGATATTTATAAATTTGAAATTTATGATTTTGCGAAATATCCTGAAATGATGGTTAAAAATTAGCTAATTTTTGGACACAGTGCTAAAAAATACATAAAAGTAAAAAAAAAAAAAAAATCACCAATCGCAGTCTTGTATTATCTAATCTAAGACTTTTTATTAAACTTCTTGGCGGTAATCTATCCGAAATTTTTTGTGTTATCCAGTAAAATAAGTATAAATGGTAACCACCGAAAATCATAATAATATTAGATTGTTATCAGATTTGCGCCAGTATGTAAAATGTAATCTCGATCGGATATTTGAAAGTGTGTTAAAGTTCGGGTACAAATTTTGAACTGGAAAAACATGCATACGATCGTTGAAATAACATAAAAACTTGCAAAAATAACATATTTTTTGTTAAAAGAAATCATAAAAGAAACAGTCTTAAATCCTGACAAAATAAAACATATGTTATTTTAGCCAATCTGAAACTTAATAAATGTTAACTTAATCGTAATATTTGTACGATTTTTTTCAAAGCGCAGATACACATGGAATGAGATCTTCGAATGCTTTAAACACTTGATATGTGACCCCTCAAAGCTAAGCCGAACTATGCATTTTTAAAGTTTCACAACTCTCTTAATTTTAGCGTTATATGAATGGGACTTTTTTTGTCTTACTTGTCAGTGTAATAGGAAAATTTTACTAAATATAACTTATAGGACCGGGGGACTGTATAAAGATTTAAATTTCGTAATTTTTAAAGAAATGTTTTTATTGACCCAAAGCGCTTTTAAAATATTTCTTTACCTGATTTAAAACGTTTTTGTAATTGGAACTATTTAGCCATTGGACACCGTTGAGACCGGACACCCTGTATATTGTGTATCTGGCATGCACAACAACCATAAGATATTTACTCTTTACCCATTTCTTTATGTGATGATCAGTTGGGTTCTTATTAATTTTATAAAAGTTGTACAACGTTAAAATATTTCAAACATTTTTTTAGGTTAAATGTGTTGAAAGTAGTTAGTTTTAAATTCCTTCATGTGGCACATTGCACGGTGATTAGAAATACCAGTTTCAATAAATAGTTTTAAAAAAAGAGGTGTGTAATACTAAAATAATATTAAAACCATAAATACAAAAGTTTTGAAGTATATAAACGAGTCTAAATGTACATGAAAATATTTCATACAGTTTTTCCGGTAACATGTGTATTTTCAGCTTTTAAGTGGGAACATTCGAAAAATTCAGGTATTTTTAAATTTTTATTTATTATTTCTATTTTAAGCATACGAAAGTTTATTAAAAAATGAAGAAAATCTCAGAGAGAATGCGTAAATAACAAATCTGAAATTACCCCCCTCAAAAGCCAAATTACCCCCCTATGGGGCGTACGACCCATGTTGGGAACTACTGGATGCCAAACCTTCTAAAACGAAATCTATTCAATATATTTCACTTTTTTTTTCAACAATATATTAGCAAACCACTTACCTGTGTTATGAAGCAAAATATTTGCAAAACCTCTGAAATTTACTAATTTATGTTAAACTGTGTATACAAAACATGATTTTTTTTTCTATTTTTTTTTTACTTTTTCAATAAAAAAGGCTCTTAAATTAATATGTACAAATGTACAAGCTATATTTTGCTTCATAACATATCTATATATGAGCAGAACCTCGTCACAAAATTTTATTTCTTAAAAAAATTTTAAGAAATGATGTTTATGAAAAGATCTTAAAATTTTTTTAAGAAATGATGTTTCCCGTAAACGTACACAATGAAAAACGTAGTTTTCCAGAAAACGCAAATGAAGATTTTGATAGAGCACAAAACATTACGTGTAAAGTTTACAATTTTGAAATCCACCCTATTTGTAGGGGTTTATATATTTGTGTACATGTTATATGTTATATATTTGTGTATTAAAATGCATTCTTTAACTTTCTGTGTTTCTTTAAATGGTCACTTCTGGTTTCAGAAAATTCATTTCTGGTTTATATTTTGGGCTATAACTTTGTTTCTTATTATCGCTGAACCAAAAGTAAAGCATTTTTGGAATCCTAAATGTATCAACTTTTATTTAAAATAATAAAAAAAGAAATCAAAAAATTTCGCAAAAACAGCGATTTGAGGGTAGGCACATACCTTAAGTGTCCCGCGTAAATCGGAGCTCCAAATGATCTGGACATCAATATTTTAAAGTAATTTTCTTCATGTTATCTAATGGCGGAATTATCTGCGATTAAAAAATGACGAAATAAACTGTAAGAAATTTGTTGTGTCCAGAGCATTTAGAGGCCTACGCACGCTGGAAATTTGGCAACATTGGTCGCGCCCGATAAGTGTAAGATACTTAAAAATAAATAAATAAATAAATAAATAAGCAATTTAACAAATTACAGCGACCATTTGGAATATGATTTTTTCGAAGACTAAAATTTAAGACATAAAAAATCGCACGTAGTTGATCATACATTACGTACGCCATGAATTAAACATTAATAGTGTTATTACATGTAAAAATTACAAGCGACAAAAATCGCCTGCGACTGGTCAGATTTCCTGAAACTTACGTATTATCCACCTGAAACTTACGTATTATCCAAGCATTTCATTGGCTGTTCGGGAAAAGGCTTTTCCAGCGTCCAAGAAATCTGGCGACCCATTTTAAATGAAATTTCATTCTTAAACTTCTAAACATCCCACAATATTACTTTTTACACCATCGTATAGAGAAAAAAAATGTACTTTTAAATGCAATTTGTTTGAAAGCTGTATCTCAATTTGTTTATGAGTTATTAAATTTTTTTGTAGTTTTTATTACGTTTTTGTCATAGTGGCAAGTATCCATCTCTGTTGAAAGTAAAGGGAAATACAGATTACTGTATAGACCAATCAGAAAAAGAATAAAATGCGGATTAAACCAATAAAAAGCTTCAGATGTTTTTTTGATTTCCTCCCTGACGAAGACAATAACCATTTTTCCAAATGGTTATAAAAAAAAAAAAAAAAAAAAAAAAAAGAGAAAGAAACGAGTGTTTGATTACCACGACTCTTTGGAAGTAGAAATATCCATCTTATTTAATGGCAGGTAAAATGATGCCAGAATAAAGTCAATTATAAAAAAAAAAAAAAAAAAAAAAAAAAAAAAAAAAAAAAAAAAAAAAAAAAACTGGTGGGAATCAAACAATCTGAATTTTTAAAAAAGTAGCCTACATTTCCCGTGAAAGTCATGGGCGCGAGAATTAACAGCTTAAAAAAATATCCTCGTTATTTAAAAATACATTAGATAAACAATTCAAACAAGTAAATGTTGAATAAAAATTATTTTAACAGGCGATTCTTAAAAAGAATACTAGATAAAATTTTAAATGGGCTTATATATAATAAAGTCATGGTAAAAAAAAAAAAAAATGCTTACGTTAAATTTTTTTTTTTTAAAGAGAAAAAATATCCAAAATTTTTACGAAAGTGTTAAGAGCTTGGGAAAGATATTCTTTGATATTTTCTGAAATCTGTATCGTTTTGTATTATTTTGCAATAGATGATGTCAAAAAATTTGTATCAGTAAAATAACTAATGTGATAGATAATTAAATTTTCTTTTGCAGTTTCTGCCTTAAAATAATTTCCATTTGAAAATAAATTTGTTTTATCAAGTACCAGATTTGAAATCAAACTAGTATTGTAGTCCTTAAAAAAATAAATTATAATAATAATCAGACGGCTTTCAAAGCATTACACAATTATTAAACAGGATTTTTCGCATAATTATTCAGAGCTGATTTTTTCCCATTTTTAATGTTCAAAAATTTGTAACTATAACGAAAACAACTCTCTGCTATTTTAAATAAAATCTTCAACTAATTCTCCCAAATAATTATTATCATCTTTTTTTTTTTTTTTTTTTTTTTTTTTTTTTATTCCAGAAAGAGTTTTATATCGAAAATGCCAAATATTTAGATTTTTATTCGCTGAAGCATGCACTTGAGATGTTACACAATATTTATTATTTTAGCCAAAAGTATTTGTTATTGTAGAACAGATTAGACAAATAAAAATAATGAATATATGGTGAATATGAATTATTTAAAAATACGTCTTTGCAGAAGTAAACAAGAGCACTTTAAAATTAATATTTACCAAAATTTAAGTGAGCAAATTAATGGAAATAATATTTTTAAAATTTGAAAGACAGTCTTTTTAAAAAGTAACATCGTCAACGTTTTAATGAAAGATTTAAAGTGCTTCATGAAAAAAAAAATCTTCAAAAATTCCTCAAGCTGTGCACAGCTTTAATTATAAAATTAGAATACATCTTAAATGAGATAAATAAAGATTCTCACTTAAGTAATATTGCTTTCTGAAAATGAATGCATTTTGTTAAACACCACATTTAAATTAGGAAACAATTGAAGTTATTACCGGAAGAAAAATTACAGGCAGTTTATAATTAAAATTTTGTGAGAATTATCTTCCTTTAGCTCACAGGCTATCAAACCCTGAGAGCTTATGTGCCCGCCGGTTCTGTTTGTACGTACATATGTACGTAACGCGATAACGTTTGACAGAAATATCCGATTTGCTTCAATTTTTTTTCAAGGTTTATTCTGATAAGGTGCTTCCCTGATTCGTTATTGGGGTTCATTGGTTAAGGATGAAAGGGGGTTAGTATCCCCCTTAATTTTGATAAATCGGTTTTTCATGCAGAAATATTCGATTTGCTCCAAATTTGGTATACCGGTTTATTATGTTAAGGAGCTTCCCTGATTAGATTTGGAAGATCATTGCTTAATTATAAAGGGAGGAAAGAGGGCTACCCCCTCCCTCCTTAATTTAGATAAATGGGTTTTTCATGCAGAATTATTCGATTTGCTCCCAATTTGGTATACCGGTTTATTATATTAAGGAGCTGCCTTGATTAGATTTGGAGGTTCATTAGTTACATATAAAGGGAAGAAAGGGGCTACCCCCTCCCCCTTAATTTAGATAAATGGGTTTTTCATGCAGAGTTATTCGATTTGCTCCCAATTTCGTATACCGGTATATTATGTTAAGGAGATCCCTTGATTAGATTTGGAGGTTAATTGGTTAAGTATAAAGGGAGGACGGGGGCTATAAAGGGGTTTTTCATGCAGAATTATTCGAGTTGCTTCAAATTCCCACACAACACAGATTCGTCCAATTTTCGCCTAAAGTATGTAATTTGGATGAATGGACGTGTCCATTTGAAGTCTAAAAGTCCTCCGGACTTCACCTAAATTTCGTCAAATTACGTCCAAATGTCACCCCCCTTTACGTCAGAAGTACGTCTTTTGGGCCATGAAATGAGCATAAAATGAACATAAAATGAACGAAATTTGGATCGGCCAAAATTTGTCCATATTACGTTCAAAAAATACCTCCATCCAGACGAAATACACACGAATTTTGGCTGTAATATAGACGTCCAAAATTTGTCCATATTACATCCGAAAACACCAACCACATTTGGACGAAATATAGACCCCTTTTAGCCTTAATATGAATGTGTTTATTGATCCAAAATACGTAGTTTGGACCAAAATGAGACGAATCTGTTATCTCCCCCAGGCAAGGATGACGTTATATTAAAAAACTGAAATAACAAAAACTTTTAATATAAATAATTTTGATAGAAATTTACTTAGAACTTTTTTTCCCAAAATCATATTAAATACTTAAATATTTTAAATTCCTTGCCAGGACTCATTCATATAAATCAGTAAAAGCATATATATTTTATACATATTGCTAATAAACTTTTTTTTATGATACTTTTAATTTTCTAAGATCTTTAAAGAAAATACATTAATTCCTAAAGTATATGTTATAGCTTGATTTGAAAAACAGAGGCTATACGAGACTTTAATCTGTTACATTCGGCCCAAACACAACTACGTTCTTTCACGAAAAAAGAAGAAAATTTTTAGTAATACAGTTTTTAATTCATAATACAATTAAATGCTACATCAGAATGCTTTAACATAAGCCGTAATTTTTTTAAACTTAAATGAAAATTTTGCACTACTGGAAAGAAATGAATATAATGGATAATGAATACAAGGACATTTAATCATTTGTTTTGACGTTAAGTACAGCCAAACATTTTCAAGCTTCCACATTTATAATATTAGGATTAGTATACTATGATTACTACATGGAGGTAATAACAAAACTAATCATTAAGATAACACTCTATGAATTCAACAACACTCAGTGAAAAGAATAGTGTCCTATTAAAAGAATTATGTTTTGTGCATTACTAGATTCTAGAAATCTATGCATTTCTGCTATTCTTCACATTTTTATTTTATATACTTTTTCTCGTGGAAAAATATATATATATATTTCTTGGTTTTCTTTTATATTATCATTGGTGATGATAATGCTTCTAAAAAGGTCTTATATTTGCATAGCTGCCAACTGCTACAATTTTTAGCTAGCACTAATTTTTAATGGAAATCTTCGCTTTACTTAATAACATATATCTATAATTAAATCAGATGAAGATTTTTAAAGTAAATTAGTGATGAACTCGTAGAATTTTGCCGTTGCATTTTGAAATTTTATTATATTATTCATTAGCATACAATATCGTCAACTGCAAAGTTTTACATTTTGTGAACAATGGATTTTTTCTCTTAAATTCTTTGTAAAATCAGTGTTATTCAACTACTCCACTTTTTTTTTTCACTTGAATTAAAATAGCTCTAACAGGGAATATGATTTTCCTTTTAAGGATCCACTTAAGAATGGAATGCATCAAAGAAATTGAAAATTTTGAGTTTTTCAAATGCTGCTAATTCATGGAAGAAAATGTGATATTCCCTAACAACTTTTATGTATTGTGAATAAAATTTTACACACTGAAATTTGCATTTGTTGCCAGGTGTGCAAAAAAAATATTTTACATTTTTAATAATAATAACAAACATTATTTTGAAATATCATTAAAGAAATTTAAAATGTAGTACGAGCGTGAACTTTGTTTTTCATAAGCAGACCTACTCCCTACTGCTCCATCATAATATGTAAAAAAAAAAATATCCCTAGACTGCAAGATTAACTTTCCATTACTCATGCATGGATTATTAAAAATAGTTCCATTTTATTTATTTTAGTAATTGACTTTTCACTGATTAATGTAAAAATACATACTGTATATTCTGGTATGTAACAATTTTTGATAGAAGAAAAATTATCAAAATTTATAGGTGCATATTATGAATCAATTTTAAAAATAAATTATAAAAAATATGATCATAAGAACTAAGATTTTTGATTTAATAAACATGCAATTTATGTTTAAAAAATGTTGCTATTAGAGTATATGAAAAATAATAGTATTGTACTTTAAAATAATTTAAATCTTATTTTTCACTATGTATCTCATGAAAGTTTTTTCGAACAATCTGCACAACATATGGCAATTATAATAAAAAATACAAAAATTAAATCTAAAAGTATATGTATGTGTGTATTACATGCCAGAATACAATATGAGTAAGAGTACAAAATTTAGTATATGATCAAAACTTATTCATTAAAATACTGATTTTTATTTAGGTTATCACCAAACTAAGTCTTAAAAAATTAATCTGTGCTCTTAATTAAATATCATTCAATTAAATATTGAATAATTATTTATAAATGAATTTACATTTTGTACAATTAAATATGTAAATTATCAAATATATTTCAGATTAACCTGATTATTTGTAGTACATTATAAAATAACAAAAACAATACATTCAGTGTATTTAAGTAATGTTTTGAAATCAAAGTTTATTTAAAACATTGCTTAAGCATAAAAAATGAAATTTATCAAATATTTTCATGCATAAAATATGGTTAAAAATTATGTACAAACTTTTAGTTTAAAATTATTCAAAATCTTTAGTGAACAGTGTACATATATTATCATTGTTATAAAAGAATATACAATAAAGATGCAAGAAATATTTTCAAAAATGAAGTTTTATTTATTTATTTTCCAATTTGGCTCTTGTTGGCAACAATATTTTCTTTTTACAATTCATATATAAAATATATTTTTCACAGAAAGGCAAAAAGGGTGCTATATTTCATTACTATAAAGTAGGCAGGATGATCCTGCGGAAACTGTTTGGGGAAAAACTCTGTTCTACGTTAATGCTTCTCAGACTTATTTTCAGTATATTTAACAGACAGCAGCTTCAAAGCCTATAAATAAAAAGAATAATAATTCATTAAATAGCACATATCAATAATTCATAACGTTAGATGCAAATTAAAAATAATTTAATTTTAGTTTTAATTTTTGCTTACAGATAGATAGCATCATCAGACATCTTGTATTATTTCATAATAAAATGAAGTTTTTTCATCCAGCTTTGAATGATATAAAAAAAACCTTTATATATTTTTAAAAATTACTAGCTGGTGTTTAATTTAATCTATTTATCAAATTTTTATTATTATTTTTTAAACAAGCAACTACTGATGCAATGTTTACAAAATATATAAAAAAGTACTTTATAATGTTCAATTGTGTCCTTTATTTTGAGTATTTAAAGATCTATATTTATATAAAGTAAGGATAAGAAAAGAAAAATCAAAATTTGGTGCTTTCTCGTTATAGCAGCCTCCTCATTTACAATTATGTCAAGGTAGCAGTTTCAAATTTGCAAAAGATCAACACCAAGCTTATACAGTACAACCTCGATATCTCGAATCTGTGGGGAACTGAAAATAATTCGAGATATAGAGGTTTCGGGTTATCAAGGTTTTGACAAAATTTAATCTCACAAACTGCTTTTTGCTGTAAAAAATAGGATTCATCAAAAACGGCACATAATCTATTAATAATTAACAAATTACACTTCTCAAAGCCTTAATAATTTCAAAATTGTGTTACACACAAACTTGTTTCGATTAAATAATATCCAATTTGTCATTAAGAAACGCAAGCAGTTGTTTTGGAAGAAAAAGTTCTTAATTGAAGTCTGCCGTCTCGCAGAATCTTTTTGCAATCGCACAGTCTCCTCTCACATAGCAATGGTACCAAATGCTGATGTTCTGATATTTTCATTTGATTCAAGAAATCTCTGCAGCAATTAAACTTCCGTCTCAGCTTCTTTCACTGTAATTTTTTCATGCTGTTGTTGATCATGTAGGTCTTTTAATTTCTTCATCAGAAATTTCTGCATTAATACTCGAAACAATCTCCTCATCCGTCATAGTGTCGCATGTTTCAAGCTCATTGTCTACATTCAAGAATTCTTCGAATGAAATCTCAGTGTGACACTCTTTTTTTATCGATTCCCACTGTTCTGGATTCACTTCTCTTTCTTCAGTTGCTTGCTTAATGGAATCAACTTCCTCAGTTTCACTGAAAGTTACATATTCTAAAAATTCTGCTATTATGAAACAATTTCTTATTGTTGTTTCTGTAACATTTTTCCATGCATAGTGAGCCATTCGCATTGACTGTAAGATGGTGATAGGTGCGCTAGAAGGTTTACCTTCACCGATATTATTCAGAAGTTTCTCACAATTTGAGCTCAATAATCAACTTTGAAGCTAAGGATTATCTCCTGGTTGATTGGTTGTCCTGGTTGAAGCTTCGAAATCTTGTTTGGCAGCAAAAATTTAAGTGATATTTTTTAGCGTTGGAAGATTAGAGTGGTCTTTACAATTGTCTATGAATAGGAGAATGCGTATTTTACTTTTAGCCATTGTTTTACGGATTCCTGTCAGCCAATCAGCAAAAATTGCGTTTGCCATACAAGACGTTATATTTGATCTGTACAGCATTAGAAATTACTTAATTTTAGCAAAGCACCTTGGATTTTAGATCGTCCTATCATAAGAGAACGAAGCTTTCCTTTACCACTTTGATTTGCTGCCAAAAGCACAGCTACACGAAGTTTACTGTTTTCCATGTCAGATTTCTTCACCTTTAAATGCAGCCGTTTTGTTGGGAAAACATTGGTACAATAATACACTTTCATCTGCGTTAAAAACACATCATCTGCTTTATAGTCCTTTAAAAGAGAAGGAAGTTCTGAAAGCCACTCTTCACAGGTAGCTAAAAAACCTGATGCCCTTTCACAGCAAAGTTTCCAAAAAACGATGTTGTCCAGTCCTCTCACTGGTCCATTTTTTGAAAACTAATAATTTTTTAGAAAGAAATTCGTGGAGGGTTTCTGCAACAATTACAAGAAAAACGCACTTCCCGGTAGGTTGCTGCGAAATTTATAAAGAATATTTTTCTTTAAATAAAAGTGGTGTTCAAAAAACGGACTGAGTGGGAGCCCTGTGTTGTCCCCTTTTTCAGTTTCAAACGCCTTCCATTCTTACACTTTAAGTTCTTTGTATCAACAAAGCGATAAAAGAATGTGAAACCAGCATCCAGATCAAATTCTACAGCTGACAATAGCCAAAAGTAAAAAGTCGAACTAATTTCTGTGGAAAAAATTTCGACATATCAAGGGTTTTGAAAAATATTTTTTGAGATAAATATGGAAAATACATAAGAATTTTGATGAAAATGCAGGGGAAATTTCTTTTTTTGAGATATTGAGGGTTTCGAGATAAGGAGGTTCGAGATATCGAGGTCCGACTGTATATACATCATACAAACATCATGCACAATATGTATAAGCCAATTGCTCATATATGAGCCATATAAGTAATATTTATATCATATATCAGTCATATAGATCATTACAAAAACATAATTTACAGAACAAAAAAAAAAAAAATTATTTTACACATTGTTTATGCTCGAGAAGGGATAGATACAGCAGATTCGCTCAAATCCGCACAGCTTGGGACCAAAGGTTGTGTAGATTTTAGAATTTTGTGGATTTCTGGTTTGTTTACATTTTTTAGACAATAATTTGAATGTAATAATGCAATCAAATGTATAATGAATGTTTGCAATACAGCAAAATATTAAAATAATTAAGTAATAAACTAAAATAATAAAAAATAAGATAATTTAAAAAATGATTAAATTATTAAAAGTAAACGTCAAATAAATAGTAATTAATAATGTATAATTAAAATTGCATAATAAAAATGAGATACATTTTCCTTGAATCATTCAATAACACTTCCCTCATAAACGTACCCTATTAATTAACATCAAAATCAAAAAGTAAGGAAGATTTATTTCAGGTTTGCCAGTGTTAATAACTATAGAAAAAAAATTGATTAATACATATATATATTTGGTAAAAAGGCTGATTAGCAGTGATATCAACAATATCCTTTTTTTTTTCAGTGATAAATTTATATTTCCTTCATGAAAAACAACGAGTTTAGTCTCATCATATTATCGAGAATTACATATTAAAATACATACGAAATGACATAAAACTAAAAAATCATGTTACTTTGCCTCTACAGCTTAACTGAAATTTTCATTGTTTACATCTGCGATGATGTGCAGATTTTAGGCGGTTGCAGATTTGAGGGAGTCCTGTATTATAATTTTTCTTCAGCTGCTTCTACAGTTAATGTTAAAGTCTTGCAAAAAATATGTTTAAACCAAATGAATTTTTAAAAATAAAATTCGAACAATAGGATACTTAAACTACCCCAAAAACTTAAATTACAAAGATACATGGAAAATGCAAACCTTTAAAAAAGTTTCAGCTTTATTTCCATTTCATTCGAATGGAATGTAAGTTTTTAGATTAGTTTAAGTATCATATTGTTCGAATTTTATTTTTATTTCTTTAAGATCAATTGGTTTAAACGTATTTGTTGCAAAACTTTAACATTTACTGTAGAAGCAGCTGAAGAAAAATTCTAATATCTATCACTTCTTGGGACTATACAATGCATGAAATGAGGGTTTTTTTTTTGTTGTTGTTGTTGTTTTGCAAATTATGTTTTTTTTTAATATGTCAAGCTTTATAACTAGTGCAATTCAGAGGAACTCATTACAAAATTAATAGAGGATGTTATAATTAGGGTTGGATATATAGGGTATTGCATCACAATTTGTGATGTAACTAAAATCCATAATAAAAACAAAAAATTCAAATTTACTTAAATTTGGTTATCCAATTTTCCACTGGTAGTGGTCTCTATGAATGCAAAAGTAAATTGTGTTGCTTGTTTGCTGGTTATTTATGCTACTATGAACGGCAATTCTGCGGCATTGAAACATTTCACCTCTGAACTGGGAAGGCCGGTGAGTGAATTAATTTCTTTTCACCAGTCTCTGACAGAGGAGTTAATTAATGGTAATATTAAAGAAAGTTGAAATCTTTTTGAACTGCTTAAAAAAATATATATAAATAAATAAATAAATAAAATAAAATAAATAAATTTATCTTGTAATCAACACCATTACATTTTAAGTTGTCCTATCAGAGCCTAACACCATTTGTCAGTTTACTGGTTCATAAATGTCAGTTATTGAATACTTGCATTATTAATAATTTAAAACATGAAAAGAGAGACACATCTATAGTATCGTATCATATATAAATAAGGTTTAAGTAATTTGTTTTTATAATAAATATTTAAAGTATTTTTAAAGCATAATTTTTTTTTTCATCGCAAGTAAAGTGTGAAACACTGGTTCATTTTGTGTCAGTTATTGGTTTTTCAAAATGGGGTTGTGTCAGTTACTGAAGTTATTCACCATATTTATGAAAAACATTTATTTTTAATAATACAATATATAATTTTTCAAAATTTTGTCAACAGTAATTTTTAAATGTATCTCTACCACCCATTCAAAAAAAAAAAAAAAGTGTAGAATGGATTTAAAATTTTGTAATAGTGATTTGAACACTAATTTTTAATGTGTCAGGTACTGGGGGTTTCACCCTAAATCAAGTAATAAAGAAATTTAAACAGATTATTAAATAGAACATAAATTTGTTTTTAATACTTTTTCCATTTTTAAATTTTAAACTATGTATGCATATATAACCGAAAGTTATTTTCTTTATTGGAAAAAAAACTTGGTATTCGACTGCCGAATATTTGGTTATTTGGCCAAATCACTATTTGTCCCATCTCTAATTACAAGTTCTTTGATTCATTACTGTTTATTGATTATTTTTAGATAAGGCAGGGAGGGGGGGGGGGGGTTGGCACATTACAGTTACATAAAATATATTTTTGGAAACCTTTGGCATGCGAATGTGAAAAGGTTTGCCATCCCTGAACTATTATTTATAATTGCATTACATTTAACTATTCACTCTCACAATTTTAAACAATTAATTTTAATATCAACATTTTTGTTAGTTTGTGGGCTAAACCTTAAAATTCAGGCACACTACACCTGCTGAAATCCCAACCCCCAGGCATGTAAAATTGTTTTATGTTTTTAAATTTACGTATCCAAGGACTACATAAAATATTGGCATTAAAATATTATTTAAAAATGGAAATGCTTGCATTTTTTTTTTTTTTATATATATATATATACTACCTTCCAATATATTTCAATTTAACCTTAAAAAAATATACCGTTTATTCTCCAAACAGAAATTTTTATGAGTTATAAATTATATATGTTTTCCGAAATTGAGATTATACACTGTGCTGTAAGCGGGTGATGCTGCCCGCCACAAAATTGAATAATTTGAATTTAAATAGCCCTTTCTTTAAGTATCTCAATCAAAAAATTTAAACATACACTATGACGCAAAAGTTTAGACAATGACATCATTCAGCTTTAAAATGTAGAATTATGACGTCAGAATTACAAAAACCTGTAAATATATTCAAAAACTGATTTAAAATGCTATGTACAAAAGACAGTCGTTTTATTTGCTATAATACTAATTTTTTTTCATAAAAATTCAAATGTGCTTGTCGCAAAAGTTTAGACACTATTCTAAATTTCTTTGAATATTCGCTGGCATATGCAAATTTAGAATCGATGATGTCACAAATTTGGAGTACTTAAGTTCTGCAAACGATTGCGCTTCATAGTCGACATGCCGAGAGCTAAAGAAATTCAAGTGAATGAGGTTTCAAGGATTTGGCAGTTGAAAGGTGAAGTTTTTGTTTCTGAAATTTCTGCTATTATTAATAGGTCAAAAAAATCTATTTATCGAGTTTTATCGAGTGGTTCCGAATATAAAGCAAAATGTCGGTCTGGGAGGCCACGTGTGACAAATGTACGAGAGGATCGCCTGATACAAAGACTAGCGAGTACTCAACAAATGAGCGTACGTGGAGTTCAAAGCTCATCGGGACTCTCTGTATCAAAGGATACGATTCGTAGACGAATTTGGAAAAAGGAACAATCGTTTATAGCAAAATGCAGAAGAAACCAGCTCTGAAACCACATCATAAGTTACAAAGACTTATGTGGGCTCGAAAGCATATGTCATATGGAGAGAAATGGCAGTCAGTCATATTTAGCGATGAAAAAAAGTGGAATCTGGATGGTCCAGATGGTTGTTTATCGTATTGGCATGACTTGCGGAAGGAACCTCGACGTTTTTTTAGTCGCAGACAAGGAGGGGGCTCGGTGATGGTTTGGGCAGCCTTTTGCTATAATGGACAAGTATCTCTGACCTTCACCAGTGGTCGTCAAACTTCACAGCATTATACACAGACATTAGAAGAAAACCTACTGCCATTTGCTGAGCTTCTAGGGGGTCCTCAGTGGGAATTTCAGCAAGACAATGCTTCAATTCACACTGCAAAACATTCAAAATCTTGGTTTAATTCCCATAATATAAGAGTTCTCGACTGGCCAGCATGTAGCCCAGATCTTAACCCTATAGAAAACCTTTGGAGCATCATGTGTCGCAAAGTTTATAGCAACGCTAGACAATACTCTTCTGAAAAGGAACTTAAGACATCTATTGAGAATGCATGGTACGATATCGATCCACAAACTATGCAAGATTTAGTTTCTTCCATGCAGTCTCGTGTATATGACGTAATACATAAGCATGGATGCGCAACCAGGTTTTAAAAATTGTTTATTTCGATTTTATTTAATTTGTGTCTAAACTTTTGAGACAGCAGTTTATTTTTGTTACCATTTAATTTATTGCAATATGCACAATTCCACTTTTCTTTGTTATAAATATTGTTTATATGTACAGCACATTAATTTCAAGCAGTGATTTGAAAATTGAATAAATATTTTTCAAAGTATGTAAGAATTTCTTCATTGTCTAAACTTTTGCGTCATAGTGTAATATCACATTAGAATTGATAGTAGATAGATAGACACATTCACACACATATGGTGTTATATAGTAACAGAATATAAGAAAAGAGATTAGAGATAGAAAAAAATAGTTGTAAATAGAGTTGTAAATAATAAATAAAATAAAACAAAAGATTTTTTTTTCACTCATCATTACAGTTGAAGTAAAAAGATTTAATAAGAAACAATAACACAAACCAAAACATTTTATTTCAATTTCTAATCGTTGTTTCTAATATTTACTATGTGGAAAAAAAAGTTGCTACTGGCAAAGAAAAAAAAAATTCTGTTAACATAATTTGCACCTGACTAACATAAAAGTACCACATTATTCATTTTTTATGCAAGCTGACAGTTGTAAAATCAAATACCCACAGACATATAAATTGAAAATTTTATTTAATAACAGCATTTATGGACTTTAACTGAAAATTTACCTTACTCAAAGTTAAATCATGCTTGAAAAGAGTTGAGTCCTGCTGAGTCCAACTTTTATTCAATCAATAATGATATCTATCTACAAAACAGTTGTTTTTTCAAAGACAAGAAGCTTGTATCTACTGGGAGAAAAAGGCGGAAAAAAAATGAGTGGATCCAGTATAATCTTATTTTAAAGCAATTTTAAAATGCATGAATTTTGCAAATATTGTGATTACTTTAACTCATGCACACACACATAAAAAAATAACAACATTAGATTAATTTGTCTAATTCACCATTTTTTCTTCTCTGATCGAGAATCAAGTATTGATCGATTCTCGATTGTCTTGTTCACAAAAGAAATTAGCAACGGATAAATGTGCTTTCCACAACCAATGTTTTATGTGCATTCTACTATATAAGAACATAAAGCTACTCAGTAATGTAATGATTGTGTTGACTCTAGGCCAATTTGGCAGGGGTCGGCAGCCCTTTATGTACCTAGTGGCCCATTTTAATTATTTTATATCTATTGATTATAAGAAATATTAATTTAATTATTTGGTTGCAGGGAAGTAACGTGAAATATATCAGATGCATGAAACAAAAATCAAGATACTCATCCATAGATCTATCGCATAAAAAAAAAAAAAACCTTGATAGTTTTGCCAGTACTAAGTCAAAGGGAAAAATTCAGAAATTCACCAACTGTTCATGTAAAAGAAAATCATGAAATTTGTGGATTAGTCGCAAGAAAGATCTGCAAAATTCTGCAAAAATGAAAAAAAAACTGCGAATTTCACCAATCGGCAGGGTTGCAAAAAACCCACCTACCCAAAAAAAACCGGGTGGGTTTTTTGGGGTAAAACCCACTCTAAAAAACTCAATAAAACCCACGTTAAAGCGGGTTTTATTGGGTTTTTTTACAATTCATGATAATATTACTTAATATTCAGTAACTTTTATATTAGTTTTTTAACATTTGTGTTTCAAGAGTTACACTGTCCTATTAAAACTTATTGTGTAGGTGTACTGCCAAATCCAAATCTGACAAAGTCAAAATGAAATAATGTGCTTTTAAAAAAAGTCTTTTTTTTAAAAAAGCCTGTTAATATTATGAAAAAAAGAAGCCAAAATCAATATACAGAGCTAATCATAACATTTTCGCATTAGCTAAAAAATGACAAGGTCTTTTATCAAGATTTAACAATATAAAACTTCATAACATAAATTCCCAACTGGATACAAATTTAACTTATTCACTTTTGGCCAGGATTGGCAAAAAAAAAAAAAAAAAAAGGGGGGGGGTTAAAAACCCAAATAAACCGGTTTTTGTTTGTTTGTTTGCTTAAACCTGGGGGTTTTTTTGGGGGGGGGGGGACGGGTTAAATATCATTTCCTATTACATATAGATGCATGCTTGTTGATAAAAATAAACAGTGTTGGATATTTTCAAAATATACAATGAAACATAGTTGAAAATATTATAAAGCATTATTTGATTAATAAATAGTAAAAGATTAAAGATTTGTTTCAAAAATGTGTTCTTAGTGAGAAATACAGATAAAACGTAAGCTATTAAAGTAACTTGTAAATATGTGGTTATTACATAATATTATATGATGTCAGAAGTAAAAGCTTTTTTCCAGACTTTTACACTGATTTATTTATATTTCAATTAAAATTACTTGTATATTAAATTAATCAATAAAAATATAATAAGATTTCTTATAAAAAATAAGGGACTCCCCCTACCCCCACTTCGTAAAAAAACAAGAAATTGAATAAAACCCTAAAAAACCCAATAAAACCTGAAAAAACGCAATAAAACCCTAAAAAACCCAATAAAACCCAGCTGGGTTGGGTTTTTTGCAACCCTGCCAATCGGTCATGAGGAAATAAAAAAAAATGCAAAATTTGACAACTGGTAGAGATAAAATATTGTGAAATTCATCAATTGGTTGCAAAAAAAAAAAAAAAAAAAGCGAAAATTGTCATTTACTGGTCAGAAAAAATCACGGATTTGCCAGTCGATCCTCAGAAAAAAATTGAAAAATACTTCAGTTGGTTGTTTTAAAATATTGCAAAATTTGCCAATCTGTCACAGGAAAAAAATCATGAAATTCATCAGTCTATCGTTAGAAATATTGAAAAATCAGGGGTCGATCCAGACAAAATTTGGGGGCCTATTTAGGGCCCCTTCACAAAAATAAATTTAATAAAATGGGCCCCTTCACAAAAATAAACTTAATAAAACAGGCCCCTTCACAAAATTCCTTTTAATAAAATAGTATGTAACATACGTATACTATGTAACATTCTTTTTCATAAAAACTGTTTTAAAATGTGTAATTTGTAAATAAAACCACGTCACGAAAAACAAAAACTTTAGCAAAGGGATTTAAAGTATGTTTTTGTTCATAAATTCTGGGTTCGAATTTTAGAACTGGATTTCAACTTTCGTTACAAAATGTTATTTTTCACAAAAATAACTTCTACTTTACACAAAATGGGCCCCAAGAATAAAAGTCTGCATCGACCCCTGAAAATTCATCAGTTATTTGTAGAAAAAAAATGAGAGATTGCTCAATAGGTCATGGGGAAAATCACAAAATTCGTCAGTTGATCAGGGGGTAAGGGGAGGGATCACAAAATTCAATCGGTCACTGAAAAATATCACAAAATTCTACTGATAAAAGGTAACTTTAAACCAGTTCAATTTTTTTTTTCTTTTTGACGAGCTATAAGAGTGCCTTTTTGAAAACAGTATGACCTTTTTTAAAAATTACCACCTGATGACATTTTTTTACTAGAATCAACACCAACAGATGCCACCACTTACTCTTGTTATATAATAACAATCATATGTAACTTGATTCATGAATTTAATACTCTTTAGAAAGGGGTTATGAAAATATTGAAATAAATTATCTGCAAAATGCATGAGTGACATAACTTTACTTAATTACTTGATTGCTTATTTAATTACTAATAATGATACCTAATAATGATAATGTTGTTTAAAAAAATATATATATTAAAATTTTCTTTTAATTGCATTAAAGGCTTATAATGCTTCATAACATAATGTTACATTATTACACAAAAATAGAAAATAACAAAATTATGTTATTCAAAAGTAAACATCTATTTTTCTTGATTTAATTTTTTTATACTTTTGGGTTAAACATAATGTCCCCCGAGAATGAATCACCAACCCTGTGGCAGAATGTGTGCGACACCGCGACGAGCGTCGCAGACGTTTTAGGGCTTCTTCAGACTAAAAACATATAATACACAGCGGGAAAGGAAAAAAAAGAGGGGAAAGCGATATTTTTATGAAAAGCCAAACAGAATTCGCTAAGTGAGAACGGGTCTATGGCAGGGACAGTTCGTCTCTGAATTTTCTGAAAATTAAAAAAAAATCGGTTATCGGCCCGAACATTCAGAAATAAAAAAGAAATCCCTGAAAAATATAGTGAATTATGACAACTGATTGCAAAATAAAGCCTTTCTCGTCAATCATTCGCAGAAAAAATCGCCAATTTCGCCAAAGGATTGCTGGGAAAAAAGCAAATTTCGGATTGCGGAAAAAACGCAGATTTCGGCATATGACCGCGGAAAAACACAGAGTGCTGCAAACCACAGCGGGAAAACGTAGATTTTGGCAAAGGATCGCAGTAAAACGTGAATTTCAACAAAGAATCGCAGAAAAATAACAAATTTTGTCAAATGATTGCAAAAAAAAAAAAAAAAAAATGCAAATTTCTTCAAAAAATTGCGTAAAAAGGGGCAATTTCATGAAATGCAAATTTCGTTACATTATCTCAGAAAAATGCAGATTTCATCAAATAATTGCAAAAAAAACAAACACGGATTTTGTCAAATAATCTCGATTAATCGCTGAATTCGTCAAAGGATCACGTAAAAAATGCGGATTTCGTCAAAGGATAGCAGAAAAACACGAATTTTGAAAAGGATCTAGGAAAAGCACGAATTTCATCAAAGGATTGTGGTAAAACGCAAATTTCGTCAAAAGGTTGCAATGAAAACGCAAATTTCGTCATAAAATCGCAGTAAAAACACAAATTACTTCAAATGATCACAGAAAAAATGCACAGTTCGTCAAAGGATCACGGAAAAAGTGCGAATTTCCTAAAAGACTAATAAAAAAATGCCAATTTCATCAAAGAATTGCGTAAAAAATGCAATTTTCATGGAATGATCGCGGAAAGAACGTGAATTTCGTCTAAGGGTCATTAATGCAAATTTAGCTGAAGGATCGTGGGAAAAATGCAAATTTTGCAAAATGATCGCAGAAAAAATGCGAATTTCGTCACAGGATCGCAGAAATCACGCGAATACTGTAAAAAGATTGTGGTAAAAACACGAATTTCGTCAAATGATTGAAGAAAAAATGTGGTTTCGTCAAAATATCACAGAAAAAACATGAAGTTCGCAAAAGTCTCGCATAAAAAATGCCGTCAAAGAATTGCATATAAAACACATTTTGAGAAATGATCACAGAAAGAACGCAAATTTCGTCTAAGGGCCGTTGAAGAAAAGAAAGTTTAGTCGAAGGATCGCAAAAAAAATGCAAATTTTGTAAAATGATCGTGGGAAAAAGCGAATTTTGTCTAAGGAACATTGAAATAATTTGAATTTCATCACAGGACCACGTAAATAAGGTTAATTTCGTCAAAGGATTGCAAAAAAAAAAAAAAAAAAAACACGAATTTCTTCAAAAGATCACGAGAAAACACAAATTTCTTTAAAAGATCGTGAAAAAAAAGTGAATTTCATAAAAGGATCACAGAAGAAACACAGCGGTCTCTTTAGAAAACAGCTTATACACAAACATCTAGTTTTATTATTATACATATATTTAATCTGAAATAATACATACTGAACTAACTTTTGAAAAATCAAGTTACCCGAACCCAACCAAACACAGAATTAACCCGACCTGCAACAAAAGTAATTAGCGCTGGGGGAGAATTCCCCCCCCTTCCCTTCTGCTGAAACATTTCTGGAAATATATTATAGGTGAAAACTGGGAAATTGAGTTAGTAGCCAGTGGCCGGTAGACTCAGTTTCATTAGTAGCCACTTTTTAAAGTTAGTGGCCACTATAATGTTTCAAACTTTCTTGACATCTACATAAACTATAATTGTTGTATATATACATATTTTTCTATAAGTCAGAGTTTTATACACACCAATTATTCATGATAAGAACAGGGAAGCAGTCAAAATTCAAGAAAATTACTTTAAAACCACAGAATCTGTTATATTATTTTTTTTAGTTTCTTTGTATTTCATATAAATATATACCATCAAAGCAGAATATGCTTATAAATGTGATGTACATCGCAAAATATTTCAAATCCTCATTTTCAAGAAAATTCACCATTCAGTCTTAGAAAAAATTGTGAAATTTGCACTCAATGGCTGGAAAAAAAAAAAAAAAAGCAAAATTCTTTAATTGTTTATTTAAAAAGATTGTGAAATGACAACTGGTCACATGCAAAACTCGTGCAATTCGTCAGTTCATCATGGAGAACAAATCATGAAATTCTTCAGCCTGTTGTGGGAAAACAAAAAATTCAACAAACAGTTGCAGGAAAAAAATCCACGATTTTCGCCAATCAGTTGCAGATAAAAAACCGTGAAATTTGTCAGTGCACCAAGGAAGAAAACTGTAAAAAAAAACATGATTTTCTCTAATCGATCTCAAGAAAAAGCCTCAAAATTTGCCTATGATACAAGGAAAAAAAATCGTGAAATTTGCAAATCGGTCGCGGTTTAAAAAATCGCGAAATTCGTCAATAGATCGTTGGAAGAAACTGCGAAATTCATAGATCAGTAGCAGAAAAAACTCATGATTTTCTCTAAGTGGTCTCAAGAAAAAGCCACAAAAATTTGCCTATTGGTTCAAGAAAAACATTGCGAAATTTAAAAATTGGTCACAGGTTAAAAAAAAAAAAAAAAATCATCAGCAGATTGTCAGGAAAAATCAGAAAGTCATTGATCAGTCGTGCACCCCCCCCCCCCCCCCCCTCGAGATTTGGCCGATGAATCGCAAAAAAGCAACGAAGTTTTCCAATCGACTGAAAGAAAATGTTGCGGAATTCACTGATCTGTCGTGGGTAGAATGCAAAATTAGTCGATCAGTTGCACTCACAAAAAAAAAATAAAACGTGATTTTTACCAATCGTTCGCAAGAAAAAGCGGAAAAAATTGCTAATCAGTAGAAAGAAACTAGTGTGAAATTCATCAGTGTCTCGTCATAAAAGCTGCAAAATTCGTTGATCAGTAGCAGAGAAAAAGTACGATTTTCTAAAATTGGTCGCAAGAAGCTGCTGCAAAATTTGCTTATCGGTACAAGGAAAATTTTTCAAAATTCCCCAATCTGTGATGAAAACGGCCTGTAAAAATCGTCAAAAATTGGAAATTCATCGACCAATCATGGAAAAATCCACAATTTTTGCCAATCGGTCGCAAAAAAACCGACAAAGTTTGCCAATAAGTAGAAAGTAAATATCGCAAAATTTGCCAATCAGTCGCGGCTAAAAAATTGCAAAATCCTTTTGTTGATCTTTTAAACAAATCAGAAAATCGTTGATTCAACCAGTCGCAAGAAAAAGAAAAAAAATCTGCCAATCGATAAAAAGAAAATATAATGAAATTTGAATCAGTCACGTGTAAAAAAAATTGTCAGAAAAATCACAAAATTCTTTGATCAGTCACGAAAAAAACAATGATTGTTTCCAATCTGTAGCAAGAAAAAGTTGAAACATTTGCCAATCAGTTATTGGTAAAAAACACGAAATTCATGGATCAGTTATGTGAAAAAAAATACGATTTTCACCAAACGGTCAAAGAAAAATATCGCAAAATTCACCCACCAGTTGCAGTTAAAAAACGCGAAATTTGTTAGTGAATTGTAGAAAATATCTCGAAATTGTTCAACCAGTTGTGGGAAAAAAAGTCCCACAATTCGATGATTGGGTCCGAGAAAAAAAAAGTCAAATCCGCCAGTTGACAGAGGGAAAATTCTGAAATATTGCGAAAATCAATTGATTGTCGGAAAAAACAGTGAAATTCATCATTTGACCACAGTAAAATCACAAAATTTGCCAATAGTTTCTTTCGGTTGAGTATGTCAGCATTTTACAAAATGTATTTTGCATTCCTATAAAAGATGCCATTGCACTTCTTCATGTATTAAGAAAATCTCCCTGCAACTTTCTTTTTTTAAATTCCCACAGAACATTTCTGTTCAGATGAAGTTCGTTGCAGAACATTGCAAAGTATTCTGCTTTGGGGATATATACATTTTTGTATGAAACGACAAACAAAATCTTCACTTTGTGCCCCCCTTCGCCTTTCATTCTGGCACCCGGAGCATATACCCCCTCTGCTTCTCTGTACCCCCCTAGTTTCAGCCCTATATAATAAAAATATGATATAAGATGTATAAATGGCATCCAGGAAGTAAATAATATGCATATAATGATACATATGAGACACATATATATGAGCATTAGTAGTACTGTTTCTTTTAGGCCATCATTTAAGGGCGCAGCATCCTGCTTATTCTAAAATTGACAAAATGCATCCTGTCCTTTTTAAAAATTGTGAAATGAACCTCCAGTTGTATCTAGAACATACTAGTAAAAATTTTCCTCATACATTTTTCATGCACACAATAATAAAACAATTCATGTTGTTCAGCAAAATAGTTCAGACTTTTTTTTTTAAATTATTAGTATTAAGTAAATAAGTTCACATTACAATATGATAATGAATGAATACCATTTGAGTAATGATCTTTCCTTAGAGCACTAGAAAATTTAAAATATAAAAAGTCTGGTGTCTTAGTAAGAACTGGATATTACATAAATTTAAATGTCAAAAAAAGAAGTTGCTATCAAATGGGAAGTTTTTAGAAATTACGTACTTGGAACACATAATATGTTAATTGTCAAAGAATTATTTTTTTTAATATGCCCCTAAATCAATGTAAAATTCGTTTCAACCCAATAAATTTTTATTTACTTTTTATAAAACTGCATTATGACCGAGAAAAATCATGTAAACAAAGCATTCTTATTTACGTAATCAAACGCTGATTTCTCCTATCAAAAAGTCCAGACTAAAGTCAAAACTATTGATAAATTAAATAAATAACAAAACACAGAATCGTGACAGAAATGTTTTATGTAAAGTATGCACACAAACACAATAAATCTAGAAAACAAAGTCAATTTACTTACCAGCATTCACACTCATTTTCACTATTTCGGCATGGCTTTCATTTCCGCGATGAGATAAACAAATCTTCCACACGTTGATTGATTGATGTGGAGCGTAACTCCACAATGTGATATTCCGATAAAAATAAATGCATTAAATTCCTTACTTGTTGAAAACTGTATACAAAATTAATAAAACAAACAAAAATAAATAATACAAGTTTCGGTCAATTAGGCCTAAGTCTGTATATGCCGCCATTTTAAGATGGCGGTTGATAGGTTAAGTTTTTGTCCAGATTATGTCCGTACATGGCGAGGTCAGGTTTTTGTCCCGGAATTAACGAGAATTAGATTAGTACTGTTTTCATCCAGTTTAAGTTATTAAAACACAAAATTGGACAAACAGGTGAAGGTTTAGTTTGGGAGTTGACGAAAATTGGATTAGTTGCGTTTTCATCCAATTTATGTTCTTAAACTGATGTCCATATTTTGTAGTTATTTCGTAGTTACGTCTATGTCAAACATTCAACAAATTCTGAACGTATTTTAGCTCGCTGTATACGTCCAAATTACATATATAGACGTATTTCGGAAATGGTGGATGAAAACTGAATATAATCTGGACGTATGTGTTGTGTGGGTTTAATATACCAGTTTATCCCGATATGGCTTTCTTCATTTGATTTGGAGGTTCATTTGTTAAGTATAAAAGCGGATCAAGTGTCCCCTCCCCTTAATTTAGATAAATGCGTTTTCATGCAAAATTATGTAATTTAGTTTAATTTTTTTTCTAGGTTCATTGTGATAAGGAGCTTTTCTGATTAGATTTGAAGGTTCATTGGTTCAGCATAGGAAGAAATGGTGGAGCTAATACACCTTTTAATTTAGCGAAATGGTTTTTTCATGCAGAATTATCTGATTTGCTTCAAAATTTGGCATTCCAGTTTATTATGTTAAAGAGCTTCCCTGATTAGATTTGGAGGTTCTTTGGTTAAGTATAAAGAGTTGAAATGGAGGCTAATCTCTTCATTTATTTTTCGAGGGGCATTCTTTGAAATAAGGGTATAATATACAATTAGTGGGAATAGCCTGTGAGCTCAATGCCGCCAGTTTAACTGGGCAATATTCTTTTTATTTATTTTAATTTTTAGGTGCGTTCGTAATTATATAAACACGTAGCACCTATTGTCGTCGTGTGGTTCGTCCGTTTGTTTGTCCGTCTGTCCGCATATAATAAAAAAAAACTACCCAACCGAATACTTTGAAAGTTATTATATATAATTGTTGCAGAATTTTGTCGCGTGATTTCAAATTTTACGAAAATCGAATTAAAACTTAAAAAGATATTAATAAAAGATTTCTGCATTCTATTAAATCCTATGATACGTATTAATTCAAAGACACCCCAAGATAGCTAATGATTCTAGGTTGCCATGGTAATTGCATCCTATTTAAGATGGAGCCCTATTATTTCCGTATTACTGAATTTAATAAATATAATCGTAATAAACTTTGCATTCATGCAGTTTAATTAGAGTGAAACATCAATAGCACTAAGATCTGAATGTTTATAAAACTAGTTATATTACGAATGCACCTCATTTGACATGTTTGACGTACAATTTCCGACGACTTTTTTCAACTTTAATAGTTTCAGTAGTTTCTTAAAGCGATTTTATTGTATAAAATATAACAGTTAGATTCAGTTTTTTTATTACAGTATATATAATGTATCTCTTTAAAGATTTTTGTACACAGCGTTTCTTTTATAAAAAGTATTTAAAACTTTCAATAACATTGATACTCAAGCGCTATCACCAGTCTAAATTATTATTTAAAGGCTTCTCTAAACACTATTTGTAACGCTCAAACAATACGCACTCCATCATATTTGTTCTCCTTTTCTTTTTTTTTTCTTTTCCTTCAAAAGAACTGACAAGCTGAGTAAATTAGACTTTACGAGAGAGTAGAATGTGTTTACAAAGTGGTTGCCGACAAGGCATTTGTGCTATGCCGTATTTTAAATTAACTGAGTTATTTTGTAAATAGTAACATGTAAATATGTTGTAATTATTAAACTTATTAATCGATGATAAGTTATCCAGTTTTATTTCGTAACATAAGATAGTTTCCACCCCGGATTCTGAATAATATGTTACAGAAGTGGCTCCCCAACGTCTGGCACGAATAGAAGCAAGATATGAAGATAAGTACTATTTTAAATTGAGTTAAACTGTTTTAATAAGAAAATTTAGATACTAAAGTACAAAATTTATACAAAAGTACTTTTGATTCATCCGGAATCTGATGATTTTTGAAATTTCTATTTGATTCGTCCAGAATCGAAATATTTTGGAATTGTTCTATTCATCCTGAATGTTATTTTCCTAGAATTGAAGTACGAAAAGTCGTCTGCAGCTTCAAGTATTTTAGTATCTGAATTAAATGAAGATATTCATAAGAGAAATAATTCTAATAATTATTTTTGAAAAATAAAAATCGTTTGCTTTATTTTATACATTTATATAGTTGCACTGAGCTATTTTATTATGAAGTTATTATTATAAATGAGTGCTTGGCATTATTTAATTATTATATGATTGATATTATTGTGTAAGAAAAAAAAAAGGCAAATAGTTGGTGTCATTATATTGAGTTTTGAAAGATATTGTATGTTATTTATGTTCTATATATGTTAAAAATTACGTATTTTGCTAAGAGTTATTCGTAACACGAATTAAGTTTGAAGTTAGCTAAAACATATTTAGTTCAAATGATGGCGTTTCTTTCAAAGGGTAAGAAAATTGATTTAATCACATTAGCTTCAGAATTAAAAGTAGAAGTAAGTAGCGATGATAAAGTCCTCGAATTACGTGATAAAATTGTAAATAGTGAGGCATTTAAAGATAACATAGATTTTGTACAGGGAATTTATGAAAATATCGTAGAAGAAAGAAAGACTCTTGAGGAAGAGAAACGTTTAGCCGAAGAAAGAGAATTTGAGCTACAGAAGCTCAGGTTAGAAGCAGGAACAAGAGATGTTGTTGCAAATACAAGCAACCCTCTAGAAACTTCTTCAATCCGCGTTGACTTGAAAAAGATTTTACCCGATTTCAATCCTGAAAAGGATGATATGAATTTATTTTTAATAACTTTTGAGAGGCAAATGAAACTTTTAAAGGTTTCTAAAGAACTGTGGATTACGTATTTAATTGGAGTCCTTCCAAATGAAATCGGTAAATTAATAGCGCGTGAACCGGAAGAAAAATTTGAGGATTATTCTTATATTAAAGATATATTGTTGCAGAGGTTCAAATTAACTGGTGAAAGGTTTAGAGTTTTGTTTAGTCGACATCCAAAGCGAACCGATATTAGCTGGAAAGAATATTATTTTGAAATTAGAAACTATTTTGAGGGATGGCTATCCGAATTAAATATAAATTCCTTTGAAAAATTATCGGAATTAATTATTGCTGACCAATTAAAGAAAAAGGTTTACCCTGATTGTAAAGAACATTATTTAGACCAATGGGAGAATTTAACAGATCCTGTTGAATTAGCTGAAAAGTTAGATTTATATGACAATTTGAGGTCACACAAAGTAGAAATAAAGAGATCAAATAAAATCAGTGAGGTCTGGAATTCTAATCGCTTTGAAAAAACGCCTTTAGATTTTAAAAGAAATGATTTTGGTAAAATTGGCGATCAAAAAGAGTCCAAGAGAAATAAAATTAATTACCCTTCAAATTTAAATCGACCAATGTTAAGTTGCTATGGTTGTGTAAACCAGGGAGTTATTAAATCCAAGTGTCCAACCTGTTATCCGAAAAATGTATCGGTACACTTTCAGTCACTAGAATTTCGTACATGTAATATGCAAACATCACCAACATTATTGGTAAAAATAAGCATAAATGGTCTCTCTGGTACAGCTTGTGCTGACACTGGCGCAACACATTGCGTTGGGGGTGAAGTTTTGTATTCTTTATTAAAAGACCAAGGTGTGAAGTTTGAAAAAACTCAAATGATCGTAGTCTTAGCGGATGGGCTACAAAACACTACGGAAGTTTATAAAACAGAAGTTCATGTTAAAATTGAAGGTCGCGACATTAAAACAACACTTTATGCTCTGCCGAATGCCAGAAATAATCGTACAATTTTAGGAATCGATTTTTTACGCAAAGCAAAAATTGTTTTGGATGTAGTAAATAAAGAATGGTTCTTCGCTGATAGATGTAGGTGGAAATATAGATTCGCTGAAGATACACATAGGCCTCCCAGTGAATTAGCGATAAAATCCGTTGAATTAGACACCGTTTTTCTTAGAGAAGATGAAGGTAGGCATCTCACTTCAGAGCAACAAGTTAGGTTGAATGAACTGCTTGAAAAATTTACTAGTAGCTTCCAACTAGGGGAAGAGACTACACCTAAAGTTAAACATTATATTGATACAGGATCACGGATGGGCATAATTTTATCTGATGAAATTGATAGTCCTGTACATGATAGAAAAGGCTATGTAAAAGATTGCCGTAGGAATTTCGATTATAGGGGTAAGAACAGAAATTTTAATAGACCACTTGTTAACAGAAGCAATAATAGATATGGTCAAAAATATGTTAAACAGTCATTTAACCATGGAAATTACAATAAAAATAATTATGAGAAACCTGGTTCAGAGAATTCTTACCAAGATGAATCAGAGATTCCTCAAAATTTTGAGACTAAAGATTCTTTAATATCTCAAGATATGACAGAAAGTGAAGGTTTGGTGATTAGTTCATCGGATATGGTTGAACATAATGATGCATCTGAAACGCTAGAAAGTGCTTCACTTACTTCAAAAGTAAAGTATAATCCAAATTTTTCTTTAAGCTACAAAAATAGAGGTAACTATCATGCTCGAAATAATTATAATTATGATGGCCGACGATCAGATACATGTAGCTATCAGGAGCAAAGAAATTCCCAACCATCACACAGGTATGGTGTACGGCGAACTGCAGATTCGTCTAGCAAATTCGAAAAGAGATATGAAAATGATCTTAGAACTAATGATCAGGATAATTACAAATTGGATTATAGGTCTGGAAGTTACAGACATGATAATGGGTACTATGGAAAACAAAGATCTCCTACTTCTTATACCATTGCCACTAAAGAAAACCCCTTTTCTCCCTTAGGAAATTATCCTATATCAGCTTTGTGTCCTTACACGCAAGATGATGGTGGATCTTCTAAAGGCTTTATTCGTCCCAGAGGCAGACCCGGGAAACATCAGACGCCCAGCCAGCAAATATTTACGAAAGGACCACAAAACACGAGAGCCATAGAGGATTTTAGGCACCAGAAAGCATCCCGAAGGAATCCACCCAGGAAATGCACACTGCATCTGAGGGACCAGTAATGCAGTGTGAGGGGAAGTGTATAACGCTCAAACAATACGCACTCCATCATATTTGTTCTCCTTTTCTTTTTTTTCTTTTCCTTCAAAAGAACTGACAAGCTGAATAAATTAGACTTTACGAGAGAGTAGAATGTGTTTACAAAGTGGTTGCCGACAAGGCATTTGTGCTATGCCGTATTTTAAATTAACTGTGTTATTTTGTAAATAGTAACATGTAAATATGTTGTAATTATTAAACTTATTAATCGACGATAAGTTATCCAGTTTTATTTCGTAACATGAGATAGTTTCCACCCCGGATTCTGAGTAATATGTTACATATTGATATTCTAATCATGCGTCTTATAAAGTTTTGGAGTTTTGATAAGAAAATTAATTTTAGTTTAATGTGTCAAATTTAGATTTATTGATAGGCACCACTTTTTTGAAATGGTAAAATTCCTCTGTTTAGGTTTAATTAAGATGTCATTAAATAAGGCGAATTTTACAATTTCAAAAAAGTGGAGCTAATGAAGAAATCTGAATTTAAAAATAGTAGCCCACTGGCAACACTATTCCTACAATCAAAAGTTAAACTTTAAAATTACACTATTTGCAAATTATTTAAAAGAGGAAAAATATTAAAAAGGTGTTAAATTACTTTAATATTTCTTAGCACTTTCAACTATATACATAGCCTTCATCAGACAGCACAAAAATAAGAATAAAAGATGAATTTTGCATTCTATTTATTTATTTGCTGATTTCATACATCAGTTAATATTTCCAATCCGAGAATATTGAATTATAATTTTTGTTTTATCACAAGTTTCTTTGATCTCAATTTTTTTTCTTATGTCTATATATCTTTTAACAAACAGATGCATATTTACAGACATTTAGATTAATTCTAATTTTTTTGTGTGTGACATTTATGTTCCATTTTTAGGTGTGTTCGTAATTATATAAGTCCGTAGAACCTATAGTCGTCGTCGGTTCCATCCGTCCGGCGGTCTGCCCGCGTATAACAGTAAAAAAAACTACCCAGTCGAATGGTTTGAAATTTAATATATATAATTGTTGCAGAATTTTGTCGCGTTATTTCAAATTGTATGAAAATCGAATCAAAACATAAAAATATACACAAAAATATACTAAAAATTTTCATAATTATATTAAATCCTCTGTCATACGTAATTAATTCAATGATATCTCTTGATAGGTAATGATTCTTGGTTACCACGGTGATTACGTCCTGTTTAAGATGGAGTCATATTATTTCCGTATGGCTGAAATTAATATTTATAATCGTACTAAATGTTGTATTCGTGCATTTTTGCTTAAGAGTGCTACACCTATTGCACCAGAATCTAAATACTTATAAAACTAGTTATAGGACGAACACTTATTTGAGGCGTTTGACGTATAATTTCCAAATTTTTAGATTCTAATAATTTTGATAGTTTTTTAAAAGGTTTAAAATTGTATAAAATTTAAAAGTCAATTTCATTTTTTTATTATTATGGTATAAATATTGTATCTCTTTAGAGATTTTATTAGACAGTGTTTCTTTTATAAAAAAAAAAATACATAAATCTTTCAATAATATTGATACTGAACAGCTGTGACCAGTCTAAATTCTTTTTTAATGGTCTTTCTAAACACTATTGATATTTTAATCACGCGTCCTATAAAGTTTAGGTTTTTTGATAAGAAAATTAATTTAAGCTTAAAGTGCCTTATATGTTATTGTAAAAAAAAAATTTCCATGCGTAAATATTTGAATATTTAAATATAAAAAACAAAACTTTAGCATGAAATATTGTCTAAAAATATTTTTTTATGTTGTTTTCAAAAGAAAAAGTAAAATTTCCAAAAACGTACAGAGTTTACTGAATTTGTTTATTTATTTTGAGAATATTTTTAAAACATACAGCAGAATAAATAATTGGGACATGTTTGAAAGACAACTATATTGTTGTTTTCCTAACATTTAAAGATTATTTTCTGTAAAAATATAAATTTATTATGAAGAGCATTTTTGTTTTGAGCCTTGGTCGTAAAATACTTTTATATAACAATTTGACAGCCAGATTTCATATTTGCGACTTTCATAACTATAAAATATTACTGTAACCTTTTGATCACGGGGAAAGGAGAAATGTCGTCCCAACGACAATTTTTTATTACATTCTTAGCTATATTTGGAATGGAATATCTGCCATACATTTATACTAGGATTTTTCAACAGAAATCTACCAAAAAGGATTTTTTTTTTTTTTTTTTTTTTTTTTTTTTTTTTTTTTGTAAATTGTGGCATGATTGACAATAAAAATAGTCACCATTCGTGGACCGTAACCAAAAGATTAAGGGGAAAAGGGAATTTTGATTTATCGTTGAAACAAGTTATATTCTTTTTCAAATGAAAGCTCTAATAATTATACAATATATTTTTCTTATAAGTTTTTTTAGTAAAATATCAGAATCCACATACGATATATAAATGGTGCTTCATAAGTTCGTGCAAACGAAGGACCACTACCTGTCCCCCCTCCGCTTTTTTTCGGAGTTGATAGATTTTTCACTTTTGAAGATGGCGAAATGTATAAAGTAAGTTTATTTGTGTTTTTATCCCAAGGATCCAAATAAATAAGTTACAATCTTAATCTGTAGACTTCTTCGTAATACGTATTTTTTTAAATTGTGAAATTATATGTTCTATCCTATTTTTTATGCATTTTTGTAACTTACAAAATAAAGGGCGCCAGGCACGAATGGACGCATATTTTTATTACCCATTTAGGGTACAGTTTTTATGTAAAGTTCTTTTCAAGATGATTATGAAACAAATTATTTTTAAGCCTCAAATACGATTATTCTTTGTTTATTATTACTAATATTACTAATGTTATTAGTTTCTGTAAAGAAATATATATTTTTAGTAGCTCATAAAAATACTAATTATAGTATATAATATACAATTTAAAATCTTATTTTATATAAATTTAGACAAAACGTATAATTATGCATATTACACTATTAAAAATATTATGCATATTCCCATATTTAGTACGTTTACTTTTCATTAAATAAATACAAAAATATTTTAGCATTTTTTTTTGAGCATTTTCCCTGTTCATTTTGCAACATTTTAAAGGGAATTTACCAACAAATTTGAGAAAACAAAAATTCAGCACAAATGGGTTAAAAATCTTAATATAAATCCTTATTGTTATTTCCTGTATTCCGTGTTGTCATGCACTATAAAAAATGATCTAGTATCTGCCATTTCCTAACCTATGAAAATATAATAAAACCATGAACAAAAATATAAAAAACCTAATCCGAGATACACACGATTCCTAGAAGTGTTTTTTTTCCTTCAGAAAACCTAAAAACAAACATATTTTTTTTTATATATATTTCAAGAGATATTCATAAAAACAAAGTTTATTTTGCTGCTAGGGGAGACCGGGAGAATGGCAACACTCGGGGTTATGCCGCCACCCCGCCTAGTTTGAAAACTAACTGCAGTTTGAGATAGTGAATGCGCCTGCACTATAGCGGCCAACAATAGAAACAGTGCCTAGAGTGAGAACGATTTTGTTGTACGTCGTTCGCTTGTTCTAGTGAAAAATTTAGATTCCACCTAGTTGCTTCTTATTTTGGAGCTTCAAATGAGGAGAGATAAACACCTTTCATTATAAGATTAGGTACTTAAGATAACATTACCCGTAATCTACATGCAATCGCCGACATTTTGTTGCAATTTGTTGAACAAGTTTGGTTCTTCTTTCGGCTTTGCTGGGCGATTTCCGCTATATTATCCTCTCGGGGTAATGCCGCCACCATGTCAAAGGGTGACTTTTCTATTTTGAGTTAAATTGTAAGCTTAACACATTAATAAATCTAGCTTAAGGAACATTGTAATTATTCATTATTTTGATAAATTATTGCTTCCTAAATATTTTCAGAAGGTTATGTGTTTCCTAGTATCCATTTTATGTATATACTAGGTCATTAAAGAGTGGCGTCATTACCCCGATACAGTGGCGGAATTACCCCAGCATCCTGAGTAATCCCGCCACTGTACAGAGGTTGAAAGAAAGTTTGTTTATGTGTACTTACTTCACAGTTATGATTACAGTTAAATTTATACAGATACTAAAGATCATGATTTAGCTTTAAAATTTTTACTATTAAAAAATAAATATTTTTTTGAGGTGAAAAAAATTAAATTCCCTTAAGGTGTCGCCATTCCCCCGGTCTCCCCTACTGATTATCTGAAATGTTTCCGAGTGATTTTATTGTGTATTAACCTTCTCACTGCGCATCCCGCGATTTCCATGGGCAACATAAAAGTAGCAAAATTTGTACACCCCACGATTTTCGCGATCTTTTTTTTTTTTAAATAATCTAATTCTATATTAAAAAAACAGACTTGTCTTTACAAAAAAAAAAAAAAAAAACTTTACATATTTTAACTCTAAAATATAGTATATCGATTTGAAATATGTAATAAATTAAATCCGTAATTTTTTAACCTATTTTGATAAAAATAAAAATAAAAAATTACGCAGCGAGAGGGTTAGTCAGTGTTCTCACTCTGGAATATAGGATTTTCAGATGCCATCAATTCTCAAGTAAGTACTTTAACTTTCAGCAAACATATTTTACTGACAGGCTTATACTGACAGACTTTCATTGAGAATTGATAGCATCTTGATAATCGGTATTGCAAATTGAGTTAACTGATTAATACTCTTCTAAAACTGCTCTCATATGTTTCCAAAAATCAGTGGAAGCACAAGAAACTTTGTTTTGATAAATGCTTCTTTAAATCTCAAAAATATATTGGTTTCAAAGGTTTGCAAAAATTTACAATGTTTTTCGGAATCACAGGTATCTCGGAAGAGTATATTGTGTATTTTTATTCTTGGTTATGTAATACAAGGTATCTATAAAAGAACATCCCACCTTCTATGGTATAGTATAACAGTTTAATTTAGACTATTTACAACAAATCATACATCAAATTGAAGGTAAACTACACTAGTTTTTGTTACAAATGTTCAATAGGTGCGCCTTTGGTTATACGGCACACATCCAACCTAAATTCAAATTTTTACCACACTTCGGTTAACAAGTCCGGAGTAATGGAAGCAATGGCCTCTTTAATTCTATGTCTCAACTCTGGCAAATCATTAGGTAGCGGCAGAACGTAGACAGGATCTTTTATAAAGCCCCAAAGGAAAAAAAATCGTATGGCGTTAGGTCAGTTAGTGTACGATTTTAAATCTTCAACTCAGCAATAATGCTTCACGATCAGGAGTCGCCATTTCGCGTAAGTGGCACTGCAAGCGAGTCGATAACAAAGCAGTACTCGCGCATGCGCTTATCTAAAACTGTTTGAGTTACTCTTTATTTGTGACTTTGAACCAACACTCGAATACGTTACAGTTGATACTATTAAAATTTTTAACTGGGGCAATCTTTTATGGGCACTCCGTATTTTCGCAGAATACGACCCTTTTTTTTTTTTTTTTTTTTTTTTTTACAATGTGCTGCATTTCCTCTAATAAACAACATTTCACTGCGTAATCTTTAAAAACATGACTAATGTGTGCAAAAATGCGTTCGGAATATGTTTCAATATTAAAGTACGTTTTAGATTTGTGGTTATTGAGATTAAAAGACTAACGCATTGTGGTTTGACGACAGAATCTTTTAAATGAATGACAATTATGTCTAAAAGAAATTCATCTAACGATGCTCATATGAGAATTTAAGAATACATGGTATATTTGTTAGTTTTATGTCTGTAATGATTTTTTTTTTTTTTTTTTTTTTTTTTTTTTTTTTTTTTAATTTTAAGCATTATCTCGCAATGTAGTAACTTGTTCTGTCAGTCGTTAAAAGGCATGCAAATGTCTTTCTTGTGTTAAAGCGCTTTTGACACATAATTATAGCCATATTTAGTCCCCATCCATATCATATATAGTCTGCAATTTGAATCTCTTTTAAATGGTGGTTTGTTCACAGATTATAATTTATGTAATATTTTAATCCTTGGAATACAGTTCAATGCGATTTACCTTTTGTAATTTACTTATTTTTTAAATATAAATATGGGTACATATTTAGTACATGTGCGACAAATTAATTTAATTAAACTTTCTTCTGATATTTTATAAAGATTGGCAATTTGTGCAAAATCACTTACCCTTATCATCCAGCTAGGTATAACTAGTAAACGAGATACTGCTGACTATATCACCGATTAATATTTGGATTTCCGTGCTATTCAACTGTAATTTTTATGTAAGTGAAGTGAGTTTATTAGCTACTAAATTATCAACGAAGTCTGTGCCCTTTTTCGAGCTTGAGGTTTCAAAATTATCTTCTATAAATTATCATATGTCATCGATTATTTAACGTATTTGTTTCAAGTTTCAGTATGATATAAGTATCGAAACTCTAAAACCTTTTTGAAAATTTCTTCAAGGACAAACATAAAATAAATTTTTAATTAAGATAAAATAATCTTTGTCTTCGTGGATACACCTTCAGTTTTTATAAGAAAAACACCTGTATTCATTTCATGTAGAAAATAATCTCGATTGCGAAAGGTACAGATCATTTCCAGTTTATTTCATGACTCAGAGATATCACATACGTTTATATTTTCGTATTAAATTTTTTGTTGAATCCATAAACACCCTTCGGAATGAATCTTCTCCTCCAATTTTGAGTTGCGATATGATTTTTAGACCGTCAGATTCTAAGGAACAAGGAGTCAAGCATTTCTCCACATATTTGGAAGATATCTGAAATTGAATGTGCTTTGTGACTTTTGGCTATAAAATCAGTTAAAAAAGTTTCATGTTTTAATGTTGATCCCCATAATAATACATACGGGGCATTCTCACAATCTTTTGACTTTTGGCAGAAAAAAAAAATCTGGCGAAATTAAACTTGCTAAAATAACATTTTAATCTGATAGACAAATGCCTTAATGATTCAAAATAAACAACAAAATGGTCAGCAGCGAAATTTTTTTTATTTAACTGAGGTTTAAGTTAAACTTGCGAGTTTAATTTTCTTTACCATTTTACCCCTATAACTTTTTATTTTCTTCTAAATTTTTACTTATAATGAATTTGCATAGTACCCACAGGACATTCAAATGAGAAATAATAAAAATGTAGTACTTTTAATACAGAATTTTTGTATAACATTGTCTTAAAGGGGTGTTAAAGAAGGGACGGTAAGGTAAAAAAAGGGAATGGTATTGGAAAAAAGGGACGAAATGGTAAAAAAAAGGGACGGTAAGGATGGAACGGTAAGGAAAATTACCACCTATTTTTAGGAAAATCATGTTAAGACTAAGTGATAACCACAATGTTCATTGATTTTTAGAAAAAGATGTTAGATTAAATTAATTTTTTTTTTAAATTTACCTCGAAAAGTGCAGGAATAAACCTTGGGGACGGTGAGACTACCAATAAATCCACGATGCTTGAAATTGATATTTAAATTCTACAGTAAATTTCCTTCCAAAGAATTTTTGACATTCTTTCTCTAGCATACTTCTGCATGAGAAAAAACTTTTAAAAAATTCTGTGGCTGCATCTGAAATGATTTTCTGTATAATTTTAGAAGAGGGATGGTAAGGAATCTAAAACCCAGGGACAGAGTTTAAAAAATAATAACAACCCTAAAAATGTGTGCAGGTTACTTTATAGCAACATAATTATATAAAACAATAGTTTCAGTTTCAGAAAAAAAATTACATCTAATTATTTTTATTGAAACAATTTTATCCAGACAGCTCCAAACTTAAAAATCAGCATCAGGGACATGGGACGGTAGATGAGTTTTCCTGGTATTTGGACCCCCAAAACCGTCCAAAAATTATTTATCTCGTTAATATTGTTATGCAATCATGCAATGGGATGTTCCCCAGTATATGAAATAAAAAACACACAAAAAAGTGTATTAAATAAAAAATTATTATTCAGGGACATGAAAGTCAAAAGATTGTGAGAATGCCCCATACCTGTAATATACATACCTGTAATCTAAATTCATTACATATTACTTTTGCACTCTGTACAAATATGAATCTACAAGCTTAAAATATGTTAACTTCTCTAAAGATAACTCATTTGAAAAATTCTAAGTTGATATTTAATTCCTTAAAATGTATTTTATTTGATGCCTTTAATTTGGTAGTTTTTTCATGTTGATAATCGTAAATAAAAGGTTTTATTTCTGAAACCAAATTTTTTAACCATCACGAACAACAAAGTTTTAAGTAATTTTATGACACAGATGTTACCAATTTAAATTTTTTCAACATCATTTTGTAGCGCTATCAGTATTCAAATCACGTATTTCTGAAAGTTTTCTTCTTTTTTATAAGAGAATTAAGCGAAGCATAATATTTTTTTTATTGTGTTGTTATACAGATTTTTCATCATCATAAATTTTAAATTTTGTTTAAAAAAACACTTCTTTTAAAATGTTGAGCGAATTTTACTTTTTATGTTTCTATAACAGAAAAGTGAATGAAAAACTTTTTTGATGTTTGCATTACCTTATTTTAACTGTTGAACTTTTTAAACAAACAATGGCCACTTGAAAGTCAATAGCTGCTGTACACAGTCTTTTTGTGAAAAAATCCTCTTATTAGGGCAAAGTAGGTTAAAAAATAAAGTTGGGTGAAAGCGGATAGCTGAACATTGACGCAAATTCAGCAGCCTTCAATCGGATAATCGTTGAAATACTTAGCTATTGGCTAGAAATTGAAGCGGAAAATACGATATCTCCATACTGGTATTTAAATAATTTCTGCGTTTATAAGTTTATTTTATCATTTTTGGTGATTAATTTTTTTCTAGTTTTATAAGTCCTTAAATATTAAGTCATTTGCAGCTATTGAAACAATTTATTTTATTATCTATCGCATATTGAATAAAGATTTATTTCCCACAATGAATCCAAAGCTAGCGTTTAAAAATGCATTTTTAACGTAGTGCTTTCCAACACACATTCTCTTGAGGTAAAATGGGGTATCCTATATCAGATAAAACAAGAAAGAAAAATCATGTGATAAACATAGATTATGAAACACTTTCCAACACTTCCTGGGTGCTTTAACGAGACTTAGTTATTTAAGGAATACATAAGATAATTAAGTAAACACATTAGAAAACGCATAAAACATTTGAAAAACTGATTTCAGCAGTTACCGTCCATAGCAAATATGTATCCCAATACTTTTGAACAGCCCTGCATTTGATCTGTAGGTTGATATATATACTACATAAAGGGGAAATTTAGTTCAGCGAGAAAACGCATACAAGGTTGAAATTTCTCTTTCAGCAATTTATACTAATAGATGAAAACGTACTTGTATACATTTTGTACAACCCTGTAGTTAATCTAATACTTTTATTACATGCCACTATTTAGCTAAAATTTAATTCAAACTAAAACACTCTTAAAACTACTGAAATCACATTTTTAGAAATTATCATTTATAGATGGCCCTGTATCCAATTCTTTGCGTAACCCTGTATAATATTTTACCTATATTCTATGAACATTTCCTATTAAACTAAATGCAGTTCAGCGTAAAAATGCATAACTCCTTTAAAAACCACTTTTAAGGAATTTGCACTCATACACAGTAACAATTACGAGTTCTTTTGTGTAGCTCTGTATATGAATTAAAGCATTTATACACACCATATGCATAAATATAGAGCAACATAAAAGCGCAAAATATAATTAAAAATGCATTTCCAGCAATCATCGCTAGTGTACAGTACTTCGGATATAATATAGTAATATAGTATCTGAAATCTTTACATCTTAACATCCAAAAATTTCAGGGCAATCCGATTTTTGGATTATTTACGGTAGCTAGGACGCGGACAGACGGCCATACGGACAGACGGACAGACAAACCGAATAGTCCAGGCTATAGAGACTGTATAGGGACTCCAGCTAGCAATATTAATGGAAGTGTTGGAAATAGGCTTACTTTATGTATTTTGGGTCGCTGAATCCTAATTTGTAACTTCCCACTAAAATTTCCCACGGCAACCACCCACACCTAATTTTGGTAAAATGCCCCCCCCCCCCCCCAAAAAAAAAAAGGTTCTTATTAAAAAATTCAGTTTTTTTATTGTTTTAGGGAAAAAAGTATCTAGAAATTCAGAAAGTAAACAAAATTTGCAACAAATTAGATATATGACATTATGATTTAGGGACGGCGAAACTATGTCACGCGTGCCATAAGTGGCATGCTGCAGATTATTTTTGGCACGGCATAGATTTAAGTTTTATAACAAAATGTAGTAGAATTTTACAAAATGCATTAATTAATATAGATGTTGTCTGTGTTACTTGAATCCGATTAGTTCGGTTGGTTGTGATTGTCACACAGATTGAAGAAATTGAAATATAACTCAATTTATCCGAATCTAGCTCAATATTGGCTCAGAAAATTTTGAGAATTAGAAGATTATCGCTAAACAAAAATTAAAAGTGTAATAAGCAAAAATTCTGATTGTAAAATTATAACAACTTGGAATTCAATTCCAGACACTAAAAGCTGTAGTTTCTGGCGTTTGCTATTTTGACAATTTATTCTGCAAGACATTCTTTTCGTAAAAAGAAACTATGAAAAATGCAACTTAAAACGTCTTGTCAAGGTAGTGCAATTAAACTTGCATTCTATCGAAAATAACTAAGTACGAAGCGGATATAAATTATTTGGCGTTTAAGATGAGATAACAGAAATAATATTTTTTAAACAAATTTCTACCGTATAACATCAAATATTACCTGTATTTTTTTAATAGTCCAGGGGAAATGTACCAAAGAAAGGGCATGCAAAAGGTCGGGTAAAAGTTTTTTTTTCTGAATTGTTTATAATGATGCCAACATGAGAAAACCAAGTTTTCTAACAAAATTTCTTAAGGCTAAATTTTCTGTTGCTGCCATAAGACAAGAAAATTCTGGGACCTTTTTTGTTTTTTTTAAATATCTCGAGACCTGTTGCCGTAGAATGTTATTTGTGAATTACAATATTAAAGAGGATACAATTCTCTACAACTTTCATATTTACAACTTTTTTATACATTCAATAGCAAGAGCAAAAATAGGACAATTTTTTCAATTTTCTTAAAAACCGTGAAAAACGCAGTTCTGGCCCGATTATTCAAATGTTTCCCACGGATTTAATCGTATATGTCAACTTCCATATATTAGTATCAGTAAATTATGTGTTTCAGGGCTAAAACTAGCCTTTATTGCGCCCGTGCCAAACATGGATTTTGACGCCCCCCTCTTTTAAAAAGAAAATTTACCACGGGAATTTTAATAAATCTCTAATAGCCGGATTTTGAAAATTTTAAGTGTGTAAGCATTAAATACGTAATGCTGAACTACGTAATCAGCTTTGCCAAATATTGATTCATTAAAACCTTGAAAACCGTACCGAAAGGAACCGAAATATATTCCGCTTTAAACAGGTTTCCATCTTAGCAGGTATAATTGTTCATATTCTTTCTCTTGAAAATATATAATTTTTTCTTTAAAGACCGGATTCCGTATAGACAGATTTCATTTTCAAAGATTTTACGGTACTTGTAGCATTGAGGCGTTTAACCCATTAGTGCCTGATTTTTTTTCCAACTCAATATTGTGCTTAATTATAGTAAATGGTGTAAAATGAACGTAAAAAAATAATAAAAAAATCATCTTTCAAAAAATATTTATTTAACATATAATCTAAACGTCCCAATTTTGGGACACTAGGCACGAAAGGGTAGGGGTTTTCTCCGTTACTGTCAAAGCATTATATCTATGTTTTATGCCATTTGATATATTTCAAAAACGTTATATATCATTCGGGTTATTATTTGACTATAAAAATATCTTTATTATTACTATAAGGGGGGGGGGAGGCTGGGGTCGGCTCAAGAACAAGACCCCCTTCCTCCTCACCATCAGCTATTGGCATAGTAAAAATTTATAGAGTAAAAATTTATAATAATCAATAATTATTAATAGAGTATATATACCGTATATACTCGCATATGCGCCGACCCATTAACTTTTGAATGCAAATTCTGCAAAAAATCAAAAACGCACGTATGTCGACCTCTTAACTTTTTACTTCAATTTCGCACAAAAACAAACCAAAGATTTCACTTACTAATGCGAAGAATTAGTAAGTAAACAAAAACAAATCATTGAAATTTTTTTAATAAGAAATTATTATTATTTGTATAATTTATATATTACTTTATTATTTATACACATAGGAAATCAGACATTTGCAGTATTCGAGGGTTTTTTTATTTTTTTTATTTTTTGGCTTTTGTAATTGACTCGCGTATAAGTCTACCCCCAAATTTGCTTGCAGGAAATTATGAAAAATTCTTCATTTTACACACGAGTATATATGGTACAGTAGAACTTCGATTATACGACCTCGTAACCGGAACTCTGTGTAAACCAATGTCGATATTCTGAATTTTTTCCAACTTTTTTTTTTTTTTTTTTTTACTTTCACATTCCTTGTGTATGCAAGTGTTCCTTTCCAAACCACGAGTAGATATAAGCATTTTGGTTTCCCTTTCTTCGAATTCCATTGAAATTAGCTTGAGCTCCCACAAGATCCGATCCCGGGATAATTATACTCTCCCCCCCCCCTCCCTTCTGTGTACACGTCCCTGTTCTAAACAAATAAAATTCTCTTCATGTATAATATAAGTTTAGATATTTATTAAGCAGTTCAAATAGTCCTAATAGCAGTTCGATAACGATGTTGCATATTAAACTAGATGATTATTGATAAATTCTCGATTGTCCGGATATTTGATTATCCGCTGTCGGTTCGGCTCCCAATTTCGTCGGATAATCGAGGTTCTGCTGTATATATTTTAGTAACCTCAGGATGTCAAATACTAAACTAGTACAAAACATAACGGTATGATATAAATTTTTACTAAGCCAATAGCTAAGGGTGGGAAGGGGTGGTTGTCTTGTTCTTAAACCGAGCCCAGCCCCTGTTACCCCTATAGTAATAACAAAGAATAGCCGAATCATAATCCGAATAATAATTTTATAACCAAATAATAATCCAAATGGTATGTAACCATTTTGTAACAAAATAAATGGCACAAAACATACATTTAATGCATAGACAGTAACGGAGAAAACTCCTACCCATTCGTGCCTAGCGTCCCAAAATTGGGACGATATATAAAGGTTTAAATTCGAACAAAAAAATAGAAATCTGAAAAAATGCAAAAATACGTATTCTAAAATAATGTTTCGTCTTATAAATAATACCACTTATAAAATGATTGATAAAAAAATAAAAGAAATATCTTACTTTTTCTTACACGCCATTTTATTTCAAGAAAATCCAACTTTGCGCTACAACAAACATTTATTTTACCTTTTTATTCTTAAAAATGCACTGCTATTTATGGATAAATATTGAAAACAAATAATAAGGATATATTTTACTAAGTTTTGAAAGAATATCATAATTCAATTTGTAATTGGAATTTTTTTAAGAAAGCGTCCCAAAATTAGGACGCCAGGCACAAATGGGTTAAAGTAACAGTTATATGAATTATAGGACTAAATTAGTCACACGAAGACATTCGCAAGGTAACATTAAACCTACGGGAGCGTTCTTGATAAATATCTCGCTCGCATTTTGTTACTTTTATTTATTTATTTTTTTTTTTCATGGGATACCTGAGATCAATATCTAATGTTGTGCTTTTGTACTTTTTGGGGTTTGGTTGCTTTTTTTTAAAATATATTCGGACACTTTCATTTTCGGAAAATTGTTTGGAACCCGTTCTGAAATTTAAAGTATTCTGTTTGAGCTTTAAAGCAATTAATAGATAATCTTAAAGTTTTACATATTTTTGCATGCTAAAAGGATATAATCTCTTGTTATATTTATTGATATAAGTGGGAAAAAATTGACAATATATTTTAAAACTAATATTTTAACTATTTCTATAGAACTAGTGATCTGAAATATTTTATTAACATAGTTTATAAATTTTACAAGATTTAAATGCATAACATTTGTTTGTGAAGTAATCTGGTGTCATTTTTATAGAAACTATTTTATAAGGTAAAAGTATTTCTTTCATCAAATATATTTATTTTTTGAGTCCCCCCCACCCCTTTTATATGGAACTACAATTCAACGTTTGCTATCTTTAAAACAGTAAAACTTTAAAACATATTTTATCAATAATTGGTAAATAAAGTATACCACTGTAGTGGAGAATAAAATATGTTTAATTTTCATACCTGGGTGATTTTCAAAAAAAGTCTCCTGTTTTACTGTCCTTTCACATTTGCACATAAAAATAGTTAAATATCATAAATTTGATTATTGCATTTTAACTATCATGTTTTTTAATGATAATTTACAGATATATTATTATTTATAAAAAATTTACAAATAAGAAATATATTCTTTTGTAGTCAAAATATCATTACCGTAGGTTGTCCCAACAAGCAATTTATTAGGTAAAGATTTGACTAAGTTCTATTTAAAACAGATGGTTATAATTTTCTTATACATTTTTATTTATTAAAAGGCTAATAATTAAAAAAAAAATATTTTCATTAATTAAACTTATCTATAATTCTTAATAATTTTTTAAACCGTGTCCCAAGAAAGAGTGTCATTGCCATGCTTCTGACAAAAAGTTCCGCTCGGATTTTTTTAGAGGACAGCACATGCCTTTTTATCAAGGTACAAGTACTCCTTAAAAGTCAACTTGTTATCAGGTTTAGGTGAATAGAGTAAATAGTTTTATAGTTTCAATAAAACAAGCAAAGACTTTTGTTTTGGTGAGTATTCTTTTCTAAGTCATTACCGTACCCAGTTCTAATTGATAATTAAATGGACTTTTATTTCTTAATCTGCTTTCATTTTATGAGAAATAGAAAATCATTGTATAGGCCAGAAGATATAATGGCTTCCATTTATGCTTGTGGAAAAATAAAAATATTTTGCTTAATTTGCCATTACCGTGCGCACTCATGTCATTGTACCACGTGCATTAAAATTTAAAAATTAGTTTTAAAATGTTAAATTAGTAATTCGGTCTCTGCTGATGCTTGTATATAAATGTTTATGAAGTAAGGTAATTATTTACAAACAATTAAACTTTCCGATTATTTCTAAAAATTTGATTTTGTTATTCCAAAACAGATTGGACAGATTTTGAAAATGTCCCACCTATTCCATTGATGCCCCACCAGTGGCCGAGAGGTTCTGCTCTTGAAACTGGTAGACGGGAGGTGCTGGGTTCGATCCCAATCGCGCCCGTCGGCCTAATCGTTCGGAGATTTCGTGGTTTTCTTCGAGCCGTGGATCTTCCATGCGTTAATACGGATTAGGTTCCCTTAGAAAGACCCCCACGGAGGGCACTCCCCCCCGGGCCTATATCTCTCGTGCAGATAACTGGCCGTCAAAAATCAACCCAACCCAACCCTATTCCATTGATACCTGGAAAAATATGTATGCATTACAAAAATGATAAAAATTATAAAAATTATTAAAATTAAGCAAGAAATGTTTTTTAATTGAAACTATCGTGCCAATAAGTTACTATAGATTGAAATATTCTTTTAAACAATGCTTTGAAGTTAACATTGTATACACTTAAAGTTACTGTCTAAATATGAAAATTGTCTCATTCATCTACACTCTGCCCTACTTTTAAAATTATATAAATTTATTGCACATAAAATGTCAGTTGAGATGAAAATAAAGACGTGAGTGTGCAAATAATAGATAATTTACTGCTACCAATTTTTAGAAGTCTACATACACAATTAAATCTGCGGGGAACATTTGAATAATCGCGGCAAAACTACATTTTTCACGGTTTTTATGAAAATTGAAAAAATTGTCCCATTTTTGAAATAGCGTACTGCGCTTGCTATTGAGTGTATAAAAAATTTGTAAATATGAAATTTGTAGAAAATTTTATCTTCTTAAATATTGTAATTGACAAATAATATGCTACGGCAACGAGTCTCGAGATATTTCCAAAAAATCAAAAAATGTCCCAAAATTTTGTTGTTTTTCGGCTACAGAAAATTTAGCCTTAAGAAATTTTGTTAGAAAACTTGGTTTTCCCATATTGGCATCATTATAAACAGTTTAGCAAAAAAAAAAAAAAAAAAAAAAAAAATCATTTACCCGACATTTTGCAAGGTAAAATGTACATTTCCCCTGGTCTATAATGCTAAAAACAAAATTTTAAGTAGTTTTGATTTATTATTATTTGATCCGTTAATTTTTTTTTATTGTTGGCACGTCATGATCACGTAAAGTATATTTTGGGGGAAATTTGGCACGTGGACGAGAAAAGGTTCGCCATCCCTGACTTAGGATGAAGGGGAAGGGGGGATCTGCCTCGAAATATGCTCCTAAGTGCTGGGTGGACTAAGTTGCGCAATTCCACTTAACCACTCACACGTTTACATTCGCCCTCCCATCTCCCCTCCGAACTTTCTCAATAAGGTTTACATTATGTTTTTTGGGTCGCTGAATCCGAATTTTTAACTTATCCCCAAAATTCCCTCTCCCCCCCTCCCCCGAAAATCCCTCAAAATAGTTGTTTTTAACTTAAATTTCTTATTGTTTTAGGGGAAAAGCATTACGAAATTCAGAAAATAGATAAAATTTGCCACAAATAGGATATATGACATTATGACGTAGGATAAACGGGGAGAGACGGACCATTTTTTTTCAAAAAATCAATTTTTTGGTGAGTTGCCGGGTGAAATTTTGGTGGGAAGTTACAAATTCGGATTCAACGACCCAAAAAACATAAAGTGAGTAGAAATCCAGAGCTAGTATTAATTTTTCCAAGTAAAATCCCCTATTGCCTGGACTTCATAAATTAGTGCACGTAGCGCGGCAGTGCATGCTCAGAGGCAGCCCACTCCCTTCCCGTTCATCCTACGTCATAATGTCATATATCACATTTGTTCAAATTTTTTCTAGTTTCTGAATTTCGTAATACTTTTCCCCTAAAACAATAAAAATTTTTATTTAAAAACAACTATTTGGGGGGGGGGCGTTCAGGGGCTAAATTTTGGGGGTAAGTTAAAAATTCGGATTCAGCGACCCAAAAAACTTAAAGTAAACCTTATAGAGAAAGTTCGGAGGGGAGATGGGAGGGCGAATGTAAACGTGTGAGTGGTTAAGTGGAATTGCGCAACTTAGTCCACGCAGCACCGCGGCGCATGTTCCGAGGAAGATCCCTCTTCCCCCTTCATCCTAAGTCATAATGTCATGTATCTAATTTGTTGCGAATTTTGTCTACTTTCTGAATTTCTAGATACTTTTTCCCTAAAACAATAAAAAAATTGATTTTTTTAATAAAAACCTTTTTTGGAGGGCATTTGACCATAATTTTTTTGGGGGGGAGGGGGGGGGGTGTCGGAGGAAATTTTGGTGGGAAGTTACAAATTCGGATTCAGCGATCCAAAAAACATAAAGTAAGCCTCTTTCCAGAACTTCCATTAATTTTGCCAGGTAAAATCCCCTATTGCCTGTACTAGAAGTCATAAACAATTTTTAACTTCGTTGGAAAGTGTTAAAAAGAAAAGTGCATTGTTAACGTGATGGCATTGAGCACGCAGTCTATTCACACAAATTGTATATTATACTCTTACTTCAACGTATAATGCCTTTAGAAAAATAATTTAAGTGGTGGGGATTATTCCCCCCTGTTTCACGTCTTTATACTTAACCAAAGAGCCTCGAAATCTCATCAGAGAAGTGCCTTATCATAATAAAGCGGTGTACCAAATTTGAAGCAAATCGGATCAGAAAACCCATTTTATCTAAATTAAGGTGGTTTACCCCGATCCCCCCTTTATACTTAAACAATGAACCTCCAAATCTAATCAGGGAAGCGCCTTATCAGAAGTAACTGATATACCAAAATTTAAACAAATCTGATAAATCTGCATGAAATACCCATTTATCTAAGTTAATGGGGGGATTAGCCACCCGTATTCCACTTTATACTTAACCAATGAACCCCCAAAACTAATCAGGGAAGCGCCTTATGAGAATGATCCTAGAAAAAAATTTGAAGCAAATCGGATATTTCTATCAAGAGATATCTTATTACGTACGTAATGTACGTACATACATACATACGTACATATGTACATACGTACGTAGATACAGAATTTGCGGGGACATTAGCTCTCGGGCTTTGATAGCCTGCGAACTAAGAAAAGAAAACTGCCAAGTTAAACTGATGGCATTGAGCTCACAGTCTATTCGCACAAATTGTAAATTATACTTTTACTTCAAAGAATAATGCCGTTCGAAAAATAAATTAAGAGGGGATTAGCCCCCTCCCCCCTGTTTCACATCTTCATACTTAACCAATGAGCCTCCAAATCTCATCAGAGAAGCGCATTATCAGAATAAACCGGTATACTAAATTTGAAGCAAATCGGATAGAAAACTCCAATTATCTAAATTAAGGGGTATTACCCTCAGATCCCCACTTTATACTTAACCAATGAACCTCCAAATCTAATCAGGGAAGCGCCTTATCATAATAAAGCTGTAAACCAAATTTGAAGCATATCGGAAAAGAAAACACATTTTAAATATATTAAGGTGGTATTATCCACTGATCCTCCCCCTTTACACTTAAACAATGAACCACCGAATCTAAACAGGGAAGCGCCTTATCAGAATTAACCGGTATACCAACATTTAAACTTGTCTGATAATTCTGCATGAAAAACCCATTTATCGCAGTTAATGGGGGGGGGGGGGGATTAGAATCCCCGTACTGGCTTTTATACTTACCAATGAACCCCAAAAACTAATCAGGGAAGCGCCTTATGAGAATGAATCTGAAAAGGAATTTGAACCAAATCGGATATTTCTATCAAGAGTTATCGCGTTACGTACTTACGTACGTACATACATACGTATATACGCACGTACGTACAGAACCTGCGGGTGCATCAGCTCTCAGGATTTGTTAGTCTGTGAGCTGGTCTTAGACTTTGTTAGCCTGTGAGTTAAAAAGGGTTATCGCCTCTACTGGATAAATATTTATTATTCTTCTTTTAATGGCATTTATCGGAAATTCTAAAAGCTAACTACAATATTTTGGTAGATCACGCTTTATGCCTCTTTAATTCCAAGTTTAGAGCAAAAAGGCAATGGAGCCTTTTAATAACCTATTTGCATTCTGAAATCGAACATGTTTCATTATTTATTTAAAATGTGGCTTTAATACACGTGCAAAACCTTTTAACATTAACGAAAAAACATAAAACAAATTATGTTTATATTGATAAATGTATCTAGCTATTTCGCTTCTGTCTATATTATGAACAGGCTTTTTATATCCAGAATTTTTGCAACGAAAGCACAGTAAATATTCTTTAATTACCATTGATTTTTTTTTTATTTATATTTGACATGCAACATTTCATGTATGAGTTAGATTAGAAATTTTGTTTTCAGAATACAGTAATTATTTTTTCAGTATTCAATTGATTTTTAATAGATATTTGAAATGCAATTGCTCTTGGATATGAGGAAAATCGTTTTTTTATTATACTGAGTTGACTTTCAGTCTTTCTCTTCAAAGGGCATTAGATTATTGCAATCGTTTACTATTAAATAGGCTACATATTTCCGAGTCAGTCTATACCAGGGACGGCAAATGTTTTTACCTACACGTGCCAGATTTTTTCAAAAAATGTTTAACGTGACCGAGACGTGCGAACCAAAAAACGGATCAAAATTATAGAATCAAAATTACCATTAATTTTTGTTTATTAGGACTTAACAATATCGGAGTAACATACCTGTAATCATATTTACAGTAACATATGTTAGAAATTAAGAAATAGTAAACGCGATTTCTGTTATTCCATCTTGAATGACAAAAAATTAATGTGGGGTTTATACCTTGTTACTTTTAACGGAATTCAATTTTGAATGGAGTTCTGGCAAGTAGTTTCTATTTAAAATTTTGTATCCTATCATTCATTTATGAAAATAATGACTCGCAGGAATAGATAGAAGTGACAATTACCGAAATTGCAAATTACGTACTAAGTCGTAATAATTCCATCATTTGCATTTTTGCTTATAATGCTTTATATTCTCCAAATCTTCTCCTAATTTAATACATTATTGAGTGTTTATTGAAGAATTGAAGTAGATTGAGATTCAATGATTCTTTTAATTTTTTTTTTTTTCGATTTCTGGAAAATTTTCAAAAAATTTGAAAAGCCCAGTTTGTATAAATTCATGTATTTTGTTAAACTTTATTCTAGTTTGTTTTAAAATTGGAAGTAACGCGGTGCCAAAAATATCCTATCGCGTGCCATAGATTCGCCGTCCTTTATAGTCCAAATGAAGTGAAACGTAAGCATATAAATGTGTTTTGATCCATATCTTAAACATATGTTACTGTTTGAAATTATCATGAAATAAACCAAAACTGAAATTTATAATTTCAACATAATCAACGCGAAAGATGCGATAGGAATGTTTTCGGAGTAATTTCACCCTCAAGACAGTAAACAAATCAAGTGAAAATTAAACATATCAATAGGCCTTCGGCCTTTTTTTTCTTCTGGAAATATTGAATTTATGCAATTGCTTAGTGTTAAATAAATTGCAATTTTTCGTGTTTTGAATTTTCACATACGAGATGAGAAATTTAAAAATATTAAAATGGTCGAAGATATTTTTTTGAATCATGGAATAAAAGTATTCTAAGAATTATGTTTGATATTTATGCAAATTAGAAAAAGAAAATTAAAGATAATAGTGCCTATAAAAGATTGACGAATTAATAAAGGAAATCATGAACAAAAAAAGAAAATCAAGTGTTGAGGATAGTGAAGGAAAATCTTACAAGATAACAAGAATACAAATTGCAAATTCTATCAACGGCTCACCAAAAGTTATCTTTGAAAAATTCTATTCTATTTTCGTTATATTTTTTACAATTATAGGTTTCGAAGATGATCCTAAAGTTTATGTGATCTCTATCAAGGTGTTTTGTATAGTAATAGGAAAATTATTTTTGTTTTTCTGCACATTTTTGCGTTTCATAACATAATCACGTAATATCATTCACGTAATATCATCACTAGTGGTTGATCACTCAAGTGAAAGTTTAGAACTTGGAAATGAATTTTTAGTGTCAATTAACAGCTTTATACAAACCTTAATGTGGTACCGAAATCGGAAATACTTTCGAAAAATATTTCAATACGTATGGAGAAATTATTTTATCACAAGTATTGACGAAAATTTAACGCAACTACGAATATTCCTTATGACAGGATTCTTTGTTGTGTGTGTATTATTTGTCACAGTGTTTACTTTTTCATACAGAGTGTTTTACGATGATATAACATATATAAAAACTTGCTTTTTTGGTCTGACAGTTTCTGACATACGGATTCGAAGCTTTCTTTTGTTTATAGTAAATTTAACATGGACATGGATACCTCTGAAAGTGAGTAGTTTTGTTTTGTACTACAGCTGTTTATGTAGGATTCTCCAAGGAGCAATAAAAGAATTTATTGCTAAGATAGAAACAGAAAATGACTTTTCGATATTGTTGCAGATGCATTGGAAAATCACAAACGATGTTCTGCTTGTTGAGAATCACTTTTCCGGCCACCTAGGTGTAGTTTGTTGTCTTTCTTTATATGAGCTTTTCTCATATGAATATTTAATCATAAAGAGACATACTTTTCTTCATAGATGTATAATAATCGCTTGGTATGCAGCAGTACTGTTATGTTTTCTATTGACGGCCTCTTTTGTAAATGAGTCACTTGATGAAGTAAAAAATTCTATCAATTATCGTAATGGGCTAAAATCGTCTTCTGAAAGTACTAAGCTCATTCTAAATGTTTGTTTTACAGATGTTAAATTAACGATATGGAAAATTCTTCCAATTAGACGCATGACTATATTAAGTATATTGGGAACTTTTATTACGTATAGTTATCTTACTATGTCTTAATTAGTTTGTAATAAATATTAACTTAGCCTGAAATCGCTCTAAACGTATTCTCAATATTCATTTTACATTTGTTAAACTAACGCGATTCTAAAGATACTTCCCATGATTATATTGGGACTGTACACTACTGATTATACCTCTTACTACATTAAATATGTTGCGAACTTTTATTCCGTACGGCTATCTAATTGTGTCTTAATCACGTTTTTATTATTTTAGTCTTAAAAACCAGTCTTCAATAGTACAACAGCATATTACCCATTCTTGTGAAATTAGAAAATGAACCTCTTTGTAAATGAGTTCTTTTTGAAGAAAAAAATATCATGTATTATCGTAATGAGCTAAAATCGTCTTGTGAAATTACGAAGCTCATTCTGAATGTTTGTTTTAATGATGTCAAATTAACGATGCTGAAAATTCTTCTAATCAGACGAATGATTATATTAAGTATATTGGAAACTTTTATTACGTATTACGTATGTATCTTACTATGTCTTAATTAGTTTGTAATAAAAATTAACTTAGCCTGAAATCGCCCAAAACTTATTCTCAATATTCATCTTACATTTGTTAAACTAACGCGATTCGAAAAATACTTTCCATGATTATATTGGGACAGTACACCACTGATTATACCTCTTACTACATTAAATATGTTGCGAACTTTTATTCCGCACGACTATCTAATTGTACCTTAATCACGCTTTTATTATTTTAGCCTTAAAAACCAGTTTTCAATAGTACAACAGCATATTACTCATTCTTGTGAAATTAGAAAATGAACCTCTTTGTAAATGAGTTTTTTTTTTTTTTTTTTTTTTTTTTTTTTTTTTGAAGAAAAAAATTTCATCTATTATCGTAATGAGCTAAAATCGTCTTATGAAATTACGAGGCTCATTCTGAATGTTTGTTTTAAAGATGTCAAATTAACGATGTTGAAAATTCTTCCAATCAGACGAATGACTATATTAAGTATATTGGAAACTTTTATTACGTATATTTTTCTTGCTATGTTTTAATTAGTTTGCAATAAAAATTAACTTAGCCTGAAACTGCTCAAAACTTATTCTCAATATTCATCTTACATTTGTTAAACTAACGCGATTTTAAAAATACTTTCCATGATTATATTGGGACTGTACACCACTGATTATACCTCTTAATACATTAAATATGTTGGGAACTTTTATTCCGCACGGCCATCTAATTGTGTCTTAATCACGTTTTTATTATTTTAGTCTTAAAAACCAGTTTTCAATAGTGCAACAGCATATTACCCATTCTTGTGAAATTAGAATATGAACCTCTTTGTAAATGAGTTCTTTTTGAAGAAAATGATGTCATCTATTATCGTAGTGATCTAAAATCGTCTTGTGAAAGTACGAGGCTCATTCTGAATGTTTGTTTTAAAGATGCCAAATAAACGATGTTGAAAATTCTTCCAATCAGACAAATGACTATATTAAGTAGATTGGGAACTTAATTTGGTACAGTTTTCTTATTATGTCTTAATTTTGAATGAATAATAATTAGCCTGAAATCGTTCAAGACTTATTCTCAATATTCATTTTACAGATGTCAAACTAGCGATGCTAAAAATACTTCACATGAGACGCTGAACTATATTAAAAATATTAGGGACTTTTAAACAATTTAGTCTGAAAAGCCTGTTTCCAAGAGTACATCAGAATGTCAGACATTCTTTAATATTTCAAATCAGAGAATGAATTTCCTTTGTAAATGAGTCCTTCTTGAGGTACAAAATTCCATCAATTATCAAAATGTAATAAAATTGCCCTGCAGAATTACAAGGCTTATTCTGAATGTTTGTTTTACAAATGTTAAACAACGATATTGATAATTATTCCCATCATCCGCATGACTATATTAAGCATATTGAGAATTTTTATTACGCATAGTTATCTTATTATGTCTTAATTAATTTTTAATAAATGACTTAGCTTGAAATCGCTCAAGACATATTCTCAAAATTCCTTTTACAGATGTCAAACTAACGCGATTCTAAAAATACTTACCATCAGACGTTTGACTATATTAAGTATATTTCCAACTTTTATATCGCACGGCTATTCTATTATGTCTTAATTACATTTTAAATAATTTAGACTAAAAAACCTGTTTTTAATAGTACAACAGCAAGTCAACCATTCTTTAATATTTCAAATCAGAGAATGAATATATTTTGTAAATGAGTCCTTCTTGAGGTAAAAAATTCCATCAATTATCAAAATGTAATAAAATTGCCCTGCAGAATTACAAGGCTTATTCTGAATGTTTGTTTTACAAATGTTAAACAACGATATTGATAATTATTCCCATTATCCGCATGACTATATTAAGTATATTGGAAATTTTTATTACGCATAGTTATCTTATTATGTCTTAATTAATTTTTAATAAATGACTTAGCTTGAAATCGCTCAAGACATATTCTCAAAATTCCTTTTACAGATGTCAAACTAACGCGATTCTAAAAATACTTACCATCAGACGTTTGACTATATTAAGTATATTTCCAACTTTTATATCGCACGGCTATTCTATTATGTCTTAATTACATTTTAAATAATTTAGACTAAAAAACCTGTTTTTAATAGTACAACAGCAAGTCAACCATTCTTTAATATTTCAAATCAGAGAATGAATATATTTTGTAAATGAGTCCTTCTTGAGGTAAAAAATTCCATCAATTATCAAAATGTAATAAAATTGCCCTGCAGAATTACAAGGCTTATTCTGAATGTTTGTTTTACAAATGTTAAACAACGATATTGATAATTATTCCCATCATCCGCATGACTATATTAAGCATATTGAGAATTTTTATTACGCATAGTTATCTTATTATGTCTTAATTAATTTTTAATAAATGACTTAGCTTGAAATCGCTCAAGACATATTCTCAAAATTCCTTTTACAGATGTCAAACTAACGCGATTCTAAAAATACTTACCATCAGACGTTTGACTATATTAAGTATATTTCCAACTTTTATATCGCACGGCTATTCTATTATGTCTTAATTACATTTTAAATAATTTAGACTAAAAAACCTGTTTTTAATAGTACAACAGCAAGTCAACCATTCTTTAATATTTCAAATCAGAGAATGAATATATTTTGTAAATGAGTCCTTCTTGAGGTAAAAAATTCCATCAATTATCAAAATGTAATAAAATTGCCCTGCAGAATTACAAGGCTTATTCTGAATGTTTGTTTTACAAATGTTAAACAACGATATTGATAATTATTCCCATCATCCGCATGACTATATTAAGCATATTGAGAATTTTTATTACGCATAGTTATCTTATTATGTCTTAATTAATTTTTAATAAATGACTTAGCTTGAAATCGCTCAAGACATATTCTCAAAATTCCTTTTACAGATGTCAAACTAACGCGATTCTAAAAATACTTACCATCAGACGTTTGACTATATTAAGTATATTTCCAACTTTTATATCGCACGGCTATTCTATTATGTCTTAATTACATTTTAAATAATTTAGACTAAAAAACCTGTTTTTAATAGTACAACAGCAAGTCAACCATTCTTTAATATTTCAAATCAGAGAATGAATATATTTTGTAAATGAGTCCTTCTTGAGGTAAAAAATTCCATCAATTATCAAAATGTAATAAAATTGCCCTGCAGAATTACAAGGCTTATTCTGAATGTTTGTTTTACAAATGTTAAACAACGATATTGATAATTATTCCCATCATCCGCATGACTATATTAAGCATATTGAGAATTTTTATTACGCATAGTTATCTTATTATGTCTTAATTAATTTTTAATAAATGACTTAGCTTGAAATCGCTCAAGACATATTCTCAAAATTCCTTTTACAGATGTCAAACTAACGCGATTCTAAAAATACTTACCATCAGACGTTTGACTATATTAAGTATATTTCCAACTTTTATATCGCACGGCTATTCTATTATGTCTTAATTACATTTTAAATAATTTAGACTAAAAAACCTGTTTTTAATAGTACAACAGCAAGTCAACCATTCTTTAATATTTCAAATCAGAGAATGAATATATTTTGTAAATGAGTCCTTCTTGAGGTAAAAAATTCCATCAATTATCAAAATGTAATAAAATTGCCCTGCAGAATTACAAGGCTTATTCTGAATGTTTGTTTTACAAATGTTAAACAACGATATTGATAATTATTCCCATCATCCGCATGACTATATTAAGCATATTGAGAATTTTTATTACGCATAGTTATCTTATTATGTCTTAATTAATTTTTAATAAATGACTTAGCTTGAAATCGCTCAAGACATATTCTCAAAATTCCTTTTACAGATGTCAAACTAACGCGATTCTAAAAATACTTACCATCAGACGTTTGACTATATTAAGTATATTTCCAACTTTTATATCGCACGGCTATTCTATTATGTCTTAATTACATTTTAAATAATTTAGACTAAAAAACCTGTTTTTAATAGTACAACAGCAAGTCAACCATTCTTTAATATTTCAAATCAGAGAATGAATATATTTTGTAAATGAGTCCTTCTTGAGGTAAAAAATTCCATCAATTATCAAAATGTAATAAAATTGCCCTGCAGAATTACAAGGCTTATTCTGAATGTTTGTTTTACAAATGTTAAACAACGATATTGATAATTATTCCCATTATCCGCATGACTATATTAAGCATATTGAGAATTTTTATTACGCATAGTTATCTTATTATGTCTTAATTAATTTTTAATAAATGACTTAGCTTGAAATCGCTCAAGACATATTCTCAAAATTCCTTTTACAGATGTCAAACTAACGCGATTCTAAAAATACTTACCATCAGACGTTTGACTATATTAAGTATATTTCCAACTTTTATATCGCACGGCTATTCTATTATGTCTTAATTACATTTTAAATAATTTAGACTAAAAAACCTGTTTTTAATAGTACAACAGCAAGTCAACCATTCTTTAATATTTCAAATCAGAGAATGAATATATTTTGTAAATGAGTCCTTCTTGAGGTAAAAAATTCCATCAATTATCAAAATGTAATAAAATTGCCCTGCAGAATTACAAGGCTTATTCTGAATGTTTGTTTTACAAATGTTAAACAACGATATTGATAATTATTCCCATTATCCGCATGACTATATTAAGCATATTGAGAATTTTTATTACGCATAGTTATCTTATTATGTCTTAATTAATTTTTAATAAATGACTTAGCTTGAAATCGCTCAAGACATATTCTCAAAATTCCTTTTACAGATGTCAAACTAACGCGATTCTAAAAATACTTACCATCAGACGTTTGACTATATTAAGTATATTTCCAACTTTTATATCGCACGGCTATTCTATTATGTCTTAATTACATTTTAAATAATTTAGACTAAAAAACCTGTTTTTAATAGTACAACAGCAAGTCAACCATTCTTTAATATTTCAAATCAGAGAATGAATATATTTTGTAAATGAGTCCTTCTTGAGGTAAAAAATTCCATCAATTATCAAAATGTAATAAAATTGCCCTGCAGAATTACAAGGCTTATTCTGAATGTTTGTTTTACAAATGTTAAACAACGATATTGATAATTATTCCCATCATCCGCATGACTATATTAAGCATATTGAGAATTTTTATTACGCATAGTTATCTTATTATGTCTTAATTAATTTTTAATAAATGACTTAGCTTGAAATCGCTCAAGACATATTCTCAAAATTCCTTTTACAGATGTCAAACTAACGCGATTCTAAAAATACTTACCATCAGACGTTTGACTATATTAAGTATATTTCCAACTTTTATATCGCACGGCTATTCTATTATGTCTTAATTACATTTTAAATAATTTAGACTAAAAAACCTGTTTTTAATAGTACAACAGCAAGTCAACCATTCTTTAATATTTCAAATCAGAGAATGAATATATTTTGTAAATGAGTCCTTCTTGAGGTAAAAAATTCCATCAATTATCAAAATGTAATAAAATTGCCCTGCAGAATTACAAGGCTTATTCTGAATGTTTGTTTTACAAATGTTAAACAACGATATTGATAATTATTCCCATCATCCGCATGACTATATTAAGCATATTGAGAATTTTTATTACGCATAGTTATCTTATTATGTCTTAATTAATTTTTAATAAATGACTTAGCTTGAAATCGCTCAAGACATATTCTCAAAATTCCTTTTACAGATGTCAAACTAACGCGATTCTAAAAATACTTACCATCAGACGTTTGACTATATTAAGTATATTTCCAACTTTTATATCGCACGGCTATTCTATTATGTCTTAATTACATTTTAAATAATTTAGACTAAAAAACCTGTTTTTAATAGTACAACAGCAAGTCAACCATTCTTTAATATTTCAAATCAGAGAATGAATATATTTTGTAAATGAGTCCTTCTTGAGGTAAAAAATTCCATCAATTATCAAAATGTAATAAAATTGCCCTGCAGAATTACAAGGCTTATTCTGAATGTTTGTTTTACAAATGTTAAACAACGATATTGATAATTATTCCCATTATCCGCATGACTATATTAAGTATATTGGAAATTTTTATTACGCATAGTTATCTTATTATGTCTTAATTAATTTTTAATAAATGACTTAGCTTGAAATCGCTCAAGACATATTCTCAAAATTCCTTTTACAGATGTCAAACTAACGCGATTCTAAAAATACTTACCATCAGACGTTTGACTATATTAAGTATATTTCCAACTTTTATATCGCACGGCTATTCTATTATGTCTTAATTACATTTTAAATAATTTAGACTAAAAAACCTGTTTTTAATAGTACAACAGCAAGTCAACCATTCTTTAATATTTCAAATCAGAGAATGAATATATTTTGTAAATGAGTCCTTCTTGAGGTAAAAAATTCCATCAATTATCAAAATGTAATAAAATTGCCCTGCAGAATTACAAGGCTTATTCTGAATGTTTGTTTTACAAATGTTAAACAACGATATTGATAATTATTCCCATCATCCGCATGACTATATTAAGCATATTGAGAATTTTTATTACGCATAGTTATCTTATTATGTCTTAATTAATTTTTAATAAATGACTTAGCTTGAAATCGCTCAAGACATATTCTCAAAATTCCTTTTACAGATGTCAAACTAACGCGATTCTAAAAATACTTACCATCAGACGTTTGACTATATTAAGTATATTTCCAACTTTTATATCGCACGGCTATTCTATTATGTCTTAATTACATTTTAAATAATTTAGACTAAAAAACCTGTTTTTAATAGTACAACAGCAAGTCAACCATTCTTTAATATTTCAAATCAGAGAATGAATATATTTTGTAAATGAGTCCTTCTTGAGGTAAAAAATTCCATCAATTATCAAAATGTAATAAAATTGCCCTGCAGAATTACAAGGCTTATTCTGAATGTTTGTTTTACAAATGTTAAACAACGATATTGATAATTATTCCCATTATCCGCATGACTATATTAAGTATATTGGAAATTTTTTTTACGCAGAGTTATCTTGTTGTGTCTTAATTAATTTGTAATGAATAACTTAGCTTGAAATCGTTCAAGAAATATTCCCAAAATTCATTTTACAGTTGTCAAACTAACCCGATTCTAAACATATTTACCATCAGACGCTTGACTATATTAAGTATAATGCCAACTTTTATATTGCATGACTATCCTATTATGTCTTAATTACATTTTAAATAATTTGTTCTAAAAAACCTGTTTTTAATGGTACCACAGCATGTCAACTATTCTTTAATATTCTAAATCAGAGAATGAATATCTTTTGTAAATGAGTCCTTCTTGAGGTAAAAAATTCCATCAGTTATCAAAATGTAATAAAATTGCCCTGCAGAATTACAAGGCTTATTCTGAATGTTTGTTTTACAGATGTTAAACAACGATATTGATAATTATTCCCATCAGCCGCATGACTATATTAAGTATATTGGGAATTTTTGTTACGCAGAGTTATCTTATTGTGTCTTAATTAATTTGTAATGAATAACTTATCTTGAAATCGTTCAAGAAATATTCCCAAAATTCATTTTACAGATGTCAAACTAACCCGATTCTAAATATATTTACCATCAGACGCTTGACTATATTAAGCATATTGTCAACTTTTATATTGCATGGCTTTCCTATTATGTCTTAATTACATTTAAAATAATTTATTCTAAAAAACCTGTTTTCAAAAGTACATGTCAACCATTCTTTAATATGTCAAATCAGAGAATGAATATTTTTTGTAAATGAGCCTTTCTTGAGGTAAAAAATTCCATTAATTACCGAAAAGTGATAAAATAGTTTGGCAGAATTACAAGGCTCATTCTGAATGTTTGTTTTAGGAATTTTTTATTACGCATACTTATCTTATATCTTAATTCATTTGTAATGAATAATAGCTTGAAAATTCGTTTCAAAATTCGTTTTACAGATGTAAAACTACCAATGCTAAAAATACTTAACATCAGACATCTTACTATATTAAATATATTGGCAACTTTTATTTTTTACGCCTGTCTTACTATGCCTTAAGTAGAAGATACCCTTCAGAATCATGTGCTTGCATTTTTAAATGAACGGTATAGCATAAAAGAACCCATTTTTCATTCAAATTTAATTTTCAAGAAAATTATTAATTGAACTGGTAAAAGAATGACATAGATTATGCAATTTGCTTCACTCACAAAATGTGAAGAACTATTTCAAAAAACATGGACATTAGTACTATTAATGCTATTTTAAAACATATTAGCTAAAGTACCCGGCGTTGCTCGGGATTTTAAGAATACAGTAGAACCTCGATTATCCGAAGTAATTGGGACCGACCCTCTTTCGAAAAATCGAAATTCTCGGATAATCGAGAATGCTTCATTTGTAAGATTAAGGACAAATATATGCGCTATTTCTTATTATGGTTAGTGCTTAATAAAAATAAAGCAATAGCAAAATAGAAACAAGAATAAATTACTGGAATTTTAATTTTGGAAATTAAGTACGTGTTATATATTTCGCAAGAGTTTAGAAAAAAAATTCGTTTCTCGCAATTTCGATTGCCTTTGCTTTGCAGCTATAACACGATGTTTTTTATTTAATACTATTAGTTCACCAGTAGCACAATCTTTCTTCTGTTCCAGCCATGCCAAACCTTCTGCAAATCATTCAAAAGCTTCAGAATTGTTATTTTGTTCGTTTTCTTAGCCCGCATCGTTGTCCTCTCCTTCGCTTTGATCAATATTATAGTAAAGAAAAAGCTTTAAAAATGGGTTTGACACACAAGGAATGTTACAGAAAACAAGTAATATAAAAATTTTGTTTTTAAAGTCAATTCCTACTTCGGTCATCAAAGAAAAATTTAATATAATCCCTTAAGCTAATATTAGTTTTATTTGCATTAATATATATCTCAGTATGTTGATTTTCTATAAGCAAGTAGGTTTACAATGGGAGTCTATGGGAATTTGGCGAAACATTAGAGATATCGCCAAGATGACGTCACTTTTGGTGACTCATTTTGGTCGCCAAATTTGGCGATATATCGCCAAGTTGGCGACAAACTTGGCGGTATTTGGCAACAGAACAGGGTCCCCCCTATAGTAACCTCCCTTATAGACATGAAGATGCATTAAATGCTTCAATAACCAATGTCCGCCGTTTTGTCTCCCATGTAAAACTAAAATTAATTAATTAAAATTTAATTAATGAATTAGTATTTGAAAAAACTGTATTAGCATCAATTGTCATCCAGTACAAGTTTTAAAAATATTATTTCAACTTGGTAGGATGAGTAATAAGTATTTTATTAACGATTGAAAATTTGAACAAGATATATATATATATATATATATATATATATATAAATATAGGGAGAGTGTGAACTAATAGTAGGAATTAAAAAAAGGGGGCAGGGGCAAGCTTTAAAAATAGATTTTGGTTAACCGAGAGTTTCGATTAAAAGTGTTTCGGATAAAAGAGATTATACTATATTTGTTTTGAAAAATCAATTTCAAAATTCCGAGTATTTTGTTATTTAAATATTTTTTTCATGATTAAAGAAAAATAACAAGTACAAAAATTCTATGAATTTTATTTAAAGAAAAATCTGAAATCTTTAATTCAGCTCTTCACTAAGAATCAACTCTATGAACCTAATCCTTTGATGTAATTCTATTATACACGCAAACACACACTTATATATATGGAATAGATCTTAAAATAGCGAAAACAAATTCAGAGTACCTCAAAACTTTAAAATATGTCAATATTTCCATAATTGGGTTTTTTTCAGGTTTCAATGCGTCTTTTCAAACTCATGTGACGTTATATATCCACCTGTTGACTAACGTCTATTATATACCTAATATAGTGAAATATTAACTTTTTTTTCCACACCTCAAACTATTTATTTCACTTTTATTTTTCACGTGGAAATCTTGCAATAAAAATGTTGTGAGGTAATAGTCACTTTTCTTTTAATTTTTCATACTATTTATTTCATTTTCATTTCGCACGTCGCAATAGAAATGTAATTGTTACGGTAATAATTTTATTGTGAATTTTTAATTCTTGGCATCTGCTACAAAGAAAAATGTTTAAATTTGATAGGAAATAGCGGTTAAATTGATGGGTTTTTTATAATTAATAATTAATTATAAATTATTTCGATTTCGGATTACTTTAGTTGCTTCGGCCGTATTAAACACTTGTATAGTAGTGGGAAAAAAAGTAATCACTCCCTACTAACTCTGCAACAAATTATCGTACAGTAAAGTTACTGGTATCAAAAACGATTGGAAATAAAATCTATTTTTAAATGATGTGCATGAAATTTGCTTAGGGGGGCATCTACATATCAAAACAAAACAAAACTTTATTTTTTCAATAGCAAAACCCAATTTTGAAGCCATAAATAAATTCTACACCCTTCAATTAGTCTTAATATAAATTTGCATGAAATTCGTGCCATTAGTTTACGAGGTTTAATTATTTTAAGACGGAATTATTTTAGGGGTTGTATCCATATTGAAGTTCGGCACTCGAAGGTTGTTGAAAAGCTACAGATTGATAAGTCCCTTATATTAATGTATTATTTCTTGCCAATATGACCATTTCACTCACCTAGTATGCTTCGGCTGTTGTTATGTACATCAAAATCCTCTTCAATATTCATTTTATAAAGCTTACAAACAAGGTTTGGTGATATATGGTAGTGGATATATATCTTGATATGTATCATGACATATATCCGATATTTATTTTCAAAATATCCTGAAGTTTGATATTTTGGATATTTTTTTATATATTTGATACCACTTTTCAAAATACATATTGCATAAGATATTTCAATACTTTCAGTCAAACCAAGTATAATTTTTTTTTAAACTGTTGTTGACTGTGTCGTTCTATAGATAAGAACTTTTACTTCGACTAACCGTTTTTAGGTGCGTTCGTAATTATATAAATACGTAGCACCTATAGTCGTCGTTCAGTCCGTCTGTCTGTCCGTCTGTCTGTCCGTCCGCATATAACAGAGCAAAAACTACCCGACCGAATGATCTGAAATTTTTAATATATAATTGCTGCAAAATTTTGTCGAGCCATTTCCAATCTTATGAAAATCGGATGTATAGTTTAATTACAGGGACAGTCAAAAGTTTTTCTTTACATTACGGCCAATGGGAAAAATTATTGCAAGTGAATTTTAATGATGTTACAGACTTCCGAATGGTCTGAAATTTTTAATATATAATTGCTGCAAAATTTTGTCGATCCATTTCCAATTTTATGAAAATCGGATGTATAGTTTAATTACAGGGACACCCAAAATTTTTCCGTTACATTACGGCCAATGGGAAAAAATTATAGCAAATGCATTTTAATGATTTTACAGCCTTCGAATGGTCTGAAATTTTTAATATATAATTGCTGCAAAATTTTGTTGAGCCATTTCCAATTTTATGAAAATCGGATGTATAGTTTAATTACAGGGACACCCAAACGTTTTCCGTTACATTATGGCCAATGGGAAAAAATTATTGCAAATGCATTTTAATGATTTTACAGCCTTCCGAATGGTCTGAAATTTTAAATATATAATTGCTGCAAAATTTTGTCGAGCCATTTCAAATTTTATGAAAATCGAATGTATAGTTTAATTACAGGGACAGTCAAAAGTTTTCCGTTACATTACGGGGAATGGGGAAAAAATTATTGTAAGTGCATTTTAATGATGTTACAGACTATGCACTTATGAAGCGCAAAAAAATATACATTCAGTACAATATGGGGTGCAAAAAATAATTATAAAACTAGTTATAGTACGAACGCACCTCATTTGCCACGTTTGACGAGCAATTTCCAACTTGTTATCTTAACGAACGCCTCCTTCCCACTCCCCTTAAAAAAATATTTTCCAAGTTTTGCATTTGAAGCTGAATTTTCAAAAGTAAACTGTAGAAACAATAAGTATTCACTCTAAACAGCTATTGAAAAATAAACTGTCTAATTTAGAGACGTTATTTACTGCTTCATTAGAATTTTTTATGGGTTTGGATTTCTTTACTTTAAACTATACAACAAGTTAGTGATGCTCAAATTTTTCAATAAAAACAAAGTATTTTGTTATAATTTTGTTGTATCAAACACAAAATGTTTTGAAAAATTCTTAATTAATCCCCCAATTTTGTTTTTTGTGAGTGTAAAAAGCAAAAGGCGTCTGTTTGGTACATTTCGTATGAAATACTGCCTATTACATTCTCCCCTATGTTGGAATTTCCGAAAACTTTTTGCAGATCTACACCGATCATGATCCCTAAAACCCAAAACCACCCCCAGTAAAAAACTTTATTTATCTATCTATCTTTCTATCTATCTATCTATCTATCTATATACATATATATATCACTTTTTCTGGACACGATAACTTCCGTAATTCTGCACAAATCTCTTCCAAACTGATACACAAAATCAAGAGGCATAAAATCTCGGTGCAGTTCGTTAATGGGTAAAATCGGACCAAGGGGATGGAAATAGGTAGGGGTTTGGGAAAACTCATTAAACCCCATAACTTCTTAATTTTTTTTACAGATCAAGTCAGTTTAAAGTTTTTTATCACTTCTAAAAAGAGGGCCAAAAATTTATGCATCACAGATTTTTGATAAAATTAAAAATGGGCTCAAGGGGAGCAAAAAATAGGGTTTTAGGGAGAAAAAATTTATAACTTCGCCAATTCTCAAGTTATTAAATACAATTAAATTTATTATAAATCTTCTTAATATTATCTGCAACTTTTCTACGGACATGTTTTTGATAAGACCAATTCGTACCGGAAAAAAAAAAATTAAAAACGAAAACCAAAAGGGGAGGGGTTTGAAGAAGAAAAAATCCATAATTTCGGCAATTCACAGGAAATAACAACAGCATTGATTTATTGTATATCTTCTTAATATTATCTACAACATTTATATTGACAAATTTTTGATAGGACCAATTCTCACAGCAAAAACAAAACACATAGCGGTTGAAGAAAAAAAGCATCGTATTAAGAGTGTATTAAAATCCAAACTGCTTACTTTCTGACTTATTTTTAACCCTTTCCAAGAAAGTTGAAAATCGTTTATGCATGTTTGTCTGTCTGTCCGCCTGTCCACTCTCTAACTCCCGTAAATATATTCGAATTTCCATGCAATTGTTAAAGGTTGTTTAGGGTTACCAAAGCATGTTTGGTATTGTATATAAAGTATGTAGGATTAATAGTTCTTTTACAGGGGCATTCAAAAGTATTCCATTACATTATGGTATATGGAGAAAAATCGTTTTCGAGTATTTTAATGACATTACGCTATTTCAAATGTATTGAAACTGATATAAATCACTGAATTTCACTACGGTCATGTTAGAACAGGGCATTCATAGTATTTTTATTCATTTACAGGGACACACAAAATAAAAGCCGTTACTGTCTTTGAGTAATAAATGCTGGAGTGTACAGTTTAAAATTCGATATGCGCTTTTAAATCTAATTAATTTTTTTCAATGTTAGTCACGATATATTAATTCTATACCTTATATACAGGGCTGCACAAAAGTATTCACGTACTATTCTCCTTATTAGAGGAAATTACTGAAGAGGAATTTTCAGCTGAAGTATCATAGAAACTCGACAGAGTTTCTCGCCAAGCAAAAGAAACAGCAATGCAATGAACCGTAAATGAAAGGAATTTCCGCCAATTGATGCCAAACGATTTTACAAAAAAATTTTCCTAGTTTATATTTTCCGGACTGGCCAAAACGGGATTTTGACACATCTATATCTCGCATTCTATTTATGATAGAAACAAAATTTTTGTTTCTATGGAATGGGACGTGCCAAGTTACTAGAAAAACAAAAGTAAAGCGGAATCCGACGAATAGGTTTTCAGTAAATGCGATTTTAAAAGTGCTGTTTTTTGCACTTTTTAAATTCTTGTCAGAACAAAATGTGTGGCAGGTGCACTACAGTGATGTGTGTTTACCGGATTTTTACGCGGGTTACGTCTTTTGAATAGTTTTTATGAGTAGTTCAAACCTTTGTAAGTTTTATGTAAAAATATTAATTGGTTTTTGGCTTATAGCAGTTGAAAGTAATTTTTCCTATATTTAACATAGAGCAAAAAAAATATTAAATGGTTTTAACTCTTGTCGAAATGGTCGTATACACATTATATTAAGATATGTTACTACAGTCGACCCAAGTAAACTTCCTGTTGTAAAGCAGAATTGAAGCACTTACGGCTCGTTTACAGGGTCGCTCAAAAACTTCCTATACAATACATATTTGTCAATGGACGGTGATTGCAGAAATCAATCTTTCAAACGTTTTATGCGTTTTCTAAAATGTTTACTTAGTTGTTTTATTTACCTTATTTTCCTAAATATCGAAGTTTTATTAAAGCAGTCGGGAAGTATTGGAACGTGTTTCATAATCTATGCTTAAAGCATGATTTTTCTTACTTGTAATAATTTTGCAAACGTTCGAAATTTATATTTTTTTCGATTTCCGAAACGTTGCTTTGAAGAATTGTAACAATTAAAAAAAACTTTTAATTAGCTCAGTAATTTTCAAAAATAATATTCAATATATTAGTATAAAAATCCCTGTAATTTACAATGGTTCGTAGAAAAAAAAAATGTTGCTTAGTCTCGGTAAAGTATGCTCCATAAACTTATTGTTATAGTAATAACACATACTGAACTTTGAGCCTTTTTACCATCATATTTTCCTGAAGACGGCTGTAGAAACAGCTCGAAACGTAGAAGTTAACTTTTAGTTTATTAAAGTTCGTGTTTTGTGTACCATTAAGCAAGATTATGTGTTTATTTATTATAGTTACTAGTTGAGTAGCAACCCGTTGTGTTGCTTTTAAATTGCATGAGATCATTCGATCCTTTTGCGAAAAATGAAATCTATCTTTATTGTGAATTTAGAAAGCAATTAAAGTATTAATTTTTATTAAATACAATATTTCAAATAATAAGTTATATTTACACTTTAAGTCAAAAGTTTTCCGAATAAAAATGCACATGTTCCATAACTTTATTTGCCTAAGGATTCCAAGATTTTGCTTCGAATTTCGGAGTTGATAGAAATGTTGTCATTTGGGTCAACTTATACAAAAATGAATTTGTTTTGACGAATTTATTCAGAAGCATTTTATATTTATGAATTAAAATAAATATTTAGAGAAAAAAAAATTCTCGCTAAAACATTTCGTTTTTAATGTCCGCTTCTGAAATGTTAAGGCAATAGCTGAAAATCTACTTTTCAACTTAAAATTAAATCAAAATAATAATGTTTGATTACGATGTTTTTTCTTTTGACGTCAACAGAATTTATCTCAATGTTCCAGTCGATAGTCGAATTTTTGTTATTAACCTAAACGGATTCCCGAAGCTTGAATATGTGAACATAAAATAACACACACACTACAATATATAATAAAACACAGATAAATAACGCCTGAATTCAACTGTTAACGGTATATATGAATATTAAACAGACGTACAACAATAAATACAATAAACCCAACTGGGGTGAAAAATTAGCCAGAGCAAGGAGTCGAACCCGGGACCACAGCACTACAAGCTGTCGCTCGAACCACTGAGCTACTCCGGCCGATACCTGAGTCGTTGTCCGGTCGTATAGGGTCGTATGTCCGGCCATCGTTGTTCGGTCATCCAAGACAGATGACCGATGATGAAGATGGCTGGTGACTTTCCCAACATGGCTTATTAGAGAAAAATTGCAGACTCAGGTATCGGCTTGAATAGCTTAGTGGTTAGAGCGACAGCCTGGAATACTGTGGTTCCGAATTCGATCCCAAGCTCTGGCTAATTTTTCACTCCGGTTGGGTTTATTGTATTTATTCTTGTATGTCTGTTTAATATTTATATATGTGAACACAAGTTTGTATTTCGTGATGTTTTCTTGAAAAATATTATTCAATCACATTATTATTTTAACTGTTTATTCAAATAAACGCTAATTTCAGTTTAAAAATAATGTCAAACAATGATATCTAATAACCCTTGTCATTTTCTGTTTTCTCTTTTTTTATTTTAATTAATTTAAAAGGAGGATTTTAATTTCCATCATTACATAAATGTCATTAAAATATATATGTATATATATATATCGCGAAAACTAATCAAATTTTAAAATTATACGACAAATTTTGACATCCTTGCACCCATGTGGATAACTGGCGTTAATTTGATCGCCTAACATTCCATATTCTAGGAGAGACAGCTGTGAAATACAAACGGACATTCACTTTTTAATATAATAGATTGATGAAGTTTTAATTTCACTATGAAATATTAGTCAGGGACAAATGTTGAACTATTTGTATTGCTTTACGTGCAAATTGTTTATTTCGTAATGGAGCCTGCACGCAATAGAGATAGATTAAAAAACGTTATGCTTGAAAATTATTTAAATAGCCATGATAAATAAATCAATTAAAATAATGTTTTCAAACAAACTGCATTTGAAAGTAGATTTTTCCCCCATATAATGGTGTAAAAATTAAAAATGTGTGATGTTTAGAAGTTAAAAAAATTGCAGTAGAAAAAAATGCAAAACCGAAATTTAAATGTCAAGCATCGCCATTTTCAAAATGACATCAGCGTTACGTACGGACATATTTTCCTTTATAAAATAGATAGATTTTCAAACGTGAAGTACCCTTTGTCAGCTACAACTTTGCATGTGTAAATTTATTCTTTTGGCTTGAGATTCTAATTTCAGTACCGCTGACTAAAAATTCCAGAAACTGATGTCTTTTAGATGTATTCGTGGTAAAATATATAGTTTTAGCTAAGAAAAGGATTGTTTTCTTTTAAATATGGCGCTTAGTGAAGCATTATGCCATGTGTCGCAAATTCGATATCAGCCGAAAGAAAATATATTAAAATGTAACATAGCTTTATGAGAGAAAATGCATGTTTTTTAAAGCGTGACGTCATTTTATGTTGAGACTTAAAGTTATTTTTAATTGTAATTATGAAATGGCATCAATAAGGATAAATAAACCCCAACGTTTCTTTTTTTCTACAATAGTGGAAATAATACGATTGCTACTATTTTTATGAAAATTCAAAAAAAAACTTTTCAAATTAAATTTAAAATATAAAAGTGGGAATATTTAGAAAAATAGCTAATGCGAGTTCATCTACAAATGAACAGGTTTCATTTAAAAAAGAATAATTACCAAAATTGGTTCAGTAGAAAGTTCAGGGAAGATGTCTAAAAAAACTGTCATTTGTTTTCAATATATAGATAATTTTTTCCGCTTTACTTTAACAGTTGCCTAGCAACTCTATTTCAAAACTTATCTATTTTATACAAATTACATTTAAAAGCCCATATTTTTCCCAATTCGGCTCTAAAAATTTAAATTGTTCGATTACACATATGTTAAATTCGTGCTTTTATATATATTATTCTTTTACTTATCGTTTGACGAAGCTTTAATTTCATTCTGGAAAATTAGCCGTAGATAAATTCTGAACTCTTTTTTATGTGCAAATTGTTTATTAATATTTCGTAATGGAGCCCGCCGGTGCGCGATCGAGATAAATTTAAAAAATCACGCTTGAAAATTATTTTATAAACCATAATAAATCAGTCCATTAAGATACCGTTTTGATACAAATTGCATTTAAAAGTAGATTTTTTTCCCTATACGACAGTGTAAAAAATTATAATGTGCGATGTTTAGAAGATTAAAAAATTGCAGAAGGGAAAATTGGAAAACCGAAATTTCATCGTGCTATTTGCAAAATGATATCAGCGTTACGCACAGATTATTGTCCTTTGTAATGTAAATGGAGTACTTCTGTTGCCACAATTACAAAATTGGTACAAAAAATATAAAAATATATAATATCTCAAAAATAAATTGAGATACATATTTCAAAGAAATTGCATGTAAAAGTAAATTTTTTTCCTCATACGATGGTATAAAAACTGAAAATCTGCGATGTGTAGAAGTTTAAAATTTTTCAGTAGCGAAAATTACAAAACGAAAATTCATTTCAAATTTGAAAGTGTTGCCATTCGCAGAATGACGTATGCGTTACGCACAGATATGTTTGTCCTTTATAATATAGATTGTGATAATTAACCAAAAAAAAAAAGGTCTTCTTATTTTTCCAAATTTTTCTGAAACTGCAGTATTTTAATTAGTTTCTAAACTATTGGAAAACTTTCTATTTTTTTCTTTTTTTTTTTTCTCTTTCTTTCTTTCTTTTTTTTTTTTTTTTTTTGTATTTGAATGTATATAAACGGAAAAGCGATATAAACAAAAAAAAAATGTTTATTTCTACGTTCTAATAATTTATATGAATAATTAATTGAGTTGTGCTAAATAATCTGATTCTGAAAAATTTCCCCTGTTGCTATGGCAGCGACATATACATTGGAATAAGTCGCTGAATAAATTCTATAATTCTGATGTATTGGCAGACGATTTTGAATAAATATGAAAATCGTGATATTTTAATACATTTAAAGTAATAATATCATATTTTATAAATAGAATAATACATATGCAAGTAAATTGCTAATTTTATACCATCCCATTTAAATTAGAACTATTAGTTTTTTGGATGTTTGTTTTTTGTTTGTGCTTTACAATGAACTTTATTTAACTGAAAAGCAAATTTCTTAATTGAATAGAAAATTCACAATCGAGACGTTCTTTTTTTTTTGGAATTTTAAAATAATATGACGTATTTTTTTTAGACATTACATTCCTTTATAATGCAAATCCTTAATAATAAATATATATTTAACTAGGGGGATCGGCCCCCTACGAGCTACGCTTTAGCTATAGCTCTATCCCAAGAACTAATGCACGAATTTTCATCAAATTTGAAACTCAGATATACTTTGATATGAATTGGTGATAAATTGATGCAATTTCTTGTACTATTTAAATGATTTAATTGACGTGATTTATATAAAAGAAAGTTTTATGATGGGCACAACATAATAGTTCATTATGGATTAACCATTACTGAAGGACACTACACAGCTGTCTTTAGAAGGAATAAGAAGTGGATTCTAGCCGATGGCGCAGAAATAAAAGAAACGCGATTGCCAACAGTTGCAAAAAATATGTATATGCTTCTACTGAAGAAAGCGGAATAATGCCTTTATCAGGAAAAACAGGAAAACCTTTTTTCAATTTATTATGGAAGTTTACATAAAAAATGCTTATTGTACTCAAACATATATGATAAAAACTTTTAAAAATTCTTGTTTGACTGAATGCATTTATAAAAATCAAAACCTTAGGTTGAATTGCTGGCTTAAAAAAAACTTTATTAATTCAGGTTATTAAGGTGGAAAATATCAAACTTTTCTGAATATTTCTCAATATTTTTTGTACATATTTCACTATGATAAACTTTTAATTTACATGTATGTGTTACTCTTTGTGAATGTCCATCGTTACTGAAGATCTGTCATATAAGTGATATTATACTTCTATATTAATGCTTGAACATTATAGTTTAACATTCAGTTTTCTATTTATTATAAACTTTTTTGGTAAAGAAATGCAAAACAAATATATGTACTTTGATTAGAGTTTGTCATATGGCAATAGCTGGAATAATGGTGTTTTCATTTTCGTTTTCATTACTCATGTTGAATAAAATATAATTTATGTATTTCTTTTACATTTAAACTGATTAATTTTTTTTAATTTGTCATACAGGCTTTATATGTATTTTTTCCTGCCTGTTTTCCTATATGTATACTGCACATATACCCAAATAGTTTTTCATCTGTCCAAACTTTGAAATTTAACCAATTTAAGCCATTCTACAAATGTAATATAGTCAGCAAGCTTTTTTTATTAAATAACTTTTGATACAATATTTACAATCCTTTTATATACAGTAAATTTGTTTAAAGTTTTATTGGAATTTTTTCATTAAGTTTTCATTTAAAAAGGTTTATAACGAAAGTTATAATATTAATCGATTCTATTATTTTGGACTTAATTAAAGAGTGTTATCGATATGTCATAAACAGCTTTGAGACATTTTTAATTAGGTATAATGTTAGACAAATTTTTCAAATATGACCGAAATTAAGAAAAATCATTTCATAACGATATAATACCGATTAGCGAACCTTTATTGAAAAGAATATAATTTTTACTATGAATTATCATCCGAGATTTGTGAGAAAATATTTGTAAAGCGTACGAATAAGTGTATCCTGTCAGCCACGTTAAAAACAATTAGGAATTTATAAAGTAACTATATTGAAAATTCAGAAAATCAAATAGGTGTTACAGTTTATGAAAATATTTATAAAGAAAAAAGACTGAAATGAAATAATCAGTGCCTCAGTTGCGCTTATTGCATGAACGTTGGATTTCCTGGAAAAAAAAAAAAAAAAAAACCTCATTTTGTTTTTTAAAAAAATCAAACACGCCCGCTAATAAGACAAAAGCTCATTATTAAGTCTGTTTTTAAGCCTGTGCGTATTTTGTATAAAATTATATAAAATTTGAAAATGTAAAATCATTGGTTAAAAAATTATCACAATAAAAATCGTTGCTGTGTTTATTAATGAATCGCTCTATAGCTTATGGAATTTAATCAATGTTTTTGAATGATTTAAAAATAGTCCAATATTAGTAAATAATATAAATAAAAACATACATTTATTTTACTTAAATAGGTGTCACAAATAAAAATTAAAATATGTTGACATGTTTCGGTTTAATAGTAAAAACCGTAATCATAACACACACATAATCAATAGAAATGAATGACACTGGGTACCCAAAAATAATCTAAAAACCAAAAAACATGAAAATGCAAAACATTGCGCCCTCTATGATCTCAAATAGCCTACGCTACCGCGGATCCCTCTATCAGACTCCCTTTTTAAGTATTTATTAAGGAATTCCAACCATAAAATTGGAATATCAAAGGATAAAGAATCATTACACACAGTATCCCTCCTCGAATATATCTCAATAGATTCCCGGATGATTGACTTGCGGTATAAACTCGAAACAAACAATAATCTACTGTCTCTGAAACAAATATTAACCCCCCTCTTTAAAAACAGCCTTGATAACGCAGTCTTATTCCTACCAAATTTTATATCAGATTCATGCTCTTTCCTCCTAATCCCAAACTTTCTACCTGATTAGGAGGAAAGAGCATGAATCTGATATAAAATTTGGTAGGAATAAGACTGCGTTATCAAGGCTGTTTTTAAAGAGGGGGGGTTAATATTTGTTTCAGAGACAGTAGATTATTGTTTGTTTCGAGTTTATACCGCAAGTCAATCATCCGGGAATCTATTGAGATGTATTCTAGGAAGGATACTGTGTGTAATGATTCTGTATCCTTTGATATTCCAATTTTATGGTTGGAATTCCTTAATAAATACTTAAAAATGGAGTCTGATAGAGGGAGCCGCGGTAGCGTAGGCTATTTGAGATCATAGAGGGCGCAATGTTTTGCATTTTCATGTTTTTTGGTTTTTAGATTATTTTTTGGTACCCAGTGTCATCCATTTCTATTGATTATGTGTGTGTTATGATTACGGTTTTTACTATTAAACCGAAACATGTCAACATATTTTAATTTTTATTTGTGACACCTATTTAAGTAAAATAAATGTATGTTTTTATTTATATGATAAGAAAGGGTGAAGTAAAGTTTGTTTGAGCTTTTACGAAAACTTACAACGGTTTTTGACATTAATAAATAAATAAATAGAAATGCTTAATTCATCTTTAAAAAGTTAAACTTATACTATGTGCAAACTACTTAAAAGATGAGACAATGTTTAAACAAATAAGAAAGGAATTATGCGTCAAGCATAGATTAAGAAACACTTTCCAACACATTCAGTAATCATGTAACAAAACTGCACCGTTTTAAAAATTACGTCTAATTCAACCATATGGAAACGCATAATACATTTCAAAACCCAATTTCAGCTGTTCCCATCCACTTTCAGAAAATTATGCAAATTTTTTGAATCTATTAGCTACATGCAAGACAAAATTTAGTTCACTTAAGAGATCTATATACTTCAGTTAAAAAATTACCTTCAGCAATTTCCTCTAATAAGGAGAACGGTACATGAATACTTTTGTGCAGCCCTGAATTTGATGTATGGAATTTATATGTAACGAGTAAGATGCAAAAAATTAATTAAATTTAAAAGCGCATACCGAATTTTAAACCGTGCACTCGAGCAATTATTACTCAAACACAGTACAGTACTGTAACCGATTTCTTTTGTGTGTCCCTGTAAATGAATAAACAATGCTATGAATGTCCTGTTCTAACGTGATCGTAGTGAAATTCAGTGATTTATATCAGTTTCATTACATTTGAAATAGCATAATGTCATTAAAATACTCTGCAAACGATTTTTCCCCATATATCAAAATGTAATGGAATACTTTTAAGTGCCCCCGTAAATGAAAGATTAATCCTACATACTTCATATACAATACCAAATATGCTTTGGTGACCTTAAATAACCTTTATCAATTTCATGAAAATCCGAGTATATTTACGGGAGTTATTCCCCATATACCATAATATAATGGAATACTTTTGAGTGCCCTGTAAATGAACGATTAATCCTACATACTTCATATACAATAACAAACATACTTTTGTGACCCTAAATAACCTTTATCAATTTCATGAAATTCCGAGTATATTTACGGGAGTTATTCCCCATATACCATAATGTAATAGAATACTTTTGAGTGCCCCTGTAAAAGAACGATTAATCCTACATACTTCATATACAATAAAAAACATGCTTTAGTGACCCTAAATAAAGTTTATCAATTTCATGAAATTCCGAGTATATTTACGGGAGTTATTTCCCATATACCATAATGTAATGGAATACTTTTGAGTGCCCCTGTAAATGAACGATAAATCCTACATACTTCATATACAATACCAAACATGCTTTGGTGAACCTAAATAATCTTTATAAATTTAAAGCGTGGACAGACGGACAGACGGACTGACGGCCAGACAAACCGAATGCATAAAAACTTTTCAACTTGTGTTGAAAAGGATTGTGTTGAAAGTGTTAAAAAGGATATTAGAAAATATAATTGGCGTATTCGTAAATAATGTTAAAAGGAAATGGGAACACGGGAGTGATTATGTTTTTTATATGGTTGATAAAGAGGTGAACTCCTTTTCTGCAATTTCTCTAATTGCAATGAAAACAATTATTCTTTTGACTTTAAGTATTAAATTATTAAACAAATCCTGTCGGTAGGCGCAGGTAGATTTCGAAGTTAATTATAAATTTCAGAAACAAAAACTAAATCATGATTAGAGATAAACAAAATTTAACTATTTTATCTGGCAACTTTTGAAGACTTTTTAATTTTATTTTCTGTAAGAGTTGGCTTTATCAGAATCATGTTAAAGCGATCTTTTTTTTTTCTTCACCCTTATTTTTTTTTCATCCCTTGAGACGATTTTTAGTAATATCATCCATTAGTATGATTATTGCTTCAACAAATGAACCACACACTGTATTTTAAATTCTGATTTTTTTCATTTATTGAGACACTCGCGCATTTAACAATGCAACCCTATATGCAGCATCTCTGACGATTGTCAAAAATTTTCATCACGCCAATGATACTTATGAACGTCTTAGTGGCGAATTGATGGAATTTTTTTTCCCTTCTACAACCTCTTTCCCTTTTGCTATTTATTTTTCTTTTTTTCTGTAAGAGTTGGTCCTATCGAAAACTTGTCAATATAAATATTGTAGGTAATATTAAGAAGTTTTATAAGAAATGTAAGCAGATTTGATAGATTGTAAAATTGACGAAGTGAATTTTTTTCTTTTTCAACCTCCTCCTGCCCTCCTTTTGCCTCTAGAAGCCATTTTTAATAGTATAAAAAATCTTTCATGCATAATTTTTTATCCTTCCGCTAGATATAATAATAACTTAAAACTGATTCTATCTGTGTCAGAATTAAGAAGATACTTTTTTTTTTGTTGTTTTCACGACCCCCCTCCCCCCCCCCCCCCCCCCACACACACACGCATTTTGATTCCTTTGCTCCGATTTTGCTCATTAACGAGCTTGATCGAGATTTTCTGGCCCTTGATTTTATGTATCAGTTTGGAAGAGATTTGTGCTGTATTATGGAAGTTATCGTGCCCATAAAAAAAGTGATATATATATGTAAAGATAGTTGGTAAAAGCTACAATCAAGCTGAACATTTTAGTTGTGCAATCGTGGCTTAGGATGCGAATTTATTTAACCCATGGAAGTAAACTTCGATGTTGAAATTATAGCTCCAAGTAAGAAAACACGGTAGTCGTTTGCAGTCGCATTATTAATCCATATGATCGTTTGAAATCGTATTATCAATTCACACGATTGTTTGCAGTCATATTATCAATTCATACGATCATGGCGTAAGTGTAAACAAAGCAACGGATTCCGGAATCGAGGGAATTTCTCCACAAAAAGAAAAACTGAGTCAGCTTGTCGTTCGAATATGTTTATTCATCATACAGAAAAATATAAAACAAGTCCCGCGTAGCAATGGAACTTCCGTAAAGCCCTTAGGCTTCGGCATAAGTCTCTGTATCATGCGGTAAGATCTTAAAGAGCAATTTGAATACTACGAGATATAGCGCCAGATAACATTTTCTAGAGCACATGAAACAAGACAGAATCTGAGCTCCGATTTCAATGCATGCGCTTTTTGTGAAACTCGCGGGGAAAGAAATTACAACGTAGCACTCAACGAACGAATCAGTGAAAAGTGCATGCCCACAGATGAGAAGCTAAGCTAATGACGCGAGAGGTGATTGGCCTAAGGCGAAAAAGTTCTTTACCTAGTAGCGTAAAAAATCCAAGTAGCACTCAACGAAGGAATCAGTGAAAAGTGCACGCCCACAGATGAGAAACTAAGCTAATGACGCGAGAGGTGAATGGCCTAAGGCGAAAAAGTTCTTTATCTAGTAGCCTAATGTTTTTGAAGTAAATAAGGTGTGTCCCACCGAAATAAAGCCACCCTAATTCTGTGCCGTAACAGGACACGAAACAAACAAATAAGAACGAAACAAACATATTAAGAAAGTCCATATACAAATACATATTTACAAGGAGTAACTCACTCCCTGCCCCACCTGGGCAGGAGTAAAAGATGAATGTGTAAAAAAAAGAGGGGAAAAAGTGTCCCGCCGAAATAAAGCCACTGTCAATATTAGTATTTATTAGTAACTACCGACATTCGAGCTGCTGCAGTTCAACATGTTTATAGTGTCAGGAAGTTGTCAAATACTTGTTCTGAGCCAGTCGAAATTTGTGCAAGCTTTAGAAGTCTGTATTGTCTATTTCTCTTGAAGTATTGCAATGGGAATGAAAACCTACCTATCAAAGTTCGAGAAAGGACAAATAACAGTTTTTAAGGAAAAAGGTCTTTCACATAGACCAGGGGTGTCAAACTGTGGCCCACCGGATACCACTAAAATTTTAAAGAAATAGTCGACAAGTTTAATCGGAGAAATTCGACGATTAGATAAGGGAAAGATAACTGTAAAATTTTAGTGATATCCGGCGGGCCACAGTTTGACACCCCTGACATAGACCAATATCTAAGCAAATCAAACGATCTAAAACCGTAACAAACAATTTTATAAATCAGGACAATACGTACGGGTATAAAAAAATGGAGGAGTACATGCAGAAAAATGATTTCCACGCAGGAAAGATAAGTTTTGCGTCGTCTTTCACGAGGTGGTATTTCCCTAAAACAGTTGGCAAAAGAGGATAATAATCCCCTTGACAAAATCAAACTTGAAACGAATTGAAAAACGCATCGGCATCTTGCGACACAAGAAAAGGAAACAGCTGCCCATGTTCAAAGTTATCCACATGCAACGGAAAGTCGTTTAGGCCAAATGTCAGCGAACCTGGAAGGACCTGTATCACCGTGTTATAGTCTCAGATGAGAAAAAAATTAATTTGACTTGGCCAGACAGCCTTGCTTTGTATTGGTATGACATGAGGAAAGAAGAGGAAAATTTCACCAAAAGATAGCAAGGTGGAGGCTCATTAATGGTGTGGAGAGGCTTCGGCTATGGAGGTAAACAATACCTGGCTTTTCTCTTAGGCCGCATAAAGACTACCAATTACCAAGAAATGTTCGAAAACCATTTACTGCCCTTTGCAAAGAGACTTTGTGGACTAAGTTGGATTTTCCAGCAGGACAAAACCCCCATTCACGTTCGAAAATCCTCCTGGGAATGGTTTTTGGATGATCGAGTGCAAGTCATGGAATGACATGTCCTTTTTTCCTGATCTCAATCCCCAATAACATGTGTGGGGTATCCTCAGTAGGGCTGTATATACCAATAGCAGACAGTTTCAGTCTGTGGCAAAATTGAAGGTCGTCATCATTGAAGCGTTGGAGAATATTGATACTACTGTCTTCCAAGTATTTGTAAATGGTGTGCCACGTCGTATATTCCACGTCATATATAACCATGGCGGATATATTGTCTATTAACAGTAGTGGCTTTATTTCAGCGGGACACTTTTCCCCCCTCTTTTTTTACAAATTTACTTTTTCCTGCCCAGGCAGGTAGTGAGTTACTCCTTGTAAATATGTATTTGTATATATACTTTTTTAATATATTTGTTTCGTTCTTATTGTTTTTTTTTTCGTGTCCAATTACAGCACACAATCACGGTGGCTTTATTTCGGTGGGACACACATTAGTCTAGTGCTGAGATGCACGGGACTAAAGATTGGAAATAAAAATAAGAAAATGGCTTTTTAAAACATTCGAAAATAAAAACTTCCTTCTCTCAGAATATTATAGATAGGATAGCTGATAAAATTACTGAAGGGATTAAAAGTTTTAGCTTAAGATTTCGGATAAGATAATTATTGGGATACGTATTTTAAGTTTATATGAATTTAACTAGAAACAAATAAAAGAGATTATTAAGAAATAGAGAAATAATGAATATTCCGGAAATTTAGAATAATTTAAAGGCTTATTGCAAAGAGCCTAGAAAGCGTTAGGCTAATTGAAAAATGACCATTTATTATCCGATCAGAGTGATATTTTTAGCTCACAGGCTATCAAAGCCTGAGAGCTTATGTTCCCGCCGATTCTGTGTGTACGTGTGTACGTACGTACGTACATATGTACGTAACGCGATAACTCTTGATAGAAATATACGATATGCTTCATTTTCTTTTATAGGTTCATTCTGATGAGGTGCTTCCCTCATTAGTTTTTGGGATTTATTGGTTAAGGATAAAGGGGGAAAAGGGGGGATAGTCTCCCCTTAATTTATGTAAATGGGTTTTTCATGCAGAAATATTCGATTTGCTCCAAATTTGATATACCGGTTTATTGTGTTAAGGAGCTGCCTTGATTAGATTTGGAGATTTATTGGTTAAGTATAAAGGAGGGACAGGGGCTAGTGTCCCCTTAATTTAGATAAATGGGTTTTTCATACAGAATTATTCGATTTGCTTCAAATTTGATATACCAGTTTATTACGATATGGCTTCCTTCATTTGATTTGGAGGTTCATTGGTTAAGTATAAAAGGTGGGAAAGGGGGGCAATTGCCCCTCCCCTTAATTTAGATAAAGGGTGTTTTCATGCAGAATTATCTAATTTAGTTTAATTTTTTTTTCAACCGGATCCGAACTTGAAGGTTCCATTTGAAGTCAACCCGTAAACCGACCACAACCAGGTTTCGGATTGAGTTCAGTTAGAACTTTCAGGTTCGTATCGAGTTGCCGGTGGACGGAGATTATTTTGTCTGGCTTGCATCGGGTTATAGTTCTTTGGAATATTTTTGTCGGTTAAGATTTGGTTCGGGACGGGTTTCAGGTTGACTTCGAATGGAATATTTAGGTTCTGGTAGCGTTGCGTATCCACGGAAACTAATTTGTCTTGTTCGGATCCGGTTATGGATCTTTGGAATATTTTTGTTGATTATCAGATTTGGTTCGGGATTTCGGGTTTTTTCAAATGGAACTCTCAGTTTCGGGTCGGGTTGCATGTAGACTGAAACTATTTTGTCTTGCTCGGATCGGGGTATGGTCTGTTGTAATTTATTTTTCGGGTTTGGGTAAAGTTATGCGTTAATAAACCTAATAAAAAGAAAATTGCCCAGTTAAACTGATGGCACTGAGCTTACAGGCTATTCACACTAATTGTATATTATACTTTTATTTCAAAGAATAATACCCCTCGAAAAATAAATGAAGGGATTAGTCCCCATTGCCTCCCTTTCTACTTAACCAAAGAACCTCCAAATCTAATCAGGGAAGCTACTTAACATAATAAACTGGTATACCAAATTTGAAGCAAATCAGATAATTCTGCATGAAAAAAACATTTCACTAAATTAACGGGGAGTATTAGCTCCCCCATTTCTCACTTTATGCTGAATCAATGAACTTTCAAATCTAATCAGAAAAGCTGCTTATTAGAATGAACCTAGAAAAAAAATTAAACTAAATTAGATAATTCTGCATGAAAACCCATTTATTTAATTAAAAGGAGGTGCAATTGCCCCCCTTTCCCTCCTTTTATACTTAACCAATAAACCTCCAAATCTAATCAAGGCAGCTCCTTAACATAATAAACCGGTATATGAAGGAAGCCATATCGTAATAAACTGGTATATCAAATTTGAAGAAAATCAAATAATTCTGTATGAAAAACCCATTTATCTAAATTAAGGAGACACTAGCCCCTGTCCCTCCTTTATACTTAACCAATAAATCTCCAAATCTAATCAAGGCAGCTCCTTAACATAATAAACCGGTATACGAAATTTGGAGCAGATCAAATAACTCTGCATGAAAAACCTATTTATCTAAATTAAGGGGGGTCTAGCCCCCCTTTTCTCCCTTTATACTTAACTAATGAACCTCCAAATATAATCAGGGAAGCTCCTTAACATAATAAACCTGTATAGCAAATGTGGAGCAAATCCTATAATTATTTTGCATTAAAAACGCATTTATCTAAATTAAGGGGGGGATAGCCCGCCCCCTTTCCTTCCTTTATACTTAACTAATGAACCTCCAAATCTAATCAAGCCATCTCCTTAACTTAATAAACCAGTATACCAAATTTGAGCTAATCGAATAATTCTACATGAAAAACGCATTTATCTTAATTAAGGGGAGAGGTAATTGCCCCCTTTCCCCCCTTTACACATAAAAATGATCTTCCAAATGTAATCAGGGAAGATGCTTAACATAATTAACCGGTATACCAAATTTATTGCAAATCGCATATTTCTGCATGAAAAACCCATTTATCTAAATTAAGGGGGCATAGCCCCCCTTTCCTCCCTTTATATGTAACTAATGAACCTCCAAATCTAATCAAGGCAGCTCCTTATCTTAATAAACCGGTATACCAAATTTGGAGCAAATCGAATAATTCATCATGAAAAACCGATTTATATAAATTAAGGGGGGTAGACCCCTTAATCCCCTTTATACTTAAATAATGAGATTCCAAATCTAATCAGGGAAGCTCCTTAACACAATAAATCGGTATACCAAATTTGGAGCAAATCGAATATTTCTGCGTGAAAAACCCATTTATATAAATTAAGGGGGGGACTAGTCCCCGTTTTCCCCCTTTATCCTTAACTAATGAGCCCCAAAAACTAATCAGGGAAGCACCTTATCAGAATGAACCTAGAAAAAATAATTGAAGCTAATCGGATTTTTCTATCAAGAGTTATCGCGTTACGTACATACGTACATACGTACGTACGTATGCACACACGTACATACAGAATTGGCGGGCACATAAGCTCTCAGGCTTTGATAGCCTGTGAGCTAAAAATATCACCCTGATCGGATAATAAGTGGACATTTTTCAATTAGCCTAACGCTTTCTAGGCTCTTTGCAATAAGCCTGAAAAATATAGGCTAATTGGAAAAAGGGAGACGGACTTTTCAATTAGCCAACGACATATACACCGCGTCCCGAAAATTTAGATATTCAATAAAATTTGCATTAACATAAAAAGTAATAAGGTATAATTAAAATTCGTAAGATAGGTAATAAATAATAGCAGTTTTGCTAATATACACATATAAATTATGATAAAAAAATTTAAATTATAAAATGTACATTAAATTATATAAAAATATGTTGTCCCAAAAGTATAGACAGCTGTAATTATTTTTAGTTTTACATTTATAAAAGTAACTAAAAATTTACTTTTAATATTTAATTGTATTGCCACGGCACTTTATAACATCAAATACATGTTGTTCCATAGAATTAACTGAGCATTGAATTATAGAAGGAGGTGTTTCTTACAACGCTTTGTCAATAGCAATTTTGAAGTCATTTACATTGGCCAGCACTTTGTCCATATTTGAATCCCATGGAGAACATATGGGGGATCTTAACTTGTAAAATATATGAAAATGGAAAGCTATATACATGCGTAAATGACTTAAAAATTGCAATTGACAAAGTGTGGCATGAAATACTTGCTTCTGTAATGCAATGCTTAGTTAATTCTATGGAACAACGTGTATTTGATGGCATATCTCACGAATTTTAATTGTACCTTATTACTTTTTTATGTTAATGCAAATTTTATTGATTGTCTAAACTTTTGGGATGCGGTGTATATATATAAAGTTTTGAATTTGGGGTGGTTTTCGGTTCGAGGAGTCGTGGTCGGCGCACATCTGCAAATTTTTTTCAGAAATTCCAACATAGCGGCGAAAGTAATAAGTTGTATTTCTTACGAAATCTACCTAAGACGTATAACTTTTTTAATTACCTGTAAAATTAAAATATTCAGTGTCTTTTATCCAGTTGGTAAGACATTTTTAATTCCAAAATACTCCCAAAACAGATTAAGGGGTCTCAGGACTCTTAAAATTGAATTTTTTTTTTTTTTTTAAAGACCATTTTCAACATTCAATATCTTAAATTTTAATTTTGATTTTAAGGCACAATTTTAATTGGGAATGAAACATATAGGTATGCTCTTTCATTTCAAATATTTAAAAAATTGCAAGATTCGGTATTAGCATTTACAGGAGGCTCTAAGTTGTCAGACATTTAACGAGCAGAAAATCGGCATAACAGATTACGCGCAGGATTACGAAATACCTTTTGCAACTAGAATCAAAATTTTAGTGCCTACACTGTTAAAAATTTTGCAGCATTCTGGCAGGTCATTCGACCGTTTTTTGAAAAAACCGTTTCATAACCATAATTTAACTAGATTATGACCATAAAATGGCCAATAATATGGTCAGAATAGTGTTAAATTCACGGCTGTGTAACAGTTTTCGGAAAAAACGGTCAAATGACCTGCCAGAATGCTGCAAATTTTTAACAGTGTACTTATATTTCAGATTGTAGTAATTACCCTGAACCTAAATGAATTTGTATTTAAAGCATTTTTATATTTTTAATACAAAATTGTATTTGACTAACGCAAAATTCAGAAAATTTCATCAATATAATCACCTAAAAAACATATTTTTTTTTTTTTTTTTTATAATAAAAAGAAAATTTTAGGTTCATGAAAAAACATTCAGGAGCTTTTGTGATATCGTGCGCGTTATACCCGAAAACGTCATTTGGAGAAGAAAGACTTAAAAGTTTCGGAAACAACACTTCAGCGATTCAACGGGTATAATTCTGAAAGCCATAACTTCTGTTCCAATAGGAATTTCAAGGAAATAATTATATAAAATGGTCAGAAAAGGTAAAAGTTTAACATCGAAGAAAATAAAATTTTCGGAAATTTTAAAGCTTAGAGTCCTGAGACCCCTTGAATTACGAAGTTGAAAGTGCGAATTGTTTTCCTTGATAACATTTCTTTTTTAAAACAAATAATTATAGATTATTCATGGTTAATCATTGTAAATTTAGTCTGTATGAAAAGAATAATAATAATTATTATTATTCTGTAAATCACAAGCTTTTTTTGTATATAAACTCAATTTTATTTATTAAATAGTAAGATTTTTTAATATAAACTCAATTTTAATTTTTGTCTAATCACCTAAATGAATTTCATTTATTCCCTAATGATATTTTAAGAGAAACGATTGAATAACAAAAGTAAGTGAGAATAAAATTTTATTTCCTTGAATTTTTAATCGTATAATTTCACTACCGTGAGTGCTTTGGTAGTGAAACATTGGAAATAATGATGCATATGTACATGAAATTTGAAAATTTAGCAGGCGGTTTTACACAAAAGAGATAAAATCACAGGGGCGTAAATATATTAAACAAAAGTTGAATTTCAACTTTTTTTCACTCTAAAATAATTTATTTAAAAATAAATGGTACTTTCGATTTAATAAGTGATATTAATGCTGTGTAAAATCACAATACTTTAATTTTTATTAGATTTAAAAAATATGGTGTCTGATTCAATTTTCCAGCAAAAATTAGAAATTATCACAGAAAATATATTTTCTAGTTTACTAAAACACTCTGAAGTTTAAACTGAGAAACAAACTACATAAAAATTTCAAATCCAGCATGATATTTGTGCAGATGTTATAACAGATCATCTTTAACTATTCCGATTGAAACCATATGTTTCCTGTAATAAAATATAACCATACGCCACATTTTCAAATACAACTTGCCCTTTAAAATTGCTATAGTCAAAGGGAAAATATGATTTTAGTATAAAATTTATTTATTTCCGTCTAGTCATCTGATTATTTAAACTTCAGCGAAACTTATGTGAATGTGCATTTGGCATTGGTACTAATTAAATTACTTTTATCATTTAAGTGAGACGCTTCTCTATTATAAATAGTTTCCAAATAATTTTGTTAACTAGACTTGAACTAGACATTTGGTATTTGACTATTTCACTCTCGAGTAAAATTAAGAAGATATTTTATATTTCAGAAGAGATACAAGATTATTTAGAAACAAGAATTGCTGAACTTTTAAAATTTGCTATGAACGTGACTTTTATTTCAATATTAGAATAATCGGATTTATGGAGTTTGAAACTTTCAGTAAAGAATTCAAATTTTTCAATTTTCTGTGAGGATTATTTATAATATAATAAAGCAGTTTATAACTTTCTGTGACTTTATTGAAATTTTTCCTTTTGGGCGTTTGAATAGAAAATTTAGGTGTTCTATAAAATTAATGCATGAACATGGAAGTTCAGATGGTTAATGAGTGCATAAGTATTATAATTTAGCAATAAAGTTCATAAAAAAATTCTGAATTTTACTGAACGAAATTTATTACATCGCCGAGTGTATTAAAAAATGCATCTTTGTAGAATCTTAGGGGGATCCGGGCTCTATCAATACCGTAAAACAAGTAAACAGAGCTCTCGCTTCGAGTGCGTATAAAAACAGAAGTTTTCAATGTAACTAATTTAAACCTTTTGATATTTTTAAGGTATGTTTTTAGTTTTATAAAATTATGAAATGAAGTACTTCAATGTAATAAAATATAAAATATAGCAAAATATATATAACACAATTTTCTAAAAAAAAATCTAGTTGTCATATCAGCATCCGTAAGATATCTTAACTTTGAAATGGCATAAGAACCTAATTTTTGCTTTAAAATGATCAAGAAACTCTACTCTGTAGAATGAATTAAGAATATAACTATCACTCAAAGGAAACCATATTAAAAAAACTCTCAAATTTGAAAATTTTAAAAATCCTAAAAAATATAAATTTATTTTATTGAAAATACACAAAATATTAAACTATCTAAAATACACTAATCCATTCTATAGATAATTATGTTATATGCATGGAAAATATTTTTAAGCCATTCCATCAAATAGTTCTTTTTTAATCTTACTTAGCCGTAAAAATCAAGTTTTGAGAAAAAGGAAATTAAAGTTGCAATTAAATGGGTGCGGCTGTGAAAGCGATTGTTACATAAATGCTTACAACTTCGTTAAAAATGCAAATATTTGTATGCTATTTTCTACACTGTGTTTAGAACGAATTGAATATTCAAAATAGATTTTAAAAAATCGAATTTTTTATTCCTGAGCCCCCTTAAAAAAAGACTGACTTATTTTAAAATTCTACAAGCAAACGACGGAGTCGTTTCAGATGCAGAGTAATATGTAAAGTTACGAATTTCATGACTATGATTTTATGCTTTAAAAAAGATACATTCTTTAAGAAAAGTACACAGACAAAAAAAGCTAAAAACATTAATTTACCAAGGAGATAATTTACTTATACGAATGCATTATAAGCTCATGAGTGTGGACAATTGGGGTATTGACTGACCGACAGTCTTATTTATTTCATAGGCATCCTGTATAGTTCAATTCATATTCTATACACACACACATGCCATAATAAATATCATTGCAAAATATGTTCAAGAATTTAAGGTTCGAGAATTTAAGAATTAAGATAGCGTTAAGGTTAAAAAATTGTTACGGAAAATATAGGATTAGCTATATGAAAAAAATCGAGGTTATTAGTAACCGATAGACCTTTTATCTTTTTAGATTTTTTTTAGTTCAATCTCTATACTGTATACAGTATACACACATATACAATGACAAATATTTTTGCAAAATATATTCAATAATTTAAAATTCAATAATTGAAGAATTAAGGCCGTGTTAAGGTTAAAAATTTCTTACGGAAAATGTGAAATTAGCTATATAAAAGAAAATCTTAGTCAACTTATTCGTAACCGATAGGCTTTTTATAATTATCTGAAAGAACCGCATTTTAGTACGATAATGAATGCCATGAGTTTATTCATCATTTTCTAACGTGAATAGTTACGACCATCAATTCAAAATGATTAATTAGGTCTAGCTCTTTTTCTATGACTTATATTCCAATTATGATACTTCACATATCACTGTATATATTTATATAACTGTAAAAATTTCTTTATCTTACTAAACGGACGTAAATGAACTCACTTCCACGAACGAATTTCACTCAGATTTTTGAATAATCTTGTGCTATAGCAAATTTTGTTTTTTGATGAGTTTTTTCATGTGATAAGATATTTATGCCAATAGCACTACTGTTGGTAAAGTGCACAACTATACAATTTAACCCTTTATCTACTGACAGTACTTATAAGTATCATTAAAATAACTTGTTATAAAATTCATTTAATACATCGATAGTTGAAATACAGCTTAAAATGACTTATAGATACACTAGTTTATCGTGTTCCAAGAGCGTTTTTGGTTACACAAAACAACAAGATTTTTTAAAAGGATAATTTCTTTTGCCTTTCCGCCCCACCAGTGGCTGAGAGGTTTTGCTCTCGAGGCTGGTAGACGGGAGGTGCTGGGTTCGAACACAATCGCGCCCGTCGGCGGAACCGTTTCGGAGTTTTCGTGGTTTTCTTCGAAACTTTGGATTTTCCATGAGTAAATACGGGTTAGGTTTCCTTGGAAAGACACCCACGGAGCGCACTCCCCTTAGGGCCTATGTTCCTCGAGTAGATAATCGGCCGTCTATAATCAAACCATCTTTTCAGCTTTCTTGGCTTTGGAGGGAAGGGGGGATTTTTCAATTCGGAAATATTTTTATTGTAAGAACATTATATTTGTACATTTCCTAATTCAACAAAATACTAAGAATAATATTTAAAGAAAAGATTTGAGTGGGATTATAAATATTGAAAAAAATCCCTATAAATTCAAATTTAATTAAACCTTCTAAATCCTCCAGTCCTTCTAAAGTTCTTCTAAAATTTCTTAAATGATTATGTAAATCTTTTAATGTAGTTTAAACAATTCACGAAAAATGCATTAGAAGATAAAATTTTCATCACTTCGTAATTCAGTACATAAAGGGTTAAACTGAGTTCCGACGAACGAATTTCCCACATATCTTCAGAATAATCTTCTGTCTGGAGCAATTTTATGTTTTAATAAAAATTTCAGTTGGTATGTTTTTCTTTGTAGTAATATTCCTGGTTAGAAATTGTATAACTACGCAATATAAACTCAGTTCCCAATAACGCATATAGCTCTAATCTTTAGAATAAACTTCTGTCATGTTCAGTTTTATCTTTTGATTAAAAAAAATCACGACAATGAGTGTTAATGTTTTTAGCTACCTTGGTGTTAAATTGCGTTTGTACGAAATGTAATCTTATTTCTCAAACACAAATTACATCTAATTTTTCAGAATAAGCTAATGAAAAGATCAAATTTATATATTTATAAAACAATAATTTCCACATTTTAGTGCGCTGTAGTTTAATAAAAGGCAGAGTTAATTTATTTTTTAATTTATGCTATTTAATAAATTAGGATTAATACCTTATTTTGTACTAACGTGCCGGAGTGTTAAGTAAGATGTCAGGATATTTTTACAGCGATTACAAATTTTAGTTCAAAATAGGAGCGACAGATGGCACTGCAAACAATAGGAGCAAAAACAATAGGCGCCTGATTTCCTGATAACTCATGCAAGAACTTTTTTAATAGTTGTTACTTATTTGCAAATTATTGAATTTTAATTTTTTTTAGTAGTTTTTTTTATTTTAAGTTTATTTTAAGATACCCGGTATGTGCTCATATGAATTATTTTGGTGCTAGAAACATGCTTGATATTTTTCTTTTAACATATTTCATGAAAGTCCGCACTAGCATGGAAAGATTTTATATGAAATCATTTACCGTATGAAACGATTTGTATTTATTAAACATAGCACCATTATTTGCTTATGCAGATTTGCATGCAAATGCATTAATTTTAAATCACACTTTAGTTAAAAATCTCAGTCGTAGTGACCAAGGTCGCAATGGACTTGATTTTTTTTTTTTTTTTTAAATAATCGCTAAATTTAAATACACGAATTCTGAGTATTTTTTTCTTTTTAATCCATTATATTTAATAAACGGATTTAATAGTTTAAAATACTTATAGACGAAAATAATCAAAGAAAAATTCGCATTTAGCTTTTGTATTTTAAATTTATTATATATGTTTTTTAATTCTATCGTATTTCGCTGTGGTTTTCATTTAATATATAAATACTGAAAGATTTGTTAAGGGGTTTGAATACTCAACTAATACATCAATAAAATAAAATTAGAACAAATAAACATACAAAATGTAGTAGAATATTAAATTAGGTGCAATGTTCCCTGAGGACACGTTTATTTCATTAAGAGGAGTAAGATTTGTGCATCTAGTCTTCTCGACATTAACAATACATTACTACAATGCCTGCAATTGCAAAATGTTCCTTTTACCATAAATAGTATTAATGTCTACAGCATATTTATTTCCAGATTCTAAAAACCTTGTACATAGTGAATGTAATGGAATATATTGGAAAATACATAGTATTAAATTTAGAATAGTAATTAATATTAAAAGAACTATTTAATCTTTTCAAAATATAAAATGAGTTTAAATAATGAACTACGATACAAACATATCATACTTATTCATTTCTAGGAAAAATATATTATGAACAGTTTCAAACACATTTTATATTTAATGATTGTTTTGAATAAACTAAAATTATAAAACAAATTCTGTTTCTTCTACTTCATCGTACTAAATTCATATGTACTTTTAAAAAAGGCATTTTTTTTAATATACGAAAGTATAATATAGCGTCCAACAAAAATATACAATAACGTCTATCGAATTACCCATAATTCCGAAAAACATTCTCAGTCCTTAGAAGCCTCAGAAACCAATATATTTTTGCATTCTTCTATCTTCAATTGAAGAAAGTATTGTTATCGAAATGTTTCTCAACTTCCGATTTTCGACGGATTTACACGTTTTAGGGGTCAGAGATCCCGAACATCAAGTTTTTGCAATGTGTTTGTCTGCCCGTGTATGTGTCATAGTGTCCATGTGTCTGTTGTATGTGTGTCATCTTTGTATCATCGAAAAATGTCTGAAGTTATGTATGGAATTGAAGAAAATTTCATACATATGTGTTTGGCTATGGCCAGCAGGTCGTACGTGAATTTGATAATATTCCGCCCCGCCGTAATGGGGCGCTGTAATAGCATTCTTTGTGCTATTTTCGTTATTGTATCAGTGAAAAGTGTACGAAGTTATACATAAAATTTAAACAAACTTCATACATACTAGCCGCCCTTGGCGACCAGTTTGGTCTCCCTTAAAATTAATGTTAGGGAAAGCATGCTAAGCATTCCCAGCAAAGAGGAAATTGCTAGCCAGGAGCAAGATAGATGCTGGCAATGATGCAGAGATGGCAAGGATGGCAATGATAAGAGTTATTTTTATCAACCCGCGGCAATTTAATGAATTTGAACATAAATCTAAAATGAATATTTTAACACAATTTAAGCTGTGAAGCTAATTTTTTTTTTTTTTGAAACTGTAAATAATATAGTACCACTGCCACGAACAAAATAAATGAATAAATAAATAAATTCTTTATTTCAACATATTTTTTTTCTCTCCTTAAATCTGGTTTTACTAAGTTACAAATGATTTCGGTTTTCATAATTTACACAGTTGAGAGTCAATCAGCGTATAAAATATATAGGATTTATATACAATACAATAATCTATACAAGTTTAATGATTGGGAACGCAAATCACAAAAGAAATAAACTTGAAATAGTGCAATTAGAGCTTTAAAAAAAGTGCATTCGTAGAATACACTGAAAGTACTTGCTCATGTCAGATCACGGACACCAAATAGCACCGAGCGCGGTTAGTACTTGGGAGGGTGACCACATAGAAACCGCTGCAATTTCAAATATTTCTATTGGCACTTCTATCGGACCATAATTCTATAATACTTTTCTATAAGGTTTATTTATAGAATTTTATAAGAAATTTTTGTAAGGGAAAGTGCTGCCCCAGTAAAGGAATAGCAGTAGGATAGGTGCTAGCACTGTAGGAAATGTGCCGGATTGAAGTAATGTGATGGCATACCAATGCTGGCCTACTGTTGGCCATCACTGATGGGCCAGCTGCATTCCGCACGGACACATTTGTACTGGATTAAGTAATGGCACCATTGTACTTTATCGCTGCTGGCAGTGCTGGCTGCCATCTCTTTTCCAGCTCATGGCCCACTGTTTCTTTCTTTGCTGGGTTGTATCATGTTAATGTTATTCATAATTTAATTTGCTTGGACTTCTTTAATATAATTAACATAATCCCTTAAGCTAATATTAGTTTTTGTTTTATTAAAATATCTCAATTTGTTGATATTTTTGCAAACAAGTGAACTCTATTGGTTTACAGTGGAAGTCTATGGTAATTTGGCGAAATATTAGATATATCACCAAGTTGGCGTCACTTTTAGAGACTAACTTTACCCGCCAAATTTCGCGATATATTGCCACGTTGGTGACAAACTTGACGGTATTTGGTGACAGAACAGTGTCCCCCTAAGGTAATCCCCCTTATAGTTATGGAAATGCATTAAATGCTGTTCAATAAACAATGAGGTGCGTTTCCTTCGGGCGTTGACGTTAAACAATTAACAAATAATCGCGATTTCTGCTGACAGCTATTGTGAAATATAATCAACAAACAAAGACATTAAAACAATCAAGCTAAGTAAATTGTTTTTCATGTGTCGAATGTGATTTATAAAAGTAATTATCAAAATTGCTTATGATCTGAAGGAAGGAAGTGAAAGTGAAAAGTGATTGCACAATCGTAAACAGACATTTTATTATAAACATTTCGCGATACTCAAGAACTATAGACATTGATAGACTCTTATTTTAAATTAATATAAATATAAATATTGATACAAATAATTTGTTATTCTGATTTATGGCAATAATTTCCTGTTTTTTTATTGCTGATAATATTTTATACATGTTTTCTCTATTTTTCACTTGTATCCCAAACTCTCCAACGGAGAGATGTATCTTAAAGCTTTTATTAAATATTAATTTTTCTGTCTATTTAAACGTTTCCGGACAAATTTAAGATTTACAAGTCACACAAAAAACATGTGTCTTTTAAATGACATGACCATCACACGATCACTAGATGTGGATAAATCAGAAATATAGGAGAAGATCAAGACATAATTACCCTTACCGACGTGTGTTACCAGATGATATACGGATATACATAAATACAAGGTAAGCTCAATTTATCTTACCTATGTTTTATATTGAGAAATAGATAATTGATTTTTTGAGGATAAAACCGAACATCACGCAATTACTGATAGCAAAGTTTAAATATTGCTATCAATTTCTGTGCCACGTACGGTAGCGTAATATATATATAGAAAGAGAGATATTTTTGATTATGTACGTCAGGTTCTAGTTGAAAATGAGGATTTTCCCGTGGAAGGGGGCGCTGCGATTAGCGATTTTTTCGTAGATTTGCTGTACATCGACTGCTCATTCAGCGAAGAACTTATCTCGTATAGCTAACCTCTAGTGATTTTCAAGCAGCTGATGTACAACATAATAACGAAAAATATTGTTTTTATTAAACATTATAATGAAGATTAATTCGTTTTTACTCGGACTAGTAAAAAGGAGCAGTAATATAAGATGTAAATCAAAGTCTGTGTAGTATTGAAGGAATAACACTGAAGTATTAACAAGCATAGAAGCGTTTTGAAATAGCAACATGTATGAGAATGAAGAAGGTTTTATGATAGGGGAGATCGGGGCTAGTTGGCTACAGGGGTAAGTAGGCGCAGTCCTCATAAATCGCCTGTTTGTGGACAGATTGCGCAACCAGTCACAGAGTACCTTTCTTCTTGCTTTTTACAATCCTCACCGTAGTTGTGTAGCATTATCTACGTGCAGTGGACATTTATTACGATTTTTTTGTTTTTTGCACTCATAAGTAATTTTCCGTTGCTTCATCCTTTTTCTAATTTCTAATACTAATCTTAATAACTGCGATTTCACTTGTGCAGTTTTTCTTAGTTTATGATTAACTGTACCTGATACAGATTTAGCTTTATGCAACTATAGCACACATTTACTATATACCGGGTGTCCCAAAAAGGACTGACTGATTTTAAAATTCAATAACTTGCAAACGGTGACAGATATTTAAAAAATTCTTGCAGGAGGGTTATGCATAAGGTCAAAAGTTTTATTACAGTGATTTTCGATTTTAGTTCGAATTACAAACAATAGATGGCGCTGTAAGCAATAGTCGCTAAATACAGGCTCGAATTCTGGTCCTTTCTCTTGTTCCATGCTGAAAAAGGAGATGGAAACGTATTATCCGGGCCACGAAGTACCAAAAATCGAGCCTGAATTCAGCGTCTATTGATCGCAGTGCCATCTATTGTTTGTAATTCGAACTAAAATTGAAAATCACTGTAAAAAAACTTTTGACCTTATGCATAACTCTCCTGCAAGAATTTTTTAAATATCTGTCACCGTTTGCAAGTTATTGAATTTTAAAATCAGTCAGTCCTTTTTGGGACACCCGGTATTTAATATTGTAATACTTTAAGATGCATTAAAGACAAGGCTCAAAATGTACCTGAGCAAACCGGAACGCTATTCTATATCGTGAAATTATGAGAAATATTTCTCCAGCTCGTGAAAATATAGTAAATATCTTCCTGATTCGTGAAATTATGATAAATAATGCTCAGGTTCGTTAAATCATGGTAACTATATCGTTCCGGTTTGAGCAATTTTTACAACATATTGTTACAGTTAATGAAAAACATTAATGTTTCCATTCCTGTTCAGGTTCATGTGAAAAAATGCATAGAATGTGCTGTGATGCATTTAACATCACTATTATAAGTCACCACCCATGCGACTTAACCCTCTCGCTGTGTAATTTTTTTTTTTCAAAATAGGTTCAAAAATTGTGCATTTTTTTTAATTACATATTTCAAATCTATATATATTTTAGAGTTTAAATATGTAGAATTTCTGTAAAAGAGTTTTTTTAAACCCAAAGCTTAATCAGTAATTAAACATTTTGTTCTGATAATGGACTGTAAACGTTTAATTTCTTTTTAATTGATTTTATTCTCGCGCAGAAACTGCACAGCATACTTACACAAACATAAAACTTGACTAATTTGAATTAATTGTAAAATATAATTAATATCCATCGCGTAGTTTGGATGGAGTGTTTTGATACGTGTTGATTCTTTGACGATCAACAGCTTAATAACAACCTTTTTTACAGACTGCTCGCTCGGGGGAGCTGGATATACTTTCAGAACGGAACATGCCGCCCGGGGATGAAATATTTCAGCAATTAATATAAACATAATACAATACATAACTGATTAACATTACAAATGATACTAAAATACAAAATACTTAACATACAAAAAACAATCAGGATAAATACTTTAAAATAATATATATAAGAAATACAATGATGCATAAACATTAGTTAAGAGTCCTGAATAGGCAACAAGCATACTTTGGAAATGCCTCTTAAAAATATACCACATGCAGTTTTGACTTTGACTGCACGAACACTGTTTTCCTTGCCTGGAATTATTTCCATAATCCGGGAAAGAGCCCACTTACATTGTGGGAGATTTTCTTCTTTTAATAACACTGGAGATCCTAGCTTAATGTTTTCATTTGTAAATTGCCATTTACCGCGCTGCTGCAAGTGATTTAAGTAGTCAATAGAGCAACGTTTAACAAATTCATTGAACATATATGGTAATTAATTGCCAATGGGTTAATCTATTGTCAGAAATATTCATAATATTAGTCTCTGGAATACTATTAATGGGTCTGCCTATTAAAAAATGCCCTAGCGTGTGTTATAACTTAATTTTATAAATGCCTCTTCGCTTTTGTGGCAAAAATACTTTTGCTGCACTTTTCCAACTTCCAGCAATGTAAATGAAAAATGTTATATGGTCTGCATTTGTATCTGCACAAAATATCTCGAAGAGAGGTTTGCACTTAGCATTAAAATGGATAAAATTCAAAATTTGTATTATAATTTTTAAATTATTAAGTTTTGGTGTAAAAGCTTTTGACACTAAATTTTCTCTCTATGGAAAACACAATACATAAGAAGCATTTCAAGATTATCATCCTTATCAATTTTAAATACATTTATTCTACATTACAATAGATTTTATCTGTTTTCCCTTTCACAATATCCGTTAACTGAGGCTTTGCGAACCAGATTGGACTATCCCACAATTTTGTGAAAATGATTTTGAAGTGTCGAAGCATTGTTTTCCATGTTATATTAACTACATTATGTATTTTAATAATTTTTAATCTATTCAACTCATATAAACATAGATAGTTTAATAGATTGCCCAATTTATAATATATATATATATATCAAGCTGACCCTGCCAACTTAATAACCATATGCTGAGAATGCCATGCTATCCAAATAACCATATGCTATCAAAAGTTTGACAAAAATTTGTTCCAAATTTTCGAAAGCTTTTTTGTCAAAATCACGGCTGGCGAGGTTGGCTCACTGTGGTTCTCAACACCTTAATTGTCTTCCATGTAAATTTAAAAATTTAAAAAAATATATCTGTTCATGTAAATTTATTTTTGGCGTAGAAAGACTGTAGTAGAGTCATACTCGGATATTCACCAATTTCCTTTTCTAATTATATTTAAGATTTATAAATTTTATAACGTAGGTGATATCTCGTTTTGATATTTCATATATTTTTTAGGTTAAATATGTTCAAAACAATCATATTTATATCTGCATTGTTACATCGGAAATCCGACAGCTTCAGAAATCCAGAATCAAAGTCATCTTTCCCCAGCCTTTTTTTTTTTACATTTCAAACTTACGGTAGAAAGAAAAATAGCAATTGTTTGGGATTTAAAGCTTCGAGATCTAAAGCGCGATGGATTAGCGGACAGCGAGATTGCTGACTCTGTGCAAAACAGATAATGCTAGCAAGAACGCTGAGAAACGAGGACGATGAAAGAACTTGCAGAAGAAAAGTTATAGCAGGAAAAATTCCATAAATTTCTCTGGAAAATTAACATCTGCTTTAGAAAAACAAGACTGCATTTCCGATATCAATATTCTTCACTTCCATAAAATCTAAGAAAAACTTGTTCAAGAACGACGAAAAAAACTAAATCAAATAAAATCGACATCGATGTTAGGAAATTACACTAGAAGAAATGACTTCATTGTTTATTAGAATTTTATATGTAACACGGTTATACCGATTAAAATATATTTTTTAAATATTTAAGTTTCTCTTTTTTTATAAAAATAAATACCACTTGGCTATGAATTAAGTTTATTAATAATGGCACCATGAAGAATTTCGGGAGTACTTTTGATATTCTTTCAGATATCCGGAATTTTAAAAAATGCGGCTTAGTGTCGGTCTCGACGATGTCGGATTTTCCAGATTCTACTATATTGTTAAGTAGTTTTACATATAAAAGATTCTTCATGTGACATATAGTAAAGCGAATATAAGTAGAAAATTCATTTAATTAACACGTTCACGCCGGCGCGGTGGGTCCCACTCGACTGTCTCAGAACTGACACGTCTCCGGCTTTTTGGATACCAGTATTTTAATACAGAATATGTTGTTTTATTTAATTAGAACAATTGGGAGATTTAAAGGAACAACATTTCCTCTAAAATAACAATGGTGTGTAAAAAGCCGGCGACTTGGTAACTCTGAGACAATCGAGTGTGACCCACTGCGCCGGCGTGAACATGTTAATAATCGAAAGTGTTACGAAGAATTATAAAAAACGAATAACACGGAAAAATTTAAGAGATTTCTAATACTACAAAACAAAACCATTGAAAAAGTTAAAATTATTTAAAACATTATTCAAATAATTATCTGGTGTAGGTACTAATTTAAACCGTTGACTATGAAAAAATTTAAAATTCAATTAAAAATTTTGAATTTTTAAATTTTGCTTGTATTCTATTTACTTTTAGTCTCCAACATTTCTTTTCTTAAAACAAAGGAGAAACAAAGCGAATTGATACCAAATGGAGAAGTAAAAAATTTGGAATTTCCCTCCTAAAAAGTAAAATTGCACCCCGGTGGGGCGAACGCCCAACACTGGGAACCACTGGTATAGAGAAAATTTTATCAGAAAAAATAAACACACGAAATGTAGGGAATATTAAATTAAGGCAAGATTGCCAGTGGGAACATGTTCATTTAATTAGAATGAGCTTGGTTTGTGCATGTCGTCTTCTCGACACTAACAGCAATTTATTACTATGCTTGTATTAGTGGATAGAATGTTCACTTTTCCATAAATAGTATTAATGAATGAAGTATATTTATTTCCAAACATATATTATGTTTTTAAAAATGTTCTACTTTCTAAAAGCAGCAGCATAATTTAGTAAATAAAGTCGTAAATAAAAAATATATATATATTAGTAATTTCTTAAAAATTAATGTATTCTTTAACTAATTGCATTTTTAATATATTTCATATTACAATCGTAATTTTTAAACTCCAATTTTGTACAATCATTATATAACCCACTATAACTATTATATAATACACGTTTTATGGAAAACATTATAAATATAAATCATAAATGTACAGTTTAAAAAAAGTAAAAATATTTCCTAATCTAAGAAAATACAGAGTGTTTCATAAAAGATGGACAAAACTTTAAAATGTGATAGTACGCATCCAAACAAACAGCTTTCATCAAAAAATGCATGGTCTGAATTAAAAAGTAAAGGTGCTAGAGGGCGCCGAAAGTGATTTTGTTATACAAAGCAAAAACACACAAAGAATGATTAAGTGACAAAAGTAAGGTGGGAAATCCCTCTCCGTACAATCGTTGAGCGTCCAAGCCATTTTCATTTGCAGTTCCGTAGATAAAATGCATATCAGCGTTTTCCCTATTAGTGAGTGCAACATCTTCCGATAGCTCCTACCGCGATTGACATTGGCATACTCGGATCACCAGCTTTTATTTATTAATCTAGGCGAAATTTTGCATACGCGTTCTTCTTTTTCCCCATATTGCTTTTGCATGGTATTAGCGTAGTTCTTCTCCCCATAACTCGCAACAGGAATGGAGATTTAACTTTTGCATGAACCAAATTTCCAAATGCGCGAGCACATTTGCGTTTTATTTTCGACCGTACATTCTTTGATGAAAGTTGTTTGTTTGGATGTGTATATCACCTCTTAAAGTTTTGCCCATGTTTTATGAAACACCCTGTATGTTATAAATACAAACGAAATTATACAGTTATTCCTGATTATAAGCATGATTCCGTAAAGAGGCCTTTATCATTAAAAACTGCAGAAACTGATATATTTTCGAGATTTAAAGAATCATTTAATAAAATCACCTTCTTTTGCTGCCACGGATGTTCGGAAACGTTTCCGAGTGCTAAGTGTATTAAAAAGTTTTATCAAACTGGAATATCGGTTTTTATGAAGCTAGCAGTTCTCAGTAAAACATTTTCTGCTTCGTAATTGAAATTATACATGCAAGAGAAACAGTGAGGTAAGCATGAAAATGTTTACTTCAGGACTGATAAAATTCGAAAAACTTATATTCCACGTAGAGTAAACAGATAATTACACTATAAAAACAACTTGGAAACGTTTCCAAAAATCAGTGATGTTTTCTGTAAAACATGATTATACATTAAAATGTTTACTTGAAAATTGAAAACCTTCGAAAAAATTTTTATTCCGCGTTGAGAAAACAGATAATTACAATGTAAAAATTTCTTGGAAACGTTTCCAATATCAGTGATGTTTGTCTGTAAAACATGTTTGTCGGACATGAAAATGTTTATTTGAAAATTAATAACATTCGAAAAACTTTTATTGCACATTGAGAAAACAGATAATTATACTGTAAAAAATACTCGGAAACGTTTCCAAAAATCAGTGATGTTTGTCTGTAAAACATATTTGTCGAACATGAAGATGTTTCCATCACAATTTATAACATTCGAAAAACTTATATTCCGCGTTGAGAAAAGCGCATAATTACACTGTAAAAACTTATTGGAAACGTTTCCAATATCCTTGATGTTTGTTTGTAAAACATGTTTGCAGGACATGAAAATGTATCCTTGAAAATTGATAACATACAAAAAACTTTTATTCGGCATTGAGAAAACGGATAATTACCCTGTAAAAACTACTCGTATACATTTACAAAAAGCAGTGATGTTTTTCTGCAAAACATTGTTGATGAACATAAAAATGTTTACTTGAGAACTGTTACTCGTAACATTCGAAAAACTTATATTCCGCATTGAGAAAACGGATAATTACTACTTGGAAATGTTGCCAAAAAGCAGTGGTGTCTGTCTATAGAAAATGTTTGTTAAACATGAAAATGTTTCCTTCAGAATTAATAATATTAGAAAAAAAAATTATTCCGCGTTGGGAAAACAGATAATTACACTGTAAAAAATTCTTTAAAACGTTTCCAATATCAGTGATGTTTGTGTTTGTAAAAGCTTATTTCGTCTGTCAAACATATTTGTTGGACATGAAAATGTTTCCTGGAAAATTTGTAACGTTCGAAAAACTTTTATTCCACATTGAGAAAACGAATAATTACACTCAAAAAACTACTCGGAAACGTTTCTAAAAATCAGTGATGTTTTCTATAAAACATGTTTAATGAACATAAAAATGTTTACTTTAGAATTGATACTCGTAAAATTAGAAAAACTTATATTCCGCATTGAGAAAACGAATAATTGCACTATTAAAAACTACTCGGAAATGTTTTCGAAAATCAGTGATGTTTTTCTGCAAAACATGTTTGATGAACATGGAAATGTTTACTTGATAATTGATAACATTCCAAAAAATGCCTATTTCGCTTTAAGAAAACGGATAATTAGACTTGGGCAACGTATACGATTCATTCTGCGGGATCTCGGTTTGTTTGTTCCAGGCTGACATCGCTCCAACGAAATTCCCGTTTCGATCCCCTCTGCTTTTGGCATTGTACACCGAACGTGCTAAGCACGCACCAGTCTGCATCCTTCCAAACAAATTTCGAATGAATCTAATATCTTTCGTAAAGAATTTCTGGTTTCGGTTCCCGCTGACTACTACAGCAGACAACGTGAGTGATACGCACGTTCTGGTTTCTTTGCCGTTATTAGTGCCTATAAAACTTGTTTGTTGGACATAAAAATGCTTACTTGAGAATTGATAGCATTCGAAAAATTTATATTCCGCTTTGAGAAAACGGATAATTACGCTATAAAAAATACTAGGAAACGTTTCCAAAATTCAGTGCAAGATAAAGAAACTTTGTTTTTACTGTCTCTTTGAATCGCGAAAATATATTGGTTGCTCTGGCTTCTGAGGTTAATGAACGCTTTTCAGAAACCCGAGTTATTCGGAAGTGGTTATTGTATATTTTTGTTCTTTATTATATTACATTTTTATAGAAACAATTGTCATTTTTCTCGGTAAATTCAGCACCTTTATGCGTTGTCTAAGAGGTGCAATGATAATACGGAATCTGATTTACATTTTTTTTTAAATTACTGATTTATTATTTAGGTGAAAATAAAAAAAAATGAAATTTTACTAAATGCTCTATACAAAATGTTGTGAAATCAAAAACTAAACAATAATTAAAATAAGATTATAACAATCGACGTTTCGGTCATCATCTATGAGCATCTTTAGGAAAAAGTTGTTGCACTGCTTTAAAGTTTTAACCCTTTAAGTGTCCTTCATAACTTTTCATGTATGTTTAATGATGCATAAAATAATAGCTATAAAAAGTATATGTATGAGGATTTGTTTATGATTACCTTACTTTTTTATTTATCTTATGCACTGCAAAAAATAACATTAATATAAACTTTGCGTTAAATCAGCCCTTCAATTCAAAATTTCCGTGACGGAAAAACACAATTAGGACGCTTACAGGGTATTAAAGATCAAATCCAAGCTTTTTTGAATTTGAAAAGTTCGTTAGGTTTCAAATCGATTATAGGTTCAACTGGTCGTATGAAAGAGAATTTGATGTGGCTAATCCAACTATCGGACAAAAACATGTGATTTTTTATTTTCATTTTAAAATTGAACTTTTCATAGTGTAAATCTCCAGCTCTTTTACTGTTACAGATTTATATTTTTAGTTATATAATTTATGGAACTAAAACACACAATTATATTTATATGAAATCATGATTTTTAATATTATAATACAGGGTGAGTACAAATGATGAACACGATTTAAAAAAAAATCATATTTTCGAAACTACTGCACATATTACGAGTAGTTTGGCGATTTATATAACTTGGCGAAATTGGTCGACGGGATAATCAAGTAGTACCGCAGCGGATTTGGCGTTAAAATTCCCTAATCAGAGAGAAATGAATAGAAATCCGTTTATAGGGAGATCGCCACTGTTTTTTAAAATATATTTCAATCTTTCGAAATTTTTTTAAAGCCGATCAAATTAGCGTGCATTTAGAGTCTGCGGAATCTGGACGGGGGTTGGCGAGCGTAGCTCGTAGGGGGCCGAGCCCCCTAGTTTTACAAAAAAAAAAACCTAACATCAGATTTATTAAAACAGTTGTATTTAAAAATCTATCTAAAATTCAGTTTGTTTTTATTTATGTTGCTTTGGATATCTTCAGGTATTACCGAAGATAATTAGTGGAGAGAAGAAAATTTCTGATATAGAATTCCGGACATAAAGGCTTAAAAGGAAAATAATTTTTCCGTAAGGAACTAAAATATGACATTTCATATTCATTTTTCTTTTACCGGGTGTCCCAAAAATGACTGATGGATTTTAAAATTGAATAACTTGCAAATGGTGACAGATATCTAAACAATTTTTGCAGGAGGGTTATATAAGATGTCAGGAGTTTTTATGCTGCGATTCGCAATTTTAGTTACAAATAGCAGCGATAGATGGCGCTGCGAGCAATAGGCGCCAAATCCAGGCTCGAATTTTCGGCCTCTTTCTTCTCCCATGCGAAAAAAGGAGATTAAAATGTTTTGAATGGATTCCGAAGTAGCAAAAATCGGGACTGGAATTAGCACATATTTCTCGCAGCGCCATCTATTGTTTCAAATTCGAACTAAAATAAAGAATCACAGTAAGAAAATTCCTGACATCATACATGACCCTCCTGCAAGAATTTTTTAAATATCTGTCACCGTTTGCAAGTTATTGAATTTTAAAATACTTCATTTTTGGGATTCCCGGTACTTACTTATTACTGCATATATTACTACGTATTATTCTGGCTGTGTTTTTGGCTACATAAACAATGTCTTTGACACTGCCAGAACTTAAAGAACGCATTTGCGCAGCATTCAGAATCATTGACAGAGTGATGCTACAAAATGTTTGGAAAGAACTGGATTAGAGATTGGACGTATGCCATGTAACAAGAGGGTCACACATCGAACATTTGTAACTGAAAGAAACATGGTATATTTCTCTTTAAATTCATGTACCATTTATTGTAATATGTGCAGTAGTTTAGAAAATATATTTGAAATTATAATTTTGAAATTATATTTCAATCCTTCACATTTCGTAAAATTTTAGCAGATTTTCAGCGAAATTCTTGATAGTTTGTGCACGTTTCATTGAACCACTTCTGGCACCTTGTGTATTGTATCCAGTAATCCTTTTCGGTTGTGGTATTATATTCTTCTCCACAACCAATACAGTGATCCTCAACCAATTCCATCACCTCTAAATCTGTAGAATCTAATAATTTCAATCATATTTCATCTTCTTCACTGCTGGAAGTGTCGTGTTTTTGTTTTTTTCTCGCTTTTATTTTAGACCTTTTCGCGGTTTTAAGTTTATTTATCAACTTTATTTGTTTCTGGGATGAACGTTCCCAAAGTTTTTTAATATTTTCTGAAGCAAAAGTACATCGTTAGGCCCTATTATATTATTATTACCGAAAAATTTATATTATTTAATATTTAAATAATTATATCAATTAATATAATTATAAACATAAAAATTGTGTAATTATCTTAAAAATAATTATATTTAGTTAAAATCCTCACTCCGTATAATTTTAAATTATTGATTATAGGTGGCCATCTCCCCTCGATTTTCCGTGGCCATCTATCCTAAAATTGATGGACAGATTACCACCCAATTTAAAGTGCAACTCCTCTATTGTACGTCTTCGTTTTAGACTTAAAAGTAAAGATTGGATTACATACGTGCTTTAAAAGTCCTTACAGTAAAAAAAAAAAAAAAAAAAAAAAAAAAAAAAAAAAAAAAATGTAACATACTTAATGCAAAACATTCAGATACCTAACTCAACAAAAATATCCAACCACTAAATTAACTAAACATTAAAATTATACTTTATTTTTATAATCGAAAAACACAACTGTACGTCGCAATGAATGAACACGTTGAACTATTTCTTACGCAAAAGTTTATGCTACAATCTATGATATCGTTTTTGAAATATTTAGATTAGCCACCTCTCCTCTATGGCCATCTATCCTAGAATTACCCTAAGTTAGATGAAAAAAAATATTTTCTTTGTATATCGTGTGGGGTATTATACGAAAGCTTTCGTAATGCATAACTGAAAGCTTTCATTTAATAAAGAAGAGCATGGTTTCTCCGTTGTGTTTTTCCGACATTTTAAGTGATTTATTATTATGCATGTATTTGAGAGCAAAATGTTGTTTTTATCAGAAAATGTATTAATCCTTAGAGTATACAAGACTTCCAGATACATAAAATATTTTTTTAATGTTTGTATGTTGTAGACAAATTCATATACTTAATTTTATGACGTCATTAATGTAAAAAATTGTATTTAGTATTAAACATAATACGTAACTGGCGAGCGTCGCCCATTACGCTCGTCGCTTTTTCTAAACAAGTCTTAAATTGCTATGAATTTTTTCCAAAAAACGAACTCCCGAATCAAAGGAATCTCTTACTATAATAATACTACAATAAGACTACCTTAGATTTTGTGCTCCATTGTCTTTGGCAGCGTACACTGTGCGTGCTGCACATGCTCCAGTTTGCTTGCTCTAGACAAGCCACTTTTCGTACGAACCTACTGTTAGGTGTAGAGAATTTTGACCGCTAGCCAGCGGGACCCCTTATTATAATAGGCCTCGAAATCATACGTAAATGTTCCAGAAAGGGAACCTCGAATATAACAAAGCTGGAATAAAACTAGCTATTTTCTCTCCAAGGCCATATTACGTTTCACCCTGTCACGTTACCAACTGGTTCAGATACACTTGAAACTTGTATTTGTATATATTTAATAAAACTTTTAAAAAAGGTACCGGGAGGGACATTCATGCTCTAAAGAATTGATCTTTTCATCTGAGCAGTCCCTTTAGGCTGTAAATAACTATTTTCTGTACAAAACTAAAGTCTGGGATCCCAATCAATCCGGTAGCTTACGAAATTCATTCTGCGAACGCTCAATTTATTTTCCCCAGACGAACATCTTAAGAACGAAATTCCTATTTCGGTCCCCGCTGCCTTTGTATACGTATACTGGCCATGTTACGCATGCACTAACCTGTGTCCTTCCAAATGAATCTCCCATACGTACGCTCTGGTTTGTTTGCTCTAGACGAAACTCTTCACGAACGTACCTGAGGTTTGGATTACCGCTGCCTCTGCAGCGTACACATTGAATTCTTCGCACGTTTCGGCCTGCATTCTTCCAAACAAACCTAAACCAAACTAACTCTTTTCTAACAGTTTTCTGATTTTGTTGAGTTCCCGCTGACTACGGCAATCATACACCGTGATTGTTACGCATGTTCCGTTTTGTTTGCTCGTGATGAGCCTCTTCACGCACTGACTTGATTTTGGCTTCCCCGCTGCCTTTGCATGAACACCTGGAGTTCTACGCACGCACTGGATGCCATCCCTTTTTTTCTCACCTTTTTGAAGAAAGATTAACTAGCCTGTTGCATAGTGTTTAGTTTTTAGGGTGTAAGGTACTATTTTCCGTACGAAACTAAAGTCTGGGTCCCCAATCCCTATGGCAGCACACAAAATTCATTCTGCGAACGCTCGGTCTGTTTGCTCCAGACGAACATCTTTCTGAACAAAATTCCTATTTCGCTCCCGGCTACCTTTGGTCGCGTACACTGGTCATGTTACGTAAAAACCGGTCTGTATCCTTCCAAAGGGACCTCTCATACACACGCCCCAGTTTGTTTGCTCTACACGAAACTCTTCACGTACGTAACTGAGCTTTGGATCCCGGCTGCCTCTGCAGCGTACACCGGGAGATCTACGCACGCACCCGCTGGTCTGCATCCTTCCAAACGAACCTCGAATCAAACTAGCCTCTTTTCTAACAGTTTTCTGGTTTGATTGGGTTTCAGCTGACTAAGGCAGCATACACCGTGATTACTACTTACGTTCCGATTTGTTTGCTCCAGATCAACATCTTCACAAACTTACTTGAGTTTTGGGTCCCCGCTACCTTTACATAAACACCTGGAGTATTACGCACGCACCAGACGCCATCCCTTCTTTATCTGAACACTTTGATGTAAGATTAACTAGCCTGTTTCATAGTGTTTAGTTTTTCATATGCAATTTTTAGGCAAAAAAGCTACTTTTTGTATATTATTCATGAACACTTTGTTTTAAAGTTTTCAGAGCTATTGAGTATATGCGAGTGTAATTTCGTTAACATATTTTATAGCAAGCATTTTAAGATAAATTTGAATTTTTGAATATTTTTTATTAAACAATGTATTGTTATTTTACTTTTTTATGAATTAAAAAATAAATATTGAAAATAACAAAATCTTTTTCACCTGTGCAGAATAAATGCACTTAGTTGCAATATATTATCTACTACCATATTCTCTGCGTTTCTGAGAATTTTATTTAAAACTAACGCTGAATGTCCTTTAAAGTCTCTTTAAAATGAGAAAGATATACGATGGAATATCATAGTTAAATTTTATCAAACTTCTAAATTGCGCAAAAATTTGGTTGATAAAATTTCTTATATATTACTAAACCTCTCGGGAAAAGAAACCTTTGTGTCTGCGAAGGTTTTGCATAAATGTTGTAAAAAAGAATATCATATTCTAAAATTGAGTTTTTAAGGGCAACTTACTTGTTATCCTTTTCTTTATGAAACACAATACAATTTTCCCGAAAGTACTTTCAAGCGAAAAGTAGACTCCTTTTTTTTTAAATGTTTAAAAGCGTTTTTCTTTTAAGTTTTAAAAAGATATCGCCAAAAATTATTGTATTGGTTTGTTGTTAAAACGTGTTTCGACGTAAATTTTGCTTTCTTAAGGTAGTTTTTTTAATGCTTTAATTGTATTTCTTCAAGGATATTTTTTAAGAATTGAAAGAAGATTTCTGTTTAACGTTACTAAGATCATTACCATTAGTGTCACACGGTTTGTCGCTATGTACCTCATGGATATACCCTACAAAATCAATTTATTCAATAAAAATATTGGCAAGTGTCATATTGTTTCGAAGTGTCCGCACTCGAGAGAACCCTCCCAGATCAAGTGTACCTGTTTTGCAGTTATAATAAATATAGGTCTAAGTTGTGTATGCGTGTTTATTTGCAGGGTACAAGCCAATGGTGACAACTTTTCGAAAATATCGGATGGGCTCAAAAATGTTTGAATAAAATAAAACATACAGTTTTTTCCCTCTTAATGCGAGTGTGTGGAGATAGGGGAAAGAGAAAATGACTAAAGACAATAATTCGGAGCGAAAATTATGGTTTTTATAAGTTAAACATTAACTTATTAAAATGTAGTTAAAATTTAATAAACAACTTTAATAAATTATATTCTCAAATTCTTCCTTAGAAATACATTAATATTTATTACAAATACCATAAAAATTGCTAACTATGGAAAGTGCAAAAAACTAAATGTCAAGAAAAATATACATTTTTGTCATCTAAGGACTTTATGGATTTAAGACAATAAACATTTTTTTTTTGAAAATATTTTTTTTTGAGAAAAATTTAACTATACATCCGCTGATTTCAGTGCTCCTCTATGTCTAATTGATGTCCTTACTATTTTTCAAACAAAATTATTTTGAGAACGTCAATAAAACCAAATTTTATTTCTGTGATTAAATAAATAAATAACGAGATAAATGTATAAAAATCGGGTAGGCGGAGAGATAAAATTATTGGGTGGGCTCGCGCTCCCACGGTCCTATATAAGTTGGGACCAGTGTACAAGCCCAACCTGAGGGGACGGCCGGCAAGATAGACCGGTGTTCCTGTGATTGACTGTTACCTCACGAGCATGAAAAGAAATGTGAGAGCTAAGTACGCTGCACGGCTATTTCTTTTTGCCAAACGCTGAGATTGCTAGAACGACGATTCGATGTCAGTATGTAAACCCGTGAAAGAAGGCCAAAGTGGTGTCTTCCGTAGTGATAGCGTTGTCGCCGTGCGACCCCTTCCAGATCCATTGGGGGGTGGGGGGCAGCCAGTAGTGGCTGCGGATACCTATCAACTGTCTTACAGCCCTACCAGGGGAAGAGAGGTTCTGCTCTCCAAGCTGGTAGACGAGAGTTGCTAAGTTCAAACCCAATCGTGCCCGTCGAGGTAATCGTTCGAAGTTTTCCGTGGTTTTCTTCGAACTTTGGATATCTTTGCGTACATACGGGTTAGGTTCCCATAAAAATACCCCAACGGAAGCCACTCCTCCTCGGGTCTATATCCCTCGTGCATATAATCGGCAGTTGTAAAAACAACACAACACAACACACTCAATTGTCTTACAATTTCTATAGGGTATAGGTGCAGATTTACAGTCGCCAGTCGCCTCGTGGCGACTAAATTTTTTGCTGCGGCGATTAAGTTTCAGTGTCTTAGTCGCCAGAGATCAATTTCCACTGTTCCTAATCCCCGTCGCGGAATTTGTCTTATTTTTTCTTTTGCAAATAGAAAAGCACCTGTTCTTTTCACTGGCCGAGATCAAGTATGACCTTAATAAAATGTCAGGGAATTTTTGCGATCTCAGTTACCGTCGTGAACGCTGCCCCTGCGATGTACTGCTTTCTTGCCGAAAATTATGTTCTAATATAATTCTGAGAATGACCGCTATAACGGCTTTACCGTTATATATTCATTATTCCTCCTTTCCCCTCAAAAAAAATCAACTTTTAACTTTACTGGTTTAGTATAAATTGTCATTATTCTCCCCCCCCCCCTTCAAATAAAATATTTAGTTTAAGTTTGACATTTTAGAGTTAATTTCATATGTCTTTAGTCATTCTTCCCCCCCCCCCCTCTCACTACTGTAAGTTTCGCTTTTACTTTTTAAAGTTCTTTTCAAATGCAGACATCATTTATCTCGGTTCCTTTTTCTGTCTTTCAAAGTCACATGATAGAAAAAGATCTTAACCGCAGTTATTTTCCATTGAAATAAAGTAAAAGAATAAAATACAAATGAATCTCTTTTCGCTTTGCAGCCAACGTTATCTAATGCATATTTTCCCAGCCTCTGGGCTTGCATTAGTATTCAATTCTCACCCTTGTACTCTGTCGGATACAAACCATATGCCCATTGCTGACTAATTTGCAGCTGCAGTTAGATCTGTAACATGCATATAAAAATCACGTGTTCCTTTCTTTAACCACTTTCCCTTACCGCAAGAATGTTAGGACACGTGTAACCATAAATAGCTCGCCATGGCGTAAGTTTGAATTCTATGTAATACTTCGAGATGCCTCTGATTCCTTTGTCCACGCCACCAATATTCATCGCCAATACAGTACAGATGTTGCTATTCATCTCGCCAATGAGTGAGTGATTGTAATGAATATTTTACCACTACTGCCTCTGAACTTGAGTGGGACAGACCTCGGCTCTCTGCCCTTCGGGGCTGCCCCGTCGGGCAGTCTCGTCTGACTTCTCCCGTCCACTGTACCATCATGGTCCTCCTTTTAAAAAGTTTCATAATAAAGAAGTAAGTCCTCGAAATCCTCGTGTTGGAGTTTTTTTTCATTCATTCACGAACCTGGACTCTCTCTCTAATTAATCTCCTCTATAACCGCTCCACTACAAAGCTAAGTAGCTGCGAAGCTCGGCACATGAGCGTGCTAATGGTAAAGCTTCACCTTTGGACACCAGCGAAAGCAAGCATTTCTTGGAAGGTTTCGTCCGAAATCCAGAGTTGAAATAAATACTCCTTTACTGCAGATCTGCTCACAAGACAGTGCAAAGTCCCGATGCGATGGAGATTATTTAAGGGCTTTGGATCATGGAGTCGCGAGGATAGAGGATTCCGAAATCTGAAGAAAAAAGAACAAAAAGAAAAAGAAACTTGCACGAAAAAATACTTAACGCGAGGTATATTCTTGCTTCGCAAATGTTTTCTGCAAGTGCGAGATTTTTATAGTGAAAAATAATCTTACACATTCCTAAATTTTTTTTACATGTATACTTTTATATGACAAAATCAAAATAAGAAATAAAATTTTCCTAATATTTCCCATTATAATGACTGCTTAGCTTATACATGTTTTGTTATTCAATTGTATCTTGTCCAACTTTATCTTCTGATTTTTCCAGATTTATATTATACTTTTTTAATATCAAAGTTTCAAGAATTTTAGGATTAAATTAAATATACACATTTGTTGTAATTAGTCTGTTGTACATGTGTATTTATTAATTAAACTGTTTTTCATTTTGAATTCCTGAGTTTTGTTTTGTTTTTTGTTAAGTTTTTTTCCATATAAACACTATCGTTTTATGAGTTTATTTCAAAATGAGGCCACTAGATTTTGGTTAGGAGCCAAAGTGGCGGCTGGATTTTTGGGGTTTAGGAGCCACTGGCTCCTTACAAATTTTGGGAATCTGCACCTATAGTATAGGGTTGAAAATTTTCATCTGTTTTTAGGTGCATTCGTAATTATATAAATACGTAGCGCCTATTGTCGTCGTTCTGTCTGTCCGTCCGCATATAACAGAGCAAAAACTACCTAATTAAACCACCTAAATTAAATTTTAAATATATAATTGTTTCAGAATTTTGTCGAGTCATTTCCAATTTTTGAAAATCGGATGTATAGTTTAATTACAGGGACAGTCAAAAGTTTTCCGTTACATTACGGCCAACGGGAAAAAATTATTTCAAGTGCATTTTAATGATATTACAGCATTTCGAACAGAATGAAAGTGATATGCACTTATGAAGTGCACTAAAAAATACATTCAGTACAATATGCGTTGCAAAAAATATTTATAAAACTAGTTATAGTACGAACGCAACTCATTTTCCACGTTTGATGTGCAATTTCCAACTTGTTTTGAACAACGTATCACATTACCAGTTTATTATTATTATTTTTTTAATTCTACAATATTTTTTACGGCATACTCACATTCATATTTCATAATTAATTGTTAAATTTACTTTGCGCTTTTTATTCACAAATCCGTGTTGTGACATATGTAAGAATAACTAGTCTGCTTCATCGTATTAATTTAGTTTTCAATGTTCAAAATGCAGCACCAAAAAGCTATTTATTTTTATTTTTATTTATAAAAACTGTGTTTTTATATTTTCAGAGGTATTAGTATGCAAGTGGAATTACGTTATCACATTTTAAACTCTAAAAATCAAGCGATAGGGGCTGCGGACTGTCAACTGTCTTACAACTTGTATAGGGTTGAAAATTTTCACCAGGTTTTTTTTTAATAACGCATCACATTACCACTTTAATATATATTTTAATTCTACATTAATTATTACGGCATACCTACATTAATATTTCATAATTACAGTAGAACCTTTTTTATCCGAAACTCTTAACCGAAACTCTCGATTAACCGAAATCCATTTTGGAGGCTTTGTTTTTTCTATCACATTCTTTGTGTGCAAAATTCATTTTGAAATCTTTTTTTTTAAACTACCATAGTCTTTGTGTGCAAGCGGTCCTTTCCAAACTACGAGTATATATAAATATTTTCGATCTACTTTCTTAGAGTTCATTTGAATTTAACTTGAGCCACCGTAAGTTGCGGAGTAGAACTAAAAAAACGAACAAATTTGCAATTCTGAAGCTTTTGAATGTTTTGCAAAAGGTTTGGCATGACTGGAGCAGCAGAATGACTGTGATACTGGTGAACTAATAATATTAAAAAACTCCGTGATAGAGCTTCAAGGCAAAGGCAATCGAAACTGCGAGAAACAAAACATTTTTTGAAACCTTTGTGACATATGTTAAAAGGTACTTAATTTCAAAATTAAAATTCTGGAAATTTATTCTTGTTTCTATTTTGCTATTATTTTATTTTTATTAAGAACTTGTTACCATAATACGAAATATTGCATATATGTCTCCTTAATCTTAAAATTAAAGTCTTCTCGATTATTCGAAAATTTCGATTTTCAGAAAGAGGTTCGTTCCCAATTACTTAGGATAATCGAGGTTCTACTGTAATTGTCAAATTTACATTGCGCTTTTTATTTACCAATCCGTATTGAGGGATACGTAAGAATAACTAGTCTTCTTCATCGTATTGATTTAATTTTTAATAAGCAAAATGTCAGTACCAAAAGCTATTTATTTTTATTTTTATTCTTAAAAACTGTGTTGTTATGTTTTCAGATCTATTCAAGTGAAATTACGCTATCACTTTTAAACTCTAAAAAGCAAGCAGTTTAAGCTAAATTTGATTTTCTGTTTTTTTATGTATTGTTATTTTACTTTTATATGAAGAAAAAAAAATAAATATAAGAAAGTCTTTTTCTCCTACGCGGAGAAAATACACTTAATCGTTGTATATCATCTAATTTTAAATTCTGGGAGTCTGTCTCAGAATTGTATTTAATATTCTCGCTCGATGCCCTTTGAAATCTTTTTAAAATGACAAAGATTTACGATGGAAAATCATGGGTAAATTTCATCAAACTCCCAAATTGTGTAAAAATATGGTAGATAAAATTTCTCGTATATTACTAAACCTCACAGTAAAAAATACCATTCAACGCTGCGACGTTTTTGCATAAGTACAGTAAAAAAGAATATCATCTTCCAAAATTTAGTTTTTAAAGCCAGCTTACTTGTTATCTTTTCTTTACGAAACCAAATACGATTTTTAAAAAAGTTCTTTTTAGAAAATGCAAGTAGATTTCTATTCTAAATTATAATTTTAAAAAGTTTCCCAGGATTTCAGAACATCACCTTAAATTATTGTATTGTGCTATATCTTAAAAATTTTTCGTGATACATTTTCAGTTTTTAAAACTGAAAAAGCAACCATATATACTCGTAATATATATATGGCAACAATATATAATATATATATATATAATATAATCTTAATATATATATATATATTAAGATTATATTTTTGGCAATTGAGAGAAGATTTTTTGTTCATTTATTTTCCAGTGATCACTACCCTTAGTGCCATACGGATGGTCGCTATGTATCTTTTAGGTACGTCTTACCAAATAATTTTATTCATGATAAATACAGATAAATTTTTTATTGTACCAATGTGTGTGGAAGAGGACGTCATTAATTGCCCTTTTAAATGTATATTTTTAAGTAACAAGTAAAATTTTATCAAAAATAAATCTTTTTTTTTATTATTATTCTAAAAAATACGCAGGCTTAACTGAGGACCTATTAACTACGTAATTTTGAGTTTTCGGATATATTTGTACTAATACTGGGGATATGTGCTCATGTGAACATTTTCAGATTACTTGCGATATTTTTAATACACTGCCGTCATTTTTATGTGCTAACTCTTTCTCAATTTAGAGAGAGTAGCCGAATTTGAACCACATCATTTATTTTCATGTGCAACACACTTCATTTCTCGAATATCTGCAAAATATCACTACACATGGTCAATGGTTTAAAAAAATTGTCAAAAGTGGTCCAAATTCAGCGACTGGTCGTCTAAGTTGGACCCCCAGTCTCCTATATTGGACAAAACAATATTAGAGTGTTTTAATGAGTAACATATAATAAGTGAATATAACTAATTTTATTCAAAACAAAGTTTGCGATTAATGAAACAATAAAACTGAACAACAACAATGAAACATAATGAAATCAAATGTCTGAAAGTAATAGTTTTAAATCAAAATGTATTCAAAATATAAATCAAAGTTATAAATAATTAAGAATAGAAATTATGGAACTAATTGCCAGTTACTTGAATATCATGTAAGAAGTGATGCAAATCTTACAGATGAATTTATTTTCTTATATTCTATTCCAGCACACTCAACATGGAACCATATTTGTCAAGCTGAACACTCAATCATTTAGACTATTTCATTTTTCTTAAAAATTAGGCAAAACCAATCATCACTGTCTTGATTTTTCTTTTTAAACATTATTTTTTCAACAGGAGTTTTCTTTACCTTGTGTCTGCAGGTATTCCCTTCCATCATTTTCTTTCGAATTAACTAAGCCCATTTTTTAAAACTCGATGTTCCAATTGCTTTTGAGCATTAAGAGCTCATCCCGTTGATTGCATTAAGAGCTTCCTTTTTGCCGTTTTCTTGCTTTTTCATTTCAAGGCTTATTTTATATAGTGAAGATGTTATCACGCTGTGTTTCGGCTCCCCCTGTACTTTCACTTAAGTGATTTTGGCAAGGGAAATAACATTCTTAATGATTATTTGGCTGTTGAGGGGAATATGTAGCTACTGTCTTCTTGTGAGTCTATTTCTTCACAACTTACACTTTCATTTTCGTTTCCTATATCTTTGACAACTTTTGCTGTCTCTTACCTTTTCACTACTTTTCACTTTACACTTCTGATCTTTCCTTCTAGACTGTTTGTGTTTTTTTCATCATATTTTTTTCTCTTCTAGTTTTAGTAGGTTTCATGATTACTGACTCTGACTCCGAAATCTCATTAGCAGGAGAATCAATATATCTATCTGCAGTGGATATCTTCTCGTCAGGAATAGGTTCAGAAGTAGCTGCAAAATGATGACTTAAAACATGCCTGTTATGAAGCCAAATGCCTCTTCCTTTAAAAGCCTGGATGACGGTTTCAATGGTTGATGCTCTGTTGTAAGCCATAGTTAAATGCTGGAGGACAAAGTTGTTAGAGGGAAACTTTTCTGAGATAGAAACCACTAGTCTTGTGCCCCTAGGTAATAAGTATTTAAGGTTTTAAAGAAGGCAACATCCAAATATTGCAATCTGTGGGTTACATGTGCAGGTAATTGCAACATGATAATATTATTTTGCCGTGCGAAAATTATAGAATTAAGGTTTTTTTTTCTGTTTGTCAAATGGCCATCAAGCAATAACACTATAACCTTCCCATGGGCTCTTTTTGTATGTGTATTAAAATGTTTTATACATTTTAGAAATAATTCAGAATTGATGTACCCGGTATCATATTTGTCGATCAGACCACCAGGATCTTTTTCTGCTCCTCCCTTCCACGCAACTGCAATTATTCTCCTGGAGGAAAATGTTTGAATTCAACACTGTAAATCAAATACTCCATAGGGAAAAAATTTAGATACATCAGAATTGATGTACCTGGTATCATATTTGTCGATCAGACCTCCAGGATCTTTGTCCGATCCTCCCTTCTACGCAACCGCAAATATTCTCCTGGAGGAAAATGTCTGAATTCAACACCGTAAATCAAATACTCCATAGGAAAAAAGAATTTAGAGAAAATAAATACAAATATACAAAATAAAAAAAAATGCAAAAAAAAGTTAATGCATAAACATGTGTAAGATATTTTGTATGTTTAAATATGCCTAAATTGTATAGAGAAATTCATCTAGATATACGAAAAAAAATAAATTAAAGTATTCAAAAACTTGCAGGAAGATTGTAATCTGTTAAAATAAATTGTGTCCAAAGCGTATGGCCCTCAAAATTTATTACTTACATTTAAAATTTAAGATCGTATATCTCGTCTAATTTAAGCAACTCAAATTGCTCCAAATAAGGCAACAGCGCCATTTGTTTAAACAGATAATCTCAAGAGTAAGAACAATAATAAGGGAAAACAAATACTCGTGAAAAATATGCGCAACAAACACATGAATTTAGATATGTACATGAAAGCATAACAACTTACCTTAGTTTTAAAGTATTCTGATGCGTTTATTAGGAAAAAATTAGATCAAAACAGTTAATTTTAGATTTCTTTTAAATTGTCTGAAAACAGCACATGGAAAGCGTATGCTTCTTCTAATCATAAATGACGTCATTCTGATGAGTAGTATTTCAGCGGTAGATGGTGACTCTTTTTGTAATTAACGGTATAACTGCAGCGGTCCATTTAAAGCAGCGGCGGTCCAAATATGACTGCTCTCCCCTATGTACTGAGAGTTAATGAATTTGCAATTTTCTAATCTTAATTTAATATATAACTAATATAGGGAAGGATGTTTTGAATAACAGAATTAGAAATACCGATATAAGTTAATCAATATGTGAAGCTTGGAGTATTTGTGGAAATTTTCCGGGAACTAAAAAAAAAATAACTCTTGTTCGCCCGTCCCGCCTGTCCGTCAGTTTGCATATAACAGCGCAAAAACTACCCAACCGAATGATCTGAAATTTAATAGTTAGTATCGGTGCAGAATTTTGTCGAGTCAATTATAATTTTATGAAAATCAAATCAAAACTTTAAAAAATATTAATAAAAATTTCATTCATTCTATTAAATCCTATCATACTTAATTAATTCAGTGATATCCCATGATAGTTAATGACTATAGGTTGTCGTTCTGATTACGTCCTGTTTAAGATGGAGTCATATTATTTCCATATGAATGAATTTAAAGAGTCTCAAGACTCTTAAAGCTTTAAAATTTTCAAAATTTTAATTTTTTTAGATGCTAAACTCCTATCTTTTCTAAACATTTTGATATAATTGTTTTCTTGAAATTCCTATTAGAACTGAAGTTGTGGCTTCTCCATTTATACACGTTCAATAGCTGAAGCGTCGTTTCGGAAACTTTGAAACCATTTTTCTCCAAATGACGTTTTTGGGCATAACGCACACGATATCTCAAAAACTTATGAATATTTTTTCATAAAATTTTCAAAAAATATGTTTCATGTTAGTCTGTATAAACGGAACCTAAAATTTCCTTTTTATTGTTCAAAACAATATTTTTTTAGGGGATTATACTGTTGAAATTTTCTTAATTTTGCATTAGCTAAATACAAATTTGTATTAAAAATATAAAAAAGCTTTAAATACAAATATATTTAGGTTCAGGGTAATTATTACAATCTGAAGTGTAAGTAGCCACCATAATTTTCATTCTAGTTGCAACATTTATTTTGTAATCGTGCGCGTAAGCTGTTATGCCGATTTTTAGCTCGACAAATGTCTAACAGTTTGGAGCCCCCTGTAAATGCTAATTCCGCATCTTATAATTTTTTAAATACATGAAATGAAAGAAAATACTTGTATATTTTATTACAATTAAAATTGTGTCTTAAAATCAAATACATTTTAAGATATTAAATGTTGAAAATGTCCCTTTTTTTTCATTTTTTTTCCAATTTTAAGCGTCTTGAGACCCCTTAACCTGTTACAAGCTCAGAATTAATATATAGAATCATAATAATTTTTTTATTCATTCATTTTTGTATAAGAGTGCAAGAGCCATTGCACCAAGATCAGAATATTTATAAAAAGTTTTATAGTATGAATGCACCTCATTTGCCACGTTTAACGTACAATTTCCGACTTTTTTACTTTAGTGGCACATAAAAATTGCTTTGAATTTCTTTCTCTATGTGTAAACAAAAGAGTCTTTAATGGCAGTGTATGCACTACCAACTTCTCTGAACTTCTCAAATTTTATTTAATATGTATGATTTACATCATTTAAAATCTCCCAGAAATAAGAAAATTCACGGCAGAGTGTCATAGCAATATTCTATCGAATCCCTAAATTTTGTAAAAGTATGGTTGATAAAATTTCTTTTATATTCTAAAACTTTCTACGAATAAAAGTCTTCAGGGCTGTGAAATGTTTTGCATAAATATTTTAGAAAGCATTTCTTGTTCGAAATTTTAGTTTTTAAACGAGACTTACGTGATGATCCTCTCTTTAAAATCCCATATAGAAATATGAGAGAAGAGTTTATATAGTGAACGTGGGTAGATTTTTATATTTAACCTCTCTGTCGGTTTTTTTTTTTTTTTTTTCGAATTTCCGATCCCAAAAAAGCATTTTTTTTTTTTTTTTTTTTAATTGCTGAAAGTGAATATATGTTCTATCCTGAATTAAAAAATGTAAAATATTTCCGTTTTGTAACCAATTTTTGATTAACCATTGGTCAAAAAAAAAAAAAAAAAAAAGCAATTTAACAAATTACAACGACCATTTGGAAAATGATTTTTTCGAAGACTAAAACTTAAGACATAAAAAATCGCACGGAGTTGATCATACATTACGTACGTCATGAATTAATCTTTAATAGTGTTATTACACGTAAAAATTGCAAGCGACAAAAATCGCCTGCGACCCGTCAGATTTCTTTAAACTTACGTATTATCCACCTGAAACTTACGTATTATCCAAGCATTTCTTTGGCTGTTCGGGAAAAGGCTTTTCCATCGTAAAAATCTGACGACCAATTTTAAATGAAATTTCATTCTTAATCTTCTAAACATCCCACAATATTACTTTTTACACCGTCGTATAGAGAGAAAAATGTACTTTTAAATGCAATTTGTTTGAAAGCTGTATCTCAATTTGTTTCTGAGTTATTAAATTTTTTTTTTAGTTTTTATTACTTTTTTGTCATAGTGGAAACAGAAGTATCCATCTCTGTTGAAAGTAAAGGGAAATACAGATTACTGTATAGACCAATCAGAAAAAGAATAAAATGCGGATTAAACCAATAAAAAGTTTCATATATGATTTTGATTTCCTACCCTGACGAGAACAATAACCTTTTTTCCAAATGGTTTAAAAAAAAAAAAAAAAAAAAAAAAAAAAAAAAAAAAAAACATGTCACAGAACCCCAGTTTTTCCTGCAATGCACTCAAGTTTAAAATTTAAAAAAATAGTCTGAAACTATATTTATCAAATCTTTTTGAAGTATAAACACAAAGTTGGTAACATTTCGCAAACTTTGGCAAAATCTTGCCAACATTGATTTTCTGAATAGCTTTTTACATAAAACTGACACACATAAAAGATTTTCTCGTATTATAATATTATATAAATATCTGCATAAAAAGAACTATTAAAAATTATTATATGTAGGTATTATATAAGTCAGAGCAGTCATTTTCTGATTGAGAGATATTATAATCACTTCCCTTAGAAGAATCACTCTCTGAATCCACCATAAACCTTTTTGACATGGAACAATCAATAACTAGCGAACGCCGATATTACAGCAAATTCGAAAATAATAGAACTAATTGCGTCTTCTCTTAGCACTATGCAGAAATACAAAAAACTATCCCAGAATATACGAATGTGCAAGTTGCAACAAATTAACTTTCACGCATGAAAATTTTCTTCGTTTCGCATAACATGCGACGCCAACCGTACCTGAACAAAAACGCCGAACGTATGACATGCGACGCCGACAGAGAAGGGAATAAGCTACAATGATGCTTCATAAGCTTAAGGGGTCTCAGGACTCTTAAAGCTTTAAAATTTTCGAAATTTTAATTTTTTTAGGGGATAAACATCTATGTTTTCTGAACATTTTGATATAATTGTTATCTTGAAATTCCCATTAGAGCAGAAGTTATGGCTTTTAGGATGATACTCGCTCAATAGCAAAACCGGTGTTTCCAAAACTTTGAAGTAATTTTTCTCCAAATGACATTTTTGGGCATAACGCGCACGATATCTCAAAAACTTCTGATTCTTTTATCATGAAATTTTCAAAACATATGTTTCATGTTAGTCTGTATAAACTGAACCTAAAATTTCCTTTTTATTGTAAAAATAAAATATTTTTTTAGGGGGTTATATTGTTGAAATTCTCTAAATTTTGCATTAGCTAAATACAACTTTGTATTAAAAATATAAAAATGCTTTAAATACATATTTATTTGGGTTCAGTGTAATTATTATAATCTGAAGTATAAGTAGGCACCAAAATTTTCATTCTAGTTACAAGATTTATTTTGTAATCGTGCGCATAAGCTGTTATGCCGATTTTCTGCTCCTCAAATGTCTGACAGTTTAGAGTACCCTGTAAATGCTAATTCTGCATCTTTAAATTTTTTAAATATTTGCAATGAAAGAACATACTTATATTTTTCATTCCCAATTAAAATTGTGTCTTAATATCAAACACATTTTAAGATATTAAATGTTGGAAATGGTCTTTTTTCTTCTTTTTTTCCAATTTTAAGAATCCTGAGACCCCTTAAAAAATTCCCCATAAATTAGTGCTGTAAATAGTTGTTAAATATGTTAAAATATTTATAACTAGATGACCCACCCGATTTAGCACGGGTCCTTGATAATAAACTTAAATGAGCCTCATATTTGTATATATATATATTTATCTTTAACTCTATATTGTTGGAATTTTCATTTTTAAATGAAAAAATCTGGAAAAAATATTGAACTGAAATTATATGCAATTTTGTGTTTTATTTTCTGCCTAATTTTATTTTTGGAATCTCTGCGTAACGAAAGCGGACGAACAACGTTTTACTGATTTCGTCGAAATATCAACACATTTTATTTTGTAAAAAATATATGCACTAGTCCGAACGTTTCAAAATTATTGTAGGGGATGTAAATATGGTCCGCTAAGCTGCTCTTAACGGATCGAATAAAAACGCTGACGTTTAGTTGCTTTTAGCGTATAAAAAATATAGTCTCCGTGAGGCGCGAAATGACCTGCGTATTTGAAATCGTTAAAATTCATATTTTTAAAAACCAACTACACCATCGATTACAGGAAGGTTTCAGATTTAAGAATATATTTTTGGTTTGTCGTTATCTCTGAAATTGCGCATTGGAGGGGTGTTGCAATAAGGGGGGGAAAGTTTTATAGAAAAATGATTTTTTTTTTTTTTTTAAGAGTTAAGTGCGATACATTTTTTAATTGATTACGGCATTTGAGGAGTAAGCGTACAATTTTTCAGATATGTCTTCCGTTTTTAACTTTGCTAAGCAGTTTGGCCGTATGATGTAATCATGTATTTGGCCTAAGTTATTAATTTAAATGTATTAAAAAGTAATTAATTCCCCTCTCTTTTAATGTTTATTCCTTCAGTCTTTTTATTTTAGCGATAACACTCTTTTGCTCTGTCAAAATTCAATATGTTTTACTCTATTTTTATCCCAGTTAAAAAGGTTCAGGCAGATGTGTTAATTTAACTTATTTTGGAAAATCAATTTGATAGATGTATGGGTTTTGCAATCATAACAGAAAATTACTTTCTATATTACCTTCAGTTTCACTTATAATGCCTGCGTAACGTACTGCGGTTATCATAACAACAAAAGCAATAAATAAAGTTATTATGACATATCTGCGATATTTTCAACTGCTTTAACTTAGGGCTGCCTGTCATTGCCCAATATGTTGGTTAAAGATGACGGCGCCAATCCTGGTTGACCCTTGGCGGTTTTTGTTTTAAATTTTAGAATGCGTTTGTTCGTAACTTAAATTTAAGTTGGCGCACCATGACTCGATTTGGAAAATGTTTTCTGGCTTTGTAAGCGACACTATTCCTCTATTCTTTCATCTGAGAGGTTGTAATTAGCAATGCTGGCGGGACGCCACCTCATCTTACTCATCAAAATAAAGTTTTGTCCATGGAACTGAATTATATTTTTTGAGTAATTTGATTTTCAGCATTCTCTCATTTTTCAGGATTGGAGCCTTTGCGGTCTTAACGCAAAAATGTGAGACTATATCAGACACTTACGATTTTCACGGCTTGGTACAAGAACTCTCCATTTCAAATTGACAATTTACTTATTCCATAGGCCGATGGAATTTAATAACAATGACAAAATATCCTCGAATTTCCTTCTTTTTGATAGTCATTGAAAGGACACAGATAAAATATTAATCAGAGTTTTTTTGTAATTTTTAATTAATAACTGAGCCAGTTATTAGAAAGTTAAAATTATGAGTCTCAGGTGCTCCAGGAGAGGCCTTCGACTAAATTCATGCAAATTTTCAGCCTTGTACATGCGGTAGATATTCCTAGCTATCGCACACAGAGCGAATTTTTATTCGTATAGATAATACTTACATACAAAGATAAGTTCAAAGTGACCTATGAAAATTATATTTGTTGCATTTTATTGGAAATTATAGTTTCAAATAATAATAATTATAAACAAGTTTCAGATGACCAGAAGGGATGCATTCGTGTTAATTAGCACACACCCTTTTTTTACCACCAATTTATCAAAAAGCTTTTGTATATTTTCAAAATATCAATAAATATGTTGCAAAAAATGAATAGTAAATATATATATATATATATGTGTGTATGCATGCATATATAAAGAAATACATATGCACACACTCTGAAAGAAAAAATCATCTAGAATGAATAGGCATCCTTTTCGAAATCCCTAAACTAGAAATATAGATTTCCGAATTATGAGAAGAAGGTAAACAAACAAACTGAATATACGAAATTATCGAGAAATTTCTAGTCTATAAATTTTACGTGGTAAAACGATACATCATATTATGAATCGTTTGAATTGCTAGAAGTTATCACTTGATTTCTAGAATTAATTCATAAACTAGAATTATAGTTACTAAAACTCGCTTTTTGTTTTCGCATTTATTTACAGAGATTTATAAATAAGTTTAATCACGATAATATAGGAAAACTCCCTTGAGTTTTAATAGGATTAACTAGAACTCTCTAGCAAAGAGAACTAGAATTTATAAGGATGATATGGAACTATTTTTTTTTCTAGAGGCGCAATTTATTTTCTAGATGCCAGTCGCAGAATTTCTTTTTAATTTCTTTTCAACATAGATGAAAAGTGTTTGTGAATTTGTGAAGTGTTTGTCTGTCTGACGATCTGCCTGTCGCCGTTTGCCCGTGCTTTAATTCGCATAAATATAGTAAGGTTTCCATGGAATTTATATAAGTTATTTGGGTTTACTACGGCTTGTTTGGTACTGAAAATGATGCGTATAGCACTGACGAGTCGTTTACAAGGACATTTAAAAGAATTCCGATACAATACAGTCTATGAAAATTGTTTGAGGTGTATTTAAATAATATTACACTATTTTAAACATATTGAATTGTATATATATATATATACTTATGTATTCATTGCGCTTATTGTTGAATATGATGTGCATATAATTTACCTTGCATTTACAGGGACACATAAGGTAATTTGGCTACAGAAAATTATGTAGCCATATGAACAAAAAATGTCAGAAGTGCGTTTTCAGTTGTTGTACCCGTTTTTAAATGTACATTTTTTTTTTCATGTGACTAGGTGTGTATGAATTCTATAGATCATATACACGACTACACAAAAGTTCTTAAGTACATTTTCGTTTATTGACGGAAATTGTTGAATGGAAATTTTCACTTGTGCGATGCGGTTAACTGGACTAACTTTTAGCCTACTATGTAGTATACATACAAATCTATAGATCATATGCAGGGTTTTACAAAAAATGAGGATATCTTCCGACCATTGATGGTAATTAAAAAAACTGAGTTTTCAAATTCGCTATGCGTTTTACAAATTATTTATTTAGGCATCATCTTTTACGTTAATAAACTGTAAAGTTTTGTTTCAGTATTCTGTATGCGTTGGAAATTGTTTCGTAGTCTATGATTAAATCTTATATCTATATAATTATCTATTTTCGTAGCCGCATGATTTTTCATTCATATTTTATTTACTACTTTATGGTTTTTAATCTTTTAGCAATATGAAAGATATAAAATGTACTATCAAAATAAATTTTTATGATTCCCACATTTGTGTACAACTTTTGGTTGATAAAATGTATCTCGTATTATGAAACTGAAGTGGGAAAAGAAATTCTGCACAGCAATATTTTTGCATAAATATTTTTAAAAGGATCAAGTTTTCAAAAATTAAGCTTTTAAGGGAGCTTTCTTGATACCTTTTTTTATGTTCAATTTTTTTTTCTTTCAAGAACATTTTACGTCTAACGTGTGTAGAGTATTATTTTTAAAAAATCAACAGTTTGTCTCAGGTTTTAGAAAATCAAACACAAATTATTCCATTATGCTAGTTCTTAAATACGCTTCGGACATAAATTTTAAATTTTAAGTTCCAAAAGCAAACATTTTTTTTAATTTGTACACAAACAAGAATACATTTCTCTACCTTAATATTTTTAATTCGGCTTCGCGGTTCAAGATTATACCCATAAACAATCGTTATGTGGTAGGTTGCTTTAATAGGTTTATTGTGAATTTTAAATATTTAATCCAGAGAAAAAAGGAAATATGGAACATTTTACACGTTTATCATCTGTTTAATTTTCTTGTACTAGTCACTTGTACTAGCCACTTGTGCTATCATTTACAATAAATTTGAAAAAAAAAATGCTTCAAATTGAACCACAAACTTTCCCTTGATAAGTAAAACTAATTGGATGTGCCAATCCCAAAACTTTCTTCTATCTGGTGCATGTTAATACTTCGAAGTCCGCAATCTCAGTGCGAAAATTAAATGACATTCTATGTTCATCAAAGGGGATTCTAAAAGGATCTATTTATGTGAAAATGTAACATAAAATGGATTAAGTTGGATTAAATTCTGTACATTAGTTATTGATATAGAGCTATCGCGGAAAACGTGAAAAATGCAGCCTAGTAGCGCAGCCTGTTGGGTGATTACGAATTTCATTAGGAATATGAATGTAATCCTTGAGACTATTAATAATTTTAGATTAGATATAAATTTCCAACTGGTGGAAAAATGTTCGGATCAGGATTCGAACCAGGGATCTTCTGGCTGAAGCCGCCAGTGCTCTACCATCTGAGCTACCCCGGACGAATCTGGTGGAACTTTTTCACCCAGCTAACCTTAATGATTAAAGCATCTGGTCTGAAACCTGGTCCAGCTCAAAAGAATAAATCGCAGGTAATGGAACTCCAGAAATCGCTGAATACGTAATTACACTAGATTAATTTTAACACAATTATTCTAATTGGTAAATAAATCATATTAGATGTAAATTTCCAACTGGGCGAAAAATGTCCGGACCAGGAATTTCCCTTCTGAAGCCGCCTGTACTCTACCATCTGAGCTATCCGGACGAATTTAATGGAACTTTTTCTAAATTAATCTAGTATTAATCATTGTTCAATGTATTAAAAATTCATTAAATCAGCAGAATTATATTAAATATTTAATACGCGATTTAACAAATTGCTAACTAAGCGTAGAACCAATAGGGTGAAAAATTTCTAAGACGGGAATCGAACCCGGAACCCTTGAAACAGTGCTCCAAGTGCTGTACCATTTAAGCTACTAGGACGATACCCAGCTTAGCATCTCTCACTCACATATGTTGTCAAGGCTGCAACTGCAGCACAAGATGGAATAGTCTTCATGAGCACACAATCCTGCGGCGAAGCATGACACGCATTTAAACCCAGCATCGGTGAACACATATATATTCTTAGTTATTTTTTCAATTCATGAAGACTATTCCATTTTGTGCTGCAGTTGCAGCCTTGCCAACATACGTGAGTGAGAGATGCTAAGCTGGGTATCGTCTTCGTGGCTTAAATCGTAGTGCGCTATTCCAGGGGTTCCGGGTTCCATTCTCTGCCTGGACATTTCTTACTCTGTTGGTTCTATGCTTAGTTAACAATGTGATAAATCACGTATTAAATATTCAATAATTTCGAACGTAATTTCATGGCTGCAAATTAATTAAAAATTATATAGAATTACATTACTTTAAATAATGCAGATATTGATGTAAAACTTTGATCTTTTTGAACGTCTGAACACGGGCTTGTCAGTGAGAGAATTAATTTAAACCTGTATCTATAAAAGATTAGATATTGCTAAAAAATATTAGATTGCAGTGTGAGATTTTCTTATGGCTCCACTGGTCATAATTAAATATATTAAACTATTACATTATAAAAAAGTATTTTTTGTTAAATTATTATGCATTTATCTTTTCTACTGTTTAGTGTTTAAAATATTTCTTTGTTGCAGTTGCACAGTCAGTTGTCCTTTTTTTGCGAGAGTAGCCTGGCACATAATTTAACTCCATTGTCTTTGTAACCATAACGAATATATAGCTCACCCGCAAGAAATGTGACCCATGTCGACAAAAGTAAATTTCACAGGAGAGGCAAAAGAAAATGTGAATGATTTTACTGTAACATGAAATTATAGCACTTAGCTCAGTATGCAGGAACAAAAACGTGCATAAAATCATAAAATCTTTAAGAATGAAGATATAGGATGAGGTTTGGGGGATGGGTAATTTTACCTCCACATAAAATCTACCCCTCTTCTGTGGTCACAAATGGACATATAGTGTAATAAAGTTATTTTCCGTATAACTACAACTTACGAAACTCTTTGTGTAGCAAAACGCACCTATGAAAGACCTATTATAGGAATAAAACGCAAAATGATTTTTTGCGAGATGTGTCACTTTTTTTGCGGGTGGGCGATATGCCGATTCATCACATTTTATCGGCAAACTGAAAAGTGCTTAAATCTAATTTATTAAGGGGGCACGGACCTTTAAAATTTCATAAAATCAGTTTTCGGTTTTTGCTTTATTCTAAACATTTTCAATTTCTCAAGAATATGCAAAAAACCCATTCTAAAATCTGCATTATATCTTGAGTTATAATCATTTATAGACGGTGATTATAATGGAGTGTTCCATAGATATTGAAAGTTTAAAACGCTCTTCCTCAGATCAGTAAATTTGGAGATTGCGCGCACTGATACTTTTAAACTATGTAAGCTACAGCTTAACAAAAATTGACCAAACATACGTTTTTTTTTTAGTCTATATGCTAAAACCAAAAAAATTCACATATATTGTTTATTTATTTTTTTAAACTTGAAAAGCTTGAAAAATAATTGATATTTTTGAAATTTTTTTTTTTATTTTGTCCTAAAATTAAATTTTAATGAAAACTTTTTGCGTATATTTTGGTTTTATGTTAGAAGTCGGTGTGCTATGATTCTATTTTGTTCAAAAATTATTTTCTATATGTATAATTTCGAATTTTATCATGCGCGCAGCACTTAATCACGGATTAGTGAGATGAATTTCTAAATTTAAAATTTAAATATCAATTTTGCACATACAACATTTATTTTTCTGTATACACTGTAATTTAAAATGTCTGAAATTCAGACACTTAAGTGTCTGAAACGGAGTGTTCAGTTTTCAGACATTTTAAAATGTCTGAATTTTTTCAGTTCTTTTTGTGTCTGAATTTCAGACACTTCAAACGTCTTAATAGCATCCATTTTTTTTTTGTAAGCATCATACGTAGCCATGTTTGACCACGTTGAATCCTAGAAAAATATTTGGCTGGGGACCTGCCCCCCCCCCCCCCACCTACAACCTGAATTTTTTGGTGCTTCCAATTTTGGTATGCAATGTTTGTTAAGCTGATAATTTAAATCTTTTACGACATTTTACTGATTATAATCAATATTTTGAACTTCAGGAGTTGAACAAGATTAAAACAAAAAATATTTATCTAAATATTAGATTTTTAAAATTTGTTTTATTTTTAATCTTATTTTACTTTAAAAGTTCAAAATATTGATTATAATCAATACAATTTCGAAACAGATTTAAAATATAAGCTTTACAAATATTGCACATCAAATTTGTGGGCACTAAAATCGTAGGGGGGCGGGGCACGGCCCAGTATGCCCATTCTTTAATCAAGAAGTTCTTTTGCAAAAAATTCAACCCTGCATTATTGTTATCTAAATTGAGATGTCCGGTATTCGGGAGTATCCGCTGTGGATGTTAATGGACATTCCCGAATAGCTATTCTGAAACATCTATTTAGCGAATACTTTTTTAATCCGCATGGCATACATATTTGTATATTTTTACCTCACAAAAGCAGACATCTCCGATTATCGGACAAATTCAACGGCAAGGGCTATTGAGGGCTTTTAAAGTACATGGATAAAAATATATATAATTCTTATAATCTTGTCCTACTCTACTTCATATAATTTAAAAATAGATTTTTTTTTAAAAATTATATTGCCACATAGGCAATTTTACATATATATCAGATGATAATCACAACAGCTATTTAACTATGAATAAATAAATAAATATTCTACTTTATCCCTTTGCACTCGAGGGCTCCGGAGCGGAGCCATTTAAAATTTGTCTTCAAACTCGAGGGCTCCGCTACGGAGACAATGCAAATAATTTTGTGATACATGTCTATAAAAGCCAAGATTACATGGTATCACAAAATTATTTGCATTGTCTCCGTAGCGGAGACCTCGAGTTTGAAGACAAATTTTAAATGGCTCCGCTCCGGAGCCCTCGAGTGCAAAGGGTTAATATTGAGAAAAAAAATTACTTCGGTATTTTGTTTATTTATATTTTGTGTTTTTTAATCTTATCCTACTCTAAAAGTTCAAAACTTTCATTATAATCAGTGCAAGTTTTAAGGTATCAGCTTTACGAAAATTTCATACAAAATCCCCCCCCCCCCTCCCCGAAAAAAAATGAAATTCCTTATCATTTAAAAATTAGATTTTTTAAAAAGTTATATTCCCACATGGGCTTAATGTTATCATTCCTATGAGCTACTAAACAAGACATCTTTAAAGCAAAATAAAGCCAAAAAAAAAAAAAAAAAAGAAGAAGAAGTTAGCATATGATATCACTATGATACACACTTGCGATGCTTATCAGTAAAGTCTAATTGGAAAATGGCCTTCGAATCCACACACGCAGCGGAATCGAAATAAACAAATGATTTCCTTTTTCATGACTGAGTTACTTCTATGTTTCCAAGTGAAAAGTTTTCCACATTAAAAGATTTAATAGCTTTAGAAATATATCTAAGAAATACTTGAGATAAATTTTCATTTTCAACTATATATAAATTTCATAAAAATCAATTTTTTTTTTTCCAAAAGCGAAAGTTTATAAATATATTTTTTAATTTCAGCTGAATACTGTTCAATTGAAAAAAAAAAAAAAAAAAAAAAAAAAAAGAGGCAATCCCGAAAATCCCGAGATTTTCCAGTAAAAATCCCGGGATTTTCGGGATTAAAATTAAAGTGGGATCCCGGGATCTCAATCCGGGATTGTAATCCCTAGTTAGGAAGTAAGAAAGCTTTAGGAGATCTTTCAAATTTTTTTTTTCTATTTCCTTGTGGTCGTTTAGTATGAGATAAGCATTGAAAGCATTGATTAAGCCATTGAAGCTAAGAACTGCCATATTGAAAACAAAACAAAACAAGAGAATGAGCTTAACATTTAAATATGTCTGTTTTTTAGTGATGTTATTACTTTAAATTTGAGAAAAAAGATGAGAATAAATAATACATAATTTGTAATAAAAGACAACGTCATAAATTTAAAAATATATACTTCTAGAATTAGTAGGTTTTTTGCAAAAAGATTCAAAACTAATTAAATTTCATGTAAGATTTTGTTTAGTACAATAAGTAAAATCATATAAGACACTAATTTTAGTACTATAAAGAAATTATAACACTTACTTCAATCGCTGTTTGCAAGAGGTAAGAAAAATTCCTCGATTTGAAATTTTAAAAACTACCACAACCACAGTGAGGGAGAGACTTGCATAAGTTTAAAAGGTAATCCCATAATACATCCGACTAGCCATGTTTAAAGAATGAGATGTTTCATCCTCAAAACAGGACCCGCCAGACAAAAGTTTCTTTTTTTTTTTTTTGCCAGCTTCGACAGGACGAAGACGAATAACACAATATTATTGATATAAATTAATACGAGTTAACACTAAGCCCATTGCACACGCTTTGTAGAATTTCCGGGTGTAATCTTCAACCGTCGTCTACTTCTGTTCTGTGTCTATCCCGCCCTTATATCGACGACAGCTTCTAAGAGACATTTGATGTCGAGCACACACGTCAGATGTATGTATTCAATAAATAAATAATCCAAGTTAATATGAATTAAAATCACAGTACTTCACATTTCGCAAAAAACGAATTAAAATACACGCGTACATAAAAACAAACTTTGTTTGAATTACAACGTATACTACTTCGAATGAAGACATCTAAAACGCATGCGCAACTGGGAGTGCGAGTGCCCCCTTGTGGTTCTTGCATCGGAAGAATCAAAACGTCTTAAATTAAGACACGTTTAAAGCAATGAAGTGTCTTAAAATAAGACGTTTGCGGATATTTGAGACATTATTCTCAGTTCGTTTACACCATGGTCATAGTAAGACACTTATGTATCTTAAATTAAGACATCTATAATGTCTGAATTTTCAGATTAAGACACTTAAGTGTCTAAAATTCTTTTTCAGTCACATATGTGTCTAAATTTAAGGCGCTTCTATTTGCAGTGTAATGTAGTTCAGGTTACATAATTTAGACAGAAAGGAAAACAAAGGATCTTAATTACATATTGTTTGGGTTTTGGTACTTTGAAAGAGGCGATGTTTTTTATTATTTCGACAAACTGAAAGGTCCTGTGCCTCCTTAATTTCTAATCAAATTCTAAAGTGTTAAAATGTATTGTTGTCAGAAAAACATCTGCATAGGTATTTTTTTAATTCTAGCATATTTGAAAGTGGGGGGGGGGAGTGGGGGGGGGAGTGGGGAAGATTACAAAGTTCTATTTTGAAATAGGAATACCAAGTTAAATTGAATAAACGAGGGTAATAAATACCTCTCATAGGTCATTAAGAAAACAATTAGTATAAAAGTCACAATTTAAAGACGTGAACAATGGTAAAGAAAAATTAAAAAAAAAAAATGATATTGTATTACAAAGTGAAAAGCACTAATGAGTTTATGATGGTCTTTTAATGATTTCTGGAAAAATAAGCTAAAACAGCGGTTATTATATGAAAGAACTACAAAAGGAAAAGCCAAACCGTATGACACTTTCTACGTTTGAATGAAAGAAAAATTAATAATGAAAAAGTGAAGTTGGGAAAGATCGTTCTAAATTCCAGACGTTTTACTTTTAGAGTAAACCGGAAATTTTATTCAAGCTTTATAAAAACATTTCACACCAGAATCTTTTTTTTTTTTTTTTTTTTTTTTTTTTAACTAGTTAAAATTTTTATTTAATTTATTTATAAGTGGTTTTCATTTTACTTATTTTATAATGACATTCCTGGCTTAAATCGAAATATATTTATTTGGTACCGGTCGAATGTCCGGATGCTTGTACATTTAATGTTAAACGTAATTATTGCGGTTTCAAAATATTAATTATTGTTCGCATATTGTACCTTAATACTAAATTGTCAGTGTAGATTTAAAAATAATTTTTGCATCATGTATCTTACATAATATCTCAAACACAGTATCATTGTACTGTAAATTTGTAGGTAATTATTATCTACAATTACTTATACTTTCATAATAGTGCATAATATTAATTATTGTTCGCATCTTGTACCTTAATACTTATTTTTAGTATAGAGTTAAAAATAATTTTGCATCATATATCTTGAAAATAGCTTTAAGTGTTGCAAATATCACATCTGTACATGGTTTAAATTGATGTTATGATTTAAATTATGTTTGAATCCTGAAAATAATATAAAAGTGTTGCAAATATGTAGGTAATTGTGTTAAAAAAAAAAAAAAAAAAAAAAAAAAGTTTAATATCAAATTCTAAAAACTATGCATATTTATATGTTATAATGATGAATATTTCTCTCAAATGTAATTATAGGGGTCATCTGTAAATATTTATTGCAAACACTGTCAATAATTGTCATATATCTAACATTGTTATTTCTCCTAAACTGTAAAAAAAAAAAAAAAAAAAAAAAAAAAAAAAAAAAAAAAAAAAAAATTCAAGGAGTTTCGCAGGTAGTAAAACTTTTCCCTGCCCTGGGCTTGGGGGTTACACCTAACCATAAGCCAAAAGCGGGTTCCCAGGGTGGGTGCTTACTTACTTACTTACTGGCTTTACGACTGTTAACTGGAAAACTTACTTCTGTTCGGAGTTTTATTTTTCACCACAAATGTCTGAAAAACAGCATTAACTAGTAGAAAAGTCTTATAATATGTTTCCATCTTATTCTCATCAGCAAAAAGATATACTTTTTAAGGAAATAAAGACTAAATCGTCCATTATGGTCAACTAATCTCAGTTTCTCTTATTGCTCAAAATCACTATTAAATAAATAAATCTTATTAAGGAATGATTTTTATTCAGAAAAAGTTGAAAGTATTTTAAATAAACAAAGAGTTATTCAAACTTTTTTTCACATTCGGATAAGAAATGCATTAAAACCAATTTGAAATTAAAAAATGTAATAAATCGTGACTATTACATGTATCACAATTTATTTTTTTAGATATTATTTAAAATAACGTTTCTTTAAAATTTTTCTTTGATATTATCTTTTTGAAAATATAGAAAAAGTAAAAATGATCAAGTTTTTAGCCTCCGCTCATTAACCGTAAAGCCTATTGTAAAACTTTAAACTTGTTTTTCACGTGATTGTGTTTTTCAAACTGGTCGACTATTTTTCTCAAGAACCATTTGAGAGATTTACTTCTTTTTTCCTTTTTTGGAAAGAAATCTATTTGTTTTCACTCGCGTTTATACCACCAAAAAGTATAATTTTCATTGATTAATTATTTTTTTCAATCTCGCTAAAGATGTAAAAAAAATGGGTGAAAAAATGTCCTTTTTGTTCGAATGACCACATTTTGTCAAAATTAAACATTTTTATCTGAAGTTTGTTATAAAATCCAGAGAAGGTCTTTTGATAATTTAACGATCAAATTTGTTTCGGATAAGCCTGACGCGAGATAAACAGTCGCCCGAATGGACATTCAGTGCGCGCATCTATACTCCCGTCGCAAAAAAAAAAAAAAAAAAAAAAAAAAAAAAAACGTATTTTTATTATTTTTCAGATAAATATTAAAACATATATGTGAAATGTCAATACATATAATATGAAAAGCCCGAAAGTTATAACGCTTTTGCAAAAAAAAAAAAAAAAAAAAAAAAAAAAAAGTAAAAAACACATTCTTTAATGTTCAACCTCTTAGTTGCCGAAGCTAAAATAAAATTACAAATACTCATTCATAATTAGAAAACTTTTCAAAATAACAGACATTACATTAAAGGATAAAAACACTAAAAACAATTTAAAAGGACGTTTCGGATTCATTCTGAATCCCTCATCAGCTAATTCTTAACGTAAAAGTCATACTAGGTTTTAAAGTTCAACAAGTAGAAAAACATTACATTAAGTTGCCCCAAAATTATAGTTAAAACAAAACTGAATATTCTATTGGCAGCCTCATTAATTGCTAAATCAGTAGTTCTCGTGTACCAAGCTTTATTAAAAATACGACTTGCATATATGCTGCAGCCTGATGTAATTATATAAGCATTCTCAAAACTCTGAAAATGATCAGTTGTCATGGCGTGGTCAACAATTTTAGAATTTAAATTGTTATTACTAAAAGCATGTTTATGCTCCTTAAGTGTTGTTTCAAGTGCACGACTGGTTTCACCTATGTAGACTGTATTACACTCTTTGCACGGAATTCCATAAATAACATCTTTAAACTGTGAGCTTGGATATCTATTCTTAAAATTGCTTAAAAGATGCTTAAGTGGTTTTTGTGGGATGAAGCTCGCAGTTTAAATATGTTATTTATGGAATTCCGTGCAAAGAGTGTAAAGCAATCTACATATGGGAAACCAGCCATACACTTGAAACAAAAATTGTTCTAAAATTGTTGACCACGCCATGAAAACAGATCATTTTCCGAGTATTGAGAATGCTTATATAATTAGATCAAGCTGCAGAATTTATGCAAGTCGTATTTTTTTTTGGAATCTTGGTACACGAGAACTGCTGATTTAGCAATCGAGGCTGCATCTCTACCAATAGAATATCCAGTTTTGTTTTAACTATTTTTTTTTTTTTTTGCAACTTGATGTAATGTTTTTCTACTTCTTGAACTTTAAAACCTAGTATGAGTTTTACCTTAAGAATTAGCTGATGAGGGATTCAGAATGAATCCGAAACGTCCTTTTAAATTGTTTTTAGTGTTTTTATCCTTTAATGTAATGTAAGGTTATTTTGAAAAGTTTTTATAATTATGAATGAATTCAGACGTAGTCCTTTTGTTTATATCAAACAAACAAAAAATACTAATTCATTTGTTTTAACTAACAAAAGGACATCATAGATGACAAAAAAGAAACTTTTTGGAAATTGTTACTTCAGTGGATTAGTAATATACACTGTTAAAAATAGCGTGAGAAAATAACCTCTGTTTTGAAAGACTACTAAATTATTAAAAGGCAACATTTTGAGAAAAATTGATATCGAATTCAGAAAAAAATCTCTAGAAAATTAACTATTCAAGGGATTAAAAAATCGATGCACAAATTTGTTCGTAATAGAGTTCTAAGTGAGTAAAATGCAAAATCGAGAAAATATCCAAACTAGTTGGATGTGCCACTCCCAAAAATTTCTTCTATCTCATAGATTTTAATATTTCAAAATGTTGTTACAGATTTTAATATTTCAAAATGTTGTTACAGATGTCAATATTTCATTTTTATTAGTTAAATGCTATATCAACTTTGACTTTCAACTTAATTTTCTGCTTTATTCAATTAATCGGAGTAAAAACGAGTTAATCTCGATCATGATATTTATTAAAATCATGAATAGTCGCGAATAGTCAGCTTATCAGGATGGGAAGTTCCCATCAATTCACAAGTCACTGGTCTACAATAGAACTATAAAAAATTAAGAAGATTACACAAAAATCGCTATTACAGCGCCCCCTTCCAGCGGAATTTTTCCACATTCAGAGATGACCTTCTTGCCATGGCCAAAAACATGCACAAACAATTTGTTTCAATTCTATGCATAACTTCATACACTTTTCGATGGTACAATATTCAAAATGGCACAAAAATCGCTATTACAGCGCCCCCTTCCGGCGGAATTTTTCCACTTTCAGAGATGATCTTCTTGCCATGGCCAAAAACAAGCATAAACAATTTGGTTCAATTCTATGCATAACTTCATACACTTTTCGATGGTACAATATTCAAAATGGCACAAAAATTGCTATTACAGTGCCCCCTTCCGGCGGAATTTTTCCACATTCAGAGATGACCTTCTTGCAATGGCAAAAAAACATGCACAAACAATTTGGTTCAATTCTATGCATAACTTCATACACTTTTCGATGGTACAATGGCGACAGACACACGGACAGACGGACGCACTGACAAACAGACCTTTTCTATAAACATGTTTTTTGAGATCTCTGGCCCCTAAAACGTGTAAATCCGTCAAAAACCGGATTTCGAAAAAAATTTTACAAAAAAAAAAAAAAAAAAAAAAAAAAAAATTACAATTTGAGATAGAAGAAAGTAAAAATTATGACGCATGGAGCATTTTAAAATTTTATTTTATTTTTTAATCTTAAAATTATAATAATATTCGAAATGTCTTTTAAGGTGTTCTATATACTTATGGGGAAATGTATATTTCCATAAAATTTCATATCTCTATGATGAAAAAAAAAAACTAGTTGTGCCAATCCCAAAACTTTCTTCTACCTCATGTCAATATTTCATTTTAATTAGTTTAATTAGTATTTTTATTACAACATAACTCCATAAACTTATCGATGGTAAAATATTGAAAATTGCACAAAATCGCTATTACAGCCTCCCCTTCCGGCGGAATTTTTCCAAATTCAGGGAGGATCTTCTTGCCGGGGTCAAAAACATACACAAAAAATTTGGTTCACTTCTATGCATTACACTTTTCGATGGTACAATATTCAAAATGCACAAAAATCGCATGAAAATTGCTATTACAGCGCCCTCTACCGGCGGAAATTTTCCAAACTCAAGAAGTACCTTCTTGCCATGGCCAAAAACATACGCAAAAAATTTTCGTTCAATTCTATGCATGACTTCATACAATTTTTGATGGTACAATGGCGACACACGGACAGACAGATATTTTTATAAACATGTTTTTTGTGATCTCTGACTCCTAAAACGCGTAAATCCGTCGAAAACCGGAAGTAGAAAAACATTTTGATTATAATACTTCCTTCTATTGAAGATAGAAGAAAGTAATAACGTCCACCGCCCCTTTAAGTTAAATAATTATAAAATTTTCCCAATTACTTGGCCACACTTGCTTTGAGGCATTTTGCTAACTCAGATGATGGTTGGTTGGTTGATTGAGGTTTTATGGCGCAAAGTCCCTTTAGGGACATGCTGCGCCAAGCTAACTCAGATGAAAATAACATATTTTATGCGGAATTCAGAATAGATGTTGCCATTTTTTGTTTTTCTTTTAAAGCAAAAAACATTCAGCTATTAGGAAATGAATAAAAATGTAAAAGCAGTTTTGTTTTTATGAGGAAAAGAATAGAGGTCCACAAATGTGGACTCAGGTAACGAATAGATTAAGACTTTAATATTTACCCCTTTATGTACTGAATTATGAATTCATGAAAATTTTATCATCTAAAGCATTTTTCGTGAATTTTTAAACTACATTAGAAGATTTACCTAATCATTTAATAAATTTTAGAAGGTCTGAAGGATTTAGAAGGATTCATTAAAATTGAATTTATAAGGATTTTGTGCAATATTTATAACCCCACTTAAATCTTTTATTTTAAATATTTGTTTTAGTATTTTGTAGAATTAGGAAATGTATAAACATCATGTTCTTACAATAGAAATATAGAAATATTTACGAATTGAAAAATTCCTACACCCACCCACACCCCAAACGCCAAGAAAGCTGAAAAATACAAAGAAATCACCCTTTTAAAAATATTTTTCTTTTGTGTAACTAATAATGCTTTTGGAAAAACCCAAAGTAATACATCTATAACTCATTCTAAACTGTATTACTACTAATCGATGTATTAAATGAATTTTATAACAAGTTATTTTAAAGGTACTTATAAGTACCGTCAATAGATAAAGGTTTAAATGGCCGTTTTGATGAAAAGTTTCGAAAAATTTCTTTTATTGTTTCATTTTAAATAGCAATCTGTTAGGATTGCAAATCTCTTTTAACTATATCCCTGCTATTATTAGAAGAGGATTTATGGCAAATTTAATAAACAGGAAGTAATAAATCATACACCCGAAGTGGATGGAGTAATACCTTGAAAAATGAAAACAATGTTTCTATGCATGATTTTGTTGCGTTTTTTTACATTAAAAAACTTATAAACCTTAACTGATACTTCTGATTAATTTTATAGATAAGGAACAAGGGTGACTCTGGGATAGGTGGACGTAGTTTTTAAAGATTTAAATAAAAATTCTTAGAATGCAAATACAAGAAATATTTATGCACATTAAAATTCTTATACATATAACTTTTTGGACAAAAAATAATTAAATTTTGAGAACAAAAAGTGGGAAACAAAATTGAAATTAAAAAGGCAGATGGCCATCTCTCCTTCAAGCCGAGGAGAGATTCAATACAAGATAGAACAAGTTGGAAATTGCTCGTCAAACGTTGCAAATGAGGTGCGTTCGTACTATAACTAGTTTTATAATTATTTTTTGCACCCCATATTGTACTGAATGTGTATTTATTTGCAATTCATAAGTGCATAATCTGTAACATCATTAAAATGCACTTGCAATACTTTTTTCCCATTACCCTTAATGTAACGGAAAACTTTTGACTGTCCCTGTAATTAAACTATACATCCGATTTTCATGAAATTTGAAATGACTCGACAAAATTTTTCAGCAATTATATATTTAAAATTTCAGCCCATTCGGAAAGTTGTAACATCATTAAAATGCACTTGCAATAATTTTTCCCATTGGCTTTAATGTAAAGAAAAATTTTAACTGTCCCTGTAATTAAACTATACATCCGATTTTCATAAAATTTGAAATGGCTCGACAAAATGTCGCAATAATTATATGTTTAAAATTTGAGACCATTCGGAAAGCTTTAACATCATTAAAATGCACGTGCAATAATTTTTCCCATTGGCCGTAATGTAAAGAAAAACTTTTGACTGTCCCTGTAATTTAACTATACATCCGATTTTCATAAAATTTGAAATGGCTCGACAAAATTTTACAACAATCATATATTTAAAATTTTAGACCATTCGGTTGGGTAGTTTTTGCTCTATTATATGCGGACGGACGGACAGACAGACGTACGGACAGACAGACGGACTGAACGACGACTATAGGTGCTACGTATTTATATAATTACGAACGCACCTAAAAAAAGGAGTTAAAATAGGAAAAAAAATAACACATTTCATGTAGTTAATCATGAAAAGCATATAGCAGTTTGTAAAGATGCAATTATATCACGGAAAATGAGTGAATAAATTCGAATAAACAAAAATTGAAGTATAATTTCAATCCTTCACTTTTCGCAAAATGTCACCACGTTTTTGGAAAAAGGTCTTGATAGTTTGTACACGTTTCATGTTTCATTTAACCACTTTTGGCACTTTATGCATTGCATCCAGTTATCCTTTTTCGTTGTGGTATTATATTCTTCTCCACAAACAACACAGTTATCACCATCCTATTCTATACCCTCGAAATATGTAGAATCTGATAATTGCAAATGTATTTCATTTTCTCCGCTGCTGGAAGTATCGTGTTTTCGTTTTTTTTTTTCTGCCGCTCATTTAAATTTTTCCACGGTTTTAAGTTTATTTATAAATTTATCTGTTTCTGGGTTGAATATTTCCGAGGTTTTTCAATATTTTCTGAAAAACAAAATGCATCGATAGGCCCTATCATATTATTATTATTGAAATATTTATATTAGTTAAAATTTAAACAATTATATCAATTAATGTAATTATAAACATAAAAGTTAAATAATTATTTTAAATATAATTATATTTAGTTAAAATACTCACTCCGTATAATTCTGAAATACTAATTACAGGTGGTAATCTCTCCTTGATTTGATGTGGCCATCTATCATGAAATTGAAGAACATATGTCGAACCAAATTAAAGCGTCAACTCTGCCATTGCACGTCTTTGTTTTAGGCTTAGAAGCAAAGATAGGATTATATAAGAGTCTTAAAAGTCCGTATATTTTTAGAATATATAACGTACGTGCCGCAATACATTCAGATACCTAACTCAACAGAAAAATTCGACCACTAAATGAAATATATAGCTTGCGCGCATGATTTAAAAAGATCTATACCATCTACAACTTTGAAACTTTTAATATAAGTTTAAGAATAATACAAAAATTAAATGAACTAAAATCTAATGAATAAACAAGTTTTTTTTTTTTTTTTTTTTTTTTTTTTTTTTTTTTTTAATAGAAATATGAAAAATTTGATAAATTTTGTCACTCGAATACCCATACGTTCAATAATTTTTGTTGAATTTCTTAGATTTTAGTTCAATTTAAAGAAAATGATTTAGTAGAGAAATTTATAAAACTTCGAATCATTACCTTTAATACATTTGGAATTATCATACGCGCAAGTAAAAAAAAATATCGATTTTGAGAAAAATCAATTTAAACATAAATGTTTCGCTTGAAATAGACGAAGGCTAATTTACGTTTTTTACTATTAGTCCAGGAAATAGGAAATTTTACCTAGCAAAATTAATGGTAGTTCTGGAAATCGGCTTACTTTATGATTTTGGGGTCGCTGAATCCGAATTTGTAACTTCCCACCAAAATTTCCCCTGGCAACTTCCCCAAATTTTGGTAAAAAGCCCCCAAAAAAGTTTTTTATATTGTTTTAGGGGAAAAGTATCTAGAAATTCAGAAAGTAGACAAAATTTGCAACAAATTAGATATATGACATCATGACTTAGGATGAAGGGGAAGGGGGGATCTGCCTCGGAACATCCGCGCGGTGCTGCGTGTACTAAGTTGCGCAATTCCACTTAACCACTCACACGTTTACATTCGCCCTCCCATCTCCCCTCCGAACTTTCCTTATAAGGTTTACTTTAAGTTTTTTGGGTCGCTGAATCCGAACTTTTAACTTACCCCCAAAATCCCCCCCCCCCCGAAAACCCCCTAAAATAGTTGTAATTAACTTAAATTTCTTATTATTTTAGGGAAAAAGCATTACGAAATTCAGAAACTAGACAAAACTTGCAACAAATAGGATATATGACATTATGACGTAGAATAAACGGGGAGAGAGGGGGTTGCCTCGGAACATTCCCCGTGCGCTTTTCTCAAAAACCAAATTTTTTCAAAAAATAAATTTTTGGGGGGTTACTGAGTAAAATTTTGGTGGGAAGTTACAAATTTGGATTCAGCGACGCAAAAAACATAAAAAACATAAAGTGAGTCGAAATACAGTACTAACATTAATTTTTCCAGGTAATTTCCCCTATTGCTTGGACTCCATAACTTAGTGCACGTAGCGCCGCAGTGCATGTTCAGAGGCCGCTCTCCCCCTCCCCGTTCATCTTACGTCATAATGTCATATTTCCTATTCGTTGCAAATTTTGTCTAGTTTCTGAATTTCGTAATGCTTTTCTCCTAAAACAATAAGAAATTTAAGTTAAAAACAACTATTTGGGGGGGTTTCGGGGGGGGGGGATTTTGGGGGGAAGTTAAAAATCCGGATTCAGCGACCCAAAAAACTTAAAGTAAACCTTATAGAGAAAGTTGGGAGGGGAGATGGGAGGGCGAATGTAAACGTGCGAGTGGTTAAGTGGAATTGCGCAACTTAGTTCACGCAGCACCGCGCGCATGTTCCGAGGAACATCCACCCTTCCCCTTCATCCTAAGTCCTAATGTCATATATCTAATTTGTTGCAAATTTGGTCTACTTTCTGAGTTTCTAGATACTTTTTCGCTAAAACCATAAAAAATTTGATTTTTTTAATAAAAACCTTTTTGGGGGGCATTTTACCAAAATTGGGGGGGGTTGCCGGGGGAAATTTTGGTGGGAAGTTAAAAATTCGGATTCAGCGACCCAAAAAACATATAGTAAGCCTTTTTCCAGAACTACCATGAATTTTGCTAGGTAGAGCCCCTATACGGTCTCTATTGCCTGGACTATATAGCAAGCACAAATTTAAGAATATTTAAATGCTGTTTGTGGCAAATTGTTCTGAAAAACAATAGCTGTCAAATTTATTAAAAAACCAAAATCGATTTTTTGAAGATTTTAAAGGATATGTGTTCCCTTAAAAGAAGTATTTATTATGTATAATAACCATATATTAAATATTTCTTTTCCGATTTATCTTTTAAGATTATGAATGCTTACATAAGTTTTTATTAAACAAATTATCCTGAAACACAGAAAAATATTTATATTATTTTTATTTTTTATGCATTAATGATACACAATAAAAAAATGACTTTTTTTAATTAAATGGAAAAGTGTATTTACCCTACTATCGCTTTTCCATTCAGTAGAAATCGCAAACAGTCTTTTAATAAAACGGAGATTTGATTTTTTTATGTGTTTATTCCGCTTCCGTAATTAAAGATTTAATTAAAGACTTACGAGAATCTTGTATGTAAATTAATCGAATTGTAAAGGTCTGACTGTGTGAATATATTTAATTTCAAGTTAAATTATGAGTGAAAGGTTTTTTTTTTATACACAGTTTAGAAATACAGGATATGAATAAGTTTTTAATTAAAAGCCTCAGTCAAACGATAGAATTAAAATTTGTCGATATTTCGTTTTATTTATATAGTTAGCTGATGCTTATCATTTGCAGATAAATTTATACAGATAATCAAATTACGGATTATTTAAACACGCATAAATATCTGATATTAAGTATTAATATTAACTTAAATTTTCCAAAATAATATTGAGATGATTAAAAAAAATCATTAAGTTGCTTAGGATAGCTTTTATTTATTTCATTAAAGGAAGAAAGAGTTATAGCATTATACAAAAATGATCACTATGAAAAAGAACTTTATACTCTATCTGTATATATATATATATATATATATATATATATATATATATATATAACCATTAATTAAACATTACCGACCATCATCAAAAACCACAATATTGTGAAACAGATACCACAAACCTATAATATACAACTGTATGTATAAAACAAAGTGCCTTATACTTAATTACAAGAATTAATATGAAAGAAAAAAAGAAGAATATGGATACCGAAGAAAATAATTGAAAAACTTATGTATTGAATTACGTTTTTCAAGAGTACAGAATTCAATGATATAAGCAAATCGGTTGTTTTCTGTGATAAAAAAAAAAGCTAAAAGCTGAATTTTGTTTTCTCCTGTACTCAAACAACCAATATGACCAAGAGAATAGTTTCAAGATGAAAACAGAATAATATCAAACGGCATGAAATAGAAAAAAAAACAATACAACCTTTTAAATATTTAATTTATCGCATAAAAAATATAAATATTACACAACATGCCGCATAAAATCCCAGTTGTTTTCGAAATATCCTTATGCACATGGTATCCAAAAGCACAATAAAGACGGGTTGCCATCCCCCGGTCACAGGCACTCAGAAGGCCCATTTGCCTACGCAGGGAACCATCCGCGAGACAAGCCCCGCGGCGCGTCCCGAATGTCACAACCAGACAAGCCCCAGCAGAGCGGAACCTCACGCACGTTCCGGTCAAGACCGACGCGCTTCCCAGCGCACGCTACGTCGGCTATTCCCAAGTCAAAGCGAACGGCCGCTACGACAGTCCTCACCACCCAGCTAGAAAAACCAAGTGGTCCTTAAACTTGGTTCCCGAGCCGGTAGACCCCGCAAGCCCTGCAGGAACCGGACGCCTATAAAGACGCCGGGCCTACGAACTGAACCGAGGCTTCCCGACCCGGAGTTACTTTACGGAAGGCCCCCAAGATCAAATACCATTTTCCAGCAATTTATGTGGGCCAGCCGATAGGAAAGTTAATGAAGAGCCCCTACCTTGAAAACCCGGAAGGACGGGGAAAGTCCCTCCGGCCGTAAAACGACCCAGCTCCGGGCTTTGCGCTCAGGCCACCCGGCTCGACCGACGGAACCCCTCGTGGATCACGCCGGGAACCAGTTGGCCCAGACTATGTGCCGTTAGCGAACCCAGGCGGGCACGGAAAGCTCCACCTAGACGGAATAGACTCCGCCTCGCTAGGGGGTTGGATGGAACCGAGTCCCGCCAGCCCTCGCCGACTCGACCCTGCCCGAAGACAGAGAAGCCAGCGGAGGCCGACAGAAGCCCGCCCACCACTACCTTACCTCACGGCCGTCGAGGGTACCCAGGCCCGAAGGCCCCTGACCCCGTGCAGTGACCGACCGCTACCTTTGTTAATGCGTTCGAAAATTAGGTGTACCACCTCTAGGTCCTCATCACTGGGCGAGGCAGATTCCAGTATCGCATAGACACGAAGGACCTGGATCGTACCAAGAGTTCCTCTGAGGCACGATGAGCCGCCGCGTTACCGGCGAGCCTCCGGCCCGGTTCCCCGTGGGGACTGCGTTCGATGGTGGACCTGCCGGCCGACCCCCTCCCAAGGGTCACGGCACGACATGGAGCAACCAGAGCCATACTGGCCTCCCCACGCGACCGCTCCTTGGTCAACGGGGGCACCGCCAATCCCTACCCACCTTAGGGTCGGCTCACAACTGCTTCAGCTGCGGTCCTCGCAGGGATGAGCCACCCAAGTCATAAAATAACCTGGGCGCTGTCCGAAACCCTCGCCCTTCGGTTGCTCCGGGAGTCCCTGCATGGCGTTCCCGCGAGCCCCGTCGTCACTAGAGAGCACCGAGGACTTTCCACTACAAAGCCCTTACTCACACCTCAGGCTCCCTCTTAGTCAATAGGTGGATGGGGTCCTATCGCCTTAGCTATCCTTTGCCCAGAGTCACCACCCGGTCTATGACCGGCTCTGGGATCGGACTATGGAACGTCGCTAGCCGGCTTGGCCAGAGAACCTGGCTACCGGGGGTGCGCGAATACGCGAGCCCGAGGGCTCCACGCACCAGGCACGACGTCCGTTAACCGTGGCCACCGGACTCAACGCCTGTCGGAGATGAGCCTCTCGAGGAGGTGGCGATTCGTTCCCATCCGGCCCCCTTGCATTCGTGCACAACGAACTCTGCCGAGCTTCCGGTCACCTCTCCCACTCAAGGGGTCGGGTCGGAACCATCCGGAGGGGCCGCCACCCAAAAGCACGATAAGATTAAGGCGAATTAAACAGTTAATTTAACACAGAAATTAAAACTTATGGATTCAGTTAAGTCATTTTGAAATACCGTGATAAAGTCAATTAATATAATATAAATATAAAATAATTACGTTATTAAAATACCTAAAAACACTTTTAAATTGTTTAATTTCTATTTTACAATATTTCCAATTAGCAGCGTTCAATACCACCTGGTGTAAAAAATTTTAATTATTACTCTAATATAAGCTCATTAAAAGACAAAATTTTGGTGCTACCATCTATTATGTTATTTTAAAACTATTATTATTATTCAAATGTCATAAGATGAACCTAATAAAAGCCAATGAATTAAAAATATATCAACTGTATTACCACAACAAATCCTAATATATAAATAATACCATACTAGATATCATTAGTCAAAAAAATAAATAATTAAATGTTAATAAAATGCTTTCAATATATTCTATTACCTTACTCATTTAATGTGCACCGAGAAAATAAATAATTTTATAACATTGATAATATATAGAATATAGCTATATGTTATAACATAAAATAAATTATATATAATAAAAATATAAAAAACTTTAATAATTACTATTAAATATAAAAAAAAAATAATAAATTAATTTATTATATAATAATAAAAAAATAATAAATTAATTAACTGGAAAAAAATGGATGTTTATAGAAGATTGTTAGATTCTAATATACTCAATTGCCTAAAGATCGCAAATATAGCGTGTGGATTATCTTCATATTAGCCGTAAAAAAGCTAAAAAATATGATTGTGACAATCAAACACATTAAACCGATAATTAATCATGGAATACAAAGTTGAAAATAAAACAATATTAAAAGTATAGAGGAATAATAATAAAAACTAATTACCCAATCTTAATACATACAGTATAACATTAGTTATATCAAATAAAAATATTTGCATATTAATCACAATAAAGATGGTATACTATTATTAATTAATATGATATTGTCCTGAGTAGACTAAAATTTAAAAACAAGTTAATTTTGAATTTGATGAAATATTAAATAAGCTGAATCTAATATGAATTAAAATTTAAAAAAAAGAGTCACCAATTACATATAAAACATCAAATCAACATCCACATAAAATAGGTATTAGAAATGTAGTTATAATACAAAAGCCCCATCATTTTTTTATATAAATTAACCATTGCGTATTATCCAGACAACGCCACCCTCCTCCGTACTCTAACATCTACCCACCCAACCATCCTATAGTAATAGTTTATTATTATTTTACAATTTTAAATTTTTTATATAAATATTTTTTTATTTTATAAATTTCTTTGTAATTTTGTTTACGCATGTGTTAATTTGTTTTTTTTTTTTTAAGATCATGTAAGTTCTAATTGTATATTAATGAATATATGAATTTTTTTGGAAAACCATGATATAATGCATCATAAATTAATTTTTTAATATTATTGTTAATTAGATGAGAAGAACATAAACATTTTATTCTATATAAATGATTAAGTATTATATTTCGATATACAGAATGAAGAAGACAAGATTTAAAATTTGTAAATGTATTAATTTTGAATTCAATTTCTTTACGTTTATCATATAAATCTGTTATTCTTTTGTTGTCTTTTATTGTAATTGTAAGATCTAAGAAGTTAATTGTATTGTTAGATAAGAGGAATTCGTTAATTCCAAATTAGTGGGATAATCAACTGGAAATTGAGAAATTTTAGATTGATCAGTGGCAATTAAAATTATGTCATCAATATAACGATATAAATGTAGATTATTATTAGTAAAAGAACGTTCATAGTGATATAAGTATAAGTCTGATAATAAACTGGATGTACAACCACCTTGTGGTATACCGACGTGCTGTAAATATAATGTGTTATCTTCCAAGATATAATTATTATGGATAATGAAGTTTGTTAAAGATTTAAAATAAGCGATATCTATATTAGATGGTAATACCAGTTTTTTATAATACTTTTTAAATAATGCATTTATAATGTTATGTAAATCTAATAAGTCTATATTATTAAAAAGATCTTTGAAGTCATATGTCGTTATATTATATACACAATGAAGATTTTTTAAAATATTGACCAGTTGATAGCTATTTTTTATACAATGTGTATTATCATTGTTTGTAGTAAGTATATATAACTGATTAAGGATTTTTAATAGAAGTTTATTGGCTTTTTTATTATATGTATTGCAACCAATAGTTACAGTCCTAAATTTAATTGAAGTTTTATGAAATTTGAGAATAAGAACTAAATGATAATTAAAGTTAGTAGAATCATTATATTTAATATAATATAATAACTTTGAATTTTACGATTATTTACAATTACATTTTCATTAGTTTTTTGAAAAGATTTATTAGAAGAAATACAGGTTGTAAAAAGTTGGTGATAATAAGATTTACATATGATTGCATAATTATTAGAAGATTTGTCTACATATGTAATAACGTAGTTTTTTTGTAATTTAGTAATTTGTTTGAAAAAATGCTTTGTGTTAATAGAAACCAATTCAGAAAAAAATCCATGCCGGCCCGTCCTACAGGCAGAGGTAGATTTCGAAGTTAAGTATACTAATTTCACCAACAAAAACTGTCGTTATTAGATATAAATCCACTTTAACAGTTTTATCTGTCTGCTTTTGACGAGTTTTTAATTCCTTTTTATAAAATAGCTGGTTTTATCAGAATCATGTTAAGGCGATATTAAAAAAAATATTTTTTCATGCTCAACAACTCGAAATTTTCTGGCACATTTTCAGATTCATTTTTAATTAAAAAATAATATGAAACATGCTGACGTGATTTTTGAAAAGATTAATAAGGGCCCTGTGTTTTTATTTTTCTTTCAATTAATTAAAACTTGATTGGTAAACATTTATTTTCTCAGTAGGGCAATATTTTTCGTTTCTAACACAATCGCTTCCGGAAATTCTGTTCAAAATGCCCACTTTGACATCATTTTTTGAAATATATTCTGCCTCTATCAAAAAATCGATCATTACTGTACATTATATAGTTTCTGAATAAGAGAATCTAGCAATTGGATGCATTTGAGAGCAAAAATGAATTTAAAAATGAGTAAGAATAAAACAGTTTGGATTTGAATGCACCTTTAATAAGATGATTTTTTTCTTCAACAGCTATGTATTTTTAATTTGTTTTTGCTGTAAAAATTGGCCCTATCAAAAACTTGTCTATATAAATGTTGAAGACAATATTAAGAAGATATATGATAAATTCATGGAGATTTTATATTTTGTGAATTGACGGAATTATGAAAATTTTTCTTCTTCAACCCCCCTTTTATGTTTTCGTTTTTATTTTATTTATTTTATTTTATTTTATTTTATTTTATTTTATTTTTTTTTTTTGCGGTACGAATTGGTCCTATCAAAAACTTATTAATTGGATTTAATATCTTGAGAATTGACGAAGTAAGGAATTTTTTCTCCCAAAAACCCTATTTTTTGCGCCCCTTGAGCCTATTTTAAATTTTATCAAAAATCTGTGATGCATGAATTTTTGGCGCTATTTTTAGAAGTAATAAAAACTTTAAACTGATTTGATATGTACAAAAATTAAGAAGTTATGGGGTTTTTTCGGTTTTCACAACCCCCCCCCTCCCTATTTCCATCCCCTTTGCCCGCTTTTGCCCATTAACGAACTTAACCGAGATTTTATGTCTCTTGATGTTATGTATCAGTTTGGAAGAGATTTGTGCAGAATTGCGGAAGTTATCGTGTTCAGAAGAAAGTGATAACACAATTGCTTCGGGAAATTCCGTTCAAAATGCCCACTTTGACAACATTTTTTGAGATATATTCTGCCTCTATCAAAAAAAAATCGATCATTGCGGTACGTTATATAGTTTCTGAATAAGCGAATCTACCAATTAAATGCGTTTGAGAGCAAAAATGAATTTAAAAATGAGTCAGAAAATAAGCAGTTTGGATTTGAGTGCATCCTTAATTCAATGATTTTTCCAACACAATCCGCATCGGGAAATTCGGTTCAAAATGCCCACTTTAACAGCATTTTTAAAAATATATTCTGCCTCTTTCAAAAAATCGATCATTAAGGTACATTATATAGTTTCTGAAGAAGAGAATCTATCAATTGGATGCGTTTGAGAGCAAAAATGAATTTAAAAATGAGTAAGAAAATAAGCAGTTTGGATTTGAATACACCCTTAATAAGATGATTTTTTTTTCTTCAACCGCTGTGTATTTTTAATTTGTTTTTGCTGTAAGAATTGGCCCTATCAAAAACTTGTGTATATAAATGTTGAACACAATATTAAGAAGATATATGATAAATTCATGGGGATTTTATATCTTTTGAATTGACGGAGTTAAGGATTTTTTACTTCTTCAAACCCCCTTTTTGTTTTCGTTTTTAATTTTTTTTGCAGTACGAATTGGTCCTATCAAAAACTTGTGAATATAAAAGTTGTAGATAATATTAAGGAGATTTATAATAAAATTAATTGGAATTGATATCACGAGAATTGACGAAGTTATGAATTTTTTTCTCCCAAAAACCCTATTTTTTGCGCCCCTTGAGCCCATTATTAACTTTATCAAAAATCTGTGATACATAAAATTTTAGCCCTATTTTTAAATGTAATAAAAACTTTAAACTGATTTGATATGTACAAAAATTAAGAGTGGTTTTCTGTTTTCACAAAACCCCTCCCTATTTCCATCCCCTTGGTCCGACTTTGCCCATTAACGAACTTGACCGAGATTTTATGCCCATTGATTTTATGTATCAGTTTGGAAGAGATTGGTGCAGAATTACGAAAGTTATCGTGTCCAGAAGAAAGTGATATATATATATATATATATATAGATATATATATATATATATATAGATATATATATATATATATATATATATAGATATATATATATATATAGATAGATATATATATATATATATATATATATATATATATATATATATATAGATAGATAGATAGATAGATATAAAGTTTTTTACTGAGGGTGGTTTTTTGTTCTAGGGGTCGTGATCGGTGTAGATCTGCAAAAATGTTTCAGAAATTCCAACATAGGAACGATCCCAATAGGTAGTATTTCATACGAAATCTACCTAATATTATTTTTTAAAGCCATAGTTAATTTTTCAATTACTAATATTTTCCATTGATTAAAATATTCAATAGGTGTTGGTTTTGGGGGCACACAGAGTTAGCAGAATAGCTCGACATAAACATTTATTAACACTAACACGAAGACAAAAATATATACATAGCTTAAGTGCGACTAAGCACTGACATGTTTTTAACAGAAATGAATAATCTCGCTCGCAGAGCGAATTTTGAGAAACGCCACTGTACGCGCATGCGCTGAAAGAAAAAGGGTAAGATAAATGGACGTTGTATTCCAACAATTCCCCCTTTACAACGTGCATTTTCTTAACAAAATAATATTCTCCTATTAAGCAAATTACAGAGAAATAATATTAATATAAAAATTACAAATACAAATTATATACTTATATACAAAAGGATACAGAATAATGCTGAAAATTATTTTAAACATTTTGTCCTATCATTTCACAACATTTTTTATGTTTATAAGCGTTTAAAGCTTTGGTTAAAATGTCTGCAGGCATATTTTCTGTCTCTAGGTATTTAACCTCTATTTCGCCATTGTCGTAAATTTCACGCACAAAATGATGTCGAATATCGATGTGTTTGGTGCGCGAATGGTAAACCGGATTTCGTACTAATTTTTGAGCAGACTGGTTATCACAAAATATTATAGTAGGCGCAGTCACTGTTTCAGGAGAAAGTTCACTTAAAAACCGTCTGAGATGCAAAATCTCTTTGGCGGCTTCTGACAATGCCATGTACTCCGCCTCTGTTGTGGATAAGGCGACAGTTCGTTGTTTTCTCGATTCCCACGATATGGCTCCACTGGCGTATTTAAAAATGTAGCCAGTGTATGATTTTCTGTCATTCACATCCGACGCCCAATCGGCATCGACAAATGCAATCAAGGATTCAGAATCACGCTTAAAGATCAGTCCTTGATCTTGGGTTCCTTTCAGGTATCGCAAAATTCTTTTTGCAGCTATCCAATGAGGTTTACCTGGATTGTTGTTAAATTGACTTAGGAAATTCACAGCGTGAGTTATATCAGGTCTAGTAGCGACTGATAAATACATAAGGGATCCTATTAATTGACGGTAGGGAATATTATTCATTTCAGACTTTTCTTCTTCAGTTTTGGGACACATATCTTTAGTAAGCTTCACGTTATTATCAAAAGGTGTAGATATTGGTTTGGATTCTTGCATATTAAATTTGCTCAGAATATCTTCAATGTACTTCTTTTGTGTAATTTTAATATTGTCCCCGTTTTGCATAAATTCTATGCCCAAACAATAGTGTAAGAGACCTAAATCTTTCATTTTAAATGATTTTGCTAATTCATCTCGAATATATTGATAATCTTCTTTACATTTAGTAAGAATTATGAGATCATCAACATAAACAATAATAATAGCTTCAATGGGAGATTTAGAAAAATACACACATTTATCAGCATTTAGTGATTTAAACTTCATTTGTTTCAATTTTTCATCTAATTTTTTGAACCATTGGCGACCCGATTGTTTTAATCCATAAAGGGATTTTTTTAATAAACAAACTTTGTCATCATTAGATTCATTTTTAAAACCTTCAGGTAATTCCATGTATATTTCTTCAGTTAAATCACCATTTACATAAGCCATAATAAAATCTAATTGATATGCAGTGAACCCATTTTGGATGCCATATGCGATCGCAGTTCTTATTGAACTTAATCTAGCTACAGGAGAAAAATTTTCGTCAAAATCGATACCAGGTTTTTGTGTACAATCTTTTGCTACCAATCTCGCTTTAAATTTCTTGATTGACCCATCTGGCTTATATTTTGTTTTTAAAACCCACTTAGATCCTATAATTTTCTTATGTTTTGGCCTATCTACTATTTGCCATGCATTTTCTTGCATTAATGAATTAAATTCTATATTTATCGCATTTATCCATTCGTTTTTATACGGACTACTTAGAGCTTCAAATAATTCAGGACAAGAGTCAAAAGAATTATTTACTGCAGTTTGAGATTTTTCTTCTTTCGGAATAATAATTGTTTGATATTCTTTTCGAGGTCTCCCTTTTCTACCCGTTTTTATTTTTCTTGGCCTCCCGCGCGTTCTGAAAGAAGGGGGGTCGGAAATTTCATCAGATTGCGAATCAATTTCTCTTTCACTGTCGCCACTAGAATTGTCTGGTTCCGTTTTCATGACTGGAAATATTTCTGATTGTTGCGTTATTGTGTTTGTGCTCGTATTTTCATTATTTTGAGAGAAAGGAAAAATTAATTTTATTTCGGTGTTACAGGAGGGATCATTTTCAAATTCGTTAATAAATCGAACATCACGGCTTATAACAATTTTTCTAGATTTCTTGTTCCAAAGCCTATATGCTTTTGATTCATTAGAATAACCTACAAAGATATGTTCTTCTGATCTAGGATCAAATTTTCCCTTATTTTGCCTTTTATTAAGTACGAAACATTTTTGCCCAAATATTTTGAAGTATGATAAAGTTGGCTTGATGCCAAAGAATACTTCATATGGAGTTTTATTTTCGCTTAAACGTCGTGTCGGGCAGCGATTGCGTATGTAAGCAGCACAATTTATAGCTTCGGCCCAAAAAGATTGTGAAAGATTACTTTGTAATAGTAAACACCTTGCCATTTCAGTTAACGTTCTATTCGATCTTTCAGGGGTGCCATTTTGCTGAGGGGTTAAAGGGGAAGAAAATTCTCGTTTTATACCGCATTCTTCGATATATTTATCAAATTCTTCGCCGCAATATTCTAAGCCATTATCTGTACGAAGAAATTTTATTTTCTTTCCTAATCGGTTTTCGACTGTTGCTTTGTATTTAACAAATGCATTCTTAACCTCATCCTTGGTTTTAAGAAAACTAACTTCAATATAACGTGATTTATCATCAATAAAAGTAACAAAATATCGCGATCCTCCATGGGAAGGGACTCTCATGGGCCCACATAAATCTGAATGGATCCGAAATAATAAATCATTACTTTCAAAATTTGATTGTTTAGGAAAAGGGCGGACAGTTTGTTTACCTTGAATACAAACTTTACAATCTTTAAGAGACTCATCATCATTGAAATTTAAATTTCTAACCATATTATTAGATTTAAGTTTCTTTAAATCAGACTCATTTAAATGTCCTAACTTTAAATGCCATTTTACAAAATCACTTACCTGTGCTATTGCAGCTCTTTCGGGGATTGGATGTACATAATATAAATCACCTTGACGAACAGCTTGTACTAGTATAGAACCATTAGGCTCAATTATTTTAGCATATCGTTCTTTAAAAAGCACAGAACGATTATTAGCCGTTGCTTTTGACGTTGAAATCAAATTACATTTTAACTCGGGTGCACACAAAACGTTCTTAAGGGTGAGATTAGTAGTTCCACTACCGTTAGGCACTGTAATAAGAACTGTTCCTATTCCTGTGATTTTTGCTGTTTTATCAACCGCAAGCTGTATTGTAGAATTATCACGAGGATGAAATTCTGTAAATAAATTTTTATCTTTGCACATATGAGATGTACAACCACTGTCTAAACACCATGCCGGAGATTCATGATATACGTCGTTAAATGCCATACTAACCGGTTCTTCATAACTAATCATTGAACCTTGATTTCCTTTATTTAAAGATGCAAGCTTTCTGTCAGCTATTTTCTTTCTACATTCGTTAGCTTTATGCCCGATTTTGGAGCAATAATTGCACTTGAAATTACGATAATTTCTCTCTGCAGGAAAATTTTTATTCGTATTAGTCTTCCATTTTTCATTTTTCTTCTGTTCTTGATTTTTTCTCTTGTTTTCTATATAATAGGCATTTTGTGAATCATGGGTGGTTTTTCCTTTTCTAGCTTCCCATTCTTCTAGCATCTTAATTTTCAAAGAATCGGGTTTAGGTAATTCATCTCTCGATTCTATAGCGCATCTAAAATTTTCGAAATTCTCAGGAACACTGTAGAGTAGAAGAACTGATAACAAATCATCCGCAATTTCTATTTCCATTTCTTTTAATTTATCAACAATCTCAAAAAAGATATTTAAATGTTCAGACATCGTTTCACTGAAACTCATCTTTCGAAACAGAAGCTGTTTTAACAGCGTTGCTTTCTTTGCGGGGCCTCTTGATTCAAAAACGTCTTTCAATTTATTCCATACAGAATTTGAAGTCGCACAATGCTTGATGTGGCACAATTCACTAGGATTTATGGCCAGAATTATATCAGCACGAGCTTTTTGATCAGCCTGGAGCCATTTCTTTTCATCAGCGCTACCTTCGGCCGGTTTCTCTTCTTTGCCGGTTACATAATCCCAATGATCATTTTTTATTAATACTGCTTCAATTTGAAGTTTCCAGCTATCAAAGTTATCTTTGCCGAGCTTTTCAATTGTCGTAACATGTGACATGATTAAATAAAATATCTCGCAGCCACAAATCAAAACAGTTAATGACAGAACGTAGAAGAGTTCTTAGTTTCGGTTTATGCTTAAGACTTTATGATTCGAAAGTTCGAATTAAAAAATATTTCTGCTATTTACAGCGCAGTGAGTAGCGTCTCTGGTACCCATAACCTTTGTTGGTTTTGGGGGCACACAGAGTTAGCAGAATAGCTCGACATAAACATTTATTAACACTAACACGAAGACAAAAATGTATACATAGCTTAAGTGCGACTAAGCACTGACATGTTTTTAACAGAACTGAATAATCTCGCTCGCAGAGCGAATTTTGAGAAACGCCACTGTACGCGCATGCGCTGAAAGAAAAAGGTTAAGATAAATGGACGTTGTATTCCAACAATAGGTTTATTGTAATAGATTGAAATTTTATATATAAAAATATCTATATCATATGTAAATTGTTTGATAATAGATTTAACAGTAAATTTAGATGGAAGTCTATATTTAGTACCCAAACCCATTAGTTTTTTCAATTTAAAATCATTAACAATATTTAGATTTCCAGTGATTATATGCCCATGATCATTGTTTATATATTTTTTTAGATTGGGGTCATTGCATTTACATGGAAAATTACTTGCAGCAGATGTATTTTTTGAAAATGTATTGTAGTTAAAAATCTTTCTACCAATTGTATTCGGATATTTAAAGGTTTTTGATATATGAAGATTATTAATAGGAAAATAACATTTTTTATCATTAATTATAGAATTGATATTAATTTTATTAAATATATGATTTGAAAAAGTTATTATCCTTTGAGTATTCGTGTTTTGAATATTATGTTTTTCTTGTAAATTAATATTTAAAAGATTAACCCTAATCATAATGAGATCAAAATAAATATCAGAGAAATGTTTAGAGAAAGATTTACTTAGAAATACATTTAAATGTTGTACAATCTGTTTCTTTATAATAGCAAATATGTATTTTCGAATTAATAACCAGTTATAATGCTTTAAATATTTACTTTGAAGATCATTAATTTGTTTAGTGATATATTTTTTGGAAACTACAACTGATGATGTACCCCTTCCACGTTTGCTTCGTGTTTTTTTACAATTTAAATTATGATTAAGAATAGGATAAATGGGAGAATAATCAATAGTGTTATTTATAGATGTGAAGACTTTGACAGGTCTATTAAATATTTCACTATTAAGTCCATAAGGATAAATTGTGTTGTAATATTTTATATATGATGACTCTATATAAAGCCGTTCTGGTTTATTTTTTAGAATTTGAAGGATTTCAATTGTCGTATTTTTAAATTGATGTTTATGAAAATGTTGAATTTCAGCTGTAGACTATATATTTTGTGCTTTGTTTTTACGAGAGTCTGAACGATGTTGATTGATACGTTTATGAATGGGATTTGATGTTTCACCTATATATTTCATGTTACATAAGTTGCACTTTATACAATAAATAACATTAAATGCTTTACAAAAATTTGAAGCCGATTTCTAGAACTACCATTAATTTTGCTAGGTAAAATTCCCTATTGCCTGGACTATATGTACCCCATCGACTAATCATCAGAAATTATAAATCCACCATGTAAAATAAATTGAATTAAAAAAATTAATCAATGTGATATCCGCAACAATTAAAAACATTAAAAAATGAAACAAATTAAATCATAGACATACCACGCGAGAGAACAGCCATGACATATTGATCACGATACAAACATTTAACGGAATTTAGCATAGCATAAAAATCCCGCCCAATTAACTTGCACAGTTAAAAGCATATCCCACGGTTGCCGCAGTAAATATTCACAAGCATAAAATATGAAAATTATAATTAACATATAGTCCATATAATAATTATTATTCCATGCTATTATAATGATCCTTGAATAAATTAATACTAAAAGTACAAAAAAAAAAGAAATTGTTTAACATTAAACAATTAATAATTAAGAAACAATATCTAATATAAGAGTAATTTAAGAGTCCGTGGCAACTTTATAATATTAGGACAAAATAAATAATTATTTAATGCTGCCATCTAGCGAAACTACATGAAATTAAAATTAAGATAGTCAATATATGATTAAGTTGAGTACTAAAATCAGAAGTAATAATGTTTAGTGCTGCCATCTATTGCAGAATTCCGAATATAACAGTAGAAAAAATGCATTTAAAAAAAATGCTAATATTTTAACCTATAATATCACTAAGACGGCACAAATATATCATTCTAAAACAGCGCATCAGAATATTGATAGTAATCAATTAACATTTTATTATAATGTGTTATAAATGGTTATAATTACTTTTAATTATTAATATTTACATTAAAATTAAACAAATTAATAATAATTTCGAATAAGTAACTTTATTAATAATATAAAAGTTGGTTTATATTAATCACTTAATAAAATTAATGTATTATTACTGATTTGGGGGGGGGTAATATACCAACAGAATACAACATTTCTACATACTTATAAACACATATATCATAAACTGTGTAATCGTATATCATTACTAAGCAATATATATTAAAATTAATTAGTAATAGTAAATTAAATTGATGTAAATTAATTTAATTTATAGATTATAGATTGTTATACAGTACAAAGGACAACAACCTCACAAGGACCAAAATAAAACACAGAACCACGAATATTCAACGTACAATTCCTATCACATTTTTTTTAAATAAATTTATATATAATCAACATTTGCGCATAAATTATCCAGACAACTCCGCCCTCCTCCTTAATTTATATATTACGCTATCGTACGTGATACAGAAATCGCGATTATTTGTTAATTGTTTAGTGGCAACGCTCGAATGAAACGCATCTCATTGGTTATTGAACAGCATTTAATTTATCTTCATACCTATAAGGGGCTTACCGTAAAGGGATCCTGTTCCGTCACTAAATGCCGGCAGGTTTGTCGCCAAATTGGCGATATACGCTAAATTTGGCTACAAAAATTAGTCGCCAAAAGTGACGCCAACTTGGTGATATCTCTAATATTTCGTCACATTCTCATAGACTTCCATTGTTTACCAATAGGGATTACTTGCATACAGAAAATCAACAAATTGAAATATTTTAATGCAACAAAAACTAATATTAGCTTAACGGATTATACTAGTTATATTTAGGGTAATCCAAGTAAATTAAATTATGAATAAAAGTAACATGATACAATGCTTCGAAATTTTAAGGGAGACCAAACTGGTAGCCAAGGGCGGCAAGTTCATCGGTATTTACTTTAAAAACAAAATCACGTGAAACTCAAAAAATCTTGATATGAGAATTACATGCGATAGAAAAAAAAATCTTAAATTCTTGTAGCGAAGCTGGAGGAAAAGCAATATCTAATTTTTAATTATACATATTATTTACTAATTATATATGATGAGATAGAGAGAAAAAAGATGACAGAAGTATATTGTTAAGTGATAGTTATCTATCTTTCTTTTTTATTATCCGCGTCGATATTCACCTTTCTACCCCTTATATGGGGCGTTCTCACAATGTTTTGACTTTCGGGAATAAAAATCTGGTGAAATTGAACTTGCTTAAATAACATTTTATTCGGATAGACGAATGCCTTAATGTTTAAAAATAAAGAAAAATTGGTCAGCAGCTAAAAAATTTTTTATTTAACTGAGGTTTATGTTAAACTTACCAGTTTATTTTTTCTTACCATTTTACTACTAAAACTTTTTACTTCCTTCTATATTTTTACTTATAATGAATTTGCATAGCACCCACATGACATTCAAATAAGAAAATAATAACAATGTAGTATTTTTAATACAAAATTTCGGTATAACATTGCCTTAAAGGGGTGTTAAAGAAGGGACGGTAAGTAAGGTACGGAAGGTAAAAAAAGGAGACGGTATAGGAAAAAAGGGACGAAATGGGAAAAAAAGGGACGGTAAGGATGGAACGGTAAAGAAAATTACCACCTATTTTAGGCAAATCATGTTAAGACTAAGAGGTAGCCACAATGTTCATTGATGTTTAGAAACAGTTATTTACATTAGATTTAATTAAAAAATTTTTTTTAATTTACCTCGAAAAGTGCAGGAATAAACCGTGGGGACGGTAAGACTACTCATAAAGCCAGGGTCTTGAAATTGATATTTAAATGCTGATTTAAATTCTGCAGTAAATTTCCTGTCAAAGAATTTTAGACATTCTTTCTATAGCTTACTTCTGCAAGAGAAAAAACTTGAAAAACATTCTGTGGCTGCGTCTGAAGTGATTTTCTGTATAAGTTAGCAAGAGGGACGGTAAGGATAAAAAACACAGGGACAGAGTTCAAAAAATAATATCAACCGTAAAAACGTGTGCAGGTTAATTTTTTGCTACATATTTATATAAAACAATTGTCCCAGTTTCGGAAGAAAAATTACATTGAATTACTTTTATTGAAACAATTTTATACAGACAGCTCCAAACTTAAAAATCAGCATCAGGGACACGGGGCGGTATACGAGTTTACCAGGTAAGGTATTTGGATCCCCAACATCGTCCAAAAGCTATTTATCTCATTAATATGGTTATGCAATCATGCAATGGGATGTTCCCCAGTATATGAAAAAAAGAAAAACACAAGAAAATGTACTAAAATGAAAATTATTATTCAGGGACATAAAAGTCAAAAGTTTGTGAGAATGCCCCATTTCCATCTAGGTTTTTACAAAATACTTTCAAATTTCCTCCTCTTTTCAACTGCGTTTTTTCAACGGATAAGATTGACTTCTTCCGCGATCCTTAGCTTGCCAAATGAGAGTACACCTTATAACACTTTTCATCACCCAGGATGCAAATTTCCCTCTCTAATGCTAAACCTATTGTCTTGGACCGTATTACCCGTATTTTTCAATTTTTTCCTCGAAAAATTATTATTTTTTCCTTCTATTTTGTGGATACTCGTCTTGAAGAATGTTTCTTTTCTTTTTATGTGAGAAAATTTTTCTAATATATATATATATATATATAATTATATATCTTAAGTGTAAAAATCAGGCGAGTTATAAGTAAGATTTTACCCCTTTAAATAAAACTTACAATATACTTTTAAAATATTTTGTCAAACAAAAAAGAAAGACATCTTTCAAAATAGGATACAGAAAACAGAAGGTAAAAAATTGAATTTTCTGAGAAGAAATTAAAAATAACTCTTAGGTTTAGCATTAGAGAGGATAATTTCAATCCTGAACGATGAGCAACCTTAAATTAGTTTCTCTCAATGTACCCCTTTGTGACAGCGTCCCATACAAACATCATCATATATATTAAAAGCTGATTCTGTAAGATCAGAGTCAAAAATGCCCACATTTGCGCATGCGTGAAGTTAAAGTTAATAGCTTTTCCATTTAGACGAAGATCGAAGTAGATCTGGTTAGCGGAGTGGTCTAAAGCACCAGTTTAAAGCTCTGAACTTTTGTAAAGGAACCGAGATTGACCCCAACGCTCCGCAAAATGATTTCTGGAATATTATATTTTTGGCGATTATTGATATCAATAATGGCATATTTTATTAGGAGGAGAAGTAATATGATTTTTATTTTATTATTATTATTTTTTAAGGGTTTGTAATTAATTAAAATTTAACGCTCAACAATATTTTGAAAAAAAAAATTTATATTTAAAATATTTAAGCTAAAGTATTTTGTATGTAATTATCAATTAAATAAATTAGTCTATAATTTTTGTTATATATTCTGACCATTATCAAGAATACATATGGGTGCATGTCAGGAAGAAAAGTTTGCCATTCTTTTCCGTAAAAAATAAAAAATAAAGGGGAAAAAATATTCATAAAGAACTATAACAGAAATTCAAGTAATAAAAAATATATATTATACATCGTTAGCTGCATAAAGTTTCAAATTTTGGCTTTTAGAGAATGAGACTTATAAAAATAAAATTCATGACAACTTTTAATGGTCGTGTAGTTAAAAAAAATTAAATTAAATTAAATTAAATATTGTTATTAAAAAAGAGAGAGAGATAGAGACTGCAGTAAGTAAAAATAAATGCTCTACCCAGTATTTTTAGGTAAATTTCTGATAAAAAGCTAGCATAATTGGTTGTAAATCATTAACTTAAAATTCGTTCACTTCATTGAATAGGTTAGATTAACAGCACCATCTATCGTGTTAAAGAAACAGGAGTCATTTATGGAATATAGAAATTTGAAACGATTTCAATAATAATTTTAAAAGTAATTAATTAAAAATTCAAGAATTATTCGAATAAAAGATTCAACTTATTTACCGCCAGTTCTTGACGGGTACTATCTAGTTTTATTTAATTTGAACCACTTATTTTAAACAGTTGCTTTTACTTATTTAATCACGAAAATACGTTAATTAGATAATGACTTACGCTTGTCTCATCTGGGGGTTGAATTCCAAATCCTCAATGGACAATTTAAGCAAAGTGTACAGCAAACATATTCGCATAGTTCACAATGCCTCCCGCTCTCTCTGTAGCACCACGATAGGAAAGGACCTTAATGCTCCCACCTTTGCCCTTAAATGCCGGGTGTTGCTTTTCGGCAACATTCCTAATTTAGGCTCTAAAATACTGTTAGAATAATATTGAAGCTATAATGCCTAATGTTGCCAATAAAATACATTCTAAAAATATTATTAAATCGATTTTCAACAGGCAGATGACAACACTTGTGCTGTTTAAGAATAAAGATAGATTTATTTTTTCAATTGTTGCTACTTGTTCTTTTTGGTGCATTTGGAAGCTTGCGAAATAACCTATTTTGTTCTGCAGCGAGCAAGTAAAATTTATTTCTTGTTATAGTTCCTAAATTTCTTGTGTGTTTAGTATTATAGAATTTTATCAAGAAAAATTATTTTTTCAATTAAAGACCAGTATTGCCGATTAGTAACAAACTGTTCTTTAGCCGTAAACCATACTTAAAACAAAATGTTATTTTTTAAAATATGTATCCCATGATTTATTTAAATAATGAAAGCCGAAAAATATTATTCCAATGATTTTTGAAAAATTAGGCATTTAAGGGTTAAGGAAATGAGATGACTTTTCCACAAACTTTCATAAAAGCCTTTACAACCTTCCTAACGAAATTATCGCTCAAGTGCCTGACTACGAAGTCGTCGAGTTAGTTCACAAAATACCAAAATATTCCATGATTGTGGATGTTAAGGGACCTTGAGTTCGTCACACCTGTCAATTTTCATGAAAAAAAATTGCTACTTGGTAACACAATAAAATACGCTACTGTCTGTAACGCAACAACAACAACAAAAATAATAATAATGACTCTCAAAAGTATCTTTTTAGGTGCGTTCGTAATTATGTAAATACGTAGCACCTATAGTCGCCGTTCAGTCCGTCCGTCTGTCAGTCTGTCCGTCCGCATGTAACAGACAGAGTTCTCGCTGCCTCTCGCCATTGTGCCAAATTGCGACAAAATGCTTCATTTGGCGAGTAAACGAACAATCAGATTCGCCGAATTGCAAGTGCTCAATTTCTGCTCTTTTGAAGCGTGTTCCAGTACAGTTCAGAATGTCTGAAACATTTACACATTTAGGAGATATTCAGAATGTAATTATTTTTTATAGTTTCTGTAGCGGATAGTCGAATTTCTATTTTATAAGCAATAACAAAAAAAAAAAAATAGATTGTTTTAGAACAAAAAAAAAAAAAAAAAAAAAAAGAGAGAGAGATACAATAAGGGGTTAAAGATAAGGATAGAAGATAAGTTTAAGGGGGAGACTTTTAAGTGTTTCATGCCGAATCTGTTTTTGCTAACTTTTTTACTTTCTTCTATCTTTACAAGAAGAAAGTATTGAATTCGTGAAATATTTCGACTTCCGGTTTTCGACGGATTTATACGTTTTAGAATGCCCAGAACACGATTTGATGGTTTTTAGAAAATGTCTGTCTGTGAGTCTGTCTGTCACTCTGTCACGCTGTATGTGACAAAAATTTTGTGGGCGCTCTATCTCAAGAACTAATGCACGGAATTTCACAAAACTTCATATTTAGTTAGACCTTGATATAAACTGGACCTGATTAGTTTTTGGTTAAAATCGCCCAAAAGGTGGCGCTGCTATGCAATGCGGCATTTTTCACGATTTCTGCAATAGCTATATCTCAAGAACTAATGCACGGATTTTCATAAAACTTCAGATTCAGTTATTCCAAGATATAGTTTGGTGCTGATTACTTTTTTGTGAAAATCGCCCAACAGGTGGCGCTGCTATGCTGCATTGTTTATGATTATCGCAATAACACTAATTGAAGTTCTAATATCTAACTAATGCACCAATTTTCATCAAACTTCATACTTAGTTAGTCCCTTATATAAATTCGAGCTGTTTAATTTTTGGTGTAAATCGCCCAACAGGTGGCGCTGCTGTGCTGCATTTTCACGATTTCCACAAGAGCTGTATCTCAAGAACTATTGCACAGATTTTCATCAAACTTCAGATATAGTTAGTCATTGACATGAATTGACGTATAAATTAGTGCTGTTTAATTTTTGGTGTAAATCGCTCAACAGGTGGCGCTGCTATGCTGTATTTTTTGCTATTTCCATAATAGCTTTATCTCAAGAACTAATGCTTGGATTTTTAACAAACTTCAGATTCAGGTATAACTTGATATGGTTTAGTGCTGTTCACTTTTGGTGTAAATCGCTCAATAGGTGGCGCTGCTATGCTACATTTTTTCAGAATTTCCGCTATAGCTCTATCTCAAGAACTAATGCACGAATTTTCATCCAACTTCCAATTCAGATATACTTTGATATGAATTGGTGGTAAATCGTTGTTATTTCTTGTACTATTTAAATGATTTAATTGGCGTGATTTATATAGAAGAAAGTTTTGTGATGGCCACAACATACTAGTTTTCATTTGGCTACTATTTTTTATTTCTTATTCGCCAAATTCCGAATGTTGATCAAAACCCAGCGAGAACACTGATAACAGAGCAAAAATTATACAACCGAATGGTCTGAAATTTTAAATATATAATTGTTGCAAAATTTTGTTGAGTCATTTCAAATTTTATGAAAATCGGATGTATAGTTTAATTACAGGGGCAGTCAAATTTTTCCGTTACATTACGGACAATGGTAATAAATTATTACAAGTGCATTTTAATGATGTTACAGCCTTCCGAATGGTCTGAAATTCTAAATATATAATTGTTGCACAATTTTTTCGAGACTTTTGAAATTTTATGAAAATCGCATGTATAGTTTAATTACAGGGACAGTCAAAATTTTTCCGTTACATTACGGCCAATGGGGAAAAAAATATTGTAAGTGCATTTTAATGATGTTACAGCCTTTCGAACAGAATGAAATTGATGTGCACTTTTGAAGTGCACTAAAATATATATTTGGTACAGTATACTATCCAAAAAATATTTATAAAACTAGTTATGGTACGAATGCACCTCATGTGCCACGTTTGACGAGCAATTTCAAACTTTTTGTTTTATAGACCTCTGGCCGAACATCTGTCACGTCCTTGAATGACCTGCCCTTACCAGTTTTTACCCAGCTTTACATTTTCTTAACTGTGCTTTATGTATATTAACTAAAACTTGTATTTATTTTATTAATTTTATTATTTTCTATTTTCCCTACTTTTTAACCCTTGTAAACTTTAATTATTCTTCACTTTATTATAATACCACCTTTTTATAAGGGGATTCACGCGATTTATAACGTTAAAACACTCACGGATACAAAAAAATGTTGGCTAATTAGAAATATAAAGACAAAATTAGATTTGTTTAGGATATAAAATGTCTGAGCGTTAACTTACTTCATCAAAAAATATTTTTGAATAACAAAATTTACTTTTATAAATTATATTAAAACTCTTTTGTTGGCAATAATGACGTACAAACATATAAAAATAATATGTTCGGACAAAAGATGTATAAACTTTAATCAAGCAATTAGTTAATATTAAACATATAATATTTATATAATGGAACTGGAAGAATCAAATAAAATAAACCAATAGATTATCATTATTTATCGATTTAGAACATTAAAACACTCACGGATACAAAATAATATTGTCTAATTAGAAATATAAAGACAAATTTAGACATGTTTAGGAAATATAACATCTGTGCGTTAACTAACTTTATCGAAAAATATTTTTGAATAACAAAATTTACTTTTATAAATTGTATTAAATCTATTTAATTGGCAATAATGATGTACAGACCTATAAAAATAATATGTTTGGACAAAAGATGAGAAAACGTTAGTCAAGCAATTAGTTAATATTAAACATATAATATTTATATAATAGAACTGAAAAGATCAAATAAAATAAACCAATAGATTATCATTATTTATCGATTTAGAACATTAAAACACTCACGGATACAAAATAATATTGTCTAATTAGAAATATAAAGACAAATTTAGATTTGTTTAGGATGTAAAATATCTATGCGTTAACTAACTTCATCGAAAAATGTTTTTGAATAACAAAATTCACTTTTATGAATTGTATTAAATCTCTTTTGTTGGCAATAATGATGTACAAACATATTCAAATAATATGTTCCGATAAAAGGTGTACAAACTTTAGTCAAGCAATTAATATTAAACAGCAACATTTAGATATAGTAGCATTTTACAGCGTGTAGTAATCTACTAGTTTTACTTTCTAATAATATTAAGCCATATATTGACTTTAAAATAGCAGCATATTTCCCATTTTAATTAGATAAAGAAATATCTTGTTACAACTAAGAGGTAATTTTACTCTAATAAGACAGACAATGTTTACGAATAATATAGTATTTAAATTAAAAAAAATTATGTTAATCTATTTGTTGTATGAAAATAAAATATGGTATCAATTTCTTATACATTTTTAAAGATATTTCCTTTGTTACTTTTTTTAATAATTTATTTTAATTGGAAATAAATAGTATCATAAAAGAAGTATACGAATAAAAGGAATTTTTTTTTTTACTTTATTACGATTTATTGAATTTTCAATTAATTAAATATAAACTATGAATATTCAATCATGCATTTTTAAACGTAAATGTAGAAATACGTTTTAATGCACTAGTTAATTAATAATTAAATAAAACTTTTTACTTTACAAAAGATAAGTTGCAATGTAGTAAGTAACATTAATCTCTGATAAATGAGTATCTTTATTTTATCATCATTATTTTACAGTTACTATTTATTTTATTACACAGAGTATTTTATACTATTTATTCTATTAAACAAGTATTTGATACAATTTATTTTTTGAAAGTTTATTTTAATTAAAATATAACTTTATTATAATGAGTAGGAAAGTACATACACATGTTACGATTTTTAAAGTAAATTGTTTTAGTGAAGTTTTTCTGTTAAATGTAAAATATGGTAATATCAGTTTATCTTATATATTTAAGATATCTTTTCCATTAATTTTATTTTATAATTCGTTTAAAATGAAATGTGTCTTATAACAACATGAACTAGTCGTATGTACTAATCCCAAAACTTTCTCCTATCTGATACATGTTAATACTTGAAAATTCGCTAGCGCATTGCAAAAATTAAATGACAATCTATGTCACTAATGAGGATTCTAAAGATATGGAATGACGTACATTAGTTCTTGAGATATGACTATCGCTGAAATCATGTAAATCCAGCAAAATGCAGCCTAATTTCACCACCTGTTGGGCAATTTAATCCAAAACCTGCAACATCTGCAACATCTTCTGTCAGCGCCTGACTGAATCTCATGTTTGGAGAAAATCCGTGCATTAGTTTTTGAAATAGAGCTATTGCGAGAATCGTGAAAATTGCAGCATAGAAGCGACACATATTGGACAATCAATACCAAAACCTAATCAGCAACAACTTGTGTCAACGCCTAATAAAATCTAAAGTTTGGTGAAAATTCGTGCATTAGTTCTTGAGATAGAGCTATTACGGGTATCGTGAAAAAAGAAGCACAGCAGCGCCACCTGTTGGGCGATTCACCAACACGCAACTAGCATCAACTCATATCAAGGTCTAACTGAATCTGAAGTTTGATGAAAATTCGTACATTAGTAGAGCTATTGCGGAAATCGTGTAAATCCTGCAAAATGCAGAATAGCAGCGTCACCTATTGGACGATTTATACCAAAAAGTTACCAGAACCAAATTATATTAAGGACTAACTGAATCTGAAGTTTTCTGAAAATCCGTGCGTTGCTTTTTGAGATACAGCTAATGTGGAAATTATGAATAATGCAGAATAGCAGCGCCACCTGTTGGGTGATTTGCACCAAAAACTAATCAGCATCAATTCATATCAGGATCTAACAGAATATAAATTTTTATTAAATTCCATGCATTAGTTCTTGAGATAGAGCGCCCACAAAATTTGAGTCACATAGACAGACAGAACCACAGTTTTTCGTAATCTCTGACCATTAAAACGTGTAAATCCGTCAAAAACCGGAAGTCGAAAATTTTTACGAATCCAATACTTTCTTCTTGCAAAAATAGAAAAAGTAAAAATGATGTAAGGCAATTCAGATAATTTTGATATCATAAGAGATTTTAAATTTTTTGCTGGTAATGTTTTGTTTTTCTTCAGGTAATCGAATAAAACAGATCAATTATTCAAAAACTTATATATATTCCCAGAGATTAGTTATGTAAAAATACACAAATACTAAAAAATAACAAACTATGAAACATGTAACTTTTTAAACTAATGTTTCGGTATCTAAGAACTTATTTCCTTTATAAAATGAAATAATAGAGGCTTTATTATATTTCAGGAGTACACCTTTGAATAATAGAACACTATTAAAAAGTGTTTTCTAACTAGAAAATTTATGTTTTGTTTTTCAATTTATTTACATTTTGTGTCGTCCAAAGTTGTGTAAATATTTGATTGTAATACAATCTTACATTATTATTAAAATCCCAGTAGAAAACCAATTTTCGGAGTTGTCCAATTTACATAAAAATTGGGCATTTAAAAATATGAGATGTTTCAATATGGATAACTTCAAATCTCAAAAATGGTATACATATGAAGTCTTATCATATACAGGGTGATTCAAAAAAGATGGAAAAAATTTTAAGAGGTGATAGTACACACCCATACAAACATTTTGTATCAAAGAATGCATGGTCGAAAACTAAACGTAAAAAAGTTAGAGGGCGCCAAAAGTTATGTTCTTATATGAGGCAAAAACACACAATGAACGATTAAGTTACGAAAACAAATTTAATGGCATTTGATTACAATAAGTGCTCAAAACATTGACCGGCAGCTGTTATGCGCGCAGTACAACGACGAAGAACAGATTGGCGAATTTTCTGAAACACACCAGGCATATCGCGAACTTCCCCTACAGCAGCCGAATGCTTGGCGACAAGTTTTTCTGTGGATTCAATGGCAGTCTCATACACAAGAGCCTTTAGCTGCCCCCCCCCCCCCCCCAAAAAAAAAAAAAAAAAAAAAAAATCGAGACATGAAAGATCTGGCGAGCGCGGTGGCGCCTGGTGTGTTTCAGAAAATTCGCAATCTGTTCTTCGTCGTTGGACTGCGTGCATAACAGCTGCCGGTCAATGTTTTGAGCACTTATTGTAATCAAATGCCATTAAATTTGTTTTCGTAACTTTACTTAAACGTTCATTCTGTGTTTTTGCCTCGTATAAGAACATAACTTTTGGCGCCCTCTAATTTTTTTACGTTTAGTTTTCGACCATGCATTCTTTGATACAAAATGTTTGTTTGGGTGTGTACTATCACCTCTTAAAATTTTTCCCATCCTTTTTCAATCACCCTGTATTAATATGCATACGAGGAAAACTTTTCTACGGAAAAGTTGTTTTACAATGAACTGAAAAGTAAATTTCAATTAGGGCCATGATGTGCGAAGGGGAAAAACCAAGACAGTCCGCGTTTTGTGGAATTTGAGATGACACTGCCAGTTTTTAATTTGAGATATCGTTTTTTACTTTGTGATAGGGGTGAAAATGGAAAGTAATTCCCTGAAAAACGTAGCTGAAGTAAAATATAATATAAGGGGGGGGGGGAGGATAAAAATCATTAAAAAACAAAGTTTAAGATTGGTATAATGAAATGAATATAATAATTAATCAAAATATATCAAACTATCTGTGACTACCATATTTTGTTTTTACTCTCTACGCCTTCATATTCATTTCACTGAAATGAAGAGTAAAATATATTTACTGGTCTCATGAACCCGACTTGGATATTTTTTCAGTCGTAACCAATGTACACAAATGATTTCGGGCAATGCTTATAAGAAATATAACAAACATATAAATGTTATTTAAATTAATATGAACACCCTACGGTATTTTCTTAGTAATTATTAACTTTTTTTAAGAAACGGGAGGTGAGACTTAAACAATGTAAAAAATGTAACAATTATCTACCAATAGGTGCTGAAAGTATAAAAGTTCTGACAGTGTCAAAGCCATTGTTTATGTACCACCAATGCGAAAACAAAGTGTTCAGAACTTCAAGAAAGCATTTGTGAAGCTTTCAGAACCATTGACAGAGTGATGCTACAAAATGTTTGGAACGAACTCGTTTACAGATTGGACGTATGCCGTGTAACAAAAGGGCCATACATCGAACATTTGTAACTGAACAAAACTTGGAATATTTCTCTCTTAATTCATGTATCACTTATTGTAATATGTGCAGTAGTTTCGGAAATATGATTTTTTTTAAATCGGATCCATCATTTGTAATAGCCCTGTAGTTTTAGTTCTTCGCATTAAGTTTCATTTTCACCTAATTCAGTTTAATAATGAAAATTAGTCAGCATGTAGCTTAATTGGTAATTTTTGAATTATTATCCGCAGCAGTATAATTTCTTCTGATAAAAATATCCACACAAATACTACTTGGCATAATTCGATTATTACAGGAGAAAAGCCGCGGGTTTTGCTAGTGATATATATTTTTTTAAATATCTTCATAAATCTAAGTAATTAATGTAAAGAAAATAATTATTAGTCTTAAGAAATTCGTTTTAAATCAAATATTCGTGTAAATAAAGTTCGTGTACAAAAATAATTGGTATATACTATTAATCTGATATATGTATTTCTGTACATCATTTGGTCACACTTAGAAATGTTTGAAATAAATAAATAAATACTTTTATAGATCGTTAAGAAATCAATTAATATAAAAGTCACAAATAGAAATCATGGGCAAAATTGACGGTTTTTATTAATAGATTGTATTACTAAGTTAAACTCAAACCATCTAATGTGTTTATAATGATCTTTTAATGATTTTCTGAGAAGTAAGCTAAAAAACAGGTGTTTTTTATATGAAAAAATACAGAATAAGAATTTCTTATATGAAAAATTCTTACAATAGTATGATACTTGCTATAATTGTAGATTTGAAAGAAATATTAAGAATCTAAAACTTGAGTTGAAAGGAACATTCTTGAGTAGTGGCCTATTTGTCATAAAATAAGTATCAACAAAACAAATTTTAAAAATACTTCAGAACTAGAAATCCATGCCAAACCACCACATATCGTTCTCTGTTTTCCTCCTATATACATGAAAAGCAGTAGTTATTATAAAGATTACTGTAAAGAGTAAAATATTGAGTAATCCAAAGCATTGCCATGTCCATGAAAATTTAAATTACTTCATCATACAGTGTGTTCCAAAACTCGACCAACAAATTAAGAGGGGGGACAGAATGCATGAAGGATAAAGGATGAAAAATTGCCATAGAACATGGAGTCGCAAACCACTTATGATAAGCACAAATAAAGGTGTTTCGTCCTAACTGAACTTGGATTCACGGTAATAATTTCGAGAGAAATGAAAACATTGCAATGAAAATTCAACGATATGTACATTGTTTTGTGTGAAATGCTATAACATCAGAAAAAGTTCTCAGAAAAACAGAGTTCTCGAGCTATCGATTATGCCCTATTAACTTGTTATCGCGGTCCAAAATGTGCAGCGTCAAGTGCATACTGCTGACGTGTATAATTGAAACTTGCATTTATAATAAAAGTAAGAACGTCAATTAACATTTATTGTTGGTCTTTTCAACGTAGGTTCAATTTTTCCTCTTCCATCATTATTCAAAACTGTTCTTCTAACCTTGATCTTGAATTTTGGGAAGCGTACCACATCCTTAAAAATTCTCACTCTTTAGTCAATGACTTATCTAGTACTCCTGATTTTTCAAGTATTTGGAAAGCATTAATTTAATTTCCCCCTTCTTTTGCTTCTTTTACTCTCGTTCTCAGGTAGGTGTCGCTACTTGTCTACTCAATTGTTTCATGCTGCTTCTCTCTCATTGGTTGTTTTTTGCGCTTTCGCTACTCGTATCTGGTATATAAGTCTCTGTCGTTTTGTCCAGCCTTGCTTTTTCTAGAACGCTGTGCCTTGCTCTATCTCGCATTGAAGAAAAATCTCGCTGGTAGATTCGAAACAACTGTTTGCTGATTTTTATGTATTATTTGTGCATTTTTAAACGTTGTTTTTCTGCTTTTTAAAAGAGAGAATGTCAAATGTAAATAAGTGCGAGTAGTAAGTCAAAATTACGTCCATTTCTAATCATATCATAATATTAAAATATTTATTTGCTTAAATGACGTTATAAAAACACATTAAAAGTTAATTAAAAACTCTTTATTTAAATGTTTCAACTCATTTTCTGAGTCGTCGTCAGAATGTATAATATAAAATTACAAATGCATAATAAACAAGTCGGAAATTGCTCGTCAAACGTGGCAAATGAGGTGTGTTCGTACTATAACTAGTTTTATAATTATGTTTTGTACCCCATATTGTACTCAATATATATTTTTTTTTTATTTCATAAGTGCATAGACTATAACATCATTAAAATACACTTGCAATAATTTTTTTTCCCATTCCCCGTAATGTAACTTTTGACTGTCCCTGTAATTAAACTATGCATCCGATTTTCATAAAATTTGAAATGGCTCGAAAATCTTTTGCAACAATTATATATTTAAATTTTCAGACCATTCGGAAGGCTGTAACATCATTAAAACGCACTTGCAATATTTTTTTCCCATTGGCCGTAATGTAAAGAAAAACTTTTGACTGTCCCTGTAATTAAACTATGCATCCGATTTTCATAAAATTTGAAATGGCTCGACAAAATTTTGTAACAATCATACATTTAAATTTTCAGACCATTCGGAAGGCTGTAACATCATTAAAACGCACTTGCAAAATTTTTTTCTCATTCCCCGTAATGTAACGGAAAACTTTTGACTGTCCCTGTCATTAAACTATACATCCGATTTTCCTAAAATTTCAAATGGCTCGACAAAATTTTGAAACAATTATATATTAAAAATTTCAGACCATTCGGAAGGCTGTAACATCATTAAAATGCATTTTCAATAATTTTTCCCGTTGGCCGTAATGTAAAGAAAAACTTTTGACTGTCGCTGTAATTAAACTATGCATCCGATTTTCATAAAATTTGAAATGTCTCGACAAAATTTTGCAACAATCATACATTAAAAATTTCAGACCATTCGGTTGGGTAGTTTTTGCTCTGTTATATGCGGACAGACAGACAGACAGACGGACGGACTGAACGACGACTATAGGTGCTACGTATTTATATAATTACGAACGCACCTAAAAAGGGAAAAAATCATCGAAAATAAACAAGTAATCTTGTAACGCGCCCTATATTTTCGCGATTGCTCGTGTTCCTTCTATGGTGTTCCCTCTCGTGTTCCCTCGTGGCTCGTGTTCCCCGGACATAAAATACAATAGAGGTAATACTGCTTTATCCCGGCTAAATCAAACAGAGAACATTAACATATTTTTTAACTAGAGTAAAATCATCTACAGGTCTAATTTTTATTTACAATTATTCATAAGAGAGTCCATTGAAATTTATTTAAGAGGTTCAGGAGTTTGTAACGATACATTATCTTTTCGTATCCCGAATTTATGGGTTGAATGGTTGGATAAATTACGGCATCGCGACATAGAGGAAACACGAGCAATCGCGAAAATATAGGGCGCATTACATGATTACTTGTTTACTTTCGATGATTTTGTTCCATTTTCCATTATGCATTTGTAATTTTCTATTATACATTCTGACGACGACTCAGAAAATGAGTTGAAACATCTAAATAAAGAGTTTTTAATTTACTTTCAATGCGTTTTTATAACGTCTTTTAAGCAAATAAATATTTTAATACTATGATATGAGAGAATATCAATTAACAATTTTATTACAATAGTCTGACAGCTTTCTGAAAGTTATTATCGTCAACCCAAATAGAGTTAGGGTAGAACACCCTGTATTTTTGATTAAATACGTGGTTTGCGACCTCATGTTGTATGGTAAATTTTCATCCTCTAGATGCCTACTATCATCCCCCTTAATTTGTAGGTAGAATGTTTGAACTACTTGTATACTAACAACTGTATAATACCCGGGTTTTCAGTGTTACAGAATATGGATGAAAACTATTTTATTAATTGATAATTATAATAGATTTTTTTGCACTTCATATATCTTTTAGAATGCGCACTAGCGATACCAAAATTATCCGTATATTTAAAATAGCAATTATGAGTTTTAAAAAAGTTTTGAAATGTATTAAAAACCCGTTTTTAGGTGCGTTCGTAATTATATAAATACGTAGCACCTATAGTCGTCGTTCAGTCCGTCCGTCCGTCTGTCCGTCCGTCTGTCCGCATGTAACAGAGCAAAAACTACCCAACCGAATAGTCTGAAATTTCAAATATATGATTGGTTCAAAATTCTGTCGAGCCATTTCAAATTTTATGAAAATCGGATCTATAGTTTAATTACAGGGACAGTCAAAAGTTTTTCTTTACATTACGGCCAATGGGAAAAATTATTGCAAGTGGATTTTAATGATATTAGAGCCTTTCGAATGATCTGAAATTTTAAAGATATAATTGTTGCAAAATTTTGTCGAGCCATTTCAAATTTTAGGAAAATCGGACGTATAGTTTAATTACAGGGACAGTCAAAAGTTTTTCTTTACATTACGGCCAATGGGAAAAATTATTGCAAGTGGATTTTAATGATATTAGAACCTTCCGAATGATCTGAAATTTTAAAGATATAATTGTTGCAAAATTTTGTCGAGCCATTTCAAATTTTAGGAAAATCGGACGTATGGTTTAATTACAGGGACAGTCAAAAGTTTTTCTTTACATTACGGCCAATGGGAAAAATTATTGCAAGTGGATTTTAATGATATTAGAGCCTTCCGAATGATCTGAAATTTTAAAGATATAATTGTTGCAAAATTTTGTCGAGCCATTTCAAATTTTAGGAAAATCGGATGTATAGTTTAATGACAGGGACAGCCAAAAGTTTTTCTTTACATTACGGCCAATGGGAAAAATTATTGCAAGTACATTTTGATGATATTACAGCCTTCCGAGTGGTCTGAAATTTTAAAGATATAATTGTTGCAAAATTTTGTTGAGCTATTTCAAATTTTAGGAAAATCGGATGTATAGTTTAATTACAGGGACAGTCGAAAGTGTTCCGAAAAAATTATTGGAAGTGCATTTTAATGATGTATCAGACTATGCACTTTATGAAGTGCAAAAAATTATACATTCAGTACAATATGGGGTGCAAAAAATAATTTTAAAACTAGTTATAGTACGAACGCACCTCATTTGCCACGTTTGACGAGCAATTTCCAACTTGTTTGTATTGGCCTCGTGCCAAGAGTTAGCCGAAGAAATCTCCAAAGATGAATATTTAGGCTAATGTCAGACGAACGTTTTTTTGAACTCTTTTTTCCCTACATATCACCCCTACACAATACCGCTAGCATTGTGTAGGGATGATACGTTGGGAAAAAAGTGAGCAAAAAGAAATTCGTCTAATATTAGCCTTAGAAACATCGTTTTTTATTCTGATCATTTAAGAGGTTTAAGTTCATAGTTGAATTACATGACTTAAAATTGTGTTTATCATATGATATTTTATTTATTTACTTGTTGATTGGTGAATATTTTAATTTTGTTAAGGAATATAAGATAGAAACAAATGCTGACTTATTTATATCAATTTAAATGGAAAAGGGTTTATTTTTTGTAATCGTCTGCACGCGATAGAGATAGATTAAAAAAAAAAAATCATTCTTGAAATGGCGATACATTTTCCAAACAAATTGAGATACAGTTTTATAAGAAATTTCATTTCAAAAACATTTGTTTCCCTATTTGAAGGTGTTAAATTTTTAAATGATTATTTAGAAGTTTAAAAAAAAATGCGATATAAGTTAAATTTAATCATCTGCAATTGCCACCGCCAAAATAACGTCAGCGTTACGCACGAACATGTTTATCCTTTATAATATAGACAAGGCAAGGGCTTAGGAACCGGGGGAGCTGGGGGGAGCTGTGGCTCCCCCTGGATTACTTCAGACGGGCTCAGCTCCCCTAGGAGATATTCTTCGCATCACTTCTGTTTACGATACATTGCTGAATTTAAAAATAAAGTATATTTTTTCTAGGAAATTCACACAATAAACAACAAAGAGAAGAGAGAGAGGGGGTGGTGAGAACACTTGCTTTTGCTTTTTCTCATTGTTTACAATACTCCCGATTTCCAGAAAAAACGGGGTCTTAAATAGGTCTCCTACAAATTACCTGCACCGATAGCATATTTATAAAGATGAGGCCTTTAAAATTGATTTGGAAGGGATTTGTAAAGAATTTGTAAGCAAAACAACAGGAAGCACTTTAATTTTTACTTTCTTCCATCTTTACAAGAAGAAAGTATTGGATTCGTGAAAATTTTCGAATTCCGGTTTTCGACGGATTTACACGTTTTATTGGTCAGAGATTCCGAAAAACCTGTTTTTACAAAATGTCTGTCTGCGAGTCTGTGAGTCTGTCTGTATGTGACACAAATTTTGTGAGCGCTCTATCCCAAGAACAAATGCACGGAATTTAATAAAAATTTATATTTAGTTAGTCCCTGATATAAATTGGTGCTGATTAGTTTTTGGTTTAAATCACTCTACAGGTGGCGCTGCTATGCAGCCTTTTTCACGAATTCCGTAATAGCTCAATCGGAAGAACTAATGCACGGATTTTCATCAAATTTCAGATTCAGTTAGTCCTTGTCATGAATTGAAGTTTTGTACATTTTGGTGTAAATCGCTCAACAGGTGATGCTGTATACTGTATTTTTTACGATTTCCTGAATAGTTCTGTCTCAACAAGTAATGCTTGGATTTTCAACAAACTTCAGATTCAAGTATACTTTCATATGAATTAGTGCTGTTTGTGTTTTGGTGCAAATCGCTCAACAGGTGGCGCTGCTATGCTGCACTTTTCAGAATTTCCATTATAGCTGTATCTCAAGAACTAATGCAAGAATTTTCATCAAACTTCAGAATCAGTTAATCCTTGACACGAATTGACAATTTGTGTATTTTGGTGGAAATCGCTTTACAGGTGGCGCTGCTATGCTGTATTTTTTAGAATTTCCACTATAGGTGTATCTCAAGAACTAATGCACGAATTTTCATCAAACTTTAGAATCAGTTAGTCCTTGACATGAATTGGCATTTTATACAGTTTTGTGTAAATCGCTCTATAGGCGGCGCCGCTATGCTGTTTTTTGCGATTTCCGCAATAGCTCTATCTCAAGAACTAATGCTTGGATTTTCAACGAACTTCAGATCCATGTATACCTGGATATCAATTAGTGCTGTTTATGTTTTTGTGTGAATCACTCAACAGGTGGCGCTGCTATGCCACATTTTTTTCAGAATTTCCGCTACAGCTCTATCTCAAGAACTAAGGCACGATTTTTTATCAAACTTCAAATTCAGATATACTTTGATATGAATTGTTGCTAAATTGATGTAATTTCTTGTACTATTTAAATGATTTAATTGATGGGACTTATATAGAAGAAAGTTTTGTGATGGCCACAATATACTTGTTAGTAAATGGAAGTGGGAGAAGCCTTAAATTTGAATATTGTATTCCGGATCGCACATAAATTAAGTTTCTATGGATCATGTATATCTATTAAAAATTATTTTAACTGGATTAAAGAGTTGGGGACCTTTTGATATGCTTCTATTTTATACTTCTGTTTGTGAAACGTGCAACACTATGAAGGAACCCTCCAAAATGAACCGCGCCACTAGCTTTCCGCATTATGCCCCGGCTCCCCCTGTTTGTACAATGTGCAATGTGAGTCATGATAAACTGAAAGAGAAATTTTTTGACGAGAGTAACGTCCACAAACAGGGGGAGCCGGGGCATAATGCGGAAAGCTAGTGGCGCGGTTCATTTTGGAGGGTTCCTTCATAGTGTTGCACGTTTCACAAACAGAAGTATAAAATAGAAGCATATCAAAAGATCCCCAACTCTTTAATCCAGTTAAAAGTTCCTACGCCAATGAGACAAGGACACGTTTATCATTTATAATATAGATAGATGTATAGCATTTATTTTAGAGGACATTACATAAAGACAATTTCCGTAAATGTTCAGGGAGAGGTATCTCCATTGAAAACTGCAGGATAAGGACCAGCTAAACAGATGAAGAGCAAACAAAAGAGTGGAAGAAATTGCCACTCATATTAACAGATTTAGGCGTACAATTGTACAAAGTCGCGAAATCCCCTATGATTTAGCAAAGAATGGCGCAGAGAGATGGAGTGTTCCAGTGTAAACCAAGAAGTGGGCAGGAGGGTTATCTGATGAAAGAATTTATGTAGCTAAGGAGCGTTGGGTTTTTCAATATGATATGAAACTAGTATGTTGTGCCCATCACAAAACTTTCTTCTATATAAATCACATAAAAAGCACTAATTGATATCAAGGTATACTTGAATCTGAAGTTTGATGAAAATACGTGCATTAGTTCTTGAGATAGAGCTATATTGAAAATTCTGAAAACTGCAGCATAGCAGCGCCATCTGTTGAAAAATTTGCACTAAAAAATATAAACAGCGCTAATTCATTTAAAGGTATACCTGAATCTGAAATTTTTTGAAAATCCAATCATTAGTTCTTGAGATACAACTATTGCGAGAACTCTTGAGTGATTTCCACCAAAATGCATAGAATGTCAACTCACGTCAAGGACTAACTGAATCTAAAGTTTGATGGAAATCCGTGCTTTAGTTCTGGAGACTGAGCTATTGCGGAACTCGTGAAAAATGCTGCATAGCAACGTCACCTGTTGAGCTATTTTCACCAAAATGTATAAAACGTCAATTCATGTCAAGGACTAACTGAATCTGAAGTTTGAAGAAAATCCGTGCGTTAATTCTGGAGATTGAGCTATTACGAAAATCGCAAAAATGCTGCATAGCAGCACTACCTGTTGAGTGATTTACAGCAAAAGCTAATCAGCACCAATGTATATCAACGACTAACTGAATATAAATTTTTACTAAATTTCGTGCATTAGTTAGATACTTGAGATAGAGCGCCCACAAAATTTGTGACACATACAGACAGACAGACTCACAGACAGGCATTTTGTAAAAACATATTTTTCGGAATCTCTGACCCCTAAAACGTGTAAATCCGTCGAAAACCGAAAGTCGAAAATTTTCACGAATCCAATACTTTCTTCTTGTAAATATAGAAGAAAGTAAAGAGGACTTATTGAGCAGTAAATTACCATTCGTTAAAGATTTTAGACATACTACTCGCTATTAGAGAAGCAGGTTGAAATACAAACAAAATATTCTCTACAGATATTATTACCCGAGAATTAAGATTGAAAGATGCGACAAAAAAAGGAGTCATTTCAAAATAGAGAGGGATTATCTCTCTCTTTCTTTTTTTATTTTCTTTTTAATTTAAGGTAAGACAGTGACGTATATTTCGTGAAAGTGCACAAGAAAGAAAGAAGTTTTTTTTTCTTTACTAATTGCATACGTAAAATGAAGTTGGGAATGTTTCTTAAGTTGTGGAATTATTTTAGAACGAGGACAGATATAAATGAGAATTAAAATAATTTGGATATAGAAACCAATAAATTAATGCACTTAGAATAAAATTTTAGAATATTTGAAAAATTCTGAGAATTAAAAAAGAAATTAATAAAATTAATTTAAACATTAAATATCACAGAAAACTTTGGCACTGTTGCATTTTATAAATAGTTACTATATTACCATTACATCATAATTTTTAACACATTCCAATACAGTTGAAAAGTTTATGTTATGAATTGTGTTTGGTTATCCGGGCTGTAACCCAACTAAATTTATTCCAAAAGCCTCGTAGTAATTATACATATGTTATTTAGTTTTACTCTGCCATGGTCACTATTGAAATGAGTGGTATAGAATTTATAGTTCGTTTACAATAGCACTCAAATGAATTCCATTACATTATGGTCAATTGAGGGGGAACCATTTGTAATGTGTTTTAATGAAATTAAATTAAACACAAAATATCACATAAAAGTCTGGCACAGTTGCAATTTATGAATGGTTACTATATTACCATTACATCGTCCTTTTTAACACTTTCCAGCACAGCGGAAAGGTGTTTATGAATTGGATTTGTTTATCCGGATTATAACACAACTAAATATACTCGAAAAGCCACATAGTAATTATATACAGGGTATCCGAGCTAAAAGTATCCAAAAGTTATGGCTTATTATTACAGAACTACTCATTTGAATATAATACTCTGCTCCTCCGTGGATTGGAAACCTCTCCAAGATTAATTAGGTCTGTACCGTTCAGTCGCGAATGCGTACAGTAGTCAGCAATCGACACAAAGTCGAAAAACCTGTTCCACAGGTTTCTTTAGTAAAGATGTGGATGCAAAGTTCTCCGGATTTGACACCATTAGATTTTTTGCTTTTGGATATTTTAAATCCGCTGTGTATAAACAAAATATTGAAACTCTGTATGAATTGAAGAAGCATATTATTCAAGCAATTCGTCTAGTAACTCCTGAAATTCTATGAAGCTCTTGCAGAGAAATGGATTACCGTTTAGACATTTGTCATGCTACGAAGGGGTTCACAAATCGAAATTTATTAAAACTTGCTGCGATGTTCTTTCTATTAAAAAAAAATTTCTTTAAATTCTAATGGGTAGTTACATAAAAATAAGCCATAAGTTTTGGATAATTTTAGCCCGGACACTCTCTATATGTTATTGAGGTTTACTATGCCATGATCGCTATTGAAAATGAATTGTATAGCATTTATAACTTGCTTATAGCAACACTCAAATGAATTCTATTATATTATGGTCAATTGAGGGGGGAATCATTTTTGTGTTTTAATGATATTACTCTATTTCAAACATATTGTAATTGATATGCATCACTGGTGTGGACTACAAAATTATCCCTATAGAATATGGTATGCATAGCATTTATCGGTCATATACAGGGGAACAAAAAAGAGTTCGGTTCCAGTATACTGCCTGTGAGCGATAGTTACTGGAAGCGGTTTTTCAGTTTTGTATTTTTTAATTTAACTAATTTTTGGCATATTACGCTGAACAAATTAATTCGGATACATTTTCTTCTGTACAGGGCTCTGATTGTTCCGTTTATTGAAAACCAGTATTTAAAAAAAGTCGTGGTAGGCTTCTGCAACAATTGAAAGTAAAACGCACTTTGAGGTAAGTTTCTAAAGAAGATTTTCCTTTGGAAAATGTGGTGTTCTTAAAATGGACCGAGTGGTAGCGCTGTCTGTACGCATTAATTTCTGAAATTGTTTTTTTCAGATATATTATGCACTTTTCAAAGTGTTTATTTGGATGGGCGAAAGCTGAGTGGCCGGGGCGGTCATTCCTTGTCAACCCTTGTTTATTTAGAGTCATCTTTCACTTTATAAAACGGTGAAATTTTGTTACAGTATTCTGAATGTGTTGGTAAGTGTTTCACATTCTATGTTTGCGTATGATTTTTCTATCTTTTTAATATTTTATTTAGGTTGGTTGGTTGTATTTATGTCGGCCAATTATCTGCACGTGTGATATAGGCCCTAAGGGGGGGGGTGCCTTCCGTGGAGGTCTTTCTAAGGGAACCTAACCCGTATTAACGCTTGGAGAACCAAGGTTCGAAGAAAACCACGAAAACTCCAAACGATTAGGCCGACGGGCGCGATTGGGATCGAACCCAGCACCTCCCGTCTACCAGCTTCGAGAGCAGAACCTCTCGGCCACTGGTGGGGCTATTTTATTTAGGAGATCAATACTTTGGAAAAAATGCAGCGGTTCATTATTTTAACACTTTAAATACATATCCCGCGTTAACACTCATGAATTCAATTTGGAAAAAATAAACATCGCGAGCAGAAATTATAATACATGCAATATGTAGAGTGCTGGGAAAAAATTTAGAACCACCAACAAAAAAAGTAAACTTTTATTTTAATAAAAATACAATATCATTACAAAAATATACACACAAAGTAATGCAAGTTTTGTTATATTTATTCTCCTCTATCTTTTCAAGGAAAAAGTATCGGATTCGCGAAAATTTTCGACTTTCGGTTTTTGACGGATTTACAAGTTTTATGGATCAGCGTTTTCGAAAAACTTGTTTTTACAAAATATCTGTCTGTGAGTCTGTGATTCTGTCTGTTTGTATGTATGTGACACAAATTTTGTGTTCGCTCTATCTCAAGAACTATTGCTCGTAATTTAATAAAAAATTATATTCAGTAAGTCCCTTATATAAATTGGTGCTGATTAGTTTTTGGTGTAAATCGCTCAATAAGTGGCGCTGCTATGCAGCATTTTTTACGATTTCCACAATAGGACCAGGGCAATGCACGGATTTTCATCAGTTTTCAGATTCAGTTAGTCATTGGCATGAAATGACGTTTTATACATTTTGGTGTAAATTGCTCAACTGGTGACGCTGCTATGCGGAATTGTTTGAGATTTCCGCAGTAGCTCAATCTCAAGAACTAATGCTTGGATTTTCAACAAACTTTCGATTCAGGTATACCTTGATATCAATTAGTGCTTTTATGTTTTGATGTAAATCGCTCAACAGGTGGCACTGCTATGCTACATTTTTCAAAACCTTCTCTATAGTTTATAGTTAAAATTTTCTATTATTAGGAATTTTCATCAAACTTAAAATTCATATGTACTTTGATATAAATTTGTGCTAAATTGATGTAATTCCTTGTACTATTTAAATGATTTAATTGGTGTGATTTACATAGAAGGAAGTTTTGTGATGGCCACAACATGCTAGTTTTAGATTACAATAATATGTTTTAAAAGATCATCACAAATTAATAACACATCTTGGTCGAAAAAAGTATAGGACCCTTATATTTAATATATAAATTACGTATGTAAAAGATTTGTACATTAATTTTCAATACTTGGCTTGCTCCCCTTAACACGGACGACTTTTTCAAAAGACGCTTTGAGAAGGATTTGGACAGGCTTTTGCATGTGGAACTGAGTATTTAGTTATTTGGTTTGCATAATGGTAGCTTTGAATTCAAAAATTGAACGAAACTGTTTTCTTATTGCATAATCTTGACAAGCCAAGATTCCCCCAAAGTTTTGCTATGGGATTTAAATCAGGACTTGTATCTGGAAAGGTCTAAAGTTTTAACGTTGTTTGCAGATAACCAATCCGGAGCTGATACAGGCTTGTGAATTGTTGCGTTACCTGGAAGCAACATTAATTTGTGATCCATAAGTTCAGATTTAAAAGGATACAAAAATAAACTAGGAATATCTTGATAGTGAAAAGAATTCATCTACGTTTTGGGGAAAACCAAACTTGTTTTTCCATTTACATTAAAGATTTCCTAAATCACCACTGATCCATTACCGTGTACACGTCTTAAAAGTCAATATGGCTTAGTTCGTAAAATATGCCAGTAATATCTTAAACATCTGTTCCATCAAATTAATTTCTTTTTTCATTAGTAAATACCAGTTGTCGCCATAGATTGAATTCCAAGTCATTGGACGACTCGAATTTTAGTCTTGCATGAATTTGATGCATTTGTAGATTTGGCATGGGTTTGAATTTGGCATATTTCAAGCATTCGGCATTTTTTAATATATTTCTAACAGTTCTGGATTTTATTGAGAGTTCTAGAGCAGATTTTGCAGTATAAGATTAGGCACAATCTCAAACCACAACTATAATGTTCGTTTACTCCTATTGAAAGTTTTGCGTCGTTTGCCAAAGTTTACAAAACGGCATACAGACGCTTGTGTTCATTAGGCCTGAAAATCGCATGAATTGGACAGATGAATGGTTGAGTGTTCTTTTTAGTGATAGAAAGAAATTTAATTCAGATGGTTATGATGGTTGGGCATATTACTGGCACGATAGTCGAAAGGAACCACGAACTGTTTTCAGTAGGCAACAAGGAGGGTTTCTGTCATAGTGTTGGGAGCACTTCCATTTGGAAAATTACTAGGTGGGGACCAATAGAAATACCAACAAGATAATTGCTCCATTCACTTGTCCAACTCAACAATGCAGTGGTTTAGTCAAAACCAAGTAACTGTTATGGACTGAACAGCCATAAGTCCTGTCTTGAACCAATAGAGAACCTCTGAGGAAGATTAGCTATAGACGTGTATGCTAATGGGCGTCAATTTGCAACTGTTCAAGATCTGAAGGAGCATGTTGAACGAAATCGGTTTCTTTAAAGCCAGAATCTCTTCAAACACTTGTTTTGAGCAAGCTTAATCGATTTTTTGAGGTGGTTAGTAGAAACGGCTTAAAATTTTGAAAATCATTAAAGGAAAAAATGAGTTGTACATAAATTTTTAGGACAGCAAAATTTAAGTTTTCATAAGTCTGTGATCGTGTAATATAACTGTTGTATAGTATTATCATTGTCTTGATATTATTCACAAATATAAATTGTTTTGAAAGTGTTACTCCTCTTTTTTAATTGTAAAATTAAAAAAAACCCGTTCTCTATAAACTTTGGGGACGTACTATAGAAAGAGAATTGTGCTAAATATTTTACATTTTTTCTCAGAAGGGGGTGGGGGGGTGGGGGGGGGGTTGAATTTGCCTTTCACTCAGACCGAAATTTGAAAAAACCCTGGTTATAAGCTTTTTTTCTCCAGTCAATGATTTTCCGCGACCCCGGCTAAAAGTTGCAGTTGCATATCCCAAAACTTCAAATCTTAGCAACTACTAATCTATAAGCATCCTCATAAAATACTACAGTCATAACATCATCTCAGTATGATTGATTTAAAAGGAGTTCCCATTCCAAAGATTATATCCGTTTGTTCATATTTAAAATTTTTAACACTAGTAAATAAAAATACTGTTCTATATTAAAATATTCTCTGATGAAGAGCTTGGAAAAGCTTGAAAGTACTAAGAAGCTTTAAATAAATTGTAGATTTTTAACTTGTAACATCTCTTTCATTATTTTAATCGCGTTTCAAGTAAAACAGTGATTTTTTTAAAGTTCATATTATATATTTTATATTTTTCTACACTTACAATTGAATTAACTTCATATATTATATCAGATATATGTGTCTAAATTTAAGATACATAACACTTTTAGGAATTTTATTCTAAAAAACAAAATTAACATTTGATCTTAAACTTTTTTCAAGCACTGTATTATTTATCATTATATATTTTTTACTATTAAGTATATATTTCCCTTTTATACTACTTTAACTTTTCTTTTGCAACGACGTCCTTCATAAATTATAGTGCCACATCGTTCAAATGTACCCAGTTTAATCGTAAAACTTGGCGTATAAGCAATGACAGAATAAATAATATTTTCCACAGATTTTTTTTATTTTGTTTAAATAATATTTTTTTGTAGTTATTTGACTTTACTTACTACAATTAATTTTTGGTTTGAAACAGATTTATTTTAGCCACGTCTTATACGTCAGAAATTACAGTACTTGTTACAAAAGATTTTTCTATGATGCATTTAAGACGTCAAGTCAATGAAACTACCTGATCGATAAATTCTATGTAAAGCTATGGAGAAACTTAAAACTGCGATTACTCATTACCTAACATAACTATGAAAAAAAGCATTTCTCCATCATTAAGTAGACGCCAGGATGCCGACGAAATGTGTTTTTTAAAATTGTCTCCTTAGATTTCAGGAGAGGATTTTTAAAAACTCACCTCTCGGCATCTGACGTCAGTTTTCTGACGATGAAAACCACATTTTGATAATTACATAAGGTGATAAGTAACTGTGCTTTTATGTTTCCCATAAGATTATATTTTCACATTGGATTTCTCGATAAGGGAGTTTCAGTAAAACGACGCCTTAACCTAAGAAAAATTAAGAATGTGACATTCGCTTTTAACATTTGATTTTCAGTCACTTAACACTAATTTTATGTCTTAATTACTGAAACATTTCTCATTTTTTTTGTCAGAAGATGTGAAGCGTTTCTTTTAAAGATTTTTCCAGTTACTTATCGTCTATTTTTACTCTTTTATTCTTTAAATTTCTTTATCCATTTATTCTTTAAGTTAATTATTTTATTGTAAAAGCCGTACGTTAAAAAAAAAAAAATATAACTTCAATTAACTAATTTTTCTTAAAAATATTCTCTGGATAATATATGTCTATTCTTTTTCCTAATCCTTTTCTTACACTGAAAGAGATTTAATGAAATTTTCTTTCATTCGCTAAAATTGTAATTTTCAAAGAATGTATAAAACAAAAGGACAACATAAAAAATAATAAAATTTATTACTTTATACTTAATAATGTTTATTATTTCATTAATAAGTTTTATTTCTGGACTCTTTATCATAAAATTTATGTTTAATTAATGAAATATCACATAAGATTTCCCAAAACATATTTTTTTTTCTCCTAACAAATTCAAATATTTCTTGAAAGAAATGATATTTCAAGAAGTTTCCAGTTAATTTATTTAAATAAATTAATTCTTTTAATATCTGTTATTAAATGAGTCATATTAAGTTAAACGTCTAATATTTAAAACTGCATTTTTAAGAAATACAATTAATTAGTTTTTCTCAAAGTTGGCCTTTTTTATTTTTAAATAAATTTAATGAATATTTATTTCATTATTTAAATTAAGAAAAAATGACAGTGGGAGAAAAGATAAATAAATAAAATTATTACTTAGACTAATTATAATCAGAATATTTTTTTCTTTTTTCTGAAATGTAAATCGAGAAAGGAAATAGCTGTACTTGCTATTTTAAAAAAATAATAAAACACTGGTTGATGTAATTTTGAATGTTTATTAGTCTAACAGCTACACGGTAAAAAAATTCAAATGATTTTTAATCTAGTTCTTATATTTCTTAAGGTTTGCGAATATGTTATACAGCGGGTGATCGGTTATCGAAATTAATCCGTTCCGAAACAGTGTTCGCTATGAAAATCATTAAACGATCATAGATTTTGTATTCATTTATGTGGGAATTCAATTTAATTCTTTCTTAAAAAGTAAATAATGTCTTAAAAAATAACATAAATGTACTATTTATAATAGGGTTAATATACATTCCTTAATTAATATAGACAGATCATATTTTGATGGCTTTATCCATGTGTTGGCGTATTGAAAAAATAAAAAATAAATGGCATTCCCTTTGTAAAAACATTTAGGATTGCATTCATTGACTACGACATTAAATCATATATGTTTCTTACTTTGATCTTTCAAAAACGCCTTCTCAAAAAGATCGTATTTACTACAGCGCCCGATCTAGTTCAAGTTGAGCCCAGAGCCTGTTCATAATTTGTGAACGAAATTTCAATCAAGATATTTTGCAATTAAAAATATTTCTTTAAAAAGGGGCACAAAATATAAAAATTAATGTTTCTGATCTGTTCATTCTAATTTGAGGACCCTAAAATGTAGGGCCAAAACCACCGGTAGTCCACGAATTATTTAGGTCATACGTATACAACTGTTAAAATGTTTTCTATGTCGACAATATATGCAATTAAAATACAGCTCGGCAAATGTAATAGGGGAGACCGGGGCTAGTAGGCGCAGTTTTTAGTTAATGATTTTTATTAATTTTTTGTTTAAGTTTTTTTTATGAAATTTTTACTGTACTTTTAAAGAACAGGCATTGAGCTATAAATATCCGGAGTTTTGAGTTTGTAGCTTTTGTAGTTTATGTTTAGCAGAAGATAAAGTAAAAGTAAAATTGTGCGCCAACCTACCTCGTCACGGAGGAAGTTGCTTATACCTATGGGGTAATTTGGCACACGCTTTATAAAAATATAAATGAAGTTCAAATAAAACACGCAGTTAAGCGAAATCAATTTCATTATTACCAGTAAGTTTAAACAAAATCGTTATAGCCGTAAAATGTACATTCTATATTGTACAGACATAAAAATAATGAATAAAATATTAACAGTGAGTAGCTTCTATCCTACTCTATATCATCATCAGAGTTACAGTTGTCACAAATAAAAAATCGAGTGTTTCCGTTTAGGCAAGCCTCGTGTGCCCAAAATATTGCATTGTAACCACTTTTCTCATTGTTTGCTGTTTTTCAGGCTACCAGCACACACCAAACACCGAGCCAACTTGCCCCGTGTTCAATGCGCCTACTAGCCCCATAATAAATTTCTTCACAAAAGGGACATGTAATCATCTAAGCATAAATAATCCAAGTAAATCACATATGAGGTAGGTACAGTTAATCATACACTAAGAAAAACTGCACAAGTTAAATCGCAATTATTAAGATAACTATTAGAAATTAGAAAAAGAATGAAGCAGCGAAAAATTACTTATGAGTGCAAAAAACAGAAAAATCGTAATAAATGCCCACTGCACGTAGGTAACGCTGCAAAACTACTATGAGGATTGTAAAAAGCAACAAGAAAGGTACTATGCGACTGCTTGCGCAATCTATCCACAATCAGGCGATTTATGAGGACTGCGCCTACTTACCCCTGTAGCCAACTTGCCCCGGTCTCCCCTACGCAGAATAGCTTCTTCTTGCCTTTGTTTTGTGAGGTGTTCGTTAACTGAACATAAAAATCTCTCGCGAAACTGTTCGTCACACTGAGAAAAAAATATTGTTCCGCAATCTAGAATCTAAATTGTAGCTCTAGAAAAAATAGTTCCATGTTATCCATGTAAATTCTAGTCTCCTTTGCTGCAGAGTTCCAGAGTCTCCAACTAGATTTCAAGAGCATTTTTCTATATTTTCTTTGTCAAACTTATTTAAAAATTAATGCAAATAGATGCGAACACAAGAGCTTAGTTTTTGCAACTGTAATTTTAGTTTATGAATTCATTCCAGAAATCAAGCAATAATTTCCGGCTACTGAAACGATTCATTATTGTTTCTTCATCTAGAAATTCAAGATCATTTCGTCTATTTATCTTAGTTGTTTAGCCCATTCGAATGACTCGGAAATCTATATTTCTAGTTTAAGGATTCAGAAAATGACTACCTATTCATTCTAAGTGAACGCGGTATTTTTTCTTTTCCCTGTGTAACCGATCTGTTCATAAACCTAATAGTTCGTTAACCGATCGCCATTGTATAATCTTTTAAAAATTATCAATACTTCCAAAAAATATTCCTTCAGCTTCAGATACCTCAGAAAATAATATATTTCCAAAATTTAAAAAAGCATTTCTGAAACAAAATCTTCTTTTGCTGCCCGCAAATTTCAGAAGCGTTTTTGAATAGTTTTTATAGTATATTTATTAGTTTTTCCCCCTAAAAATGCATTAAGGGGACACTGGACGTTTAAATCCATTATTATTTTCATTTTCATGCAATTGTACAGAAATTTTGCACACATAATAACTACTATATTTTCTAGGTAATAAATCAATTTTATTCAAAAATGTGTGTAATTAATTAAGTTATTATTTTTAAAATGTTAATTAATCACTCTAATTAAAAGTGCTCCATGCGTATTAAATTTGGATTTAGGAACAGGTGGTTAAATGGTAGGTTTACAATACTGCGATAAAAGTTGGTATACGTTTTAAAATTATACTAATATATTGAGATTAAATAATAAAAAACTTCCTGTATTTACACTTTTACTTTAAATTTCAGGGGAAAAAATTATAAAACTACCAAATTTTCCTTTTATGTACACTAATGCATGAATATTAATACTAAGTTTTGAAGTATAGCATATTGCAGACAATAATACTTAATACAGTCGAACTCGGTTAAAACGAATTTCAAGGGAGTGGACAAAAGTCGCGTATTAGGGGGGATCGCGTATTAAATGTCATTTGAATAATATTGCAGGAACTGCGTTTGTTTAGACATACTCTAAATGAGCTTCCGAGCTTTCTTTTGCATGTTTGTGGTCGAAAAGTGTGTTTTTTACGTATTTGTAGATTAAAATTTAATTGTATTTCACTTTAACTCATTGTTTCTTTTTATACGACCGAATGTGAAAAATAACGGAAAATAAGTAAGAATTCCAACATGGCTTTATTGTCGACTAATACATTGCAAACAAAAATAAAACAACAGAAGTAATTTCCGTACTGGACTAATTTTTTTTAACAGAAAGAAAAGATTTTAAAGAATTTTTTTTGTGAACCTTTTATGCACAAGCCAGTTTTTAAAAAACATATTTAGTACCATTATAATCGGTCCTTATTTTTATTATAAGAAAAAACTATCCTTATTAATATTTGTGGAAAAAATATTGTTAACATAGCAAAAAGTAAAGAAAACATAGGAACCATAAAAGAATTATACTTGCGCAGTCGTATTTGTTTAAACTTAACGGATTTCAAATTATGTTAAATAATGTTATGAAAAGTGATAGAATATCTTTATTAAGACTTACGATCGTTTCATCGCACAATCGGCGACATTTTCAAAATCAATCATAATAGAAAATATTTTCACATAACTTAAAAACAATAATATAGTAAACAATGTCACGAGACATGAAGCATATTGAAAATATTGCAACCATAAAATAAAATAAAAATTAAATTAGCTATTTGCGAGCGTGGATTAATTTTCACATAATTTAAAAACAACATGGTAAACAATGTCACGAGACATCAAGCATACTGAAAAAAATTGCAAAACATGAAATAAAATAAAATTAACTTGGCTATTCGCGAGTGTGGATTAATTTTTACTATTGTTTCTACAATTACTTAGTATCTCTTTCCAAATTCTAGGTAAATCAAGGGACACAGAATCATTGCAAATATTCTCGTTGCGTAAAAATATTTCTATTGATTCACGGACTATGGATGGTAAATAAAATCTTGATGGATAAATTAACATGCTATTTTTAAATTCAATCTGTAAAGGTTCTTCGCTGCATAATCTGGCCAAAGCTGTGGTTCTTCTATTGTATTTGATGTCTGCTATATGTTCTTTGATTCTAGTTTGATTCTAGAGGTTTTCTGCTTGTCATACCTATATAAAACTGCTTTGTTCCATCTTCTTTGGTGAAAGGTATTTCGTATACTCCTGCTAATTGGTTGGACTCAATTTGATCTATTTTCTTGCATACTATATTATTACGGATTAACGGATTTCCTTTTTTTTTTTTTTTTTTTTTTTTTTTTTTTTTTTTTTTTTTGCCTATAATATGCATTATAAAACAAAGTAGGTATATAACGTATGTTTAAAACCTCACTAACAACGGATATGATCAGCTCTAATCATAATACTTTTTATGACGTATCTGAGTAGCCTAATTTCGCATATATCTCTCTATTACAATAAAAATATACACGAAGCGAGAGGATAAGTGTGTCATGAAGCGAGATCAAAGAAGAATTGCAATTTTGCTAATTTAGCTGGATTTTGTTTCATTCAAATATCTACCACTATTTCTGATTAGTAATTTGCGCCTTAATTAATTTCTTATTACATAAAGTAAAAAATACTATTGGGAAACAGTGTTTTTGAATTTTAAAAAAAATCCGCTGAATTGGCGACATTCGAAAAGAGAGAAGGAATCCGCATCTTGATCAACAAATTCACGTCTTAAGCGTGATTCTTTTTCCCTCAAAAAACCGAAAATTTATCACATATTAAGCGGGATTGCGTAATAACCGTTCGCGTATTAAGGGGGCTCAGGGCTTGATCGATACCGAAACACATGTAAACAGAGCTCTCGATTCGAATCCATATAAAAACAGAAGTATTCAATGTAACTAATTTAAACTTTCTGATATTTTTAAGAAATGTTTGTAGTCTTATAAAATTACAAAATGAAGTACTTCAATGTAATAAAATAAAAAATATAGCGAAATTTATATAACACAATTTTAGAAAGAAATGTAGGTGTCATATCACCATCCCTAAGCTATGTTAACGTTGAATTGAAATAAGAGCCTAATTTTTGCTTTAAAAGGATCAGGAAACTTTACTCTGTAGAATGAATTAAGGATATAACTATTACTCAAAGGAAACCTTATAAAAAAAACTCTCAAATTTGAAAATTTGAAAACAACTAAAAAATACGAGTTTTTTCCCTTATAAATATTCAAAATATTAAGCTATCTAAAATATATTAATTCACTCTATAGATAATGATGTTATATCAAAAAAAAAAAAAAAAAAAAAAAAAAAAATAAGCAATTCTATTAAATAGTTTTTTTTTTTTTTTTTTAAATCTTATGGATAGTCGTCAAAAATGAAGTTTTGAGAAAACGCGACTTAAAGTTGCAATTAAATGGGTGCGGCTATGAAAGTGATTGTTACATAAATGCTTATAACTCCGTTAAAAATGCAAATATTTTTATGCGGTTTTTTGCACTGTGTTCAGAAGTAATTGAATAATCAAAATAGATACTAATAAAAATCAATTTTTTCAAAAGCTTTTAAGCCCTGAGCCCCCTTAAACGTGATATTTTTGCACTGTTCGCGATGTTCAAGGGATCGGAAAAAATCCTCATATTAAGCGGGGTCGCCAATTAACCTTGAGCGTCTTAACAGGGTTCGACTGTTTTATGAAAATTCTATAAAAAATAAGATGCGTGGGAAATTTTGAATATTCTAACTTGATGGAAATTCTCTTCATGTTTACTGTAACTGAATTACGGTCTAAAAATTTGTAAATTCGCTAGGTGTGTATTTTATAATAAAACAAATTGTTCCATACAAAATTAAACTAACAAGCTTGCTATGCCAAATAAGTTTTCGAAAGCGGGATTTCCTCGCCAAAATGGCACAAAGAAAAAATCGCGCCAATCCCAGTGCGTCTGCAACATCAAAAAGAAAAAAAAAAGTAAATTGTTTTTTACCGTTTATTTTTTTGTCTTTGCTTGTTTTCAAATTCTAAAACTGTTTGTTCTTGTTATTGCAGTTTTGCATAAACAACTGTGCTGTTCAATTAATCCCTTAAAATTATTTAAATGAACACATCTGCTTTTTATAAGTAGCGATTATATAAATCCTTTAGGATTTCGTTTCTTACGAGAATTTTTTCTATACTTTTCATTGCATGAATATTGCTTTAATACTTAAAACTAAAATGCACTAGACATTTCAAAAAATGAAAATTTGAAAATATTTACAAAATACTGACGTTTTAAAATCCTTTGTCAGAACTTTAAAAAATGCAAATGTTTACAAAACTGAAAATGTTATAAAAGTTAAGTCTTTTCTTCTGAGGCGCTGTGTTGATTATGCATTTTATAATACTTTATTCTTTGTTTTATGATGTAAGTAGTTCATATTTGAATTTCAAAATTTATCTTTAATATTCAGAATATATATTTTTATTGAAAAGTTCATAGACGTAAGAAAAATTTACGCAATAATACTTTATAAGGAAAGTTAAACAAAAAGTGTAAGAAACGCAGTTTTTTATTTATGAATAAGGGTATAATTTGTAAAATTTCTACACTGTAAAAAAAAAATTGTAAAGTTACTAAAGTTTTTCTAGGAAACTGGGATTCCAGGAACTTTTTATGTAACGGCAACAAGAAAAATTCCTGTAACAGCACAGGAATTTTTCTTGTTGCCGTTACATAAAAAGTTCCTGGAATCCCAGTTTCCTAGAAAAACTTTAGTAACTTCACAGATTTTTTTTTACAGTGTAGTAATAAAATATGTAACTGCTCCAATTTTTTTTATTTTCAAAGGACTTAAAAATCATCAAAAGCTTTCATTTTTAAAAAATTGGAAGTTTGTGCTAATTCTTAATATAAGAAAATTATTTCGAAATTGTTATCTAATGAAATGTCACTGATCAAATTTTTTTTTAGTAATGCTTAAAAAAAAAGCTTTAAATTGGATTTTAAAAGAATTTTAATATAAATATGGAATAGCATAAATGAATGTGCAGATTTTAGAAATTTATATTTTCAAAATTATTAAACATATTATAAGTGATATATGAAAATAAAGAAAAAGTATGTGGTACAGCCCCCAACTCGCTGACGCTCGTCATGCCCCCCATGAATTGCAGCGCAATTCACATTTGGACGCTATGCGATCCCAATTCTAGCCAGAATGATGATTATCATAAATTATTTTAATTAAGAAATTTATATATATTTTTAATGTTTAAAAATGTAATGGAAAGCTTCGTTGAAAATGCAAATAAAAATCCCTTTTCTCGCCCAAATATAAATGTTTTTTTCGTGCAGAACGGATTAAATTCATTTAAGATTCTTTAAAAGACATAACGCTAATGAAATGTACACAGCAAAATTTGTAATCATATCCTTTCCATGAGTTAGTAATTTATGTACAGAAGCCTGCATGTAATACCAACCGTAATTTGAGGCACATTGTTTAGCCGTTCCCAGTGCGAAATTGCCATTTTTTTTCGCATTAATTACTTCGTCACAGGCGATGACTTGCATTATAATTGCAAAAGTTTAATAAGTTCTTTATTCAGTCCAGTTATCTCAGATGTCTTTTCAAACTCAGCAAAAAATGTCCTTACAGTGTTTCCATCGTGTGTCAAACCACTTCCCTGTTTAACAATATCTATCAGCAAACCTAATTCTTTTTCGAATTAGCGTTGAATTTTTCTCTTCAATTCTTCTTAATTTAGCTTCTCTAGCAGTATCCCCTCTGAAACATTGAGTTAGTCTTCTTTCATGAGTTTCGGTTACGTCTGAAAAAGATTTTCGTGATGTTCATTTCTGCAAATTTTCATCGGCAAATGATTTAAGCTCATTACCAACTTTAAAGGAACGATGAAGTGAAGATTAGTTTTTATTGTTGAAACAATCTAATTTTCGTTCAGATTTCAGCCAGATATCTTTTGTATTTACACAAACCATACGTGAACGCTCCTTAAATTTTATTCTTCAATTTCTGAGGCAATTAGTCCACACTGTTCACTTACAAAAATGAGCATTGATTTTTCATAATTAAAACCATTATTTAAATTCTTCTGGAACAGAAACAAATCTCTGTTTGTTATAATATTTCAAAAGAATATAAGAAAAAAGACAAAATGAAATAATCTTGTTTGAAATAAAAAAGAAATATGCTAAAATTAATATTACTACAAGATAATAAAAAAAAAAATCAAACACAATAATAACAAATATGCACTGAAATAAGCTCTAAAAAGTTACAGTATAATATTGCAGTTTTGTAGAACGATTTTAAAGAGTTATGTAAATATCTCATATGTTGCCAATTGAAAATTAAACAAATGTTTTAAATTTTCCACAAACGTCATTTGGATATAGGTAAAAACTGCATGCTTTGTTTTCCAGTTTATTTTAGTTATTCATAATCTCCCTAAACTTCTTGTTTGCCACAAAACAAACGCGAAATTGTTCGTAAAAAACATACAGATACTTTCAGTATCATTTATTTTACTCATTTAAACCTAAATATATATAAAAATAATCATATACATAGGCTTATACTATCGCTATAATCCTATGTTCGACATCGCCTATACTTTGATCCACTATGTGTGGCATTCGATGCGTATTCAAAAAATGCGGAAGGACTTTCCAGGTGAAGGTCCATATTAATTTAAAATACAGGATATAATTCTTCATTTCGTTTGATTGAAGCATTATTTGAAAAATCGACCAGCGCAGCGGGCTCAGTCTGCTAGTTTACGAATAAACACATCTTTCTCAATATATCAGAAAGTTGCGATTTCGAATTTGGGCACAGCCTTATGTTTTTTTTTTTTTTTTTTTTTTTTTTTTTCAAATCCTAAAGTCCTATTGTTGGACACAATCACAGAAAATTTTCATTTGATCATGAATGAATATTTTAGCAAGGGCATAAAAACCTAAAGTTGACTCTTTAGATTGTATTACCAAAGTTATCACTAAAGATAAAGAGAAATTGTTTTTAATTTTTAGTTTCTTCTCTCTTCAATAGAAGAATGTATTGTAATCCAAATGTTTTTCTACTTCCGATTTTCTACGGATTTACACATTTCAGGGATCAGAGAATCCAAAACATGTTATATGAAATACCTATCTGTCCGTGCTGCTAATGTACCATCGTAAAGTGTGTGAAGTTATGCATAGATTTGACAAAAGCTTTTGGCTATGGACAGCATGTCCTCCTTCACTTTCGAAATCAACCACTGGAAAGGATCTCTGTAATAGCAATTTTGTGTAATTTTCTATATTTTTTAGTTCTATTGCCCACCGGCGGTTCGTGCAGGAATAGGAACTCAGCATCCTTCTAAGCCGGCCACTTGGAAACTGTTGATGTACAGTCGAGAAAAAAAGTAAACACCCCTACTAACTCCTCAACAAATTATCGAGAAGCAATTTACTGTTCCAAACGATTGGAAATAAAGTCTACTTTTAATTGATGTGTATAAAATTTGCTCAGGGGGCCATCTACATATTAAAACAAACCCAAACTTAATTTTTTTTTCAATTGCAATACCCAATTTTAACAAGATATTTCAAATCTTCGGTTCAAACTATGCGTAGACACCAAATTTCAAGAAATTTGAATGATAAGTTTTTGAATTATAAATATTCAAAATTTAGTGCTTCTAATGTTAAATTACATTTTCATATTTTTATTAATATCTCCTGAAATTATACTTCTAATGTGCTAATTTTTTGAGTAGCAATAATACTAAAATATCCAAACGTTGAATATTACGATTATCAATATATACGTTGAATTTGCAATTTTTTAATTTTAAGATATGAATTATGAAAATAATATTCGAGAAAATTATCAATTTCAACCTACAATTTTTTGGATGGATTTAGATTTATTAAGTCTTGCTTTATGGAAATCCAAAATTTCACATTTTTCTTTCAAGGAGTTTTCAAATTATTTTTAAAAAACGGTAAAATGATGGTTTAAGGTCTATGATAGAAGTGACTAGATATTTTAAAATTTTGTATGCTATCCTGTAATCTAGAAGTCTTCAATGGCTGCTTGAGTGGCGCTTAAGATGCCTTGATCAAGAAGGGCGCTCTCTAGGTCAACAATCGAGTACCGAACAGCAATTTGGATACAAACCCTAAAATACGCTCGTTTTAAAATAATTAAATTCTCGGAAACTTATCGTATGAATTGCATAAAAATTTGTTTTTATGCTAATTGAAGAGTGTACAGTTCATTTATGCTGTCAGAATTGTGTACTGCTATTGAAAAAAACAAAGTCATGGTTTGTTTTAATATGTAGAATGCCCCCTAAGCAAATTTTATATACATAATTTAAAAGTCGACTTTATTACCACTCGTGCGGTACCGGTTATTTTCTTTTACGATATTTTTTTGCAGATTTAGTAAGGGGTGTTTACTTTTTTTTCCACGACTGTACAACCGAATAACGAAAAACTGTTAATTCTCATGAATATCATGATCGAGATTAACTCGTTTTTTACTTCCATTAATTGACTGAAACAAAGATTTAAGATTAAAATTAATGTTGGTATAGTATTGAACTAATTATAAAGATGTGTTAACATTTGTAACTGCTTTTTGGTTTATTAAGATGTGTGAGATAGAAGAAAGTTTTGTTATTAGCACATTCAACTAATTCTTCCGTGATCTTGGCTACACTCAGTGGCGTAGACAGGATTTCGTTTCGGGAAGGGTCCACAATTTTTCCTTCAGTTATATATAGTAAAACTTGTCCAGATGAAATCGCAAGAAAAATTCCGTTTTAGATAGGTTTTCGTGTTTGCAGGTGTAATTGTATAGTATTATTTTCGATAGCACTGTGGAATATTCCAGTTTAAGACAGAATTTTGTTATATGCAGGTTCCATTTTTACAAGTTTTGTGTATTTATATAAATATACTTACTTATATTATATGAATAGTAAAACCTGTCAAAATACTAATTATCTCTAACATAATCCTGCCTTAAACGGAAGCGTTGCATAGTCTTAATATGTATTGCCATACAATTAAATTTGCTAAAAACCTGTCTGAAAGGGGATTTTCACCACACTTTAGTGAAACACAGTGAAACCTCTGAGAGTGGAATCTTTCTATAACGGAATCCTGTCTCAAATAGAAGAGTTTCAGGCTCCCGACGAAACGAGCAATAGATCTTAATTGCACAAGTGCATCTTAGAAGTATAATTAATTACACTTCTTTAAACGGAAGCCTGTATAAAATGGAACTTTTCTCCAGTCCCTTCCGATCATGTCTTAACAGGATTGACTGTGTATGTATAATAAAAGTATTTCGAGTAACTTTAAGAATTTAGGTATATCCTTATTTAATTTCTTAATTAGGTGCGTTCGTAATTATATAAATACGTAGCACCTATAATCGCCGTTCAGTCCGTCTGTACGCATATAACAGAGCAAAAACTACCCAACCGAATGATCTGAAATTTTAAATATATAATTGTTGCAAAATTTTGCCGAGTCATTTCAAATTTTATGAAAATCGGATGTATAGTTTAATTACACGGACATTCAAAAGTTTTCCGTTACATTACGGCCAATGGAAATAAATTATTGAAAGTGCATGTTAATGGTGTTACAGCTTTCCGAATTGTCTGAAATTTTAAATATATAATTGTTGCAAAATTTTGTCGAGTCATTTCAAATTTTATGAAAATCGGATGTATAGTTTAATCACAAAGACAGTCAAAACTTTTCCGTTACATGATGGATAATGGGAAAAATTGTTGCAAGTGCATTTTAATGATGTTACGGCCTTTCGAACAGAATGAAATTGATATGCACTTATGAAGTGCACTATAATATACATTCAGTAAAATATGGGGTGCAAAAAATATTTATAAAACTAGTTATAGTATGAACGCAACTCATTTGCCACGTTTGACGAGTAATTTCCAACTTGCTTTTAAAAAAGCATGGATAAAAGAAGTAAGATCAATATCTGTAACTGCAGCCAATAATACATTGGAGCTACATTAATATTTATCAGTGAAAAAGATATTAAAACCATTATGATGTAAAAAACTGAGCGTATATGAAGAGTATTGATTTATTCAATAATTATTAGTAATTTATTTAAATCAAGTTTCATAATACATTTGCCTACAATAAAATTAGAATCAAATGGTTAAGTTTAAAACAGCAATTTCCATGTTTAAATTCTTGCCATTGAATTAAGAACTTGCACCGTAATAAACATTCGACAATGATTTCACATAAGTGTTAGCCAGTCGTTGGTTGCGAGTTTTTGAGATAAGGTTTTAATCTTTAAGAAAAATATCTTGCACTTCCAGCTACACAAACTAGTAATGTAAGCAGCACGCGCATTAAATATAGTTCATGCCAGGGTTACCAGTTTGGCCTCCACTTTTAATTCGAAATTTCAAATTCACACCGGAAATTCTGAATGAAGAGTCTTTACTTTTTGCAATCACAAAATTTCTGTCATAAGGCAAAAAATGCTATTTTTATTTTCTGGTGCGAATTTGGATTTTCTTAATATAAATAGAGGCCAAACTGGCAACCCCGGTTCATGCTGGAAAAAATAATTTCGTTACAATTGTCTAAAACAGCCATAATTCTTTTTGGTTTCTATGTTTCGCCATTTTTGATACCATATTGGATCTAATAGTTGCTTCCGATATCTGGTCTCTTTGGAAGTTAAATTTTTGTAACAAATTGATTTGTGATGAATTAGCACGCTTTTGGAAGTATCAGGATGCGTAAAAATTACTGGTGGTTTCTGTTATTGTACTTCACAATCAAGTTATTTTAGGTATTTCGAAACAGTTTTAGAGCATTCTCCAAGTTCAGCAGTAAGCTACGGACTTTGGTATGTGGATTAGCTTTAATTCGATTTCTTATTGTTAAAGACAAAGTATCACCCAAGACCTTCTCCATACACAAAATTGTTATTGCCACCATGAAATTTCTTGAAGCAATGTTAAACTGGACGTTCACAATTAGTAATTGGGATCAAAGGAGATGTTGAATGGAGACATTTTTTTTGTGTGGGATTAATGCAGCTCTGGAAGGGACACTTCGGAGTGGGTAGCACTGCTAGTCCACTAATAAGCATAAAATTCCAAATCTTTCGTTTGCATCCCTAAACCGTTCGGGAACAGCATCTTTTACATGAATTTTATTCCTTTGACACCAGTTTTTGTCAAATAATTAAATTTAGTTTATCAATCGATAAAATGTCTTAATTAAATAAGGAAAATTTTACTTTTAATTTTTAGTGGTATTAAAAACAAGTTCTGTAAGCACCTTCTGAAGATGCATATATGCACTCATGGTCCCGGAGGGGTTAAACAACTTGACATGAGTATCAAAAACCTCATCTCTATATATTTCAGCATTCACAGTTGCACTGGTAAAAATGTGTAAGTCAGTGTGGCCATTCAAAATGATGCCCACCCATACCATGATTCCACCACCTTTGTATCGATGCCTTTCACGGATGTTTGCAGCTTTATTGCATGTGTTTTTCCCTCCATATGATAACACATCTGCAATAATTATCCAAACAAAATCAGGATTCATCGGCAAAGAGAATTCGGCTCCAGCCCGTGGTACTCCAATGACGATGATCGCTGCACCACTTTACCGGGCGCATTTCGCTGACGGAGTTAGTGCAATACAAATAATGGGTTTCTTTGTATGCAGCCCTTTTTTATACAGCCTGTTACTCGTAGTAAATCTGGATAGTCAAGATCCTGCTGATGTAGTGAACTCCCTTGCAGTCTGAACTGACGTCAGTTGGCTGTTTCTTTTAGCAATCTTTGCCAAATAACGATCCTGAGAATCTATTTTGGCACGTTTTTTACCTTGACCTGGTTGTCTGTGCAGGTTACCAGTGTCTGTTAACCATTTCCATATGCTTGACATGAGGCTTTTAGATATTTTTAAGTATTTACAGACCTCTGTGAGTGTCTGTCCTGCTTCCATTCTACCTATCGCACGCCATTTCTCGCAATCGGTCAGATGTCTTCTGGACGACGTATTCCATCTACTACAAGCGACAATTTTACCCAACTACACGCACAAACCTTGAAATTAGACTTAAAATCACCCACATGCAATCTTTGAAATTATACTTCAAATCACCCACGTGCAATCCTTTTCACATGTGAACCGAGGGAACGGGATGAAAAATTCGCATATTTTTCTGAAGCGAAGGTTAATCCCATTGGATTACGTGATAACGTTGACATTGAGTTACCAATCAATCACCTTTCCATGAAGTTCCCTTAATAGAATTAACACAAAACACCTTTTTATGGTTATTTCTTTAATTTTTCTCGCCAGTGTATTTTGAAAGTGATAACAAATAACCAGTCCAAAAATAAAGTTACTTTTATTAATTGCTTGCAGAAGATTTAAAATAATTGATAATATTGACCGTTATAAAGTAAACAAAGGTAAGGATCGCAAAACTCAACCAATGTGCCATTATTGCGTTCGTGTAAACTCGCCTTTTCCCATAAGTGTCAACAGCAACAGTTGGTCCTATCGAAGTCCAAGATAAAGAAATTTTACGTTTAATCTAGTTACACAAAATTTGTGTAAACGGAATAACAGGTATACTTGCATAGTTATCCTTCCGTCTTGGGACATTAAAATGTTTCCGTTTACGTGAGGTTTCCGTGTTCACAGAAAAGCTGCCAAGAAGGAGTCACAATTGGAACAAGTTTCATTTCAGATGGGTTTCAAACGTTAGCAAGCATGAATATATAGTGTTGTTTTCGTCGAATCTTGAATTGTTTTCCTTTGAGATATGTAATCTTCGCAGATTTTACTGTAATACATTTATGCTCTTCAGAGGTGTACTATAGAGTGAGTACGTTTTAGCCGTTTTAATGATAATGTAAAAACGGAATGTGTTTGTAACGTAAACCTGTCTAAAACGGAAAATTTCGTACTCCCGGCGGATGACATACCTTTGAATTATACCTTCTAAGACGAACACCTGTTTAAAGCGGAATATTCAATAGGTTGTTTGTGATTCTGTCTTAGCCGTTTTTACTGTTGTATCCATGATTCAGTAAACTAGTTCTTCTTCCGGGTTCGGGGAGGGGGGTGTCCGGACCCCCTGCAGCCCCCCCCCCTTGGCTACGCCACTGGCTACACTCTTTGCCAACAGTCTGTAAGTAAAGGAGTCTCAATTTTTCGTTATAATGGCGGTTCTTATAGTCATTATTACTGTGTTTTTCATGGCAGCAAATAGATGTTTCCAAATTAACTAGTCCATATCAATTTTGTGAAGCGTATTCTTGTATGCGTTTCTCTAGTAACATGCGTAAAAAAGACAACGGTGTCATTAAAACTCCATATCGAAAAAAATAAATTGATATAGTTGAAATATATTCAGATTTGCTTAATAGATAATTCTCATCGTGTAAAAAACATTCGGTACTTTATGTGAACTTGAGCTAAATTGCCAAAGTTTGTTGTCATTGCCATCAATTATACTGCATTCATTTTTTTTATCATATAAACAATTTACTCTTTTTATTTAAAATGCATCATATTTAGTTAAATAAATATATTAGATACATTAAAATTAGATGTTTTTTATTCATTTCTTTTGAAATACAAAATAACAGTAACAGCTCCAACGACAATAATAATAATAATGATAATGGCAATAATAAATACCATAAAACAAAACATTTTATTTCAGTTTTAATACATTGTTACTAATTTACACATACAATATATAAAAGCTGTTATTGGCGGAAGAAAAAATTATTATAGCGAGACATGTTACCGACTAACAGAAAAGTACCAAAAATTGAAGTAATCTTCAACAAAAGTCTGTCAGCGATAAAAAAAAAAAAAAAAAAAAGCTTCGAAATTATGTTAAAACGATCAAAACATCTGAGGATTTGTTTAATCCTACCTGGTGATAAAAACTACCCATTTCCTTCCATTTAAAAAATATATATTTAGAATAAATAAATTATCTTTATACAAAAATTAGAAAAACATATAATGAGAATAAGCTATTATGTATGTTTTAATATAATGATCGTTACAAATGAAAAAAAAAAAAAAAGATTAGTAGAAAAAAATATTATTCCTGCATTTATTAATTACGTAGGATATTGTAAGTACTAATTACATGCACTAAGATTTGTTTACAAAAGTTCGCAGAGAATATTAACAACATACGAAATTAAATATATATCTTGCAAAAAAATGAAAGGGATACGTTTTTACATCAGTAGATTTGAGAAAGAAAAATGCGATATACATTGTGTTGGATATGATCCAACAAATGTTACGTAATTCCAAAAACATTAAGTAAAGACTAAAAAAAATAATGCATTTCTAGATGAAATGGGTAGAACAGAAATATGTTAGAAAATCATTGCGGTTCACCCAAAGATAAAATATTAAGTTATTTTCTTGCAAGAGTAATTTACAGAGATGTACTTAATACGCTACTAAAGTTGTAAAAAATAAGATATTGAGTTTTTCCTTAAAAAAAGTGTAAATTGATAGAATGTACAGGTTGTTTCACAAATGAAACGTACCTCATAAATTTTGTATATAATAATTTTGGAAATAAATAAAACTTTTCTTAATATGTAGAAAGCTAACTCCTCTTACGGGAGTCTTTTTTTTTTTTTTTTTTTTAATGATAACGTTTTGTCAAATTTTACCTGGGGATCATTCCATGCAAAATGAGCAAATCAGCTGTGGCAGACATGTCACAGATTTTAATGAAAATCAGTCTATATGTAGATCATATCTATTTATGAGTAAATGTAAAATAATAGATTTCAGGATTGTTTATTTAAGTATTAAAATATACATTAAAAGTGAATGCAAAATCGAGGTATTGTCTACATGCTTAAAATTTCAATTCTGATTATTAGTCTTAGGAATGGAAAGACTATATTAAAATTATTTATAATTAGGAATGAATAATAAGTAACAGATTGGCATAAGTTAGTAATTGTATATTTATTCCGTAATGAGAAAAAAAAATTTTTTTCAAAAATTTTGAAGTAAAAATGCAATATTTCTACTGTTCATTTAAGCATGAAGGACAGCTTTGAGAATTTTACATTTTTTTGGCGTCATAGCTAAATGCATATATTTTAAATATCGAAAGTTTCATTCTTGCCTTTTTATTCCTTAATTAGAAAAAAAAATAAACAGTAAAAATTTTGAGGGTAAAATGCAATATTTCTATCACTTCTTTTTAAGTGAAAAGTAGCTTTATTAAACTTTTAAATGTTTCATATTATAGATAAAAGTGTATATTTTAAATATAGAAACTTTAATTTTTGCTTTCAGTTTATTTTTATATTTTTTAAATTATTTCATATTAGAGATAAAAGTGTATATTTTAAATATAGAAACTTTAATTTTTGCTTTCAGTTTATTTTTGGCTATTAATATATTTATTTTAAACTGCAGTAAAATATATATATATATATATATATATATATATATATATATTACTTTGAACAAAAAAAAAATTATATATATATCCTCTAAATCCATAGATGGCAGCACTGCGTCTTTTTTCCCTTTGAAATCGTGCAATATTGTAAAACAAACGTGCGCTTATTCAAAGAGTAACGATCTTGGAATACGACAAATATTACTCTTTTAACCAAATTTTGTGACGTTAAGAATCAAAAGGCAATCTTGAATTTTTTTTTTTTTTAGCATATCTTGGACTTATTGATCTTTATGTCTGTGCAATAACTATAATGCCTGACCTTTCCTTCAATATTTTTTTGGCTATCAATAAGAGGAAAATTTACAGTTTTGTCATTTTTTTTAAGTTTCTAATTTTTTTTAAAGGTGAAGGAAATAGATGGCAACTTAAAAACTTCAGCAATTCGATATTAATATGTAACACTACATCAGGCATCAATTTCACAGATGTTTTTGAATTCCTTTAATTTTTATAACGTTTTTATTTTTCTCAAAATTGACAAATTTTCAATTTTTACAGCAAATTTCAGATTAAACACGACGTTACCAAATTATTATTATTGAATATATATGAAGATGATTTTCCAGAGGTTACAATATTATAAAAAGATTTAATTTGTGTTAAAAAGTTTTCAAGATACGGAACTTCAAAAAACTTGCAAATTGAACGATTGTATACATGCCATTCTATATCACAAGTTTTTTAAATGTCCAGAACTTTCAATTTTTTTTTTTTTTTTTTTTTTTTTTTTTTTTTTTTTTGTCGAAATATTTTGCAATGCTCTATTTGAATATGAATTGAATCTGTGTATCAAATTTTATTAAAATCGGATACTATGCAGCCACGACTTTTTTAATATTTGCTCATTTTGTGTGGAATGACCCCCGGTTGCTCAAAATTCATATCCACCCTTCCTTTTACTTTAATTTCCCGAAGTGTGCTTGTAGCTTTCGAAATCTGCTGTTAGTTCTTTTTGGTGTAATTTTATGTTACGCTAGTCAATCTGCAGAGTACATAAGCAGGATAGAAAGTTTGCATCGGTGGATCTTGGGACTACACTTACCTTCTAAGCTTGTTAGATCAGCTTACTGTTTTTGGTAGTGTTGTTTGATGTTGTTTTATGACGGTCGATTATCTACACAAGAGATATAGGCTCGAAGGGGGTGCCCTCCATGGGGGTCTTTCTAAGGGATCCAAACACATACTTACGCAAGGTTCGAAGAAAACCACGGAAAAATCCGAACGATTAGGCCAACGGGCGCAACTGGGTTTGAACCCAGTATCCCGTCTACTAGCCTTGAGAGGGAACCTATCAACCACTGGTGGGGCTCCTACTGTTTTTGGAGTTGGTACGCTACGTGGTATAGGGATCGGAAGTTTAGAATTTAGCTGAGTAAAAGTAGCCGATTTTGTTAAGGGTGAAATTTGATTATCATTTAAGAAAACTGGTCGGCAACAACGGGTTTCTAGTTTTAATTACAATAAATTATATAGTTATTTAAAATTGTTAGCTGATCTTTACTTTAAGCAACAGTCTTGTTCGATCACGAAGCTATTTTTGATTGTCGTTTGAGCAGACAATCTTCTATACATAAGTTAGTTTTAGTATTAGTAATCTTGCGTTCATTGTACTATTGAGTGTTAACTTAAAGGGGTAAATTACCGTTTAGTGAAAGGTAGTATAAGCAAAATTTAAAAAAGCTTCATCGCTTCACTTTTAACTTCATTTAAATAAAGAATATTTTAAATCTAAAATTGGACTATGTCACAATTTCAGTGTTACGCCCCTGATGGATATGACCCAAATAAGCGAAGCGTCGGTTCTCAAATCGTTATACAGGGTGTCCGGTCTCAACGGTGTCCAATGGCTAATTCCTAAACCGTTGGTCATAGACATATAGTTCCAATTACAAAAATGTTTTAAATCAGGTAAAGAAACATTCTAAAAGCGATTTGGGTCAATAAAAACATTTCTTAAAAAATTACGAAATTTAAATTTTTATACGGTCCCCCGATCCTATAAGTTATATTTAGTAAATTTTTCCTATTCCACTGACAAGTAAGACAAAGAAGTCCCATTCATATAACTCTAAAATTGAGCGAGTTATGAAACTTTAAAAATGCATGACTTATGCCACTTTTCTACTCTGAAAACAAATGAATTCGGCTTGGCTTTGAGGGATCATATACCAAGTGTTTAAAGTATTCGAAGATCTTACTTCATGTGTATCTGCGCTTTGAAAAAAAATCCTACAAGAATTATGATTAAGTCTCAAATTGACTAAAATAACATATGTTTTATTTTGTCAGGATTTGAGACTGTTTCTCTTATGATTTCTTTTAACAAAAATTATGTTTTTTATAAGTTTTTATGTTACTTCAACAATCGTATATATGTTTTTTCAGTTCAAAATTTGTACTCGAACTTTAACCCACTTTTAAATATCCGATCGAGATTGCATTTTACATACTGGCGCAAATCCGATAACAATCTAATATTATTAAGATTTTCGGTGGTTACCATTTATACTTATTTTACAGGATAACACAAAAAATTTCGGATAGATTTCTGCCAAGGAGTTTAAAAAAAAGTTTTAGATTAGATAATACAAGACTGCGATTGTTGGGTTTTTTAACTTTTATGTATTTTTTAGCACTGAATCCGAAAATTACCTTAAATTTTAACCATCATGTCAGGATATTTCGCAAATCATAAATGTTCAAATTTAAAGAATAACAAAAATTGAATACTATAAAGTAGACGAGATGGTTGTGTCTTTTAACTTTTGATAATTGATTTTTACGCACTTTTTAGCATTGAATCTGAAAATGACCTTCATTTTTAATCATCACGTTAAAATTTTTTTGCAAATCGCAACTGTGTAAGTTAAAATATACCGAAAATCTCATACTATAAAACATATGTAAAACATTTTTTATTTATTTTATTTTATTAAAAAATTTATTCGTTATTTTTGCTTATCCTGGGATTCTTACAGCTAAACAGCTGAGTGGTCCGATGAGATGGGGGAGGAAATTCAATTTTAACATTGAACTTCTTAACTTTGAAATTTGCAATTTGCGAAAAATCCTGATATGATAGTTAAAAATGAAGGTCAATTTCGGATTCAGCTGTACAGAATATATAAGAATCAATTATCAAAAGCTAAAAAACATGACATAACCCACTTCTGCAGGCTTGTGCAATCTAATAATATTTTAAAATACGTATCATTTAGTAAAGCATCGAGGCTGTTAATTTAGAATCATTTTATTTAACAAAAATTCTGTTTTCTCTTTCTTCTTAAATGTTTTTTACAAATTGTATATTTTCCATTAATATGCCAGAATGATTAAATATTTCAAATTTATATTGCATTGTTAATTTTACTCCCAAACATTTTTTATATCTGACTGATTATATTTCGACTAAATTTGTGAATGACCCCCAATTTGCAGCAAAAAATATGCTCCAACTTTAAACAGCTATTACTCGGTCAATTTTAATCGTAGAATAACGGGACATTTTTTGTATTACTTGTCAGTGTAAAAGGAAAATTTCACTAAATATAACTTATAAGACCGGGGGACCGTATAAAAATTTAAATTTCGTAATTTTTTAAGAAATGTTTTTATTGACCCAAATCGCTTTTAAAATATTTCTTTACCTGATTTAAAACATTTTTGTAATTGGAACTATATGTCTATGACTAACGGTTTAGGAATTAGACATTGGACACCGTTGAGACAGGACACCCTGTATATTAACAGCAATTTTTGTGAATCAATATACTACTCACGTTGTATATTAATAAAATGTTTAGAATATTATTTTCTAAAAGATTTAAACAGTTGAAGCATCATTCTAAAACCACAGAGTTCATTATAATGAATACACAGTATTCGATTAATGTGGATAATTTATCTCGTGATTTTTCCGCAGTAATCAAAACCGTGTTAATCGAAACATGCAATGAGCTGGAAAAATCACAGTATACAGTCAACTTTCTAAAAAACCAGTATACACAAACATACAATGTAAAATGAAAGATACAATGTAAATAGGCAATAAGTTACTACAATATTGTGACATTCATTTAATACACTCAATCTGATTTTTGTATAAAAAGATGGAATTATGTAATGCATTTTTGACACACTTCTGCATATGCTAGAATAAAAAGCATTGCGTTCACATGACAATACAAAATGTTAACATTTTTAGACTTAAGGGGGTCCGGGGCTAAAAACTCTAAGAAAAAAAGTAATTTTTTATTATTATTGACTTAAAAAAATTACTGAGTTTTTAGCGTTAAATACTGCAATCCGCATGCTTTTAACTTCATTAGATCCAGAGATATAACCTTTTCCCTTGAGAAATGATGCATCAGCTACCCTCAAACACGAACTTTAACTTCATTTATCTCAGAATGAATTTTTTCACGATTTGTCAGCAATAAAAGAATATATCTAAAGTTCCTAGCGAGATATATGTATGAAATTTTCAACAGAGACTTTATGCTATATTTCCAACAAACTGCCTTTAGGATTTTTAATTTTGAGTGATAATTGTGAAAATATGCTAATTAATGCAAAACTGACTCATAAAATTTTTTTTATATAAAATTCATAATGAATATTTTAAGAAATCCTGAAACATATTAAAGTGAATTATTTTCAGCACAGAAGAGCGTAAAAATTTTGTAAATAATGTAAGCACTTCCAGAGTTATATCAAATCAAAATTTTAAAATTTATTTTTTTTTAAATATTTAAAAATTTTCAGATTTATTTTACATGCAATATTCTTAATATATTAAAAAGTATTTCTGAAAAAAATTTCATATCAAAATCTCTATAAATAAAAAAATAGAATTTTAAGCCTCGGACCCCTCGGGACTTATAAATTGATAACTTAACTATTATTAATTATATGTGTTATTATAATTAATATAAATTAATAACTTAATATTAAGGCATTTTTCTTTTTGCACGCCACAAGTCATAAATCACAAAATATTCTCTGTAATTCGTACAATTGTATGCCATATAAAACAACAACTGATTTAGCTACGCTTCAAATATGCCGAATTGCTGCGAAATTGCCACAAAGCAACATTTTAAAGGTAAACAAAAGTTAAACTCTATACAAAACATTAAAATTAGAATAGTTAAAAAATATATATGTTTTATGAATGGCTAGTTAATTAGTAATTAATTTACGTTTATACTTTGAGAAATTATTATAGAAATCTAAAAAAACAAATATAGTTTAAATAATGTTTCATTTTTGCTTTCTTTGTGCCATATTTTAAAAGATAAACAATTATATATGTTTTATTAAATTCACTTTTTTCTACCAAACGTAAATAAATAAATAAATAAATAAATAAATAAATAAAAATAAAAATAAAAACAGGGATTTTTTTCAAAATTGATTTCTGTGCATGCGCCAAATTAATATATTGAAATAATTGAATTTTTGGAAAATAAGAAACGTGAATTGCAGCAAAAAATTTAGGCGTGATTTCCAAGAAGAACATTGGACGCTTATAAAAGATTTTTTGTTTAAACTACTTTTATTTTAATCCATATTTATATTATTAAATCCAAATATGTACATATATTTTTAATTATAAATAACTTTTTTCCAGAACACATTGGATTTAGACGGGTTGTTGGGAGGAAGTGTGAGGGTAGAGGACTTTTACGGTTTTAGAATATTTAGAAATATAGCATAAAATAATTAATTTCTTAAAAGAAGAAATTTTAGAAATAAAAATAAGCTGTTAAAGTATGTGCAAACAAACTAAGTAAAACACCATAAATATATATATATATATATATATATATATATATATATATTCAATGCTTTAGCTCTGGATTGCATCAAGTTTTCAAAATAAAGAGGAATATAAATCCAGCGAATTACTTCTGTGTTTAACAAAGCGAGCAAAATATGTTATAATGAACAAAAAAGTTTATTAATGTAGGAAAATGCATGAAAAATCAATAGAAACATTGTAGACTGAGAATAAAAAAGAATATCAATTGGATCTTATCCAGTTTCCCGTAAAATTGAAAAGAAGAACCGAAATAAGAAATCGAGATCTTAACTTTTATGCGTAATGAATGAAGTTTTGTAACATAAAACAAATTTAATTAAGCAGAAAAGAATTTTTTTTTTTCAGAAACACTCTGAGATTTTTTTTTTCATATCGATAATTAAACAATACAGATAAACTTAAGACCACGTTTCTCATTGAGAGAAATTAAGAAACTTTATTTCAATAAATTTCCCTGGAACAAAAATTTAACCTGTTTCTCTAATATTAATCCTAATAATATTGCAAATATGAAGTTGTGTGTTTGGTTGCATCAGCGTCAAAATGCATTATTTCATGACTTTATATCTTTCCATATCGGCGGATTATGACTCATTAAAAGGTTTTATGTTGTTTTCATATTATTTTATGTAACACAACTTGGTTGCTTTGCAAAAAATGGATTTTATAATCAATTTTTAACATACTTTTTAATATACTGGATTCATAAAAAATTATGTGCATACCTGTGTTTTCGACGATAATACAATATCGTAATAGCTTTATATCTTATTTATAAGTCCATATGTTAGTTTCATTTGTTTGCGAGTTATAACAACATTGGATTTAATAATAGGACACAAAACAGTCGCCAAAATAGGACAACTGGATGTGAAACTTCAACAACAAAATTTTTAAACACTAAAAAATAAAATTTATAAATAAAAATTAATTATAGAATAAATGTTTTTTTTTAAATACGCGTTAATGAACTAATAGTTTCATATTAAATAAATTATGATTATACGTTCAAAAATCAGTTTAGAAATCCTAAAAAGATAGTTAAGTATTTACTTTTTTCTTTCCTGTTTCATTATCTTAAAAAAAGAAATAGAGCAAAAATTACACATTTTCTAAATAAATTCACTAGTGCGCACTATCTACCAAGAGCAACGTAAGATGTTATTTTGCGTAATCGTCTGCGGTACACACGCAAAATTTAAATAATGTAACTTAAATGATTCGGAATTGTTTTGAACCATGAATTGCAGACATGGAATTAGGCGCGATTTCCAAGAAAAAGTGCATTTAAAATATTATTTGTCTTCTACTTATTTTATATATTATATCGAAATATATGTACATATTTTGAATTACAAATCGTTTGCTTCATAACTTAAAAGATTTGGGTAAGGAAGGAGGTTGGTGAATTTAACGCCTTTTATACTATTTTAAAAGAAGCATAAAATAATTACATTATTAACTCAAAAAAATGCTAGAAATTTCCAAATTTTAGCGGGTACTTTGAATTATTATTTTTGTTTTGTAGAACAATTTTGAAGAGCGGGAGGGGAGAGGGCGTGTGTACATAACGTTTAAGCTTTTAGAGTATTTAGAAAGTGTCATAAAATAATTATTTTCATAAAAGATGAAATTTCAAATATAAAAATAATCTGTTGCAATATGTGCAAACAAATTAGGTAAAGCATCAGAAGGAAAAAATGAAGTGATTTTCAAATGAATATTCAATGATTTAGTTCTGGGTTGCATCAAGTTTTCTAAATAAAGGGAAATATTAATACAGTTAATTACTTCTGTGTTTAACAAAGCGAGTAAAATATGTTATAACATACAAAAAAGTTTATTAATGTAGGGAGATGCATGAAAAATCAATAGAAACATTGTAGACTGAGAATAAAGAAGGGTTTCATTTGGATCATATACAGCTTCCCGTAAAATTAAAAGAAAGAAAATAAATGAGAAATCGAGATTTTAACTTTTTTACATAATGAATGAAGTTTTGTAACAGAAAACAAATTTAATTAAGCGGAAAAGCAATTTTTTCAGAAACACTCTTACCTTTTTTTACACGATAATTAAAACAATGCAGATAAACTAAACACTGTGTTTTTCATTGGGAGAAATTGCAAAACTTTTTTTCAACAAGTTTCATTGAAAAAAAAATATAACAGCATTACCTGTTTCTGTAATATTAATCATAATATTATATTATAAATATGAATGTGTGTACTAGATTAATTTTCACACAATTATTCTAATTGGTAAACAAATCATATTAGATGTAAATTTCCAACTGGGCGAAAAATGTCCGGACCAGGATTCGAACCCGGGACCTCCCTGGCTGAAGCCGCCAGTGCTCTGCCATCTGAGCTATCCCGGACGATTCTGGTCGAACTTTTTCACCCAGCTAACCTTGAAGATTACAGCATCTGGTCTGAAACCTGTTTCAACTCAACAGAATAAATCTCAGGTAATGGAATTCCAGAAAACGCTGGATACGAAATTACACTAGATTAATTTTCACACAATTATTCTAATTGGTAAACAAATCATATTAGATGTAAATTTCCAACTGGGCGAAAAATGTCCGGACCAGGATTCGAACCCGGGACCTGCAGTTAAGCAGAAAAGATTTTTTTTTTTTTTTTTTTTTTTTTTTTTTTTTTTTTTTTTTTAGAGAAACTCTAAGATTTTTTTCGCTATCGATAATTAAACAATGCAGATAAGACTACGTTTCTCATTGAGAGAAATTATGAAACTTTATTTTTTATAAATTTCACTGGAACAAAAATAAAACCTGTTTCTCTAATATTAATCCTAATAATATTAAAACTGTGAAATTGTGTGTCTGGCTGAGTCAGCGTCAAAATGCATTATTTCACGACTTTATATCTTTACTTATCGGTGGATTATAACTCATTAAAAGGTTTTATGCTGTTTTCATATTATTTTATGTAACACAACTTGGTTGCTTTGCAAAATATGGAGTTTTATAATCAATTTTTTACATACATTTTAATATACTGGATTCATATGAATTATGTTCATACCTGTGTTTCCGACGAAAATACAATATCGTAATAGATTTATATGTTATTTATAAGTTCATATGTTAGTTTCATTTGTTTGCGAGTTATAACAACATTGGATTTAATAATAGGACACAAAACAGTCGCCAAAATAGGACAACTGGATGTGAAACTTCAACAACAAAATGTTTTAAACACTAAAAAATAAATTTTATAAATAAAAATTAATTATAGAATAAATGTTTTTTTTTAAATACGCTTTAATGAACTAATAGTTTCATATTAAATAAATTATGATTATACGTTCAGAAATCAGTTTATAAATCCTAAAAAGATAGTTTAAGTGTTTAATTTTTTCTTTCCTGTTTCATTATCTTAAAAAAAGAAATAGAGCAAAATTTATACATTTTCTAAATAAATTCACTAGCGCGAGCTATCTACCAAGAGCACCGTAAGGTGTTATTTTGCGTAATCGTCTGCGGTACACAAGCAAAATTTATATAATGTAACTTAAATGATTCGGAGTTGTTTTGAATCATGAATTGCAGACTTGGAATTAGGCGCGATTTCCAAGAAAAAGTGCATTTAAAATATTATTTTGGCTTCTACTTATTTTATATATTATATCGAAATATATGTACATATTTTGAATTAGAAATAGTTTGCTTCATAACTTAAAGGATTTGGGTAAGGAAGGAGGCTGGTGAATTTAACGCCTTTCATACTATTTTAAAAGAAGCATAAAATAATTACATTATTAACTGAAAAAAATGCTAGAAATTTCCAAATTTTAGCGGGTACTTTGAATTATTATTTTTGTTTTGTAGAACAATTTTAAAGAGCGGGAGGGGAGAGGGCGTGTGTACATAACGTTTAAGCTTTTAGAGTATTTAGAAAGTGTCATAAAACAATTATTTTCTTAAAAGATGAAATTTCAAATATAAAAAGAATCTGTTACAGTACGGGCAAACAAATTACGTGAAACATGAGAAGGAAAAAATAAAATATATTCAATTCTTTATTCTGGGTTACATGAAGTTTTCTAAATAAAGAGAAATATTAATCCAGTGAATTACTTGTGTGTTTAAGAAAACGAGCAAAATATGTTATAATGAACAGAAAAAAAGTTATTAATGTAGGGGAATGCATGATAAATCAATAGAAACATCGTAGACTGAGAATAAAGAAGAATTTCATTTGGACCTTATCCAGCTTCCCGTAAAATTGAAAGGAAGGAAAGAAATGAGAAATCGAGATTTTAACTTTTATACGTAATGAATGAAGTTTTGTAACAGAAAACAAATTTAATTAAGCGGAAAAGCAATTTTTTTTTTCAGAAACAGTCTTACCTTTTTTTTTTTTTTTTTTACACGATAATTAAAACAATGCAGATAAACTTAACACTGTGTTTTTCATGGGAGAAATAGAAATTGCAAAGCTTTTTTTCAACAAGCTTCATTGAAACAAAAATATAACAGCATTACCTGTTTCTGTAATATTAATCATAATAATACATTATAAATATGAAAGTGTGTGTTTGGCTGAGTCAGCGTCCAAATACCTTATTTCATGCCTTTGTATCTTTTCATATAGCTGGATTATAACTCATTAAAAGGTTTTGGGCTGTTTTTACAATGTTTTATTTAACATAACTTGTTCGCTGTATAAAATATTGAATTTTATAATGAATTTTGTACCCTCTTCTTGATATGCTGGATTTATAAATGTTATGTACATATCACTTTCCGATGACAATATAAGGATATATTTTTGTTAGCCATGCAAGGATAAGGTAATAACTTGCTAAGTAATTTTTTTTGTTACATTTGTATGCAAGTTGCAACAACGATGAATTTAGTATTGCGCTAAACTGTGGTCGCCTAGATAGGCCAGTTGGCTCTGAAACTGCAGCAACAAAATGTTTTAAACATTAAAATGTAGAAATTATATAAAAAATTAAAGCATGCAATATATTTTTTTAAAAATACGAGTTAATGAATTAATAGTCTCATAGTAAATAAATAAACATTATACATTCAGAAATCAATTTAGAATCCTAAAAAGATTGTTTAAGTGTTTAATTTTTTCTTTCCTGTTTCACTATCTTAAAAAAAGAAATAGAGCAAAAATGATAAGTTTTCTAAATAAATTCATTAGCGCTCCCTTTCTACCAAGAGCAACGTAAGGGGTTATTTAGCGTAATCGGCTGCGGTACACAGGCAAAATTAATATAATGTAACCTAAATTGTTTGAAATTGTATTTAATCATGAATTGCAATCATGGAATTAGGCTCTAATTTCAAGAAAAGGTGTATTAAGACGATTATTTTGATTTCTCATCTGTTTATTTTATATTATTAAATCAAAATATATGTACACATTTTGAATTAGAAATAGTTTGTTTCATAACATAAAGATTTTGGGTAAGGAGGGAGGTTGGTAACTTTAACGCCTTTATAATATTTTAAAAGTAACATGAAATAATTACATTGTTAAATAAAAAAAATTCTAGAAATATCCATATATGAGCGGGTATTTTGAATTATTATTTTTGTTTTGTAGAACAATTTCGAAAGGTGGATAAGGAGAGGTTTAGAGAGGAGAGGGTGTGTGTAGATAACTTTTACGCTTTTAGAATATTTAGAAAGTGTCATAAAACAATTACTTTCTTAAAAGATGAAATTTCAAATATAAGAAAAATCTGTTACAATACGCGCAGTTAAATTACGTAAAACATGAGAATGAAAAAATAAAATATATTCAATACTTTAGTTTTGGGTTACATCAAGTTTTCTAAATAAAGAGAAATTTTAATACAGTGAATTACTTGTGTGTTTAACAAAGCGAGCAAAATATGTTATAACGAACAAAAAAGTATATTAATGTAGGGAAATGCATGACAAATCAATAGAAACATTGTAGGCTGAGAAGAAAGAAGAATATCGTTTGGATCTTATCCAGTTTCCCGTAAAATTGAAAAGAAGAAAAGAAATGAGAAATCGAGATCGTAACTTTTATAAGCGAAGGATGAAGTTTTGTAACAGAAAACAAATTTAATTAAGTGGAAAAGGCATTTTTTTCTCGGAAATACTCGATTTTTATTTTTATTTTTTTTTAACTCGATAATTAAAACAATGCAAGTAAAACAAACGCTACGTTTTCTATTGAGAGAAATTGTGGAAAATTTTTAAAGAAATTTCATTGAAACAAAAATATAAGGCAGACTTACCTGTTTCTGTAATATTAATCATAATAGTGTTATAAGTACAGTATAACTTCAAAAATCCGGCATCATCGAGATCCAGACTATGCCGGACTTTTGAAAATTCCGGATTTTTCAAGCAATGTCACAAGTAGTACTATATTCTTAACGGTGCCTTTATCCGTAATTTAATTCGTTATTAAAGGATAAATATGGAAGGAAAAACGAAAATTAAATATAAAAATAAACTTACATTAATTGGTATTTTCTATGTTAGAGGGAAAAAAATAATAAATAGAGAAATTATTACTCCTCGTGTAATTTCGGAAGCATCGGTGTCATATTTGTTTGCTTCAGTTTTTTGGTTGTTCTTTAAAGTACAAGTTTTCCTCGTACTTTATACAAATGGGGAATTTCTGTTTCGGAAATACAATATTGTTCTCAAAAGCAGATATTATTTCTCCAGTCAAATTTATGTTTTTTTCTAGTTACACCTTTTATTATGCCTGTTGTTCATCCTCGTCTTCGTAGCTGTTATTAGCGTTATGGGCGGTTCTGTTTAGCACAGCGTCAGTAGAGAGACTCCATAGATGTTGTGTACTAGTCTGCACGCCGTTGCTGTACTACAGGTAGCTCCTAGAAAATTTATTCAGAAATTAATCGCCTCTGATAAATGAAAAAAAAAAAAGTCAAACATTATTTTTTTGCATTTTTACTTTCGATCTTGAAGTGCTTAATTCATTAACAATTGCTATTTTTCTTCGACTATAACTTGAAAGTGTAAAAGAAAGAAAAGGTTGGGGGGTGCTTCGGATTTAATGTCGGATTTTTGAAGTTGCCGGATTTCTGAAGTAACACTGCATATGGAGTGTGTGTTTGGCTGAGTCAGCGTCAAAATGCATTATTTCATGCCGTCGTACCTTTGCATATCGGTGAAGCATAACTCATTAAACGGTTTTGGACTATTTTTACATTGTTATATTTAACATAACTTTGTTGTTGTACTAAATATAGAATTTTGAAATATTATGGTTTTTACTCACTTCTTGATATTCTGGATTTATGAAAAATATGTGTATTTTGTTTTTGTTGCTTTTGTTGACAATACAATATTTTAATTGCTTTAAACCTTAATTATAAGTTCATATGTTATGCTTAAGATATTTTTCTGTTGGCCGAGCACAGGTAATAAATCAGTAGGCATTATCTTTGGTTACTTTTGTATGTGAGTTACAACAAGAATTGATTTAATAATGCGCCAAACCACGATCGCCAAGTAAAGCCAACTGGCTGTGGAACTGCAGAAACGAAATGTTTAATCCCTAAAATGTATAATTTATAAATAAAAAAAAGCATTCAATATATATATATATATATATATATATATATATATATTCACGTGTAAATTCACGTCCTCATATATATATATATATATTTAAAAATATGCGTTAATGAATTAACAGTTTCATAGTAACTAAATTATAATTATATGTTCAGAAATCAATTTAGAAATCCTAAAAAAAATAGTTTAAGTTTTCTATTCAAAGTCTATTTACGTTTTCTATTTCAATATCTTAAAAAAAGAAATAGAGCAAAATTTATAAGTTTTTAAAAATAAATTCACTAGCGCGACCTTTCTACCAACGTAAGGCACGGAGTTACTTTGCTTTATTGACTGCGGTACACACGCAAAATTATTATAATGTAACAGAATTTTTTTGAAATTGTATGGAATCATGTATTGCACTCATGGAATTAGGCATAATTTTCAAGAAAAAGTGCATAAAAAAGATTCTTTTGACTTTTCTACTTATATTTTATAGTAATAAATCACAATACATGTACATATTTTGAATTAGACAAGTTTCCAAAAAATAAGCAAAAATCACCAAAAAAAAAAAAGATAACCCGCTCAAAAATTAACCTATCCGTATGAAATATGCATTTGTTATTAACTAAAAGATGCTGAATAAAATTACAAAATGCAAATGAGTGGCATTGCGTCGTCTGTGAGGAGCATAAAAATGCATGCTAGAGAGTACGGCTGCAGGTGTCGCTGTCATTATGAGATAAGAAAATTGAGATAGCCAATGCATTAGTATGACCTCGAGGTATCATTTGTCCACAGAACTGCGATATAGAGCTATTGTAAGACAGGAGGCAGCTCAAAGTCAGACAGAGATGGTCAGATGGCTAAATGCGAGTCCTTCTGTTGTTCATAGGCATTGGCAACAATTTCAAACAACTGGTTCGGCCTCCAGAAGATTCAGCCAAGGAGCAAGAGCTACGACAAGCGCTGATGACCGATATTTGCGTTTATGTGTACGAATGCATAGAACACCCCTCCCCCCTCACATCTTAGAACCTCCTTTCCTGCAGCCAGTTGAATGATGGTATCAACATCTATTGTGCGTATAAGGCTTCATGAAGGTGGTCTTTACGCAAGGCGACCAGCCATTTGTGGTCCGTCTACCTCATGTCACCGGATGGAACGTTTAAGTGAGGTACGGCATGTCCTTTGGACAGCTGATCAATGGAGGCGTGTTCTCTTCACAGATGAGTCCCGGTTTAGCCTCCAAAGCGATAATAGGCATTTTCTGATTTGGGGAACACGCCATCATCCATCAAACATTCGTGAACGAATTTCATGGAGGAAGTGTCTGTGTTTGGTGTAGTACTTCTTTCAGAGGAGGTAGAGACCTCTATGTATTTCCACGTGGAACTGTAAAGTCTCACGTCTACAGAGATGGCATTATTGATGCTTATGTGCGCCTTTATGTTGGTGCAATAGGTAATGAATGGCCAGCTCGATCACAGGGCTTGAATCCCATACAGCATGATTGGGGTGCTTTAGGAAGATGTGTTTTTGCTCTCAATTCCCCTCCTCAGACCTTTGTCACGCTTACAACTGCTTTACAAGAGTAATTGCTTGCACTTCCCAGAGAACTTATTGATCGCATAATTGTCAGTATCACGCATCGCTGTATGTGCTGCATTGTTTCTAGGGGTGATCATACTCCATATTAAAGGTACTTCTCCTATACTAAACGGTCACATTTATTTTGTTTATTTTATAATTGTGTTAATTTCTGAAACACCACAATCGTCTATTAGTTTCTTTTAACGTTATTTTATACCTAAGCATGTGTTGTATATTGTGGCTCAATTTTATTAAACTCTACATATAATATTTCGAATAATACCTATCTTTGTTGTTTTTCCTTAATTTTTGGAAACCAGTGTAGAAATAGTTTGTTTCATAACATAAAGGATTTGGGTGGGTAACATTTATGCCTTTAGTATGTTTTTAAAGGAGCATAAAATAATTACTTTTATTTAAAAAAAAAAGATATATCTAGAAATAAAAATAAGCTGTCACAGTATGTGTGTAATGTTCTACCGAAACTAGTCTGCTCGAAGTTTGCTTTTTCTGGCGTTTGTAACGTCGCTTTTAAATTTATATCATTCTGCGCCAAGTAGCATCTTAATAATTATTGGTAATTATTACAGTATGTGCAAACAAAGTAAGTAAAACATCAGAAAGGAAAAAAATGAAATATATTCAATACTTTAGTTCTGGGTTGCATCAAGTTTTCTAACTAAAGAGAAATATTAATCCAGTGATTTACCTCTGTGCTTAACAAAGCGACAAAAATATGTTATACCGAACAAAAAAGTTTATTAATGTAGGGAAATGCACTAAAAATCAATAGAAACATCGAAGGCTGAGAATAAGAAAGAATTTCATTTGGATCTTATCCAACTTCCCGTAAAATTGAAAGGAAGAAAAAAAATGAGAAATTGAGATCTTAACTTTTATACTTAATGAATTAAGTTTTGTAACAGAAAACAAATTTAATTAAGCGGAAAAGGTAAACTTTTTCAGAAACACACTTTTTTGTTTACTCGATAATTAAAACAATGCAGATAAACTGAACACATAGTTTTTCCTTTGAGAGAAATTCTGAAATTTTCTTTAAACAAATTTCCCTGAAATAAAAATATACCAGCATTACCTATTTCTGTAATATTAATTCTATTAGTATAAGTATGAAATTGTGTGTTTGGATGAGTCAGTGTCAAAATGCCTTATTTCATGCTTTTGTATCTTGCATATCGGTGAATTATCTACAATATTAAAATTCGTGCGCGTATCTATGTAATCTCAAAAACTCGGAAACTACAAGACGCAGGGCTACGAAATTTGGTACACGGGCTCCTGGTAGGGGGCAAAACAATCGAAAAACGTAAATGTATTTTATTTTTATTTTATGACGTATTTTTGCGTTCAACCCATAATCGCGCGAGTTCTAACCAGTTGTAAGTATTTTCTGCCATGTGAGATATACATATTATGTACGCCACGCTGCAACACTAAGAAGCTGTAGCGGGTATTACGATAATTCTTTTACCTCGCATGCAAATAGTTAGTAATTGTTTAATTGTGCTTAATTATTACCTTAAAAAAACGTTTTATTACAAACATCAACAAAACGTTTTATTCTATTTATTCCAGATATCGTTTTCATCGTCAGCTTTCGTAGCAATATGGTAAATTAAATTTCATTAATAAAATGCACAGTAGTAGAAAAATATTTTTATAAATCAGATAGTTATTGAACAACTCAACACTTTATCAGGGGAATTCTTATTCTCTACCGTGCTTAGAACGAGTTAAACACACTGTAAAAAAAAAAACCACTGTAGATTTGACAGAACAAACTCGATCACAGTGAATGTGCTGTATCTTTCTTTGGTTTCCTGACTATATTAACATGGAAAATACAGTAGTTGCGTAAAATTAACAGCACAATGTGCTGGCAATTTGGACACCTTTTTTTTTACAGCACAAACTGCTGGCGTCCAAATTGCCAGCACATTGTGCTGTTAATTTTACGCAACTACTGTATTTTCCATGTTAATATAGTCAGGAAACCAAAGAAAGATACAGCACATTCACTGTGATCGAATTTGTGCGCGAGATGAACAGTACTTTGTACCGTAAAAATGTCGTTTTTTTTACAGTGCACCTAGAAACTCGTGAAAAGGTTTTGGAGCTATTTTTACAATGTTTTATTTAACATAACTTGGTTACTGTGCTAATTATGGAATTTTGTAATCAATTTTTCACTCATACCTTTATATGCTGGAATTATAAAAATTATGCCCGTGTCTGTATTTCCGTTAACAATACAACATTTTAATAGTTTTTGTCCGTAGTTATAAGTTCATATGTGATGTTTAAGAGATTTTTTATGCATTGATTTCGTGTATTGGTAATAAATCGCTATGTATTATTTTTGATTACATTTGTATGCAAATTACAACAACAAATGATTTAATAATGCACCAAACCACGGTCACCAAGATAGGCTAACTGGCAGTTTAATTGCAACAATGAAATGTTTTAAACAATAAAAAGCAGAAACCATAAATTAAAAATAAAGTATGCAATATATAAATTTTAAAAATACGCGTTCATGAATTAATAGTTTCACATTAATTAAATTATGATTAAACGTCCAGAAATCAATTTAGAAATTCGCAAAAGATAGTTCAAGCGTTTCATTTTTACTTTACTGTTGAAATATCTTAAAAAAGAAATCGAGCAAAAAATATAAAGTTTTTAAAATAAATTCACTAGCTCGCGCTTTCTGGGAAGAGCAAAATAAAGGGATTGGGGACTTTTCATAATCACGTATGGTGTCCACACCAAATTAATCTAATATAACAAAAATTGTTTGGTAAAAAATATGAATTTCAGTCGTTAAACTAGGCGTGATTTCCAAGATCAGCAGTGAATGTTTGTAAAAATGTATATCTATTTGTAGAAAAAAAAGTTACTGTTATACTTTTTTACCTGACTGCCAAGAAGGGTTATGTGTTTCACGCGTATCTGGGTATGTGGATTTCTTTATACCCTTTAAACATCCCAACGGCTGGATGGATTTTAATGAATGGGGTCTCTATCGATTCGTCTTAGCCTTCCGATGGTTATAAGCTTGGTTTTGTTTTTATAAGTTCAAAATGGCTCCCGTAAAATACAAAATTGCGGTAGAGACGAAAAAAATTACGCACCCCTATTGAGTGGTATATCATTGGATAGGTCTTTCAAAATGAAGACGATGTTTCATTGACTATTTTACAGTCAGAAGCTCCGTTTAAATATTACACAACCTGGAAGTTGTGTAGGTAGGATCTCTAGCTTTACTGTAACTCTAACCATCATAGACATCTATAGGCCTCATCAAAACAGTGTTTATAGATAGGAACTAACAATTACACATAACTTAAAAGTCATCAATACAAGTAAATAAAAAAATGGGTAAGTAATATAAAAAATAGTTTAACATTGATGAGAAATAATTAATTAGTTCGCTTTTTATGCAGTCGGGTTTTTTGATTTTTTAAATTTAATTCTTTTTATTTTATGTTACTAAATCCAAATTTGTGTAAAATCCATATTTTAAATCAAAAATATTTTGTTTCAAATCACAATGAATTTTGGGGTAAGGGAGGGACTTTTATTTTTTAGGTGCGTTCGTAATTATATAAATGCGTAGCACCTATATCTATAGTCGTCGTTGATTCCGCCTGTCTCTCCGTCCGTGGTGCATATAAGAGAGCGAAAACTACCCAACCGAATTGTTTGAAATTTTAAATATATAATTGTTGCAACAACTTTTTCGAGTCATTTCGAATTTTATGAAAATCGGATGTATAGTTTAATTACAGGGACAGTCAAAAGTTTTCCGTTAGATTATGGCCAATGGGGAAAAATTATTGCAAGTGCATTTTAATGATGTTACAGCCTTTTGAACGGAATGAAATTCATATGCACTGATGAAGTGGACTAAAATATAGATTCAGTACAATATATTATGCCAAAAAAATTACACTAAAAAATAAAGTTTATAAATAAAAATTAATTATAGAATAAATGTTTTTTTTTAAATGCGCTTTAATGAACTAATAGTTTCATATTAAATAAATTATGATTATACGTTCAGAAATCAGTTTATAAATCCTAAAAAGATAGTTTAAGTGTTTAATTTTTTCTTTCCTGTTTCATTATCTTAAAAAAAGAAATAGAGCAAAAATTATACATTTTCTAAATAAATTCACTAGCGCGCGCTATCTACAAAGAGCAACGTCAGGGGTTATTTTGCGTAATCGTCTGCGGTACACAAGCAAAATTTATATAATGTAACTTAAATGAATCGGAGTTGTTTTGAATCATGAATTGCAGCCTTGGAATTAGGCGTGATTTCCAAGAAAAAGTGCATTTAAAAGATTATTTTGGCTTCTACTTATTTTATATATTATATCGAAATATATGTACATATTTTGAATTAGAAATAGTTTGCTTCATAACTTAAAGGATTTGGGTAAGGAAGGAGGTTGGTGAATTTAACGCCTTTTATACTATTTTAAAAGAAGCATAAAATAATTACATTATTAACTCAAAAAAATGCTAGAAATTTCCAAATTTTAGCGGGTACTTTGAATTATTATTTTTGTTTTGTAGAACAATTTTGAAGAGCGGGAGGGGAGAGGGCGTGTGTACATAACGTTTAAGCTTTTAGAGTATTTAGAAAGTGTCATAAAACAATTATTTTCTTAAAGGATGAAATTTCAAATATAAAAAAATCTGTTACAGTATGTGAAAACAAATTAAGTCTAACAGCAGAAAGAAAAAAAAAATTATATTCAATTCTGGGTTGCATCAAGTTTTCTAGATAAAGGAAAATATTAATCCAATGAATTACTTCTGTGTTTAAAAAGCGATCAAAGTACATTATAACGAATGAAAAAGTTTAATACTGTAAGGAAATGCATGAAAAATCTATAGAAACATTGTAGACTGAGAATAAAGAAGAATATCGTTTGGATCTTACCGAGCTTCCCGTAAAATTGAAAGGAAGAAAAAAAATGAGAAATCGAGATTTTAACTTTTATGCGTACTGAATGCAGTATTGCAACAGAAAACAAATTTAATTAAGCGGAAAAGCAAAGTTTTAGAAATACTCTATGCATTTTTTAAAATATAATTAAAACGATGCAGACAAACTAAACACTGCATTTTTCACTGAGAGAATTTGGGAAAAAAATTAAAAGAAATTTTATTAAAACTAAAATATAACAGCATTATCTGTTTCTATAATATTAATCCTAATAATATTATACATATAAAAGTGTGTGTTTGGCTGCATCAGAGTCCAAATGCATTATTTCGCGCCTTTGTACTATTGCATATCGATGGATTATAACGCATTAAAAAGGATTGGGCTGTTTTTACAATATTTTATTTAACTTAACTTGGTTGCTGTACTAAATATTGAATTTTGTAATCATTTTTTTTCTTTTTTTTTTACCCACTTATTGAAATGGTGGATTTATAAAACTACACTGCTCAAAACAGTTAGGGGAGCACACAGTTTTAACAAAATTACGCAAATATTTACACCGATAAGTAACGTAAAATAAAATATCCGTAATTTAAAGCATAGTAGAAAACAGATAAAAAAAAACTTCACATGCAGATTAAAGTTTATGACATCAAAAACTAGAAAAAGTAGATAAGTGCAGGAATCGGGATTTTGCAGAAACATCTGTATCTCTGTCTCAATAGTAAAATTCAATTGCTCAGCTTCTCTTTGAGAAAAGGTGACTTAAAAATGTCACAACAGTGTGATTTAGAGGAATTCATGGCTTGGAGAGTTGTCGGGACAGTTGAATCTGGGGAAACACAACGAAGTGTAGCGGTTGCTGTTGGAGTCGCAGGATGTGTCAATGCAAGTCTGTGGAATAGATTCCAAGACACATGGAATGGTAGACATTGACAAGTGGTATTTTATGTTGCAGCAATTACTGATTTAATTTTTTCCATGCTTGATAATTCCAGACCTCATACAGCTTGTCTTGTGAAAAACATGTTTGAAGCTGAAACAATAGAGCACATGGATTGACCAGCATGCTCTCCAGACCTGAATCGATCGACCATGTTTGGGACATACTCAGACGATGCATTGCTGCGAGACCAAGGCCTCCTTTTACTTCTCAAAACTCGGAGATTGCAATTCTTGAGCAGTGGAACAGTATCCCCCAAACCCTTATCAATAACCTCATCGCATCCATGGAAAACATGTGCGTTACAGACTTATCTGTTCAAGGCGACCATGCGCCATATTAAAAACCTTGCATCATTTCTAAACAATATTTCTTTTTTTTATCATTTACACACGATTTGATTGCCCTAAATTGATGAAACTGTTGCCCTAAACAATCTTTTCATGTTCTTTCCATCTTTTCAAAAAATAAAACCCTCCTTACAATTTTATTTGCGTTTTGTTTTCTGTATTGCGCATTGATACGCGTTTTCTATTCATTTTATGCTCATACATGGCTGTCTTGCACTTTTCTCTTCACTTTTTTCGCTTGCTACCCCATATTTTTTTCTTTTTGAGCAGCGTGCGTACAAATCTGTGTTTTCTATGACAATACACAGGTATTTTTCTGCTAGACGTGTAAAGGTGATAAATCGCTAAGTATTATTTTTAGTTACATTTGTATGCGAGTTACAACAATTGATTTAACCCATTAACGCCAAAATTATTATCTTCGTTAAAATGTAAATTTTGGATTTCCCACCACTTTTAAAAGAAGAGTAATTTTCATCCTATTTTATCAAAGGAATTTGTCTCGTGAAAGAAAGTATATATTTATCTTCATATTTACTGGTGTGAAAAGAGCTTACTTGCCATTAAGGGGTCTCAGGACTCTTAAAGCTTTAAAATTTTCGAAAATTTAAATTTTTTAGGTGTTAAACTCCTATCTTTTCTGAACATTTTGATGTAATCGATTCCTTGAAATTCCCATTAGAACTGAAGTTATGGCTTTTATATTTATACACGTTCAATAGCTGAAGCATCTTTTCGGAAACTTTGAAGCCATTTTTCTCCAAATGACGTTTTTGGGCATATCACGCACGATATCTCAAAAACTTATGAATATTTTTTCATGAAATTTTCAAAATATATGTTTCATGTTCGTCTGTATAAACTGAACCTAAAATTTCTTTTTTATTGTTCAAAACAATATTTTTTTAGGTGATTATACTGTTGAAATTTTCTTAATTTTGCATTAGCTAAATATAACTTTGTATTAAAAATATAGAAAAGCTTTAAATACAAATTTATTTAGGTTCAGGGTAATTATTACAATCTGAAGTTTAAGTAGGCGCCAAAATTTTCATTCTAGTTGCAATACTTATTTTGTAATCGTGCGCGTAAGGTGCTATGCCGATTTTTTGCTCGTCAAATGCCTAACAGTTTGGAGCCCCCTGTAAATGCTAATTCTGCATCTTATAATTTTTTAAGTACATGAAATGAAAGAACATACTTATATATTTTATTCCAATTAAAATTGTGTCTTAAAATCAAATACATTTTAAGATATTAAATGTTGAAAATGGTCTTTTTTTTCATTTTTTTCAATTTTAAGAGTCCTGAGACCCCTTAAGTCTAGCGTTTTCAAATGATGACACTGGGCGTTAATGGATTAATGATGCACCAAACCACGGTCGCCAAGATAGGCCAACTAGCTATGAAACTGCAACAACCAAATGTTTTAAAGACTAAACAGCAGAAATTATAAATAAAAAATAAAGCATGTAAATATCTTTTTTGAAATATGCGTTAATGCTCATACTTTCAGAAATCAATTTAGAAAATTTAAAAAGATAGTTTGTTTCCTTTTTTTCTTTTCTGTTTCAATATCTTAAAAAATATATAAAGCAAAATTTATAAGTTTTTTAAAATAAATTCACAAGTGCCAGCTTTCTACCAAGAGCATACTTTATAAAGCACGGCGTTATTTTGCGTAATTGGCTGCGGTACACACACAACATTATTATAATGTAACTGAAATTGTTTGAAATTGTATGGAATCATGAATTGCAGTCATGGAATTAGGTGTGATTTTCAAGAAAAAGAGCATTAAAAAGATTATTTTGATTTTTCTACTTATTTTATATTGTTAAATCAAAATATATGTACAGTTGTGGGGGAAAAAAAGTGAACACCCATTACTAACTCTGCAAAAAATTATCGCAGAAGAAAGTTATTGGTACCGAACGATTGAAAATAAAGTCTGTTTTTAAATGAAATACATAAAATATGCTTAGGGGGGAGGAGGGGGCATCTACACATTTAAGGAGCCATAACTTTGTTTTTTTCAATAGCAGTATACAATTCTGACAGCATAAATGAACTCTACACCGTTCAATTAGCCTAATAACAAATTTTTACGCAATTCGTACGATAAATTTCCAAGAAATTATTTTTTTTAAACCAGCGTATTTTAAGGGCTGTATCCAAATTGAAGTCCGGTATTCGATTGTTAACCGAGAGAGCCCCCTTCTTGATCAAGGCACCGTAAGCAGTCAATGAAGCCTTCTTGATTACGGGACAGCAGAAGAAATTTCAAAATACTTAGTCACTTCTATCATAGACGACTCCTTAAACCATCATTTTGCCGTTTTTTAAACATAATTTGAAAACTACTTGGAAGAAAAATGTGAAATTTTGGATTTCCATAAAACAGGACTTAATAAATCTAAATCCATAAAAAAAAACTGTAAGTTGCTATTCATAATTTTTTCGAATAATAATTTCATAATTCATAATTCATATCATAAAATTATAAAAATTGCAAATTTAACGTATTTATGTTTGGAAATATTAGTATTATTCCTACACAAAAAATTAGCACATTAGGAGCATAATTTCAGGAGATATAAATAAAAATATGAAAATGAAATTTAACATTAGAAGCACTAAATTTTAAATGTTTATAATTCAAAAACTTATCATTAAAATGACTTGAAATTTGGTGTCTAGCCATAGTTTGAACCGAAGATTTGAAATACCTCGTTAAAATTGGGTATTGCTATTGACAAAACTGAAGTTTGGATTCGTTTTAATATGTAGATTGCAACCTAAGAAAATTTTATGTGCATCATTTAAAAGTAGGTATTATTTCCGTTCAGTCGGTACCAGTAACTGTTGTCTACGGCAATTTGTTCAGGAGTTAGTAAGGGCTGTTTACTTTTTTATTTCCACGACTGTACATATTTTGAATTAGAAATAGTTTGTTTCATTACATAAAGGATTTGGGTAAGGAGGCGAGTGGGTAACATTTACGCCTTTAGTATATTTTAAAAGTAGTTTAAATTAATTACTTGTATAAAAAAAGAAATTTCTAGAAATAAAAATAAGGTATTATAGTATGTGCAAACAAATTAAGTAAACATCCGAAAGAAAAAATAATATATATTTAATGGTTTTGTTCTGGGTTGCATGAAGTTTTCAAAATAAAAGGAAATTTTAATCCAGGAATTACTTCTGTGTTTAACAAAGCGAGAAAAATATGTTATAACGAACAAAAAGTTCATTAATGCAGGGAAATGCATGAAAAATTAATAGAAACAGTGTAACTGAGAATAAAGGAGAAGTTCATATGAATCTTAAGCAGCTTCCCGTAAAATTGAAAAGAAATGAAGAAATGAGAAATCGAGATTTAAACTTTTATACGTATTGAAAAAGTTTTGTAACAGAAAATAAATTTAATTAAGCGGAAAAGCATTTTTTTTTTCAGAAACATTCTTAGCCCTTTTTTAATATTATTTTTTTTAGGACATAGTTAAAACAATCCAGATAAACTAAACACAACGTTTTTGATTGAGAGAAATTTATACTTTGATTCAATAAATTTCACTGGAGCAAAAATATAACAGCATTACCTTTTTCTGTAATATTAATCATAATAATCCATTTATATATATATAAAATAAAGTTAAATGTAAGTTTTCTATATAAAGCGAAATATTAATCTAGTGAATTACTTCTGTATTTAACAAAGCGAGCAAAATATGCTATAACAAACAAAAAAGTTTATTAATGCAGGGAAATGCATGAAAAATTAATAGAAACATTGTAGACTGAGAATAAAGAAGAATTTCATTTGAATATTATCCAGCTTCCTGTAAAATTGAAAAGAAGAAAATAAATGAGAAATCGAGATCAGAACTTTTATACGTAATGAATGAAGTTTTGTAACGGAAAACAAATTTAATTAAGCGGAAAAGCAATTTTTTTCAGAAACATTCTAAGCTTTTTTTTTTTTTTTTCTTTTACTTGAAAATTAAAACAGTGCATACAAAACACTACGTTTTTCATTGAGAGAAATTGTGAAACTTTATTTCAATTAATTTCACTGGAACAGAAATATAATAGCATTACCTATTTCTGTAATATTATTCTTAATAGTATATATTATAGTATATATTATAATTATGAAAGTGTGTGTTTGGCTGAGTCAGAGTCAAAATACATTATTCCACGCCTTTGTATGCCTTCGTATCTTTCCATATAGGTTGGTTATAATGCATGAAAAGGTTTTGCGCTGTTTTTACAATGTTGCGTTTAATATAACTTAGTTCCTGCAATAAATATGGAATTTTATAATCACATTTTTACCCATTTCTGTATTTCTGAACTTTCTATTTCTGTACGCTGGATTTATAAACATTGTGAACATATCTGTGTTTCCGATGGCAATACAAATATATTTTCTGATAGTCGTGCAAATGTTATAAATCACGTTATTACTCACTTTATTTTTACGTGTTATTTTTGGTTACATTTGTATACGAGTTACAACAACAATGGATTTAATGATACGCCAAACCACGCTCGCCAAGATAGACCAAATGGCTGTAAAACTGCAGCAACAAAATGTTTTAAACACTAAAAAGTAGAAATTATAAATAAAAATAAAACATACAATTTATTACAAAAATTGCGAAAAATTCTGCATAGCAGCACCACCTGTTGGACGATTTACACCAAAATGTAATTAGCATCAATTTATATCAGGGATTAACTGAATCTAAAGTTTGATGAAAATTCATGCATTAGATATTGAGATAGAGCTATGGTGGAAATTCTGAAAAATGCAGCATAGCAGCGCCACCTATTGAGCGATTTGCACCAAAACATAAAGAGCACTAAATCATATCAAGGTATATCTGAATTTGAAGTTTGTTGAAAACCCAAGCATTAGTTCTTGAGATAGATCTTGAGATAGATCTTGAGATAGATCTTGAGATAGATCTTGAGATAGATCTTGAGATCGATTGCGGATATCGCAAAAAATGCAGCATAGAAGCGCCTCATATTGAGCGATTTGCACCAAAATGTACAAAACGTCAATTCATGTCAAAGACTAACTGAATCTGAAGTGTGATGAAAATCCGTGCGTTATTTCTTGAGATAGAGCTAATGCAAAAATCGTGTAAATTCTGCAAAATGCAGCATAGCAGCGCCATCTGTTGGGCGATTTGCACCAAATCATTACCAGCAGCAACTCATACAAGGAATAACTAAATCTGAAGTTTGATGAAAATCCGTGCATTAGTTCTTGAGATAGAGCTATTACAGAAATCGCGAAAAATGCAGCATAGCTGCGCCACTTGTAAGGCGATTTACACCAAAAACTAATCAGCACCAATTTATATTAGGGGCTACTATAATATAAATTTTTATTAAATTCCGTGCATTAGTTCTTGAGATAGAGTGCCCACAAAATTTGTGTCACATACACATACACAGACAGTGAGACACATACACACACAACAGAACCACAGAACCACAGACTCACAGACAGACATTTTGTAAAAACATGTTTTTCGGAATCTCTGATATCTAAAACGTGTAAATCCGTCCAAAACCGGAAGTCGAAAATTTCATGAGTACATTTACGTTCTTCATGTAAAGATAGAAGAAAGTAAAAAAGGGAGATGGGAGACATTCCATAATCTGGTACGTGCTTACAGCAAATAAATATAATGTAAAGGAAATTGTTTGGTAAAAAACATTAATTTCAGTCATGAAATTAATCCTGATTTTCAAAATCAACATTGAATTCTTGTAAAAGAATGTATCTATATGTAAACAAAAAAAAAACAAAAACATTTTTACTTTTATACTTATTTATATTACTAAATTCAAAAATGTGTACATATTTTGAAAAAGAAATATTTTGTTTCATAACAAAATGAATTTAGGGGAAGGGGAGGGAGAGCTTTTACGCTTTTTGAAAATTTAGAAAGTCGTATAAACTAATGAATTTCTCAAAAAAAGAAATTTCTAGAAATAAAAACTAGTCGGATGTACCAATCCCAAAACATTCTTCTATCTCCTACATGTTAATACTTCAAAATTCGCTATCACATTGTCAAAATTACATGACAATGTATGTCCATCATGAGGATTCTGAAGATATGAAATTCCGTGCATTAGTTCTTGAGATATGACTAACGCTGAAATCATGTAAATCCAGCAAAATGTAGCCTAGCAGCGCCACCTATTGGGTGATTTGCTCCAAAACCTATGTTACACCAAAACTATCAGGCAACAAATTGTGTCAACGTCTAAAGTGAATCTGAAGTTTGGGGAAAATCCGGGCATTAGTTTTTGATATAGAGCCTCAACAATGGATTTAATGATACGCCAAACCACGCTCGCCAAGATAGGCCAAATGGCTGTAAAACTGCAGCAACAAAATGTTTTAAACACTAAAAAGTAGAAATTATAAATAAAAATAAAACATACAATTTATTACAAAAATTGCGAAAAATTCTGCATAGCAGCACCACCTGTTGGACGATTTACACCAAAATGTAATTAGCATCAATTTATATCAGGGTTTAACTGAATCTAAAGTTTGATGAAAATTCATGCATTAGATATTGAGATGGTATGGTGGAAATTCTGAAAAATGCAGCATAGCAGCGCCACCTATTGAGCGATTTGCACCAAAACATAAAGAGCACTAAATCATATCAAGGTATATCTGAATTTGAAGTTTGTTGAAAACCCAAGCATTAGTTCTTGAGATAGATCTTGAGATAGATTGCGGATATCGCAAAAAATGCAGCATAGAAGCGCCTCATATTGAGCGATTTGCACCAAAATGTACAAAACGTCAATTCATGTCAAAGACTAACTGAATCTGAAGTTTGATGAAAATCCGTGCGTTATTTCTTGAGATACAGCTAATGCAAAAATCGTGTAAATTCTGCAAAATGCTGCATAGCAGCGCCATCTGTTGGGCGATTTGCACCAAATCATTACCAGCAGCAACTCATACAAGGAATAAATAAATCTGAAGTTTGATGAAAATCCGTGCATTAGTTCTTGAGATAGAGCTATTACAGAAATCGCGAAAAATGCAGCATAGCTGCGCCACTTGTAAGGCGATTTACACCAAAAACTAATCAGCACCAATTTATATTAGGGACTACTATAATATAAATTTTTATTAAATTCCGTGCATTAGTTCTTGAGATAGAGTGCCCACAAAATTTGTGTCACATACACATACACAGACAGTGAGACACATACACACACAACAGAACCACAGAACCACAGACTCACAGACAGACATTTTGTAAAAACATGTTTTTCGGAATCTCTGATATCTAAAACGTGTAAATTTGTCCAAAACCGGAAGTCGAAAATTTCATGAGTACATTTACGTTCTTCTTGTAAAGATAGAAGAAAGTAAAAAAGGGAGATGGGAGACATTCCATAATCTGGTACGTGCTTACAGCAAATAAATATAACGTAAAGGAAATTGTTTGGTAAAAAACATTAATTTCAGTCATGAAATTAATCCTGATTTTCAAAATCAACATTGAATTCTTGTAAAAAAAATGTATCTATATGTAAACAAAAAAAACAAAAACATTTTTACTTTTATACTTATTTATATTACTAAATTCAAAAATGTGTACATATTTTGGAAAAGAAATATTTTTTTTCATAACAAAATGAATTTAGGGGAAGGGTAGGGAGAGCTTTTACGCTTTTTGAAAATTTAGAAAGTCGCATAAACTAATGAATTTCTCAAAAAAAGAAATTTCTAGAAATAAAAACTAGTCGGATGTACCAATCCCAAAACATTCTTCTATCTCCTACATGTTAATACTTCAAAATTCGCTATCACATTGTCAAAATTACATGACAATGTATGTCCATCATGAGGATTCTGAAGATATGAAATTCCGTGCATTAGTTCTTGAGATATGACTAACGCTGAAATCATGTAAATCCAGCAAAATGTAGCCTAGCAGCGCCACCTATTGGGTGATTTGCTCCAAAACCTATGTTACACCAAAATTATCAGGCAACAAATTGTGTCAACGTCTAAAGTGAATCTGAAGTTTGGGGAAAATCCGGGCATTAGTTTTTGAGATAGAGCTAATGCGGTAATCGTGAAAAATACAGCACAGCAGCGCCACCTGTTGGGCGATTTACACCAACAGGTAATCAGCGCCAATATATATCAAGTACTAACTGAATATGAAGTTTGATGAAAATCTGTTCACTTGTTCTTGAGATAGAGCTATTGCGGAAATCGTGTAAATCCTGCAAAATGCAGCATAACAGCGCCACCTGTTGGCCGATTTACACCAAAATGTATAAATTGTCAATTTATGTCACGTAGTGACGGAATCTGAAGTTTGATGAAAATCAGTGCATTAGTTTTGGAGACCGAGCTATTCCGGAAATCTTGAAAAATGATGCATTGCAGCGCCATCTGTTGAGCGATTTACACCAAAAATTATTCAGCACCAATTTATATCAGGGACTAACTGAATATGAATTTTTATTAAATTCCGTTCATTAGGTCTTGAGATAGAGCGCCCACAAAATTTGTGTCACACACACACCGACATACAGACAGACTCACAGACAGACATTTTTAAAAAACATGTTTTTATGGTTCTCTGACCCCTAAAACGTTTAAATCTATCGAAAACCAAAATTTGAAAATTTTCATGAATCCAATACTTTCTTCTTGTAAAGATAGAAGAAAGTAATAAGCTACAACAGTATGTGGAATTAAAATAAGTAAATCACTAGAAAGAAAAAAAAAATATTTATTTAATGTTTTAGTTCTGGGTTGCATCAAGTTTTCTAAATAAATAAAAATATTAATCCAGTGAATTATGTCTGTGTTTAACAAAGCGAGCAAAATATGTTATAACGAACAAAAAAGTTTATTAATGTAGGGAAATGCATGAAAAATCAATTGAAACATTGTTGATTAAGAATAAAGAAGAATTTCATTTGGACCTTATCCAGCTTCCCGTAAAATTGAAAGGAAGAAAAGAAATTTGAAATCGAGATCGTAACTTTTATACGTAAGGAATGAAAGTTTTGTTACAGAAAACAAATTTAATTAAGAGGAAAAAGTATTTATTTTTTCAGAAACACTCTAAGCATTTTTTTCTTTACTTGATAGTTAAAACAATGCAGATAACTAAACATTGCGTTTTTTATTGAGAGAAATTGTGAAACTGTTTTCCAAGAAGCTTCATTGAAATAAAAATTTAACAGTATGTTGAAAAAATTAACAGTATTACTTATTTCTGTAATGTTATAAACTAGCGGATGTCCGTCCGCATCGCTGGTCAGTTTTTGAAACGATTCTCGAAATGAACGAAACTGGGGGTGGGGTTTCACTTCTTTAGGCAGAGTACACCCATGCAGTCTATTTCCGCTGCCGTCTCAAATCAAGCTAACCTTAACCCTTAAATGCCTGATTTTTCAAAAATGATTTTAATAATGTTTTTCGGCTTTCATTTGTTAAATAAATCATCGAAAAAATATTTAAAAAAATCACATTTTGTTTTAAGTATGGTTTACGGCTAAAAAATTGTTTGTTACTAATCGGCAATACTGGTCTTTAATTGAAAAAAAATATTTCCTTGATAAAATTCTATAATATTAAACACACAAGAATTTTAGGAACTATGATAAGAAATACATTTTACTTGCTCATTGCAGACCAAAATAGGGTATTTCGCAAGCTTCCAAACAAAACAAAAAGAACATGTAGCAACAATTGAAAAAATAAATTTATCTTTATTCTTAAACAGCACAAGTGCTGCCATCTACATTTCTAAAATCGATTTAATAACATTTTCAGAATGTATTTTATGGGCAACGTTAGACATTATAGCTTCAAAATTATTCTAATAGTATTTTATAATCCTAAGTTGGGTATGTTGCCGAAAAGCAACACCCGGCATTTAAGTGTTCAATTATTGTGTTTTAACACTTTCCATTAAAGTTGAAAAGTGCTTATGAATTCAGTTTGTCTATCTATTAGTCGGTATATAAGTTAATTGGTATATCTATGGAATGTTCGGTGTTGTAAAATGAACTTAGTTCCATTTACGGTTCTTTTGCAGAGACCCTCAAAAACATTCCGTTACGTTACTGTGTATGGGGGAAAATTGTTTGCGGATTATTTTAATGATATTACACTATTTTAAACATACTGAAATCTATATATACAACCAAACTTCCCTTTAACGCAGTCCCTATTTAACGAAGTTTTCTACTTAACGAAAGTTTCTGCTGAACCTTGACTTTGACCATTAACATGCAAATGAATCTCCATATTGCGAAAAATATATTCTATCTAACGAAGTTTATTATACTTTCGTGCGCATACAACATTCCAATGGAGAGATGGCTGTTGCGATGTATTATGAATTTATTTCAGCGAATTGTACAAAAATGAATTTTTTTATTTATTTAATCATTTCTATTTAAAAGAAGAAATGCTAGAAATTTTTGATACAATAAGATGGGGAATCCATTTCTCGAGATGTTACAGATAAATTGTTCGGTTACTTACAAAAATGCGAAAATTTTTAAGCACAATGTATTATTTATAAGAAACCTGTACAAAGTAATATTGCATACTTTTTTAAAATTAAGGAATTGAAGTACTGGAGAAAATATTGAAAAGCTACGCTACGCTTAAGTTTTTGTTCACTTCTTTTTATTAGGTTTTTTTAAAGACATTATTGTAATTAGTTTTTTCTCATATGTCTACATTGTATAACAAAAAGTTACAGCCCGAATTAAAATACATTTTTTCCAGTATTTCCATTTTTTGTGTATTTTTCATTTTATGCATGTGCATTTTAATGATGTTACAGCCTTCCGAATGGTCTGATATTTTAAATATATAATTGCTGCAAAATTTTGTCGAGCCATTTCAAATTTTATGAAAATCGGATGTATAGTTTAATTACAGGGACAGTCAAAAGTTTTCCGTTACATTACGGGGAATGGGAAAAAAATATTGCAAGTGCATTTTAATGATGTTACAGACTATGCACTTATGAAGTGCAAAAAAAAAAAAAAATATATATATACATTCAGTACAATATGGGGTGCAAAAAATAATTATAAAACTAGTTATAGTACGAACGCACATTATTTGCCACGTTTGACGAGCAATTTCGAACTTGTTTAAACAAGTGAACATTAAAAATTTTCTGTTTATTTATACAGTGATAAAAAGTTACAATTTATTAAAAGATAATGAATTCAATCAAACTAAATATCCCGAGGAAAAATATTATATAGGTACAATATTTTTTTAGTTACAATAACTTTAACTGTTTATACCGAACATTTTCATTTCATATAGTTAATCGATTTCTGCACCGAACGGCTCATATACAGGGCTGCACAAAAAAAAAAAAAAAAAAAAAAAAAAAAAAAAAAAGGTAGGATATTTTCCGACTATTGATGTAATAGCAGGAATCGGGTTTTCAAATACATTATGCATTTTTAAATTGAACTATTTTCTTTAATATTACATGGTGTGTGTAAGTTATATACATGATATACAAGGGTGCATAAATGTTTTCTAGTACATTTCTCTTTATTCACGGAAATTGATGAATTGTAATTTTTAACCACGGTATTCGACTGGACTAACTTTTCGCATACTATGTAGTATACATAGAAACCTGTATATAAAATACAGCGCTGTACAACAAAAATCGGTTGTTCTTCTGACTAGTGATGACAATAGCAGAAATTGGACTTTCTAATGAGTTATGTATTTTCCAAATTGTTTATTTAGGCATCACTTTTAACCTTAATAAACTGTGAAATTTTCTTACAGTATTTTGAATGCGCTGGAAAGTGTTACATAATCTGTCTTGGACGCATGATTTTTCGTTCTTGTTTTACTTTGACCAAGATAAAAATGAAATTTTTTTGCACTGTCATTCATGTTGAGACGATTTCGTATCCTCTGAACTTGACTTTTATCGTGGCAGTAATAAACTTTGTCGGAAACTAATATATCACTTTTTTAAGTGCTTTCCAAGCGAATTGTTCTATAACAACCAATTACATCCATTTTGAGGTTGTAAAGGATGTAAAATTGACTATCTTATACATGGTGTGTATAATTTATATAGATGATATACATGGGTACACAAACGTTTTCTAGTACATTTCCCTTTATTCACGGAAATTGCTGAATTGTAATTTTTAACCACGGTATTGGACTGAACTAACTTTTAGCATACTATGTAGTATACATAGAAATCTGTTGATCAAATACAGCGCCGTACAACAAATATCAGTTGTTCTTCTGACTAGTAAATGACAATAGCAGAAATTGGACTTTCTAATGAGTTATGTATTTTCCAAATTGTTTATTTAGGCATCACTTTTATCCTTAATAAACTGTGATGTTTTCTTACAGTATTTTGAATGCGTTGGAAAGTGTTACATTATCTATGTTGGACGCATGATTTTTCGTTCTTGTTTTACTTTGACCAAGATAAATATGAAAATTTTTGGCATTGTTGTTCACGTTGAGACGATTTCATATCCTCTCAACTTGACTTTTATCGTGACAGTAATAAACTGTGTCGGAATCTAATATATCATTTTTTTAAGTGCTTTCTAAGCGAATTGTTCTATAAACAACCAATTACAAACATTTTGATGTTGTAAAGAATGTAAAATTGGCTATCCTACTGGTTATCTTGTATTATAATCTTTGGTTCTAATTTGGCTATCTTATCAAGTTCGCGCTTTCAAATGAAAAAAAAAAAAAAAAAAAAAAAAAAAAAAAAAAAAAAACACTTTGCCGTGACGTACGCTAGAAGTAAAAACCCTCGAAATTCATCTATATCGTAAACCACAAATGAGGTTTATGTCATAACGATGCGGGCATCAGTGAATTTTTCAATTAAAAATAATCAATCGCAGTGTTATCCCTATCGAGAATAAATAAATAAATAAATAATTCGTGTGGTACCAGTAATTTTCTTCTACGATAATTTTTTGCAAAGGTTTGTCAGGGGTGTTTACTTTTTTTTTCTACGACTGTATACTTGCGTGTTTCTGATATTCATATAACATTCTAATAGTAATATACATTAGTTATGAGTTAATATATTAAGTTTAAGGATTCTTAAATAGCCACACATAAGTGATAAATAGCTAGATATTATTTTTGGTTACATTTGTATACGAGTTATAACGACAATGGATTTAACGATGCGCCAAACCACACTCTTCGAGAGAGACCAATTGTCTGCAGAACAGCAAAAAAAAATACAACTAAAATGTGGGAATAAAAAATAATTAATCGATCAAGTGCGAGTATTTCTCACGCACAGAGTGTTCCGTACAATTATATATCATAAAAAGTTGTTATTGTCTTTAAAGGTCTCGGCTAATTGCCGACAATTTTTCGAAAATCGTTTTATACCTCCGCGAAGATATGTACTTCGAGCGACCCTCAACTTCATTGCTGAACTCCCGCTAAGTGAAGTTTATGTACAATGGAAAAGCACAATTTTCTCAAAAACTAGATCAATCTAGGGTAATCGCTAGTTTTCTTGCAAGGGTTAAATAAATTTCTACTACCCGTATTTTTTTCATAAGTTTAGTTTCAGTAGTTTAGGAAATAGAGGGAAGGGGGACATATTTTTGCATTACCTTTTCGACGATATTTCTGAAAAAATAATAAAACTAAAACAACTGAATTTTTACCCGACTGACAAGCAGGGTTATGTGTTTCATGCGTATCTGGGTATGTGGATTTCTTTATACCCTCGAAACATCTCAACGGTGGGATGGATTTTAATGAATGAGGTCTCTATCGATTCGTCTTAACGTTCCGATGGTTATAGGCAAGGTTTTGTTTTTATAAATTCAAAATGTCGGCCATAAGATACAAAATGGCGGTAGAGACGAAAAAAAATGTACGCACCCTATTGAGTGGCATATCATTGAATAGATCTTTCGAAATGAAGACGATGTTTCATTGACTATTTTACAGTCAGAAGAATCTCCATTTAAATATTCCACAACCTGGAAGTTCTGTAGGCAGGATCTCTAGCTTTACTGGAACTCTAACCTCATCAAAATAGTGTTTATAGAAAGGAACTAACAATTAAACACAACTTAAAAGTCATCAATACAAGTAAATAAAAAAATAGGTAAGTAATATAAAATATAGATTCACATTGATGAGAAATAATTAATTAGTTCGCTTTTTACGCAGTCGGGTTTTTTGATTTTTTAAAATTTAATTCGAGTTATTGAGTTTGGCATTACATGAGCATTTACATGATACCCCACAAGATATACATATATATATATATATATATTTAAATAACTTAATTAGCCCCTACATTAAAAAAAATATTTATGAATGGTTAATAATCTGTAAATATGTGCTCAATAGTCTTTATTACTTCTGCCAAATTTGACTTTCCACATTCCATAGTTTACGCGAAAAACGGCTGCGAAAGACGGACAGACAGATAGACACACGAGTGGTCTTATAATGGTTCCGTTTTTTCTTTTTAAGTAAGGAACCCTAATAATAAAGCGTATAACATATTTCATTTTAAATACGCTTTGATCAATTAAAAGTTTCATATTATCTAAATTATGATTATACTTTTTTGCCTTTTTTAAGCATTTGAAAACACACATGTTATAGATAGACAAAACAAATAATGACGTAACTAACTAAATAAAAATGACTTCATCAGTAAACATTTCACAAAGTAAAATAAAAGATAATACAATATTATAAAAATCTATATGTTTAAACGAATAATAATAATAAATATGTTTATGAGAGGTATATTTATGAAAAATGGATTGCAATAAAGCAATCTGAAAATGAAGAATCACATCATTTGGACCTTATCCAGCATTCCTAAAATTTAAAAGAAGAGAAAAAAAATGAGATATGGAGATCTCAAGTTCTTTACGTAATGAGTAAAGTTTTAAAACAGAATATAAATTAAATTAAGCTGAAATTCACATATCTTATCACACTGACTGAGCGCTTTTTTTTCACTTGATAATAATAAGGATAAGACAAATAAAAGGGATACGAATTATTAAAATTCTTCTGCGAATGTTTTTTAAAAAATATTTTAATTTTCGTACATTTTAAAAACTGTTAGCGGAAAAAGTATACTGTAAAGAAAATAAGAATAAAAGCTATACTACTACTAATAATAATAATAATAAAACACTCTGTTATAAGTATGCGTAAGTACCTTGAAAATTACGACTAATGTTTTCACTGATATTCATATTTTTGACCAAAAATAAATATTCAGTTACAATGCATTAATTTGCATTTTGCCCCTAACTCGATGAAAAATTTACTGTGTAGGATTGGTAAAAAGCGCAAGCAAGTGAATTTAATAAAAATATGTAATTTTTGCCGATTTACTTTTTAAGACAGAAGAACAGGAAATAAAAAATTAAGCATTATTTAAAATATTTTTAAACGATTTTTAATCACTTAACACCTTTAAGGGCGGTTGTTCATTTTTAGTCCACCTAATTTTATTCCTAAATGGAACATTGACACCAGACTTTTGATTTGAAAATTTTCGTTTTATCAAGTACGTGAAGAAAAGCTTTTACTTATTTTCAAACAAATTTGTTTGTAAATTCTGGTGTCATTAATTCATTTCAGTATTTTACTAATAGAAGTGCCTTGCCCCTGAAAGGCTTAATAATTTTGGGCAATCGCCGCTCGTGCAAGAGGAGTTTGCATGCTTCGTTACTGAAGGCTTTTTGATACCACTATGTTTTATATATTTTGATACCACTATGTTGTTGTATGGTAACTATAGTTTCCCACTTATTAATTGTCAGAAATTTTTCGATTATAAAAAGGAAAATAATTTAGTACGGAAAAAGTGGTGTTCCGTCCCTATTTTACGTTTATTGTGTCAGAAGAAACGAAACTCTTAGGGAATTAAATTGATTTCTCAGTGTTTAATCGTAAATTAATTAATTTAAAACTATTAATTGATAAAAGCGTACATAATTTTAAATATTAATTATTTTTATTTATAATTTAATACGCTAATCATTCATTATTAAAATGTTTCATTGTTGCAGTTTCACATTTGTTTGTCGTATTGTGGCGAGTAGTTATTGGCGTATCATTAAAGTACTTCCATATAATTGTACGAGTTACACAGAATATTTGTCGATTTATCACAAGTGGCGGCTAAAGGAATAAGGACTTAAAATTAATGTATTGATTTATAATTAACATCTAAAAATGTTAACAAAAAACTAAAAATGACAATATAACATGACATGTTATATTGTCAACAAAAATACACTTATTAATGGAATATTTTATAATTATATCTGTTATATCTTTAGTTTGTAGATGGTAGCACCACGAAATATGTTTTAAAAAGGCCACTTACTTAACCGAACTATTTTTCAGTTGTAAATAATATCGAATGTGTGTTTAGTGTGTGTTTACATTGTGATGTATAAATAAATGTTTTATCACGTATATTCTGAGTGTTACCTCGTGTAATTGTGAAGTTATTTTAATACTTAATTAGTAAAAACACAATGCTGCCATATCAAGAAGTTGGTTAAAAACCGTTTACAAAACTTCACCTCTACATAAAAAAAAAAAAACAGGTTGAGTTAAATAAAAGTGTGCAAAATTAAAATATCATTTATATAAGTGAAATTCCTCTTTAAATGCTTATTTGTTAACTACCGGGTTTCATAAAATGGACTGACTGATTTTAATGTTCAATAAATTGCAAATGGCGACAGCTATTTAAAAAAAAAATCTTGCAGGAGGGCTATGTAAGATGTCAGGAGTTTTTTAGTGCGATTTCCGAGTTTAGTTCCAAATAGCAGCAATAAATAGTGCTGAAAGCAATAGGAACTAAATCGAGACCCTATTTTATAGCCTTTCTCACCTCTCAGCATTGATATGAAAGAAGGAGGTTAAATATATGGAGTGGGTCTCAGTCGCCAATGTAATCATGGGCTTAGAGACCCACTCCATATATTTAACCTCATTGGCGGACCCGAGGGAGTCCGCCTTCTTCATTATAACACAGCCATATGAGTTTTTCTTACTAAAACGAAATATGAATCAACTAAAGAGTTCTTTGGCGCAAAAAAGATGGCAATGTATAATACAAGTAATACACGTCTCTTAATGAAGGAATGTGTTTGAAAAAAACAACAGGAACTTTGTAATCTGCAAATGGCGAAACGTATTATTTTGATTATATACGATATATACCTTAAAGTATGAATTTTATAACGTATATGATGTATGAATGTTATAAATTTATAATGTATGAATATCATAACATTATAAAGTATGAACGTATAACGTTTGTTTACATACGTTATATATTTTTATTTATTATACAAGGGTGCTCTGCCCCCTACGTGCTACGCTTGCCAACCTTCGTTCCGACACCACAGACTCTAAAAGGATGCTAATTTGATCGACTTTAAAAAGATTTCGGAAAATTGAATTATAATTTAAAAAAGGATGACGATCTCTCTGTAAACGGGTTTCCATTAACTTTCCTTTGATTGGGGACTTTTAAGACAAATAAACGGTCAAGTACAAGTATTACTCGCACACAGAGGATTCCGTACAATAATGTATGAATTAGCAAGTGTATTATTAAAAAAATACTGTTGCTAAAAGAATACTAAGACTTTGTAAAAACTATACAACGTAGGGTTGGGTATAGCTGTATAGTATACAGGGTGCAAAGTAAAGTCCCTTTAACCTGAAAATACTTGCGAACGGAGAGATCTACAGTTTTACAAGTGAGGTGACGAAATAGTAAAGCGACTATGCCTGACCTAATGCAGACGACAGCAGCACCCCTAGTGGCGAAATTTGGAAGATATCCATTGCAAATCGAAAACGAAAAGAGGTAGAGCAAATTTTCCAATTAGAAAATTTTAGAGCATCAATTAATTAGTACAAAACGACATTTGATTCAGGCGGATAAGATAAATCGTCGCTTGCATACCCAAAAATGTCCGAAATCGATGAGAGACGATTCTATTTTGCATATTCCCATTCCGGAAATGTAGCAGTGTACAGTTACAGATTGTGACGTTGTACTGTGCTGTAATGTCTGTAAAGATTTAATTTCTAATGCATTTAAAATTTTAGAATAACCCTTTCAATGACAGAAGAATTAGTTTCGTAAACTGATGAAATAATTGACTGACACCAGAATATTCAAAAGAATTTCACAGGAAATAAAAACCCGCTAATTTGCACTTTCATTACAAAACTAAAATTCTATTATAATATTTTTGGTGCCATTTGTCAGTTTTGGAATTAAAATTAGGTGGCTAGACCGTCTAGCCACCGCTAGTGAAAGGGTTAAATCTATGTCGTCGTATTGAAGAGGCTTGAAATAGACGTCCCATGCTGAGAAATGTGCATGCAGAATTAGTCTCACGAATACAAACGTGTATCGTGAGCAATGGCGGAATTTTCGAACTTACTGCATATTAACTTTTTATCACTGTGAGACAGTTCGTCTTTTTTCTTGCGTGATGTTATCAAAATGTATTGAGATAAGTACGTATTTATCGCATAAATTGTGCGTATTTCTTCATACTTCTGACTATTCCATTCAAAGGTTTACACAAAATGGAGTGCATCGATTTCAGATATTTTTGGGTAAACACGCGAAGATTTATCTTATCCATGTAAACCAAATGTCGTATTCTACTAATTAATTGATGCTTTAAAACTTTCTAACTGTGGAAATTTTGCTCTATCTCTCTTCGTTTTCGAAATTTCGCCACAAGTGGGCGCTACTGTCGTTTTCATTAATTCGAGCGTAGTCGCTTTACTATACCGTTTCCTCATTTGCATAGCTGTAGCACTCTCCGTTCACAAGTATTTTCAGGTTAAAGGGACTTTCCTTTGCACCCTGTATACTAGAAAAGTATAAATGGATATACCATGAAAGTTCAAAGATATATGGAATCTAAATAATAGCAAATATAGGTATTCTGTATATTTGTTATTTCATATAGTTTTTTAGTTAACCTTTAAAGACATAGTAGGTGTATTAAGAGAGTCACTCAATGGAAACTAGTCGCGAAACCCATAGTATTTATGTGATTAATTCTCATTAAATTAGTCTATTTTTAACAATTTGACGTTTATTGCTTTTATATTGCTACTGGGCATTGCATGATATAAATATATCCTTCAATTTTTTTATCTAGGCTTTAAAAGCCGATGGAGCATAGACTACGCCGTCCCAGTCATTATGTATGTCCAAACCGTCCGCGTTTTTAAAGGTTAATATCTCGGCTAATTACCGACGATTTTTTCCTGAAATTCATTATCAACAATGTTTTTATACTTCTGCTATGACAGGTACAGTCGTGGAAAAAAAAGTAAACACCCCCTACTAACTCTTCAACAAATTATCGTAGACGGAAGTTACTGGTACCGAACGATTTGAAAGAAAGTCTACTTTTAAATGACGTATATAAAATTTGCTGAGGGGGTCATCTACATATTAAAACGAACCCAAACCTCATTTTTTTCAATGGCAATACCCAATTTTAACGAGATATTTCAAATCTTCGTTTCAAAATATGCCTAGACACCAAATTTCAAGTCACTTGAATGATAAGTTTTTTAATTATAAACATTCAAAATTTAGTGCTTCTAATGTTAAATTACATTTTCTATTTTTATTTATATCTTCTGAAATTATGCTCCTAATGTGCTAATTTTTTGTTTAGAAATAAAACTAATGTGCCCAAACATAAATACGCTGAATTTGCAATTTTTATAATTTTATGATATGAATTATGAATTATAAAATTAATATTCGAAAGAATTATGAATTGCAACCTACAATTTTTTTGATGGATTTAGATTTATTAAGTCCGGCTTTATGGAAATCCCAAATTTCACATTTTTCTTCCAAGTAGTTTTCAAATTATGCTTAAAAAACTGCAAAATGATGGTTTAAGGGGCCGTCTATGATTGAAGTGAGTAGATACTTTGAAATTTCTTCTGCTGCCTTGTTATCTAACAGACTTCATTGACTGCTTGAGTGGTGCTTAAGGTGCCTTGATCAAGAAGGCGGCTCTCTCGGTTAGCAATCGAGAACCCAACTTCAATTTGGATACAGCCCTTAAAATACGCACGTTTTAAAATAATTCATTTCTCGGAAACTTATGGTACGAATTGCATAAAAATTTGTTTTTAGGCTATTTGAAGGGTGTAGAGTTCATTGATGCTGTCATAATTGGGTATTGCTATTGAAAAAAATGAAGTTATGGTTCGTTTTAATATGTAGATGCCCCCCTAAGCAAATTTTATATACATCATTTAAAAGTAGACTTTATTTAAAATCGTTCGGTACCAGTAACTTTCTTCTACGATAATTTGTTGCGGAGTTAGTAGAGGGTGTTTACTTTTTTTTTTCCACGACTGTACCTCCAGCTTTGCCCAACAGTTTTGCTAAAGCCCGTAAATTGAAATTTGAGCGTAACGGAAAAATGCGATTTTCTCAAAAACTATGTGACCTAGGGTAATCGCTATAATTTTCCTGCAAGGTTTAAATTAATGTCTACTACCTCTAATTTTTTCATAATTTTAGTTTCAATAGATTCGGAATTAGATGGGAGAGAACATATTTTTGCACTACATTTTCCACCACAACTTTGAAAATATAATACCTAAAATCAAATGAAATATATTTTAGATTTCAGCGTTACGAAAGCTTTCACACGTTACCCGATACGATATAGAAAGAAAAGATTTTTTTTTTAAAGTAACTTAATTAGCCCTTCTACATTTTTCTTAAATATATTTATGAATATTTATTAATCTGTAAATATGTGGTCAATAATCTTTATTACTTCCCCCAATTTGAATTTTCCACGTTGCATAGATTGCGAGTATAAGGGTTTTGAGAGACAGACAGACACAGGAGAGACCTTATAATGGTTCCATTTTTACTTCTTAAGTACGGAACTCTAGAAACAGCTACTGTTAAGCGATACAATGGTTGTTTCGTCTCTGATTTAAAAAATCAGTTAAACAGTTGAAAATAAGCTAACGTAAAATAAATTAAGTAAACAGAGTTTTTGTCTTCCGGTATTTTTTTAACAACGATATAAGAAAGTTCTTTTAGATAGGACATATTAAATTCACCGTTTTAAATCTGGCGTAATATTCATCAAAGTTTTCTTACGCTTTTCAATATTCACGTGCAAATACGTTTGTTGTTAGATATGAAATATTGTTTGAGCTGTCTTAAAAGTCACAGCAATAGTTGAAAAGATCATATCAAAGTGTTAAAAAATGTCTTACGCAAATATATTTTTTAATTTAAAGTGTCAATATTATTATTTAGCCATTTTAAATAATACATAATTTCCTCCCTTTATGGCTTTTAACGCATAATAATGAATTTATTTTTTTTTTTTAATTTTCTTTCCCCTTTAAAAATCACGTGTAAATATAGTTTTCATGACGTAATTTTCACTATTTTCCTGCTTTTAACACTTAAACATTTAATTCTAATTTGAAAGTTTTTTAACTGTTTAGCCACGCATGAATAAATATTTAATTTGCAGGAAATATTATTCTTTGCGTTGTTCTTAAAATTGACAGCAGTTTAAAATAATACCCTTTTCCAAAATATGTAAAGAATATCTCTGGAAATTCTGTAAAATTGTATTTAAAATGGAAATAAATCTGCAAAACATTAGTCAAATAAAGAAAATAAATGCAGTCTGCACAACAGGAACTTCGAATGTATAAAGGATCTAAACATGATTAAATTCGTATGTACAGTATTTGCTCCTAAAAAAATTTTTTAATGGAACTATTTTGATCAACTTTAACATTAAATATCTATTAAAAGAATTCTTCCATTAAAAACCTGTCTGCATCAGCGTGTTTGTCAAGCATTTTTCTATAATACCACCAATTTTTATATTTTTGTATGCAGCAGTTTTCTTTATATTAATGAAAAAAAGCAGGAATGAAGAATGAAGAAAACGACGGCTGTGACAGCGTTAGTTACTTTTTTTAGAATAGAGAGATTATTGTCTAACTTCCCGTAAAATAAAAAAAATAAGAAAAATAAATTAATAAATTTAATTTGGAATTGTCTGCCTATTGCGAAAAATTTTGTAACAGAAAACAAATTATGTTATCAGAAACACACTATTTTTCAAACATACGCTGAGAATTTTTTTCTGTTGGTAATCCAAATAATAAGAATTAAACAGAGCAAAAAGTACATTTTTTTTTAAGAATCAAAGTTTAAAAAGTTATATTTTAATAGCCTGATTAGACTGGAAGAAATATAATTCTACGATAAAAGTATATGAATTAATTTAGAAACAATAAAGGAATGTTAACACTCTAGTGCTAGATTCACCTTGAATAAATAATTAAAATTCATATAAAGCACAAATAAAATGTATTAAATTTGATTTTAGGTGCATACATATAATATAAAATTATTTAAAATACATTGAACTACATTAAAAACATATTAAAATCCCAAAACGTTTTCAGCCAAATTCGCACGACAATCTTCAGTGGTTATTTAAATGTTGTTATTCCCTTTGCTCTTATTCGTCAAGGAGAGACCACTGTAATTTAACCTTTCGCACTCTGTGACGTACGTATTGTACGTCATGCTCTGTTGGACATTTCCGACTGTGTCGTACCAAGCGTACTTCATGGTATTTCACTGATTTTTTAATTAGACATTCCGAACTCTCACCAGAAACTTTTAACTTTCATTTCTGCTTTACAAGATGGTTGATGTTCCATATATAAAGTATGATAAAAGAAGTTCTATAATAAAATTTCTGTGGTGTGAATTCAAAATTTCTAAAAAAAAAAAATAATCTGCCAGATGCGGCAACACTAGAGGCTAGTGACCAACATCCGCTAATAGCATCAGAGCACTAGGGGTTAAGGATGGTATGGAAGATAAGTTGAGAGTATAGTAATTATCTAAGATAATTACTAGATCTAAGATAATTACCAGGAAGCCATTATAAGAGAATACCTTAAAAGAATTTCCAATAAAGTCATAGTTTGTAACGATGCATGGTCAGTGGTCATATTGCATCCACGGAGTTTGGAAATAATTGCTACATAGGAAATAAAGGCTTGTTTCGTTAAAATTTGAATACATTTTTCCTTTCAACTTATATTCAATACCACTGTTAAATTACAATGCTCTCTCCTAGACGAGTAAGCTCAAAGAGAAATAAAATTAAAAATAACCACTGAAGCGAATTTGGCTGAGAATTTTGCTGAAAACGTTTTGGGGTTTTAATGTATTTTAATGTAGTTTAATGTATTTTAAATAATTTTATATTTTATGTATGTACCTGCAATCAATTTTAGTATATTTTATTTGTGCTGCACTGTAAAAAAAAAATGAGATTCTACTGACAATTGAGACGCCAGTACTATTTCCGTATTTTAACGGAAATTTCACTCCATAAATTCCAGAAATCCGTATTTTTACGGAAATTTTCCCCCATAAATTACAGAAACATTTCCGTTTTTCTGGAATATTTGGGGGAAAATTTCCGTTAAAATACGAAATAGTACTGGCGTCTCGATTGCCAGTAGAATCTTCGTTTTTTAGTCCGTTTTTTTACAGTGTTTATATGAATTTAAACTCAGAGATTTTAATTACTAATTACATTCTATCCATTGCATTATGGGCAAATACGGCCTGATATTTACCAACCAAAATCAACCAAGACACCTAAACGTACAAATTATGTAACGATAACAAGTATGTGAAAATGTCATAGCACCAAAGCAAATGCTGAAAAAGTGAATAAGTGTGATCGCAGATCACACCGACTGTTTCGTTTAATATCTCTTTTAAAACGCTTTATCCTTAATTAATAATTCAAAATTGTTAATTTGTAACTATTAAACCGTTACGTAAATGACAACACTATTGTATTTAATTCTACAATAATTATGAAATATTTTAGACCATATTAAAAATATGAAAATAAAATTATTTAAATAAAATAAAAAAATAATACAAATGTTTTTAGATTCAGTAATTTCATAAATTTGTATGAAGAAAAATATTTTCTAAAGAAAGAATTGTTTAAAACATATTTAAAATGCTGAAATAATTCCCAAAAAATCCATATTAATTTATTCACTTTCCAAAGACTCACTAGCAGGCCCCCAAAATGATGTTAAGTTTTATTAAAAATTAAAAAAAACCGTTAAAAGTCTAAAAAATACGAAATTTCTTTTAACCCATAATTCGCCGGTGTTGCGTTGACGCAACGATAAAAATAAATCCTCATGCTTATATTAACTATCTAGCTACCAATATTTTTGAATTGAAAAATTAGTCTTATAACAGAAACATTGACCATTAAAAAAAGCTAAGATTAACTTTCAAAATTTGTGGTAGCATGCGATTTTCAGCAAAAAAAGTTGAAGTTTCCTATATGATAGTTTAGGCGGTTAATGGGTTGATTAAATCCATCGCACAATTAAATGTAGAAAATTGAAATTTTTAACTTACGTCGACATGCTTCGAATCCGCGACCTTTCGGTTAGAAATAACACATTCTAGCACAGGACTACCAAGTTCGCGAAAATATAACTGAATTCAAGATTTTGTTTTGAAGTCGCAAAAATGGTGGGATGCCATTACAATAATTTATTTAAATAACCCTTAAATGCCGGATTTTTCAAAAATCATTTTAATAATGTTTTTAGGCTTTCATTTTTTAAATAAATCATGGGAAAAATACTTTTAAAAAATCATATTTTGTTTTAAGTATGGTTTACGGCTAAAAAACAGTTTGTTACTAATCGGCAATACTGGTCTTTAATTCAAAAAATAATTTCCCTTGATAAAATTCTATAATATTAAACACACACGAATTTCAGGAACTTTAATAAGAAATAAATTTTACTTGCTCACTGTAGAACAAAATAGGGTATTTCGCAAGCTTCCAAACAAAACAAAAAGAACAAGTAGCAACAATGGAAAATTTGATCTTTATTCTTAAACAGCACAAGTGTTGCCATCTACTTGTTGAAAATCGATTTAATAATATTTTCAAAATGTATTTTATTGGAACATTAGACATTATAGCTTCAATATTATTCTAATTGTATTTTAGAGCCTAAATTGGGTATGTTGCCGAAAAGCAACACCCGGCATTTAAGGGTTAAAATAATATAACATTATTTTTTTTTTATTTCAGGTATGACAGGGGTATTTAGCTGTATGTTAAAAAATATATATATCAAGTCTGTAACTTAAACAGTTTCCGAATACGAGCGCTGTGACGGACAGACAGAGAAGCGAGGCTATAAGGGTTTCGCGAGATAAAGGAAACACTAACAACGCATTTATTACTATTTTTTGTAATTTTATGTCAAAATTTTCCAAGAATAAAATGTTTGTTTCATAAACAATTCTGTTTTATGTAATAAGACTCTCTTCTTTTATTCTTCTTCTCTTCTTCTTCTACAGAAATAACAAAAAACAAACAAAAAAAATCCGAAAAACATTTCACAGAGTAAAAATAATTTAATGAAATTATTGTAAAAAAAATGTTAATATTGTAATATATATATATATATATATATATATATATATATATATATATATATATTGAATAATTTAGGATTATACATTTTGTTCATAAAAGAAGTATTAATCGAAAGAATATTTCTTCTGTTCAACATAGCGAAAAAATATATTACTATAAATAAAATATTTTTGTTAATTAAGAAATTTTTATGGAAAACCAAAAAGAACATTGTAGTCTTCAAATATAAAAGCATATTATTTGGATCGTATCCAGGTTCCTGTAAAATAGAAAATTAGGAAAGAAGTTAAAAATTGAGTTTTCAAGTTTTCTATATAATGAATAAAGTTTTGTAACATAAGATTAACTAGAAAAAAAAATTCCAAATTCCTTTACCGTTGGGTTTTGTTTTGTTTTTAATGTGAGCATTAAACCAAAGTAGATTATTTATATAAGAAAGCAGAAAACATAATTTTATAAAATAAACTGAAAAATATTTTGCACAAATAGCGCGATTAAAAAAAGTAATAACATGCAATTAATTTTTATGACATTAGTTAAGTTTTTAGGATAAAGTGATGTTATTTAACTTTAAAAACTGTACTTCCAGTAGTAGTGTGGTCAAAATACAAAATTATGACATTGTAAGTGAGCATCAATGGAAAAACATCAAGGCTTTGTAAATTTGCTTAGCAATCCCTTACTAATTTGAATTCAGTGATTTTTTTCAGTTTGGTACATTTTAAAGTTACTGAATATAATTTTTATTTAATCCTTTATATCCTGAATTTTTAATAAAAAATTGCTTTCCCTGAATAATTATTTATGATGTTTAACATATCCAGAACATCATATATAATAATAATTTGATTTTTAGATAATATTTTAAATTAAAACTGATTTAATAAATCGGTTGTTATGGCTATTTTAGCAAAATATATACAGGAATAATTAGCTTAATTTACAAAAAATACCGTTATGGAAATATCACAATTCTTATACGAAAAGTGTAAATAAATGTACTGCTATCCTAGCTGTAATAGAGAAAAGTTTTGTGGTTGCAAATTTTCCGTATAACATTTTTAATAGGAGAAATGCTACACCTAGGTAAATGGTTGAGAAAATAGGCACTTTAATAATGTTTAGCTTCGATTGTTTCACTGTGCTTTCTAAATAGGATTGAGCAAATTATTTTGCATGAAAAGTGCAAATCTACTTTTATTAGTAGACGAATTAAATAAAATTTCATTTATTGCTACTTAAAAGTACGGTCAGGATATAAAGGTTTGAAAATTAATGTGATTTGATAATATTATGTGAACAAAAATCATTAGTAGAAATGTAAGTACTTGTTAGTTATCCCGTCGACCAAATTACTGTCGCCAAATTGTAAGATTAAATGCCAATAATGTTTGACCGTAAATGTCACATTCACTTGACAACACGTGTTTACGTCATCAAGTGATTTTTATTTCGACGTTTAATTTGTATTTTTATCAGTGTTATACTAATTTATTTGTTCTTTCGTTATTTAAAATAAAATTTATGTCAATTTGTATAATTTCGCGGTGCTTTGGCAATTTACACAATTTGGCGAAATTGGTCGGCGGGATAACTAACAAGTACCGAAATTTATGTATAGTTTTGCTTGAAAATATTTACTAATTGATCTAGCCCCACCAGTGGCCGAGAGGTTCTGTTCTAGAAGCTGATAGACGGGAGGTGCTACATTCGAACCCCATCGCGCCCGTCGGCCTAATCTTTCGGAGTTTTCGTGGTTTTCTTCGAACCTTGGATTTCCAAGCGTAAATACGGGTTAGGTTCCCATAGAAAAAACACCACGAAGGGCACCCTCCCCCCTCCTTAGTAGCTTATTTCCTTCGTGTAGATATTCGGACGTCAAAAATAACACCAACACCAACAACGGTCATAAACACAACCGTCATAAACACAACCAACCACAACCAACTAATTTATCTATGTGCGCGGGTATATTTATAGGAATTTAATATGTTCAGGAAACTGGAAAACATTTACTGAAAACTAAAACAAACAAAAAAAAAACAATTAATTAGTTAAATTAGTTTTTTAATAATTAATCGTTCCACGATGCGTGATTAGCTTTTATAGAACAGATTCGAAATTATGTGAAATGTGTGTTATTTAAAAGATAACGTTATTACTATGCAAATATACCAGTGCGGTTTCATGTAGTAAGGTAAGCATATTATAGATGCTCTTTCGATAAGTGCGGTGAAATTTCGATCTGTGCGCCATTATTAAATGGATGATCCTTTCTTTTCTAGGAAGAAGGGATCGTATTTTGCAAATGAAATTTTCAGAAAATAGCTAAAAAAGAAATAACTTTAAGGTAACCCCACGAAACTTTTCAAAAATTAGATTTCCTCAGTCGTTATTTGACAGATATTGAAAATGCTTGAATATCCCACTGTGATTGAAAATGTATTTGTGTGCAATAGTTTGGTGGAAGTTGAACAAAAATCGATTGTAATATTTTACCGAGAAATACAGACCAGAAAAGAAGTTAAATAAAAGCATGTAGAAAGCAACAAATACAAAAAAAAGTTGTAGGAGAAGGAAGAATAAAGTAGCGACTCTAAGTTTTGATGAATTTTTGTATCTTTTTATTCAGTAAACTTCTAGAAACAAATACGAATAGTAATTACAACAATTGTAGTTTCAATTGCAATTTTACCTTTTTTTTTTATTAACCATTTGGAAAAATGGTTATTGTCCTCGTCAGTGTAGGAAATAAAAAGCATATCTGAAGCTTTTGATTGGTTTAATCGCCATTTTATTCGTTTTCTGATTAGTATATACAGTAATCTGTTTTTCCCTTTAATTTCAAAAGAGATGGATACCTTCTGTTGCCACTATAACAAAACAGTAATAAAAACTGCAAAAAAAAAAATTAATAACTCAGAAACAAATTGAGATACAGCTTTCGAACATGCATTTAAAAGTGCATATTTTTTTTCTCTATACGACGGTGTAAAAAGTAATATTGTGGGATGTTTAGAAGTTTAAGAATGAAATTTCATTTAAAATGGGTCGTCAGATTTCTTGGAAATCTGACGATGGAAAAGCCTTTTCCCGAACAGCCAATGAAAAGTGTGGCTAATACGTAAGTTTCAGGTGGATAATACGTACGAGTCGCAGGCGATTTTTGAAACTTGGAATTTTTATGTGTAATAACACTATTAATGTTTAAATCATGGCGTACGTAATGTATGATCAACTCCGTGCGATTTTTTATCTCTTAAATTTTAGTCTTTGAAAAAATCATTTTCCAAATGGTCATTGTAATTTGTTAAATTGCTTTTTTTTTTTTCTTTTTAACACGATTATGTACACATTACTTTAAAAGAAAAATTATAAAATGTCTGCTTTGCCCGACTAGGCTGGGCAAAGTGACCAGCATAGTTAAATGAACAAATCCTATTGATTCAGTATGTACAGGGTGTCCATAATTAAACGACCCTACTTTAAAGTTGTCTACATACGAAACTATTGTTCATAAAATTGTGAAATTTTGTAAAAGACATAACAAAGGAATGGGAATTTGTTCAAGCTAAAAATATATAAATATAGTTCAAAATTTTGCCACCAGAGGGCAATTTTTAATAAATTATACATTTTGCACTACGATAGCTTAGAAATTTGACTTATTAACTTAACTTTATTCAAAAGACAGCATTTCACGACATGTTCCTAGCATTTAACAGAACACAATGCGGTCAACTGTGGAACATGCTATCTTACGAATCAGGATGGTATCTGAATATGATGAATGTTATGCAGAACATGCTTGGTTATAACAAAAGTTGTTAAACTATCGTAAATGTGTGCTAAATGTGTAATTCGTTAACAAACGGCCTCCTATTTTTTTTTTTCGCTCAAACAAATTTCCATACTTTTAAATGTCCTCCAAAAAAAGTCACAACATTCTGAACAATATTTTCGTCTGTAGACAACTTTAAAATAGGATCGATTAATTATTATACATATTTCACTACGATAGCTTAGAAATTTGACTTATTAACTTAACTTTATTCAAAAGACAGCATTTCACGACATGTTCCTAGCATTTAACAGAACACACTGCGGTCAACTGCGGAACATGCTATCTTACGATTCAGGATGGTATCTGAAAATGATGAATGTTATGCAGAACATGCTTGGTTATAACAAAAGTTGTTAAACTATCGTAAATGTGTGCTAAATGTGTAATTCGTTAACAAACGGCCTCCTATTTTTTTTTTCGCTCAAACAAATTTCCATACTTTTAAATGTCCTCCAAAAAAAGTCACAACATTCTGAACAATATTTTCGTCTGTAGACAACTTTAAAATAGGATCGATTAATTATTATACATATTTCACTACGATAGCTTAGAAATTTGACTTATTAACTTAACTTTATTCAAAAGACAGCATTTCACGACATGTTCCTAGCATTTAACAGAACACACTGCGGTCAACTGTGGAACATGCTATCTTACGATTCAGGATGGTATCTGAAAATGATGAATGTTATGCAGAACATGCTTGGTTATAACAAAAGTTGTTAAACTATCGTAAATGTGTGCTAAATGTGTAATTCGTTAACAAACGGCCTCCTATTTTTTTTTTCACTCAAACAAATTTCCATACTTTTAAATGTCCTTCAAAAAAAGTCACAACATTCTGAACAATATTTTCGTCTGTAGACAACTTTAAAATAGGATCGATTAATTATTAACATCATATAAATAAAATTTCTAAACCATCGTAATGCTAAATGTGTAATTTATTAAAAATAGCCTTCTGGTGGCGAAATTTTGAACTGTTTTTATTTATATATTTTTTACCTTAAACAAATTTCCATCCCTTTATTATGTCTTTCACAAAATTTCACAACTTTATGAACAATACTTTTGTTTGTAGACAACTTTAAAGTACACTGTAAAAAAACCATTGTAGATTTGCCAGAACAAACTCGATCACAGTGAATGTGCTGTATCTTTCTTTGGTTTCCTGACTATATTAATATGGAAAATACAATATTTGCGTAAAATTAACAACATAGTGTGCTGGCAATTTGGACGCAAAAACAGGACAGCACAAACTGCTGGCGTCCAAATTGCCAGCTGTTTGTATTGCCAATGTGCTGTTAATTTTACGCAACTACTGTATTATACATTTTAATATAGTCAGGAAACGAAAGAAAGATACATCACATTCACTGTGATCGAGTTTGTGCGCGAGATGAACAGTACTTTGTATTGTAAAAATGTAGTTTTTTTTTTACAGTGTAGGGTCGTTTAATTATGGATACCCTGTATATTTAATCGAAGCAAACTAAAGTTAACACACATTAAGAATAAATATTAAGTTTTCTAATATTTTAAGCATTAAATTGTTACAAAATAAAGTATACGGTACTGATTATCAATATGAAGAATAGATGAATACAAGTTCCCCGAGCAGACATGCAGGCTGCTAATGTCGGAAGTCAGACTTTCTCTGAAGAAGATATTGCCCCAACCTGCCTTCTTTCTTTCAAAGAAAATACTTTTGATTAGTAATTTGTTATGAACAATGAATAAAAAATCGTTTCCGAGCAATGTAGCCATCTGGCCATTTTGCCCGGTCTTTTTCCGGCCACTTTGCCCAGAATGACGCTAATACAAAAACTGTAACGTAGCGTTTAATCTACATGACGTAGCGTTTTCAAACACACATCAATTAAAGGGTTATTTCATACTGATCAAACAGAATTAGACAAAATAATTACAACACTACATATTATTTAACTATACTCAAGAAATTGTGCCACTTGCCTAAAATAAAAAATGCGAAAACACAAAAAATGAGTTAAAAACATCCGCTTCAAAATTGCAGACAATATTACCGGCATCTGTGACGACAGTTTCGCCCAGTTCCAATGGGGCGAGGCTACTATACAGCGGAAAAAAAATTCAAATGGTAAGTTCAACCTTCAATCCCCTATCAAAATTATTAGTAATAACATAAACTTGAAATTTACAGAATATATGAAATTGACATCGCTAATTCCATATATGATATCAAACATTGCATATAAATATACCTTTAAAATCTACCGTGTTAAAACCACTTGATAAAATAATTCCTTCGTAAAAAAATAAAAAAAAATGCATGATTACTTTACTTTTAATTCTAATTAATAGGGACCATTGACTGAAATTCATCAAAGTCCCACACATCTTCTAATTTCTTTTATATTTTTTATATTTAATAAGTCTTAACTCATTAGCTTCTTTATTTGAACTATTTATATTTTGCGACTCATTTATTTAAGAGAGCAAACTAAAGTGCAATCTCTCCCACGAGAGTTATAAATTCCAAATGAATAAAGCATAAGGAAGGCTCGATTCGAAAAGTGCTATCAGTTGTGTGTTCTTAAGAACAATACTTAGCTTTGTTTTACGGATTTATTAAGTTTTTCACTGTATAAATAATGTTAAACTAAAAAAAGAACCTATGTAATGTATTTATTTAACTAAAGTGTGAAAATTTCAGATAATTTAATTAAATAATAAATAAGAAAATGTATCTATACATAATAATAATAATAATAATTGATGGTTAATTGTTATTTTATTATTATTATTATTGAGGGTGTTAAATTTTCTTTTCATTATTATTGGTATTTTTTAACGAAATATTCCTCTGAAATGTGTCTTTCTATAAAGATGGATATGAAGCTTCAGATAAAATTTTTGAAAAACTTTGATTTTGTTTTTTAATACAAAATTTTAAATATTAACCTTAGTTTTTCATATATTTCATGAACATCTTACCCGATTTCATTACTTTTTTCAGAATGTTTAAGTTTATGTTGAAAGGATTTATAGAATATATTTATATACTCAGGATTTATAAAAAATACTACTTACAAAATAATAAATTTAAACGTAAAAAAGCGGATTTTTGAGTGTGAATCTTACTTCAAGGAATACATTTTCAAAATTTTCACACCAGCTTAAAGATCCTGCTGATAATTTATTGAAACATAACACAAAATTCGAGTATAAGATTTATGCAAATATCATGCAATAAAGTTTAGTTATATCATTTTAAATATGATCAATTATGAAAAAAATCCATTTTGAAATAAATGGACTTCTTTCTTTCTAATCGATGACCAGGCCTCAACCTGCCGGCTTGCCCTGCTGAATTTGATACCTGGTATCGGGGCGGGCGATCGCATAATCGTTGCGGTAAGAAACCCGACGAGCACCTAGAACGTCATTCTATTAGTAGTCCTTACTGTTTAGTTGTGAACATTTTTATGCCGGTTACTTAATATTTATATCTTGTTGTTTGACACCGCCACATTCATACTCAATTTGATCTCGTAATCTAGAAACTTGATCAGATGACGAGACCTTCACCTGGCAAGTCACCTCGAGAGTTATAATTCATAAGTAACTCAGAGAAATTGCCCCCACGACAAATTTTACATTCGCCAGATGCCATTAGTGTACATAGCGATAAATAGACTTTTAATTACGTACAGGGCAGATCTGATATTGCAACATGAAAATTGTTATATCCTGTAAAACAATATCATCTTAGAAATAAATGGTTCGCTTTATTCTTTTTATTCAACTTTGTAGTATTTTATTATAAAAAAAGTTGCTTTTTTTACAAAAATTTGACAACCGGACCCCTTCAACTTAGTTAATGAGTGAATTCGTCAAAATATATTAGACTCAGTAATTCGGAAATCATTAGTTTCTTAATTTGAACTATTTATATTTTGCAACTCATTTATACTTAAGAGAACAATCTCTTCCAAGATAATTTCAAATCCCAAATGGGAAAAGGATAAGAAAGATGCGATTAGAAATGTGCTATCAGTTCTATAGAAATAGTTCCAGCTTTATTTTACTGAATTATTACGATTATCACTGAGAAATAATGCTTGATTAAATAAGATAGTTAATGTCTTTGATTGACTAAACATAAAAAACTTAAATAATTAAATTAAATAACTTTCACAATAATATAATACATTATTGTTATTATTATTATTATTATACACATTTAACTAATACCCGGAAAATCTTAAATATTTTAGAATTAATTGTTCTTTATTCAAGAGCTTTTTCACTTGAACTAGCCTACCGGGTGCCCTAAAAAGGACTGACTGATTTTAAAATTCAATAACTTGCAAACGTTATGCATGAGGTCAAAAGTATTTTTTTACAGTGATTTTCGATTTTAGTTCGAATTACAAACAATAGATGGCGCTGCGATCAATAGACGCTAAATTCAGGCTCAATTTTTGGTCCTTCGGGACCCACTTAATACACTTCCATCACCTTTTTCCGCATGGAAGCAGAGATCGACCAAAAAATCGAGCCTGTTTTTGCACCTATTGCTTACAGCGCCATCTATTGTTTGTAATTCGAACTAAAATTGAAAATCACTGTAAAAAAACTTTTGACCTTATGCATAACGCTCCTGCAAGAATTTTTTAAATATCTGTCACCGTTTGCAAGTTATTGAATTTTAAAATCAGTCAATCCTTTTTAGGATACCCGGTACATTCTGAGACTAATTTCTCTAAGATATCCAGTCTAAAGTGCTATCTGACCTAGGCGAGTTTCAAATTCCAAAAGAACAAAGGATCAGATAAATGTGATTAAGGACGTGTTGCCAGTTGAACTGATAACATTTTCAGCTTTATCTTAAGATATTATTTTATATATTATAGCATGAAAAATGCAAAAATATTACATGGAGAACTTTGAATAAAGTTTTGAGAAAAGTTAATTTTAACGATGCCCCAAGAAGTTTTTCGTGTTACTATGAGCTAATAAACAAGTTTGACAGTTAGTAATATCATAATTTATATTTAATAAATGATGAAAATAATTAAACACGAAATTAAAACTGATTGATGAAATTGCCTTCATTTAAGGACACTTTCCTTCGCAAATTAAGTTCTCGAGAGCCCAGTTATTTAATGTCGGTGCTAAATAGGAACAACCACTGACGAAAAACCATTGTCATAAACAGATAAAAGATTTTCGAAATACTGTCTTGTATTTCAGCATTATAGTTCTTGTATAATTAGATTCATTCTACTCCTACCTCTGTGTACTAACAGTTACATTTTTTCATTCATGTATTTACCAAAGCAAACAAAACTGCAATCTCTTACAGAAAATGAAAAATTCGTTTTCCGTACTCGATTTTATTTTCACGGCGTTTAGCGTTCCATGGTATGAATTGTTTCATAAGAAATCAACGAAGACAGGTTAGATATATATAAGAATATATATAAGATATACATAATCATATATAAGAATTTTGTATATCACTGTATACACAACACGTTAAAACATATAGAATTGTCTGGTCCTTGAGCAACGATTTCTTTTAAATTTTGTAGATTTTTTTTTCCTTTTTTTTTTTTTTTTTTTTTTTTTTTTTTAACAGAGGATTGCCAAATAATGTATAAGTTATCAACAAAAATCTCACATCATTTTTCTTATAAAAAATGAATGTAAAAAATACAAAAATCAACTGTCATGGATTTAAAAAATATCGGTTTAACGTTGCTGAGATATTTCTGGTACCGACATAAAAACATCATTTCCAATAAATCGCGTTTAAAGTTTTGCAAGAAATACTGTTCACTCTTGAACTGTGAGGCAAAAATTGATATATTTTCTATACTGGTTGTTGCCGAATTCGGCCGAGAAATGCAGAGGCGTGATAGTAGGCATTAATAGGAAGAAAAATTACCATAGAACAAAAGTTTGCAAACTACTTACTTAATTATAAATACGGGGTGTTTCAACCTAACTGAACTCGTAGTAGACAGTAGTAATTTTAAGAAAAACAAATATACTGCAATCAGGGTTCTCGCTGTCGCTCGCCATTGCGCCAAATCGCGACAAAATTCTTCATTTGGCGAGTAAACCAACAGTCAAATTCGCCAAATTGCGAGTGCTCAGTTTGTGTGTGTGGTGTGCCAATACTGTCGAGATTGTTAACCGCGTTACTGAATGATTTATATAGCTTTAACATGATCAAATGCGCCGTGTCATTTGCATTGCTGTATTTTTAGAGACACTGGCTCATTACCAATTGAGTTTAGCTACAGCCAAAAATAGAGAAAGGATTATGCCATAGGTATTTCTCTATTATCAGTTAATCACTATCTATCCGCCAGCGTCGCGCCGATAAAACGCAAACAAAATTACTCGCACCTAGCGCCGAATAGAGAAAATTTTTAGCTGTTTTTAATTGTTATTTAGACAGCTGAAAGAATGTCTGAAACATTTACACACTTAGGAAACATTTAGAATGTATTTATTTTTGATAGTTTCTGTAGCAGATAGTCGAATTTCCATAGGATAAGCAATCACAAAATATTAGATTATTTTTTAACATATTGAAAAAAAAGTGGATAAAATAATGTGTTAAAGATAGATTTTTCAGCGTTTCAAGCTCAATCTATTTTTCTAACATTTCTGCTCATTTGGCTACTGTTTTTTTTTTTATTTCTTATTCGCCAAATCGCTAATGTTGGTGAAAAGCCAGCGAGAACACTGGCTGCAATGAAAATTAAACGATATGTACCTCGTTTGGTATGAAATGTGATAACATCACGAAAATTTCTTGAAAAACAGAGTGCTCACGCATTCGATGATACCATATGAACTGGTAACTGCAGTTCAAAATGTGAAGCGTCAAGTGCATATTGCTGGCGCGTATAATGGAAACTTCTATCCCGTTTTCATGTGATCACATTTACGACAAAAGTGAGCATGTTTATATTTAAAGTTTCATTATAATATACTTCAGTTTTCTGGAAGTTATTAACCGCCAACTCAAGTTGAGTTTGGGTAGAACACATTGCATTTTTTATTAAATAGTTGGTTTGTGACACCATTTTCCATTGCAATTTCTGTTCTTCTTGTGCATATTATCACACCTCAGAATTTGTCGGTCGAATTCGGCATCACCCTGAATATGTTTAAAAATTTAAATTCGGCTTCGAATGTACAATTATAAAGTGTCATTATTACTTCAAGTGCAAATTGCTGGCGCGTATAATGTAAACTTCTACCCTGTTTTTATGTGATCACATTTACAACAATAGTGAGCATGTTTATATTTAAAGTTTCATTATAATGTACTTCAGTTTTCTGGAAGTTATTAACCGCCAACCCAAGTGTAGTTTGGGTAGAACACACTGCATTTTTTATTAAATAGTTGGTTTGTGACACCATTTTCCATTGCAATTTCTGTTCTTCTTGTCATATTATCACACCTGAGAATTTGTCGTTCGAATTCGACGCCACCCTGAATATGTTTAAAAACTTAAATTCGGCTTCGAATGTAAATTATAAAGTGTCACAAACATTATTTTTTACTGAAAGACATTTATTCTTCAACTAAGGGGACACAGTACCTTTTAAACTACTTTTTCAATTTTGAATAATACTGTAATATTCTGTAATATCTGTAGTGACATAATATTTAATACTATAAAGCAAATATAATTTCGTATAATTTCAGAAAAAAAATCTTGTAGAACAGCCTATTTAACTAAAATTTAAATTAAAAAAAATAAAATTATTTTCTTTTAAATCCCTACTACTATTTTAAATATGAATATTTTTGCTTCAAAATTTTTTCCCATAATCCTAAAAACATACTACATAAAATTGTGCATGGATTTAACATTCAAGGTAATAGTTATTTTTTTTTAAGAATTTCAATTATTTTTCCTTGATTTGTTACCCTACAAAAGAGAAAAAGATTGATATTAAATGTAATATCCCATACATCTAAAAATCCATGCACAATTTTATGTAGGAGGATCTAAGGAATATGGGAAAAAAAATTGAAGCAAAAATATTCATATTTAAAAAAAGTAGTAGGAATTAAAAAATAAATAAATAAATAAATAAAATAAAATTTAGTTAAATAAGCTGTTCTACAAGATTTTTTTTTGAAATTATATGAAATTATATTTGCTTTATAGTACCTAATATCTGTAGTGACATTATATTTAAAATTTTTTTTTAATTAATGAAATTATATTTGCTTTATAGTACCTAATATCTGTAGTGACATTATATTTAAGTACATTACAGTATTATTTAAAATAGAAAAAGTAGTTTAAAAGGTACTGTGTCCCCTTAAACCGAAAGCAATAGTTATTCATAAATAAATATGCAGTTTATTTTTATTTTACGTAAAACAAATTCTTTAAATTTTATTCCCGGACCGATAAAAATTCAAAATGAAATGAAACGCTTCAATAAACTTTAAAAGAGAAAAAAAATTCTGTTTGTGGTAAACGGCTTCATATTTTGCTGAAAGTACATTTGTTCCCTCTTAAGATATAATGTACTTAATTATACTTGAAAGACAATCACTAGAAAGAACGACTGCAAGAAAAATAATCAATTCGGTTATGTAAATAAATTCAAATGAAGTGTCTCAATAAAGTATAAGAACAGGAGAAAAAACAAGATAAAAATTTAAAACGAAACCGTAAAATTCGAAATAGTTTTAGGAATTTAAATCGGAATATTTCTAAGAAAATCTCTTTATCATTTTAAGAATATTGTTTTTATTTTTATCTTGATGTGATCAGGCTTATTAGATATTTGTTTATGTTTTCTGATATTTACGATTGTTATCAACTTCCTTGAAAACATTCATGTCATAATAATAAAATAAATAATGCTTAGGGAATTGTATGTTATAATGTCCTCAGAGAGCATATTATTTTTCGATGATTAGCGATTTCTTGAAAGTGATTTCCTTGTGACTTCGTAATCAAGGTACCCTAGCTATAAACCAATATGGATTTTAATGGTTATATTGGAAAGCAATAATTCATCTACCGAAAATAGTACTCATATTGAAATATCAATATTGGTTTAATATTCGATTTGCTTAAAAATATTTGTTATTAAATACCGAAATATTTATTGACAATATGTAGACACAGCAATGTTAGGAAATATGTAACACGATTAGCAATTAAAAATTACGATTAAATTTCGTAATCGATAATCAAGATTACAGATAGAAAAATAATCAGAAAAGAAATAATTTTAAATGATTATAGAATATAGATTAATAATCTGTAGTCGCAATCATGATTGCTTGATTACATTGGAAATGATTATTGTAAAGTTCGGAAATTAACCTCGTCCCCTCCATTTGACTACCGGAGATGTGAACTAAATAATAGAGGGTCTTATAAAAAAAATGAATTATATGAAAAGTGCACATTGTAAACAAAATTTCACATGAACTTTCTCTTAAATATTTGTTTGAAGTATATAAGAATATTAATTGGTTCAGAAAATGATATATAAGAGAAATATTTGAAAGAAATATATCCAAGAATAGTGCTTAAGATAAAGTGGACAGAGTTTACACGGTAAAAAAAATTCAAAACTATCTATATTGTAAGGGACAAACGTATCCGTACGTAACGCTGACGTCTTTTTGGGAATGACAACGGATGGCGATTAAATTTAGGTGTAGCTTTTTTTTTTATTTCTAAGCATCGCACATTTTCAATTTTTGCACCGTCATATGAAAAAATCTATATTAAAATACATTTTTTTTGAAAAATGTATCTTAATTGAATGACTTATTATGAATATAATTTTCAAGCATGGTTTTTTTTTTTAAATCTATCTCCATCGCGTCGGGACTCCATTAAAAACTCATTTGCACTTAGAACAACATAAATAGTTCAGCATTTGTCTCGGGCTAATTTTTCATAACGAAATTAAATATTCATCAATCTATTACTTTAAAAAGTGACTTTCCGTTTGAATTTCACAACTACTACTCCTAGAATATTGAACCTTGGGCGATAAATTAACGCTGGTTATCAACATGAATCAGAGGGTGACAAAAGTGGTCTTAGAATTTTTAAATTGGAATTAATTTTTTGTAATTTTTAATAACATTTCTGTAATGTTGGTAACTCTGTAATGTTGTAAATTTCTGCATATTTGTGGAGAAAAGGTAAAAAGATAGGGATTATTAGATTTTTTTTGTTGTTGTTGTTTGACATCATTTTTTAATTTAAACTAACTTTTATTTGAATTGATAGTGAAAATAATATTGTGATTGAATTGTATTTTTTATGAAATGCAAATTTATTTTCACATATTCAATCTTAATGAATAAGTTTATTTTAAAAAGCAAAAACTCGCCTGTCGGCTGGAACAGTGACATAAATTCCATTGACGCAGAAAGAAAAAAATCCAATGTGGCTTTTTAAATTTAATATAAAGTAGGAATAGAGATTTGTAACTATTTCCTTATGATGTCGATTAAAAGTTTTCACAAGCACGTTAAAAACGAAATATTTTATCGAACAAATCTATATTTCTCCAAGCATTTATTTTAATTCATAAATATAAAATGCTTTTCAATAAATTCGTCAAACAAAAGTAATTTTTGTTTAAGTTATATAATATGTGCATTTTTATTGCGAAATCTTTTGCTTTATTTGTAATTACAATTTGTTATTAGAAATAGTATAATGCATATTTAATAAAATTAATACGATAATTGCCTTCTAAATTTACAATAAAGTTAGTTTTCATGTTCCTCAAAAGAATTCAATGATCTCATTCATTATCAAAAACAACACATCTGGTTGCCACACAACTAGTTTGTATAAAATCATAATGGAAGGATTTTATGAAATAAATTTGTGAAACGATTTTATAAAAGACTGTTTAAATAAATGCGAAGTTTGTAGAACAATGACGTCAATGTATATTGTTACACGCACCTACAGCATGTTTCTTCTTGAAAAGAGTACATAGCGTACATATTTACCTTAAAGGGCCATATAAAAGACTATGGATATATGAAACAAATAGAGGAAGATCGGGTATTATGGAATAGTCGGGCAATAAGGAATACTTCAATATTTCTTTATCGTACTTTAGATAAGCGTAAAATTGCCAACCGACTTCCCAGTACTCCCTTGATGCACTGCGGTGTGTTCTGATTGGATACCTGTTGTTGGAGTGACTGGGTGAAATCAAATCATATGATCAATTGTTGCAGTTTTTCGCATATACGTTTTAGAAAATTCTTATTAATTATAAGACGTCTTCGTCAGTGATATTAACCAAATTCAGTATTAGGCTGAACGTTATAGTTATTGCTGTTTTAATCAGTTTACATCTATGCTATCTTGTCGATGATTGAAGACGCATTTTTTTTCCAGATGCAATGTCGGGTAATATGGAATTAGCTAGACAATAGTTTCAAGAAAAGTATAGCGAAGATGAACAACAATTCGACTCCGACGTGTCATCTGAACTGGACTTTTTGCCAGCTTGCACACCACATTAGGAAGATCTGTTGTGACATGGAAAAAAGGGGAGGAGTTGATGAAATGCCTGATGTGTGAAATGAGAGCCCATGTAGACTTTGGTGAGGCAGAAGCAGCAGACTACGTTTGTGACTTTTCTAAAAATTAAAATAAATTTTCAAACTAATCTGTGGATTTGTATATTATGTACGATTATTTACTCATTAAATAATTTTGGTTATACATGAAAATCATGGTTTCTCTTGCCATTTTAATATTCCTTATAACTTTATTCTACATTCTAAGACTAATTCATATTACGCGAAAAGAGTAAATTTTTTAAAAATCTAAATATTGATATGTATTTTTTTTCACTTTAAAAACATTAAAAATGTGTTTTAAAAAGTCAAAGTTTGAACTTTACTAACTTTTAATGCATCTCAATTTTTTTTTATGTGGACTTGCAAATAAATTGTAAATGGTATTCCAAAACACCTGAGCATCTGGGGAGAAATAAAAATGCTTGCCCGAGAAATTAGGGGTTTGTAGAACGTAGACGTCAAAGTAATTTTATTATTTTGTTACCGTCACCTGCAGGATGTTTTTTTTTCTTTGAAAACGGTGTATGCTCTCCATATAGGCCTTATTTTAAATAAACGGTCAAGTGCGAGCATTACTCGTGCACAGAGGGTTCCGTAGAATCAATATATGAATTTGTAATAGTGTTATAAAAGCAAAAAAAAGTTGCTAAAAGAATACTAAGACTTTGTAAAAAACTATACAACGTAGGGTTGGGTATAACTCTATATATTAGAAAAGTGTAAATGTGTATACCATGAATGTTCAAAGAGATATTGAACCTAAATAATATCAAATATAGCTATCCGTATAACTCTTTTTAAAATATTATCCTAATCTGTTTATGATGAACTTAATTCGGTACTGACAATAAAAGGAGTGCTTAGTTAAATTTCATTTGGCATTTCATGAAACTAAATTCAGCGTAGTAATAACCTTTATTCCTACATTGTAGCTAAAACAAAACCTTTGTTCAAAGTTTAAATTTGGCATTGTGCTAAGCGCGCTTCGAATTGAGGTCTCAAAGTTGCAACGCCGCCTTGGTCAGTGCCGCATTTTTCCAGATAGGTGTTTAATTAACTTTTAAAGTCACTCGAGGCGTATTGAGGGATACAATCAATGCACACTATCCCGAATCCCACAGTATTTATGCGATTCATTCTAATTAAATCTTTCCAGGGCGATGCCCTTAAAAATCGGACACCTAATTTTAATTCCAAAACAGAAAAACGGCACCAAGAATATTTAATTAAAATTTTCCTTTTATAATGTACGTGAAAATAAGCAAGTCCGCATATTCTAATAAATTCGTTTATAAATTCTGGTGTTAGTTCATTATTTCATAAGTTTATAAATAGAATTACTCCGTGCCAGAAAGGATTAAGTGGTCGCAGGGCTCTTAAAGCTTCAAAATTTAAGAAATTTTAATTTTTTTAGATGTTAAACTCCTATCTTTTCTGAATATTTTGATATAATTGTTTCCTTGAATTCCCATTAGAACGGAAATTTTGGCTTTTAGAATTATACCCGCTCAATAGCTGAAGCGGCGTTTCCGAAACTTTAAAGTCATTATTTTCCAAATGACGTTTTTTGGGTATAACGCGCAGGATACATCAAAAACTTCTGAATATTTTTTCATGAAATTTTCAAAACATATATTTCATGTTAGTCTGTATAAACTGAACCTAAAATTTCCTTTTTATTGTTCAAAAAAATATTTTTTTAGGTAATTTTACTGTTGAAATTTTCAAAATTTTGTATTAGCTAAATGCAACATTGCATTAAAAATATAAAAATGCTTTAAATACAAATTTATTTAAAATATTCAGGGAACTTATTACAATCTGAAGTATAAGTAAGCACGAAAATTTTCATTCTAGTTGCAATATTTATTTTGTAATACTGCGCGTAAACTGTTTTGCCAATTTTTTGTTCGGCAAATGTCTAACAGTTTCGAGCCCCCTATAAATATTAACTCTACATCTTGCAATTTTTTAAATACAGGAAACGAAAGAACTTACTTATATCTTTCATTCCAATTAAAATTGTGTTTTAAAATCATATACATTTTAAGATATTAAATGTTGAAAATGGTCTTTTTTTCATTTTTTCCACTTTTTAGAGTCCCAAGACCCCTTAAATTAGTATGTTTTTAACACTTTGACGGGTATTGCTTTTATACTGTTAGTGGACATTACATTACACATATATATCATTAAAAGTTGTTAACTAGGCATAGAGTACGCCCCTGTCCTTGTGTATGTCCAAACTGACCGTACCTTTAAGGGTTAATATCTCGGCTAATTACCGATGATTTTTTCGAAAATCATTATCAACAATGCTTTTATACTTCTGCAACGATAGATATATTCAGCGATGCGCAACAATTTTTCTGAATGCCCGTAAATCGAAATTTGTATATAACAGAAAAATGCTAATTACTCAAAAACTATGTGACCTAGGGTAATCGCTATAATTTTCCAGCAAGGTTTATATTAACGTCTGCTACCGCTAATTTTTTCATAATTTTTATTTCAGTAGATTCGGATTTAGATGGGGAGGGGGGACATATATTGCGCTACATTTTCAACAATATCTCTGAAAATAAAATACCGAAAATTAAAAGGAATGAATTTTTGAGTTCAGCGTTACAAAATCTTTCACGGGATACCCCACACGATATACAAAGAAAAGATTTTCTTTTTCAAGTAGCATATTTAGCCCCTCTACTTTTTTACTAAATATATTTATGAATGTTTATTAATCTGAAAATATGTGGGTCAATGGTCTTTATTACTTCCCCGAATTTGAACGTTCCACGTTCCATAGTTTACGAGTAAAATGGCTGTGACAGACAGACAGACAGACAGATAGACGGACAGACACAGGAGTGATCTTATAATGGTTCCGTTTTACTTTTTAAGTAAGGAACCCTAAAAACGGTGATAAGTAAAAAGTCATTCATAAATTTTCATTACAAATTCTTGTAGTCTATTTTCATAGCTATATATCATGATATATCATGATATATCATGATATATCGGATATATATTATGATATATATCCGATATTTATTTTCAAAATATCATGGAGTGTGATATTTTCGATATTTTCATATATTTGATATTTTTTTTTCAAAATATTGTGCAAGACATTTTTGATAGTTTCAGTCAAATCACGTGGAAATTATTTTTTTAAACTCTTATTGACTGCGTCGGTCTGTAGATAACGAAATTTCGATCTGGTTTTGACTTTTTACTCCCTCCCCCGCAAAAAGAAAACTTTACGTTTGAAGCTGAATTTTTAAGTTTAAAACCAATAACTGTAATTTAAACAGCTTAACTTTTCAGGGAATAAAAAGGCAGACAGTACTTTGTATTTAATTTATTTGTAATTACTAATAAATTAATTTGTAATTTATAATGCAATTACTTTGTATTTAATTTTTTTTGTGTATAAACATAAAATTATCTTAAAACGTCAATCCTATAATACGTCCTAAACGTCAACGTAAATCCCATAGTTTGTTTTTTGTGAGTATAAAACGCAAATTGTTTCTATTTTCAATTAATTGATATCAAAATATGTTATGATAGTTAAAAAGCAAAATGCATTTAGAAAGTAATTTTATTAGGTTTTCATGCTAAGTGCAATATAAGGTGTTCCTCCCAGGGAGCAAGTTTTTACCCGGTGGGGTACGGTAGAAAGGCGTAGTCTTATGGCCCTTGCAACGTTAAGTTTGCCTAACCATTCGGCCCAAAAAAATAACAGTTGGTGCAATTTGTCTATCTGCGGGGCCCCATTCTTTGTTTTCTCTACCCCCCCCCCCCCATACAACCCCCTCATACAAAAAAAAATAAATTTAATTAATAATCATTTTTATTTGACAAGTATGCATCAGCAATTAGGCTTCAAAAATTCCAAGCTATCCCAATTAGATCGGGCAGCGGTGGTGAACCTGGTAGAGCATTATACTCGTAGCCGTTGGTCGCAGGACCCAGGCTATCTGCCGGCTAAAATTCCGTCATGAACGCTAATGGCGCCTGATGCATGTAAAATCCGTCGTGGGTGCAAAGTCCTGCAAATTACCTGTGAAATATACCTCTGGAGGTACCTTGCCGGGTGAAGGTCTCGTCATCTGATCAAAGTTCTAAATTACGAGACCAACTTGAGTAGCAATGTGCAGGTGCGAAACGACAGGGTATAACGTTAAGTAACCGGCAAAACAAAGTATACACAAACGAGCAGTAGGCGCTGCAGATAGGTTGACGATCAAGGCAATGATGTCAGATTTATTGCCGCTTCGCGGCGATTATGCGGTTACCCGCCCCGATGTCAGGTACTAAACCCGTTAAGCTGGTGCAACCCGGTAGGTAATGGCCTGGTCATCGATTAGAAAGAAAGAAAGGTGTGTCCCACCGAAATAAATTCACCGTGATTGTATGCTTTAATTGGATACTAAACAAACCAATAAGAACGAAACAAATAGATTAACAAAGCCTATATACGAATACATATTTACAAGGAATAACTCACTTCCTGCCTGACCTGGACAGGGAAAAAAAAACCGAATTTGTAAAAAAAGAGGGGGGGGGGGAGTGTCCCGTCGAAATAAAACCACTACTGTTAATACACAATATATTCGTCATGGTTATATATGACTTGGAATATACGATGTAGCATACCCTTTGCCATTCCTTGAAGCACAGTAGCATCAATATTTTCCCTCGCTTCAATGATGATGACCTTCAATTTTGCCACAGACTGAAACTGTCTGTCATTGCCATATAGAGTCCTACTGAGACTACCTCACACAATTTCTTGGGGATCACGGAAAAACGGCAGGCCATTCTATGACTTGTAACCGTTTATCCAAAACCATTTCCAGGAGGATTTTGCAACATGAATGGAGGTCTTGTCTTATTGGAAAATCTAACTGAGTCCGCCAATTCTCTTTGCAAATGGAAGTACGTGGTTTTCTAGCATTTCTTCGTAATCGGTAGCCTTCATGAAGCTTGAGATAAAAGTTAGGTTATGTTTACCTCCATAGCTGAAACCTCCCCACACCATTAATGAACCTCCACCATGCTGTCTTTTGGAGAAAATTTCTTCTTTTTTCATGTAATACCATTAGAAAGCGAAGCCGTATGAACCATCCAAATTATTTGTTTCTCATCTGAGTCTATAACATGATGCCACTGGTCCTTCCAGGTTTGATTATATATGGCCCAATCTCTCCTTTGCTTGTGGATAGCTTTCAACATCGGCGACTGTTTTCGTTTCTTATATCGCAAGACGCTTGTACGTTTTTCAATTCGTGACAGGTATGATTTTGTCACAGGGATGTTATCCTCTTTGGCTAACTGTTTGAGTGAAATACCACCTAGTGAAAGACGACGTAAAATTCCTCTTTTCTGTCTGGAAGTCATTTTTCTATATGTACATCTCCTTTTTTGTACCCGTCCGCATTGCCCTGATTTACAAAATTGTCTATTACGGTTTTAAATCGTTTGATTTGCTTAGATATTGGTCTATGTGAAAGGCCTTGTTCTTGAAAAGCTGTTATTTGCCCTTTCTCGAACTTTGATACCTGAGTTTTCTTTCCCATTGCAATACTGCAGAAGAAATAGAAATACAACCTTCTAAAGTCTGCACATACTTCGACTGGCACAAAACAACTATTTGACAACACCCTGACGTCATAAACATGTTGAAATTCAGCAGCTCGAATGTCGGTAGTTGCCAATAAATAATAATATTGGCAGTGGTTTTATTTTGGTGGGACACTTCCCCCCCCCCTTTTTTTTTACAGATTCAGCTTTTCCTCCAGCCCGAGTGGGGCAGGGAGTGAGTTACCCCTTGGAAATATGTATCTGTATATAGACATTCTTAATATACTTGTTTCGTTCTTATTTGCTTGTTTCGTGTCCAGTTACGGCACAGAATTACGGTGGCTTTATTTCGTTGGAACACACCTTATTTTAGATTCTAATTTATATTAGAACTGAAAATATTTAATATCGTCAATAAATAGATTATTTTGAAAATATTGAATGTATATATATATAAAATGTCGGATATGCTTGATATTTTCCAAAATATATTTACGAACACTGTTTCTTTTACTTGTAAAATAATTTTTTTAATATTAAATTTTAAAAAATTATATTTAATGAGTTAGAAACATTTTTTCTGAGTATTTTTAACATAGAAATAGCTTTCGTTGAATTTTATTGTGAAGTAAAATAAATCTAAAAAGCTTAAAATCGATAAAATGCGGATTTTTTTTAACTTCGTGATTCGTCTTTGAAGATTTTTCTGTAGCTCTAAAATATTCAATGTTTCATAGCATGAAAAACAGTATAGTTTGGCATCTGAATAAAATGAAATATAGCAGTGATGCAAGATTACGAGACATGAAGTTATCTGAATGAATCAAGCATGCCGGAATATAGAAGATACTCTGACACGAAAAAAGAGGAAAAATATTTCAACTGCACCACATTACGATTTCGATTATTTTTTTAAAGATATATAGGATAGGGAAATAAATGAACGTGCAAAGATGAATAAATAATAGTGGAAAAAATATTTGTTGGAAACCTATATATAGAGAGAATAGTAAAAGATATTTAGATAAATACCTGTGTTATGTCTCGTAAATATCATAGATATTATATATTTAACCGCTGATGATACCAATTTTCTGCTAATTACAAAATGTATCCATTAAAAATTATGTATTAAAAACAAATAAACTCTGCTAAAAGGTACACATATTAAAATACAGTAAAACTTTAACGTTTCATTTCGCATCTGCGAATGTCTTCAGGTTGTTATGATACAAGCCTTAAATTTTAAGAATGGAGGCAAACATCTCAGACTCTGATATGTTTACCTCCTTTCTTAAAATTTTAGACTTGTGTATATCATAACATCCTGAAGACGTTCGCAGATGCGAAATGAAACGTTGATGTTTTATTGTATTTTAATGTGTGTACCTTTTAGTATAGTGTATTTGTTTTTAATACATAATTTTTAATATATTTCGTGGTGCAATCGTCCAATTTTTAATTTAAAATGTATCCATATTAGGAATTCTTTTGTGATGTGGAATTTGTTTACAAGAGTATAAAAATGAAGGCTTTCTATACCCGCTTTGCTTTAAAGCAATTTTAGATGTAGATACCCGGTTATTTTTAGTAAATATAAATGGTATTACTTGTTAAACCGCTGATGATAAGTACAAATTTAGTTCTAATTACAGAAGGCATACAAATCAAGTATAGTATTATAATATGGAACTTCTTTTTCAGGGATTTAAAAATTCTGATTTAAATCAATTTTAGATATTTATGTAAATACCGGGTTATTTCTAGTAAATATAATATGAATTATTAAGTTTTATTTGTGAAATAAAATAAATCTACTGTGCTGAAAATCACTACATTTCACAAATTTATATACAAATTTAAAATCATACTACAATACTATGCTTCACTTTATTTTTTTATATACGTTGTTAAACATCACATCATTTTATCGTGATAAAATCATTCTATTCTGAAGTAATATTCAGTTGCGTTCTGTTTTTACAACAAAAAGGAAGTGTTCAGTGAGAGAAAGCGGAAGTAAGGATATATAGCGCATAGCTCAAATCTATCTGTAATCCCTTTTCCCACAGCTTTAAAACAATTTTAGTGTATGCATAATGTCTTTATTCCAATTTATTTCTATTCTGAAATTTATCATTCATTTAGTTGCTATCTGTTACTGATTTTTTATTGTAATATAAAGTGTCCTAGGGTGATAACGCCACGTTAAGATTCTACTAATTTTCACGGCTTAGTTTGAGATTTTGTTATTTCAAACAAACATAGGATTTGGTACAGCAACGTATTGGCTATGTATACAAAAAAGAAAATTTTAGCAGATATGTATTCATAAAATGTAGTGGCGTGATTGCTTGATCAATGCTATTGGGCGTTATTACCCACCTATGGCCCCTATGTGGGTAATAACGCCATGCAAACAAAACTATAAAATAATATAGAATAATGGCATGTAAAATGTCCAGTTCTAAAGATATAAACCCTACAGCCCTAGAAATTGACAAATTGCTCTTACTTACCATTATTTGCGATATCAGGATGCAGTAGGATAAAATGTCCATATTTCGTCCCCCTTAACTTCTCCTCTTCTGCGAAATTGGCGCCACTTATGACGCAAGGCACAGGGGACGGGAGGTAAAAGGGGTCAGTGTTGAAATTTTCGTTCGCCAAAACGCATACATAAATTAAAGAGGGCGAATTTCCAATTTTTAGAATACCCGAGTTCTTATTACGTCGTTTACGTCGTTATTTACTGTACTGTAAGAATTTATTTCTTATTCATTGCATGTAATTTACGTTGTTAAGATGCTGACAATAGCATAAAGCGATTTTTAGGACGCTCAGTTTATCCTACGGGAACTGAAGCTCCATCATATTGGGAAGTAGCGTGGTCCCAATTTCGTCCCCCTCGCAGTTCTTATTTTCGTCCCGGCGACGAAATTAGAAATGCTTTTTCATGACATTTTTTTCAATTTTTCACCATGTTTGAATGGCCAATGTTTCGTTATGTTATTCTTCCACTGATAATTAGTACATTTCTTTGTGCCTTACTTTAATGTAAATTAAATAACTTAATCATTTAGAAATAAATTATAATTTAGTTATAAGTTTTGTCTCGGCGTATTGGATTTTTTGGGAGGGGGCGAAATTGGGACCATTTTTTTTCTTTTGCATTTTTTAGATAGTTTTGAAAAACAATTTTTCGCATTGTTAAAATTTTTTTGTACGACATTTGCTTATGTTTCTATGCGCGTGGGTAGTTAGTCTATGTAAAATCCAAATTTGGTAGATTTTTATTGGAAATTACAACTTCCAAGGGACTAAAAGAGATTGAGGGACGATAATAGGGCACCTTACCCTAATAAGCATTTGATAATTTATTTTTCTAACATGAAATAAATAGCAGCATTTAAGACATACATATTTCTCTTTATCCTTTTTTTGGTGACAATAATGCTCTCTCGTGCATAAAATAAAAAAAGTAAAAAATTAATAAACTCTCTTTGAATGTAGTTCCACTACTGAAAAGAATCAACTGGGTTAATAACGCCATAACGTTATAACGTATAATTATTGCGCGGTATATTTGTAACTACAAGCTACCGCGGGAAAATCATCCAAAATCTCCCATAACATTTTGAAAAGACATGAATTACACTACGAATTTATGTAATAAACAAAGTATTTCCTAATAAATATAATGTCTTCATATCACTGAACTAACTTTGTAAATTTTAGATCTGGTGTTGACTCTTACGTGCTTCTTCCAGCGATAAGGTCTACAAATGAAACAAATTAACTTTTAGCTGTTGTTTATGATTCAGATGATTCTGAACCCTTCTGCGCACAGCTCTTAGTGCACTCTCCCGGATACCTTCATAACTACGCGTAATATTAACACTTGGCTTTATTACCCACCCTGGCGTTATTACCCCAGTGCACGTTATTTTAATACCAATATTTGCCTTATTTAATCCAATATTTTCTTTGATAAAGTAAAGCAACTTTTGCTTTTGTATAATTATTAAAGTAAAAATACGTAATAGATGGCAACTTTACACGTATGTGGAAAGCATATGCATAGATCAGAATATGTTAAATTTTTATTCCTGAACAATTTTAAATTAACTCAACAGCATTTTAAATGGATCAAGAAACATATCTGATACAGTCATAGGATCAAAAGCTGATTCATTTGCTAGGTAATAAGCATATTACGTGGCTTTAGCTTTTATATTTTAATATCTGCGTCGAATAATTCAGCGAAATGTATTTTGATTTGTTACAGAGAAATAGTTTCTACTGACAAAGAAAAATGTAATTTATACCGCAATACATTTGAAACGAATTACATATAAAATTATCAGCTTAGAATTGCATTTTGTTAGACAGTCTTGTGTAACGAAATTGATTTGTACATATTCTAATTTATTAAACCCATTTTTATTTCGAAATACGTAAATTAATTTAAATAGTATTTTATTATGTTATTAATTTATATTAATTTTATTAACAGGGATATGTGTCTAAATCTTATTTATTTAACTAATTCTACCTAATATATTTCTAATCAATACAATACATATTATCTGTTAAACCTCTGATGATTCAAATTTACCCCTGTTTACGAAACGTAGTATACAAATCAAGTGTAGTTTTATGATATGGTATTGGTTTTACAAGGATTTAATAATCAGGGCATTCTGTACCCGCTTTTCTTTATAAAAAATAAGATATTTAGATAGATACCGAGTTATTTCAAAGAAATATAAAAGATATTATCTCATGATGCGTACATATTTACTGCTATTTACAAAAAGAATACAAATCACGTAGAGTTTTATGACATGGCATTTGTCTTTCAAGTGTTTAAAAATAAAGAAATTCTACACGCGCTTTGCTTTGAAACAATTTATGTATTTGGATAGATACCGTGTTATTTCAAGTAAATAAAATAAATATTATCTGTTAAACCACCAATGATACAAATTTCTACTTAATTACAAAACTTTTACAAATAGTGTATAGTTTTATGATAGGGTAGTTGTTTTACAAGGTTTTTAAACTTAAGACATTCTGTAACCCCTTTGCTTTAGGACAATTTTACATATTTAGATAGATACCGAGTTCTTTCTAATAAATATGATAGATATTATCTATTAAAGCGCTGATGACAGAAATTTTTCCTAATTACAAAACGTTTACAAATCAACTATAGTTTTATGATATTCTATTTGTCTTACAAGGGTTTGAAAATTAAGACACGCTTTGCTTTAAAGCAATTTTTGATATTTAAATAGATACCGGATTATTTCTAGTAAATATTATATTAGGTTGAGCAAAAAAATCTGGGAAAGTTTTAATCTAATATTTACCAGAATTTGCATCGTATATAGGTGTACTAGTGGTATACTAGAAGTACTAGCGGTGGAATTGGTGCATAAGTATCTAAGATTGGTCCGCCGAAAGCGCGCTTTATTTCAGCAGGACAATGCGAAACCGCATGTGGCCCAGAGGACCAAGGACAAGTTTGCACAGTTAGACGGCGTCGAAATTCTTCTATAACTCCGTCTATAGTCCACACGTGGCTCCATCCGCTTATGGTCCCTTTCGATCAATGCAGCACTTTTTTAAGGGCCGTCGATTGGAATACTTTAATGAAGTTGAAGAAGCATGTCAAGAGTTTTTAGATTCCAAGGAGCCACCATTGAACTTTTAGAAAATCCGGAAACTGGCAGAAGGATGGCCGAAAGTCGTTGAATATGATGGTCTCTACTTTGAAGAATAGTCCTTGTTGCTTTTGTTGTTAATTTGTGCATGACAACGTAACATTAACAAATTTCCCAGAACATTTTGCTCAACCTAGTATATACAAAACCACTGTTGATACTTACAAATATATTTACAATTGCAAAATGTATACAAATCAAGTATTGTTTTATGATATGCTATTTATTTTACAAGTATTTAAACATTTAAGCATTCTATCGGTTTGTTTTAAACCATTAAGGGGCAAAGCACTTCCATACCTAAAATGTTGAATTGAAGGAATGACACAGGAATTTACAAACAGATTTATTTAACAACAAGAAAAACTATATTTCGCAAACATAATAAATCGAAATTATTTTAAACCAAAATTCGGGTTTGATATTTAAAACTAAGTGATTTCGTTACTGTGCCACCACCCTGAAAGGGGTAAAACAATTTTAGTGTATCTAGAATGTCTTTATCCCACTTTATTTCTATTGTCTATTTCCAGGGGTACGTGAAGTGTAAGTCATATACTACGATTTTGGGCTACCAGTATTTTAGAACGGAAAAATGTGATTTATTTTATCAGAGATATCTCGTTAATTGAATAAGGCCAAGCAAACTTTTCGAAAATAATGGTGCCCAACAAATTACAAAAATCCATGGAAATCGTCTATTGTGAAAAATATCATTCATTTAGCTGCTATCTATTACAGTTTTGTTTTTTTTATAATAATATGTTTTAATCGCAACAGTTGCCTTATTTAATCTCAGCTTTTCTGTGATTAGGTAAAGAAATTTTGGCTCTTGCAAAAATATATAATTATAAAAGAAAAACACGTATTAAATGCCAGCTATATATTTATGTGTAAAAAAAAATGCATATATCAGAATAGGTGAAAATGTTACTCTTGAATAATTTCAAATTTACTCAATATAATTTTAAATAGATCAGGTAAGATATTTGATACGGCCACTGGATCAAACGCTGATTCATTTACTAGTAATAAGCACATTATATGACTTTAGCTTTTATATTTTAATATCTGCGTCGAATAAATCTGAGTAAAGTACTTTGATCTGTTACAAGGAAATAGTTTCTACTGACAAAGAAAAATCTAATTTATGCTGCAATACATATGAAACGAATAAGATATAAAACTATGTTAGCTTTGAATTGCATTTTGTTAGATACTAGTGTGGAATGAAATTGATTTGTACATATTCTAAATGATTAACATCAGTTTTATTTCGAATTAATAATGTTAATGTAATTATTATTTTTTATGTACAACATTCTTCCTGGAGCTTCTAAATATTATTCCTTTAATTAATTCTATCTACTAATTGTAATTGCTAAATAGAGTAAATTAAACCTTTAAAAACAGTAAAAATAGGTTTGTACACTTGTTTAAAGTAAGGTGCCCTATTTTTCGTCGCCCAGGCACTTTTATGCCCTTTATGTTGTAATTTTCAGTTAAAACCTACCAAATTTGGATTTTAGATAGACTTACTACCCACACACATAGAAACATAGGCAGATATCTTTAAAAAAATTTTTAACAATGCGAAAAATTGTTTTTTCAAAAGTATCTATCTATGGCAAAAGAAAAAAAAATGGTCCCGATTTCGTCCACCTGAAAAAATCCAATACGCCGAGGCTTAACTTATAACTAAATCAAAATTTATTTCTAAATGAGTAAGTAATTTAATTTGCATTGCATTAAGGCGCAAAGAAATGCACTAATTATCAGTGGGGGAACAACTTAACGAAACATTACTCATCCAAACATGAAGAAAAATTGTCATGAAAATATTCCCAATTTCTTCCCCGGGACGAAAATAAGAACTGCAGGGGGGACGAAATTGAGACCACCATACTTGCCAATATGGCGGAGCTTCAGTTCCCGTAAGATGAACTGAGCGTCCTAAAACTCACAGTATACTACTGTCAGGATCTTACCTACGTAAGATACATGCAATGAAAAAGAAATAAATACTCACAGTACAGTAAATAACGTTCCACAAACGACGTAATAAGAACTCAGGTCTTCTAAAAATAGGAAATCAGACGCCTTTAATATATGTATTCGTCTTGGCGAACGAAACTTTCACTAATGACCCCTTTTACCTTCCGTTCCCTGTGCCTTGCGTGATAAGTGACACTACTTTCGCAGAACCGGAGAAGTAAAGGGCGAAGAAATTAGGGCAATTTACCCTATATATCTCTACTCTACCCGAGTCATTTTCAAATCAAATAATTAAAAATATTCTAAAATTGCACGGTTTATGAATCACTTGGGTAGAATCGAAACATGTAAACAGTTGAATGATTCGGGTATAGTTGAAACATGTAAACAGTTGAAAAACTAGGGTAAAATCGAAATGTGTAAATAGTTGAATAAACCTAATTTTGCAGTTTTAAAGTTTTAATTTTAGCAATTAAAATTAGTATATTATTACGAGGTGTTATTTTTTTATGTAATTCTATCTCATTAAATATCTATATTTATACTGCATTCCCTTTACATAAAATGACGCAGTACTATTAACCAGATTTTTATCAGTTAAAAGTTTTTGTAAATTAAAATTTTAAAATCATTATCTAGTTTCACTTTTTGTTGTCATAGACTGCTACTTCTATTGTAATTTCCGTATATACAGGGTGCTTTTAAGCGAAATATTTGTTTAGACGACTTCTTCTTTTGAGTGAAAATTGTTAATTTTCACCGAATAAATGGAATACCTTCATTTTAACCTGTTCAGTTTGAATTTTAAAAACTTAAAAATCCCTTTAAACTGAGACAAACGGATCGGTACCTTTCCAATTAAGGAAAAACTAAAAAAAGGTAATTTTATGTTATAAAGGCACCCGAGGATGAATCGTCCAGCTACCAAGATTTATCGCGAAATTATTAAGCTTGTATGACCTTATAATAATATGTGATGTATATAACGTAACTCATATGGCCTAGTTACAGCTATATATGACGCATATGTAGCGGGCCGAAGAAGGATGCGCCGGACATGATGAAAAATATATTTAATTATAACTTTAAAAATAAATTATTTACATAATACAAAATACATCTTAGCGCCGACAACATTCGAATGTACACAAAATTAAGCGTTGATCAAAAAACAGCGGAGAAGAGTTGTTTGGATTATTCTCAATAATAGTCTGCCAATGGAAACGATCGAATAAATAAAAAGTTTGTATTTCGCTTTGCCACACAACTCCCCCGCCAGATTGACACAACCAATGGGAGACGAATATGAACTTTTCTTCGAGCTCTCGTAGTGTAGGTCGAAGAAGCAAATTCTTTTTCTGACAAGAGAAAAGCAGGTTTTAACCTATCGATATTTTCTTTTAACCTATCAAGTTTTTCTTGACCATGAATGAGAAGTATAAAGTCCTTTTCCACTCTCTTTATAACATGGAACGGTACCTTTTAAGTGAGTTGTAAAGCTCTCTTGAAATGACCTCTCCGGACAAAAACGTGACTGGAGTTATTTAGTTCTTTTGGAAACGTAGATCTTTTGTTGCCTATGCATGAAAGGTTGAACGGGTCTCGAAGCACACATTATTTTCTGCAACTTGGTTATATAATTTGGTGGGTCTAACCGGGATGAATCTTAATACAACTGGGCCTGTAGCCGTAAGTTGGTTCCATATCTTAAATCAGCTGTAGAAGCACCAAGATCTCCACGTACTGTAGTTCGCAGACCTAGCAAAACTAGAAGAAGAGCTTCGAACTAATTGACTTTATAGCACATTAAGGTCTGTATTAAAGGTCGAAGATGTCGTTCCACCAAACCATTACACTGAGGTATATTTGAAACAGTCATAGCTAGAATAGTGCCGAGTAACCTTGTCAGAGTCTTGAAAAGTATGGATTCGAATTGTCTAACCCTATCGCATGTTATCCTCTGGAGTGTACCTAAACGAGATACCCATGTCTACACAAAAACCTGAACAACCATTTTATCAGTTACATCTCCTATAGGTTCAGCCTCTGGCCATCTAGTAAACCTACCAATCATCGTTAGACGATGTCTGAATCCACGTACTAAAGGCAACGGGCAGATTATATCTAGGTGCATATTGCAATATATCTCTCATCTGGGACCAGAAATCGCATCAATGAAGATTTAGTATGCAAGTATACCTTTGTCTTTTGACAGGATATGCAAGATCTACACCACACAGCAATATCCTTATTTAGTCCTGGCCAAATGTACTTTGAACATATAAACTGCCTAATTGCTCCTATTCCTGGATGCAACAACTCATGCATTGACTCAAATACCCTTTTTCTTAGAACCTAGGGGACATAAAACCTATTTACCTCACCAGAACTTTCACAATACGATAATGTCTTAGCATCCGGGATTTGTATGCATCCAATTTCCCGCTAAACTCAACCATTCCATCCAAAATATCCTTTAGCTCCTCAAATTCAGTTTGCAACTTTGCCCACAATTCTGAATCAGCAAGTGTCGAAAACTGAATCTCACACATTCTCGATAAACTATCAGCAAAAAAATTTCCTTTACCTGGCAAATAACGTATATCTGTAGTTAACTGCGATATAAAATGTAATTACCGAAGCCTTTTAGGGGAACATTTTTCTTGTTTCTGGTGGAATGCAAAAATTAAGGGTTTATGAACCACATACAACGCAAATACATGAACCCCTAACATATGCCTAAAACATTGGATCACCCATTATACCGCTACCAATTCCCTATCATATGTTGAATAATTGCACTGCGCAGGTGATAACTTACGAGAGGAAATTCCAAGTGGCTTTGGACCATCTGCGGGAACTTCTTGTACACCCCACCCATAGCAAATTTACTGCAATCAGTTATATGTGCAAGTTTCGCATCTTGAGAAGGGTGATAAAGTACTGTGCTGTCCTCTAAAAAAACCCACTTTTTAAATTTCTCACTATATAAAATTTAATAAAAAATACAAAACAATTTGAAGTAGCTACATTTTCACAGCCTGCCCTGACTAAGATTTTAATGTATAGTATTTTTTTTCTATCAATATATTACAAAATGGCAGCCAATTAAACAAGACTTTGAAAAAAAACCCACTTTTTCCTAAAAATAACCCACATGTAAAAACACTTCTAGAAATCAAAATATTAAACAGCAAAGTTTTTCTTTCATTATTAATTAGTTTTAAAACACAATTCTGCAAAAAAAAGAAATAATAATAATAATATTTTAATAATTGTAAATTGAAAGATTTACAAATGAAAAATTATAAATGTAATTTCTTGCTTATTTTTTAAAAAACTAAATAAACACTTAAGTAATTTTAAATGCTTTTATTATTGTAAATGGCATATAGAAACAGGACAAAAAGAAATTTTGACTTCTGTGATATTTTTGATTAAGTTCTAGGGTGGGTTTTTTTTAGGATACATTTTCCTGTGGGTTTTTTTTAGAGGACAGCACTATAAAGTTGCGTTACCTATATCCTCTTTACTTGTCCAAAATTAATTTCTGTATCCGCATCTCACTGTACTTCTCTTTTTTTTCTTTTTATCGCCCCATTTAAGAACCTATTCAACAGTCCCAAAATTGCTGCTATATGGCCTCGACAACATTCGAATGTACGCAAAATAAAGCGTCTCTCAAAAAACAGCGGAGAACAGTTGTTTCGGTTCTTCTCAATAATCGTCTGCCGATGAAAACGATCGAATAGATAAAAAGATTCTCTTTCGCTTTACCACATATATAAATGAAATGTATTTGAGATGTTTATGATATAATATATATATAGTATGACTTCAAAAATCCGGCATCAAAACCATCTTTTCCCTTCCTTTTTTTTTACACTTTCAAGTTATAGCAGAAAAAAAACAATTCGTTATGAATTAAAAACTTCAAGATTGAAAATAAAAATGCAAAAAAAAAAAGAATATTTGACCTTTTTTTTTCATTTGTCAGAGACGATTATTTTCTGAACAAATTTGTTTGGATCTGCTCTGTTGCTTAGCAACGGGAACAACTTTGGCGAATGCATGAGACAATATAACGCCGGAACGAATTTTCGACAATGGCAACATCAATGATGAGAAAGAATTTTTAGCCTTTCAAATTTGCCTTGAAAAGACAGCCATTTATGAGCTGATTGAACACGCAAAGTCTCAAAATGCATTAATTGTCAAAAATGGGGATATAGATAATTGGCTAAGCATTGACAAAAATGCATCAACAACGAACAATTTAACAGAGAGCGAGATCACTGACGCTGTGCTAAATAGAACAGCCGATAATGCTAGTAGCAGATCAGAAGACGAAGATGAACAACCGCCAGAGGAAATGGTGGCACTAGAAAAATGCATAAATTTGATTGGAGAATTAATACATGCTTTAGAGAAACAAGACTGTATTTTCGAACTAGCCCCCAGACCGCCGAGCAAAAGGGCAAAATTGTAATTTTGTTTTCTCTGTAATTTTCTTTAAATGCTAAAAAAAGATGTTTTTTCTATCATAATATATATATTTTTTTATTACGTATAGGCATATAAGCCTTGAGAGTATTAATCATAATTTCATTTTTTAAAACTGAATTATATCTGTAGAATTATATTAATTTAATTAATGCTTCTATTGCAGTGAAACCTACAGGTTAGTGAACGAATATATCAGTTCGCGGCGGTGAGAAGGCTAGACATTTCGTATAAAATAAAAATAAAAAACTTGTTAAAGAATGGCCAAAAAAATTGAAGCAAACAAAGTTGACATCGATGTTTCCGAAATTACAAGAGAAGAAATAATTTCACTCTTCATTAGATTTTTGTTCTGTAACAGACAATATAACTTAAAGTAATTTTTTTAATTTAATTTTCTCTTTTTCTTACATAATTATCACTTAATAATGAATTAAATTATGGCTAAAGGCACCATTAAGAATATAGAACTGCTTTTGATATTCCTAGTAACTACTTTGGATATTCCTTCAAAAATCCGGCATAGTCTCAGTCCCGATGATGCCGGATTTTTGAAGTTATACTGTATATATATACATGGCATATATAACGTAAATAATATGTATATAACGATGTACATAGTACTTACATGAGCGTTTGTAGTATATATATATATGCGTATATATTACGCATATATATTCTTTGCGGCGATCTTAGCTATTCGAAACGGCATCCTTGGAGTAATCACAATTTCAGCGGTCGCTGGAATTAAGAAGTACCAAAGTAAATTCCAGTTTAATTTTCTTAATTGATGTTACCGATGACCTATAACCGAGCCATTTGGTATGGCCAGTGGTGTAGGGCACTAAACTTACCATCTGTTAATTCGTAAAAGTACTCAGGGGCAAATCTGTAGGAATGCAAGACGATAAGAAGCGTTTGCAACAATATGAGGTCTGTTAAACTAAGAATTATCATAATTTTTTATCAGCAAACTTTATAGCACACAAATTTACTTTTATGTTCCTTTATTATTTTAATGTGTAATGAAATATGTGGTGTTTTTATTTAATTTATTTCCAGTAGTATATCAGTGGCAGCTATGAAAGTGCAGATACTTTCAGTATCCCTACAGGAACGATAACAGATACACGCAATGAACAGTATGTTGTAGCCTGCTGAAAATTTTGCTTTCGTCTAAAAAAACAGCCGATCGAAGGCTGTGGTATATGATACTTATGGAGAGTTTGTTCTTCTGTAGCACAGTCAGAAGATAGTGTAAGATGCTTAAGGGGTCTCAAGACTCTTAAAATTGGAAAAAAAGAAAAAAAGACCATTTTTAACATTCAATATCTTAAAATATATTTGATTTTAAGACGCAATTTTAATTCGGATGAAAGAGAGAAGTATTTTCTTTCATTGTATGTGTTTAAATAATTGCAAGATGCAGAATTATCATTTACGGGGGGCTCCAAACTGTCAGACATTTGGCGAGCAAAAAATCGGCATAACAGATTTCGCCCAAGATTACAAAACGAATTTTGCAACTAGAATGAAAATTTTGGTGCCTACTTATACTTCAGATTATAATAATTAACCTAAACCTAAATAAATTTGTATGTAAAGCATTTTTATATTTTTAATACGAAGTTTTATTCAACTAATGTAAAAATTTAGAAAATTTCAACAGCTTAATCACCTAAAAATTATTTTTTTGAACAATAAAAATGAAATTGCGGGTATACTTCTAAAAGCCACAACTTCAGTTCTAATTGGAATTTCAAGAAAACAATTATATCAAAATGTTCAGAAAAGATAGGAGTTTAACGTCTAAAAAAATAAAAATTTCGAAAATTTTAAAGCTTTATGAATCTTGAGACACCTTAGGGAAGAGTAAAACAATCATCATCAAAGGAAGATGACCCGGAGTTCCTGTAACTGTTCTTTCATAACACAACATGAATATCGTCCCTATTATTGTCACTACGGGGTCGTACCCGGTCTTCCCGGATTATAGAATGTTGGTAAAAACCAATTTTTTTTTTTTTTTTTTTTTTCTATGAAATGTAATATTATTTTACATGGGATATATTTTTTAGATTATTCACTAAAAATAAAAAACCTTTTTCATATGAAAAATATGAATTATACAATCAAATAAACTTTTGAAATTTATCAAAAACAATTTTTTCGTATTTGCCGCATGCTAAGAGTTATCCCAAAATTTTGCTGCTTATGGCATCTTTTTATTTTGTGATAATTTCAGAGCTTTAAGCGGGTAGTTCAATTACATGTCTGCTAAAATTGTTTTTTATTTATATTATTTTATTTATTTAATAATAGATGAAGTCTTATTTTTGTTTACGTGTTATTAGTTGTAAGAAAATGATGAACTCTTTATGTTATTTTAAGGGCAAACGGATTAATCTTTCTTATTGGAGCTCCACACGATAAATTTAAAAATTAACCTCTCATACTCGAAATCACCCTTTTTTAAAAATTGGTATTTTAATTTGATCATTTGAAAATCATTTTAACTCAAAACATAAAGTCACGATTGTCAGCAAAATCTTTCCATGTGAATAGTCGCACTCTTAAGTTCAGTTCTAATTGCAGTAGCGGAGAGTGAATATTGCCGTAATTTATGTTTTTTTTTACTCATTTGTGTTTTTAAAAAATCTAGTTTTTTTCTAAGAAAATAGTCGTTTTCTTTTAAATATGACGTCATTTTCACTTACTTAAGCATTTCACCTTGTGTCTGAAACTTAATACATCTACAGAAGAAAAAAAAATATGGAAACTTTATGAGTAAAATGCGTGTTTTCAAAAGCAGTACGTCATTTTCCGTTTAAAATATTATGTCCCTAATGGGATTTTGCGCCATTAAAACCTATACAACAATTTTTATCAACAATTTTGAATTTTTATAAGATAATCACATGAATAAAGTTAAATGAACCTTATTATTTTTCTCTTCTCTGCAAAAATAAAAACTATCTCTTTACCATCATTTTAAAGAAGTTTCATGGAATGCGCACCTAAAAGTAATTTTTGTACAATTATTTGTGCTTTATGTATATTTCAAAAAATACTTTTAAAATTAAAATATAATAATGGATACTTAAAAAAAAACAGCTAGTGCGGACACATCTACAAATGAACAGCTTTCAGTTAAAAAAATTATTAGTAAATTTGGTTCAGCAGAAAAATCAGGGCAGATGACTAAAAAATATTCTTGTGTTTTAAATATACTAGGGGGCCCGGCCCCCTACGAGCTACGCTCGCCAACCCCCGTCCAGACACCGCAGGCTCTAAATGCACGCTAATTTGATCGGCTTTAAAAAGATTTCGAAAGATTGAATTATAATTTAAAAAACAGTGGCGATCTCCCTATAAACGAATTTCTATTCATTTCTCTTTGATTGGGGAATTTTAACGCCAAATCCGCTGCGGTACTACTTGATTATCCCGTCGACCAATTTCGCCAAATTATATAAATCGCCAAACCACTCGCCAAATTATACAAATTGACATAATTTTTATTTTAAATAACGAAAGAACAAATAAATTCGTTATACGTTAATAAAAATACAAATAAAACGTCGAAATAAAAATAACTTGAGGACGTAGACACGTGTAACAACATTTCAAAATAAGCTAATATAAAAGGAATTAAGTAAACAGAGTCTTTGTCTCCTGGTATTTTTTAACAAAGCGAAAAGAAAGTTCTTTTAAATGAGACATTTTAAATTAATCGTTTTTAATCTGACGTAATTTTTACCAAGCTATTCTTTCTCTTTTAAATAATCACGTGAAAGTACTTTTGTTAGCAATGAAATATTATTTGCGCTTTCCTAACAAAAAATAGTTGAACATATCCTCTCAAAATATTAAATAAATGTCTAGCGCAATTTCTAAATTTAAAATTTTTTGCAATATTATTTTGTGTTCATTTTATGTAATAACTATAATGTGACGTAAATATGACGTAATTTCTCCTAAGACTTCTAACGCATGTTAATGAATTTATTATTTTACAATATCCTTTCTCTTTTAAAATTCCCGTGTATCCTTTTTATGACGTAATTTTTAATAAGTTCCTGCGTTTTATACATAATTATTTAATTCTAATTTGAAAGTTTTTTTTCCTGTTTATAATAGTCACGTGTAAATAAATTTTTAATTTGAGGCAAACATTATTGCTTGCCCTTTTTATACAGTTGGCAACAGTTTAAATTAGTACAATTTTCTGAAATCTGTAAAAAATATCTCTAGAAATGCTGAAAATTTGAATTTAAAATAGAAATAAAACCTGAAAAAATGAGTCAAAATAAAAAAAAATTAATGCAATCTGCACTCCGGCAAATTCTAACGCATAAAATGATCTAAAAATGATTACACTGCCATGTATAGTTTTTGCTGCTATAAAACTTTTTTAGTGGAACGATTTTGTCCAACTTTAGCATTAAATATCTCTTAAAATAATTCTTCGATTTGAAAACTGTCTGCATCAGCGTGTTTATCAAACATTTCTGTATAAAACCACTGTTTTTCATATTTTTGTATGCATTATTTTTCTCAATATTAACGAAGAAAGACCTCCGGTCACAAAAAATTCAAAACCGGCGGCGGCGGCGGCGGCGGTGACAGCGGTAGTTACTTTTTTTTAGAATAGAGAGATAGATTATATAAAACTCTGAAAAATAAATTAAGCAAATTATACTAGATTAATATGAACACAATTATTCTAATTGGTAAACAAATCATATTGGATGTAAATATGATTCGTTGTTATGATTAGTTGCGTTCATATTAATCTAGTGCAATTTCGTATCCAGCGATTTCTGTAGTTCCATTACCTGTGATTTATTCTGTTGAGCTGAACCAGGTTTGAGACCAGACGCTGTAATCATCAAGGTTGGCTGGGTGAAAAAGTTCGACCAGAATCGTCCGGGATAGCTCAGATGGCAGAGCACTGGCGGCTTCAGCCAGGAGGTCCCGGGTTCGAATCCTGGTCCGGACATTTTTCGCCCAGTTGTAATTTTACATCTAATATAAGCAAATTATGTAATTTTGATAGAATTACAGTAACATGTTTTAAAGAATAGCTCTAAAATTTTATTTTATTTAGAATTTTGGTCAAAAACTTGGGGAATCTGATATTATTTTTAATCTCGAATTATTGCCAAGATCTCCTTTGATTGCTTATCTAACTCAACGAACCGAATTAATCCAAAAGAGAGTCATGAAGTTCTGTAATATAAATCGCTATTTTTCAGACAAAGAGCATGCACTGCACACTGTCTGTTACTGTTCTTCCATAAAGACACTATAATGTTTGTAAAAAATTGCGTTTTATCAGCGTGTGATTTCGATTACGTTATTTTAAAAAATAAAGCATTTTCACCTGTGAAGAATTTCAAGGCAATTGGGGTGCAAATGACGCACTTCTAAAACATATTTCAGTTTTAAGAATTACAATACGCGTATTTTTATATCTAAAATGACTCCAATTGCATCCGTTAAAGCATCCCACTTTTACGATCCCGTCTTAAAGAACATCTATAGAACGGTATGCAAATGACATCATTATCGCGGAATAATACACAAACCCAGTAGAAAGCAATGACGTCATTTAAGAATCTCGCAAAACAATCTCGGACAATATCTAATGATTTATATGACTTCATTTTTTTATTTATAATAGTTCAATATTTTATCATAAGTCATTCATTTATATTTTTCAAAATTCGAAAAATGTAATTATACACGGATTAATAAAATTGCATTCTTTTATATTTTTGATACGAATTAAGTAAATGCAGAGAAAATAAGTCACTCAAATATTCTTTAAAATACATTTTTGTAAACATAAAATTTTGTATCGTTTATAAAGTTAAATTGTAAAAAACTAAAAATCATTTAATTGATAAATAAAAACGAAATAAAGCCAAAAGTCACCGAGTTTTATACAAGTCGATATCCTTGATTTAGTTTCACGCATTTTAATTTCAATTTTTTCCCCATTTTTTATGTGAAAATGACAACAAAAGATACATCAATCTACTATTTTCCTTTTTTCAACAGAACTTTTACTTTCAACAGAAATGGAGTACTTGCCACGATTACAAAAAAAGTAATAAAAACCACAAAAAAATAATATCTTAAAATTAAATTGAGATACAGCTTTCATACAAATTGCATTTAAAAGAGCATTTTCTTCCTTATACGACGGTGCAAAAATTTTAAATGTGCGATGTTTAGAAGTTTAAAAATTTGCAGTAGAGAAAATTGCAAAACCAAAATTTCATTTCAAATTTAAAATGTTGCCATTCGAAAAATGACGTATGCGTTACGCACAGATATGTTTGTCCTTTGTAATATACAGTCAGTATCGGTTATATGATCACCCATGCGGTCCTGAAAAATATGACCTTATATGCGGTGTAAGCAGGAATTTTATTTTAGACAATAAAATATTATTAATAAGTTATTGATATTAGTACAATAATGCACAAAGAAGCTATGAACATATAATTTATAGAATAAGAGGTATAAAAAATAATTGCTTTGCACTTAAAATTTAGAACTGATGAGTATACTAAAAATAATCTTTAGTGCAGGGTTTTTTTTTTTTTTCTTTTTTACTGTAGCTGTTAAAACTACTTCTTCTTATTCACGAACAATTTTAAAATGTTCCTCTGAGCCTTTGAGATTGGTAAAAAAAAAATATCTGAATGTATTTAGTGCTTTGGGAGCTTCTGGTGTTGTCGGTTAAGCCATTTCTTCGATTCTTTTGAAGTAAAATTCGGTTTTCCTAGTTATTCAGCAATTTGAAGAGATTTTCTTTTACGACAATCCATGCATTCTGCAATCTGCCACATTTTATCCAAGTGAAAAGATCTTTCTCAACATTCTCAAATGTTGAAACATGTTCTCTCTTTCTCTTTTGGTTAATCACATCTTCCGTTTAAGAAGATTTGAACCTAAAGACGTTATTGAGTGTCGTTCTCTCTATTCCATCAGTCTTCGCGAAATGTGCTTTCGAGAATGTGAAGGATACATCTATTCAGCACGTTACACCCTAAAAAAGGGAAGGAGAAATCATGAAACTATAAGATATTTTACAATAAAAAGGGAGACAAAAGATGACCATACGACCATATATCCGATAGTAGCCATTGGAAACTGACCATATAGGCGGTGTATTTTAACACGTAATATCTATTCAGTCAGTCCGGACTCACGAAAAGTGACCTTATAAACGGGGTGACCTTATAGGCGGGTGACCATATATCCGGTACTGACTGTACATAGATAGAAGATCGTTAGGTATGAGAGCTGTTAAAAAAATTGCAGTTACAATTGGGTGCCACCTACACCTTGGTAACAGAAAAGAACATAAGACGTGTTTGTAAGCGTTCCGAGACTCATCATACCCGAACAACAGGACGTTAGGGTAGAATTTTGCTTGAAATTGAAGACGATATTACAGGAAGATGAGATTAATTCCCTAATGTGAAGAAACATCTTCGCGGAAAGTATTTGCCATTATTATAAGCATTGGTGAAGACAGCGGAGTCGATGTTGAGGGTTCTGTTTAAAAAAAGCGATTTCCTGCATGTCTTTGAAGTATGAAAAAAATGTGGGCCAAGTGCATTGGATTGAACATGAACTACATTAAAAATCACCATTAAAATTTAGACGATGTATGAGGGAATGTTGGTATAAAATATTAAGATTATCATTTACGAAATAGCCCTCGTATGTATTGCAAATACATATTCCCTATAAATATTCATCATTATATATAATTATTATTAAGATTTTTCTTTAAAAGTAAACATTGAAAAAAATAAAAACCGAAGCTTCTCTTCTTGAGTGAAGAAAAACTTCCGTCTGCAAAAACTCAAAATGCCCATGCGGAAAGCGGAGGAATAATAGAATAGAAGTTCTGTGAAATAACTGACAATAAACGACTGCTATTTATCCAGTACATTTTTCGTTTTCCAACTCTAAAAATTTCAGGATTTTGTAATCGGCGAATTTTTCTAATAAATGTTAAAAGTATAGTTTATAAGGTTTCTAAAGTTAAAGAACGCTTTTCGTAATCGTGGGTAACTCAGAAGAGGTTATTGTATGTTTTCGTTTGTGGCTAAAATATATTTTTCTAGATTAAGAAATATTTGTCGTTTTTTACAGTGTAATTGCACATGAATATCTGACAAATAAGATAACAATGTCTTCATCGACGTATACACATACACTAAAAATTTACATACTGTAAAAAAGAAAAAAAAACTAATTTTTATAGAAAAAACTGTTCTTTCAAACACAATTTAATTGACAGTTGTGTCTCAAATTAATGATTTTTAAAGATTTTTAAGATGGTTTTGAAGCATGAATTAAATAAAATTTGTTTGTACTCGTTTGCATTTAAAACAATACACTCTAAAAATAAAAATTTTGATAAAAATCTGTCTCAGTAAAGAAATGTGTTTTCTTTCTGAGTTTCATGCTTAAAGATTGTAAAAATACTTGCAGGAAGGAACCACACATATCTAAAGAAATTCTAAAAAAATGCTTTAAAACATGCCAAATTTTTCACTGCTGCAAAATTCCAGATAACTTTTTTTTCTTATCTGCATCCAATAAAATTCTCTAATAAATTCATTCGACACTTTATATACAATATTTTTCAAGCTTAAAAAATAGAAAAATATGTTTTTCATTTCAAAAGAGTTATGCGTGAAAAATAGCTTTTTTTATGAGATGCATACTAAATTTATCTTGTTTTCTTTTTAAAAATTCGAACTGTGGGTATAATATATTATAAAAGAAATAAATAAACGCATACACGCAACCTAACCGATCTAAAAAAAAAAAAACAAATAATAACAATAACTTACGTGTGACAAAGCAGAAGAAAAATACTGTTTATATTGTAGTTTATAAATTATAAAATAGTCCATATTAAATAAATGAATGAATTTCCGTTGATTATATTCACTCCAATTTTGAATCGCAATTTTTGAATTTTTTTATTCAGTACAATATTTTCTATTAAAAATTGCATTTTAATTAATTGATCATTAATTAAGTGTTGTTTTTACATAAGCTATTAAAACCCACATGTCTGGTCCGGCAAAAAAATTTCTCAACAAACAAACGGTTTATTCATATAAATATATATCATTTATATACTGGCTTATTTATGTTAATCATGGTATGGCGTGAAATTGTTGTGGTAATGTTAAATACCGAAAACGAAATGCGGGTGTCCCAAATTTATCTTTACAACTTTGATTCTCCACAAAACTTAAACGAAATTAGATGACAAAAATCTGTTTATTGTATAATGAACACCAAGTTCCAGAGCTTTATTCTCTATGTGTTAACTCTGCTATACGTTGCGTATTCTTTTGTCTTATACTTAGCCAGCCAGCGCCTTTTCTATGAAGCCTTTTTTAGTAGCGGTCTCCATAAACCTCTTATACCACGCGGGTATTTAAGGTCTCAGTGGTGAGTGAAGTCCGTATTTTTTTTGGAAACATTTCCTGTGGTGTAGCCATCACCAGTTAGGGATCTTACTGGGTCGTAGCTGAAAGCAAAAACTTCCCTTTTAGTACAAATTTAACTTTATGGGTTTTTGTTATATGCTCACAAAATCACAGTTCGCTATCTTATTTCGCTTAGTTTTCATGGAGGATCAAAGTTGTAAAGATAAATTTAGGACACCCTGTATTTTTTCTGGAAGCCTCGGCAAACTTCGGTATAATAATCATAAATTCCTACGAGAACTTAGCAGTGTCAGATCACAAATTAAACTCTGGATTTTGTCATTTAACTGCATATAACAAGCACGATGACGTGAAAGCGATAAACAGTCCCCTTAAACGGGAAAATGAATTCTACGGGGTATCTCCCTAAAAGATGGCCACAAAATTTTAGTTTTAGAAATAAATAGAGGAAAAAATAAACAAATCAATTGTATGTCATACCCATCTATCTGTATTATAAAGGACAAACGTGTCGGTGCGTCACGTTGACTTCATTTTAAAAGGTGGTAGCAGAAGACGATTAAATTTAACTTTTGCGGCATTTTTTAAAAATTTCTAAATATCGCACATTTTAAATTTCTACAAAATCTAACAGGGCAGGAAATGTATTTTCAAATGAAATTTATTTGAAAACTGTATCGATATTTTTTAGAAAACTGTATCGCCATTTACTCACTTTTAATTGATTTTAAAATAATTTCCAAGCGTGATTTTATTTTAGCGATCTCTTTTGCATGCAGACGATTACCAAAGATAAATCCGTATGCACTAAAATTAATATAAATAGCTCTGCATATGTTTCCAACTAATATTCCATAACGAAATTAAAACATTCATCAATCAATAAATAAAACTTAAATTTAAGTCATGTAATCAAACTATGCACTTACCCCACTGAAATGATCAGAATCAGAAAGGATGATTTTAAATAGTGATCTTTAGTTATTTATTCTGATGTTAACTCCTGGCATGAGGTCAATATAAAACTATCGCTTTTATAAATCAATCAATATTACTCTACAAAATCATTGGTGTGAGGCTTTTACTAAAGTCTTTGAGATTATTTGCTGATTCGTCGTTTCATTATTTTTAATAACTACAATTTTCAACTAAATAATGTGTTTTAAAGGGTTTTAGGATTTAGACACATTATTACGATTTTTTTTGTACTTCGAGAAAACGAATAAATAAAGCGTGTCCACGATATTGAACGTACGAGGCTTATTGTTAAATTTTTTGATTCAGTATTTATTCGAATTTTCCATATCTAAACAAAAAGGTGTAGTATATCTAGAAAATAATAAAAATTATAATACAAACAATAGATTTGCTGCAAGTTCCAAAATATTAACATAGGAACTTTACATGCTACAGAAACTTACCATACTAGGTTTTCTCGAATTGTACCGAAGAAACAATATCACATATTTTAATGAAATATTATTCCAAAGTAACTCTCATAATGAAAAAGTAGCTCAAATATGTAATATAAACTTTAAAAAGTTCACCGTTTTACTTAAAAGGCGACTAAAATAATATAAGAGGTGTTACAATTTAAAAATATACATTTTATTTAAAAACATATCTTAAATCAGAGAATATTGTAATAACTAATTGCTGTTTATTTATACGAGGTAGGATTCAAAAGTTCCCGGACTGACTCTATAACTGTACAAATATTGCCAATCACATTGCTGAAACACATCCGCCTTCGAAATAAGATCCTTGCGCAACAACACATTTTTGCCATCGGCCGTAAAGGTCATCGAAGCACTTCGTGAATCCATTTTTAGCCATGTCCTTTAATTCAGCCTGCAATGCACTTTTAACTTCATCTCAAGATTGAAATCGACGACCCTGCAAGAGATCAGGGGAGTAAGCAAGATGTGGCAAAACAGCTGTTTTCGTCGGAGACGAGAAATGGTGTTTTTTATACGACCGCAATCAAAGACAGCATCGGCAACGTGGCAATCATCACAACACCACGGAAGCAGAAATTCCGCCAAGATCGCTCTAAAGGAAAGGTCATGCTAGAGGTATTCTTCGATATCCAGGACATTGTGCATCTGGAATTTATACCTGAAGGATGCACTGTCAACAAAGAACTCTATGTAGACATCCTGCGTCGTTTGCGTGAGTAGGTCCGGAATAAGAGGCCAAAATTGTGGGCTGAGCTGTCATGTGTGCTTTTGCATGACAATGTTCCTCCACACCGATCCCTAGTCGTCGCTGACTTTCCTGCGAAAACGAAAACAACTGTTTTGCTACATCCTCCTTACACCTCTGATCTCTCCCCTGCGACTTCAAACTGTTTCTTGAACTGGCACGTCGATTGCAGGGCCGTCGATTTCCATCTTCAGATGAAGTTAAAAGTGCATCGTAGGATGAATTAAAGGACATGGCTAAAAATGGATTCCAGAAGTGCTTCGATGACCTTTACAGCCAATGGCAAAAGTGTGTTGTTGCGCAAGATCTTATTTCGAAGGCGGGTGTGTAACAGCAATGTAATTGGTAATATTTTCACAGTTATAGAGTCAGTCCGGGAACTTTTGAATCCTACCTCGTACAAATAGATCCCTTCGTTTTGAAAACGAGAGAGCCAATAATTACATAGGAATGCGAAATTGAAGTTTTTGAAAAATACAAGAGAAGTTTTTGCTGATTTTTATGTTATTTGGTGGGCTGATTTCGAAAATGACCTCCATTTTCCCCCATCACATCAGAATTTTTTGTAACATCGATATCGATATTTTTGCTAAAATCCTCTTTGGAAAGGAATTCTCTCGGACAATTTCGCATGCACTCTCTGGCAACAGTGATTTTATCCATGTAAATCTATGTAAAATAAATCGAGTCCCGGTAAGGCAAATTGATTTTTCAGTAATCGATTATTTTCTTATAGGTTTAAACGGTTTAAAATAACAGTGTCTATCGGAAAGTTGTGTCGTGTTGGGAAAACCACTTCGTACCGGAAAATTCTATCATTTAATTATTAGATACTGATTCCGATATCTAATGTCTAATAATTACCTGGCAGAATTTACCGGTACGAATTAATATTTCCAACACGACACGAATTTCCAACCGACCGAATATTTTTCAAGAAAATGTGACGTGATAGACTTTTTTCATTATTTGTTTTTTAATTAGCACCAAAAAATACACAAAGTTCAGCCATCAATACCCTTGTATTTTTTTCATCGCAGGCCTGTGTTATTAGAGTTGAAAGATACTGTTATTTAAATAAAATGTATATTTTTAAGTTGTAATATATCTTATTCTTATTTTAGTTGCCCTTTAAGTAAAACAGTGAACTATTTAAAATTCACGTTGTATATTTTATGTTTAAATCAAAATGAAATATTGCGTTTCGTCTTATGATTTTATTTGAAAAAGTAGTTTTTCTTTTTATTTATTTATTTATTTATTTATTTTTTACGTATTCTAACAGGTGAAAACTGCCTGCAGTTGTAAAGAAAATATTTTCAAAGATTTAAAGTTAAAATTGGAATATTAAATACAATTATAAAATTTTTATTATCTTTTTTAAAAAAATGAGGTTTCTTGAGGTTTTTTCTGCTTTTGGTTAAAAAAAGGAAGAAAATAATGAAAAGGGTTTTTTAGAAAAATTTTGTTTAAAGTTTCTAGATGGAATAATCTTACTTTTCAGAAGAGTAATCCTATGTTAATATCACTCGAGTATTTAATAATAATATACGTTTATTTTGCATTCAAAGCACAATGCTGTAAGCATAAGGATTATTATTTAATTTATGCATACAAAATAGCCATCCTTTAAAGATAGGATGATAAACGTATATGGGTATAAGGAAAATTCTTTAAGTTTTTAAATAAAAATAACAAAAAAATTTCTAAGAAGATTACCTCAAGGGATTAGAAAATTTTCGGAATTCAACATAAGAATTAAAGTACAATGTATTTATAGTAAAAAAAATCATTTTACTTTCTCTCAAAAAGAAAAAAAAACCCGCTTATACACATCGCAATTTTATCTCAGATTTTAAGACTTTTTTTTTTTTTTTTTTTTTTTTTTTTTAACCACTATTTGTTATTTTATTGATTGCAGTTTTAAACTGTAAAGCACTGTGATATAAATGTTCTAAAGTTACAATTACATATGCTTTGAAAGTAACAGTACTGGTATATTTCTCGTTTAATTGAAACTAATCGTATATATTTTTATTATTATATTTTTTGTTGACGTTTTAAAAAAATCACACACTGACAATACGAAGCTTAAACGGCGAAGATGTCAGTATTTAATATGCTTGGGATTTAAAATGGAATGCTGATATAACTGTGTAAACTTAAAAGTTTTTTTTTTTTTTTTTTTTTTTTTTTTTTTTTTTGATTTGGTAAACTGTAAAGGACTGTCATATGAATGGTCTAAAGTTACTATTACATATGCGTTGAATGTAACACTACTGAAATATTTTTCGTTTAAATAAGATTAATCGTGTATATTTTTATTATTATATTTTTATGGACGTTTTAAAAGACATATCACACAAACAATACGAAACTTAAGTGGCGAAGATGCCAGTATTCAATATACTTGGAGTTTGAAATCGAAATTTATGAGCAACTTTCAAAATTTTAAGCAAACATATATATGTTTTAAAGACATTTAGGTAATTTTATTTGAAATACATACTAAATCAAAATACTTTGTGAAGAGGGTTTAGAAAGTTTTCGAAACTTAACTAAAGAATTAAAATACTGTGTATTTATAGTGAAAAAAAGTAATTATTTTTTTCTCAAAAACCTCTCATATCCATTGCAATTTTATCTAAGATTTGAAGATTTTGTTTTAACATTATTAATTATTTTATTGATTGCAGCTTTAAACTGTAAATGACTGTAACATCAGTGTTCTAACGTTACAATTACGCATGCGTGGAAAATAACATTACTGATATATTTCTAGTTTAATTAAGATTAATCATACATATTTTTATTATTATACAGGTTGTGCATATAGACTATACCATCTTTACAGAACTATTTAAAGAAAGCAGAAAAAAGTACAACCTTTTTGTTAATCGGAAATCTAAATTAACAGTTGAAAGTTTAAATTCAACACAGTTATAAGTATTTAATGTGAGCTCCACCATAAACACAAACGATATCGAGTCAGTCCGATAACTCGTACCACACATTTTTTTTCAGCATGTCCGGTGTGACTAATTGACTGAATACAGTTATGCGTGCCCTAAGTTCGTCAAAGTCAATTGGTAGTTGTGGAACAAACACATGATCATTAATAAGAACCCACAAAAAAAAAAAAAAAAAAAAAAAAAGCAATTTAACAAATTACAACGACCATTTCGAAAATGATTTTTTCAAAGACTAAAATTTAAGACATAAAAAATCGCACGGAGTTGATCATACATTACGTACGCCAAGGATTAAACATTAATAGTGTTATTACACGTAAAAATTCCAAGCGACAGAAATCGCCTGCGACTCGTACGTATTATCCACCTGAAACTTACGGATTGTCCTAGCATTTCATTGGCTCTTCGGGAAAAGGCTTGTCCATCACCAAGAAATCTGACGACACATTTTAAATGAAATTTCATTCTTAAGCTTCTAAACATCCGACAATATTACTTTTTACACCGTCGGATAAAGCAAAAAATGTTCTTTTAAATGCAATTTGTTAGAAAGCAGTATCTCAATTTGTTTCTGAGTTATTATTTTTTTTGTAGTTTTTATTATTTTTTTGTCATAGTGCAACAGAAGGTATCTATCGCTGTTGAAAGTAAAGGGAAATACAGATTACTGTGTAGACCAATCAGAAAGCGAATAAAATGCGGATTAAACCAATAAAAACCTTGAGATATGCTTTTGATTTCCTACCCTGACAGAGAACAATAACCATTTTTCTAAATGGTTAAAAAAAAAAATCACAAGGAGTAATGTCAGGGCTGCGAGAAATCCATTAATGAAGAGCAGGGTTCCAGCGTACTCGGCGAACAATCCACCTGTGCGGCATAGTCGTAAACATTCAACTGTAATTTTTTATTTCCAAAGAACAACAAGGTTGTGCATTTTGTTGTTTAATAGCCTTATAAAGTTAGAATATTCACTTAGGTACACCTTGATGCGTTCCCTAAGTTCATCAACGTCAGCTGGTAGTTGTAGAACAAACACCTGATGTTTGATGAGACCCCACAAAAAAAAAAGAAAAAATCACAAGGACTAATGTCAGGGCTGCGAGGAATCCATTGATGAAGAGCAGGGTCCTAGGGTGCTCGGCGACCAATCCACCTGTGCGGCATCGTCGTAAACTTTCATCTGTTATTTTTGATTTCCGAAGAGCAACAAGGTTGCACTTTTTTTTTCGTTTAATAGACCTACAAAGTTAGGATATTCACTTATGTACCCCTTAAATTTTTCATTGACGTTCACAAAAAAATCATACACAAACAAAAACCAAATTTAAATATCGAAGATGGCAGTATTTAATATGCTTGGAATTAAAAATCAAAATTTATGAGCAAGTTTCAAACCATAAGCAAACATATTTATACTAGTATTAAAAAATGCTCTGACGAGCACCAAAAAAGGCTAATATGTTTAAATATGAAAAAGGGTTTGACAAGTGCTTCTAATAGAGCATGCAAAAGGACAAGGGGTCCCTTCTTGGCTGCAGCTCACTGTCAATGCCAACTTTGAAAAAATCATATTTGCGCTTTTTCCATATAAAATAAATTCGCGGTACTCTAGTAAAACTTTCCGTCGCGCTTTACATGTTCACTGCACTGTTGTACTGCGCATGCGTCTGCAATGCAGCTTTGTACAGTGCACTGTGTACCATTATTTCTCTATAAATTGTACTACACTGTACATTCCTATTATGCTTTTGATTTTTGAACCTCAGCGCACATTCACACTGTGCTTTTGTACTTCCGTATTAAAGGTGTATGCGTCTAATGTTCGTTTATAATTTACATGCATTGCTGTACTGCATAGTACATTGTACAGTCACAGCCACTTGCTTTTAATTTCAACAATCAATGAATTAATAAATATAATGTTATGCGTGCACATGTAGAATTGTTCCTGTGCAGAGTGCTGCAACAGTCTGCACTGCACTACAAATCAGTTTTCTGTACAGTTCTACATTGCGGGCGTGCTTGGTGGCCCTACATGAGTGTGATACGCTGTAGGAACTAAGGTTTTTGGTACTATGTCGCCTTACATTCATGTTTAATCAGGCTGCGTCTTTACTGGTTGTGTCTTTACACTACACATTTTTATCGTAACTGTGGCTGATTTTTTTTATATGAAAAAAGCACAAATATGATTTTTTCAAAGTTGGCATTGACAGTGAGCTGCAGCCAAGAAGGGACCCCTTGTCCTTTTGCATGCTCTATTAGAAGCACTTGTCAAACCCTTTTTCATATTTAAACATATTAGCCTTTTTTGGTGCTCGTCAGAGCATTTTTTAATACTAGTCATTTAAATTTTTTGATAATTATATATTGAATATAAATAAACTTGAGTTGCTTTAAATATTCCCAATACCTTTTTTTCTTATTTCGCACAATAATGCACTATTTAACCAAGTTATGCACATTGTTTTAAGAGGTTTCAGATTTTTTAATCAAATTCACGTTATTTTTATTCGTAATTTAATTTACTTGGGCTCCCTTAAATATAACTAATATAATTCCTTAAACTGATGTTAGTTTTTGTTGCATTAAAATATCTTAGTTTGTTGATTCTCTCTAAACAAGTAAACCCTATTAGTTTACAATGGAAGTCTATAGGAATTTGGCGATATATCACCAAGTTGGTGACAAACTTAGCGGTATTTTGCGACAGAACAGGGTCCCGTATATGGTAACCCTTCTTATAGGTATGGTGATGCATTAAATGCTGTTCTATAACCAATGAGATGCGTTTCATTCGAGCATTGCCATTAAACAATTAACAAATAATCGCGATTTCTGTGACACATACGATAGCTTAACATATATTGTAGATTATCGTGGAAATCGAAGGTTTAGGCCACATCGTATTGTTTAGTTAGACCGGTTATACTAACATCGTTCTCATGTTTTGCTACAATTTCTTTTATTGAACAGTAATTCGCTTAAGCTTCTTACTACTGCTATCACTAAGCACTTTTTCATTCTTAGAAGCCATAATGAGAGCTAAAATTAGCGCAAACCTGAGTAAAAGTAAAACAAGTTAATTTTTTTACAGTAATAAAGGTACACAAAGCACTCTGATATGCACACCTTACTCAAAACTTGACTAATAACAAGAGTTATGTGAGGGTTGCCAACTGAACTATTCGGCAGCCTTGGTCGGGAACCGAGATATTGCACGCCAACCGAGTCAAATTTTGATCACCGAAGTTGGACATAAACCGAACTGGTTATAAACAGAAGCGGTCGTGAACCGAGGTTCCTCTTATATTTTGACCTATAAGTTTGCAAATATGGAATTATTTATATATTCAATGGCGATGATCATTAGGCATCTTGGCGATTTTGGCGATGAAACTCATCGATTTCAAAGTAACGTTACGAAGTGTACTTGAACCGCCACAGATGTCATATACGCTTCACGTTGACGCGATTTTTTTCTGACGCCAATGTCATATACGCACCGGGGTACTTAACTGGCGCCAAAGTTTTCTTATTTTGCTTGATATGGTAACCCGAATGTTGTTGTTTATTTATTAATAAATTGTTTATTTACTTTTATTTTCTTTTTTAAAATTATATAAATTGTTTTGTTCTATTGTTATTAATTAAACTTTTTAAATTTTATTGTTAATCCCTTTTTAAAAATATATATGAAACTGGTATTCGAAAACGAGGTTTTCGCCAAATTAGCGTCAGAAAAAATATCGCGCCAACGTGGTGCGTATATGACATCTGTACCATACTTGGTACAACTTGATTATCCTATCGATAAAAAAATTATCGCCAAACTATAAGATTAAATGACAATAATGGATGGTAGTAAATGTTACATTCATTTGACATTTAATACGATACACATGTTTGTTACGTCATCAAGTGATTTTTAATTCAAGTTTTGGCAAAGGTGTCATATACGCCGCATATTGGCGCGTTTTTTTTTTACGCCAATGTCATATACGCACCGGGTACTTAACTGGCGTCAGAGTGTCGTTATTTTGCTTGATATGGTAAGCCGGATACAGATGATATATTAAGGAGATTGGCACAGATGTCATATACGCCCCATATTGGCGCAATTTGTTTCTGACGCCAATGTCATATACGCACCGGGTACTTAACTAGCGTCAGAGTGTCGTTATTTTGCTTGATATGGTAACCCGGATACAGATGATATATTAAGGAGGTTGGAACAGATGTCATATACGCCCCATATTGGCGCAATTTGTTTCTGACGCCAATGTCATATACGCAACAGGTACTTAACTGACGCCAAAGTATCGTTATTTTGCTTGATATGGTAACCCGGATATTGTTGTTTATGCTGTTGATGTTTTCGAAAATTGGCGTCAGAAAAAAATCGCGCCAATATTGAGCGTATATGACATCTGTGCCCAAGTTTTTATTAGTATTTTTATTAATGTTTTACTAATTTATTTATTCTTCCGTTATTTAAAATAAAAATTATGTCAGTTTGTATCATTTGGCGAATAGTTTGGCGAAATTGGTCGACGGGATAATCAAGTAGTACCATATATTTTTGCGGTACATTTACGACAATATCTCAAGCAAAAGTACCTAAAGTTAAACGAAACCCTAATTATTTAAGGCACAGATGTCATATAATACAACGGACGGGTTTGGTGCGTTTTTTTTTTTTTTTTTTTTTTTTTTTTTTTTTTTTCTGACGCAAATTTGACGAAAACCTCGTTTTCGAATAGCAGTTACATATCTATTTTTAAATTACTTTCTATTATTTTAAAAAGGAAATAACAATAAATAATGAAAAGTTTAATTATTAATAACTATAGAACAAAACAATTTATATAATTTTAAAAAATAAAATGAAAGTAAATAAAAAAAATAATTGATAAATAAACAACAATAGCTCAGTTACCGTATCAGGCAAAATAACGCCATTATCGCGCCAGTTATGTACTCTGGTGCGTATATGACATCTCTTCCTTATTAAAAATAGATGGAATGGTATTTTTTAAGGTATGCTTAGTATGTGAAGTATTTATATTACTGCATAGCTGTCGCTTGTGTAAGTGAGGATGTTATGATGATAATTAAAATAAACCTTACATTTAGCTCCTGAACAGAAGCTTGGGATTTACCCTGTTTTTCTTTTTCCTATCAACTCGTTTGTGCTCCAATGTGTCTATTACTCCAGTTCAAAATATTAATCAAGAAAGTTTATATATATATTTATGACAATTATGCATTATCTGCTTAGGTTGACGTCGATTTCACAAATACAAAAATCTGTCAGTTGAATTTCAATTTTTATTGACTTATAAAAACAAAAGTACACGTGTTATCCTTTTTTTAAAATTATTGTACTGCTTTTTAGGGAGTGGCAACACGAAATAAATTATTGAATTAGAAAATTAGAAAATGAAAAGGAGAGATTTCTATAATTTTATGGGGACATTATAAAAGACAATTTCGATTTTCTCATCGACCGTCAAACATACAAAGATGAAAAAAAAACCTATTCTAAGTTTTAACAAGAGGATCAAAATAAAATAAAAACGAAGTTAATCCACCCACTGGAACGTTAGCTACACTTTGTTGAATTTTGTGTCTTCATTTTTTCGTTTAAGATTAAATAAAAAACTACTGAAAGCTACAGTAATTTTTTAAATGCTATCAGTTTATTCGTCTCGTCGAGTTCTATCTTTCAAAAGAAAAATCATTGTCGTATGTCAACTGGTTCGCCAGAAATTTAAGAAAGTCGTTTGCATTTTCTATTTCTTAATCATATTATAGCTTAACGCTGCCGCGTTTGCTATGATTTTAAATAAATTTAAATAAACTTATTTAATACTCTAGTTTAGATACATAAAAATACTCCAAATATAATAATAAATGTAGATGTTTGTACGTCTCTATGCTGCGTTTTAAAGAGGGCTATGCGCCCAGCAAAATTTGGCAGAAAGGTACAAGAATTTCTGATTTTTAGAACCTAGCAACCAGATTTGGGACATTTGATTATATTTTTTTTGCTTAATATTTTTATGCAATTTTTAGTGTTTTATCGTGTTATTAGGTGATTTTATAAATTGGGCAAAAATAATTCGGTTTTATTCTTTTAGCACAGCATAGTAAATTGTATCCTATTTACAATAAAGTTCATTGGGAATTAGTAAATGAATTCATCGCAAATTTTTAAGAGAATATTTGCGTTCTGCTGCGTTTTTTTTTTTTTTTTTTACATTTGTAAAAGGAATCCATTTTTCAAAATTTCAATCCAATGCAGCAAATTTTGCTCTCTGCGATTTTTTTAAATTTTTTCGACTTTTTTTATGTACATTTCTGCCTTTATTGTGTGTGTGTGTGTTTCGCGACGATTTCTTTTCACGTTTTTGAAAAGAATCTGTTTTTAATCATGTTACTAATATTTGTAATCTTTGTGCAATAGAATTTTAGAATTTTTAGCTGTATATATGTTTTATATCGTCGTTTCACAACGATTTTTTTAAATATTTTTTTTCGCAAAACATTGCGGTACATTTTGCTACTTCAATGATTAAATTCAAGTTCGAAGTAGGCTAAATAGATTGCAAATTCTGCAAATAATCGCAAAAACAATAAAAGTTTAACATATTACAGGACAAGATTTATTTGTGTCTATTTAAAAAAATGTTCTGAAAGTTATAAGATAGGATTTAAAATCATAATTTATCAACACCTTTTTTTTATATACATTTACTATTCAGCAAATAAATCAGTTTAAAGCCTTCGTGATAGAGGAAAAAATAATATAAATTTCTAACCGGATGAAATATGCGAAAACATTAAAGATAGTTGTGAAAAATTTTTGCTGCTTTAGTATTATATTTTTCAAAAAAATATTGTTTTACACGACAAAATATATTTTAAAATATTATTATTTATGATAATAAAATACGTAAACCATAAAAATATATCTCACACAGTATTATTAATATTCAATAAGAGTGCTGTAATAAAAAGTATAAATAATATTTCCTTTTCTGTTAATTTCTCAAAACATGCATTACAGGATTGTACGTTAAATCATATACTTTCACAAAATTCTCATGTCATTTTTATGTATACATAAACAAGGGGATAAACCCGGACTTCCTGGGTTACAGAGTATTGGTGAAAATCATCATATACACTGTAAAAAAAAAAAATATATATATATCTGTAATTCTACAGATGTAAATTTACAGATATCTGTATGCTTACTAAAATTTTATCTGTACACTGTACAAAAAAAGATGTAAATCTACAAAACTAGTTTTTGTAAAGCTACAGAAATCTGTAGCTTTACAAAACAATCTACTAAAATTGCAGTAATCTTACTAAAATTTAATCTGTAACCCGGGTGGCAGTTTCACAAGTTCTAGGCATTTCAGATTTCTAAAAAAATCTTAGTACCCTTACAAAGTTTTTGATTTACCGTACAAAAGTTTATCTGTTACATGAATTTTATACATGCTTCCTTTACTTAAAATATACTACGCATCCCAGTTTCCTAGAAAATTTTTTGTAACTTTACAAATTTATTTTTTTCAGTGAGTGCGTGTGTCATAATGAAATTCATACTTCTAAAACAAAACTTTGTAGAGATATGACACACGCACTCATTGACTCTCGATGGATGAAAATACTGCATAATTTCAATAATCCGGCATCATCGGGACTGAGACTATGCCGGATTTTTGAAGGAATATCCAAAATTGTAACTAGGAATATCAAAAGTAGTTCTATATTCTTAATGGTGCTTTTAGCTATAATTTTATTCATTATTAAGGGATAATTATGTAAGAAAGAGAGAAAAATAAACATAGAAAAAACACTTATTTTAATTGATATTTTCTATGTTACAAAAAAAAAAAAAAAAAAAAAAAAACTATTAAAGAATGAACTTATTTCTTCTCTTGTAATTTCAGAAACATTGATGCCACCTTTGTTTACTTCAATTTTTTTGGTCGTTCTTTAAAAAGTTTATTTTTATTTTATACAAATGAATGCATATATTAATTCTCCAATCAAATGTATGCTTTTTTCTGGTGACACCTCATCTTCTTCCGGCTGTTCGTACCCGTCTTCTACGCAGATACTAGTATTATCGGCGGTTCTATTTAGCACAGCGTCAGTGATCTCGCTGTCCGTTAAACTGTTTGTTGTTGGTGAGTTTTCGTCAATGCTTAGTCAATCATCTATATCCCTATTTTCGACATGTAATGCATTTTTAGATTTTCCGTGTTCAATTAGCTCATAAATTGTGGTTTTTTTTACGGCAAATTTGAAAGCCTGAAAGTTTTTACTGATCACTGATGTCGCCGTTGCCGAAAATTCCTTCCGGCTATTGTGCCATTCATTCGCCAAAGTTGTCCCCAATGTTGTTCCCGTTGCTAAGCAACAGTAGACGTCCCAGAAAATTTATTCAGAAAATAATGGCCTCTGACAAATGAAAAAAAAAAAATAATAAAATATTCTTTTTTTACATTTTTACTTTCGATCTTGAAGTTTTTAATTCATAAAGAATTGCTATTCTTCTTCTCTCATAACTTGAAAGTGTAAAAGAAAAAGGAAAGGAAAAGATAGTTTTCATGCCGGATTTTTGAAGTTGCCGAACTTCTGAATGCCGGATTTTGAAGTCATACTGTACTTAAAGGAGGAAAAGAGGAAAGAAAAAAAAAGGGAAAAGGAGGGAATTGGCTTATCTTGAAGCAAGATAAATAGAGAAACGAAAGACTTTCAGTTAGCAAACTGGGGATGTTCCAGGAAGGAACGAAAATGTTATTGTCGTGAACTTTTAAATATATTTTCTAAATGTGGCGCAAAACACATGTTTTTTGCATTTCAGAACGATTTTTTTTAATAATTTTTTTGCAAAACATTGTGGTACATTTTGCTACTTCGATGATTAAATTCAAGTTCGAAGTAGGCTAATCGCAAAAACAATAAAAGATTAACATATTACAGGTGAAGATTTATTTGTGTCTATTTAAAAAAAGGTTCTGAAAGTTATAAGATAGGATTTAAAATCATAATTTATCAACACACATTTTTAAGATACATTTTCTATTCAGCAAATAAATCAGTTTAAAGCCTCTGTGGTAAAGGAAGAAATAATATAAATTTCTCACCGGATAAATTAACCGAAAACATTAAAGATACTTTTGCAAAATTTCTGCTGCTTCTGTATTATATTTTTCAAAAAAATATTGTTTTACATGACAAAATTTTTAAAATATTATTATTTATGTTAATAAAATACGTAAACCATAAAAATATATCTCACACAGTATTATTAATATTCAATAAGAGTGCTGTAATAAAAAATATAAATAATATTTCCTTTTCTGGGTAAGATAGAGAAGAAAAGAAAAGATAGTTTTCATGCCGGATTTTCGAAGTTGCCGAACTTCTGAATGCCGGATTTTGAAGTCATACTGTACTTAAAGAGGGAAAAGAGGAAAGAAAAAAAAAGGGAAAAGGAGGGAATCGGCTTATCGTGAAGCAAGATAAATAGAGAAACGGAAGACTTCCAGTTAGCAACTGAGGATGTTCCAGGAAGGAACGAAAATTTTATTGTGGTGAATTTTTAAATATATTTTCTAAATGTGGCGTATAACACATGTTTTTAAATGTTACGTCAAATAGGGGAGACTAGGGAGGGTCGACCCACTTTTTACAGAATGATTTTATATTTTTTAAATATTGAACGCAGAATAAAGTTTTATATATCATTTTATTCGTTATACAATCAGTTTTCAAAATAAAACTGCTACGTTAGAAATTTGAAAAATGATTGATTTTAATCATGAAAAAATAATGGGTCAAGGCTCCCCACATATGGGAGGCTTGACCCACTTTGTTTTATATTGCAATATTTGTGAAGAGAAATAAAATCAGTTTTAAAAAAATAACTTTATGTTGCATGCTTTAATTATAATAAAAAAGATTTTTTTTTTAAATATGACGTTTAAATAAAGCTGTTGAGCCGCAATCGCTAGTCAGAGGAGAAACATTTTGTCTTAAACAGGATTTTGTCTGAGCAAGTATAACTGTACAGCAGGGAAAACGAAATTTTAACATTTAAAGCAGTATTATGTTAGATATAGGTTCCGTTTTCATTGTGTTTCATGTTATTATGTCCGGATTTAGGAGCCACTGCCCCTTTTTTTTTTTTTTTTTTTTTTTTTGTCTTCTTGTCCTATTTTTTGTGATACTCGACCTGACAACTCTGGTTGTCACATAGTTTGACTTCATCTCACTGTATTCACCCTGGTGAAATTTATCTACATACCTTCCGAGTTTGCAGCCGCATGAACAATTAACTTATCATTAACATGATTTAAATCTTTAAGGGGCAAAGTACTTTCAGTACTAAAATGTTCAAATAAATGTCTGGGACCGGAATTTACGAACAAATTTTTTTGGAAATAAGAAAAAGGCTATATTTCACTTACATATTAAATGGAAAAGATTTTAGAAGAATTCTGATGTCATCGTGACGTTTCGGAATTAAAATTAAGTGGTTTTATTAATATACCACTGCCCCTGAAAGAGTTAAGATTGCTGCTTTCATCCTTTCTAGTCTTTCCCACTGCTTCTACTTACCTATTGTAAGCAATATTTAAATTGAAAAAAGTTTCTATTAACTTTCCCATTTTATAGCAATTTTTCACATCTTTCTGTAGTTAGTTTTAAACATTTTCTTTTCCATCACACCATTTTACTGTAGCTTTACAGATTAAGTTTACATTATTGTATATGTATAACCATTATCTTTTCATTATGCACAGTATATAATAAAAAGATTTCCAAACCACTTAAATAAGGGAGCCTTGAGCATCTGGTCAACCCTCCCTCCCATTGACTGGGTCAAGCCTCCCTACACAGACCTTTTCTAAAGTATAGCACATTGTTATGTTAAGCCTAACTTACTGTACATTATTTATGCCTGGAATGAAAGCTCGATATATCTGCATTACTTTAAACCTAATAACTTAAATTTCTATGACATAATTTATCTGAAAAAAGCTTACAAAATATTTTTTAAAACACAACTTTTAGGTTGAAAACGTCTCACAATTGATTTTTTTCACACCTATTTCGATTATCTCTATGAAACGAAGACTGTTGTTTCAGCATTCCGGTAGTTTTGGTTAACACCTATTGATAAAACTCTGAAATTCTTTTCAATATTCGAAAATTGATGGGTGGGTCAAGCCTCCCGTATACTCAACCGTTCCTAGTCTCCCCTACATTTTATGGAAACAGACCGGTATATATTACGGTGATTAAAATTGTCTTTAAAGTATGAAATAAAGTCTGAATTGGTATATAAACAATAAATTAAATTTAATCTCTTGCTGTTGCAACCGTGAAAATGACGTAAGCGTTACGCACGGACACGCTTGTCCTTTATAATATAGATATGCCTTTATATTTTAATGAAAGTTTATTGGATGGAATAAAAAGGATATTATGTGACAACAATGCAATTATTAAAGGAATTAAGGATGTGGTGTGTTTACTATGTTTACTGTAAATCTAATAATGTACTAAAATACAGGGTGATCATATTAAAGTTGTACATGTTAGAAAGTCTCTAGATGTTAAATTATTTGGAATATCATAAGATTTTACTGTTCTACCAATTTATTACAGTCATTATATATGATTAAAATATACTAAAGTATAGTAATTCAAAATACACCAAAAAAATAGTGTAGACGTCAAAAAGTTTTAAAAAACATGTACTCTAAAACATAAATAAAATATCCGTACAAATGTAAAATGATTCAAAATATTTTCACCTCTCTTTCAGAGGCATCTACAGTTAAGGTATTTTTTCGTCTAATTTCTATCCAGACATTACCATCGAAATTTTCCCTGTCACTTTTCTCTATTTTTTAACACTTGTCGCCATCTATTGTCAATTGTGACATGAAGCATATTATTACGTATTTTAGATTTCGCTGACATTATTTCAATGACTTCTCTTAATGCGTAATTTAAATTATTGTAGTCAGCTAATTTTACTCTAATTTGCACTGCTAGTTTTATGTTTTTGAGTATGTGTATTTTAATCTTTTTGACATTTACACTGTTTTTTAGCGTATTTTGAATTACTGTAGCTTAGTATATTTTAATGCTATATAATGACTGTAACAAATTGGTAGAACAGTTGAAACGTATGATTAATATATGACAGTATAAAATAACATTTATAAAATTGTATGGAATATTTTAACCCTTAAATGCCTGACTTTTCAAAAATCATTGTATTAATGTTTTTCGGCTTTCGTTTTTTAAATAAATCATGGGAAAAATACTTAAAAAAATCATATTTTGTTTTAAGTATGGTTTACGGCTAAAAAACAGTTTGTTACTAATCGGCAATACTGGTCTTTAATTGAAAAAATAATTTTCCTTGATAAAATTCTATAATATTAAACAAACAAGAATTTTAGGAACTATAATAAGAAATCAATTTTACTTGCTCACTGCAGAACAAAATAGGGTATTTCGCAAGCTTCCAAACAAAACAAAGAGAACAAGTAGCAACAATTGAAAAAATAAATCTGTCTTTATTCTTAAACAGCACAAGTGTTGCCATCTACATGTTGAAAATCGATTTAATAATATTTTCAGAATGTATTTTATTGGAACATTAGATATTATAGCTTAAATATTATTCTAATTGTATTTTAGAGCCTAAATTGGGTATGTTGCCGAAAAGCAACACCCGGCATTTAAGGGTTAAAAAGATTTGATATTTACAGTGTAGAGTTACAGTTCTAGAGTATGTGGTAACGAGCTATGCAATAAAAATGATTAGTTTGAAATTTTACCGATAGCTTACGCTTAAATGTTAGAGATGTTTTATTGGCAAATATTAACAAAAATAACATTTACAATGAAAACCAATGGACGCTGTCACATGGTTTTTCACGATTTCCGAAAATTTGATTTTATGATTTTGCGAGTTTTGAAACTCACGTCCTCATATCATACATAATGCAAAGCTTGTTATCACGATAATTTATAAAATACCGAAGCAATTTGAACCAAATTCGGATTCTGAATTGATCTTGTAAAGACGTTGGATGAGTTCATTAATGAAGAAGATTCTGTTATTCGTCCGGAAATAACGACTCACTGTAGAAAAAAAACAAAAAAAAAAAAAAACACTGTAAATTTGCCAGCACAAACTCGATCACAGTGAATGTGATGTATCTTTCTTTGGTTTCCTGGCTATATAAACATGAAAAATACAGTAGTTGCGTAAGATTAACAGCACAATGTGCTGGCAATTTTTTCAACTATGGACGCCAACTACTGTATTTTTCATGTTTATATAGTCAGAAAACCAAAGAAAGATACAGCACATTTACTGTGATCGAGTTTGTGCGCGAGATGAACAGTACTTTGTGCTGTAAAAATGTCGTATTTTCTACAGTGCCCTTTGGCAAATCCTATACCATTGCGGTCAACGAGTCTATATTTTCAGTTTATAATTTATTCATGTTAAATTTCGTAGGTTTTAAAAAACGGGTGAATATTATTTGCTTAATTGTATTAAATCTGGTATATATAGCTAAAATAAAAAATTAAAGTAAATCAATCTACTCTGCCTGGGCCTAAAGGAATTTTTGAGGTCATATTAAAAAGTGTCGGTATTAAAATGTTAGCAGCATGAGCGACGCATACACACTGGTCAGAAGATATAAATTCAAATATTTCGATTAATTAGACAAAAAAAAAAAATAAAATAAAAGAAAATAAAAGAAAAAATAAAAAAAAAAATAATGAATAACCAGATGATTATACTAAATGTAAAATATTTAAATACTATATTGTTTACTTAATTCTAAGTAACTTTTCGGAATTATAACATGTTTTTAAATGAGAAAATACATAACACAATAAAAAATTTTGAATTAGAATATAGTTCAAATAATAATAATAATAAAAAGGTTAAAAAGAAGACATGTTATAAAACTATATAAAAATCACTTGAATACATAAAACTAAATAGATATTTACCTAAAGCGACAAAATTCTTTTAACAAGGCAAAAATTCCCTTTATTTATTCATATTAGACATATGTTTCATTGCTCCGACGGCAATATTCTCAATAATAAATATGATACAAATATTTTCTCAAAATATATTTTAATTTAAAACAAGTGAACAAAAATCACTTTGTCGCCGAAGCATTGAAACCCGTGTCTAATATGAATAAATAAATAAAGGCAATTTTTGTCTTCCTTAAAGTATTTTATCACTTTAAGTAAATATTGATTTAGTTTGAAGCAGAAATATTGTTGAACTTAAAAGGCAGTACTTGTTTTTAAATAAATTTAGACTTCAAGTAATTTTTCATTATACACCTTTAAGTTTAGATACCGGGTGTCCCAAAAAGGACTGATTGATTTTAAAATTCAATAACTTGCAAACGGTGACAGATATTAAAAAAATTCTTGCAGGAGGGTTATGCATAAGGTCAAAAGTTTTTTTACAGTGATTTTCAATTTTATTTCGAATTACAAACAATAGATGGCGCTGCGATCCATAGACGCTCAATTCAGGCTCGATTTTTGGTACTTCGTGGCCCGGATAATACATTTCCATCTCCTTTTTCTGCATGGAACAAGATAAAGGACCAAAAATTGAGCCTGTATTTAGCGACTATTGCTTACAGCGCCATCTATTTTTTGTAAATCGAACTAAAATTGAAAATCACTGTAATAAAACTTTTGACCTTATGCATAACCCTCCTGCAAGAATTTTTTTAATATCTGTCACCGTTTGCAAGTCATTGAATTTTAAAATCAGTCAGTCATTTTTGGGACACCCGGTACAAACAACAACAAAATACTGTATTATTTTTTAAAGATTATATTAGTACTTATGTTTGGTATTATCATATAAAAATACAGGATTTAAAAAAAAAAAATTGTCAAAAAAGAAGGTTAATTAAAATGCATCATTCTCATGAAGTTTATGTTAAGTTCGTGGAAAAAATAGTTATATTTCTCTAATGTTAGTAATTGCAATTTTTTTCCTAGTATCATATAAAAGACTAAAATAGATATAAGGACAAAAGTAAAATAAAAAACTGGGATAATAATAACGGTTAGTAAATCCAAAGGAGCATTGCAAAAATACATTATTATTTTAAAGAAATGAAAAAAAGTGGCATTAACATCATTTACTTATGAAATGGATAAACGTACTTTTTTAGTAAAGAAATATTATCAATCATCAAAATAACCTTTTTGACATACTTCAAAATCATAGCTATTTAAGTAGTCTATTATACGGATCATAATACCGAATACGTATCAAGATTAATGGAAAAATTTTGAAACGAAATTTCATTTATCAAAAGAAAGCTGTCAAAACTTTCCATTAATTTCTTGCAACGATCAAAATCTGTGATTCAGAGTTTCTAATAAATAAATATTTATGTCAAGATCCACAGAGTAAAAGAAACATTTCATATGTATATTTTTCTCATGTGAATATATGAAGTGTAGAAGACATGCGATGGTCGATTTATACCCGAGCCAACACCACAAATTATACTTAAAGTCAACCCGAACCCGAATCAAACCCCCCAAAAATTTTCTTGTTTTCCTGCAACCCGCCCGACAAAACTTTTTCATCGACCCACAACAAGATCTGAAAACAACATAAAACACAAATTAAAGAAAAAACTGACACATAGTTTGATGCAGCTATGAAAAAATGATCTGCAGTCTTATCTATCATTTCAATTTAATCTTTTAGATAAAAAATAAACACGTAAAGACCGTGCATGTTCAAGTATTTAGTTTTTCATCTAAAATAATATTTTAAAATCTATTTTGTATTATATTGTCTATCAGTATCTGACCCTCAATCAACCAAATATCTTCCCAAAGCCAATCCACACCCTAAACAATTAGAATTTTTCCACACCAGCATCCAAACCGCAACGAAAGAAAACAGCGCCAACCCGACTCTATCTGATCCGTGGGTTGGTGCGGAAAAAATCGAGATACCTGACCCGATGCCGGGCTCTGATGCGATTAAGTCTTTAAACTATATACGTAATTTATAATATTTTAAGTTATTACAAATTATTTAATTTTCTAATTAATTTCTAGAGTGAATGCTTAACAAGTTTCTTCATCGGCAACATTTGTACTAAAGGCTACAAAATTTTATTCACGGTATTCTTGTCCCCATCTATAAAATTTTCAATATACAATGTGATCTCATTCCAGTCAATATTTTAAACAAGTGTACATCTTTAATAGATCGGGAGCCGGCAGCACAGGCAATCACCTCATCGAGTTCACGGATGAAACTCTAGAATTAGTTAAATCTTGATTCGCATATTAAAACGCAATTGGTCTGCCAAGTCATATCTTGGTGGAAAACACCTGAAAACCCGAATTTAGCGGCTTACTCGTAGGTTTACCAATGTGTTTTCCTGCTCCCAGTCCTCCTTGTTTTCATACCTTTTGGTGAAGGAAAACACAATGGTAAACCTACGAGTCAGCCGCTAAAATCGGGTTTTCAGGTGTTTTCCACCAAGATATGACTTGGCAGACCGATTGCATTTTAATATGTGAATCAAGATTTAACTAATCCTAGAATTTCATCCGTGAACTCGATGAGGTGATTGTCTTTGACGCCGGTTCCCGATCTATAAGAAATTCACTAGATACGCACAGGGATTTTGTCCAATGTAATGGATGCTTTATTTCAGAACATGGCCATACCGCGACCAACGACATACGAGGCCAGTTCACGACTTTTAAAACGACACACGGAGTGAATCATTTTTACACAACGATTGGCACAAAACGATGGGCGCCGCTTTGTACCAATCACAGTGTAAAGATGATCCACTCTGTGTGACGTTTTAAACGTTATGAACTGGACTTGTATGTCGTTGGTCGCAGCCATACGCGCTTCAACATGTTCGATTAGACAGGTCACATATGCCAACAGATATTTAGCAGGGCTGCACTGGTGACTAATTTTATATCCTATTTGCATCACTATTTATATAAAAAAAAAGTGTATATATATATATCTCTTGCAGATGTTGCTAGCGTGTATGTGAAAGTTTCGTGTTTTGTAAAAATGGTACGAGAAAGACATAAAAAATAGTCGCTAATGACAGTCATGATTTAGTTATCAATAATGGCAGGCTTTATGGAGGAAAGAGATAAATGGAGATGCAGAATGCTCTAAAAACGGTTTGCAATATGATGCGCGCTGTTGGCGCCGATAGCTCAAAAATCGAATAAATCGCAAATCAAAGTCAGGATGGGAGAGCCATGAATGGTTAAATAGTTTATTAATAAAATGAATATTGAATGATATTTAAATCAGGTATCATGAACAATTAATTATTAAACTTTCCAATAATTAAACATTTCTTCATAGCACAAATTCAAGAGTAATCTATGGTTTCAACATTTTAAATTCTCTGTATTTAACAGATTCAAGTTACATATGTTACCTGCTTGGTTACAGAGTCAAGACTTCCATTATACACTCTGCATTAAACAGAGCCACGATTTACACCTTACATCTCTGATTATAGAGTCAGAACTAACCTTTTCCAAAATGATACATATTATACAAAATAACATAAAATAAAAATTACAATATGCTGTTTATAAATCTTCTGCAATTACTACAATAATAATATCATAAACCACATTAAATTAGCTATAAATTATTATAAATAGCTATAATATTCATTTAAATAACATCAAGTAATTATAAAACTAATAAATCTATTTAAATGATACCAAAATAAATATAACTCATAAAGCTATATTAAGAAATCACAAAGTCATTAAATTACTAATAAATCATCATTAAGAATTCAAAATTACTATAAAAGCTAATAAATCTATATTAATATCTACCTTGAAATCATAATGGTACCCAAAAATACTGATCAAGAGCCCAGCATTATAAACAAATTAGATTTTCTGTCCGAAGAAATCAATCGGTTTTATAATTATGTTTCTTAATATAAACGATAAACAGTCTTAAATTATAAACAATAAATTTGATTTCTTTTTCAAGGGCATTTGCGCCGAAGCACGCGTTATCGCACAAATTGAAATGCTCTCACTAGGCCTAAACAAAACAAGCACCTGGAACAGTGGCCGAATTCTTTGACATCACCCGTGCATACTGTTCTCTAAATGAAAGTTATCTACTTATTTTTAAGCATTGTAAAGCAGCATTCCATGGTATTATGAACTAAAAACTGTATTATTAAAAGTTTTCATCTTTTTTTTGTGAAAGAACGTGCTTGTGTTTGGGCCTACTATAGCGGATTTCAGGGATACTCTTTTGGTGTCACCACCAGCTACCTTACTGCATCTATATCTCTCTTTCCTCCATGGGCAGGCTTACCAATGCCATCGACTAAGGAGAAACAATACAGATGCAGTAAGCCGTCAAAACGATTTGCAGTATGAAGCCGGTTATCGCTTAACACTTGATAAAATAACTTTATAAATTATTGTCCCAAATTATAAATTCATGAAAATTTCATCTCCTAAAGAATTTTTCGTTTTTTAAAAAAACTTTAGAAGATTTACGCAATCATTTAAAAATATTTAGAAGGATTTTGCCAAATAAAATTAATTTGAATTTATAGGGATTTTGTGTAATATTGATAACACACATTCAAATCTTTTATTTCAAATATTTTTTATAGGAATTTGTAGATTTAGGAAATGTAGAAATATAATGTTCGTACAATAGAAATATTTCCGATCTGAAATTCCCCCCCCCCCCCTGGCCAAGAAATCTGAAAAGATGCACAGCCAAAAGAAATCATCCTTTTAAAAATGTTTTTGTTTTGTGTAACAAATAATGCTTTTGGAACAAGATAAAGTAAAGTATCTATAACTCATTCTAAACTCTATTAAAACTAAACGATGTATTAAAGGAATTTTATAACAAGTTAATTTAATAGCACTTTAAAGTATCGCCGGCGCTTAAAGGGTTAAATTTAAATGTCCTTATTCGCCCCCAACAATACAAGCACGTGGAACAAAGGCTGAATTTCATTGGATGGGAAGAGGTTTTCAAAGCGAGCCGCTCTGCAGTCTCCGTGGAGCCGCAAGTATTTGAACGGAATTTTGACCTGTTTTAATCGTTTTCAGCGTTGCATTTTTAACATTATAAGAGCTTTATCTCCATCTATCTCTTAACCCCTTCAAGGGTTCATTTTTGGACCACCTAATTTTAATTCCTAAATGCTTCATTGGGACTAGAATAATGGAACGAAAATTTCCCTTTTATTAAGTATGTAAACAAAAGCTTTTGTGTAAATTCCAGTGTCGATCACTCATTCCGGTATTTTATGAATAGAAGTACCTTGCCCCTGAAATGGTTAAGGGGTCTCAAGATTCTTAAAGCTTCAAAATTTCACAATTTTATTTTTTTTTTTTTTAGATGTTCAACTCCTATATTTTCTGAACATTTTGATATAATTGTTTCCTAGAAATTCCCATTAGAACAGAAGTTGTGGATTTTAGAATTATAATATCCGTCCAATAGCTAAATCGGCGTTTCATTTTAATTTGAAGTCATTTTTCTTCAAATGACGCTTTTGGCATAACGGGCACTATATCTCAAAAACTTCTGAATATTTTTTTCATGAAATTTTCAAAACATGTTTCATGTTTTAAATAAGATTTAACCAGAAAGTTCCGTGAGTAGGGATTAGAAAAATATTTCATCTTAACTTTAAGGATTAAATTTCAGGGAATTTATAATATACATTATAATTCAGCTTATTTTTTCTATTGAAAAAAAAACTGGAATTTTTATGCACTATAATTTTATTCTCGCATTAGTAAATATTTTTAATATTAAATTTTTATCGATAAAATTTTATTCTGTAAATATACAGTGTCCACATGAAACCTCCCCGATTTCAAATGTTAATGTATGGAAACTATGTGTTCTAGAGATTTATGGTTTGCGATATCACGAATAGAAACACAACAAGTTTAATGTACGAATTGAATATTTCCAACAGAGCAAACAAATGCCCAAGCCGGGAATCGAATCCAGATCGGATCCCGGGAATCGGATCTTTGTCTTACTTACAAGGAAGGTCTCCTTATAAGGCATAAAGCCCCACCAGTGGCCGAGAGGTTCTGCTCTCGAAGCTGGTAGACGGGAGGTGCTGGGTTCGATCCCAATCGCGCCCGTCGGACTAATCGTTCGGAGTTTTCGTGGTTTTCTTCGAGCCGTGGATCTTCCATGCGTTAATACGGATTAGGTTCCCTTAGAAAGACCCCCACGGAGGGCACTTCCCCCGGGACTATATCCCTCGTGTAGATAATTGGCCGTCAAAAATAAACCCAACCCAACCCTTTTAGGGCATACTCAGAATATGTTGAAAAAATTGCTAGTGAAACTACTCATGTATGTAATAAGAGATCAGTCAAATTTAACGGCGGAATTTCAGTAGAAAATCTGTAAAAAAAATAAAATACTTTCGAATATTTGGCGCGAAAACACGAATTGCGAAATTGATTGAATTTTGCGACCAGGATTTTGTTAGCTTATGCTCTACCGCTGAAGCTACCTTGGCTGGCAACCGGCGAGAACGTTTCGGTCAGTTAACCTTATTGGTAATATTAAGGTTACCTATAAAGTAATAATTTTATTTTTCTGCAATTGTTTTCCGAAGCAATTACATTTTAACAAAATTACTGAAACCATCGAATCTGTCACACACGACATGCTGCGGAACACGTGATTAAGATTGAATATCGACAGGACATTCTGAGAGCTACGAATGGAGCCCATGTCAAACTGCATACATAGACAGAAATGTAACTTTTTCAGACAAATAAACTTGTTGTAATGACATATCAACAATGTATAAAACAAAAATTTACTATTTCGGAAAAAAAACTTTTCTTGGAAAAAACAACCAGGATTTAATAGCCGAAAAAATCAAAAATTATTTTAAAGATTAGTGAATTAAAATATAGTTTTTAAACAAATTGAATTTGGAAGAATATATTTTTCATGCTCTAAAAATTGAAACTGAGCTAGTTTTAGAAGTAAAAAGCAATGCAGTATAAGCAAAATTTATTGGTCAAGTGTTGCCACATCAATCTGACATCACCTTTACTCTACGCACACGTGTTAGTATTATAATAGGTATATATTTTCTTTTCAGAAGATGTACAAGCTCATATCTCCCCCCAAAAGAAAGAAATGAACGTAATATTTCCACGAGATAATATATGTGAGGAGCAGTAAAAATGTTTGTGCAAAATATTTCCCATTGATATTTTACTTATTTGAAGAAATGTTGTTAAACGTATAAAAGCATCTTTTTAAATATTATTATTTATGATCGTAAAATAAATAAACTGTAAAAAAATAACGTCGAAAAATATATTCAATATGCAATAAAAGTCCTGGAAGAAAACACATGAATGTTATTTTTCCTTGCACTTCATTTATCACAAGCATATATTATGCGATTTTCTTTTGACCTATAAATCATAATTTTTGACACAAATCTGATGTTATTTATTTAAAGATGTATACTTTTCTTTCTGTTTTCAATGATTTTATTAAAATAAAATAAAAACTAGTTGGATGTGCCAATCCCAAAACTTTCTTCTATCTTATACATCTTAATATTTCAAAAACTAGTTACACATGTTAATACTTCAATATTACTAGTTCATTACTATACCAACTTTGATTTTCATCTTAAATTTCTGCTTCAGTCAATTAAATGAACTAAAAACGAGTTAATCTATATCTTGATATTTGTTAAAATTAATAGTTTTCCCTTATTCTGTTGTTATCAGATGTTTTTGAATAGCCGGCTTAGCAGGAAGTGAGTCCCCGCCTTTGCACGAGCCGCCGATGGACAATAGAACTACGAAAAATAAAGAAAAGTATACAAAAATCGCCATCACAGAGCCCCATTACCGCGCGATATTTCCAAATTCAAGGGGGACCTGTTGGCCAAAGCCAAAAACATGCACAAAAAATTTGGTTCAATTGTATGCATAACTTTATACAATTTTCGATTGTACAATAAAGAAAATGGTACAGACATCGTAATTATAGCGCACCCTTCCAGCAGAATCTTTTCAAATTCAGGGAGGACCTTCATGCCATGAACAAAAAGAAATACAAAAAAATTGGCTCAATTCTCCGCATAACTTCATACACTTTTCGATGGTATAATATTCAAAATGGCACAAAAATCGCTATTACAGCGCCCTCTACCCGCAATTCTTTTCCAAATTAAGGAAGGACCTGCTTGCCATAGCCAAGAACTTAAAATGAAAATTTGGTTCAATTCTATGCATAACTTCATACACTTTTCTATGGTACAATATGCAAAATCACTATTACAGCGCCCCCTAGAGGCAATTTTTTTCCAAATTCAGGGAGGTGCTGCTTGTCATATCCATAAACTTAAAATAAAAATTTGGTTCAATTCTATGCATAACTTCATACACTTTTGGATGGTACAATATTCAAAATCGCTGTTACAGCGCCCTCTACGGCGAATGTTTTCCAAATTCAGGGAGGATCTGCCTGCCAAAGCCAAAAACTTAAAATAAAAATTTGGTTCAATTCTATGCATAACTTCATACACTTTCGGATAGTACAATATTCAAAATCGCACAAAAATCGCTGTGACAGCGCCCCCTACCGGCGAATATTTTCCAAATTCAGGGAGGACCTACCTGCCATATCCAAAAACTTAAAATAATTTTTTTTTTCAATTCTATGCATAACTTCATATACTTTTGGATGGTAAAATATTCAAAATCGCACAAAAATCGGTATTACAGCGCCCCCTACCGGCAAATTTTTTCCAATTCAGGGAGGACCTACCTGCCATATCCAAAAACTTAAAATAAAAATTTGGTTCAATTCTATGCATAACTTCATATACTTTTGGATGGTACAATATACAAAATCGCACAAAAATCGCTGTTACAACGCCCCCTACCGGCGCATTTTTTCCAAATTCATTGAGGACCTACCTGCCATATCCAAAAACTTAAAATAAAAATTTGGTTCAATTCTATGCATAAATTCATATAATTTTGCATGGTGCAATATTCAAAATCGCGCAAAAATCGCTGTTACAGCGCCCCCTATCGGCGAATTTTTTCCAAATTCAGGGAGGACCTACCTGCCATATCCAAAAACTTAACATAAAAATTTAGTTGAATTCTATGCATAACTTCATATACTTTTGGATGGTACAATATTCAAAATCGCTATTACAGCGCCCCCTACCGGCGAATTTGTTCCAAATTCACGGAGGATCTGCTTGCCATAGCCAAAAACTCAACATAAAAATTTGGTTCAATTCTATGCATAATTTCATACACTTTTTGATGGTACAATGGCGACAGACACAAGGAACAGACGAACACACGGACACACGGACAGACAGACATTTTTTATAAACATGTTTTGGGGGATCTCTGACCCCTAAAACATGTAAATCCGTCGAAAACCGGAAGTCGAAAAAAATTTCGATTACAATACTTTCTTCTATTGAAGATAGAAGAAAGTAAAAATGAAATTATATGACAGAAATGCATTTCAGAGAATTCACATAATTCCTTTTTTTTTAAATATTATATGACATCAGTTGCCTCACACTGCTTAAAATGGAATCTCATCATGTACATCTTACAAATATATGTGCGTGTGTATATATAAACATTCATATAGATTTGTACATGTTTAAGTCAATGCAAGTTGGAGTTAGTTTGTTTTAAATGTCGCATAATTCCTTTCATTTTTATCATGCTGTGTAATTACTATATTTTCTGGCTTCTACACTCTAAAAAATAAATGTTTAAATTAGTCACACTTTTACATAGGTATATGTGAAATTTTGTAAAATTGTCACAAAACCTACACTCTTGTCGTAAAACTTTATTTGTATTTACGTGTGTTTATCGGCTTTCTGATAGTGTGTAAGTTGTTATCCCTTCAAAAACTCAAACAAGTTTGTAAATAGTAGAAAATTGTATTGATTTGCTAAAATTGGTGTGTTAATGTAAATTAAAAAATTTGCATATTACACAAATATCTGTGTATTTTTCATATTATATCGAACTATGTGTAAGAATATCACACAGGTATACGCGTAAGAACAGTATATTACAGAGAAATATGTGTACGAATTTTACAGAGAAATATGTATAAGAGCTGAATATTACATACAAATAATGTGCTTGTGTAAGCACAATAAATACTTGGCTTGTGTAATAATAACTGAATGGTCAAGGTGGTTCTTTGAAAAGATGGAGTTCTTCAGCTCGTATCTAATTTCGGTAAGTATTACTTGTTTACTATGTATTGAATTAAATAAATAGAGAATTTCTCTTCTTGATGTAGATCTACAGTCGTGGGGGAAAAAAAGTAAACACCGCTTACTAACTCTGAAAAAAATTATCGTAGAAGAAAGTTACTGTTACCTCACGATTGGTAATAAAGTCTACTTTTAAATGATGTATATAAAATTCGCTTAGGGGGCCATTTGCATATTAAAGCGAACCATAACTTTGTTTTTTCCAATAGCAGTACAGAATTCTGACAGCATAAATGAACTCTACACTCTTCAATTAGTCTAAAAACAAATTTTTATGCAATTCATACCATAAGTTTCCGAGAAATTAATTATTTTAAAACGAACATATTAGGGGCTGTATCCAAATTGAAGTTATGTACTTGATTGCTGACCGAGAGAGCCCCCTTCTTGATCAAGGTATCCTAAGCGCCACTCAAGCAATCGTTGAAGACTGCTAGATTACAGGACAGCATAAGAAATTCCAAAATTTCTAGTCACTTCTATCATAGAACCTATCTAGTCTTCTATCTAGTGCCTTAAACCCTTATTTTGCCGCCGTTTTTTAAGCATAATTTGAAAACTGCTTGGAAGAAAAATGTGAAATTTTGGATTTCCATAAAGCAGAACTTAATAAATCTAAACCTATCAAAAAAATTGTAGGTTGCAATTCATGTGTTTGGGTGTTTTAGTATTATTACTACACAAAAAATTAGCACATTAGGAGCATAATTTCAGTAGATATTAATAGAAACATGAAAATGTAATTTAACATTAGAAGAGCTAAATTTCGAATGTTTATAATTCCAAAACTTATCATACAAACGGCTTGAAATTTGGTGTCTAGGCATAGTTTGAACTGAAGATTTGAAATATTTTGTTAAATTTGGGTATTGACATTGAAAAAAATGAAATTTGCGTTCGTTTTAATATGTATATGGTCCCCCTAAGCAAATTTTATAATTTTATATACATCATTTAAAAGTAGTCTTTATTTCCAATCGTTCGGTACCAGTAACTTTCTTCTTCGATAATTTGTTGAGTAGTTAGTAGGGGTGTTTACTATTTTTTCCACGTCTGTACCTTTGAAAATTTGTGACTGAAATTGATAGAAATAAAAATCCAACAAAATCGGGAATAATACTCGCGTCACAATTTCTGTCTTTCAGCGACATTTTATTTTACGGTGTATTTATTTAGACTGTACATGTTCTGTGCATAAATTGTACATACGATTTTTCAAAATAACTTCAAAAAATGACTTCAAAACAGCTCTAATATAGACATGTCACGTAGTAAATATAATTTCAATCGATGCTGTTTCTTGTAAATTAAGGTTACACTATTTTGTGGTCTTAAAACAAACCTCCTGGAAAGCGAACAAACACAACACACACGAGTTTGTTCTTCATACAAATTTGTTTTGCGATCATAAAAATAATTAGTTCAAAATTTACATCGCAATCTATAAAGCTACTTATCTATGTACAAACATCGATCTTTTTTGTATATCACGCAGACGTATGTGTACTCATGTGCTATTAACAGGTTAAACTGTATATTTCAAAGTTATCCGATAACTTTTATACACTTAAGCAGTTTAATGTATTACCATTAAAATAAACACGACAACGTGCATTTTGAGATTCACACAACAGGCGTGTATTTGGCAATGTAAACGCCGCTTTACACATATATACAAATCGTTTTTACCCAACTGCTAAGAAGGGTTACGTGTTCCACGCGTATCTGGGTATGTAGATTTTTTTATACCCTCGAAACATCTCAACGGCTGGATGTATTTGAAAGAATGAGGTCTCTATCGACTCGTTTTGACCGTCCAATGGACATAGGCTAGCTTTTGTTTTTATAAATTCAATATGACGGTAGAGACGAAAAATTTTTTACGCATCATATTGAGTGACATGTCATTGGATAGGTCTTTCAAAATAAAGACGATGTTTCATTGACTATTTTACAGGCAGAAGCTTCGTTTAAACATTACACAACCTGGAAGTTGTGTACGTAGAATCTGTAGCTTTACTGCAACTCTAACCTTCATAGACATCTGTAGGCTTCATCAAAATAGTGTTTATAGATGGGACTAACAATTAAACACAACTTAAAAGTCATTAATACAAGTAAATAAAAAAATAGGTAAGTAATATAAAAAAACAGTTTCACATTGATGAGAAATAATTAATTAGTTCACTTTTTACGCAGTCGTGTTTTTTTTTTTTTTTTTTTTCAATTTATTAATTCATCAGTATACCTGTGACAATGCGTAAATTTCCGTATTTATTTTTAGGAGTGTAATACATGTATAAAAGAATTTTTAAATAGTTTTTTTTTTAAATAAAATACAAATTTCTCTAACGCGGAACATATTTGATTGAAATTAATAAATAAAATTTATGGTTCTAAACAGTTCGTTTCATTTTTCAAAAATTACGTTTATTATGCCAAAAACAATAAATTATATACTTGTTTCACCATAAATTAAGCTTGTATTAGAATTATAATGTTTGACATTGCAATTCAAGATTGTTTTAAAATTATGATTAATTGCTAATTTTATGAATGAAATGCTAGCCAAAGTATTCAATTGCAAAACTTCGCTTTTCCAAAATCGACCTCAAGTATTGATTAGCGTTTTGGAAGGGAAAACGAACACGGATAGTGGTGATTTAACAAATAGTCAGCATAATTTGACAAGTTATTAGAAAATAAGCTCCCAGATTCTCAAAATATTTTATCGTGACGTTTTGTTTCGCTTTGACAATAATTGATTAGTACGAATTTTCGCATAATTTTAGTCATTGTATTCGTCCATGAAAATTTGTTTGGTAACTAATTTAATGAAGCTAACTTATGACATTTGTGCAACTTTTGATGTGCTTTCACTTTAATTATTTAAAAATATTGAAAATAATTGGAATTTAGTATTTATACTTTCTCATCTCTTCTGACGTTAATTTTTGTTTTGGCTTATTTAAAAGGAACATTATTTAAACTTGTTAAAGATATGAGCATTCTATTACTCAGTAAAAGGCATAGAACATGCACATTTTTTCAACACCATTTTTATTATATCTTTTGTTATTTGCAGAAAAAAAAATATGTGAATTAACACATCAACATTCTTTCTGTTGTATCATCCATATTTGGACCAAATATGTTTAACCCTTTCGCTACTGGCGTCCTTGATCAAGGACATACTTTTTAAGAATTTTTATTCGTTAGACGTTTAAGGGGACCGGGACACAAAAAACGTGAAATTTTTGAAAAGCATTTTATTGCATTAACACAGTCGCTTTTTTTTTTCGCTTAAAATGACGGTTAAATCATGTTTCTATCTTAATTAGAACAGAAAATATTAATTTTTTTCGTTTTGTTTTGTTTTCAAGATCTGGCTTTTAAGCAATAATTGTCATGGAAACAACTTCTTGTGAAAATGCGTTTTTCTGTATTATGAATTTTTTTCACTGTTTCTCATATTTAAATTGTCATAAGTTAAGAACTGTTCAAAATAAATGGTTCAAATTTGGAAGATGCCTATTTCAATTGTTTTACTTTCATTTTGATTCCGCAAATTTGAAAAAAATATTTGCTTTTTAAAATGTGTGTGTGTTTTTTTTAAAATAAATTATATATATATATATTTTTTTTTTATTTAAATATTTGTATTTTTTTTTTTTTTAATGCTGAATCAAAATTAAATCTTACATATTTCTGTGTAATTAAATGAAAAAGTTATGAAATTTGATAAATGATATTTCGAAATATAATGATTTTAAATTACTCCACTTAAATTAAATTTAAATTTTTCGAAACTTTTTCACACGTTTTGTGAAGTGATTTTTTTTTTTTTACAAATTATATGACTAACCAATTCAAAATAATTCAAAATTCTAACTCAATAAATAAATAAAAAATTTTATCTACCAAAAACAGAGGTATTTAGAAATAAAATCAACTAATGAGAGACAATTTTGAAGCAACATTTCACCGAAAAAATTTTGAATCAAGATCTCGTCGAGGTATGCTTTTTTAAAGTCCTTTAATTTTGATATAATTTAATGTCTGAAGAAATTAAATATATTTTTGATTCTGTTAAATAAGCTAGAAACCTTGAAATAAATTTATTGTGAAAGTTCTAAATAATTATAATTTTCTTCAAACGTGTGATCATGACGTTGAACCATTCTATAACAACAACAAAAAATCGTCCGAAAATTTTTATTAGATGGTTTTTATTTTATTGGGAGCATTATTAACAATGTGTATAAACTTTATAATCCTTATTTCAGTTTGATAAATTTCCCTAGTGAAAGAGTTAAAGTGTACTGTCTTCAAAACTTTTTTGAAGGAGTGCAAAAGAAAATTAACATTCATGTTCGACATAATTAAAAACATGAAATTTATTGCAACATTTAATGATTACATTACTGAGGTGTTCAGAATTATATTGCTTTATTAACTTTAAACAATCACATGACACCAATTCACACAATCTCACAGTAGCAATTATCATTTTTCATAAAATGCGTCTTTGTCATAAAATTATTAAAAGACTATGATATTTCGAATGTACAAAAAAAGTTATTTTTTCCCTGCATAAAAAAAAATAAAAAAAAAATAAATAAAAAACAATTTAACAAATTACAACGACCATTTTGAAAATGATTTTTTCGAAGACTAAAATTTAAGACATAAAAAAATCGAACGGAGTTGATCATACATTACGTACGCACACTAACATTCCTGCACCCATCATGAACAAATTTTAAAACAAATTTCAGTTTTACAATTTTCGGTACTGTAATTTTTTAAACTTCTGCGGAGCTGGTCATACATTATGTACGCCATGGATTAAACATTAATAGTGTTATTACACGTAAAAATTGCAAGCGACAAGAATCGCCTGCGATTCGTCAGATTTCGTGAAACTTACGTATTATCCAAGCATTTCATTGGCTGTTCGGGAAAAGGCTTTTCCATCGTAGAAATCTGACGGCCAATTTTAAATGAAATTTCATTCTTAAACTTCTAAACATCCCAGATATTACTTTTTACACCGTCGTATAGAGAAAAATGTACTTTTAAATGCAATTTGTTTGAAAGCTGTATCTCAATTTGTTTCTGAGTTATTAATATTTTTGTAGTTTTTATTACTTTTTGTTATTGTGGCAACAGAAGTATCCATCTCTGTTGAAAGTAAAGGCAAATTACAGATTACTGTATAGACCAATCAGAAAACGAATAAAATGCGGATTCGAGCAATAAAAAATTTTAGGTATGCTTTTGATTTCCTACCCTGACGAGGACAATCACCATTTTTCCAAATGGTTAAAAGTCATTTCCAATAGCATAAAACATAAGATCACACATACTTTTATGTATTAAAGTACGGTCGTGGTAAAAAAAAAAAAAAAAAAAAAAAAAAAAGAGAGAGAAAAGTAAACACACCCTACTAAGTCGGCAACAAATTATTGTAGAAGAAAGTTACTGGTACCAAACTATTGAAAATAAAGTCTACTTTTAAATGATGTACATAAAATTTGTTTAGGAAACCACCTACATATCAAAATAAAACCAAGCAATGTTTTTTTTTTTTTTTCAATAGCAATATCTAAGTTTGGCACCATAAATAAATATTACACCTTCCGATTAGCTTAAATGCAAATTTTCATAAAATTCATACGATTAATTTCTTAGAAATTAACTATTTTAAAATGAACATGTTTTAGGGGCTGTGTCGAAATTGAAGTTTGGTACTCGAATGCTACTGGTTGATTAACTAACTTTTATTAATATTGTATTATTTCTCACCGGTATGACCGTTTCTCTTACTTAAGGGGGTCCGGGACACATTTTCAAATAATTTTTATTTATTGGGTTAACATTTCGAAATTCTTTGTGACGGTTAACTATATTACTTGTAAACAAAATCATATTATAAAACTTCTCATGATTTTTTTTTAATTTAAAATTTAAATTGTATTAAAAAGGTGGGTATAACGGCTTTACCGTTATATATTCATTATTCCTCCTTTCCCCTTAAAAAATCAACTTTTAACTTTACTGGTTTATTATAAATTGTCATTATTCTCCCCCCCCCCTTCAAATATAATATTTAGTTTAAATTTGACATTTTAGAGTTAATTTCATATGTCTTTATTCATTACCCCCCCCCCCTCTCACTACTGTACGTTTCGCCTTTACTTTTTAAAGTTCTTTTCAAATGCAGACATCATTTATCTCGGTTCCTTTTTCTGTCTTTCAAATTCACACGATAGAAAAGATCTTAACCGCAGCTATTTTTCCATTGAAATAAAGTAAAAGAATAAAATACAAATGAATGTCTTTTCGCTTAGCAGCCGACGATATCTAATGCATATTTTCCCAGCCTCTGGGCTTGCATTAGTATTCAATTCTCACCCTTGTACTTTGTCGGATAAAAGCCATATGCCCCTTGCTGACTAATTCAGCTGTCGTTAAAATCTATAACGAGCATGTAATATCACGCGTTTGCTATTTTTTAACCACTTTCCCTTACCGCAGGAATGTTAAGATACGTGTAACCATTTAGCCGCGCCATGGCGTAAGATTGTGTCTATGTAATACTTCGGGATGCTTCTGATTCCTTTGTCCACGCCACCAATATTCATCGCCAATGCAGTACATATGTTCCTATTCATCTCGCCAATGAGTGAGTGATTGTAATAAATATTTTACCACTACTCCCTCTGATCTTGAATGTGAGAGACCTCAGCTCGCTGCCCTTCGGGGTCGCCCCCGTCGGGCGGTCTTGTGTTTGACTTCTCCCGTCCCACTGTACTATCATGGCCCTCCTTTTAAAAAGTTTCATAATAAAGAAGTAAGTCCTCGAAATCTTCGTGTTGGAGATTTTTTTCATTCATCCATGAACCTGGATTCTCTAATAATTCTCCTTTATAGTGGGGTAGTTTAAAATCGTTATAACTCGAAATGTTATTTATAGAATTTCATTTTTTTGCATTTAAGTAAACATAAATATATAAGTTTTAATTTAGATTCAGCATTTAAGAAATATTAATTTAAATAAGAATGAAAAATATTTAAAGTAAAAATTGGAAAAAGAAAGATATAGCTTTTTTAAAAAAATCAGATTTTCAAAAGTAAATAATTTTTTTCAAATTTACTGAATCAAAATTAAAGTAAAACAATTGAAAAAGTCATGTTCTAAATTTGAATCATTTATCTTTAACGGTTCTCGACTAACAGCAATTTAAATACCAGAAATGGTGAAAAAACCCATCATGAAGAACAACGCATTTTCGCAAAAAGTCGTTTTCCAGACAACCAATGCTTGTGCGCTAGATTTAGAAAACTAACTAAAACTTAAAAATGAATATTTCCTGTTCCTATTAAGGAGAGAGTGGATCTTTATTTGAGCAGAAATGGACCCAGAAATCGTAAATTATTTTTGCGCATATTATTATTCTGCTCCATTTGCGAAAAACCGCAGGCAGATGTGATTATTTTTCACAAAGTTACAAGTTGAATTTTGTATTCAAACAGTTTCTCGGCCCTTTAATATACTTTAAATCTGTTTTTCTCAAAACTGATTTTTCAACGTTTTTAGATTTTTAAAATGCTCTAAGCGTCACAATTTTTGATGAAAATTCATGAAATTGATGAGGAATAATCCTGTCATTGCTTACAAAGAAACTAAGCATGCATTTTGAAATTCGACTTTATTAAGATAATTAAATTTGATTCTTAACATATCGAAAGGCAAGATTTTGATGAAAATCAATATGAATTTCAGAAAAAAAATTCTAAAAAAATAACTATACAAGAGATTAAAAAATCCATGCTTAGATTTGTTTGTGATAGAGTCTTAAGTGAGTAAAATGCATACATATATCAAAAAGTATGAAGCGCGGAACATTTTAAAATTCTAATTTTTTTTTTTAATCTTAAAATTACAATGAGATTGAAATTTTATTTTAAGGTATTTATATACAGGGTGTCCATGATTAAACGACCCTATTTTAAAGTTGTCTACAAACAAAAGTATTGTTCATAAAGTTGTGAAATTTTGTGAAAGACATAATAAAGGGATGGAAATTTGTTTAAGGTAAAAAATATATAAATAAAAACAGTTCAAAATTTCGCCACCAGAAGGCTATTTTTAATAAATTACACATTTAGCATTACGATGGTTTAGAAATTGTATTTATTAACTTAACCTTACTCTCGAGACAGCTTTTCACGACATTTTCCTAGCTTTTCCCTGAGCATACTGCTGTCAACGGATATATGAAACGGCTGAAAAGAAGCGCATTTATGAAACAATTCTTTAAAACGACTGATTAAACAACTGATTGAGTTTCACGGCGATTTCTCCTAAAATATGGAATACTTTGCGAAAAAATTAACACCAAAAATCCGTATTGATCCACAGATCTCAAAACTTGTATTCGAATTTTTAAATTCGAATTAGTTTTCGAAATATTATTTTTTTTCTAATTTTAAATACATTTCTCTAATGATGGCAACTCAAATTTTAATCATAAAAGATATTTTTTTCATATTTCAAAAAAGGTTACTTTAAACTAATTTGGCGACCAATTCGGCCTCCCTTAAGTGTATGCTAAGAAATGTATCATGCTACTTTTATTCATAATTCAATTTACTTGAACAATCTTTCGCCAAATCGAAAGATTCTGATAGAAAAATCAATTCTGACGGTATTTTTATGTTAGCGAGACGCAGGTGATAAATCGCAAAATATTTTTCCCACTGCATTTTTTTATATGTCATTAATTTCATTTAAAATATAATCCTTTCATTCATTTTATTTAAAATACAAAACGAAAAGATAAATATTAGGCACAGATGTCATATACGCACCGGGGTAACAAATTGGCGCCAAAATGGCATTAATTTGATTAACATGGTAACCCGGCTATTGTTGTTTATTTAATAGTAAATGTTTATTTACTTTTATTTCTTTTTTTAAATTATATAAATTAATTTGTTCTATAGTTATTAATTGTTTTTTTTTTTTGTTATTTCCTTTTGAAAAGAATAGAAAATAATTTAAATATACGGTGCTACAGATTTATTCCGTCGGCCAATTTCGCCAAATTATATAAATCGCCACACCACTCGCCAAATTATACAAATTGACATAATTTTTATTTTAAATAACGAAAGAACAAATAAATTAGTATACCATTAATAAATTTACAAATAAAACGTCGAAATAAAAATCACTTGATGACGAAAACAGGTGTAACTTGCTTAAAGTCAAGTGAATATGACATTTACGATCAACCGTTATTAGCATTTAATCTTATAGTTTGGCGGTAGATTTTTGGTCGACAGGATAACTAAGTAATACCAAAAATGCATATGTAGATGGTATTCGAAAAAGAGGTTTTCGCCAAAATTTCGTAAAAAAGAAAAAATCACGCCAAACCTGCGGTGCGTATATGACATCTGACCAAACATTAAATAATGCAACAAACCATGACATTTAATTTCAACTTCAAATCAATGTTTTAATTTACCACTCGAAAAATAACAAAAAATGCTAACTGGCGAGTTGAAAAAAAAGCTATTGGTGAGATTTGCACCCGGCTAGCGTAACAGTACCAAGAATTCTTTGCGACCTTTGCAACTTTCATGTAGTTTCTCTCTATTCTAAAAAAAAGTAACTAACGCTGTCACCGCCGCCGGTTTTGAATTCTTGCTGAACGGAGGTCTTTCTTCCTTAATATTAAGAAAGCTATTGCATAAAAAAAAATATTAAAATCAATGGTATTATAGAGAAATGTTTGATAAACACACTTATGCAGACAGTTTTCAAATCGCAGAATTATTTTAAGGGATATTTAATGTTAAATTTGGACAAAATCGTCCCATTAAAAAAGTTTATAGGAGCAAAAACTATACATGGGGATTTAATCATTTTAGATCATTTTATTCGTTAGAAGTCCTGTACTGGAGACTGCATTTATTTATTTTTTTAATTTGACTCATATTTTGAGGTTTTATTTATATTTTAAATTTAAATTTTCAGCATTTCAATAGATAGATTTTACATATTTTAGTAAATGGTATTAATTTAAACTGTTGCGAACTGTATAAACAGCGCAAACAATAATGTTTGCTTCAAATAAAAAAATTATTTACAGGTGACTATTATAAACAGAGAAAACCCTTCAAATTAGAATTAAATAATTAGGTATAAAAAGCAGGAACTTATTGAAAATTACGTCATAAAAACTATATTTACACGTGAATTTTAATAGATAAAGAATATTGTAAAATAATAAATTCATTAACATGCGTTAGAAGTCTTAAATGGGAGAAATTACATCACATTACACTTATTACGTAAAATGAACAAAAAATAATATTGCAAAACAGTTTAAATTTAAAAATTGCGCGAGACATTTATTTGATATTTTGAGATGATCTTTTCAACTATTTCAGCGCAAATAATATTTCATTTCTAACAAAAGTATTTTCACATGAATATTAAAAAGAGAAAGAAAAGTTTGGTGAAAATTACAGGTTAATTATTTTGCAGATTAAAAACGATACATTTAAAATGTTTTATTTAAAAGAAGTTTCTTTTCACTTTGCTAAAAAATACCGGGAGACAAAGACTCTGTTTACTTAATTCATTTTATATTAGCTTATTTTGAAATATTTAACTGATTTTATTTAATGAAAGACGAAAACAGCCATTGTATCTTAACAGCAGCTGATTTGGCCTTAAAATTCTGCAACCAAAGAGAAATGAATAGAAACCCGTTTATAGGAATATCGCCACTGTTTTTTAAATTATAAATCAATCTTCCAAAATCTTTTTAAAGCCGATCAAATTAGCGTGCTTTTAGAGTCTGCGGTGTCTTAACGGGGATTGGGGAACATAACTCGTAGGGAGCAGATCCCCCTAGTAAAATATAAATATAATTGAATGGATAAATACGTATTTAGGTGTGTTTAATGGATTGAGAAAAAAATAATTATAAATATACGCGCTGTAATGGCAGAGAAGGCATTTTTTTCCCAAATATGTGAATGGAGACATAGTGAGGGAATGATATTTGCATTAAAAAATACCTTAAATTTATCAAATTTCAATTTCAATAAGCAAATAATTACAGTTTATATGTATAACTGATTAATATTGATTGTTTAAATCACTTTTTCTTTCTGTAATTTTAAAAATATGTCTTCAAGACCCCTGGGATATAAAATTGCCACTCTTCAGATAATGACTCACATAAGGACACTAAAAATTTTGTGATTTTTGCTTCAGTTTTTATTGTTATTTCTCAAGCACCGATGCTGTGAAAGCGAATTCAAGCAACAAGTGATGTAAAAATCGAATTCTTTCTGTGAAGTGCACGACCAAGCCAATAGCAGAGCAACTTTTCACAGACTTTAGAAATTTACATCCCTCTCAAAGACATCAGCTGATAAATTTTACAGAAGCTGTAATGGGAGCCGATGTGGCAGCAACTTTTGCTATAAAATACGCTAATTTTTGCACGTCATTTTGTAATTATTCAAGCGCGATGATGTGAAATTGAAATCAAGTACCAATACTGCTGAAGCGAAATCAAGCCACAAACGCATACCATGCAACCAATAGCATCGCGACTTTCCGATACATGAGGAATTTTACAGCGCTCTTAATGAGAGTACTTTGTCAAATTTACAGCAATTGTATTAGCAGTCGTGGTGCCAGCACATTTTGTTGTAAAATACAGCGCTTTTTCCTACATTTTATGTTGTAATTTTCAAGCACCGATGCTGTGAAAGTTAATTCAAGCAACAAGTGAAGTAAAAATCGAATTCTTTCTTTCACGTGCAACACGCAGCCAAAAGCAACGCGACTTTCCACAGAATTTTGTTGTAAAATACAGATTTTTTCTTCCTTTACAGAAAACTGAAGTAATAGACAGGATTTATATTTTCCCCCTGCGTACATATAAGAGGTAGTTTTTATAAACTTTAGCACTCCCACCACAGTTCAGTTTAAGGTATATTTATTTAGAAAAATATTATGCCAATTTGATTATTTCATCATTTAATTTGCCTATGCTCAGATAATTATATATGTTTTAGAGTATTCCAAAATTATTTATACACCTGAGCAATATTAAATTTTATCTCAATCAAAGTTTAATTAGATTAAAAATTTATTTTAAAATGCAACACGATCAAAAACTCATTTATTTATCAATAGTAAACATATTACGAGACTTAGGTTTTAATTTCTTTGCCTAATAATTCAGCATTAAGCACTTTCATCTTTCAAAGCAAAATATTTTCTACTGACAAAGGAAAAATCGTTTGGGGAAATTAATTTGAAACTTAATCCACATAAAACTTCATTAGCTAAGAATTGTACATTGTTAAGCAGTAGTTTTAAATGAAATTGTTTTATGCTACTATAGATGAACATATTAAATTTTATCTCAATCAAAGTTTTAACTAGATCAAAAACTTATTTTAAACTGCCACTAGATAAAAAAAAATCATTTATCTATTAATAATAAACGTATTGCGAGACTTTGGTTTTAATTTCCTTGTCGAATAATTCAGCATTAAGCACTGTCATATTTCAAAGTGAAATATTTTCAACTGATAAAGGGATAATAGTTTGGTGCTACTAATTTGAAACGTATTCTACATGAACTACATTAGCTTACAATTTTTCTTTGTTAAGCAGTAGATTTAAATGAAATTGCCTTACGCCAACTCTAATGAAAATTACTAAACCCAGTTTTGAAATTACTTAAACGTTGTAAATTATGCACATTTACTTTAATTTATTTTTGAATTTTGATTTTTGAATTATTTTATTGGGCCCCGATCTGCTATTTCTTTCATACATCAGTTAAACTGTCGTCCCTAAACAATAAGGTTACGTTACATAAGCCTGCCGCAAAACGAAGCAGATATCTCATCGTACGTTTAAATGAGTATAATCTCCACTGCATTTTTAAAAATTTCTAAGCACCGCACATTTCCAATTTTTACACCTGTGTAGCCTCGTATAGGGGAAAAAAGTAGGGGCGGTCGGTGAGATATGATACACATTTTTTAGCTAATTTTTTATAACCCTTAAAAAGCTATTTTTAAACAAATTTCTCGTGTTTTCTTATAAACTGATGCTTTATTTATTTATTAAAAATATAGTTAATTTAAAAAATAATCATTTAAAAAATATATCCCAATTATTTTTAATGGTTACTATTGAATCAAATCTCGCCATTACTGGGGAGGATTGATACACTTGCAAGAGAGATTTGATACATTGTTATGTAAACTGAAAAAAAGTAGACGATTCAATTTTTGTGTCATAGAATTTTTCACGATAAATCTTGAAATATTTTAGTAAAATTTAAGAAGAAATGACATTGACATATTTTTGTTTCAGAAATGTTTTTTACAATAAATAAATAAATAAATAAATAAACAATGCTATTAACATACTTTTTCGAAAATAAATCTCTAACTTTGAATTATTCATTAAACTTTTTTTTTGACAATCATATCAATCAATATTAAAGATTTTACTTTATGTTTTCCACCGTTTGTGGTTGAAACTGTTTTCTTGGTATAAGGTCTAATATCCTTGGGACCTTGGGAGACTTCTAAATTTGGTACACGACGGCCCTACGTTTTCATTTAAAGATTATTTAGGTGTCGTGTAAGTAGATAACTGATTCATATTTAACTCATTCGTTTCGTAGAGATGATCACAAGAAGATGTTGAGAGTAAAAAAATAGGTATTGTCCAAACAGTTAAGGTCAAAAGGATAAATTTCTGTCTTTTTAAGTCCAGATAAAATAAAGTATTTGTTAGAGTAAATAATTTCGGAAAAGCTTTACCAATTAATCCTCCTTACTAATTTCAGTAAATCTTGTTGTAAAACAATAATGAATATTGCAGTCCTATATTAGTTTTAAATTTAAAAAACTATTGAATTTAAAATATACAAGTGTATCACATCTCCCCAGTACTAATGTATTATTTCTCCCTATTATGCCTTATTAAATTTTCAATAATTTTGTATAAATGTAGATGCAAAATGACAATCTACTTTCTAGTAAAACTTATCCTAACAATGTGCTTTAAAAATTACAAAACAAATTACAAGATATTATCTTCACAATAATATGAGTTATGAAAGGATATCACTATTTGAAAAATTTTCCATTAACATTCCAAAAATCTTCAAAATTAAAAGAAAATAAAAGTTGTCAGTTCTTCACTAATTAGTCCAGCTAATGACGGCTTCTGCAAATAAAAGAAGCCTTTACATGTGTTAGAATGGCTGTTAATGCTATTTGTTGGGAAAAATTGTCAATGTATCAACCCTCCCTATGTATCAAACCGCCCCTACCTCTCCTACTTTTAACTTCATTTTTTTTTAAACTGCATCTTAATCTATTTTTAAGATATTAATTTTTTTGTACTTTTTAAAGCAATTTCTCTAATGGTGGCAATTGAAGTACTCCATGTCTGTAGAAAATAAAGGGACAATAGTTGGAAAATAGTAGATTACTATATCTTTTTGTTGCCATTTTCTCATAAAAAATGAAAAAAATAATTGTAATTAAAATACGTGCTATTTAAAAAAAAAGTAAATGAATGATTTCTGATAAAATATGGGGCTATTACAAAAAAACTTTAATTTTAAGTATCCATATTAATGTTACAAACAAATGAAGGCGTATGAATCAGTAGATAGCCAATTTTTTTTGCCCAGTTTACGACGTCGCATTTTGCTGGGTTGGTGTATTATTCCGGGATAGTGACTTCATATGCATAATTTTCTATATATGTTGTTTAAGACTAAATCGTAAATGTGGAATTCTTCAGCGGATAAAATTATGTCATTTTATATAAAATAAAAGGGTGTATTTTAAGTCTTAAAAAACTGAAATATGGTTTGTACTATCTATCTATCTATCTATCTATCTATCTATTTATCTATCTATCTATCTATATATATATATATATATATATATATGCATAACATCGTGTTGGATCATTACTAAATCCTAGTCAGGCATTGGTGAGATTCCATAAATTTTGTACCAATTAGTGAAAACATTGCTCTTGACGATATCAATATGGTGGAATATTAGCAGCTGTGGACAGGCAGAATACTTTTCAGTTGACCATTTTAATCAATTCTATCTATTTATTTGTAGTGATGAGACGGGCTAAGTTCAATCTGAGCACCAGCGCTTCATTATGCAGTCATATGTAGCTCAGGCCGCAGCGTAAGTAATGGACTCGGAAATCCGGTAGCTCAAATCTATTAACCTCATTAAAACAGAGGCCAAAATTCACTTGAAACTGTTTATTCAATCATACATATAAACGCGAACAATTCCCACATTGCGAGAATTTATCAGAGCCTTCAGCCTAAAGCACTGCTTAATATCCCATGCTAAAAATATGTTAATGACAACTTAGATAGTCTACGAGACGATACCTGTTAACAAATTAAATAGACAATCGAACAGCACAAAGACTCTTTCTCTCTGACCTCATACTCGTTAGTTTTGTGAGAATTCGTGCAGGAATGCAGATTGAAAGATAAACTTTAGACGAGCTACATAGATTCAGAAACTAGAAACAGAATGAAATGCGATCCGTCACTCAACCAACGGAGAGCGAGCGAGGAACATCATAGAAAGCGAGTTACGGATCGGCTTACAGAGGAATTTCGATGTCATACGGCTGATGCTAGACAGGTTGGGAGGAAGTTGATTCATGGAATAAAATAAAAATAGTAAAAATGGCTTTTATAAACATTCGAAAAATAAAAGTAGCTGTGCTCAGAATATTACAGTTTTGGTAACTGACAAAAATTAATGAAGGGATAAAAAATTTACATTAAAGTTTTGAATAAGATAATTATTAAGATACGCCTTTTAAGTCTATTGAAATTTAACTAGAAATAAATAATAGAGAGTATTAAGGAATGGGGAAAAATGAATACGCTGACAATTTAGAATAATTTAAATGGATGTTGCAAGCAAAACTTTTATAAAACATACATATATATATTTAACCGGGGTGGAGGGGGCAACACTAAATTCTAAAAAAACAAAATTCCTATTTTCTAGTTTTTATTAGGTAGTAAAAAATACTATCTATTGCAGTCGTTACCATGGTGCTACTTTCAAAAAATTCCTTCATAACTTTTCATTATAGGACCTCAGGAACCCAAAATCACCCCACCTAAAAAGTTTATATATACAGGGTGTATCTAAACTCTTGGGCAAAACTTTAAGGGGTGATAGTACACACCAAGACAAACAATTTTTAATAGGAAACTAAGGGTCCCAAACGTCTTCCGAAGGAGATAGGCGCGTTTAAAGTTTTGGGTCCAAAATTTCAAATGATTATAAAAAACGGAAAAATTGGTCGATTCGTTTGCGGTTTTCACTAAAACTATTCTTTATGTCAGTATTTTCTTGAAAATAAAGTTTAAAGATACAGTTCAAAAATGCCGATAGAGGGCGCTTTAGACTTTGGAGTAACCAACAACTATTTTTTACCGTTATTTTTTGTATCTCATTACATGCTTTCAAAAGCTTAGACTTAAACTTAAATTTTGAGTTCAAAATCTGAATCGTTGGGAGTGGTTAAGTAGCGCAAACTGAACTGTGTTCAGGAGTTAAAATTTCAAATGATTATAAGAGAAGGAAACATTGGTTGATTCGTTTGCGGTTTTCACTAAAACTATTCTTTAGGTCAGTATTTTCTTGAAAATAAATTTTAAAGATACAGATAAAAAAATACCGATAGAGCGCGCTTTAGACTTTGGAGTAACCAACAACTATTTTTTACCGTTATTTTTTGTATCTCATTACATGCTTTCAAAAGCTTAGACTTAAACTTAAATTTTGAGCTCAAAATCTGAATCGTTGGGAGTGGTTAAGTAGCACAAACTGAACTATGTTCAGGAGTTAAAATTTCAAATGATTATAAAAAACGGAAAAATTGGTCGATTCGTTTGCGGTTTTTACTAAAACTATTCTTTATGTCAGTATTGTCTTCAAAATAAATTTTAAAGATAAAGTAAAAAAATACCGATAGAAGGCGCTTTAGACTTTGGAGTAACGAACAACTTTTTTTTACCGTTACTTTTTTTATCTCATTGCATGCTTTCAATAGCTTAGACTTAAATTTTGAGCTAAAAATCTGAATCGTTGGGAGTGGTTAAGTAGCGCAAACTGAACTGTGTTCATGTGTTGAAATTTGAACCCCCTTCTGAACACAGTTCAGTTTGCGCAACTTAACCACTCCCAACGATTCAGATTTTGAGCTCAAAATTTATGTTTAAGTCTAAGCTTTTGAAAGCATGTAATGAGATACAAAAAATAACGGTAAAAAATAGTTGTTCATAACTTAAAAGTCTAAAGCGCCCTCTATCGGTATTTTTTAACTTTATCTTTAAAATTAATTTTCAAGTCAATACTGACATAAAGAATAGTTTTAGTGAAAAACGCAAACGAATCGACCAATTTTTCCGTTTTTTATAATCATTTGAAATTTTAACTCCTGAACACAGTTCAGTTTGTGCTACTTAACCACGCCCAACGATTCAGATTTTGAGCTCAAAATTTAAGTTTAAGTCTACGCTTTTCAAAGCATGTAATGAGATACAAAAAATAACGGTAAAAAATAGTTGTTGGTTACTCCAAAGTCTGAAGCGCCCTCTATCGGCATTTTTTGAACTGTATCTTTAAAATTTATTTTCAAGAAAATCCTGACATAAAGAATAGTTTTAGTGAAAATAGCAAACGAATCGACCAATATTTCCGTTTCTAATAATCATTTGAAATTTTGGACCCTAGAATTTAAAGGCGCCTATCTCCTTCGGAAGACGTTTGGGACCCTTAGTTTCCTATTTAATATTATTTGTCTTGGTGTGTACTATCATACCGTAAAGTTTTGCCCGAGAGTTTAGATACACCCTGTATATATATACAGGGCAATATGTTATCTATCGCCGACATTTAATTTCTCAACCGTTGGTCGCAGACATATACTTCCAATTACAAAAACGTTTCAAATGAGGTAACTATTCATGCTGTGGCATTATTTTAAGTAAAAAATAAATTTTCTAAAAATTACGAAATCTAACTTTTTATACGGTCCCACAGTCCCTATAGTTACATTTAGTAAAAGTTTACACATGTCATAACACATATAACACAAAAATTTTGACATCTGTACTACAAAAATTGACAGAGTTATTAAATTTCAAATTTTGAGATTTTCGCGCATGATTTTGTCTTTCATTGAGGGATCAGTCAAAAGATGAGTTAGAGTAGGTACTATGTCCTTTTTACGGCGAAACCAGATTTAGCCGGTATCGCCAAATCGGGTTATCTTCAAAGAGGGCTATTTCATCTAAAAATTTGAGCTGACTTTTAGGGGTCATATACAAAGCGAAGAATGAAATATTGAAATTAAACAGAAAAATAAATATCAATTTATTATAATATCGAAAACGGTCTACTATAAGAAATGAATACATAAAACGCCGGAAACTACTAGAGATACTGCTCACAGTGACAACCATTGGTGGCAATGCACAATGGAATGCGTGACAGTACTGTATCCTGGACACGTTAGATCATAGCAGGTGTGCAAAGTGTGTGACAATTAAGGATGATGTGCTGCTTAATATAAACCCTAGAAGTAGTCTCAGTCACATAGACTTATACCTTGATGTAATCCCAGAGGTAGAAGTCCATGGAAGTCAAGTCCGGTGAACGCGGTGGCCACTCTACCGGACCCCCACATCCAATGATCTGTTGGCCGAATTCGGTGGCCAGATACGCCCGGACGTTTGATGTTTTATGTGGAGAGGGCCCCATCATGTTGAAACCCCACAGGGCATGCATATCGGAGAGCAACTCTTCATACCAGTCACGTTCCATGTTTTGTAGCAGATGCAGGTAGCGATCGCCAGTTAAGATCCCATCGTAGAAGATGGGTCCAACAATCTAGGTTCCCCATATACCGCACCACACGTGTCATACTCTCCGGGAGATGTGGAGGTTTCCAGCTCGCATCATCCTTTTGATTGTCGCACAGTTTGCACACCTGCTATGCTCTATCGTGTCCAGGACGCAATACTGTCAAGCATTCATTTGTGCATTGCCACCAATGGAAAACACTTTGAGCAGTATCGCTCGTAGATTTCGGCGTTTTATGTATTCATTTTTTATACTAGACCGTTTTCTGCTATTATAATAAACTGATATTTATGTTCTGTTTAATTTCAATATTTCATTCTTCGCTTTGTATACGACCCCTAAAACTCAGCTCAAATTTTTAGATGAAAGAAATAACTCTCTTCGGTGATACACCGATTTGGAGATACCGCCTAAGGGTGGTTTCGCCATAATAACGACATAGCACCCTGATTTTGATCTCGAAGTACTTTAACTCATCTTTTATCTGATCCCTCAATGAAAGACAAAATCATGTGCAAAAATCTCAAAATTCGAAATTTAATAACTCTGTCAATTTTTGTAGTACTGGTGCCAAACTTTTTGTGTTATATGTGTTATGATATGTATAAAATTTTACTAAATATAACTTTAGGGACTGGGGGACCATATAAAAAGTTAGATTTCGTAATTTTTAAAATATTGATTTTTTACTTTAAATAATGCCCCAGCATGAATATTTACCTCATTTGAAACGTTTTTGCAATTGGAAATATACGTCTACGACAAACGGTTGAGAAATTAAAGGCCGGCGATAGATAACATATTGCACCCTGTATATATATGTATGTATGTACTAAATTTTGTCCTCACGATAAAAGTCACAGTTATGCACGGATCGTCTTCAAACTCGTCAAACACATATAGATGGCTTACTCTCGGCGGGAATTGCAAATGAGAAATATCGGCTCCATGCAGGTGAAATGGGGGAGGGTTAAAAATTTTGAATACCGCCTTAACATGATTCTGATAAAACCAGCTCTTACATAAAAATGACAGGAAAATTAAAAATATTTTTCCTTATAGCGGTTGCCAATAATAAAAAAGAAAAAAACAATAAAGTTTTTACCACAACAATTGCTTTTCTATTGCAAGATTTCCACGTGAAAAATAAAAATATAGATATACATTACGCTACCGCATCTCCATACATATAAGGAGTGTTACCGTAGGTGGGACACTGTCCTGTCGCCAACTTCGCGATATCGCTAATATTTCGTCAAATTCCCATACACTTCCATTGTAAACCAATAGGGTTTACTTGCTTACAGAAAAGGAACAAATTGAGATATTTTAATGCAACAAAAACTAATATTGGTACTACTTGGTTATCCCGTCGACCGAAAATCTATCGCCAAACAATAAGATTAAATGCCCATAATTGTTGATCGATATCACATTCACTTTACTTTAAGCAAATTACACGTGTTTATGTTGAAATTAGTGTACTTAACTTCGAAATCTACCTGCGCCTGTAGGCTGAGCCGGCTGGGATTTTTTTTAAATTTTCATTTAAGACGTATCTATTCATATCTTATTAATATATTATTATATTACGTGTTTTTGCCTTTTGGAGCGGTTGATCAATATGAATATGATACTTATATCCAATTCATTTATATTCTGTTAAAAATGGGGCTTAGAAACACTCATTTCAAATAGTTTTTTAAGTGTTAGTAAACGAATAAATAAATGACACACATTAAGGTAGGAAAGCGATCAAATTATTTGGACGTTTTCCACCAACCAATTCTGTCAGAACTTTCACAGATTTCACAAATATTGTTAATGTATTTGGAATATTAATGTTGTTTTAAATTTTCATAACATGTGATTTGTTCAGAATAAAATTTATTCTTCTGAACTTTTTGTAAATTGTGTAAATTTTCTTTTGTAAATTCTGATTTTTCACTTTCGACAGTGCTAAGACTACGAATCTTAAATATTATGTCCTCGATAACTTATTGAGCTTCTGAGTATAGCGATTTTCACTTTTCTATGTTAATTGAAAAAAAAAAAGTATATAAATATGAAAAAAAAAACTACTGAGTGAGGATCGGCCTAGAAGGTATTTGTTAAAGTTACAATTAAAAGCTGAGAATATTGTCAAGATAATGAATAACATAACATATACATAATGTATATGTATAACAATTTTGTATATGTGATGTATATGTATATACATCATCATTATAAACATACTTTTCCTTTTCACGGATAAAAATGTCAGAAGAGCAATAAAATTATTTTTGCAAAATATTCTTAGCTTTTCGTTCACTTTCATGTGTTCGAAAAAATAATGTTAAACATAGCAAAGTAAGTTTTAAAATGTTTTTATTTATGATCGTAAAATAAATAAGCCGTAAAAATATATTTCATAAAATATTATTAATATTCAATAAAACTACCGGAACAAAACACATAAATTTTAATATTTTTTCTGTACTCCATTCTTCAAAAATGTTATAACACGATTCTCTTTTGACTTTTAAATAATCAATTTTGATACAATTTTGATATTATTTATGATATAAATTTTTCCTTTGTGACTTTATTCCTATTCTTGGATTATATATATATATATATATATGAAAGAAATTCAATAGATAACCCGTAAGGCTGTAGTTTTAAATAAAAATGTTTTACGCCAATACACCTGAACAATATTAAATATTATCTCAATAAAGTTTAATTAGATCAAAAACTTATTTTAATCTACCACTAAATCAAAAACTTATTTTAATCTGCCACTAGATCAAAAACTCATTTATCTATCAATAATAAACATATTACAACGCTTACGTTTTAATTTCTTTGTCTAATAGTTCAGCATTAAGCGCTTTCATCTTTCATAGTGAAATATTTTGCACTGACAATGGAAAAATCTTTTGGGGTAATATAATTTTAAACGTATTCCACATAAAACTGTATTAGCTTAGAATTATACTTTCTTAAGCAGTAGTTTTAAATGAAATTGTTTTACGCCAACTCTAACGAAAATTATTAAGTTCTGTTTTGAAATTACTTAACTAATTTAAATTATGCACGTTTATTTTAACTTAATTTTGAATTTTGAATTCTTATTTATTTTATTTTTACTTTCAGTTAAGACAAATCTATTCATTTCTTATTCTTTTATTATTTACATTACTTGTTTTTGCTTGAATATCTGTCGTCATATGAATACCTGTACTTATATTCAGTGCATTTAGTTGATGCATTTTGTGCATGCAACAGGCAAAGAGGTTTCATGTATATATTTATGATCATAAAATAAAGAGGCCGTAAAAATATATTGCTTAAAATATTATTAATACTCAATAAAAGTACCGGTTTCCCTGGGTGGCCATCCTCGCCCCGAGCCCTTCCTTCCGCTTTTTGGTGTCTTTAATTTGTGTAATTTCCCTTTTAAATTTGTCCGGTTTCAATTTTTGGTTTTTTTCCAACGTTGCTTTCACTAGAATGTCTTTTACTCGGACGTGGCTGGGGACCTGTGAACCTTGCTTCCGAAAAAGAGTCGGACTAGAGTAGAAAAATAAAGGGCTGCTTGACTCAGCACAACTTTCACTTTTACACCGTCGAATAGGAAAAAAATGTTTTTTAAATGCAATTTGTTAAACAATTTGTATCTCACATTACTGATTTTTTTACGGTTTTAAAAATAATTTTAAAGCAAGATTTATTAGAAAAACTGTTTATATCACGTACAACCCGGTTACAAAAGGTTAACCCGTTTACATTTAAATGAACAAAATTATTTCAGCAATTTTTTTCCGGCTAAAATTCCTCAGTGAAATTTAAGCTTCATCAATAAATATATAAAATAATAAAATGATCTAATTAAAACACATATTTAAATGACACGTAATTGAATCACGCGCTTAAAACACTGAAATTATCAGAGTAAAAAAAAGCTGCTGTAAATAATTAACTTCTGTCGTGCAGCTAATACGAAAGCAATAAATGTATAATATTCCAAATCTTTATTTGAGTAGAAAATTTATATTTTTCATATAAATATACTTTTTTACTTTCTTCTATCTTCAATAGAAGAAAGTATTGTAATCGAAATTTTTTTCAACTTCCAGTATTCAACAGATTTACACTTTTCAGGGGTCAGAGATCACAAAAATATGTTTATACAAAATGTCTGTGTGTCCATGTGTCGCCATTGTGCCATCAAAAAGTGTATGAAGTTATGTATAGAATTGAACCAATTTTTTTAAAGTTTTTGGCAATGGCAAGAAGGTCCTCCTTTAATTTTGAAAAAATCCGCCAGTAGCGGGGAGGGGTCTCTAATACAGATTTTTGTACGATTTTTGAACATTTGGAATATTGTGCCATCGAAAAGTGTGTGAAGTTATGCATAGTATTGAACCAAATCTTTTGTATAAATTTAAAAAGCAACGCTAAAAACACCAGAATAAGCAAACATTCAGCAGACTAGTTTCGGTAGCGTGTAGCGTACCGTCCTCAGTGCAAAGAATTACAGAAACTTCCTCATTTATATAGAGGAGAAGCGGATTCAAGTGAGAATTTCATTAACCAATGGGGAATCAGGAAAATGCGGGTACCAGCCAATGGGAGAATAGTGTAGGTAATGCCACCAGATATGTAAAAAAAAAAGGTAGTAATTAAGCAAAAGAGGATTTTATGAAATATTTCCAGCAATCTGATAAAGGGGGAATAGTAAATTCACAATTAAGAATATTGTCATAATTTTTGTAAATATGAAATGCTTCAAGAAAGTTAAGTTCGTGTAAAGAAGTGGGTTTAGAGATGATTTTGGTTGAATTAAAATCAAAAGAGTGGTTCATCTCCCAGCAATGTTTAGCAACTGAAAATTTATTGATTTCCTGTTTTTTAATATATTGTTGGTATGCTTTAATACGAAATTTTATACCCCGTTTGGTCTGTCCAATATAGGAAAGACCGCACTGGCAATTAATACTATACATACCCCATGAGTTGTATAACTCAATATGATCTTTAAGTTTCGAGAGGTTAAGCTTATTCGTAGCAGTAGGAGAGCTGTTGAACATTTTTGAGTAGGTATTTGAGGCACCCTGAAAATTTGTGCAACACTTCTTTTGTAATGCCTGAATACAAAATCGAATGTCTGGCTGAAGGATCGTGGCCCAAAAACAGTGCCAGACAAAAAATGGCATTTGACACGTGTCTGGCACAGTTTTTGCGCCGACTAAAGTGTCTGTCATTTTCAAAATATTTTTTTCTAAGCATAAATATTATTCTGTCTCAATCTCAGCGTGCCTCAAATACTTTTTTTGGGTAGTCAAAAAATGGCACTTGACACGTGTCTGACACAGTTTTTGGGCCGACTAAAGTGTCTGTAGTTTTCAAAATATTTTTTTCTAAGTATAAATATTATTCTGTCTCAATCTCAGCGTGCCTCAAATACCTTTTTTGGGTAGTCAAAAAACATGGCACTTGACACGTGTCTGGAACAGTTTTTGGGCCACGATCCTTCAGCCAGACATTCGATTTTGCATTCAGCCATTACAAAAGAAGTGTTGCACAAATTTTCAGGGTGCCTCAAATACCTTCCCTAAAATGCTTAACAGCTCTTGGACTATAGGGGTAAAAATTATTCTGAAGTCATGCTGTCTAAGAATTTTGGCAATAGAAAAACTGGATTTAGGAATGAGGACGGTACGCTAAACGCTACCGAAACTAGTCTGCTGAATGTTTGCTTATTCTGGCGTTTTTAACGTTGCTTTTTAAATTTATGTCATTCTGCGCCAAATAGCAGCTTAATAATTATCAAATATTTTGTGTTTGTTTTGGGCTATGGCAAGAAGGTCATCCCTGAATTTGGTAAAAGTCCGCCGGTAGGGGTGCTGTAATAGCGATTTTTGTGCGATTTTTGAATATTTTGAATATTGTGCCATCGAAAAGAAGTTATGCATAGAATGGTACCATTATTGTTTTGTGTTATTTGCCCATGGCAAGAATATCCTCCCTGAATTTGGAAATATTCCGATAAAAAGGAGCACTATAATAGAGATTTTAGTCTAATCTTCTTGATTTTTCGTAGTTCTATTGTACACCAGTGGCTCTTGAATCGCCAGGAACTTTCCATCCTGATAAGCCGACTATTCGCAAACAGCTGATATACAACAGAATAACGAAAAATTATTGCCTTTAATAAATATCGTGATCGAGATTAACTCGTTTTACTCCGATTGATTGGCTGGCGCAGAAATTTAAGATGAAAGTCAAAGTTGATATAGTATTGAGCTAATAAAAATGAAATAGTGACATTTGTAAAAACTTTTCGGAATATATGTCGTAGCAGAAAGTTTTAGGGCTGGCACATCCCACTAGTTCGTGTTTGTGGTCAGGACAATCTAAATAAAATTAAATGGTAAAAATATTACAGTTAAAAAAATCTCTTATATTTTGTAATCGAAGAACCTCTAGTTGGAGCCACTACTTATTCTGATTATGAATGAAAAAAAAAAAAACATTTCACGGTATTAAAAAAAAAAAATGTGAAGAAAGGTATAAGCATATTAAAGTTCCGAAATTATTTTTTCTGCATGTTTAAAGAACTTTACAGAAATATTGTAAGTATTAAGTATCCATTTATAAGAAAAAGTAACAGGAGACTAATTTATTTGGAAAATACAGAAAAATAACTTTTTTTTTTAATAATGTATTTAAAAGGAGAAGAAATATTATTTAATACAGCTCTAAGATTTTACTCTTCAATAATCCCTCAATCCATTCAAATTTTATTTAGGAGTGATACTGTTTGTAACGAAGTCCTTTTTTATAATATTGCCGCGATTTGGCATAATATCCTAAATATTTCAAGAACTGAAAATATGAATTGATCTTTTCACCCCTCTGCAGAGAAATGAACTGAACTCCGCTGGTGCATGCGTGGTATTTTGTTTTTGTTTTAGAAATTTATTTTCCATTCAGTCAGTTATATTTTCCCTTTGAAAATGACCACGTGTGTGTTATTAGATCTCAGGATTGTATTAAATAATATTTTTGTATGTTTGTGTCACCTTTTAAGTAGTTATAAGTATGTTGTAAAGTTTAAAACTACACTTCATTTTTAATACCGATCGCGCTATAATAAAGGTCAATACCATACACAAATTCAGGACGATCAGAGTATATTTACGAGAGTTAGAGCTCGGACATACAGACTGACAAACAGAAGTCATAAACACTTTTCAACTATGTTGGAAAATTTTTAGAACTAACATTCCAAAAATCGTCAGAGATAGTCCTCTCCCAGAAATCCATTCAAATAATACGGAATTAAAGTCATAGTTTAGTTTATATTTAGTCTGCATGTTATCAAATACTCTTTTGCGTTGAATAAAATTACTAAAAATAGCCCAAAATGTAGGATGATCAATTACTGTCAAATGAAGAATAAAATGTCAGGATGAATTATTTCGAGAATGTATGAGCAATTTTCTGTGTATTTTTTACTATATCAGTTTATGACGCGCAATTTAATATACGAGTTTAATCAATAAGTTGTTTTCTCTTTTTACACATTAATCAAAGAAAACTGTCGATTTTTAGAAAAAAGACAGTTATTGAAGTTCAATATTTTGTGTCATATTTCATTTATAACAATGAATTATAAACTTAAAAATAAACTCAATTTGTGTGTGTCACTTGTTAATTTTTATACAAAGTTAATGTACACAGAAATTGAGATATAATTTTATAGGATTGTTGGTATAATTGTATGTATGACAGTGACAAATAATATTTTGTTATTAAAACACACATATTACAGTATATAAAAAACACATACATACTAAAATATATAAAGAAACACACATGCACACATGAATAACGCCTGCATTCAACTGTTAATGGTATATATATTATACAGACATCTATACAATAAATACAATAAACCCAACTGGAATGAAAAATTAGACAGAGCCAGGAATCGAACCTGTGACCACAGGGTACTAGGCTGTTGCTCTAACCACTGAGCCACTCCAGCCGATACCTGGGTCCACAATGTTTCACTAACAAACCATGTTGGGATAATAACAAGCCATCAATCAGACAACGCTTTGATGACGGGACAATGATGAATAGATTTTACTATTTTATCAATCTACAATATATATTAAAACTCACATACTGCAGTATATAATAAAACACACATACACACATAAATAGCGCCTGCATGCAACTGTTAAAGAGATATATATATATAGATATTATACAGACATAAATACAATAAATCGGCCGTAGTAGCTCAGTGGTTCGAGTAACAGTCTAGGACGCTGTGGTCCCAGGTCGATTCCTGCCTCTGGCTATTTTTTTACTCCAGTTAGGTTTATTGTATTTATTGTATGTATGTTATGTCTGTATAATATCTATATATATATTTTTTTTAATATTTTGCTTCTTTTAAAAATAAGAAATTCAAAATCGTGTTCCTGTTAACAAACAGATCTCTATACGGAAAGTTTAAACGTATGCGTAACTGCATACCCTCCATAATTAATAAGCAAACAAGAAAAATTACGCGACAGGACTAGCTTATGAAACACTTTCCAAATTTTGCGAATAATGAAATATTGCAAGAGACATGCATTTTGTTTTGTATGAAATGTGAAAACATCGCAAAAAGTCCGGGAAAAACAGAGTACTTACGTAATCGATGATATCGTATGAACTGATAATCACAGTCCAAAATGTGGAGAATCAAATGGATACTGCTGACGCGAATAATAGAAACATCTACCCCTTTTTTGGTTTTATCATATTTACAACAAAAGTGAGCATGTCTATTAAAAGTTTCATTATAATACAAGAGTGGTTTTACTAATTATTGTCCCGAGTGTGTATAATATATTTGTACTGCGATGGTTGGTAATGTGGAATATTGAAGCCTAACGTCTTAGATGCCTATCTAGATGCCTATCTAAATATCAACTTTTTCGCTTTCTTCGTACCACTATAATTTAGTAGTAAATATTGTCTTAGTTAAATAATTATTAAGATGCTACTTGACGCAGAATTATATAAATTTAAAAAGAAACGTTAAAAACGCCAGAATAAGCAAACATTCAGAAGACTAGTTTCGGTAGCGTTTAGCGTACCGTCCTTAGATTCAGAAGACTGGTTTCGGTAGCGCTTAGCGTGCCGTCCTCAGTACAATGAGGACCGTACGCTAAATGCTACTGAAACTAGCCTGCTGAATGTTTGGTTATTCTGGTGTTTTTAATATTGCTTTTAAATTTATATTGTCTTAGTTAATCATTGTGTTTCACGATTAAACAAGGCGAAAATCTCTATTAAATTTTAGTGGTAGCAAAAAAGCGTAAAAGTTGGCAGCTATGCTATATGTTCAATTTCAGAACCATAACTGCTGTATTAACATTTTTTTCGTTTTAGGTGTGAAAGATAGCACCTAGTCTAAAAGAGGGTTTGTGGGGGAAGGCTGATTTGGAGCTTATGGGGCTAGTTTGTGACAGTGGATGAGACGTGGTTACATCACTATGATCCTGAGTCTAAACGACAGTAGCCATGTCTCATCCACTGTCAGAAATCTAGCCCCATAAGCTCCAAACCAGCCTCTTCCCAACTATCCTTCCCAGCCCCTTTCAAACTTGATAATACCCCTCACACCTAAAACGAAATATACATATATTAATACAGCAGTTACGGTTCTGAAATTGAGCATATAGGCATCTCAGAGATTAGACTTCAATATTCCACATCAACCATCGCAGTACAAATATTTTATATACTCTCGGGACAATAATTATTGAACCATCCTCGTACACTTCAGTTGTCTGAAAGTTCTCTATCGAATGATAGGATCTACAAAAAAATATGCTGGGTAGATTTTGAAATTACTCGAGCCGAACTTTTAGGGCTTACTACTTTATAATATATATGATACTTCAGCGTTCAGAAAGTTTTTACCGTCGACCAAAGTTGGGTTATGGTAGAATACCCTGTATTTTTGATTAAATAGGTGGTTTGCGACTCCATGTTCTGTGGTAATTTTTCAACCTCTTGATGCCTACTATCACGTCTCTGAATGTGTCGGTCGAATTTCGGAACACCTTGTATTTGAAAGTTTTACGTAATCCAAACTAAGTAAGTTAAGTGATTTACGATTTTTTAAAAATGCACAGTTTCAATTGATATGTATGAAATATTCCCATAATTTGTATAAGCAGCAGTATTTTCAGCTAAAGCAAAATAGAAAAGTAAAATTTATTAGTTATTATTTTCAAAGTATTATGTAAAGAAATCTTTTATTCAAATAACTTTTTAAGTAGAAATTAAAATTTCAATTTTTCCTTTTAATAGCATTATCGGAATACGAATGTTTAGTAAAAAGTCATTTCTTTTTAAAGCGTAACCTTTTCTGTCATATTTATGAAATTCATTCTATTGGTTATCAATAGTTTATTTGCCAGTCCTTTTAATATTCTCCGAAATTGTAAATTCATTTATTCTTTCGGTTTCGACATCTCTGTAAAAGTCAAAATTGTAATAAAAACCGAAATAAATAACATCAGTTAATTACTATCAACTCAAGCTGATGTATCTATGAAACAACCATGAATTATACATAACGTTTAAGAATTTGTCCTCCGAATTTTGGAACACCTTGTATCTGTAAGTTTTACGTACTCCAGTCTAACTAAGTTAAGTGATTTATTTTTTAAAAAGCACAGCTTCAATTCATATGTATGAAATATTCCCATAGTTTGTATAAGCAGCAGTATTTTCAGCTAAAGCAAAATAAAAAAAGTAAAACTTATTATTGTTTTCAAAGTATTATGTAAAGAAAACTTTAATTCAAATAACTTTTTAAGTAGAAATTAAAATTTCAATTTTTCCTTTTAATAGCATTATCGGAATACGAATGTTTGGTAAAAGTAATTTCTTTTTACGTTTTCGGTCATATTTATGAAATTCATTGTATTGATTACCAATAGTTTATTTGCCAGTCTTTTTAATATTCTCCGAAATTGTAAATTCATTTATTCTTTCAGTTTCGACATTTCTGTAAAAATCAAATTGGAAATAAAAACCGAAAAATAATTAGTATCAGTTAATTACTGTCAACTCAAGCTGATGTATATATGAAAAAATATGAATTATACATAAGGTTTTAGTATTTGTTTAAAGTTTGAAGACTTGGACAGCTTTTTTATGTCATTAAAATAAAAATTTTAGACATTCTGGTTTTTACTTTCGAAAGAAGAACTGGGAACACAAGGGAAATTAGAGAATATGGGGATATAAACCGGGTGTCCTAAAAAGGACTGACTGATTTTAAAATTCAATAACTTTCAAACGGTGAGAGATATTTGAAAAATTCTTGCAGGATAGTTATACATAAGGTGAAAAGTTTTTTACAGTGATTTTCGATTTTAGTTCGAATTACAAACAATAGATGGCGCTGTAAGCAATAGGCGCTAAATACAGGCTCGATTTTTTTACCTTTCTCTTCTTCCATGAGGAAAAAGGAGTTTGAAATGTATTGAGTGGGTCCCGAAGTACCCAAATCAAGCCTGATTTTAGCGTCTAATGATCGCAGCGCCATCTATTGTTTTTAATTTGAACTAAAATAGAAAATCACTGTAAACAAACTTTTGACCTTATGCATAACCCTTCTGCAAGAATTTTTTAAATATCTCTAGGTCTAGATAGTAAGTTATTGAATTTCAAAATCAGTCAGTCCTTTTTAGGACACCCGGTATATATATTCTTTGGAATATGGGGTACAAGGCATTTTATATTCGTTTACAGTACCACACAAAATGATTCCATTACATAATGGTCTAAGAAAAAAACTGTTTGTAGCATATTTTAATTATGTAACAATGTTTAAATTATAATGGACCTGATATACATTACTGATAACAACAACATACTTTCTGTAAAACATGATATGCGCGTAATTTATTGTTCATTTACAGGGACACAGAACAGGTACTGTCTGTTTGCGGAAGGACTGGACTAATGGAAGTGCGTTTTCAATTATGATATGCGTTTTTAAGTTTAACTAAATTTTGCTTACTACGAGGTATGTATAAATATAATAGATCATATACAGAGTTACCCCAAAAAATTCATAAGCATTGCTGAATATCAGCGTGGATTGCTTAAAAGTGGTTTTTATTCAGTATTCTATTTTCAAGCTGAGTTGTATTTAGGATGCTAAGATATTTTTGTAGAATAGAAATAACATCACATACAGGGCCACACAAATAGTTAGATAAATAACAGATTTATGTACGATAATTTCTAAAAGTGTGATTTCAGTAAATTTAAGCATCCCCAGTTTCTTGGAAGATTAGTAGTAACCTTACAGATTTTTTTTTTTTTTTTTTTTTTTTTTTTTGTACAGTATAAACGTGAAACTGTTACATGATTTTTTTTGTTGCAGTTACATAAAAAGTTCTATGAATCCAAGTTTCCCAGAAAATTCTTAGTAACCATATTTTTTATAGTGTTTGTAGACGATATATAAAATTAAAGATCAAATTTAAATACACAAAAGAATTGAAGTACTTTTTCGGCTATGGACGGTAATTGCTGAATTGTGTCTTTCAAATATGTGATGCCTTTTCTTATGTGATAGCTTAGCTATCGTAATCACCTTATTAAAAAGTGAAGTATTGTTAAAGTATTTTGGAAGTATTGGAAAGAGATTCATAATCTATGCTTGAAGCATGTTTTTTTTCTTGTTTAATTATTGTATTTAATTGTCGTATGAATTAAAAAAATTAAATTATATTGTATTGTTAAATAAAAAATGTATGGGCTTACTATAATATAATCATAAAACTATTTTAAAATCGACAAAGGATTTTTTTTTAAGTATTTCCCGTGAAATTTATAAAACCGGTTGAAATTTTTACGTATTTTTAATCTCTGTATTTATGTATCTTTTAAATTTTGTTTTTGATTATCGTATGGATCTTAAAAATGAAATTCATAGTATTTTAAAACAAAAAAAATGTATTATACGTATGAACGCTCTAATAAAAATAGCTAAATATTGATAAAAGAATCTTTAGAAGTGTTTCATGGGAAATTTTTAAACTATTTATATTTTTCATATTTTTTTTGTTTCTTGAGTTTTTCTCTATTCTTTGATCTGATTTGTTGGTTAACTTTGACTAAGATCATTCACATTTAATCTGTAGAATGTATTTAATAAGGACTAATAAGGGAAGTTTTTACTTAGAGAGAAAAATGCTTCTTCAAACCCATTATAAAATTGTTTTAAAAAAATTCTTTTATTTATTTATTTATTTATTTTTCATCATTAGAATTCACCAAAGGATTTGTAATTTTTTAAAATTTTTTTGCTGGCGTTAATCGCTGGCATAAAGAAAATATTTGTGAGAAAAAGTGAAGTATATTACCTGCTAATTGATGATCAAACTAGCTTAATTAAGACAAAATATTGTTTTTGTTAAAGTGTCATGTGATATCATCCCGATTTGTAGTGTCAACATATTTGCAAGAAATATTTCGACATTTCATTGGATATTTCCAATGTAAAACAAACATTTAAACAAAATTAGTATTCAGTGGATGTTTTTCTGTTGAATTCAATATTAGCAAGTCAATAAAATTAATATTGGTTTGTAATTAATTTATGTTCCTGAGAACAACATGCTGCTTGATTCAAGAAATGATTATTGATTTCAAATTAACAAGCTTCTTAAAAAGCATTATCAAATAAAATATGGAAAAACATAGTTTCTTTTAAATTGTTTTATATTATTATATACGTATTTAAAATAAATCGATATCAAAAGTAAAAACAACAACAAAAAAACCAAAAAAAAAAAAAAAAAAAAAAAAAACAAGAAAATATATTATAAGTGTGATCACGTTGAAGAAAACAGGACTTATCAAAATTCTTGGAAATATTTTAGTTTAAATTCATAAAACTGTTTTTACAGGATTTTTTCTTTTCAGTAGTGCATACATATTTCATTCTTTCTCGCTCTTTAAGCTCATTTATTTATCCATGTTATTTCAAGTATTTCTATATCCAAGATTCCTTAGTTTTTTCACATTTATTTGCATTTTCAGCGATTTTATTTTAAAGTATACATGAGTTTTACCTTAAGATTGAAAATAGCGATTGTAGCATAATATAGAAATGTTTAGGGAAACAAGTATTCCTTTAAAATAAAATAAAATAAAATAAAAAATTGGAAGCATTTTATTTTATTTTGAAATGTTATTACTTAGATAATGAAATTTAAAGCGATTATGCATTCATAAAAGAAAACTGCATTGCATGCGTAATTTATAAAAAAATAAATAAATAGATATTAAAGAAAATAGAGGATGCTGTCCAACGTATACATTATTTACTAATTTAAAGACGTATAAAAAAATGAATAAATAAATAAATATGAATAAAACAAAACATAACGTTTCGGTTGGTTTAATCTTCAAAACCATGTTCAGGAGTAAAATTTCCTAAAAACACAAATCGGCTAAAAGCAATCTACATCCTACATTGACAAAAATTATATTCAAACTCTGACGATAACTCATTTTTCCGGGTATAGCATTTAGATTGTTTCCAGCCGATTTGTGTTTTTAGAAGCTTTTACTCCTCAAGATGGTTCTGAAGATTAAACCGAGACGTTGAGTTTTATTTTATTCATGTGCTTTAATTTTCACATAATATTTAAATTTATGACTAATATAAATGTTGAATATATTGAAATACGTTGAACGGTGAATGTGTTGAATATATTGGTGTGTTGGATATATATGTGTGGAAATGAATATGTTGAATATATTGCATAGATAACCTCTATTTTATTTAGTATTCGATTTGACAACGTAAATTCCTCAATTATTACAAAGAAAAAAAGGTTTAAAAAAAACTTTATAAGCGTAATCTTGATAGTTATGATATTAATTATTCATAAAAAAGTACATTAGATGATGATTTACAAATTAATAAATGCTTGCGATGAACAAACTTACTACAAAGCCGAGAGCAATGTAACTTTTATGTTCTTTAAAAAGCAATTTCATTTATCTTCAAAAACTTATTACACCCGTTAATTAACGTTCTCTAAAGAAAATTATACTAAAAAATAAAATCCTTATACTTTACTACTTTAATCATTGTGTTTCATTAGTAGAAGAATGTTTAAAATTAAATTGATAATAATAGCAAATATCAATAAAAAAGGCAATAAATATGATCACATTATCTGAAAAAAAAATAAAAAAGGTAAAAATGAATGTACATTTTACGCTCTTTAAAAAACAATTTCATTTATCTTCAATATCCCTGTTAATTAAAGTTTCCTAATGAAAATTATGGCAAAAAACAAAATCCTAATACTTTTATATTTTAATAATTATGTTTGATTAGTAGATGTATTTTTAAAATTAAATTGATAATAACATCAAATATGAAGAAAAAAAGCAATAAATATGATCACATTAACAGAAAAAAAAAAACATTCAAAGGAAATTTTCTTAGAAATATTACGGATAAAATATATAAGGATATTCCGATTTTTTACGTTTTATTTCTATTACCGATTGTGTAATACATCTTGAGTTTTTTCCTGTTCTTTGATCTCATCTATTAATCAACTTCATTTGATGAAATTTGCATTTTCGAGTTGATTGCTCTGTTTACATTCGCTCTATACAAAGATTATATTTTAATGTATAATGAAGTATTCATTATTTCGACAGTGAAAAAGAAAATGTTTTCAGTATAATATAAAAATCTTTAACAAAAATACATGTATTTTTTCTGTTTTAGAATTTTCCCGTTTCATTTCTTTTTTAAAGTTTATTTTACCGAGATAATACTAAAGAGAATAAATATTCATAAATGAAAGTTATTTACGTGCTAATTTACAAATAAACAAATCCGAAATTGTACGTAAAACGTCGTTAATGAGACGCGTTCATTTTATATCTAGTTTTATAAATATTAAGATATTGGTGCAATAACTGTTGAACTCATATACAATAAACAATTAAATTTAAAAAATCAAAAAACCCGACTGCGTAAAAAGTAAACTAATTAATTATTTCTCATCAATGTGAAACTATTTTTTTTTTTAAATTCCTACTATTAGCTCACACTCTGACTATATATATCTTGTTCAAATTTTCAATCGTTAATAAAATACTTATTCATCCAATCAAGCTCAAATAATATTTTTTAAACTTGTAGTGGATAAGACTTGGTTTTAATCCAGTTTTTTTCAAATATTAATTAATTAATTTAATTTAATTAATTAATTTTCTATAATCGAGAGAGCCCTCTACTTGATCAAGGCATTTTAAGCGCCACTCAAGAGGAAAGAAAAATGGAAGAAAAGAAATTCTCTTCTAAGTAGGAATTGACTTAAAATATTTTTTTATATTACTTGTTTATATTACATAACTATTTTTTATTTACTTGTATTGATGACTTTTAAGTTGTGTTTAATTGTTAGTTCCTATCTATAAACACTGTTTTGATGAGGTCTATAGATGTCTATGATGGTTAGAGTTGCAGTAATGCTGGAGATCCTACATACACAATTTACAGATTGTATAATATTTTAACGGAGCTTTTGACTGTAAAATAGTCAATGAAACATCGTCTTCATTTTAAAGACCTATCCAATGATATGCCACTCAATAGGGTGCGTAATTTTTTTTTTTTCGTCTCTACCGCCATTTTATATTTTACGGTCGCCATTTTGAATTTATAAAAACAAAACCTAGCCTATAACCATCGGGCCGTTAAGACAAATTGACAGAGTCCTCATTCATTAAAACCCATCCAGCCGTTAGGATGTTTTCAGGGTATAAAGAAATCCACATACACAGATACGCGTGAAACACATAACCCTTCTTGGCAGTCGAGTAAAAATACAACGATTATATATATTAAATTGAATTATACGGAAATAACACGATTCTATTTTAAGTACGACATAATCGCCATAGCAAGCTGGAATCATTACCTATCATGGGATATCAGTGAATAAATCACGTGTGGTAGGATATAATAGAATGAAGAAAACTTTTATTAATACCTTTTTAAATTTTCATTCGATTTTCATAAAAGCTGAAATGACTCGAAAAAATTCTGAAAAGATTATATATAGATTAAATTTCAAACAACTCAATTGTGTAGTTTTTCTCTGTTATATGCGGACAGACGGATAGACTGACATTTAGTAAAAAATCCTTATACTTTAAAATTTTAATCATTACGTTTGATTAGTAGATGGATTTTTACTTTCTTCTATCTTCAATAGAAAAAATTATTGTAATCGAAATTTTTTTCGACTTCCAGTTTTTGACGGATTTACTCGTTTTAGGTGTCAGAGATTCCAAAAAACATTTTTATAGAAAATGTCTGTCTGTCTGTGTGTCCGTCTGTCTGTCGCCATTGTACCATCCAAAACTGTATGATGTTATGCATAGAATTGAACCAAATTTTTATTTTAAATTTTTGGCTATAGCAAGAAGATCCACCATGAATTTGGAAAAAATTCGCCGGTAGGGGGCGCTGTAATAGCGATTTTTGTGCAATTTTGAATATTGTACCATCCAAAAGTGTATGGAGTTATGCATAGAATTGAACCAAATTTTTATTTTAACTTTTTGGATATGGCAAGTAGGTCCTCGCTGAATTTGGAAAAAATTCGCTGTTAGGGAGCGCTGTAACAGCGATTTTTGTGCGATTTTGAATATTGTGCCATCCAAAAGTGTATGACGTCATACATAGAATTGAATCAAATATTTTGTGTTTGTTTTTGGTAATGGCCCGAAGGTCCTCCCTGAATTTGGAAAAATTCCGCCGGAAAAGGGCGCTATAATTGCGATGTCTGCACCATTTTCATTATTGTACCATCGGAAATTGTATGAAGTTATTCATAGAATTGAACCAAATTTTTGTGTACGTTTCTGGCTATGGCAAACAAGTCCTCACTGAATTTGAATAAAAATCTGCCGGAAGGGGGGTGTGTTGTAATAGCGATGTTTGTGCCATTTTCTTTATTGTACCATCGAAAGGTGTATAAAATAATGCATACAATCGAACCCATTTTTCTCGTGCATGTTTTTGGCTTTGGCCAACAGGTCCTCCTTGAATCTGAAAATATTGCGCGGTAAAGGGTCTCTGTGATAGCGATTTTTGTATGTTTTTCTTGATTTTTTGTAGTTCTGTTGTCCATCGGTCGCTCGTGCAGAGGCGGGAACTCGCTTTGTGCTAAGCCGGCTATTCGCAAGCATCTGATAACAACAGAATAAGGAAAAACTATTAATTTTAACAAATATCATGATATTGATTAACTCGTTTTTAGTCCGTTTAATTGACTGAAGCAGAAATTTAAGATGAAAATGAAAGATGGTATAGTATTGAACTACAAATATTGAAGTATTAACATGTGTAACTAGTTTTTGAAATATCATGTATAAGGTTGAAGAAAGTTTTGGGATTGGCACATCCAACTAGTTTAAATTAAATTCATAACAAATGCAAATATAAAGAAAAAAGGCAATACGTATGATCGCATTAACAGAAAAAATGTTCGAAAGCAATATTCTTAGAAATATTATGGATAAAACATATAAGGATATTCCATTATTTTATTTATTTATTTATTTTCTATACATACATATATATATATATATATATATATATATTACGTTTTTTCTCTGTTCCGTTTTATGCAATACATTTTGAGTTTTTTCCTGTTCTTTGATCTCATCTATTGATTCACTTCATCTGAAGAAATTTGCATTTTCGGGTTGATTGCTTTGCTTGCATTCGCTCTTTTCAGAGATTTTATTTTAATGTATAATAAAATCTTCTTTATTTCGAGTCTGGAAAAACAGCAAAAACATTCTTAGCATATTATAAAATTGTTTAAAAAAATACTTATCTTTTTTTTTTTTTTTCATTTAAAAATTTTTCCGTTTTTTTTTGTTTTTTTTTTTTTCGAGTTTATCTTTCAGAGAATAAATTAAAAGGAAATGAATATATATTAAAACGTAAAGGCAGTTCTGTAAGATCAGTAAGAGCAATATTGACACATTTGCTTATGCGTCAACTCATTTTCGATCCATCTTAGAGGAATATGGAGCGAGTCCCAGCTAGAGCAGCGGTCAAAAGCAGCAGTTTAAAGCTTTGAGCTTTTGCAGGGGACGTGGGTTCGAGTCCAACGCCCGGTAAAATTATTTCTGCAACATTTTTGGAGATGATTCTCTTCAATAATGACATTTTTTATTAGCAGAAGTTGTAAGATTTTTATTTTGTTACTATTATTATTTGAATGCTTTATAATTAAATAAAATTTAATACGCAAGAATATTTTCTAAAAATAGTAATTTTTTATTTAAAATATTATGGTTGTAATTATCAGTTAAATAAATTGAGTTGATTTACAATGTTTGTTACATTTTCTGACCATTATCAAGAATATATACATGTATGTGGCAGAAAGAAAAGTTTGCCATTCTTTTCTGTAAAAAAGAAAACGGAAAGAAAGAAAACATATTCATATAAGAATTATAAAAGAAATTACCTTGATATCCATGGTTTAATGTTTAAAAAATAAATAAAAATATAAAATAAAATTCGAGTAATATATATATATATATATATATATATATATATATGTATGTATGTATCATAAATCGTCAGCTGCATAAAGTTTCAAATTTAGGTTTTAGAGAATGAGACTGATAAAAGTAAAATTCATGGCAGCTTTTAATGGTTGTGCAGTTTAAAATAAATAAATAAATATTCTTATTTTTTTTCAAAAGAAAAAAAAGGAAAAAAATAAAGACCGTAAGTAAAAATAAATTTACATCGTATTGACAAGCACGATCTAGTAATTCATAAATGAAAAATATTTACGTGCTAAGTTGTGAATAAATAAATCGGACATTTTACGTGAAAGGTGGCAAATTAGGTGCGTTGGTAAATAGTTTTATAAATAGTCAGATCTTGATGCAATAGCTGTTGCACTCTTATGCAAAAATGCATGAATACAAAATTTATTACTATTATATATATTAAATTCAGTATTACGGAAATAACAGGACTCCATCTTAAATAAGACGTAATCAACATGCCAAGCTAGAATCATTTCCTGTCATTTTGTCATCAGTGAATTATGTATGATAGGATTTAATGGAATGAAGAAAATTTTTATTAATATATTTTTTAGTTTTTATTTGATTTTCCTAAAATTTGAAAGGACTCAAATTCTGCAACGAATATATATATATATTAAATTTCCAACAATTTAATTGCGTAGATTTTCGCTGTTATATGAAGACAGCGGATAGATAGACATTTTGTAAATAATCCTTATACTTTACTATTTTAAACATATTTGATTAGCGGATGTATTTTTTTAGTTACATTGCTAATAACAGCAAATATAATGAAAAAGATGAAATAAATAAGATCAGATTAACATAAAAAAATATTCAAAAGAAATATTACGGATAAAATGTGTATGTATATTCCATTTCTTTAAGTTTTTGTTTTTTTTTTCACTTTCGTTTTACGTTATACATCTTGGGTTCATTTCTGCTCTTTGATCTTATTTATTGATCCACTTCATTTGAAGAAATTTGCATTTTCGAGTTGATTGCTCTGTTTACATTCTTCCTATACAAATATTTTATTTTAATGTATAATGAAGTATGCTATATTTTGAGAGTGAAAAAAAGAAAATATTTTCAGCATAATGTAAAATTGTTTAACAGATATTTGCATTTCTTTTTCCCATTTTAGAATTTTTACTTTTTATTTCTTTTTTGAAGTTTATCGTTCCAAGAATAAATAAAAATAGAATAAATATTCATAAATGAAAAAAAAATTAAGTCCTAATTTCTGAATAAATGTACAAATATACATAAAAAAAACAGTCACTTAAACTGATGGCATTAAGCTCACAAGCTATTCACAATAATTACAGCTTTATAAGTGTATCACAACTTTATAAGTTATCACAAACTTTATAAGTGTAATCTGTATAGTTATGATATTAAAGCACAATAAATGATAATTTATAAATAAATAAGTATTTAAAAGAAACTAAGAAAAAAGATTGAACAAACTTCCTACAAAGGAAAAAAGGAATGCAAATTTTCCGTTCTTTTAAAAGCAATGTCATTTATATTCAAAAAATTATCTGCCAAATTAACGTTTTCTAAAGAAAATCATGGTAAAAAATCCTTATACATTAATATTTTAATCTTTTTGTTTAAACAGTAGATGGATTTTTTAAATTACAATGATGACAACAGCATTTATAACAAAAGAAAAAAAAACAAATAAATATGATCAGATTACCAGGAAAGATATATTCAAAAGAAATATTCTTAGAAATATTACGGATAAAATATATAAGGATATTCCAATTTTTTGCGTTTTCATTTTCACTTTCGTTTTACGTTATACATCTTGGGTTCTTTCCTGTTCTTTGATCTCATTTATAGATCCACTTCATTTGAAGAAATTTGCATTTTCAAGTTGATTGCTCTGTTTACGTTCGCTCTGCACAAAGAATTTATTTTTAATGTATAATGAAGTATGCTTTGTTTTGAAAATAAAAGAGAAAATATTTTCAGCATAATATAAAATTGTTTAACAAAAATTTACATTTATTTTTCCCATTTTAGAATATTTACGTTTTATTTCGTTTTGAAAATTATTATTCCAAGAATAAATAAAAAGACAATAAATATTCACAAATTAAAAGCTTTTAAGTCCTAATTTATGAATGAATAAACAAATGTACATAAGAAAGTGATCAGTTAAACTGATGGCATTAAACGCACAGGCTGTTCACAATAATTACAAATTTATAAGTGTATCACAACTTTATAAATTATCACAAACTTTACAATTGCAATCTGTATACTTATGATATTAAGAGTCATTATTTTGAAAATCAGACAAGTGTGATAGTTGTATTTTTTGATTTGCTTGATATTTTTTTATGTGGAAGTAGATCACATTTAATAAATAATGTGCAATTTTGAAGCGCTGAAAAAAATTTCCCTTCCCTGTAGAAAATGTCAAAGTTCAAGGTTGTGACCGCCATTTTTTATGAAAAGTGAAGTGCGAGTATGTTTGCAGTGCTAAAGATTGGGAAGCAACGACATCCCAAAATTCTTTTGTGGTGATATGTTAGTATAACACTACCTGCTTAGTAAACTGTATACGTTTCCATGGGGCATTGCTATTTTACATTGTTATGTTGCCTCAAAATGCAATGAAAATGACGTTTTTGTCCGTTTTCCGCACGTATTTTCTTATTTAAGCAATAGTACCCCAAACCTTTTCTTATAGAATATCAAAGTGTAGTACTAGGACAAGTTAAAAAATATAAAACTTTACCGGAATATTGCTGCTGTTAGCAGGAATAGTCTGTTAAATATTAAAAAATTTCAAAATAGGCAGCATTTCAATTAGTATTTTCTCAAAACAGCGTCACGGTTCAATAAAACAAAATATATCACGTAGTAGTTGGAAATCTGTACAAACGCATGGAAAAGAAAAAAAAGTGGGGCCTCGTCATATTTTTAGAAAAAAAAATGTCTAAAGTCACAAAAAAGACTGTCATTTATCATACTTTTTCCCAATCAGAAAACAAAACATCCCGTTTCTCTTTCCGCTAGCTATGTTTTTTCCCTATGAGAAAATGAAATATCCCTTTTTCTTTCCCCTTCCTTGTTCTAAATCTAAATGAAAAAAAGTCCTTCCGGCCAGTGCCGGGAGGAAGAGGTAGCTTTCATATTCCTTATTTTAAAAAAGTCAACTTATATTATTCAAACACACGAAGCTCAATTTAGTGGAAACCGAATATAGGAGATTCAATACTAATTTTTATCAATACTAAATCATTATGAATGAGAATTTCGCAAAATTAGTCAGCCTTATCCAAGCTGCTTTTATTTAAAGTAACTTATATTTGGCTGCCAAATTCGGCGATTTCTTAAAGTGCCTGCCATTTTAAGACAACAAAGTGGATGAGGCTAACCAGTGAACTTGGTCGAGACCTTAGTAATTGCTGTGCACATGCTCACTCACATCGGAATCGACTGATATATACGAGTGCTGTCGCAGGCAAAAGATCAGATTTTTTAAAATGTCACCCACATAAGATATTGAAATTGCTATATCTGAGCCATTTTTTAAGATAAACACAAACAAAAAATGCTTCTGAATCCTTATATCAAGGTCAAATACTTAAGAAATAAACCGTTTTCAATTTCGAATTTTTTTGCACCTCACTTTAAATATATATATTTTTTAATTTAATGGCTGCCATTTTGAAACAAGATGGCTGATGGAGCTGGCCAGCGAACTTGGTCGAGATATTGATGTATACTATCCACATGCCTTCTCACATCGAAATAGGCGAATACGTGTGTTATCGCGTGACAAATACAAGATCGTTTCAAAATGTTAGCCATGCTAGAAATTCAAAGTGCTATAATTCAACTATTTTTTAAGATATAAACAAAAGAACCAATTTTCATAAACAAAAACTGCTCCAGAATCTTTGTTTCAAGGCCAAACACATAAAAAAAAATCTTTTTCATATTCCAATTTTTTAATACCTCATTTTAAATTTTAAATTTATTTTTTTTAATGGCAACCCTTTTGAAACAAGATGGCGAATGAAGCTGGCCAACGAACTCGGTCGAGACATTGGTATGTACTATGTACAGACCAAGTTACATCCAAATCGATTCATAAATACGCCTGTTATCGCGCGACAAAATCAGGTCGTTTTAAAATGTCAGCCACACTAGAAATTCAAAATGCTATAACTCACCCATTTTTTTTAGATATAGACGAAACAAAAACTGTTCCGGAATCTTTGTATTAAGGTCAAACACATACAAAAAAATCTTTTTCATTTTCCAATTTTTTGGTATCTCATTTTAAATTTTAAATTTAAAAAAAAAATTTTAATGGCCGCCATTTTGAAACAAGATGGCGTATGAAGCTGGACAACGAACTCGATCGAGATATTTGTATATACTATGTACACACCAAGGTACATACAAATCGGTTCTTAAATACCCCCGTTATCACGTGACAAAAATCAGGACGTTTCAAAATGTCAGCCACACTAGAAATTCAAAATGCTATAACTCAGCCATTTTTTAAGATATAGAAGAAACAAAAACTGCTCCCGAATCTTTTTATCAAGGTCAAACATATAAGAAAAAAATATTTTTTCAATTTTCAATTTTTTGGTACCACTCTTCAAATTTAAATTTTTCTTAAAAATTTAAATGGCCGCCATTTTGAAACAAGATGGCGGATGAAGCTGGTCAACGAACTCGGTTGAGACATTGATATGTACTATGTATAAACGAAGTTACATCTAAATCGGTTCATAAATTACGCTTTTATCGCGTGACAAAATTCAGGACGTTTCAAAATGTCAACAACGCTAGAAATTCAAAATGCTATAATAACTCAGCCATTTTTTAAGATATAGACAAAACAAAAACTGCTCCGAAATCTTTGTATAAAGATCAAATACATAAGAAAAAAATATTTTTCCATTTTCAATTTTTTGGTACCACATTTCAAATTTTAATTTTTTTTTAAATTTTAAATGGCCGCCATTTTGAAACAAAAAGGCGGATGAAGCTGGCCAACGAATTCGGTCGAGACATGGGTATGTACTATGTACACACCGAAGTACATCGAAATCGGTTCATAAATACGCCTTTTATCGCGTGACAAAATTCAGGACGTTTCAAAATGTCAGCTACGCTAGAAAATCAAAATGCTATAACTCAGCCATTTTTTAAGATATAGACGAAACAAAAACTGCTCCGGAATCTTTGTATAAAGGTCAAATACATAATAAAAAATATTTTTCCATTTTTTATTTTTTGGAACCACATTTAAATTTTAATTTTTTTTTAAATTTTTAAATGGCCGTCATTTTGAAACAAAACGGTGGATGAAGCTGGCCAACGAACTCGGTCGAGACATTGGTATGTACTATGTACACACCGAATTACATCGAAATCGGTTCATAATTACGAGAGTTACTTTGTGACATAGGTCAGATATACATATATATATCAATTTTGAACGGAGGTTGGTTTCGAGGTCTGGGGGTCATGATCGATGAAATTATACCAAATTTTTTTGAAATCGCTTTCCTCCGAACGGCTGCAATAGGTAGTTCTTTGTAATGAAAGCTACCTAAAAGGGGAATTTAAAACGGGTTATTCTGACTGTGAATTTTTGTAATTTTTTTTATTTTTTTATTCTAAAAATATGACGAGGACCCACTTTTTTTTTCTTTTCCATGTGTTTGTACATATTTTCAACTACCGCGTAATACATTTTGTTTTATTGAACCGTGTTGCTGTTTTGAGAAAAGACTAATTGAAATGTTGCTGATTTTGAAATTTTTGAATAGTTAACAGACTATTTCTGCTAACAGCAGCAATATCCCGGTAAAGTATATATGATTTAGATTGTCCTAATACTACACTTCGATATTCTATAAGAAAAAGTTTGTGGTACTATTGCTTAAATAATAAAATACGAGCGGAAAACGTAAAAAACGTCATTGTCATTGCACTTTGAGGCAACATAACAATGTAAAATAACAGTGCCCCATGCAAACGAATACAGTTTACTAAGCAGGTTGTGTTATACTAATATTTCATCGCAAAAGAATTTTGGGATGTCGTTGCTTTCCCAAGCTTTAGCAATGCAAACATACTCGCATTTCACTTTTCATGAAAAATGGCGGTCACAACCTTGAACTTTGACATTTTCTACAGGGAAGGGAAATTTTTTTCAGGCCTTCAAAATTGCACATTATTTATTAAATATGATCTACTTCAACATAAAAAAAAAATCAAGCAAAACAAAAAATATAACTATCGCACTTGTCTGATTTTCAAAATAATGGGTCTTAAAATACATGAAATGATAATTTATAAATAAATATTTAAAAGAAAATGATTAAACAAACTTACTACAAGGGGAAAAATGATTATTATCCCCAAAATTAAAGTTTTCTAAAGAAAATCATGATAAAATATCTTTATACTTTAATATTAGGTAGCTTTCATTACAAAAAGCAACCTATTGCAGCCGTTCGGAGGAAAGCGATTTCAAAAAATTTTGGTATATTTTCATCGATCATGACCCACAGACCCCGAAACCACCCTCCGTTCAAAATTGATATGTGTATAATATATATATATATCTGACATATGTCACACTGTAACTGTCGTAATTATGAACCGATTTCGATGTAATTCGCTGTGTACTTAGTACATACCAATGTCTCGACCGAGTTCGTTGGCCAGCTTCATCCGCCGTTTTGTTTCAAAATGGCAGCCATTTAAAATTTAAAAAAAAATTAAAAAATTTGAAATGTGGTACCAAAAAATAAAAAAGGGAAAAATATTTTTCTCTTATGTATTTGACCTTTATACAAAGATTCCGGAGCAGTTTTTGTTTCGTCTATATCTTAAAAAATGGCTGAGTTATAGCATTTTGAATTTCTAGCGTTGTTGACATTTTGAAACATCCTGAATTTTGTCACGCGATAAAAGGCGTATTTATGAACCGATTTCGATGTAATTCGGTGTGTACATAGTACATACCCATGTCTCGACCGAGTTCGTTGGCCAGCTTCATCCGCCATTTTGTTTCAAAATGACGGCCATTTAAAATTTAAAAAAAAAATTAAAATTTGAAATGTGGTACCAAAAAATTTAAAATGGAAAAATATTTTTTTCTTATGTATTTGACCTTTATACAAAGATTACGGAGAAGTTTTTGTTTTGTCTGTATCTTAAAAAATGGCTGAGTTATAGCATTTTGAATTTCTAGCATTGTTGACATTTTGAAACGTCCTGAAATTTGTCACGCAATAAAAGGCGTGTTTATGAACCGATTTGGATGTAACTTAGTTTATACATAGTACATATCAATGTCTCAACCGAAGGCCTTCCTTCCGAAAGAAACCGAAAGGCCAACCTTCTTCTTCATCCATCATCTTGTTTAAAAATGGCGGCCATTTAAATTTTTAAGAAAAATTTAAATTTGAAGAGTGGTACCAAAAAATTGAAAATTTAAAAAATATTTTTTCTTATGTGTTTGACCTTGATAAAAAGATTCGGGAGCAGTTTTTGTTTCGTCTATATCTTAAAAAATGGCTGAGTTATAGCATTTTGAATTTCTAGCGTGGCTGACATTTTGAAACGTCCTGATTTTTGTCACGTGATAACGGGCGTATTTATGAACCGATTTGGATGTACCTTGGTGTGTACATAGTATATACAAATATCTCGATCGAGTTCGTTGTCCAGCTTCATCCGCCTTCTTGTTTCAAAATGGCGGCCTTTTAAACAATTTAAAAAAATTTAAAATTTAAAGTGAGATACCAAAAAATTGGAACATGAAAAAGATTTTTATTGTATGTCTTTGACCTTAATACAAAGATTCCGGAACAGTTTTTCTTTCGTTTATATCTAAAAAAATGGGTGAGTTATAGCATTTTGAATTTCTTGTGTGGCTGACATTTTAAAACGACGTGATTTTTGTCACGCGATAACAGGCGTATTTATGAACCGATTTGGATGTAACTTGGTCTGTACATAGTACATACCAATGTCTCGACCGAGTTGGTTGGCCAGCTTCATTCGCCATCTTGTTTCAAAAGGGTTGCCATTTAAAAAAAATAAATTTAAAATTTAAAATGAGGTATTAAAAAATTGGAAAATGAAAAAGATTTTTTTTATGTGTTTGGCCTTGATACAAAGATTTCGGAACAGTTTTTGTTTCTGAAAATTGGTTATTTTGTTTATATCTTAAAAAATGGTTGAATTATAGTACTTTGAATTTCTAGCATGGCTGCATTTTGAAACGATTTTGTATTTGTCACGCGATAACACACGTATTCGCCTATTTCGATGTAAGAAGGCATGTGGATAGTATACATCAATATCTCGACCAAGTTCGCTCGCCAGCTTCATCAGCCATCTTGTTTCAAAATGGCAGCCATTAAATAAAAAAAAAAAAATTATATTTAAAGTGAGGTGCAAAAAAATTCAAAATTGAAAAAGGTTTATTTCTTAAGTATTTGACCTTGATATAAGGATTCAGGAGCATTTTTTGTTTGTCTTTATCTTAAAAAATGGTTCAGATATAGCAATTTCAATATCTAATGTGGGTGACATTTTGAAAAATCTGTTTTTTTGCCTGCGACAGCACTCGTATATATCAGTCGATTCCGATGTGAGTGAGCATGTGCACAGCAATTACTAAGGTCTCGACCAAGTTCACTGGTTAGCCTGATACACTATGTTGTTTTAAAATGGCAGGCACTTTAAGAAACCGCCGAATTTGGCAGCCAAATATAAGTTACTTTAAATAAAAGCAGCTTGGCTGACTAATTTCGCGAAATTCTCATTCATAATGATTTAGTATTGATAAAAATTAGTATTGAATCTCCTATATTCGGTTTTCACTAAATTGAGCTTCGTGTGTTTGAATAATATAAGTTGGCTTTTTTAAAATAAGGAATATGAAAGCTACCTCTTCCTCCCGGCACTGGTCGGAAGGAAATTTTTAATCTTTATGTTTGATAAGTGGATTTTTTTTATTACATTGATGAGAATAGAAAATAGTAAGAGAAAATACAATAAGTATGACATTAATACCAGAAAAAAAATAATAAGAAAGATTACAGATGAAATATATATAAGGATATTTTAAATTTCTATATATTTTTCTTTTTTCTTTTACGTAATACATCTTGAATATTTTTTCCTGTTCTTTGATTTGATTTACTGATCTACTTCATTTGAAGAAATTTGCATTTTCGGGTTAGTTGATTTGTTTACATTCGCTCTGTTCAGATATTTTATTTTAATGTATAACAAACTATGCTTTAATTTGAACATGAAAAAAAAAAAAAAAGTTTCCACATTAATATAAAATTGTTTAACAAAAATACAATTATTTTTTCTGTTTGAGAATTTTTCCATTTCATTTCTTTTTGCAGTTTATCGTTCGGAGAACGAATTAAAAGAAACTAATCGATTGCAATAAAGAAATTTACTACATTCCATAAACAATGTAAATTTTACTTTCTTAAAAAACAATTTCATTTACTTTCAAAAACTTACAATCTCTATAAATTAACGTTTTCTAAAGAAAATTATTGTAAAAAATCCTTATACTTTAATATTTTAATCATTATGTTTAATTTGGAAGATGGATATTTTAAATGATAACAACATCAAATATAAGGAAATAAAATGTAATAATAATACATTACAATACATTTTGTTCTTTGAAGTGCATATCACATATTATAAATTTTTAAAAAGTGTCCAGTTAAACAAATGGCATTGAGCTCACAGGCTATTCACACTAATTGTATATTATACTTTTATTTCAAAGAATAATGCTCCTGGAAAAATAAAGAAATCGCCAGAAAAACCAATTTTGCTAAATTAAGGGGTGTGTGGGGGTGTTAGCTCTCCCATCCTCCCCTTTTATAAATAACTAGCAAAACTAACCGGCTTCGCCCGTGTCAATTATAAGGAGCCTTCCAGGTGAAATAAATTAAAACGAAATAATACAGCAATCCCAATAACTGAAATTCGTGCATTCCCATCCACAAATCGTTATAAAGACAATAAAAATATGGCGTTATTGTCTCGCAACTATAGTAAAATCCCTGAGCTTTAATAACAGAATGCACGTTTTCTTTGGCGGTAGTAAGAGAAAAATATGTGATTTTCCTGACAATAAGAAAAAAAAATCCTCCAAATTGCGCAACACTAAGTGAAATTCTCGTTTGTATGGTATTATCTACATCATAATGTAAAAACTCTATGTCAGTGCCCACAAAATTGTAACCCATAAAATGCGATTTTACTGCAATTTTTATAACTTTTAAACATCACACAATTTCATTCTTCACAATGTCGAATTGAAAAAAGTTCTTTCAAATGAAATTTGTTTGAAAATTGTACCTCAGTTTTCTGATTTTAATGGATTTTAAAGTAATTTTTAAGGATGGATATTTTTAAAGTTGAGTGCAACCCGATTACGAAAGATGAACCTGTTTACATTTAATGCAATAGTATAAAGAAAAGACATGTCTATGAGTAACGCTGGTATCATATTTTCGGTGGCAACAACCTAACACAACAATAAATTTGACTTTTTCTGCAGTTTAACGTCTAAACATTGTACATTCGATTGTTCCAACGTTTTATAGAAAACAAAAGTATTTTCAGTAATATTTGTTTGTAATGTTTATCTCAATTTACAAATTTTTTATGGGTTTTAAAATAATTTTTAAGCATGCATATTTTTTAAATATGCTTCCAACCCAAATTCAAAAGATTAACTCAATTGTTCAAAAACATTGTAAATAATTCAGATTTTGTTTGTTTTCGCGTAATATTAAATAACTAAATTGGCGGACGAAATTAAAACGCCAAAATAAAATAAAATAAAACACGAATTTAACAGATATCAACTCGAACTACTCAAAATAACCTGATCAGTATATAAAATTCAAATGGGAATTTCGTTTTGGGTGCATATAACTTGAATTCTTCAGAACGGATTTCCAAGCGACTTGCACTATTAGTTTTTTAGGGAAGATTTTAGTGCGTAACATATTGTTTTCCGTTGCTTAGTCATAGAATTATAGGGGAAAGTTATATAATCATGTGAACCCAATTATGAAGGATTAGTCTTATTAGCTGAATGAAAAATGCACAACTGTTTTTATCTCTAAGTATATTGACGGATTTATCTTCAGTAATGGGGCTGTGCTCTAGGGTACTTTTATTTTAATGAGTGTGCCTGACACCTATTATGGCATGCACCTTTGTTTAAAACAATATAGAATGACTTATGTTTTAAGCGACTATCTGGCATGCAACTTGATTACAAAATACTAACCTGCAATAATGCTTAAGTTGCTTCTCCAGTTCCCTGCTCAACAACGCGAAACTTTCTGACACATTTTCTGACTCATTAAACGTAAAGGCTTAAAATTTGTAGGCCTGACTACGATTAAAGCGATTTGGAATTGCAATGAGTTTTCCCTTTTTTCATAAATAAATTACTTATCGAGTTATGAGCAATTGTGGTTGCGTGACGGCCGGCTTTTCTCCTTTATTGCACTGTTGCGTCCGAAATTCAGTTCAAAACACCAACTGAAAGATCTTATACATTTACCAAAATATGGAAACTATCTTTCGATTTCGAAGTTTCTAAATAAGAACTCCAGTCAATTCCATGCGTTTCCGAACAAAAATTAATTAAAAAATATGTCAGAAAATAGCTCCTTTGGATTTGAGTACAGCCTTAACTTTATGAACAGCCTTAACTTGACGTTTATGAAAAAAACTGACATTTTTAGTTTTAATTTTGGAACTCGCGAAATTTAAATTCAGAAAAAGGCTGTTCTTTTGACACATTGTGGTAATTTTTTTAACTTTTAAAATTAAAATACCCGTTTTCTTTGGCGCGCATAACAGAAGTACACAATATCTCCCACAATACGGGGGATAATGCAAAAAAATACATCCAAATGAGGTAGTAGTTACTAAAATTTTATTTGGAAAATTTTAAATTTTATTGAAATTAAATCTACAATGATTAGATGAAATGATGTGCTTTTCCATAAATTTTAGATCAAGACATCTGTCAAGAATTTTTTTGAAAATGTAAATAACCGCCCTCTTTTTGTTACAAATCACAGAAAATGTTAGCACTGAATCTAAACCAATACAAAACTTAACGATAACGTATAGCTATAAGATATGGCTGTAGTATACAATCGAAGTAGTAAGCAAAATATAGGAGCCATATGTTTACAATGAGTTTGATTACGCGTTGAAAAGTTTTGATAGAATGTGACGTCATATCTAGTCTTTTTTTTTTCTTTTTCTTAAATTTTTTTCATGAAATTTGACTGTTTGTATTAAAATAGATGTTTTAATTTAAAAAAAAAACATTCAAATTGAGGTGCTACGTTATTTTCCCGCTCTTATAGTTAAAGTTTTTATTTTATATACAAAAAAATGTAAATTTTCTGTTTAGAATGACGTCAATATCAAACACGCAAAAATATAGCAAGAAAATCTGAATTTTTATTGGCAAATAGAAACAAAATACACGCGTTATCCTTATTTTTTTCACATTATTGTGTCATTTTGTAGGGTTTGGCAACAGGAAAGAAACGTTTGAATTAAAAAAGATTTAAAAAGAGATATTTCTATAATGTTAAATTATGGAAGTGGTAGAAAAAAGGGATAAATAGTGGTCTGATAATTTTTTTAGTAGACAGTGATCTTTTCCACGTTCTAAAACGTATGTACATCGAGTTTCGTGCAAATCGGTCAAAACTTAAAAATTTGTATAAAGGACATACACACAGAGAACGACTTATATATATATAGATTTTTTTCACATTATTGTGTCATTTTTTAGGGTTTGGCAACAGGAAAGAAACATTTGAATTAAAAAAGATTTAAAAAGAGATATTTCTATAAAGTTAAATTATGGAAGTGGTAGAAAAAAGGGATAAATAGTGGTCTGATATATTTTTTAAGTAGACAGTGATCTTTTCCACGTTCTAAAACGTATGTACATCGAGTTTCGGGCAAATCGGTGAAAAATTAAAGATTTGTATAAAAGACATACACACAGAGAACGGCTTATATATATTGTAAGAACTTTACTAATTACCCCTAAAGACTATTTATTCACGAACTATTAATTCGTTAGAAGATCCCCCTAGGGTCTTCTGAATTTTCCCACGCTAAGAGGAATCTCATAAACTCATAGTTCATCTCTGAACAAAGGTATGGTGCCGTCAAGTCTGCAAATATGAATGGAACTGGCAGTACAATTTCGTTCCGGCGCTAACGTAACATTCCATTGAATTGCACAGAGAGCAGGTGTTTCCGCCGTCCAGTAAGTGAGCGGTGGCAACAGCTGAAGGGGAAAAAAGACGATTTCTCCTAGGACGGCGAGCTTCAGCCTTCGAGAAATAGGCGGTGGCATCGGCTAAGAGGGAAAAAGCTAGTTTTCCCTAGGACCGGGAGTTTCAGCCTTGGAGAGAAGCGAGGTGGCAACGCGGAGAAGCAGTTAGGAAGTGAGAGAGCGAGGACGCTGGCGAGGAGGTCTTTCGGGAGCTAGTGGTGAATGAGCGAAGCGAGGAGATGAGATAGATGGTCATCCGACCAGTCTTTTCTCCGATTGAAGCACTATATCTGTGGAAGCAGCCCGTTGATGGAACTTTTTATCCTGTAAAATTGACGCGAACCAAAACCAATATTGTTTAACTTGTAAATATTAATATTTAATCGAGACTAAATAAAGGACTTAGATTTTGATAACTTACGCTACCATAGACTCTTGTCCAGTGATATCTAAGTCCCTACAGTGGTGGCATCTAAAGAGGATTAAGAACTGGTGAAAATAAATTATCACAGTTCGTCAAAAAACAGGAAGGGCCGCAACCAGGCCGCAAGATAGAAGGAGACCTTGATCCCCAGACCAGAGTCTTCGGCAAATCCAGCAGGGATTCCAGAGCCAAGGCAATCCGTCGCCGTGCAAGAGGTTCCGGAGAGCTGAAATCGACAGACGGAGATTAGAAAGGAGACCTTGATCCCCAGACCAGAGTCTTCGGCAAATCCAGCAGGGATTCCAGAGCCAAAGCATTCCGACGCCGTGCAAGAGACGTAAGACGTTCCGGAGATCCGAAATCGACAGACGGAGGGTAGAAAGGAGACCTTGATCCCAGAGCAGAGTCTTCGGTGAATCCAGCAAGGATTCCAGACCCAAGGCAATCCGACGCCGTGCAAGAGACGAGAGACACCCGAATGCAGGGAAGTCGAGCCCGCCGGATGGTTTAGCCTACAGATGACCGGAGCTGTGCCAGTCTAAGACGATGTCAGAAGAGCAGTCAACAATATCTCAGGTTAGCACTCTTTATTTGATTCATTACAGAGGTTTACTCGAAATAGTATAGTTAATAATAAACATGTTTTTTTAATCATTATATATTTAATAGAGTTTAGGAAGTAAGGAATATGATAATAACATTTTGTGAAATTTTTCCAACTGGATTCTAAGAAATTTAAGTAAATATTAATATTCTAAAGTTCCTTAAAACTGTTTTAAATAAGTATTACTTGTACTAAAGGTTAATAATTCAGTGAGGATAATTTAAGTTGCTTATGAGAGGTGGCGCATCGTTGGATGCACTGAATGAAAATAATTTAAATTCTGTTTTGTATGTGAATTTTATTCAGAATGTATGTTTTCTAAATTTAAGAGACTTTTTGAGCAATTGACTAAAAAGAAATGATACCAAAGAATATATAAAGTTATATATGAAAACTTGGTTGGTTAATGATAAGGCTGTTTATCATATTAATATTATTGAAATTGTTGTGATATTTTTATGTCGCGGGAGTTTGTGATTATCCACAACTAGGGAAATATTTAGAGACTTCGAAGTGGATAATTGCATGATTGGCATAGCATTTTTTATAACTGTTAATTAGTAGGAAACATGTCAGTGTTTGCGGGTAAGAAAAAGTGCGATCTAAAAGAGTTAGCTATTGAATTCGGCGCGAGCATAGAAGAGTCGGATAATATAGCCAAAATTATTAAAAAACTCGAAGAAGCAGAGGACTATGACGAAACTTTAGCACTAGCCCAGCTAAAAATCTTAGAGAAAGATAGGGTTGAGAGAGAAAATGAAGAAAGGTTAGAACGAGAGCGAAATAAGGCCTTTGAGAGGGAAGAAAAGGCTAAGGCTTTGGAGAGGGAGCATGAATTGGCGAGAATTAGGTTAGAACGGGAACCAGATGAGTTTAGTTTAGCTTCTAGCCAAAATGAGAGAGAGCCGAAAATATCTTTAAAATCAGTCCTGCCCAAATTCGACTCCGATAAGTCCGAAATATCAATCTATCTCAATTTATTCGAAAGACAAGCGCAGAAAGCCCAAATCGAGAAAAGTCAATGGGTTACGCATTTACTAGGATTGTTACCGACGGAATTGGGGGAGCTTATCTTGAGAGAACCACCCGCGTGTTCCGACGATTTTGATCATGTAAAAAAGATGTTACTAGAAAGGTTCCAGCTTTCGGCAGAAGACTTTCGACTAAAATTTGTTACGACACAAAAGCCCGAAAACAAAACGTGGAAAGATTACGTATATGAGGCTTCCAATTACTTTGATCAATGGTTAAGCGGTTTAGGAGTGGAAAATTTCGACCAACTGAGAGAGCTAATAATCACAGATCAGCTAAAAAGAAAGGTTAATCCGGAAACGAAGCATCATTTCATTGATGTTTGGGGCACGATAATCACTCCATTTGAGTTGGCAAAGAAATTAGATACGTATGATTCGGCTAGGAAAACTATGAAACGGCTAGGGCCCTCGAAACTTCAAAACCTTTCCCAACCTCTAGAGCGAAATAAATTCGCGGGGCAATCAAAAACGGATAGTAGAACGGAAGAGAGTAGGACAAACTGGAGGGATAAAGAGAACTCGAAAAACAGAAATGAAATATTCGATAAAAAGAAAGAGATTACATGTTTTTTGTGTAGGAAAATCGGCCATTACAGGCATTCTTGCCCGGAGCTAAAAAAGGCTGAAAGGACCGAAGCAGTTTACCATATCGCGGGCCTACAAGACTTAGAAAGTGCCTTTGAACCCTACGTGAGTCGCGGGTTAATTAATGGGAAAGAAATGACTATTCTACGCGATAGCGGAACTAATTTGGACTTAATATCAGCTCACGATGTAAATGAGGACCATTTTACGGGTGAAAGTGTATGGGTTAGACAGGCATTAGATAATAAACTTCGGTGTTTACCTATTGTAGAAATAGAAATTAATCTGGGTACCGGGGATACTATAAGGACAAAGGCGGCCGCAGTAGATAAAGAAACGGACATGGTTCATTATTTGTTAGGGAACAAAACGCAGCAATTAATTGACAGGCGGAGACGATACCCGCGTTCAATCATCGCAGTTCGCACTGGGCCACGAGCGCACCCCGGAAACGCGGATACGAAAAGCGAAACTAAATCGCAGAGCTCGTCCATTCCCCCTACCGTAACGGAGAGCGAAAATGAAAAACCAGCCGGTTCACCTAAGCCGATGGACCAGCCAATTCTCCGCGCCGAGGTAGAAAGAGGAATTTTTAAGTGCGATCCCCCGAGGTCAGGGAGTAACCCAGAAGAGGGAATCTTTGTCGGAGAGAAAAGGGGAATTTTCCTACCTGTTGTTGAGAGCGCACAGCCCGTACCGAATTTGAATCCCTTTAACGAACAGGATTTGAACTTGGCTGAGAGAGGCGATTTAGCTGGAAGGGTGGGGAGAGTCGAGACTTTAAAATTCAACCCCCCGGGCGCAGTGAGAGAAATAGGAGCCAGTTTAGTAACGGAGAAAAAGCAAGAGACTTTTCTAAGACTAAGCGAGACCGTACCGCGGGATGAAAACTTGACCCTTGGAAACAAAGAAAATGTGAGTGAGGCGCAAGAGAATGTCAAGTTCGATTGCGTTAAGCAGAGAGCGGACGAGGTGAAATCACATTTTGAAATGAACGAGGGGTTAGGGATTAGGAAAATAAAAGATCCCAGGGAATCTGACCGAGAACAAATGGTAATCCCATTGAAAGTTAAAGGAGATATGTTATCCTTAGGTAAGGAGAGTGCAGGCAGGCTTCTAAGTACGAAGAAGTCCGGTTATAAATTCTTGAATCGTTATTGTTGGCCAAAAACCGTAAACGAAATTAAAAAGTTATACGAGAGATGGAAAAGTGATGAATGTTCGAAAGAGTTAAAATTCATACCTAAATTGGATTTAATTAGACGCATCAGGCAATTTCGGGAATTATTAGTGGAAACGGGGACTAAAACTCGTGAGGTTAAGAAGAAGAGGGGTGTCTTCCAGATTGATCCGGGAGAAAACTATTCGAGTACGCACGACTTAGATTTAGGCGCTAGAAGGCAAGACAATTCGAATTATGATTCTCCTAAGATATTTGGTTTGTGGTATTTAAACAACGCGAAAAGGGTTTCCAATTATTGGAGTAATCATATGGGACAGAGAGGAATTGTATTGAACCGCATCAGAGGAGTAAAAATGAAAGTGAAACTATATAAGAGAAAATTAGCGCAGAGTACCAATAAAAATTGGGTAAGGTTGATCCGAAACAACGCCGTGAATAGTCCAAGATTGATCTACTGGTCATTGATGCGGCAACCTTATCATTATACAATCAGGCACCGTCCGGGGAAAGAAATAGTGCATGTTGATTGCTTAAGTAGGGTTGAATAAATTTAGGGAAATTGTATATAATTCTCAAAAAAAGTGCTTGCATCATAAGGTATAAATAATTTACATTTTGTATATATTGTTGTAATTGTCATAATAATGTTCCTGGAAAAGTGTGTAAATTTATATGTGTTTAGTACAAAAGAAAAAAATGAATAATGAACCTCTGTGGTGAACGAATTTTGAGTGTAACACTGACTTCACTATAGATTTTCCAGCTACGTGAAAAATCTCTCTTGGAGGGGGGATTGCTGTAAGAACTTTACTAATTACCCCTAAAGACTATTTATTCACGAACTATTAATTCGTTAGAAGATCCCCCTAGGGTCTTCTGAACTTTCCCACGCTAAGAGGAATCTCATAAACTCATAGTTCATCTCTGAACAAAGGTATGGTGCCGTCAAGTCTGCAAATATGAATGGAACTGGCAGTACAATTTCGTTCCGGCGCTAACGTAACATTCCATTGAATTGCACAGAGAGCAGGTGTTTCCGCCGTCCAGTAAGTGAGCGGTGGCAACAGCTGAGGGGGAAAAAAGACGATTTCTCCTAGGACGGCGAGCTTCAGCCTTCGAGAAATAGGCGGTGGCATCGGCTAAGAGGGAAAAAGCTAGTTTTCCCTAGGACCGGGAGTTTCAGCCTTGGAGAGAAGCGAGGTGGCAACGCGGAGAAGCAGTTAGGAAGTGAGAGAGCGAGGACGCTGGCGAGGAGGTCTTTCGGGAGCTAGTGGTGAATGAGCGAAGCGAGGAGATGAGATAGATGGTCATCCGACCAGTCTTTTCTCCGATTGAAGCACTATATCTGTGGAAGCAGCCCGTTGATGGAACTTTTTATCCTGTAAAATTGACGCGAACCAAAACCAATATTGTTTAACTTGTAAATATTAATATTTAATCGAGACTAAATAAAGGACTTAGATTTTGATAACTTACGCTACCATAGACTCTTGTCCAGTGATATCTAAGTCCCTACAATATATAGATCTATGAATCCCCAAATCTACTTAGGGAAGTGCCTTATCGGAAAAAAACCGGTACAGCGAAATTGAAGCAAATCGAATAATTCTTCATGAAAAACCGATTTATCTAAATTGAGGGGGATTAGCCTACCATCCCCTCCTTTATACTTAGCCAATGAACCACCAAATCTAATCAGTGAAGCGTCTTATCAGAATAAACCGGTATACCAAATTTGAAACAAATAGGATAATTCTGTTTGAAAAAAACATTTATCTAAATTAAGGGGGATTAGCCGCCCGTCGCCCCCCCCCCCTTTATACTTAACCAATGAACCCTCAAAACTAATCAGGGAAGCGCATTATCAGAATGAACCTATATACAAATTTTAAAGGAAATCGGATATTTCTATCAAGAATTATCGCGTTACGTACAAACACACACACATACTTACGCATGTAAATACAGAATCTGCGGGTAAATTAGCTCTCAGGTTTGATAACCTGTGAGCTAAGAATGCAATAAATATGATCAAATTAACAGAAAAATATATTCAAAAGAAACATTCTTAAAAATATTACGGATGAAATGTATAAAGACCTTCCAATATTTTACGGGTTTTTTTCCCTTTCTTTTTACGTAATACATCTTGAGTTCTTCCCTGTTCTTTGATCTCGTCTATAGATCTACTTCATTTAAAGAAATTTGCATTTTCGGGTTGATTTCCCTTGTTTACATTCATCCTGTTTAGAGATTTTACTTTAGTGTATTATGAAGTATTGCTTTATTTTGAGAATGAAAAAAAAAAACATTTTTTTTTTTTTTAGAATTTTTCCGTTTCATTTCTTTTTTATTTAATTTTATCATTCCGGGAATCAATTTAATAAAATAAAATATTCATAAATTAAAATTATTTACGTGTTAAATTATGAATAAATAAACAAATAAAAACAAATATATATACTACATACAGGTGTCGCAGCACCCTATATTTTTTATGTGTTTCCTACCATTACATCCAAACATATATATCAGTTATATATGCATTTATGTGATACAAAAATATATCTTATAATATATGTTTAATAGTTACATATGTATATAAGTGATAGGTATTGTGTGTTATAGTAATATATGTATTTTATAGAATCCTAAACGGATTATGTTGTACCTGGCACTAACCCGAAATTTTGCCGTTACATTATGGCCAATGGGAATAAATTATTTCGAGTGCATTTTAATGATGTTACTAAAGAATAATCTTCATGATATTCACTAGTTTCACGTTATTCTTAATTTAATCATAGTTGGGAGAGCTAAGTTCAAGAATTCACGATCTGTTTTAAATCATATTAAAGTAATCGAGCATATTTCACAACTGAAAGTGGCGCAGGTGTTGTTCAGTATAAGTAATCACCGGAAGATTAAAAAGTTTGATTATTCTATTTATACTTTTAAATATATACAGTATATACAACGAAACCATTTGAATAATACTTGTTAAATATGTATATTCCACAGTGGGAATCCAAGATAATTTCTTTTATATGTTCAAGAATATTTATTTCTCCCTTTTCGGAAGATCAAGAAATACACAGCCAGCATGCTGTGTTTGAGATTCACATTCACAATAAAAACTAAACTAAAAAGGAACAAGAAAAAAATGTTTTCTAATATTAATTCTCTAGTCAGACCACGTGACCTGATATCACTGGCGTCTATTCAGTCTGGCTGAGAGAACCGCCCGCTCAAAGGATCTGCAAAATATTCCACAAACTCCCCCCCACCCCCGATGAACAAGGGTTCATCAAAATGGGGATTCAAATAATTAAAGTAGAAAAAAAAATATTCTAAAAAATCATCAGTTACACTATACAACACAAATCAAAATATATATTTACATACTGGAATTCAATAAAATAATAAAACAATTAAAAAAATTTGGTTTACAGGTTTCTGCTACTAAAAATAGAAAGAACAATTTAAATCTATACAACTTTTTCTGGAATATTCAATAGAAAAAAAATTAAACTAAAAATTAGAAATATTATCAAACAAGAAACATTTTTTTTTTTAAGTGAAAAAAAAAAGTTTTTTAAAGTCAATAACAAAAAGAGTTCAAGATTTTTTTTAAATGTCAAATTTCAATGAGAGTTTTTGAGTCTATTAATAAAATGAAAGTTTTATTTTTTAAACTCTGAGTTCAATATTGTACAACAGATTAATAGGTCTTTTAATAAATGAATTATTTGTTTTTAATTCACAAGATCTTATCTTGCCGTCTCTGCCCATAAAGGTTTTAGTAACTTTTCCCAACTTCCACCAACTTCGGGGTAAGTGTTCATCATGTACAAGCACCACTTCATCCACTTTAAAGTCTGAAGTTTTATTCTGGTCCGTGTGGTGAGCAGATATTAAGTTGAGAAGATACTCATTTTTCCAACGCTTCCAAAAATGATTTAGAAGAGTCTCACGTAAACGAAAGCGTTTCACTAAAGATTCTTTCGTTGCTGGTAAAATTAAATCGTTCACTTTTATGGTTGGTAAACACAAGATACGTTTTCCAATTAAAAAATGTGCAGGAGTAAGAGGAGATAGTTCTTCTAACTCGGAATACGTGTAAGTCAACGGACGAGAGTTAATTACAGCTTCTACTTCAATTAGAGGCGTTTCTAATTCACCTAATGTTAAAGAAGATCTTCCAATAACTTTACGCAAGGTAGTTTTTACTGAGGGAACCATTCGCTCATAGAAGCCACCTCAGCAGGCTGCACGCTCCACAATATACTTCCAGGAAATTCTGTGATTGGTGAAAACATTTTTAACATCAGGATGGTGGATTACTTTCCATATTTCTTTTAGTTCAAAATCAGCTATTTTGAAAGTTTTGGCGTTGTCTGAATAAATTACAGCACACAGTCGTCTTCGTGAGATAAGCCTGCGAAATGCTAACAGTAATTCTGTTGTTGACATGTCTATTACTAGTTCTAAATGAAGTGCTCTTGTGATAGCACATGTAAATAACAAAATATTAGATTTATTTTCATTCTCCTTCACATATAGGGGTCCCGCATAATCAAGACCTGTTACTGAAAACGGTGAAGCTTCGTTAATACGGTCACCTGGAAGAGGGGCTATAACTTGTTCACCAGGCGTACGTTAAATTTCTTACAGATTGAACATTTGTTCAGGACTGATTTTATGCACTGTCTGGATCTTAAAATCCAAAACTTTTCACGAGTTTGTACCAATGTACTGGACACTCCTGAATGAAAAACTTTTTCATGTGCATCTTTCACGATTAATTCAGTCAATTTATGTTTTGCAGGAATCACAACGGGATGTTTTTCATAAAATGAGGAGTCAGACTTTTGTAACAGTCCTCGTACCAACAGCAAAACTTCATCTGACAACATAGGATTTAACTGGTGAAGATTCGATTCTTTAGGGATACTCCTGTTACATTTCAAGTATTTTGTAACTTCGGGAAAACTTTCTTCCTTCACTAGCTTAAACCAAAAATTTTCAGCATGTAACATTTTCTCAGCTGATAATTCTGAAAAATCTTTTTTTTGTACCTTCAATTTCATATTAGAAATAAATCTAAATACCCATGCAGTTACTCGATATAATTTCTTTAGGGAGCTATAATTTTCAAGATTAAAAATGGGAATTTCATCAGATTTATTTGTTTGAACAACACAAGAGATGGTGGCTGCTTTTTTAGACTTCTCTTCAGAAACATCAGGTAATCGAGATGCAGCAATTTTAACCCTAGGCCACTGATTTTTGGGAAGGGAGAGAAATTCAGGACAATACCAGCATTTTTGAGAATTTATTAAATGCTTCACAGAACAAGCTCCCGTTAAGTTTGCCGTCACAATGTCTCCATAAACTAGGATCAGACAAATTATGAATTTCAGCTATTCTATTACTAACAAATGGTTTCCATTTTTCTTTTGGCCCTTTAAGCCAATGAAGAACTATTTCTGAATCAGACCAGAAAATAGTATTATTTACTTGGATAATGTTTGTAATAAACTTTGCCATTCTGGCATCAATAAGTGCTCCCATGAGTTCAAGACGAGGAAGAGTTAACTTCTTCAAGGGAGCAACCCTAGACTTAGACATTAAAAAACTAGTTTTAAATTTATCTTTAGAAATTGGATACCGTAGGTATGCCACTGCACCATACGCATTAGGGTTAGCATCAGTGAAAATATGCAGTTGGAGATGCTCCTTTTCCATGATCAGGTTGTTGAAATAGTATCGGGGGATTTTCAAGTGTGTGAGATCAGGGATTTCTGAAAGCCAATTTTGGCAATTATTTTCTAGTTCACCACAAAAACTTTCATCCTATGATATTTCCATTATCCACAATTGCTGTAAAAGGCATTTGACACGAATAACAAAAGGAGCAATAAATCCGGCTGGATCAAACAACGTGGCTGCAATTTTCAAAACATTCCGTTTTGTACAAGAATCATTGTTTAAATTTGCTAACAATGGTCGTAATGCTAGCCCTAAATTATCTTCTATGTTGTTCCAGATAAGTCCTAAAACTTTTAGCGAAGTATTTGGGGGGTTCGGAATTCGAAATATGTATGTTTTTGCCAACCCATTTTTTCCTAAGTTCCTGAGAATCGCTTTGCAATTTTCTTTACTTCATCCCCCCTTCTTTCAAAATATCAACAGCTTCTTTAGTTAAATTAAAGGCGTTTAGAACATCGTTTTCTCCTGAAAATAAATCATCAACATAAAAAGAAGAATTTAGGATTTCAAATGTTTTACTATGAGAGTTTTTATATTCATTAATATGGTGCTTAATAGTACAAGCAAGGATAAAGTGACTGCAGGTGACGCCAAAAGTAGCTCTGGTCATTCTATAGGGTACTATGTTATTATTCTTATAAAAATCTTCATAATATAAGAATCTAAGATAATCGCGATCTTCCTCGGCTACAGATATTTGCAGAAAAGCCTTTTCAATATCAGCCGAAAAAGCAATTTTATGTAAACGGAATTTCAAAATTATATCTAAAACATAAGGATTTAAGTTAGGGCCGTGATTCAAACATTCGTTTAATGATAGAGAACCACCATATTTGGAAGAATCATCATAGACTATGCGCATTTTTGTTGTAGTTTTATCGTCTGGGATAACAGGTCTGTGTGGCATGTAATATGAGTTATTAGAATCTTTCTCGGTGCACAATTCTATTACACCCTCATTAAACTGCTCTAACAAAATGGAGTTATATTCTTTAAGTAAACAATCATTTTTCAGGAATTTATTTTCTAAACTAGAAAACCGCTTCTTTGCTACTTCAAGATTATTTCTAGGCAATTCGCGAGAATCTTTCCACAATAATTTTGCTTCATAACGCCCATTTACGAATTTTAAATTTTCTTTAAATTCTTTTATTACCTCATGATCGGTAATGTTCTTTTCATTGCTTTCAGCAATGCCAATTGCTTCCAGATCCCAAAATGCTTTCAGTTGAGCATTTAAATTTTCAACTGAAACACGCAAACAAGCTATTTCTTTTTTATTCGAATCTATCTGCCCTTGCACCGTATGACCGAAAATAGTTTCTGCAACGTATAATTCTTTTGTCAATTTTCCCTCGATCCCTTTTAATATTTTCCACAAAAAGCCAGACCCTAGCAAAATGTTTATTTCCTGTTCAAGACCTGTATCAGCAGAGTTAAAGCCTCTTGTTCTCATTATGTCTACAAGTTCCGGTTCTAGGGTTTTTACAGAAGCTCCAGTTACATTATTAACCAGAAGAGCTTCGATCTTTTCGAGTTATTAGGTTGCACAACACTGGATAATTCAAGAGTCAACTTCGTAACAAAATTCATAAGGGCGTCTCCGCCCAAAAGGATAAACTAATAAATTTTCTCTTCGCAATGGCTTCAATTTTAATTTTTGTATTAGAGATCTCTTCACGAAGCATTTTTCTGAACCACTATCACATAAAACACGAGCCAACAAGCATTGTTTACCAGCAGACACAGAAACTGTACAAGTCTGCAATAATGTTGCTTTATTTTGTTTATATTTTTGTTCCGACATCATAGATACAATTGCACCTTTCTTTTCTTTTTCAGGATTTTCTTTTGTTGTTTCTTTAAAATAAAACAAATGACTATGGGTGTTGTTACCACATTTGGAACAAGGATTAATTTTTGTTCTACAATTAACGGATAAATGCGACTTATAAAAGTATTTGTAACAGCGACCGTCTTTCTTTAATTTATATCGTTTTTGTTCATCAGTGAATTTCGAACAATTAATCCTACATGATCAGAAGACTTGCAAAATAGGCAAAACTTTTTTGTAGAAGTATTTAAATCAGCAGCCGAAGGTATATTTTTCTTTTGAGGAAAATTTTGATATTTACTTGAAGAATTTTCATATTTGGTTTTAGAATTTTCATAAGCTTTGCTTTGGGAATTATTTACTAAATTACTAGCTTCCCGGCATCTTACCCCCGTTTTAATAAAATTTATTAAATCGGTGACTTCACAGTCCTTATCGGGGTCACGTTTTCGATGGAAATCTAGTATCAAATTTTCGGGTAATAACCTTAATAATATGGGTAGTAATAAATGGCCGTAGGACCCTGATGTTACTCCTAACGCATCAAGATTTCTTATAGAAGTTTCAATATTATCATACAGCTTCCTTAAAGAAGTAACATTGTTAGAGGATGTTACTGGCTCAAGATTCAGGATTTTGTTCATGTAACAGTTTATGATATTTTCCCGCTTACCATAACTTTCTTCTAACAACTTTAAACACGTAGAATAATTTTGATCTGTCAGCTCAAAACCAGCTACAATATTATATGCAGGTCCAGACAATAAGGATTTAAGATATTGGAATTTTTCAATACTTGACAACGCTTCGTTTGAATCTATCGCACTAGTAAATAAATTAAAAAATTCTAAGAACTGGCTTGCATCACCAGAAAAATTTTCTATGTTAAGTTTAGGAAGCTTCACTGCCGAAACTGGTTTACTACCGATTTTTGAACCGTTACTTGATTCTAGTAAATCTTTTGGTTCAGTTTCGATTTTACATTTTTTAAGCCTCATCTTAATTTTAAATTTCAAACTTGATATTTTTTCAGAATATTCTTCTACCGATTTTAGTTCTTTTTCATATTCAGTTTTTTCCTGAATTAGCTCATCTATTTCGGAATCTAATTCCTTGAGTAGAGCTTCCTTTTCATTTACGAGCTCTAATGATTCCATTAAAGAATCGCAACCAGTCTTGTCAATATCAACAGATAAAAATGTGTCACATTTTGTAATTAATTTCGTAATAGCTGCACGAACAGTAGCTCTTTTACTTTAAGTTTTTCTGGTTTATCCATGTTTAAATTTAAATTCAATTTTCGAAATAAATTATCATGAGAAAGCGTTATTTTCAATAAATCAAGAGTCAGTAGTCATGCAGAATAATAAAGGTATTTCCTACCTTTTTTCCGGGTTCTTGAGGCACCAAAGAATAAAGAATAATCTTCATGATATTCACTAGTTTCACGTTATTCTTAATTTAATCATAGTTGAAGAGCTAAGTTCAAGAATTCACGATCTGTTTTAAATCATATTAAAGTAATCGAGCATATTTCACAACTGAAAGTGGTGCAGGTGTTGATCAGTATAAGTAATCACAGGAAGATTAAAAACTTTGATTATTCTATTTATACTTTTAAATATATACGGTATATACAACGAAAATATTTGAATAATACTTGTTAAATATATATATTCCACAGTGGGAATCCAAGATAATTTCTTTTATATGTTCAAGAATATTTATATCTTCCTTTTCGGAAGATCAAGAAATACACAGCCAGCATGCTGCGTTCGAGATTCACATTCACAATAAAAACTAAACTAAAAAGGAACAAGAAAAAAATGTTTTTTAATATTAATTCTCTAGTCAGACCACGTGATCTGTGATCACTGTCGCCTATTCAGTCTGGCTGAGAGAACCGCCCGCTCAAAAGATCTGCAAAATATTCCACAGTTACAGCCTTTCAGGCAGAATGAAAGTGATATGCACTTATGAAGTTCACTAAAATAAAGATTCCGTACAATATGCGGTGCAAAAATATTTATAAAACTAATAGTACGAACGCACTTCATTTTCAACGTTTCATGTGCAATTTCCAGCTTGTTTTGAAGAACGTATCATTTCGAACAAAGTGCTGGTATTTTGAGCTGTACAGTATTTTGAACAAAGTGTTGGTATTTTGAACAAAGTGCATTTTAATGATGTTCGGCCTTTGGAACATTATGAAATGGATATGCACTTCTGAAGTGCACTAAAATATACATTCAGTACGATATTATCAGGGATGCAAGCGTTGCGCCACAAATCGCTGATTTTCACCACTAAATTTTAATAGTATTCTTCGCCTTATTAAATATCAGAAATTATGTCATTAAATAAGGTGAGAATACTATAAAAATTTAGTGGTAGCAATCAGCCATTTGTGGCGCAGCGCTTGCATCCATGGATATTATGTGCAAAAAATATTTGTAAAACAAGCTGTAGAACGAACGCACCCAGTGACGTAGCTACATTTTCAGCGCCCTGGAGCAAGTAAACTTTGGGCGCCCTCTTGTCACTTGGAAAAGTTCTGTGCAATTTTGTTTTGAAGTTTAAAATTTATATAATATTGTTAATTTGATTTAAAATGTTGAAAGTCAAAGTATTTTAACAACGTATTAAATACAAATAATAAAAAATAAATAATGAAATGAATTACAGTTCTTTCAGTATGGGTACCTATACAAATATTTTCTGCGAATTGGGCAAAATTTTCGTTTTAAATGCACCGATGGGTCAGTACAATCTGCCTCCCTTAATATCTGTTTTTCTTTTAAAGTGTTTTGAAGCACTGAAGAATTCTAATAAAAAACACACCACTGTGAAGATTGATTTACTTTTTTTTTTACTTTTCGCATATGGATGAAACACGTTTTTCTGTTTTTAGTGCAAAAAATACTATAATTCCATAATATTCAAAGTATTAACTCGATAAGTTTCGGCCGTACAAAAAGGAAATTTTTATTATTTTATCTGTTAAAGCACAGAGAACATTTTTCTAAATATAACTTATAGAATACAGGGACCGAATAAAAATGTAAACCTCGTAACTTTTAAAAAGTATTTTGACATAATTACTTTTTAGAGGATGAAGAACAATTTTCAAACTTTTTTACTTTGGAGCTATAAATCTACAGCCAATGGTTTAGAAAAATTGCCAATTTACGATAAAAGTTGACACCAGTGTTCTCACTGGCTTTTGACTAACCTGAGCAATTTTGCTAATGGCAAAAGAAAAACTAGCCAAATTCAAATAATAGCAGTAATAGATTCGTAATGAAATACCAAGATTATCAAAAGCAAATAATGAGATATAGAAAGGGTTTCATCGTACATCATTGAGAGTGTCGCCGAACGAAAAAAATAAACACATCTCTTGTGCGTTCGCGTTTTCAATCTTTAGTTTTCTCGCCAAATAAAACATTTTGGTATCGAACACACTTAATAGAATATTTTTATATTTTCAAATACTCTAAATCCGTTCTCACAATTTTTACGTGGCGATCGGAGGAGGGAGTCCTGATTGAAACCCTTATACATTACTCGAGATTTCAGTTTTTACTTTCCATACACATACAGTTTAAAGAAGGAAATAAGAAATCCTTGTAATCACAATAAAAATAAATGAATATAATAGAATATTTTTTCAATTTTCAAATACTCTAAATCCGTTCTTACAATTTTTACAATGAATCAATATGTATGTGTGTACGTACTAGAATCTCCTCACGTTTTCAGATTCTCAGGCGACAATTTTGTGTATTTTTGATGTTGTCGCAGATATGTTTTAAATCTGTCGCTAGAATTGTATTAATTTTCGAAGAAATCGGCCGACGCGACGGGTTTGATATCTAAACTATTTCTCAACCATTCTGTGACAATAACTGATAAACATTTTCTCTTATATCTCAATTAAATTAATTTTATTGTTCACGTTCATCTTATTTCTATACAATAAAGTTTCACCACGCAGACAGTGGCGGTTCAACAAAGAGTTCACAATCACTTTACTACCAGTAATTTCATAAAAAATAATTATACTTGTTTGATCGTAGAATATTTTATAAACCAATATTCTAGTAGAAAAGTGATTGTGAACCCCTGAATAGTCGCTACTGAACGCAGGGTCTGACTCGGTCACTGTCAAATATGCAGATCTTGGGTTTTTGGAGGGCGAAACATTTTAGAAAATCTTTATTTTACCACCTTACTAGTAGAAACTAGTAATATATATAATACCATTCCAGTTTTCCTCTCTGGGGGGAACTTTCAATGTTGGAACTGGAACTGAAATTGAAAGTATCCTTTAAAAAAAGTCGAAACAGTATAAAGATAACCATTTAGACATCGACCTCATATATTTTATGCAACAAGTCATTTTAAAATATTGAAATGTAAATGAGAAATTTGTAAAAAACGCATTGGTTTAACATTAGCTTGCGAGTGACTAGTGTAGTATTTCTAAGTATACATAATTTTAGTACTAAATAATAATGTTTTGATTAATGAAACCTATTTTAAACTCTTTTTGCAGCGGGAGGAGAAAAAAAAATATCATAATAGTATAAAAAAACGTGTAAATATTATTAATTTGATTTTGAAACAAAACATCTTTAAAATATATTTTTATGCAATAAACTATGTCTACAAATTTGCGTAAGGCAGATTTCCCTCTAATGCAGAGTACGCCTTAGGCAGCATGTAAAGGCAGTATTTAAATAATAATAAAAAAAAACATTATAACCGAAGGGGAGCAAAAAGAACCTCTAAAGGTCACGCGCCGTATAGAACAGTTCTGTTCAAATGTCTATAAAAAATGACTGACTGCCGTTATGATTATCACATTTATAAACAATATTGAAAAAAATATCACGCTTCATATTAAAATGTAAGTTTTAACAAAAAAGAATTGTTGATTCACCCCTTCTTTGCCGAAAATATTCTTTATAAATATTTTCGTTCATCAAGCGCTAAAATCTATATAATAGACATCTATATTGGCACGGCTGCCAATGGGTGACAATTTGTCGATTCTAATCGCACCACTACTTAAAGAAAAAAAAAAAAAAAAAAAAAAAAACAGATTTTGTAGTATATTTCTCTTGCAAATATTCTCGAACCAGTATGTCAACAGTTTTTGTTTTGAGAAAGTGGTATAAAGTAGAATGCCTGTGTCAGCCCTGAACTGGTGAAATTACAATCACCAGGCATTTGAATTCATATACGAATACACGGAGCCTACACATTTTAGACAAATATTCTAAATAAATGTTTTTACAACAAACTAAAAAGAAATATTGGCGACGCTCTTTGGTGATAGAGAGGCTGAAAATTCTTGGGGCAGATCATGCCACCATTCGTAACAGACAGAATTACAGAATATGCATTTGGTTTTGAAAGTCTTAAATGGTCCTCTGAAACAAAGAAACTTTCTAGAAAAAAAATCAGTTCTGATTTGCAAAATGAAAAAAAAAATGCTTCAAAAAAATGAAATTTTTTAAAAGTTGTTATATAATTTAAGTTTGTTGAAATCTAATGCTTATAGTAAATTTTATGCTTTACCTGGTTTAGGGAGCACCGACTCGTGGGTCGGTTGCCTTGTGGTTCAGTCTGTATCTGCTAGAATGGGATTTAATTTAGTAAAATCCTATTTTTTTTCTATTTTTTTTTATACGCCTTGTTTCAGCACAGGCGAAATGAAAATTTGTTGAAAATTATTCGAAAATGTTTAAGCTTTATGAATGAAAGTACACATTTTCTTTGAAACACGAGGTATTTATCACCAGAAGAAATATTTCAACTTTGTATAAAATTAGGAATTAAATTTTTATTCATTGTTTACAAAAATAATTGTTTTGAAAACACAGTATTTATGTAATTTGTTCGGAAAGTTGAGTAAAGTAACTCGAGATTTTTTTTTTCATTTTATAATTCGAAAATTCTTTGACTACTGATCAGATGGTGGTGGTCTGTGAAGGAAGGGGAGCAGAGCTGATTACTGCCTAAGCAAACTCACATTACTATTTTCGGAAAATATGTTTTGTCTTATTTAATTGTAAAATTCTACGATTAAATAAGGTTTAATTAAAAAAAAATACTTTTCCAAAAAAGTGGTGTAAATTTGCATTATGCGACAATCAGGTCCTAAGGAACACTGAATTTCATACTTAACTTTTTTTTTCTTTTTCAAGGAAAAGACTTATTAATTCTGCACTTGAGATCTGCCATATTTTCAAAATCTCCAATAAATACTCACAAAATTTCATGCGCCGCTTTCCCCTCACTCCCCCCCCCCCAATTCAGTCGCTGTGGACAGGTCAAAATCCGGCTCCTCTTATTGTTTTGTAATCTGCATTGATGCATGTTTGGTTTCTACTAAACAGCAACAAGGAACTTCAAAATTTTCGTTGTCTTGGTTTTTCGTTTGTAAAATGGTCAACAATTTTCTTCTTGTTAAACTGTTTTTTTTTTTTTTTTTTTTTTTTTTTTTTTATCGTAAAATAACTAAATAGCAAAGGCATATTGCTGTTACATCGTAACTATAGGTTTTTCAGCGGTGATTTCTTTGGCTACCATAATTTCCGTACGGTACTAATCATCAGGATAAATTCCTAACACATTTTCAATGGAAATGTATCAGGAAGATTATTGTTCGGAAATAGTGATAGCCAATAAAGTGACCGATGTAAATAAGTTTTGATTACTTTAATATTTGAAACTCTTCAACTGTCTTCTACGTAAAAGTTACAGAAAAATGTCCGGCATGCTGAAATGATGTTAGAAAAGTTACTTGAGGCTGCAATATGATATGAATTAAAATAAAACTTCAGGAATAAAAATAATTTATTTTAACTCTGCACAAAAACATGTTTAAAATCGAAATAGTTGAGGTTAAAGACAAGGTAAAATATCATAGGAATATGCTGATTGTAACAAAATTCATTTATTATTTGATTTATAATGAAAAAAATATGCAAATATTTTTTACAAATCTTTATTTCGCTCTTTCTAGTTTTGCGGCCCCACCAGTGGCCGAGAGGTTCTGCTCTCGAAGCTGGTAGATGGGAGGTGCTGGGTTCGATCCCAATCGCGCCCGTCGGCCTAATCGTTCGGAGTTTTCGTGGTTTTCTTCGAACCTTGGTTCTCCAAGCGTTAATACGGATTAGGTTCCCTTAAAAAGACCTCCACGGAAGGCACTCCCCCCTTAGGGCCCATATCTCACGTGCTGATAATTGGCCGACATAAATACAACCAACCAACCAACCAACCTTCTAGTTTTGCGCCTTTAGGAATCATGCGCCTGGATCAGTTTGCTCCAACTGCTCCACGGTAGCTACGCCCCTGAACGCACCTCATTTGGCACGTTTGACGTACAATTTCCAACTTGTTTGAAACTGTGTTACAAATCTTCTGTGAGCTCTTTCATTACGCGTGCCGCATTTCCTACCACAGCTTCAACGAAAAAATCTTAATCTTATTTTCTGAAATCGTATTCCTTTACTGCAGTTTTGATGTGGAACAGATAAAAATCATATGGTGCCAAGTCAGACAAATAAGGAGGTTTGGATGTTATATTTGGCTAGAAACGTCTAGATAGGCAATGCAGTCTGAGCCGATGCGTTGTCCTGATGAAGCACCCATGACTTGTTCGTCTACAATTCGGGTCGTTTTGTTCTTGTTTTTTCACGGAGTTGAGCAAGGACCTCAAGGTAGTAGCGTTGATTAATAGTTTGACCTTCAGGAACACAATGGAGGACACAATCCTATGAATATCGAAAATTTCTCCATTGTTGACGTGGAAGGGCGACCCGGGCAAACATCATTTCCAATGTCTTCTCGGTCACTTTGGAAACGTTTAAACCACACACAAAACCCGAGAACTTGATAAACATTCATTGCTGTGTACTTCTCTTAATAAATGATGAGTTTCAGTAGTGTTGGCAAAAAACCCACCTCTGCTTTGTGCAGTAGGACACGCGCGTTAATATTTAGATGTTAAAAGTGGCTTCAGTTATTAAATGAATCAAATATAATAATATAGGTAAATTTCTTAACTTTATGTTTCTTGCACAGCAATCCCTCATGTCCCAGTATGGCCGAATAATCCAGGGCGGGTGTCCATTTATTCAAAATCCTTATTATGGAGTCAAACTACAGTATAATGAGAAAAAATGTTGTATTTCTAATATTTTCTGCACATATGAACTAAATCCATTGCTGAGACTATTTTTCTTTCTTTATATTTAATCGCAAGCTTTACAGTATAAAATTAACAATTTTTACATCTATATTACGTTGCGTTGCACAGCAGCAATTTTATACTTTTACATCTTTTTCGGATAAAGTCTATCAGAACAACTAAATTAATAATAAAAATGTTTATAAGTCATTTTCAGTTCTTTTTCGGTAGATGACGTCAAACTTTGTATCATGCGTGGAACGATATAAACAGTTTTTATTTATGACTGTAATTGTTCGTTTTCGATACTGCTAAACGTAATGCCATTTTTACATGCGTTATGGGGATATTCTTTTTTCTTTTTAACCATTAGGAAAAATGGTTATTGTTCTCTGTCAGGGTAGGAAATCGAAAATATATCTGAGGCGTTTTATTGGTTTAATCTGCATTTTATTCGTTTTCTGATTGGTCTATACAGTAATCTGTATTTCCCTTTACTTTCAACAGAGATGGATACTTCTGTTGCCAATATGAGAAAAAAGTAATAAAAATTACAAAAAAAAAATAATAATAACATCTCAGAAACAAATTGAGATACAGCTTTCAAACAAATTGCATTTTAAAGTACATTTTTTTCTCTATACGACGAAGTAAAAAGTAATATTGTGGAATGTTTAGAAGTTTAAGAATGAAATTTCATTTAAAATGGGTCGTCAGATTTCTTGGAAGATGGAAAAGCCTTTTCCCGAACAGCCAATGAAATGCTTGGATAATACGTAAGTTTAAGAACAATGTCAGACGGGCGTCTTTTTTGCTTACGTATTATCCATTTACAATACTATAGCATTGTGAATGGATAATACTTAAGCAAAAAAGCAGCAAAAAAGACGCCCGTCTGACATTGGTCTTAACACTAGAACGCCCAGAAGGAGCCGATCCGACTCCGACCACATGATTAAATATCATCTGGAATCAGAAATTCTTTCATAAAATAAGTTAAACTACGCAGATTTATGTTAAATAAATCCGTCAAATAATTTTAAATAAAAATTCTGGTTTCAAATATTTTTATGGAACTTGAGTAAAATGTCCGGGCTTTCTAGTGTTAAGAAATCTGACAGGTCGCAGGCGATTTTTGTCGCTTGCAATTTTTACGTGTAATAACACGATTAATGTTTAATTCATGGCGTATGTAATGTAGGATCAACTCCGTGCGATTTTTTATGTCTTAAATTTTAGCCTTCCAAAAAATCATTTTCCAAATGGTCGTTGTAATTTGTTAAATTGCTTTATTTATTTATTTTATTTTTTTTCAAGAAATGAAAAAAACAACAATTTAAGTCTTTTTCAAACAACAATAGTGGTAAGAAGAAATCATCATATTTAGAGATTTCAAACACTATATAATTGATTACTGGATGGATTTGCAAAATGAAATTCGTAACAATGATAAAAAGAAAATACAAAATAAAGCAGTAAATATTATCACATTAACATATATTTTTTCTTTAAACCGGATGAACAAATTTTCTTAGAAATATTTGGGATAACGTTTGTAAAACTGTTCCTTTTTTTAATTCTTTTTTTTTTATTTGCGTGTTTATTTCTTTCAAATATAAGTACATAAAGAGCTCTTTCCTGTACTTTGATCTCATTTATTGCTCCACTTCGTTTGAAACAATTTATATTTTTGAATTGATTGTTTTGTTTACATTTCCTCTGTTCAATTTTTTTTTTTTTTAATTTAATGACGTACGCTTTATCTTAAGAGTGAGAAAATATGCTTTCAACAGAATGTAAAAATATTTAACAAAAATACATTTATATTTTTCTTTTAAAACTTTTTTTAGAGTAATTCGTTACATTCGAAAATGTAGCATTTCGTGAATTAAAAAAAAATATATATAATACAGATTGTTTATAAAAGAATGTCCCAGATATAAATTTTAATAATAACAACTGTAAGCGCTGTAGAGCGTTGCTTCAAGATCACAAACAAAGAGTAACTCAAACAGTTTTAGATAAGTGCATGCGCGAGGTCTGCTTTGTAATTGAATCGCTTGCTGTGCCACATACGCAAAACGGCGACTCCTAAGCGTAAAGCGTTATTGCTGAGCTGAAGGTTTAAAAGTCGTTAGAGTCATGGGATGTTTGCTTTTGGGGATTTATAAAAGATCGTGTTTACATTCGGCCGATACTAAATGATTTGCCAGATTTTAGACGCAGAATGGGAGAGGCTATAGCTACCATTACTCCGGGCTTATTTGCTTCAGTGTGGGAAGAATTGGACTTTAGGTTGGATGTGAGCCGTATAACTAAAAGTGTACATATGTTATAAAAATTTCATGAAAAAATATTCAGAAGTGTTTGAGATATCGTGCGTGTTTTGCCTCAAAAACGTCATTTGGAGAAAAATGATTTCAAAGTTTCGGAAACGCCGCTTCAGCTATTGCGTGGATATAATTCTAAAAGCCATAACATCTGTTCTAATGAGAATTTCAAGGAAACAATTATATAAAAAGTTCCGAAAAGATAAGAATGTAACATCTAGAAAAATTACAATTTCGAAAATTTTAAAGCTTTAAGAGCCTTGAGACCCCATAATTTATAATGAATGTTGAAAGAAAATGTGTTTGTACAAAATTTACATACAATTGCGCAACTTTAGAAATAACATCAGTACGTGCATAGAAGGTCTTTACCTTTTTATTGAAACAACCTTCTTATTCAAGGACTTATTGAAAGAGCTATACTTGAACATGATAAGTGATGCTCTATAGTATTTTTACATGATGTAAGAAACCATGTGCAAGAGTTATCATGCAGATTCGTGCATTTGTATTAGCCCCCGGTATGGTATGCTATTTCTTTCTCCCAGCTTATTTTGTTTCGCTTCCAAAAAATAACGTTACCTTACAGAAGCCAGCCGTAAAACAAAGCAGTACGATTAAATACCCTATAGCAATTCTTTTAACTTCTATGCATCGTACATTTTCAATTTTTATACAGTCATATTGGAAAAAAATGTACTTTTAAATGCAATTTGTTTGAAAACTGTATCTCCATTTATTTTTGAAATATTAATTTTTTTTTGTAGTTTTTGGAGTCTTTTGCTTACTATTGTCAACGGAAGTACTCCATTTCTGTAGAAAGTAACGAAAAATAGTTGTAAAATATTAATTATATTTTTTGTTGCCATTTTTTCGTAACAATCGAAAGAAAATGTAATTAAAATACGTGTTATTTTGAAAAAATATAAACGAATGATTTCTGTTAATGACGGCATCTTTTTGCTGCATTTGTGTATTATTTAGTGATAGTGACGTCCTATGCATACTTTAGTGTAGATGTTTAAGAGTGGATCGTAAATGCGGAATACTTAAGCGGATGCGAATGACGTCATTTTACATAAAAAAAGGTGTTCTGTAAGTCTTAAAATTGAAATATGTTTTGTACTATATATAGATACATATTTTCCATCGGGGGGCGATACTAAATTCTGAAAAAGCAGAATTTCTGTTTTCTAGTCTTTATTATTTTTATTCTGCTTAATCCATTAAGGACCTTATTCTTATTCTTATTCTTATACGTGACACAAATGAAACAAAATTTTATTTTATACATATTTTGATTAATTAAGAGAAAATTAAAAGCGATATTTAATATTTTTTTTATTTTATTTGAGGTATGATAAGTTGAAAAAACGCAACGTGGCGTCGCGTCAGTACAAATCAACTACATTTTTGTCATATGAAAATCTTTGAAACATTTAGTACATAGCACTATATTACTGCGCATATTAGTTGCACATTGGAATAGTTTAACTGCTACATTATCTGTATCTTGAGTTGCTGTATTTTATTGCATTCTGCACAGTGCATCTATAACATAATCCGAAGTTTATCAATAAAAATATTCGAAACATTCCGTACTATTTCCTTCATATTTTTAATTTTTTACAACTCGAATCAATTAAGTAAAAATAAAAGTCATATATGAGGACTACAGAAGCTAATGGGTATAAATGACAAAATTGAAAAAAATTGAGTTAAGTGCACAGGCTTTTTGGAAATAAGTCTATTTGTTTGGAGGGAAAGAAATATAAGGGATTTTCTAATTATGTGCTGCGTTCTAGAGGTAAACTGCTTAGGCTCTCTAAACCTCTTAACTACTTAACTCTTTAATCTCTATTTAAATAAAAAAAATATTGTACTAAACTTTTCTTTAACAGTTATTTAAATAAGGGTTCAAAGGCCGCTGTGAAATAAGCAACAGTTTCACACTTTAATTCAGTCAAATACTATTGATGTTCCAACTTTGAACTCAGTTTCCTCCAAATCTAAATTGTGTCACTTGTATCCCTTGGCTTCTGGGGTCCTCATATAAAATGTGTGATAATAAATTTGTTGAAAAAGATATTTACAATTAAAAAAAGATAAATCACAAACATAGCGTTGCGAAAACGCACCTTCAGACTTTAATGGGTTAATTAGGTTACTTTAATATATTCCGTCATTTTCTTGATGCTGTATATACTGCAAGGTGATTTATAAATGTGAATGATTCAATTCCAATTGATTTTAATATTTCACTTTTCAGTTTTACAACAGAAAAATTATCCGTGAATTTTTGTGCTGATTGTTAAATATAGATTTTTAAAAAAATTATAATCTTGTAATTTTCCAGTGATTCAACAGTATGATTAATAATGAAAAACGAAATTATTTCTCTTGTATATATACAATCTTGTTATATATTAGCAACCTAAAAATTTTTACAACGATTGCCAAATCGCATTGTGTGTGCATGGTTATCATTCCTTATAATTATTATAAAGAAGCAATCTCGAAATCATTTAAAAATATTAAGGGGGTAGGATACCTTTAAACAGTCAAAATTTTAGAATTTTTTAATACATATTTTGATTCCGTAATCATTTCTGAACAATGTGCAAAAAACCGCATTAAAAAATTCCTATTAGTTTACTAATTATGGCTGTTTTATTAAGACTACATAGAATAATTAAACATTTCGTTGCGTTTATTCAAAACCATGAATTTTGATACTGCGCGCAGTGTTACTAAAAAACTATGTATGACAATCAAAAGAAATTTTTACCACATATTCATTTCTGTATTACTTACACCTTAACACCAGAAAAAGGTGATATTTTTTTTTTTGTTGTTGTTTTTGTACTTTGAAAATATTTTAAAAAAGTGAAAAATTTTCATTTTTTGTTATTTTTTTACAAATATTCTGGATTTAGGTTAAAGGCAATACTAGTATGTATTTATTTTCACCAAAATTTTCTTTTTATATGCATATTTTCTGATTTTATCATGCGCGCAAGATGTTTCTTTTTTTTATTATCATATATTTTTAAACTTATCATTTCCATATTTATTTATGAATTTACGAGTGTATGTATATATTTAAATATAAATTTAAATGAAGTTTGATACTGCGCGCAGTGTTACTAAAAAACTATGTATGACAATCAAAAGAAATTTTTACCACATATTCATTTCTGTATTACTTACACCTTAACACCAGAAAAAGGTGATATTTTTTTTTTTTTTTTTTTTTTTTTTTTTTTTTTTTTTTTGTTGTTGTTGTTTTTGTACTTTGAAAATATTTTAAAAAAGTGAAAAATTTTCATTTTTTGTTATTTTTTTACAAATATTCTGGATTTAGGTTAAAGGCAATACTAGTATGTATTTATTTTCACCAAAATTTTCTTTTTATATGCATATTTTCTGATTTTATCATGCGCGCAAGATGTTTCTTTTCTTTTATTATCATATATTTTTAAACTTATCATTTCCATATTTATTTATGAATTTACAAGTGTATATATATATTTAAATATAAATTTAAATATGAGCTTTATATTTAAATGAAGTTTGATTTTTATTTTTGACTTATTACAAAAGTTTTTAAGCTTGGAACATAGTGATATTTTTTTACCTGTTCGACATGTTCAAAGGTATCCTACCCACAAATCTCATAAAACTCTTTCGATAAAGAATTTATAGTTTCTGAGTGAGTTTAACAAAACATTTTAAATATATATGCATATTAAATTTAGTAATTCCATTTAATAAAGCTAAAAATCATTTTAAAAATAGTGATAGCATCTGAAATTGAATATTTCTGATTATTGGTATATTTTAAATTTAAAACCTTCGTGGGAGATATTGCACTTTAAGTTATCCTATGTAAATAAGTCGAAAAACGTAAATAGTTTAAACAGAGAATTTACCGAGTTATAATCCGTTAAGTAACATATACATAAAAAGAATTTTTTGGGCTGCTTATGCTTTTTTGCCGATGGTTGGTTGTTATTCTTTAAAATCGAAAATAAAGTGAATATACAATGGGAAACTTACGAGGAAAAGTGCATCTAAATTGGAGTATTCCACTTATAAGTTTTAATTTTCAATTTATTTATTTATTTATTTTTATCAGACTATACCTTCGTGGAAGATATTGCTCTTTAAATTTATCATCGTAAGTAACGAATCAAAAAACGTAAATAGTTTAAACTTCGAAACTATTGAGTTCGAATCCATTGGGTAGAATACGCGTAAAAGAATATTTTCTGATTATTGGTGCATTTGTTTCAATGGTTGTTACTATTTAAAACCAAAAATAATGTGAATGTACCCTGTAAAACTTACGAAGGAAAGTTCATCTATTTAGGGTAATTTCATTTATTAGTTTAATTTTACTTTAATTTAATTTTATCTTGCTTATTTTATCGAATTATACCTTCGAGGGAGATATTGCACTTTAGATTTGTCATCGTACCTAAACGAATCAAAAAACATAATTGTTTAAACAGAGAATCTGCGGAGTTAGAATCCGTTAAATAAAATATACGGAAAAAAATATATTCTTCTTATTTTTTCTTATATTCTGTCATATTTTACCTAATGGATTCGAACTCAATAGTTTTGCAGTTTAAACTATTTACGTTTTTCGATTTGTTATTTACGATGACAAATCTAAAGAGCAATATCTTCCACGAAGGTGCTCTCAGATGCATTTTTAGGTGCGTTCGTAATTATATAAATACGTAGCACCTATAGTCGTCGTTCAGTCCGTCCGTCTGTCCGTCCGTCTGTCCGTCTGTCCGTCTGTCCGTCTGTCCGCATGTAACAGAGCAAAAACTACCCAACCGAATGGTCTGAAATTTCAAATATATGATTGTTGCAAAATTTTGTCGAGCCCTTTCAAATATTAGGAAAATCGGATGTATAGTTTAATTACAGGGACAGTCAAAAGTTTTTCCTTACATTACGGCCAATGGGAAAAATTATTGCAAGTGCATTTTAATGATATTAGAGCCTTCCGAATGATCTGAAATTTTAAAGATATAACTGTTGCAAAATTTTGTCGATCCCGTTCAAATTTTTGGAAAATCGGATGAATAGTTTAATTACAGGGACAGTCAAAAGTTTTTCCTTACATTACGGCCAATGGGAAAAATTATTGCAAGCGCATTTTAATGATATTAGAGCCTTCCGAATGATCTGAAATTTTAAAGATATAACTGTTGCAAAATTTTGTCGAGCCCTTTCAAATTTTAGGAAAATCGGATGTATAGTTTAATTACAGGGACAGTCAAAAGTTTTTCTTTACATTACGGCCAATGGGAAAAATTATTGCAAGTGCATTTTAATGATATGAGAGCCTTCCGAATGATCTGAAATTTTAAAGATATAACTGTTGCAAAATTTTGTCGAGCCCTTTCAAATTTTAGGAAAATCGGATGCATAGTTTAATTACAGGGACAGTCAAAAGTTTTTCTTTACATTACGGCCAATGGGGAAAATTCTTGCAAGTGCATTTTAATGATATTACAGCCTTCGGAATGGTCTGAAATTTTAAAGATATAATTGTTGCAAAATTTTGTTGAGCTATTACAAATTTTAGGAAAATCGGATGTATAGTTTAATTACAGGGACAGTCAAAAGTGTTCCGTTACATTACGGGGAATGGGGAAAAAATATTGGAAGTGCATTTTAATGATGTATCAGACTATGCGCTTTATGAAGTGCAAAAAATTATACATTCAGTACAATATGGGGTGCAAAAAATAATTATAAAACTAGTTATAGTACGAACGCACCTCATTTGCCACGTTTGACGACCAATTTCCAACTTGTTTATAATGGTTTTTATTATTTATAACTGAAAATAAAGTGAATATACTCTGGAAAACTTACGAAGGAGAGAGCATCTAAATGGAGGTAATTTCATTTCACAGAATTAATTTTAAGTTTATTTTTATTTTTTTATTTATCTGAATATACTCTTATTTATGGTACTATTGCATTTGTAAATTTCCTCATAAACTGTCAGAAAATTGAAAAAGTGTATTGAATATCATTAATCTTTACTAATTTCAAAAATGCATTTCGAAATGGCCATGTACACTTAAAATATTATAATCCTTTGTTAAAAATCTTTTTAATGAACTACCTGATCTCATTTCGCTTATGTCATCTTTCTTTATGATTATTTCTTATAAAGAACTCAATGAATTAATAGCCATTAAATATAAAATATTTGAAAGAATTTAGAAGAAATTTATGATTTTGATATATTTTTACAAATGCTTCGTATTAATTAAAACCAACAGTAAAGTTAACTGGACAACGAAGTACTTTTCTATATCATATGTTAGAAAGTTGTTAAGGTAACAATCTCAAATGCATTTTATTTTTAAATCTATTAAGCTTTAATGTTTTGCTTCCGATAATATTATTTCGTTAGTTAAATTTAATATGAAATTCTAATGTATTGCTTCATTTACAGTTCCAGTTTGTAATTCAAAATTGTCCTGGGAGAAGTTGCATTTTAGATTGGCTATCCTTAATAAATTAATCTAAAAAAGTATGCAGTTCAAATAAAGAAGCGAATGAATTAAGAATCATTATCTAAAATTTTTAAAAGTATTAAAACGTTATTATATGTTAAAGTGTTTATTAATAATAGGAAGAAGAATAAGAATTTATTTTATTAGTAGCAGTAGTATTCGTATTAATTATTTCATGAAGTTATTTTAAGTTTGTGTGCTTCCTTTAATCGAATTCAGAAACTGGGTGTCTTATTTAATAAAACTTTTTTTTATACAGTGAGAAACTGAGTAATTCTGTACAATAAAGAATATATAAAATAACTTATAGCACTTTTCCAATCTCATCTATTTGGTCATTTGTTCATTTGGAATTAGAAACTCTCTTAGGAGAGATTGCACTTTAGTTTGCTCTCTTAAATAATAAGTCGCGAAATATAAATAGTTCATATAAAGAAGCTAATGAGTAAGGACCCATTAAATCTTATGTATAAAAGAAATCATAAGCCAATTAGAACTTTGATGCACTTTAGCCAATGATCCTTATCAATTGAAACTAAAAGTAAAGTAATTATAGAAAGAAAAAATTATTTACGAAAGAAAGTATATCTAAATAAATATCATTCTACAGGGTGGATTTAATCGGATAGACTTAAACAGATTCTCTATGAAAATCCCTTAAAATCACCAAACTAAGTTAATGCTTGTTAAAAATAATAAAAAAAAAACACTTACAAGGAAAACAAATACTTTTAGACACAGACATAAATCGACATTTATCATCGCTCAGACGCCGCCATTCTCAAGTTGAAAAACGTACCAATATTTCCGCATTCCTTTTAAAATTGACAACAGGTAAACAACAATTACGAGATCTCATGTATAATGAAATCATTTGCAATAATAAAAATGGATATTCGTGAATGTGAATTATTTCATACTATTGTTTCTTATTCTGCTGAGCATCTCTTTCCAATTTTTGGTAACTCCATGGATCAACAAAGAGGATGAAACAGCGCAATTTTATATAGGAATGACAAACAGAAAGCTTTAAACTAGGATCACAGAACAGAAAGCAAGCGAAAAAAAGCTTTGACCAGATTATAACAAATAACTTTTACACATCTATTTTCAAAAAAATAGTAGAATAATTTATCCTTCAAGATTTTATTTACCATCCATTATCGAAGAATAAATTATGCAGTGAGAATATATGCAATGATTCAACCTCCGTGGAGTTACCTAAAAGTTGGAAAGCGATGCTCTACACAATAAGAAACAGTGGTATAAAATAATTCACGTTCACAAATAGGTTTTATTATTGCACTTGATTTCATTATATATGAGATTGCGGTGATTTTTGTTTACCACTTTTCAATTTAGAAATTTTTTGTGAAATTATTTGTATCATTACAGATCTTGAGAATGTCACCGTCTGAGTGACGAAACGTATAGATCCAAATAAAGTTATTTGGTTGCCTTGTAAGTATATTTGTATCAAGACTCAAGACTCTTAAAGCTTCAAAGTTTTCGAAATTTTAATTTTTTTACATCTTAAACTCCTATTTTGCCTGAACATTTTGATATATTTATTTTCTTGACATCTCTATTAGAACAGAAGTTACGGCTCTTAGAATTATACCTGCTCAATAGCTAAAGCGGCGTTTCCGAAACTTTGAAGTCATTTTTCTCAAAATGACGTTTTTGGTCATAACGTGCACAATGTCTCAAAATCATCTAAATATTTTTTCATGAAATTTTCAAAACACATGTTTCATGTTAGTCTGTATAAACTGAACCTCAAATTTCCTTTTTATTGTTCAAAAAAATATTTTTATAGGTGATTATAGTATTTAAATTTTCGAAATGTTGTATTAGTTCAATACAACTTTGTATTAAAAATATAAAAATGCTTTAAGTACAAATTTATTTAGGTTCAAGGTAATTATTAGAGTCTAAAGTATAAGTAGGCACCAAAATTTTCATTCTAGCTGCATTTTTGTTTGTTTTTTTTCAATCCTGCGTGTAAGCTATTATACCAATTTTCTGCTCGTCAAATGTCTGACCGTTTGGAGACCTCTATACATGTTAATTCTGCATCTTGAATGTTTTTTAAATACATGAAATTAAAAAAAACTTACCTATATCTTTCATCCCAATAAAATGTGTGTTTTAAAATCATATACGTTTAAGATATTAAATGTCGTAAATGGTCCTTTTTTTTTCATTTTTTTCTAATTTTAAGAGTCCTGAGACCCCTTAACTTAGCTTGTTAAACAGATTCGTTTTAAAAGTTCATAAAATGGCGAGTCATAAAATGTAAATACTTCTAATAAAGCTAATGATTTGAGACCCATTATATTTAAAGCATATAAAATAATTCATAAGGTAGGACTTTGATGTATTTTATCCAATAATCCTTATCAATTATAATGAAAAGCAAAGTAATTACATAACGTACAATTATTTTTACGAAAGAAAGTTTATCTAATTGAGTATCATTCTACCGACGGATTCGATGGGATGGATTTAAACAGATTTGTTTTACAAATTTAGATAATAACAAGTCGTAAAATATAAATATTTCAAAGAAAGCTTATGATTTAAGACCCATTATAATTAAAGCATATAAAATAATCCATAACACCATCCTTTGACGTAGTTTAGCAAACGATCATTATCAATTAGAATGAAAATGAAAGTAACTACATAACGTAAAATTATATTTACGAAAAAAAGTTTGAGTATCAATCTACCGACGGATTTAATCGGATGGATTTATACAGATTTGTTTTACAAATTTTTATCATAAGAAGTCATAAAATATAAATATTTCAAAGAAAACTTACAATTTAAAACCCATTTATATTTAAAACATATAAAAAAAAATTCATAAGATAGGACTTTGATGTATTTTAGCCAATGATCCTTATCATTTAGAATAAAAATTAAAGTAATTATGTAACGTAAAATTATATTTATGAAAAAAAGTTTATCTAATTGAGTATCATTCTAACAACGGGTATAATCGGATGGATTTAAACAGATTTGTTTTACAAATTTGGATAATAACAAGTCGTAAAATATAAATATTTCAAAGAAAGCTTATGATTTAACACCCATTATAATTAAAGCATATTAAATAATGCATAAGATAGAGCTTTGACGTAGTTTAGCCAACGATCATTATCAATTAGAATGAAAATTAAAGTAATTAAATAACGTAAAATTATATTTACGAAAACAAGTTTAAGTATCAATCTACCGACAGATTTAATCGGATTGATTTAAACAGATTTGTTTTACAAATTTTTATAATAACGAGTCGTAAAATTTAAATATTTCAAAGAAATCTTATGATTTCCCATTTGAAGCACAAAGATGAGGGGTTGTATCCATATATCGATTGATTAGTGCCAATATAGCATACACAATATTGCACGTACTACAGTATTTGGATACAGCCCCTCATCTTTTTGCTTCCTTTTAGGAATAACGGATTTTGAGCTTATACTATAAACGATTATTATCAGACTTTTCAAACTATGTTTTTGAGACTTTCACAAAAGTTGATCTATACATTTATCTAACACATTATGCAAATTATATTTTGATTACGTTCGAGCATGCACAGTGAATCATTATTTAGTAAACCTGTTCATTTTTTATACAATTTTTATTATTTTCTCATTCTGATTGCAAGGTATTATGTGCAATGTTGTTTGTCATATTTTCTGAAAAAAACTTTTTTTTTATATTAAGAACTCTGCAAATTATAAGCAAAAAACTTGGCTAAATTTGGGACCAAATAATTTGTTTTTATAAAAACCTTAATTTCGCTACGAGTATACATGCATTCCTCATAAAAATGAACGCAGTATATTACAATAAGCCACTTATTAATAATCTCGAATTTGAACGCTTTTGCTACATGAGTTTTTACAGGGTTATCGAAAAGATATTCGTTCTTTTTCAATATGTTGACGCTCCCCTATGGGGTTTCGGGAAAAAAACCTTCGCCGAAATATATGACTTATACTATACTGTTTACACACTTATAGTTTCAGGTTAATTCCTCATGTAATTTTCGAAATATTTGACAAAACGTATAAAATTGCAAGTGACCAGTCACCTTTGGCCATATTGTGTATTTAAAGCATTTAAAATAATTCATAAGATAGAACTTTGACGTATTTTAGATAACGTTACTTATCAGTTTGGAATGAAAAGTAAAGTAATTATAAAACGTAAAATAATATTTACTATAAAAGGTTTATCTAATTGAGTATTACTCTACCGACGGATTTAAATGGATGGATTTAAACAGCTTTGTTTTACAAATTTTTATAATAACGAGTCTTAAAATATAATTGTTTCAAAAAAGGCATATAGTCCCCGAGCCAGGTGCAAACTTCGTCAGTTATATCCTCTTGGCCGATAATTTGTAAAATGCTTCAGAGATTGTATCATGAAGCTCCGTGAACGTCAGCTGCGGTTCCGTGGGTGGGTTGTGCAGCGGTAGCCTCTCAAACACGTAAAAAAAAAAAAAAAAAAAAAAAAAAAAACTCAGTCATTTCCTCTCGGTTGAAAATTTGTCAAATTATAGCTAACCCAATATCTTGGAGAAAAAAAAAAAAAATCAGCTGATTATAAAGTGGTGGTTAATACGTCAGCTGGTCACACGAACAGGAAAAAAATATACAGGGTGCAAAGGAAAGTCCCTTTAACCTGAAAATACTTGCGAACGGAAAGAGCTACAGCTACGGAAGTGAGTTAACGGTACAGTAAAGTGACTCCGCCCGATTTAATGCAAGCGACGGCAGAGCCTCTAGTGGCGAAATTTGAAAGATAGCTATTGAAGTTCGTAAAAGAAAAGAAATAGAGCAAAATTTCCAATTAGAAAGTTTTAGATCATCATTTAATTAGCACGAAACGACATTTGGTTCACACGGATAAGATAAATCATCGCCTGTATACCCAAAAATGTGCGAAGTCGATCAGTGAAGATTCTACTTTGCATATTCACATTAAGTAAATGTAGCAGTGCACAATTTCAGATTGTGACGTTATACTGTGTTGTAATGTCTGCAAAAATTTAATTACCAATGGCTTTAAAGTTTTAGATTAACCATTTCAGGGTCAGAAGAATTCCGTTCGTAAATTGATGAAGTAATTTACTAACACTCGAATATTCAAACGAATTTCTTAGAAAAAAAAACCCGCTAATTTTCACTTTCATTACAAAAGCAAAATTTTATTAAAATATTCTTGCTGGCATTTGTCAATTTTGGAATTAAAATTAGGTGACTAGACCGTCTAGCCACCGCCCTTGAAAGGGCTAAATCTATGTCGCCGTATTGAAGAGGCTAGCAATAGACGTTCCTTTCTGAAAAATGTGGCATGTAGTATTACTCTCAGGAATACAAACGTGTATCGTGAGCAATGGCAAATTTTTCGAACATACTGAATATTAACTTTTTATCACTGTGAGACAGTTTGTCTTTTTTTTGTGCGTGTGTGATGTTATCAAAATGTATTGAGATAAGCACGTATTTATACCATAAATTTGTGCCATGGGTATTCCATTCAAACGTTTACACAAAATAGAGTGCATCGATTTCGGACACTTTTGGGTATACGGGTGAAGATTTATCTTATCCATGTAAACCAAATGTCGTTTCGTACTAATTAATTGATGCTCTAAAATTTTCTAATTGGAAATTTTGCTCTATCTCTTTTCGTTTTCGATTTGCAATGGCTATCTTCCAAATTTCGCCACTAGTGGCGCTGCCGTCGTTTGCATTGTATCGGGCGTAGTCACTTTACTATATCGTTACCTCACTTCCATAGCTGTAGCTCTCTCCGTTCGCAAGTATTTTCAGGTCAAAGGGACTTTCCTTTGCACCCTGTATATTTTTTCCATGTTCGTGTGACCAGCTGACGTATTAACCACCACTTTATAATCAACTGACTTTTTTTTCTTCAAGATATTGGGTTAGCTATAATTTGACAAATTTTCAAGCTGGAGGAAATGACTATTTATATATATATATATATATATATATATATTTTTTTTTTTTTTTTTTTTTTTTTTTACATGTTTGGGAGGCTACCGCTGCTCATCCCACCCACGGAACCGCAGCTGATGTTCACGGAACTTCATGATACAACTCTCTGAAGCATTTTACAAATTATCGGCCAAGAGGAACTTGGTCTTCAAAATCTGTTGCTGGCTCGCGGACTAATATGACTTAAGACCCATTATATTTAAAGCATATAAAATAATTCATAAGATAGAACATTGGTGTATTTTAGATAATGTTCCTTATCAATTCGGTTGGTTGATTGGTTTATCTTTGACTGCCAATTATCTGCTCGAGGGATATAGGCCCTGGTGGGGAGTGCCCTTCGTGGGGGTCTTTCTAAGGGAAACTAACCCGTATTAACGCTTGGAAATCCAAGGTTCGAAGAAAACCACGAAAACTCCGAACGATTATGCAGTCGGGCGCGATTGAGAACGAACCCAGCACCTCCCATCTACCAGCTTCGAGTGCTGAACCTCCCGGCCATTGGTGGGGCCCTTATCAATTCGAATGAAAACTAAAGTAATTATATAACATAAAATTTCTATTTTATTAAAGCACATAAATTAACGACTGTATTTATTTATTAAAACTACACATACATAATTTCAGACATAGACACAATTAATACAATAATCCCAACAGCTGTGAAAAATTAGACGGGGCTATGATTTGAACCTTGGTTAACAGCGTACCGCTCTGTTGCTTGAATGGAATATTAACTTATTTATCATAGTCCCATCATCCAGTGGCGTCTGATAGGCTGTCTGTGATATTACCTAACATGGTTTATTAGCGAGAAATATCCGAGCTCGGACGTTGGCCAGGGTAGCTTAGTGGTTAAAACACCACCACGATATTCTGTGGACCAATATTCGAGTCCTGGCCCCGGCAAATTTGTCACTCATGTTGGGTTTATTATATTAATTGTGCATATGTCTGGAATTATATATGTGTACCTTTACTTAAAATCTTATTTACGAGAGATAGTATACACTATATGGCCAAAGGTGACCGACTACTTGCGATTTTAGACGTTTGTTAAATATCTAGAAAAATACATGAGGAATTAACCTGAAACTCCAGGTGTGTAAATAATGTAGTTTAGGTCATATATTTCCGCGAATATTTTTTCCCGAATCCCTATGAGGATTCGGGAAAAAATATTGAATAAGCAAATAAGTATGAGTAAATTTTATGATTAATTCACAGAGTTCTCGCCAGGAAAAATTTAATTCACTCATCACAAATTATGCTAATGGATCGAATTTCCGGATTATCATTTCGTTGAGGTAATGAAATAATATTAATTCATCTAAAAAAAATGCTATAGGATAGAGAAGTATAATGTCCAAATGCAGTTATTTTTCATACACAGAAATGACTGACTTTCGACATTCTAATACATGGTGTGTTCACGAAGTTTCAAGACTGGGATGAGAATGCAAAGTTTATTAAACATTTTTGTACAGCGAACTGAAATTCTTCGACATATGACCCTTGATCATGAACACACCGCTACCAGCGTGAAATATATGACTTAACAACAACCGTCAACAAATTGAAAAAGAACCAATATCTTTTAGATAAACCTGTCAAAACTAATGTTGCAAAAGCAATCAAACTGTAGATTATGATTAAGTGGCTTATTGCAATATTTTGTGTTCATTTGTATGAAGACAGCATGTATACTCGCAGAGAAATTCAGGTATTCATAAAAAACAGTCTTAAATTTTGCCAAGTTTTTTCCATATAATTTGCTGAATTCTTAATATAAAATCAAGTTATTAAAAAAAAATATGACAAACAATATTGTACAAAATACACTGCAATCAGAATAAAAAGTATAGTAAAAACTGGATGAAAAATGAGCAGGTTTACTAAATAATGTTTCACTGCGCATGCCCGAAAGCAATCAAAATATAACGTGCATAATGTGTTAGCTAAATGTATAGCGCAATTTTTTAAAAGTCTCAAAAACGTAACTTGAAAATTTTGTAAATTATCTCTGATAGAATATGCTCGAAATCCGTTGTTCTCAAAATGTAGCAAAAAGATGAGGGGCTGCGTCCATATATCCTTTGATTAGTGTCAATATACCATACACAATACTGCACGCAGTACTGTATTTGGATACAGCCCCTCATCTTTTTGCTTCCTTTTGGGAATAACGGATTTGAGCTTATTCTATCAATGATAATTTTCAGACATTTCAAACTATGTTTTTGAGACTTTCACAAATGCTGCTCTGTACATTTAGCTAACACATTATGCAAATTATATTTTGATTACATTCTGGCATGTGCAGTGAATCGTTATTTAATAAACGTGCTCATTTTTTATACAATTTTTATTATTTTTTCATTCCGATTGCCGGGTATTGTGTACAATGTTGTTTGTCTTACTTTCTGAAAAGAACTTTTTTTTTATATTAAGAACTCTACAAATGAAAAGAAAAAAAAATGGTAAAATTTGGGTTTCTTTTTATAGAAACTTTAATTTCTCTACGAGTATACATGCTATCCTCATAAAAATGAACACAGTTTATTACAATAAGGCACTTAATCATAATCTACAGTTTGAACGCTTTGGCTACATTAGTTTTTACAGTGTTATCCAAAAGATATTCTTTTTCTCAATTTGTTGAAGGTCCCCTATGGGGTTTCGAGAAAACATCTTCACGGAAATGTATGACCTGTACTATTCTGTTTACACACCTGGCGTTTCAGGAAAATTTCCCATGTAGTTTTCTAGATATTTAGCAAAACGTAAAATCGCAAGTGGCCGATCACCTTTGCCCATATAGTGTATCTATAAATGTGTATCATTCAAGCAAACGGATTTAAACAGATTTGTTTTACAATTTTTTTTTAAATAACGAGTCGTAAAGTATAAATATACCAAATAAAGAAGCTAATGGTTTAGACTAGGGATGCACAACCTGTAGTCCGCGATGAGTTAACTTGTGGCCCGCGAATTTCGAAAATTTATAACTGGGAAAAATCTCAATTTTTGTCCATATGTTGCTGGAAAAAATCGGTAATTTTTTCAATTTCCCGCTGGAAAACATTGCAAATTTCGTTTATCGGATCCGAAAAATCGCGATTTTCGTCAATTTATCGCAAATTTCGTCAAATTGCCGCGGGAAAAATTACAAATTGCGTCAGAGTCAGATAAGAGTTGTGAATTTCTTTGACCAGGTGCAGAAAAATCGCGAATTTCGTTGATCGAGGGCGAAAAAATCACGAATTTTGACGAGGTGCTCAAAAATTCCAAATTTCGTTGATCGGATTCGGAAAAATAGCAAGTTTCGTCATTTTATCACGAGAAAGAAATCACGTTTTCGTCAATTTTCCGCGGGAAAAAAAATTACAAATTTCGTACAGTCAATTAAGAATCACGAATTTTGTTGATCGGGTTCGGAAAAATCGCGGATTTTCTCGATCATGTGTGAAAAAATCTCAAATTTCGTTGATCGTCTGCGACAAAATCGCGAGTTGTTAGTTTATCGCGGAAAAAATTACAAATTTAGTCAAGGCCAATTAAGAATAGCGTATTTCGCAAAAATCTCGAATTTTGTTGATTGAGTGCGGGGAAATCCCGAATTTTGGCGATTTGGTGCGGAAAAGTCTTAAATTTTGCTAATCGGGCACAGAAAAATCGCGAATTTTGTCGATGAGGCGCAGAAAATTGCAAATTTCATTGATCGGCCGCGGAAAAATCGCGAGTTTCGTCAGTTTATCGCAAGAAAAAAATCGTTAATTTCGACAATTTTCCGCGGGAAAAAATTATAAATTTCGTCAGTTAGTTAAGAATCAGGAATTTCGTTGATCGGGGCGAAAAAATCGCGAAATTTACCAATCAGGCGTGGAAGAATCTCAAATTTCGGTGATCGGCTGCGGAAAAATCGAGTGTTTCGTCAATTTATCGCGAGAAAAAATCGCAAATTTCGTCACTCTGTCGCGGTGAAAAAAAATCACGTATTTCGACAACTGATGGAAACTTTTGTCAATTGATCACAGAAATATCGCGAAATTCTTCAATCGCTCGTGGAAAAAATTGTGAATTTTGTCAAAATTTTCCATTTATCAAGAAAGAACAGTTAGTCTTCATAAAGTGTTGCACGGTTACAGATGGATATGAATACACATGTGAAGAAGCCCTGCATACAATTACTTATTTATATTTGTTTATTTTTTATATACAAAAATTCATTATTCTTCAAGAATAAAGAGTTCTTATGTAGAACCGATGTAGAATCCTGTCTGTGTTACTGATGTGGCCCTCGACAACCCAAACATTTTTGTAAGTGGCCCTTTTCTCAAAAAGGTTGTGCACCCCTAGTTTAGACCCATTACATCTAAAGCATATAAAAGAAATTCAGATGACATTTCGGACATTGATCTGTTTAGCTAATGAACTTTATCATGTAGAATTAAGTAAAACAATTGTAAATGTATAATTTTAGTTACGAATGAAAGCATATCTAAATGAGAATCATTCTACCGTGTGGATCTAATTGGACAGATTCGTTTACAATTTTATAAAATAATGATTCGCAAAATATAAATACTTCTGATAAAGCTAATGATTTAAGACCCATTATACTTAAAACATATAAAATAATTCATAAGTAGAACTTTGATGTATTTTAGTCAACGATCTTCATCAAATACAATGAAAAGTAAAGAAATTAAATAACGTATTTTTTTTTTTTTTTTTTTTTTTTTTTTTTTTTTTTTTTTTTAAGGAAAGAAAGTGCATACCTAAATGAGTATCATTCTAACGAAGGGATGTAACAGGATGAATTTGAATAAATTCGTTGAAATAACGAGTCACAAAATACAAGTATTTCAAATAAAGAAGCTAGTGGTCTAAGACTCATTATATTTAAAGTACATAAAATAATTCTTAACATAAAACTTTGTTGTATTTTTGCCGACAATATTAATCAATTTAATAGACTAGATTAGATAGATTAAGACTTATTACATCTAAATCATGTCAAAAAAAAAAATAAATAAATAAATAAATAAAATAAAATCAGGAGATATTTAGGACACTGATGTGTTTAGCTAATAGTCTTTGTCATTTAGAATTAAAACTAAAGGAATTATAAATGGTAAATTTTAGTTACAATGAAAAGTACATTTAAAGAACAACCATTCTACGGCGTGGATCTAATTGTATGGACTTAAACAGATTCGTTTAACAAATTTATAAAATAATGAGTCGTAAAATAGAAATTTTTGAAATAAAGAAGCTAATGATTAAGAGATTTAATATTTAAAACATATAAAATAATTCATAAGGTAGGACTTTGATGAATTTCAGCCAACGACCGTTATCAATTAGAATGAAAAGTAAGGTATATATAAGGTATAAGGTATATAAGGTAAATATAACGTAAAATTTTACTTACGAAATAAAATAAATCAAAATGAGTATCATTCTAATGGAGGTATTAATTCGGATGGATTTAAACAGAATCCGTTAAGACTCGTTTTAAAAATTTATAAAATAACGAGTCGTAAAATGCAAATATTTGAAATAAAAAAACTAATGATTTAAGACCCATTATATCTAAAGCATAATAAAAGAATTCAGAAAACATTTGGTCCATTGAGGTTCCTATCTTATGTCCTTATCATTTAGAATTAAAAGTAAAGCAATTATTAATGAATTGTTCAAGTTACGAAGGAAAGTATATCTAAAGAAGAACTATTCTTTCGCATGGATATGATTGTACGTATTTAAACAGATTCGTTTTTCAAATTTATAAAATAATGAGTCGTAAAATAGAAATATTTCAAATAAAGAAGCTAATGATTTATTGCCCATTATATCTAAAGCATATAAAAGAATTCAGAAGAATTAAGAAGGCCATTGATTTTTAGCCAATCGTTTTTATATTTACAAAAATAACAGTAAAATAATTATATATTGGATGACTGCGTTCGAATTTTAAATTTTAGTTTTCATTTAAACATTAAAAAATTATTGAATAAATAGATACATATAATAAATACATAAAATTTTAGTTGTGAGGAATGAATGCTGCGGTTAAAAATATTCATAATTGACAAATATTACAAACAAAAAAGCATGATTGCGTAAGAATGATTAGATTGGCATAGATTTCTTCTATGAAAGCAACTGTCTACAGAATATGCAAATTGAATGTTTTGAAGGCGTCTACCTTCACATATTAAACTTCCCCTTTCCCCCTTTATAATAGTTTCCCCTTTCCCCCTTTAAAGTTATGCCTTTTTAAATATTTAAATTTAATTATCTGTCTGCATTGGGATTCAATTTATTTTCTAACGCTTTTTTTTTTTCATAAAATTAAGCAGTCATTTCTCATTCTCTTTAATCTTTTAACCGCAGCCCTCAGCATTTAAATGAAAAGAAATAATATCCTTTTCCGCCTAGTTACCTCTTTCGGATTTCATCCTTGTGCCTTACTTTTGATGATATGCAGAAATTAGTCAGACATTTTATTTCTACATTTAAGCGACCATTAGTCCCGATGCAATATTAATCATTTTATTATTGGTACACTGTCTTTAATTTGTTCTATTTTATTAATGCTCGCCTTCTGGCATTTCAGTCCCGTGAGATTTTTGGCAGCCCCCTATAGAATGTTCCTCCGCGGTTTCTGAACCATAATTCTTACACAATCAGTTGGCGGTAAATAATTCGTATTACCCTTTTACGTCCCCCATTTTAGTTACAATTAACGAACTCTGACCGCATGTTTCCACTCATGGTATTCTCGCCATATAGCATACGTAATTCTCGAAAATGTACATGTACTCTTGCCAATACTCTATCATTTGGAGAAAATATAATTTTGGGCACTCCTCTCTTGACTGTTGGTAACAGAACAATGTAACGACGAGTCTCTCTCTCCAGCGCTCGGCGGCATTCCGCTGTCGAGGGATCGTCTTGCGAGTAAAGCTAAGTTCCTGGTGGTTCTTTGCTGGCCAATAAAATATTAATTCAGAATTACGACTGACCTTTTATATGCTCTATGGAATACCCCTTCCTTATAAAAACTGTTCGTCATCTTTCCCATCGTGAACATCCATTCGGATAACTCGATTCAACTGTACAGAAATCAAACAGCATCTGTACAAAGGCTTTAAGTTTTTGAAACCTACATTTATAAATAAAAGTACAAATGGATCTATAATAAACACTGTTTTACAAGTATACATTGTTTATAGAAAGAATCATGTTTAATTTCATGACTACAATTCATGCAGTTTAAGATAATGTACACTACAACGCCTTAATTTGGCATGGGCCCCGATTATTCAAAATCCATTGTTTTGACTTACGGGTGATAAATAGCGTAAACTATTCATTTATATTATAAAAGACAGATTAGAGATATCACAAAAAAAAAACAACCTGTAGATCTATGCGACGTTTTCTCATCGCAATCATTAACGGTGATGCATTTTTTTTCTTAACTGCAATTTTCTTGTTGATCAAGCAACGTGTTTTAACGTTATATAAGTATACTACATGAAAAGCTGCATGCAGAACCTTTCAAAAAAACAGATTTTTCATCACTGTGCCTTTAGTATGTACAAAGAAAAAGGATGTTAATGTCGGAAATAATATCGGAAATTTTCACATGTATCCTGTAACTAGGGAAGCCGGGGTTTATCCGTTAGTTTTCATGTACAGGGTGATTAAAAAAAAAAACGTTTAAAAAAGACATGGCAAATCATTCATACAGCAAGGATAAAAAGATTGAAATTGCACGTATAACGTGGCAAATGCCTATAATACTACTCGTATTATAATTAGTTTTATAAATATTTTTTGCATCGCATATTGTATTGGATACATATTTTATTGCACTTCATAAGTGCATACCGATTTCACTTTGTTCGAAAACCTGCAACATCATTAAAATACACTTGAAGTAATTTTTTCTGCAACATCATTAAAATACACTTGAAATATTTTTTTCCCATTGACGGTAATGTAACGGAAAAATTTTGACTGTCTCTGTAATTAAACGATACATCCAAATTACATAAACTTTGAAATGACTCGACAAAATTTTGCATCAATTACATATTTAAAATTTCAGCACATTTGATTGGGTAGCTTCTGCTCTGTTATATGCGGATTGACGGACGGATGGACAGACGGATAGACAGACGGACCAAACGAGCACAATACATGCTACGTACTTATATAATTACGAATGCTCCTAAAAAATCACATAGGAACATAGGGTCGCAAACCACTTATTTGGTCACAAATGCAGGGTGTTTCATCCTCTCTGAACTCGGGTTGATGGTAATAATTTCAAGAAAAACAAAACCATTGTAATGAAAAGCAAGAATATGTACCTTGTTTTGTGTGAAATGTAATCACGAAAATATGTATTAAAACATGTTGCTCAAGCAATCGGTCATACCGCATGAATTGCTAATCACAGTCCAATATGTTGGGCGTTAAATGCATACTTCTGGCGCGTTTAATGCAAACTTCTACCACTTTTGTTTGGCGTTATCACATTAACAACAAAGGTGAGAATGTCTGTTAAATGTTTTATTATAAATACTTCAGTTTTTTGAAAGTTATTACCATCAACCCGAATTAAGTTAGGATGAAACATCCTACATTTGTCACTAAATAAGTAGTTTGCGACCCTATTTCCTTATGTGACTTTTTATCCTTTTTGTATGCCTGATTCGCCATGTCATTTTGTAAACTTTTTTTTAATCATATGTATAAAATACATAATTTTTAAAAAGCAGAAGAACCAACGTTTAAAAATGCACAAATAATACGTGAAAAGCAGTATAATAGAGATTGTAGACCGGGTTCTAAATGCTAAAAAAACTCCAACTATAATTTTACTGGAACTACTCTTTATTTAAAACATTTTTTAAAAGGTGGTTCAGTTAGAGAAAAATGGGGGAGAGAGACACCCTTAATACATGGGACGCCAAAGCGCCTTTACTTTTAGACAACTTTACATCTCGAAAGGTGAAACAGAAGTGACAGTTTTTGCTAGAAGTCCAGAAATCTTGGCGTTGCACAGATTCGCCAACTTACAAACTTTTTGGTGACTGCGCGAAAGTGAACAAAGGTTTTTGGCGAAAAACATAACCGCAAAAATGTGCTGTCTCTACCGGACGGGTGACGCCGAGAATGCAAGTAAGCGCTTCTAATTACGATGAGAAATGCCTCAGAAAAAGCGAAAAAATGTTTATACAACAGATAGGCCTTTGCCCAACTAACTGTTTTCATAAAACTCTACAAAGCAGACCGCCGCCTGAGAAGAATGCCGAAAATCACAGGCATCTGGCTTTTAGCTCGACCACAAAACACGAAAAATATATGCTTCCCATAAGATTCGTTCATTTTTTACTTTTTATTGTTAATACATATTCAACGTTCAAGTATTAGTAGAGATAAAAATTTCATATCACTGCGTCAGGGAAAAAAATCCAATGCAAGTAAATGAAGATCTTGATACCAGCAGCTGTGCCATTTAATTCTTATTTATTTCTTAGCACTGGGAGCGGTAACGGACAGATAAGGAAAAAGGGAAAAAAAAGAAATGAAACTTTGAGCGGCCTGAATAAAGATGTTTTTAGAAAGAAAAACACTTTAAAAAAATCAGGATGGTTTTGTGAAATGAATTTAATTACATATTTCAGCATAAGAAAGAGGGGGGAGGGATAATATGATCTAAAAGTAAGAAAGTTATGTTTTAAATTAATTTTGAATAAAAATGATAGCTATGGGACAGAAACGCTGTCACAAGCAGCAAACAGCTGTTTCGAATCTACTAGCGAGATTCTTCTTCAGTGCAAGATAGAGCAAGACAGCAAGAAAAGCAAGCCTTGCTTTTAGCCTTGGCATAGCTTAGCCTTGCTTTTTCTAGCACGCTGTGTCTTGTTCTATCTTGCACTGAAGTAGAATCTCGCTAGTAGATTCTAAACCTGTTTGCTGCTTTTCACGTATTATTTGTGCTTTTTAAACGTTGGTTTTTCTGCTTTTTAATATTCCTGCACAAAGGCTTTAATTGCTATTTTAATACATAATTTATTTTCAATATATGGAAACAGGAAGGAAAAAAAAACATGATTTAAATTACCTATTCGGGATTTATAAATTGTTTCCTCAACATGTAATCAGATTTTAATTAATATCAAACTATTAAATGATAAAAGACTGATTTTTTAAAAAATAAATCCACTCTCTATGTTTTATTTATAGTTTTACTTTTTAGGTTTTAAAAAATTTCGTTGTTGAAGTTTTACAACCAATTGTCATATTTTGGCGAATGAGGTGTTGCGTATAATTAATTTTTGTAAATCCTAAACAGTTTTAGCCATAAAGATTATTTGGAGATATATCGGCTAACCGAAAATGCTTTAAAATTATTTTATTAATTTGTAATTAATTTCTAAAAATTTTTAAATGTTGCAGAGTCACTGAAAACGAATGTATGCGTATTTTGTTTATGTATCTATCATACCAGAAAATTAGTGAAAAATGCGTTACAGGTTTACATACGAAAAACAAAGAAAGTTAAATAAAAAAGCGTATAAACTGAGAATATTGTGAAGATAAAGCCTAAATTAATATTTTATTCACGCATTTTTCAGTATTTCGCATTTCGGAAACAAATCACGTTAAATGCCTTACAGAAAGAGATGAGTATAATTTTTTCCAGGGATAAAATATGAGAAATTCTTTGTGCAAAATATTTTCTTGAATTTTCATTCTATTTTACGTGTATCGAGATGCATTGTTAAATAAATCGAGATACATTGTTAAGTATGTTTTATAATATCAGTATTTATGACCATAAAATAAAAAAGTCGTAAAAATACATCTTGCAAAATTATTATTAATATTCAATAAAGTGTTGGAACAAAACACATTAATTTAAACTTTTTCTCTACTTTCCTTCCCCAAAATATATTACACGATTCTCTTCAGACCTTTAGGTCACAATTTTTCATGGAAATGTTATTTATGATAGGATATGCATTTTTCTTTGCATTTTAAATAAACTTTATTTAATAAAATAACAAGTCGGAAATTGTAACTCAAACGTGGCAAATGAGACGTGTTCGTACTATAACTAGTTTTAAAAATATTCTTTATGCAATAGCTGTTGCACTCTTGCTCAAAAATGAATGAATACAAAATTTATTACGATTATACATATTAAATTCACTAACACGGAAATAATAGGACTACATCGTAATCGTCATGGCAACCTAGAATCTTTACGTATCATGGGATATTCATTGAATTAATTACATATATTAGGTTTTAATAGAATAATCACCATTGGAACTAATAATCATTGCCTATCATGGGATACCATTGAGTTAATTACGTATTATATGCTTTAACTGAATGAGGAAAACTTTTATTAATATCTTTTTAAGTTTTGATTCGATTATCATACAATTTGAAACGACTCGACTAAATTCTGCAACGATTATACATTTATTAAATTTCAAACTATTCGATTGTGCAGTTTTTGCGGTCAGAAAGACCGGCTGACGGATCAGACGTCGATTATAGGTGCATAATATTTATGTAATTACGAGCGCAATTAATATATTTCCTTTCTATAATCGTGCTAATTAAAAACTACATGCTTATGTTAATGAATAAAGAAACAAAATACATTTCACGGTGGCAAAAATGGGAAGAAAGTATCAACCACGTTTTGTAATTATTTGTTAGTCTACACATTTTAGACTTCAAATAAAATGGTCTGCATTCCATAAATCTGATAATCCATGCATGAAAAGCATATATATAACTATTTGTTTGATGTGATAATGATGATTTAGTATCAATTATTTTACTTTTATCTCTAAAAAATGAAATAATAATAATAATAATAAATACTTTCGCTGGGCGCACGCATTCCAAATTTATTGTGTTCCCAAACTTAATTACAATATAATAAAATCATACCATCTTCATGAAATAATTGAATATTGTGTTAATATTATTTAAATCTAGATAATAATAATAATAAAAAAATTCTGTTGGCTCACACATCACAGTTTTAATTGTTCGTAAACTTAATTATAATATTATAAAATTTCATTGTGCTCGAATAATCATTGAATATTGTGTGAATATAAATAATAATAATAACAAAACTGTACGATGGGCACACACTTTCAAATTTTATTGTGTTCCTTAACTTAATTATAATATTATAAAATTTCATTATTTTCATAAAATCATTTAATGTTATATAAATAACGATAATAATAAAAATAAAAACAAATCGGAGGGTATACACATTCCAATTTTATTGTACTGCTAAACTTAATTAGAATGTTAATAAATATATTAACTTAATTAAACCGAAATTTATTAAGCTTAATTATAATATTATAATACTTCATTTTTTTCGTTAAATCATAGCATATTATATAAATAATAATAATAATAATTATAATAATTAAAATTTTCGGTGGGTATACACATTCCAATTTTATTGTACTGCTAAATTTAATTATAATATTATAGCACTTCATTTTGCTCGTTAAATCATTGAGTATTATATAAATAACAATAATAATATTAATATAAATTTCCAGCGGGTGTACACATTTCAATTTTATTGTACTGCTAAATTTAATTATAATGTTATAATATTTCATTTTGCTCGTAAAATAATTGAATATTATATAAATAATGCTACAAATAGTAATAAAAAGCTTCCCTGGCTGTACACATTCCAATGTTACTGTGTTTCTAAATTTAATTACAATTTTATAAACATTAGCTATGTTCAGAAAATCGTTGAGCAATGTTCAAATATTATATAAATGTAGGTAAAAATATAAACAAAAATTTTCGGTGTGCGCACACATTCCAATTTTATTGTGTTTCTACATTTAATTACAATATTATAATATTTCATTGTGAAAATAAAATCTTTGAATATTATATTTTCTGTGTTACATAATTTCTCAGAAGACCATCATACGGCAGATTTTTTTATTTTATTATAATAACGGCCACTTAGAGCGATCACTCTTTATAAGAATCAATCATTTAGAATTATCAAAATCTCGAAAAATGTATATAAACATGTTTAAATCTGTGGAATATTTCATGAAATTCAGTGTTTTGTGAACATTCAATGATTCATGAGATCATGAAATACCGGTTCATGCAATAAAAGATTATGCAATTAACATTAAAATTAGGCAAATATTACTATTCGGAAGGAGTGATAACTAAAATGTGGAATAGTTGACAGCTAAGTATATGCTGATAGATATATTGAAAAAAGTTATTTTGCTAATAAAAAAAAATGTTTTAATATTTTCAAATAATGAACAAAATATAAATATGCAGATTGTAGTAACAGGGGGGGGGGGAGAGGGTGGAACGGTACGGTTGTTAATACCGATACCGCAGAATATCAGGACTCCGGTACTTTTTTTGTTATAAATTAAGCCCGGCCACATAGAACATTTATAAAATATGTAAACAAAATTTTGAACTTCCTTTTAGATTTTGTGTACTTCTTATCCATAAATCGATAAATCCACTCGATTAAATAGTTATAGTCGTTTGTAATCGTTATATTAATTTTGAATCACCCGCTAGAATAATTACTATTATTTAATAAAATTTAGTATTTTCTATCAAATTTTGTTTGACATCATTTCTTAATTACCATATCTTTCACAGTTTTTTTCTAAAGAAATGTTTTGCTTTAATAGAAATTAGATCCTCAATATAACAAAATGAAGGTGTGTATACACTGACAATTTCGGAGTAGACAAAGTGAATTTTTTCCACAATAAAATACTGAAACTAGTCTCGTACAGTCGTGAAAAAAAAAAAAAAAAAAAAAAAAAAAAAAAAAAAAAAGTAAACACCCCCTACTAACTCCTCAACAAATTATCGTAGGAGAAAGTTACTGGTACCGGACGATTGGAAATAAAGTCTATTTTTAAATGATATATATAAAATTTGCTTAGAGGGCCATCTACATATTAAAACGAGCCATAACTTTGCTTTTTTCAATAGCAGTACACAATTTTCACAGCATAAATGAACTCTACACCCTTCAATTAGCCTAAAAACAAATTTTTATGCAATTCTTATGATAAGTTTCCAAGAAATTAATTATTTTATAACCAGCGTATTTTAAGGTCTGTTTCCAAATTGAACTTCGGTACTCGACTGTTTACCGAGACAGTCCCCTTCTAGATCAAGGCACCTTAAGCAGCCAATGAATCCTGCTAGATTACAGGACGGCAGAAGGAATTTCAAAATATTTAGTCACTTCTATAATAGATCTTAAACCATCATTTTGCCCTTTTTTAAACATAATTTGAAAACTACTTGGAAGGAAAATGTGAAATTTTGGATTTCCATAAAGCAGGACTTAATAAATCTAAATACCGTATTTACCCGCGTATAAGTCGAGAAATTTTGGACAAAAAAAGACTTTAAAGTTGGGGAGGGGGGGGGGGGTCGACTTATGCAAGGGTTCTTTTTTTTTTACCAGAAGTCAAAAATGCCCTTCTGAAAGACAATTATTCACTTTTCGCATTCTATAGTAGAATGACGTCGTTTACTGTCGATTTCCATACCATGAGAGAAAAAGAGGAGACTGAGTGACGGGTTTGGTGCTGGCGATGAATGTACGCCTACTACCCTCCGCCCTTCCTCCCTCTGAGAGATCAGTGGATAAAACTCCGAGAATATATCACCTCTATGCGCAATTGAATCGTCCGCGAGTAGCTAGAAACATGCGACTCTCTAAAAATACGTGACCCGGGTTATATCTTGGGTGTTCTTGATAGTACACTTATTCATTATTTCTTCGTTTAACTTACTGCATTTTTTCTCCTTGTTTCTACTGATGTAGTTATTAGAAAACCGAAACGCAATTCATGCGCAGCTGGATTTAAACTTAAAGTTATTTCTTTTGCGGAAGAGTCTAACAATTGTGCTGCTTCTCTTCAGTTTGAGGTTCACGAAAAATTGATTCGTGATTGGCAAAGCTAGAAAACATCCCAAAATCATAAAAAGCTTTGCGGCGTGGAAAATCGACCTTTCCAGAACTCAAAAATGTATTGCATGGTTTTATTGTCACTAGAACTGGCATATGTTTACGAGCAATGAAGCTTCCAAAAGAAGAAAAGTATGGTGTTCCAAACACGTTACGTGCATCAGAACATTGGTGCACTAGATTCAAGAATCGTCATGGTTTGACTTTACGCCAGCGCACAAAACTGGTACAAAAATTACCATCTGACTTGGAAGCAAAGATTATGAAATTTCAAAAATACATCATCGATCAAAGAAAAATTAAATCTTTTGAACTTTGCTATATAAGAAATATGGAAAATTCTCTACCAGAAAATAAAACAGTGGACTGCAAGGGGGAAAAAGTATTTTGGTAAAAACGACTAGGCACAAAAAAACCCGTTTTACGGTCGTTCTTTCCTGTTTGGCCGACGGTAGTAAGCTTCATCCGTTGATTATTTTTAAAAGAAAAACGTTGCCGAAAAACGTTACATTTCCTTCTGGTGTGCTGATTCGAGAACATGAAAAGAGGTGGATGGATGCTGATGGAACAGTCGACTGGCTTAAAAATATGTGGGGTAAAAGACCGGGAGCTGTTTTCAAAAAACATTCCCTTTTAGTTTACGACTTGTTTCGTGGCCACTTTTCTGAAAACGTGAATAAAGCGACAAAAGAACTGAAAACGACTGTAGCTGTAATCCCGAGAGGTTTTACATCCGTCTCACACATTAGACGGATCTCACATCTTAGACATTTGCCTCAAAAAGCCCTTCAAAACAAATGTTAGAAAATGTTGGACAGAGTGGATTTCATCTGGTTGTCCAACATTTACAAAGGGCGGCAACATTAGAAAGCCCAACATTGCATAATTGCCCAGTGGGTTAAAGATGCGTGGAATCAAATTCCTTCCGAAATGATTATAAAATCGTTCAAGAAATGCTGCATAAGCAACGAACTAGACAGCACAGAAGATGATGCCAATTTCGAATGTGATAACGACGAGGAAGAATGTAGCGATACAGAGATTGAAAACGTGTATCGTGATGAGCCGATAACGACGGAGGATTTTTGTGAATTGTTTGGCGAATCCGATACTGAATCAGATCTTGAATCAGTTTATCTTTGTATATTACTTTAGTATATTATTATCTTCATTACTGCATATTTAATACTTTTTTATTCATATGATTTCGAATAAATGAAAAAAAAATAAAGTTTCTTTATTATTGTACATTTAGTACTTTCCTTTTTTTTCCATGTGATTTTGAATACTGTGTTTTAAAAAAAATTCAAATTTCTTGATCGAAAAAGTGTGTGTGTGTGTGGGGGGGGGGGGGGGTCGACTTATATGCGGGATTTAAAAAAATTCAAATTTCTTGATCGGGAAAGTAGGGGGTCGTCTTATACGCGGGATCGACGCATACGCGGGTAAATACGGTACATTAAAAAAAAAAACTGTTGGTTGCAATTCATAATTTTTTCGAATATTAATTTCATAATGCATAATTCATATTATAAAATTATAAAAATTGCAAATTCAACGTATTTATGTTTGGTTATATTAGTATTATTGCTACACAAAAAATTAGCATATTAGAAGCATCATTTCAGGAGATATAAATAAAAATATGAAAATGTAATTTAACATTAGAAGCACTAAATTTTGGATGTTTATGATTCAAAAACTTATCATTCAAATGACTTAAAATTTCATGTCTATGCATATAGTTTGAACCGAAGATTTGAAATATTTCGTTAAAATTGAGTATTGCCATTGAAAAAAATGAAGTTTGGATTCGTTTTAATATGTAGACGGCGCTCTAAGCAAATTTTAAATACATAATTTAAAAGTAGATATTATTTCAAATCGTTCGGTGCCAGTAACTTTCGTCTACGATAATTTGTTGAGGAGTTAGTAGGGGTGTTTACTTTTTTTTTCAAACGACTGTACATTTAACACTAGAACGTCCAGCTGGTGTCATTTCGACATCGATCAAATGACAAAATGTCGATTCGAACCAGAATATTTTTCGTAAAATTAATTAAATTTTAACTATAGAAAACTCGGTTGAATAAATCAGTGAAATTGTTTTAAATAAAAATTCTGGTGTTAAAATTTTTTATTAAGATTGGTTAAAATTTCCGGACATTCTAGTATTAAACAATCTTAATTTGTAAATATATTTGCTACAAAACCTGAATCCTATGAATAATAATAATCACTGCTCTAAGTGTAGGTTATGAAGTGAATGTCATGTGTTATTTCATAGTTAATAGAGCATTCTAATTCTGAACACAATAGAAAACTAATCCTCACACGTCCTAATGATCTCTTTTGCTTTTAATTATGTCGGTAGTGATCGTAGATTTACTATGTTTATTCTGCTTTAATAAGGCTTAGAACATTGTAGATTATTCATTTTCGGTCATATAAAGGATGATAAAAATGAAATGAAGTCTCTGATACTATGGAATTAATTCACTTATTTTTTTCTGTAAGTCTTTATGGTAAAACAACAAAATACAAAAAAATATAGAAGACAAAAGAAAAGTAGTAAATAATAACACATATATATGTTATATAAAATTTTATTTCGCAATATTAATTTAAATTATTCTAAATTTCTTGCATATTCATTTTCCCTCTTATTTTATTAATATGTATTATTTATTTTTAGTTGAATTCCTATAAACTTAAAACGCGTATTTTTATCAATTATCTTACTCGAAACCTTAATCTAAACTTTTAGTCCCTTCATTAATTTTTATCAGCTACCAAAACTTTAATATTCCGAGAGAAGCTACTTTTTATTTTTCGAATATTTTTAAAAGCCATTTTATTATTTATTATTTTATTCAAAGCATAAAATTCCGGCCACCTTTCTATCGTCGACCGTATTACATGGAAATCCCTCCATGAGTGGATACGGAACTCATTCTCTATTACTCTCCTCTCTCGCTCTCCGTTGGTTGAATAACCGAGCACATTTCATTCTGTGTCTCGCTGTTGAATTTGTTTGGTTTGTTCTGAAGTTCATATTTCAATCTGTATTACTAAGCGAGTCCTGACCCAACTATCGTGCATAAGATCAGAAAGAGAATTCTGTGCTGTTCGATTGTTACAAAAACTCTGTTACAAGGTGTCTTATCGTCAAGTAGAAGATCTAAATTTGTGCATTAAGATCCGTTTAGCATGGAATATTAATTTGTGCTCTGGCCTGAAAGCTTTGCGAAAACTCTTGTAATGTGGACGTTGTTCACGTTTTTATGTCTGATTGAATAAGCATTTTAAAATGATTTTGGCCTCTGTTTTAATGGAGAAACTATCGGATTTCTTAATCTGTTGCTTACCACTCATATGGCCTGAGCATCGAAATAGAATTCGACTATTTCATGAATCACTGGTGTTTCGATTGAACTTAGCCAATCTCACTACAAGAAAAAAATCGATATATTTATTTAAATTGATCAACAGCAAAGTACTCACAGCCTGTCCACGGCTGCCAATATTCTACCACATTGATGCCTCCATCCGCAATGTGTCACTAGGTGGTACGAATTTTTTCCAAACTAACCAATACCTGACTAAGGATTTAGTAATAGTCCGGCAGGTTAAAATAAAAGTAGACAGGACTCGAACCTGTGCAGGGAAACCCCAATGGATTTCTTTTATTATAACACGCCGGGCTATTATTATATCCTTGGTCGTAGAAAATTCGTACCACCTAGTGACACATTGCTGCTGGAGGCATCCATATGGTGGAATATTTGCAATTGAATATTGAAGAATATTGAAATTTTTATGTAACATATATGTAGAAATAATATTACAACATGAATGAAAAAGCCATGCGTCAAGCATAGATTATGAAACACTTTCAAAAAACATAAGCATAACCTAACGAAGCTTTGTCAATTAATAATGTAAAACAAGATGTTAAAGTAGACAATTTGGAAAATGCGTAACATATATGGCAACGCAATTTCAACAATTATCATTTATAGTCGGAAAATATCCAGATCCTTTTGTGCAGACTTATATATGATCTCTAGATTTGTATATAGTCTAAGCACAAATTTAAGTCAGTTAGAAAACGTATAACATTGTTGAATATTCCTCTTCTGAAACTTCCGTCAGTAAGGAAAATGGACTCGAATTATTTTGTGGAACTGTGTGTATGATCTATAGAATTTATACACACCATGTAATGTGTAAAATGTAGTTAACCCTTAGATGGTCGTTGGGATGCATTATATCCTACCTAATTTTAATCAAGAATTGCACCAGAAACTTTTAATTAAATATTATTTTCGTAACTTTAGTAGAAAAAAAGTTGTTAAATTTCTTTTCCTTATTTTGAAACCAATTTTGTCAATGCTCTAACCATCAATCACTTCTCATAGACACTAATGTAGCCAAATTTATATGTGTCCCTTAAGTGAACATTAAATATCTTTAATATCATATTCTATAGTAAGCTTATTGTAGTGCACAGCAGTGATGGACTAAATACTGTTTGTTGGAAAATGCATAACTCAATTACAAACACCCTTTAGCAATTCTGTCCCATACATATTAATGCTTAAGAATTAGTTTCTATAGCCATGTATATGATCAGTACATTTTAGAAACACCACGTAGTATTTAAAAATTTAATTAAACCTAAAAACGCATGCCACAATTGAAAACGCATTTCCAGCACGTTTTGCATACAGGCAGTAGCACTGTAATTGTAAACTTTTGAGTGTCCCTGTAAATGAACAATGTGTATTCTGCACATCATATTCTGCAGTGAGTATCTTATAGTACGACTAAATAATGTTAATAAATTCCATTTTTTTTTTTAATAGTGCAGCAACATTAAAATGCATTACATTAATTTTCAGACGTATTTCATTTGGTAACCAAATTCTTTTGTGACCCTGTAAATGAATAATAAATGAAAGAAATATCAGTAAAGGTCAAAAAACTTCTTAAAACACCATAAAAGTACATAAATCCGCTAGGCCTTTCGAAAGAACACAGTCTTACTTCATCAGGCTCAAAGAAGACGTGCTTCTACTATGAATGCAAAATAAACACTCAAATGAAAAATAAGGGAAAAGGACCAGGTAACAAATAGCCAGTAGGAAAGCAGGAAGCATCAGCCACTCACACAAGAATATTGCCCAATCAGAAGGAAACTTAATAGAAGGAGAGTTATGCAGCAAATTGAATACAAAGTAAAAATAAATTAACGGTAAATACATGAATATATAAAATATATGAGAAAAACATATAATAATAATAATATAATAATAACTGCAGTTAAATAAAAATAAATGAAAAAAAATAATAATAAACATTATAATAAATAATAGTAATGAAATATAGTAAACTGAAGTCAAATGAAATAAAAATGATAAAAAATAAATAATAGATATAATAAAAGCTTTGCACTCCACATACTACACAAATCATTTTTTGGTGCACCTACAAAATACACATCAATTTTATTATGTTTCATATAGAAACATTGGGTATAGAGAAAAATATCATTAAAACACACCGCAAACGAATTTTTTCCATAGACTAGAATGTAACGGAATACGTTTGGGTGACCTTATAAACGTATCATAATTTCTAGATACTTCATTTTCAATGCCGAACACACCATGTTAAATCTTAATGATATACATTAATTATACAATCCGAGTGAATTTACTCAAAATAGAAGACATAGTGGGCCACACAAAATGAATTTATAAACACATTTCAACTATGTTGGAGAGTGATAATGTGCTTATATCTTTTATTTAAAGAATAATAAATTGTACATATACTAGATTAGTTTTAACACAATTATTCTAATTGGTAATTAAATCGTATGAGATGTAATTTTACATATGAGCGAAAAATACCAGGATTCGAACCAGGGATCTCTAGACTGAAGCTGCCAATGCTTTGGAAACTGAGCTTTTCGGGACGAATCTGGAGGACTTAATTCACCCAACTAATCTTCTTGATTATAGCATGCGATCTGATGTATTAGTAAGTTCAGCAGAATTAATCGCAGGTAATGCGATGGTAAACACGCGTTTACTGGAGTTCTATTACCTGCGATTTATTTTGTTGACCTGATTCATATATCAGACCAGATGCTATGATCAACAAGGTGAAGGGTCTAATCCACCTTGCTAAGCAGGGTGAATTAGGTCCTCCAGTTTCGTGCGGTATGGCTCAGAAGACAGAGCATTGGAAGCTTAAGCCTACAGATCCCTGGTTCGAATCCTGTCCCTGAGATTTGCCGCACAGTTGAAAACTTACAACGAAAAATGTATGCATATTTAACAAATTAAAATAACGAATTTTTCAAAATAAAAATATAAAAACGTACGAAAAAAATGGTGAAAAAAATAATCTTACAATCTCCAAATATTTCTAAAATTTTATAAGAATTGTAATTAAAACTTACTAAAAATAACACCAGCTATAATCTGAACCTGATAATTTAATTTTATTCGACATATTATTTAACACATTTTTGCGTATGACTGGAATACCTGAAATTAGACAAAAATATGTAGCAATCAATTATTGTCAAAGTGAAAATAAAATGTCACAATCAATTATTTCGAGAGTCTATGAGGTATTTTCTGCTTGTTTTCCATTGAAACAGCTTATGACGCACGATTTAAGCTAAATGAATAGGTTGTTTTCTCTTTCTAATCAGTAATCACTAACGTTTGTCAATTTAGAAAAATATGAATATGGAATTTAAATGTTTTTAGCTGTATTTCATTTATAAAACTAGAATAAAAAACAAAACGTATTTGTTTTTGTACACTGCTAAATTTAACACAAGCGTAATATACAGGGTGCAATATGTTATCTATCGCCGACCTTTAATTTCTCAACCGTTGTTCGTAGACATATAGTTTCGAATGAGCTAAATATTCATGTTGTGGCATTATTTAAAGTAAAAAATCAATTTTATAAAAAATACGAAAACTAACTTTTTATATGTTCCCCCAGTCCCTATAGTTATATTTACTAAACGTTTACTCATATAATAACAGATATAACACAAAAAGTTTGACATCTGTGCTACAAAAATTGACGCAGTTATTAAATTTCAAAGTTTGAGATTTTTGCACATGATTTTGTAGTAATTGAGTAAGGGATCAGTTAAAAGATGAATTAAAGTAATTCAAGATCAAAATCAGAGTGCAATGTCCTTTTTACGGCGAAACCCCCTTTAGCCGGTATCACGAAATTGGGGAATCACCAAATAGGGTTTTATCTAAAAATTTGAGCGAACTTTTATGGGTAGAACAACATTCAAAAGTACAGACGATACCGGCTAAAAGTGGCTTCGCCGTAAAAAGGACATTGCACCCTGATTTTGATCTCGAATTACTTTAATTCATCTTTTAACTGCTCCCTCAGTGAAAGAGAAAATCCTGTGCAGAAATCTCAAACTTTGAAATTTAATAACTGGGTCAATTTTTGTAGTACAGATGTCAAACTTTTTGTGTTATATCTGTTATGATATGAGTAAACTTTTACTAAATATATCTATAGGGACGGGGGAACCGTATAAAAAGTTAGTTTTCGTAATTTTTATAAATTTGATTTTTGACTTTAAATAATGCCACAACATGAATATTTAGCTAATTTGAAACGTTTTTCTAATTGGAACTATATGTCCACGACCAACGGTTGTGAAATTAAAGGTCGGCGATAGATAACATATTGCACCCTGTATATAGAAATTCGTAATATCATTTATCGCTTTTCGACCAATTAAATGCATGATACAGACTGATTGAATATTCTTTGCTTGAAATGAATATTATCAACTCATGTTCATCTCATGAAAGACAAATATGTATGAAATTTTTACACCGGTGTGAATGTATATCCACTTTTAAAGATGAAAAACAACAACAAACATCACGGGACACGCATAGATTATTAAAAAACCCTTTCTAACACCGCTCCACCCCCCCCCCCCCTTCCACAATTACAATAAAATCACAGAACTTTATCTTTTGAAATGGTGAAAAGCATTTTCTAAATAGATCTCTATTATAAAGGACAAACCTTTCCGTTCGTAACGCTGACGTCATTTTGACGGTGGCAACAGCAAACGATTAAATTTAACTTTTAGTTCTTTTTTTTTTTCTAAGAAATTCACGTTTTCAGTTTTTACACCGCCGAATAGGAAAAAAATATACTTTTAAATACAATTTGTTTGAAAATTTTATCCCAATTTGTTTGAAAATTGCATTTCTATTTACTTTTACTTTTTAAAATAATTTTCAAGCATAATTTTGTTTTTAACTCTATCTCTGTCGCGCGCAGACGATTACGAAAGATAACTCCGTTTGTACTTAAATTAATAAAAAACAGCTCAGCACTTGTTTTTTCAAGCTTATATTCCATAGCGCATTCACCAATCAGTAAATGAAACAATAAAATATAAACAAAACGAAATTTTAAGACATGAAATCAAACTACGCGCTTAATCCACTAAAATATATAAAATCAAAAAGTCTGATTGTAAATAGTAATATTAAACGATTTCATTCAGTTGTTAACTCCTCGCGCGAGGCCAATTCGATATAGCATCGGTTTTAATACATTTTAATTTTTTAATGCAATATTGTTATATTGCAAATTAATATGATTTTTGGTATTGCTTGTGCAGATAAAAAAATATTTATATTAAATGCAAAAAATTTACTAGTGTTATAAATTTTAGACGTGATTTTTACCTACATTCTGCTACGCCGGAACCCCGGATTTGTATCCATGTAATTATAAAAACCGATTTTTAATCAATTTTTTCTTTACATAATAACATACGTAAATTCTTTTGGCAGTACTGTCTGGTATACATCTATTGATTTTTTTTTTTTTTATCCATTAAAGGGTTTTGATATTTTAGATGTATAACAATTGTGGCTTTTGCAGAGTTCTACCAATTGTTTGCTATTAAATAAATAAAAAAAATTAATCAAATTTGAAAATGCTTAAATTTTGTCATGTAGGTGTATTTAGATTTGGATTTATAATTATTTCTAAGTACGAAGCTATTTTTAAATCAAAAAAAAATCTTAAAGCAATTTAAAGTTATTATTATAATTTTTTACAACGTAGTTTCAATATCCAACACAGGCTCTAATGACACATTTATTTATTTTTTAATTTTACTAATAACACAAAATTATTTGGAGTTCGAAAAAAAGAGTCGGGAATCATATCTTTTGTATACACTATACCAGGGCTCGCAGCGTTCCTAAAATTTTCGCATTTTGCTACCAGTATTTTAAATAAAAATTCTTCGTGGTAGATTCCTTTAACATCTATAATACAAATATACCGTAAAGATTATCGTTTTAAAATAGTGGTAGAAAAGTGTGAAAATTTTAGGGTTGGGTTGATTTTTGACGGCCGATTATCTTTACGAGGGATATAGGCCCGGGGGGGAGTGCCCTCCGTGGGGGTCTTTCTAGGGGAACCTAATCCGTATTTACGCATGGAAAATCCACGGCTCGAAGAAAACCACGAAAACTCCGAACGATTAGACCGACGGGCGCGATTGGGATCGAACCCAGCACCTACCATCTACCAGCTTCGAGAGCAGGACCTCTCGGCCACTGGTGGGGCATGAAAATTTTAGGAACACTGCGAACCCTGACTATACTCAAAAGTCAACAAGCACGTTTTATTTTATATATCGTTTCAGATTTCTAAAAGAATAATCGGGGAATATCTCTTCAACATATATTTAAAGTAATTATTAAAAAGAATATATATACTGTAAAAAAATTTTTGTTATTTTCCCTGTATCTTCCGTTGTAAATTTTCGAGCACCGATGCTGTGAAATCGTATTCAAGCACCAAGAGAAGTATAAGTCGAATTCTTTCTGTCACATGAAGCTCCCAGCTAATAGAACGCGACTTTACAAAATTTGAGAAATTTTACAGCGCTTTTAAAGACTGCTTATAAATTTTACAGCAACTGTGTTGGCAACCGGTGTGCCAGCACCTTTTACTGTAAACTACTGTTTTTTTTTTTTGTTTTTTTTTTCTCTTACAGTATACCAATGGAGATTTAGTTCTGTGTGCATTTAGGGAACCAACAAAATTTAAAAACGAGGAAAATATATTTTAGATACTCCTGTATCATTTAGAAAATACATTTTACGTAATATTGTATTCTAAAAAGTTGCAAAAAAATTTGTATTAATCACAGATCACTCTACTATATTACGAGTAGATCACTCTACTGGATCTATTCGTAAGCTTTATAAGAGGTTTTTTTACAAATGTTCTCTATGTAAGATAAAATATTGTAATTCATAAAATAAAATTGAATGCCTTTTAATTTATTTAATTTTCCTATCTTATAAGTTATTATGTATGTTTTGTATATTTATTGCTTATATGTTATCCAGTATAAGTATTCAGGGATTTATATTTGAAAATCACAGCCTGGAAACATTTTATATTAAATATTTTCGGGATTTTTACAAGGTATAAGCGGCATTTTATTTTTTTTTAAACGGTATCCTTAATGGATATTATATTCAAAATATCATTAAAAAAAACTCTTGTAATTTTAATCATTTGCGTTTTATTTTTAATATAAATATCGGAAAACAAATGTCTAGCAAGTAATATATTGTACATATATTGAAGTAAGTATTCCTTTTCTGTCATGTTCAGGAAATGTATTGCATCGATTACCAATAATTTATTTTGCAGTTTTCTTAATATTCTTCGAAAATAAATATTGTAAATTCATTTATTTTTTTGTATCCGACATTGTTTTAAAAACAAACCAAAACAATAGCGTCATTTACTTTCTGTCATCTCAAGCAGATGTATCTACGAATTACACATATTTTGACATTGTTTCTTTTCTGAACATATATACCGTTTATATTGAAATTAATATCAACGATTTCATATTATAATTAAAACGATAAAACTTTGTATAAATCACCATAAAATCGAAACAACACACAGGACGCGTTTCGACCTGGAAAATATAACAGCGCAACATTATCCAATGTACGCAAGTGTCCGTAACGAAACAAGGTCACAAAATGGTATGTGAGAAATTTTACATCATTCTTAAAGACAGCAACTTGTAAATTTCACATCAGCTGTCTGGACAGCAGAATTTTTTTTTTTTTTTTTTTTTTTTTTTTTTTTTTTTTTTCAGTGTACCAATGAAGATTTAGTTCTGTTTGCATTTAGGGAACCAACAAAATTTGAAAGCGAACAAAATATATTTTAGATATTCCTGTATCATTAAGAAGACACATTTTACTTAGTACTATATCCTAAAAATCTGAAAAAATTCTGAAAATCAAAGATCACTATACTGGATCTATTCGTAATCATTATAAGAGATTTTCCACAAATGCGCTTTATGTAATATAAAAAAAGAAATTGAAATTGAAAAATCAAAATACTATAATTTTAGTTCATTGTAAGTTGATATATGTATTTTTTGTATATTTATAACTTATATGTTACCTAGTATAATTATTCTGGGATTTATATTTAAAAATGACAATTTGAAAACTTTTTATATATTAAATAATCTTGCGATTTTTACAAGATACAGCTTATATTTACAGTTAAAAGAAAATAGTAAACTTACTGGGTATTATGTTCAAAATGTCATTTTAAAAATCGTTTCTGAAATAACTCTTGTAAATTTAATAAATTACGGTTTATTTTTAATACACTATAGGAATACAAATGACTAGCAATTAGAATATTTTTTTCTAGTAAGTAATTAATTTCTGTTATGTTTATGAAATGTGTTGAAATGTTGAATTCATGAAATGTTGCATTGATCACCAATAATTTATTTTCCAGTTTTCTTAATATTCCTCGAAAATAAATATCGTAAATTCATTTATTATTTCGGTTCCAATATTGTTTTAAGAATGAAATTGTAAAATGAACCAAAGCAGAGTTGGGCAAATTTGAAATCTCAATTATCTGCGAAGTAATTACAAGTTAATTGCTTGTAATTATGATAACAGTTACACACATTCAAAAGGAGAAATTTCATGAAATAATTGGATGAGGGCGATTTCAGCTACAGTGCTGTAAGATTTTTTTTTTTTTTTTACGGCATGTAATTTTAACTATAATTAATTACATACAATTCAATTGTAATTATATTGAAGAAAATATGAATTACAAATTTGCACAACTCTGAACCAAAGCAATAGTATTAATTTCTGTCAACTCAAGCAGATGTATCTACGAATTAGAAATATTTTGATATTGTTTTTTAGTTGAACAAATATAAAATTTGTATTGAAATTAATATCAAAGATTTCACATATAACATTGTTTAATTTTAACCAAATTAAATGTGAAGAAGGTAATACTTGTGTATATAAGCTGATTACCAAATAAACAAATAGGCTTTTTACCCGACTGAAAAGATAGGCTATGTGTTTCACGCGTATCTGTGCATGTGGATTTCTTTATACCTTCGAAACGTCCCAACGGCTGGATGATTTTTAATGAATGAGGTATCTATCGATTCGTCTTAACAGTCCGATCGTTGTAGGTCAGGTTTTGTTTTTATAAATTAACAAGCAAGAAAAATCATGCGTACAGCACAGATTATGAAACACTTTCCAACACTCCCTGAAAGCTTTAACGAAACTTCGTTACTTAGGGAAATAAGGTAAATAAGATAACTAAGTAAACATTTAAAAATCTGATTTCAGTAGTTACCGCCCATAGCCAAATAAGTATTCCAATTCTTTTGAACAGCCCTGTATTCGATCTGTATGTTGATATATATATACTATACAGGGTGTCCGGTCTCAACGGTGTCCAATGGCTAATTCCTAAACCATTAGTCATAGACATATAGTTCCAATTACAAAAATGTTTTAAATGAGGTAAAGAATTATTTTTAAAGCGATTTAGGTCAAGAAAAACATTTATTTAAAAATTACGAAATTTAAATTTTTATACGGTCCCCCGGTCCTATAAGTGATATTTAGTAAACTTTTCATTTTTCTCTAACAAGTACGGCCAAAAAAGTCCCATTCATCTAGCCCTAAAATTGACCGAGTTATGGCATTTCCAATTTTATGACTTAAACCACTTTTCTGTAACTGGAAACAGATGAGTTGGACCAAGCTTTCAGGGGTCGTACACGAAGTGCTTAAAGTATTATAAAGGGCATCCACTCCAAACGATGTTCAATGGCTAATTCCTAAACCGTTAGTCAAAGACATATAGTTCCAATTACAAAAAGGTTTTAAATAATGTAAAGAAGTATTTTTAAAGCGATTTAACTGAAGGTGCTTCCCCGTATAAATATCACGATAGTGTTAATTTTTAGTAATTAACTTTCAAATTGGTTAAAATAATTGAAGAAGTGAGTTTGAAAACTCGCCTTATCGAGAAAATCAAATTTTTGGAAATCGCGTAAAATCTTTAAATGCGTCCATTGGTATTCATTGAAAATTTGGTAGTGCTTGATTGGTACATTTATACCAATAGAATAGATTGATAGAGAAACACGATTTTTTAAATTTCGGATAAGGTGAGTTTCGAAACTGACGTCTTCAATTGTATTTTGACTTTTTTTTTTTTTTTTTTTGTAAGGAAATGAGTGTGCTTTTTTTGATGATTTTATTTTAAAAAGTTGTATTATTTTTATAAGCTTTTAACTTCGACGTTCGTATGTATGTCTTCCTAATTCAAAATTTGTATTCCAATTTTTAACTCACTTCCAAATATCCGATCAAAATTAAATTTTGCATGATTATGTAAATCCAATGACAATAATGAATTTAGGTACGTACCATTTATATTTATTTTACAGGACCACTCCAAAATTTTCGTATACATTATTACTTACAAACAGAATTTTTAAAATTAAAATTAGTAACATTTATGTAAGGCACTAAGATTCACAATGTAATTTTTCCAAATGAAAGTGCGTTGCGTTTATATTTTTTATCCAGTGCCGCACAAAAGATGTCAGATACATTACGATGTATGAGCAGGGATTGCTTATTATACATTTTGATGATATTATGCTTTTTTCAAATTCAACTTTTTAGTTCTTTATAAAAACTTGTTTGAAAAAAATATTTTAGAGACCAAAATCAAAATGCAATTTATACTTGCTAAACAAAAAATAAATATTAAATGGAGTGAAAATTTTTCCTGTTGGACAAGGAAAATGAGGTAAACAACTTTATTTGTACAATAGATGTGCCAAAACACTTGCGGCCTCAAATCATGCACATACAAGTACTTTCTAAGATTTAAAATGCATACTTTTTTCACAACCATGTTTTACCAATTTGTAATCTGATTGGCCAGAGGATTCAGCGTCAAAGTGACTCATCTTGGCGGTATTCGTGCTTGGCAAGTGCAGAGGCAAGTGTTTGATGGCAAAAGTGATTTATATGCTTTTGAAACTTGCTTAGCGAGAAGTACGGCAAAAAAAAAAAAATATATAAATTGTTAAATGTTAAAATTTAATAATTTAACATATGTATTGATTTAACAGTATTTTCCCCCTAATTTTTAATTAAAAAATAATAAAAATAATAACTGCTCTAATGAATATTTGCTGAGGGGAGAGACAGAGGAATTTTCAGAAGGGGTAATGTAAAAATAATAATAATAATTATTTTTTTTATCATTACAATAAAATGACAAATGTAACAAGATCTTAAAAAAAGAAAAGTTAATTAAAAAGAGACATTGTGGGCGGTTATATGATGTCCGATCTATAATGGATAAATCTGTGCTCTACTAGAACAAAATATTAAAATATTGTAATAATTTTGTTATGTTTATTTAAATCATCGAAGTAATCGCACAGGTAGAATAATATAATTCAAATAATTGGTGTTTAATGTAAAAGAAAATAAAAGTGATATGAGGATCATTTTCAAAAAGGGACATTTTAATTTCCTTAACATATTCAGAGCAGCCATTCAAAAGTTATGTATAAAAAATATACGCATAAAAAAACAGCAAAAAAAGATTTAGATTAGGTAATCTAACTATGTATAATTTTCTAAAGAGTTGTGACTGTTGCTTTTATAATCATTTAACAAAATTTCTGTTTTTTTTTTTTTTTTTTTTTTTTTTTTTTTTTTTTTTACTTATATTTTTAGTACAAGTTGTATATTTTGTTTTAATATGTCAGAATGAACAAAAATCTCAAAATATAATTGTAATGTTAATTTACTCTCAATATTTAATGTTAAATTTTATAGCTGACGATTATTTTTATTTCTAGTAAATATGTGACTGACCCCTATTTTGCAGCAAAAAAGATATTCCAACTTTAGACATCCATTACTCGACCAGTTTTAATCGCAGAGGAATGTGACTTTTTTTGTATTACTTGTCAGTACAATAGGATATTTTTCCTAAATATCACTTATAGGACCTGGGGACCGTATAAAAATTTAAATTTCGTAAATTTTTAATAAATGTTTTTCTTGACCCAAATCGCTTTAAAAATACTTCTTTACCTCATTTAAAACATTTTTGCAATTGGAACTATATGTCTATGACTAACGGTTTAGGAATTAGCCATTGGACACCGTTGAGACCGGACACCCTGTATAATGGGAAAATTTATTTTAGCAAGAAAATGCATAACAGGTTGAAATTCATTTTCAGCAATTTATACTAATAGATGGAAACATACTTGAATACTTTAGTACAGACCTGTAATTTACCTTGTACCTTTATTACATGCCACTTTTTAGCTAAAATTTAATTCAAACCAAAACATGCTTAAAACTACTGAAATTACATTTCCAGAAATTAATACCCATAGACGATCATGTATCCAACACTTTGCGTGGCCCTGTATATAATTTTATCTATATTCTACAAATATTTCTTAGTACACTAAATTCAGTTCAGCGTAAAAATGCATAAATCCTTTAAAACCCACCTTTAAGCCATTTATAGTCATATTCGGTAACCTTTACGAATTCATTTCTTTAGCTCTGTATATGAACTATAGCATTTATATGCACTTTATAGTAAGCATAAATATAGTGAACAAGTAGGTAAGTGTGATCACAGATCACACAGAGGGTTTCGTTTAATATTTCTTTAAAAACACTTTATCCTTTTGAAATATCTGTTAGTTCATCATTTCGCAAACAGGATCGCACTCTATTCTACACAAACCTCTATCCGAACGAAACTCCGTTTTACTATCCGTAATTATATTAGTCGAGGGGATTGGGCTGATAGCAACCGAGATATGTAGGCGCCACTGGTGGTAAAAAGGGGAACTAAAATATGTAAGGCTATGGTGCATAATATGAAAGAATGGTCAAAGGGGTGCCGGCAAAAGTCGGAAAAGTGCTCCCCGGGTAAAAAGGGCGGAGGTTAGAAAAATTGCTTAAAATACACAACTTAGAGCCCGGAGGAATAAATAATATAAGACATTTTAAAAATTTTATGATTTGCCGTGTGGTCTGAGGTATTCAGCTACGCAAAAATTCATGTATCCAACCTTATTAGGGGCTCTCTTAGAAAGAGTTGCTTATTTCATATGTGGTAGCTCAAAGGGTTAAACGTAAGACTTTTTCAAGATTTTATGATTTGTCGCTTGGCCTCAGGTGTTCAGCTATAAGTATGTAAAATGTCATGCCTCCAACCTAAATAGGGGATCACTTAGAAAGAATGGTTTAAAATGCACATGTGGGAGCTCAAAGGGTTAAATGTACGGCTTTTTCAAAATTTCATGGTTTGTCGTTTGATGTGAGGTGTGAGGTGTTCAGCTATAAGTATGCCAAATTTCACGCCTCCAACTTAATTAGGGACTCGCTAAGAAAGGATTGTTTAAAATACATATATGGGAGACCAAAGGGTTAAATGTAAGACTTTTTCAAAATTTTATTGTTTATCGTTTGATGTGAGGTGTTGAGCTATAAGTATGCCAAATTTCACGCCTCCAACTTAATGAGGGACTCACTTAGAAAGGATTGTTTAAAATACACACGTGGGAGCCCAAAGAGTTAAATGTACGACTTTTTAAAACTTTTATGGTTTGTCATTTGATGTGAGGTGTTCAGCCATAAGTATGCAAAATTTCACGCCTCCAACCTAATGAGGGTTCACTTAGAAAGAATTGTTTAAAATAGACATGTGGGATCCCAAAGAGTTAAATGTACGACTTTTTCAATATTTTATGATTTGTCGTATGATGTGTGGTGTTCAGCTATAAGTGTGCAAAATTTCAAGTGTCCAACATGTATAATTTCTGGGAACGGGCTCTGTGACAGACGGACAGACAGACAGACAGAAAGAGGAGAAAGAGAAATAGGGTTTCGTTAGATGAACTAAAAAAGCGCATATCATAATTAAAAATGCATTTCGCGCCATCATTACTAATATACGGTAATTCGGATACAATATAGTATCTGAAATTATTTCAATTACACCGCAAACAATTTCCCCTATACCATTATGAACGGAATTCTTTTGTGTGGCCCTGTAAATGAACAATAACTATTCTTTGCACCGCATATTCAACAGAATGTGTATTTTAGTGGACTTCATAAATGAATATCAATTTTACTATGTTTGAAAGAGTGTAACACCATTAAAAATCATTTGAAACGATTTTTTCCCATTGGCTGTAATGTAACGGAAAACTTTTGACTGCCCCTATAAATGAACTAAACATGCTACAAGCTTCATTTGAAATAGGGAACGTGCTATGATAGAGGTCACTAACGTACAAACATTTCAGATCGATCTGAGCATATGTACGAGAGTTAGAGCGTGGCCAGACGGCCTGACGGACAGACAAACCGAAGTCATGAACACTTTTTACTCATCAAAACAGTGTTTATAGATAGGGACTAACAATTAAACACGACTTAAAAATCATCAATACAAGTTTTAAAAAAAAATAAGTAATATAAAAATAGTTTTGTGTTGATGAAAAATAATTAATTAGTTCTCTTTTTACGCATTCGTTTTTTGATTTTTTAAATTTAATATAGTATTAATATACTTTCCAACATAGTTGAGAGTCGTCAATTACTTCTCTGCTGTCTGTCGTCTTCCGTCTGGCCACGGCACTTTCGGTATTGAAAATGAGGTGTATAGCATTTACGGTTTATTTACAGGATACTCAAAATAATTCCTTTACATTACGGCAGCGGCTGAGAGGTTCTGCTCTCGAAACTGGTAGACGGGAGGTGCTGGGTTCGATCCCAATCGCGCCCGTCGGCTTAATCGTTCGGAGTTTTCGTGGTTTTCTTCGAACCTTGGATTTCCAAGCGTTAATACGGGTTAGGTTCCCTTAGAAAGACCCCCAAGAAGGGCACTCCCCCCCTGGGCCTATATCCCTGGAGCAGATAATTGGCCGCCAAAAATCAACCAACCAACCAACCTTTACATTACGGACTACGGGGGAAAATCGTCTGTGGTGTATTTTAATGCTATTATTGGGTCATTCCATGTAAAATGAGCAAAAAAAAAAAGAAAAAAAAAAAAGTCGTGGCCACATAGTAACCGATTTTAATAAAATTTGATACACCACCAGTTCAATTTATATTCAAATAGAGCTCTGCAAAATATCTTCACAAAAAATAAATTTTAGCAGTTTTGGACATTAAAAAAAAATGTGATAAAGAATGGCATGTGTGCAATCGTTCAAAGCTGCAAGTTTGAAGTTCTGTATCTTGAAAACTATTTAACTGATTTTTTTTTTATAATAATGTAGCCTCTGAAAAATTATTTCTTATTTATTCAGTAAAAATAATGTGGCAACACCATGATTATACTTTAATTGGTTATAAAAATTGAAAATTTGTGAATTTTTAGAAGATTAAAAACATTATAAAAATCAAAGGAATTAAAAAAATCTGTGAAATTGATGCCTGACGTAATATTACGTATGAATATCAAATTCCTCCAAGTCTGAAAGTTGCCATTTATTTCCATCATCTTGAAAAAAATTTAGAAACTTTTTAAAAAATTACAAAATCATGATTTTTCCTCTTAAGTATGAGAAAAAATATAAATAACGGAAAGGTCAGCATTAACAATATCGAACTGATATAAAGATCAATAAGTCCATGATATGCTCAAAAAAAATCAAGGCTGCCTTTTGATTCCTGACATAGGAAAATGGTTTCAAAAAGGCAATATTAATTACATTCCATGAGCTATTCCTCTTTGAATTCGCGCGCGTTTCTTAAAATATTGCACGGTTTCAAGGTGAAAAATTTTAGTGCTGCCATCTATTTTCTGTATCTGGAATGAGGATTAATATATATATATTTTTTTTTTTCAAATGAGTCATTTTTTCCTAGTTTAATTAAAAATAATCTTGAGTCAAAAATAAACTGAAAGCAAGAATAAAATTTTCTATATTTAAAATATACCCTTTTATCTATAATATCAAAAAAATTAAAAGTTTTAAAAAGCTTTCCTTCACGTCCAAATAAGTGATAGAAAATATTGCATTTTACCCTCAACACTTTTTACTATTTATTTTTTTACTCCTTAATGAATAGAAAGGCAAGAATGAAAGTTTTGATATTTAATGTATATACTTTTAGCTATAATGTCAAGTATTTTTACTATTGTCAGAGGTGTCTTTCATTTTTAAACGAGCAATAAAAATGTGGCAATTTTTCCCTCAAAATTCTCATTACGGAATAAAAATACAATTACTAACTTACGCAAATCTGTTACTTATTATTCATTCCAAATTATAAATAATTTTTACTATAGTCTTGTCATTCCTAAGGCTAATAATCAAAATTGAAATTTAAAGCATGTTGTCAAAAGCTTGATTTTACATCCACTTTTAATGTAAATTTTAATACTTGAATAAACAATCCTGAAATATGTTATTCTGCATTTACTCATAAATAGATATGATCTACTTACGAACTAATTTTCATAAAAATCTGTGACATGTATGCACAACTGATTTGCTCATTTTGTATGGAAAGACCCTATTACATTGTTCTAAACATAATTAAATTTATACACACACACACATACCGGGTGTCCCAAAAAGGACTGACTGATTTTAAAATTCAATAACTTCCAAACGGTGACAGATATTTAAAAAAATTCTTGCAAGAGGGTTATGCATAAAGTCAAAAGTTTTTTACAGTGATTTCCGATTTTAGTTCGAATTACAAACAATAGATGGCGCTGCGATCAATAGAGGCTAAATTCAGATATATATATCACTGTGGTTTACTACAAGGCGCTTTGTGTAGAATTTAGTGTGCATATAATCTATCGTTCATTTACAGGGACACACACAAAAAATTTTCTACGGAAGAAATTAAACAATAATTGAACTATTTAAGCCTATGAATAATAATTGCTGAAAGTGCATTTTTATTTCTGGTAAGCATTTTTAAACTCACTATTTTAAAAAATATTACTGGTGACTGGTGTCTATAAATGCTAAAGATTATATACAATGCTACACAAAAAATTCTCAAGTTTATTTCCGTTCATTCACGGAAATTGTGCAATGGAAATTTTCAATGGTGCTATTCGTTTAAATGAACAAACTTTTAGCATACTATATAGTATATATTCAAATCTTTAGATCATATACAGGGCTGCACAAAAGTAAATTCTCAGTTTTTTCCGATTATTCATTGTTAAAGCGGAAATTGGGTTTTCAAACGCATTATGCATTTTTTAAATTGAACTATTTTTTTTTGTGTGTGTATATGTTCTTTGTATCATACACAAGTCTGCACAAACGGCCTCAAGTACATTTCCGTTTCACGGAAACTGCTGAATGGAAATTTTCAATTGTGCTATTCTTTTAACTGCAGTAACTTTTAGCATACTATGTACTATACATGCATATCTAAAATTATATACAGGACTGAAGGAAAAAAAAATCGGATACTTTTTCGACTTTTTGCGGTAATAGCAGAAGTTGGATTTTCAAATGCGCTATTTTTTTATCAAATTTTTGATTAAGACATCTTCTTGCACCTTTTTACAGTGGTGTCCAAAATTAAGGACCAATCACAAAATGCTAATTTTCAAGTACGCGAATACTCAAAAGGAAATAATATAATTCGAATAATTACTATCTCTACAGCACAGCTAGTCGATATAACATCTGATTAATGTCACACATGGTCACAAGTGTCACAGTCATTACGGTGAAGCAAAAAAAAAAAGGAAATTCCATACAGCTCATTCAGTGGCGTGGCGTCCGGTCATCGCTGGATGCGGCGATGACCAAGTAATATTTTAAAACTCTTAATAAGCTTTTAAAACTCTACGATCCAGTTTTAGCAGAACATTTGGAGTTCATGTATAAGTGAAGGTAAGATTTAAAGTTTCTTTTTTGAACATTCAACCATTGAATTTTAGAGTTAATAATTTTTCACCACAAACTTAAATAATTGCGATGACCACCGAAAATTTTCACGCCACGCGACTGAGCTCATTATGAGTCTCAAATAATCACTATATGTGACTCCACTGAGACGTCACTGTGACTGCTGCTTTGTGACGAATCATCATGTGACTTTACAATGTAGTTACATTGTGACTCTCATGCGACTGTCATCTGTAGACTCAATTTCAAAGTCATCGTGAACGCTGCATTTTGATACGTTACCAAATAATGTCACATCAAAGTCACATGATGACTTTCAGGTGACAGAGAGACTACTGTGAAATCCCCGTAAGGCATGGTGACGTTACGGCGACGTCGTTGTGAAGTCACACTGTGACTTTGTGATCGTCGATGTGAAGTCATATTGACTAGAATGTGAAGTCGTTATGGCCGTTTTAGAGCTCATTTGTGACGTCACATTGTGATCAATTTGTGAAGTCACGGTGTGACCAATTTGTGAAATATGTGTCATTTGTGACGAAATTGTCACTAACACTGTGATGATTATGTGACGACAGTGAGAATGTTGTGAAGTCACATTGTGACAATTTTCTGAAAATTATGTGATTTGTGACGATTTTGTCATTAACTTTTTCACGAACATATGGCTACAATGACAATGTTGTGACAGCGTTAAGATGCAAGACAGTTAATGAAAAATGGAATCGCTAGTCGAGTCCAAACAATGAACCTAGATAATGGAGGCAGGAATGATTATGAGCAAAAGAAAATTCTTAAGTTCATGTATTTTTCACGATACTTTGTCGAAATTTGCGGGTTTTTTATTCGCGATCCTTTTATCGAAATTCGTCTTATTTGCACGATTTATTGAAATTTCACGATTTATTGAAATTTCACGTTTCTTCGCTATCCTTTGACGAAATTCGCTTTTTTTTCGCGAACCTTTGATGAAATCCACGTTTTTTCTTCAATCTTTTGAAGAAATTGCGATTCTTAAATGAAATTTACGTTTTTTTCCACGACCTTTTAAAGAAATTTAGATTTTTTTGCGATCATTTGACAAAATTCTCCTTATTTGCGCGATTTATTGACAAAATTTCGCCTTTTTTGCGGTTCATTGACAAAATTCGCGTTTTTTCTATATTTTTTTAACAAAATTTGCTATTCTTGGATGAAATTCTTTTTTCCACAATCTTTTGACGAAATTTGCATTTTTCACGACCCTTTGATGAAATCACCTTATTTGCGAGATTTATGGACAAAGTTTTGCGTTTTTCTCGGTCCTTTGTCGAAATTCACGTTTTTCCTCCGAATCTTAGACGAAATTCGTCGTATTTGCACGATTTTATTGACACAATTTCACGTTTTTTTCGCTATTCTTTGACAAAATTCGCATGTTATTCGCGATCGTTTGACGAAATTCGCGTTTTTTCTGAAATCTCTTGACAAAATTTGCGATTCTCAGATGAAATTCGCGTTTTTTCCCATGATCTCTTGATGAAATTCGCGTTTTTGTGCGATTTATTCACAAAATTTTGCGTTTTTCGCGGTCCTTTGACGAAATTCACTTTTTTCCCGCGATTATTAGATTGAAATTCTTGTTTTCCGTGATTTTTTGACGAAATTTAAGGTTTTTTTTTTTCACGATTCTTTATCGAAATTCACGTTTATTCCGCGATCTTTTGAAGAAATTCGCGTTTTTTTTTTTTTCGAGATCTTCTGGCAAAATTAGCAATTCCTTAAAGAAATTAGTTTTTTTTTTTCTCGTGATCCTTAGTCGAAATCCAAATGTTTTTTAGGATTCTTTGTCGAAATTCGCTTTTTCCCCAGTGTGATCCTTAGTTTGAATTTGAGTTTTTTTCCCACTTCTTTGTTGAAATTAGCTTTATTCCGCGATCTTTTGACTAAATTCGCGTTTTTTTTCACGATCGTTTGACGAAATTCGTGTTTTTAGCGATCTTTTGACTAAATTGGCGTTTTTTTTTCACGATCGTTTGGACGAAATACGCGTCTTTTTCGGTTACTATTTTCCGAAGTTCGCGATGTTTTTCGGTAAAATTTTGGCGATCCCGAAATACTTTGCGATTTATGGAGTTAACGAGCTAATATATATTTTTAGGAATAAAAAGAAAATTTTAGGAGATTTGGGGGAATTTTAGGGAGTAAAATAACAGTTAAGAAATTTATTTATTTGCAGTTTTTATTAATTCTACAATTACTTACTGTTTCCTCTAGGTAATTTTTTAAAGTTTCAGCACCCTGCTCTTTTTAAAATTGGCGAAATACACCCTTTAAAAAAACTGAAATTCACCTTTAATTGCAATCAAAGATTTCTTATAAAAAACTTCCCCATACCACTGTATTTGGTAAATCAGTGTGCCCAAGACCTTGCAAAAATTATAGAACTTTATTTCTTTAGAAGATACAAGATATTGTTAAATCATGTCGTTATTTAATTGTACTTTTCAATTTGTAATTCATAAAATCCTTAAAAATTAATGTCACTTTATTTATCATATTAACAAATTATATATTTTTTCCTTATAGCATTACTAAACACGTTACTAATACATTTATTCATGAAGTAATGCTCTGTTTTTACTGAACTAGCACCTCTTTTGTCTATGAATATTAAATTATCATTTTAGGAATTAAAACATAAAAAATATTTTTTTTCCTAATTAGAGAGTTAATTGTTGGAAAAATGATTAATTTCAAACATTGTCAACAATTTGATATTAAGTGAAGAGATTAATAATTTTAATAACTGCAAATATCAATAATATTTAATACAGTTTTAGATAATTATTACAAAATGTCAATGTATGTAACATTATTGCATACTGCTAATGAAAATGAATGGTGTTTTATAAACACTCTAATTACACTAACTAATAATTATAATTAAAGTTTAAAACATAGATTATCTTATCAATTACAGGTTTAATTGTTTTAGAAACCTAAAAATATTGAATGCTAATCCGCGTTTTAATGCAGGGAAAAAAATCATAAAACTCAGATTTAAATTTAAAAAAATCTGATTTAAATAAAAAAATCCGATTTTTTTACACTCTATGTATAACTCACCTTAACTTTGGGGTATGTTGCAAGTATGCAGCACGGTGAGGTGATACAAAAGGTTAATTCATTTTATATCAAAGTCTGCCTGCACTAAAACACATATTTAAAAACATCTTTTGGTTATTCAAAAATAACTTTAAAAATTGATTGCCAAAATTACATTTTTATTTGTGAAATTATAGAGTAACAGTAATAACAACTCTTACTGCCTATGATTTTTAAGAAACAACGATCATTAAATGCTTATGCACCGCAGCTACTCTATTCGGAATCTAATGCGAAACGTTTTCTACAATTTGCCGAGGATCTATCGGGCCGGATGTCTGTTGCCAAGGCCACTATATCTCTGATATTATTAAGAATAATACAACTTCTCGGATTATAGAATACAGGAGAAAAGCATTTTTTTTAATTATTGAAATCTCCATTATATATTTACAATTAATACTTTTGACTAGTAACACCAAAAAGCATTTTTATATGAAAAATATCAATTATGTATTCAAATAAAATTTTGAAATTCAATAGCGATACTTTCATATTAGCAACATTCCAAGAGTTAATAGTCGGAGAAGTCGTGAAAGATTTTAACACCAATAGCAGTTTTTTCTAATTATTCTAATAGTTTTAGTAGTTTAAGCGAGCAGTTCGATTACATGTTTATTAAATTTGTCTTTTATTTATGTACATTTTTGATAAAGTTTTTAATTTAATATAAAGGTTTTAGAATAACGTGCTGTGAAAATTTTATATATACAGTCTGTTACAAATGCAGGTAATCATATTTACTTTTAAATGACACAGTAAAAATAAAATATAATTAAAATAATATAAAATAGTTAGTCATTTTTATGTGAATAAATTATAAAAATTCAAACCATAAGCGCAAAATAGAAACGCGCATTGTTTCATTATTTTTATTATTATATTATTTACAGGATTAGATGATAATTATAAATTATATATAGTGTATAGTAAAGATATTTTGGAGTTTATGAGTATAAAACCATTCAGGAAATAAATTATTAAAAGCATCCAAAATAAAAAGAAATAAATAATGAAATATATTTTACAATTTAGCTTCATTCATTCAAGTACATGGATATGCTTTTTAATAATTAAAATCTTTCAATAAAACCATATTTAAATTCTCACTGAGTCGCATAATTTCTATATTTGTCAACAAATTGAAACACCGGTTTACTTTGAAAACTTTTCTTTCATAATGTTTAACAGAAAAGTTCTTACCAGCTAAGGATATCTCTTTATAAATTTTTATAACTTTTCTCACATCGAATAATACTCATTGACACTGATTTTTCCCCCTTAATGCTAAATATGCATGATATGCTTTAAATAGTACTTCTACATTAAGTAAAAAAAAAAAAAAAAAAAAAAAAAAAAAAACTTATTTTCTCTAAATATAAATTCTGAACATATATTAATTTTTAAATAAAAATGTGCAACGCAAATTGTTTCAGACCATCAAAAATTTTTATTCTATAAAAAGGCCTTTTTATTTAGTACGTTAAATACATTTAAATATTTGCTAATTATGTTAAACTTCGATTATAATATTTTTCTACATCATTTTAATGTTTGAGAAATCATGTGATTTTAACCTATAATATTTTAAAAGAAAACAAATCTGATTAAAATAAATTTTTATAATTGATTTTAATCATCTGATTAAAATTGTTAATAGGCAGTTATTTATTTCAATAAATTAAATAATATATCTACTAAACTTTATTAGGTTAATGAAATGTTTATAACAAAATACTAAAATCTTTATAATTAAAAGAAAAGCAAACTCTGGAATAAAATATTTTTTCATACCTTTTTTTCCCCTTAACGTCGTTCTTTGTATTCTGATGTAATCCATGTTTTAGAAAGAAAAAAATTTTGAAGTACAAAATATGTCCAACAATAAATTACATAGCAATGATGTGAATCATTTTAAACCACACCAAAGCTAGTGTAATTATCTCGGACAAATACTTTCGTCTAAAGTGATATCTTGGAATGATTATTCCTATGAATTTTTTTAGGTTAAATATTTATATCTGACAGACTGCACGTTCACAACCCTACCTATTGTCCAGCAAAAAACTCTCTCAGCCTGTTCTAAAGACTAAACGCAATATGTTGTCTTTAATAGTTTTTATCGTCTGCTGTTTTTTTCGCGCTCTTTTGTTTATCAAGGCACAGAACAGTAGCAGGTGTTTTTTCCGTTCTTATACATTTATATAACGTAATATTTTTATAAGCATTGTTCTAATTAAAATTTCTTGTTTCAAAAATTTTTTGATGCATTTAACTTTTTTTCGATATGTTTCAAAATAGTTCAAGTTTTAAGTTTTGTAAAGCTACTCTTTTGTCAAATATGACAATAATTATACCAATACTGGAAGTATAACAAATTAAACCATGTTTGAATTTTTAAAGTATTTAAAATTAATTTTAATATGCAATAATCCAAGATCTTTGAAAATAGAAATGTCAAGTTTATATTATACGTAGTAAGTGAAAATATGTTCGTAAAAAAGAAATAAAATAACTGGCGAAATAATCTTCTTTGTGGGGGAGTGGGGGGGGGGAGGGATCAGGCAATTTTCATTTTTTTTTCTATTTTAATTTCCTGTATAGTAAAACAGCTTGTAAAATAACAGTATTTTTCAAAATAAATTTTTATTTGATATTCGGAAAAAGTTAAATTTGTTTAAAAAGTGTGACACAAGTAGCGAATTTTTTTTAAATTGAATTACTTAAAATAATTAAACATTAGCCGAAACATTTATTACTGAAAATATGCGAGTGTTTTTATTTATTATAATAAAGCATTGCTTTATTACAAAACTCCGTCCCTCCCCATGCCCACACACAAACAAATCTTTGCTTTCTCCACCTGTATATTATTTTCTGCCATTTCCGCAGATAAGAATAATTTATAAATAACAAACCAACTTTCAGGATTATAGAATACAGGAGGAAAACATTTTCTTACTTTTAAAATATCTAATATATATTTACAGTTAATACATTTTTCTAGTTTGACCACTAATAACACCAAAAAAACATTTTTATATGAAAAATATCAATTATGTATTCAAATAAACTTTTAAAATTCAATAGCGATACTTTCATATTAGCAACATTCCAAGAGTTAATAGTAAAAAAAAATCGCCAAATATTTTACTGCTTACAGCAGGTTTTTTTAATTAAAATACTTTTAGTAGTCTCAGAGAGCAGTTCGATTACAGGTGTATTAAATTTGTGTTTTATTTATGTACATTTTTTGATGGAGTTTTTAATTTCGTTGTGAAATATTAGCCGGAAACAAACACTGAATTATTTTTATTGTATTTATATTGTATATTGAAGTGGAAACGTTTTAATCTTAACATTTGTTTAGTCACACTGTGAGTTTACAATATCGTGGAGTTTTTTGACACATAATGAGACGTACGTTACATGTAGTGACATAACAGGGACGTCACAAAAATTTTTTTAAATGCCAGAAAAATATTTTTTTACGGTAAATAACATGTTTGGATGAATTTTTGTAATTTTTTAAAGTTTTCTAAGAAGTTCACATATCAGTCACAGTGTGACATCGCTGAGTGGTGGCATTTTGGTCACAGTTGTGACGTGACACAGTGACTTACAGTGACGTCACAATGACGTCACTGTGACCATGCATGCTATTGAGGGTCAGTATTATGCTCTTTTGTGAAAAGTCTCCATGTGACTATAATGTGTCATTATTTGGTGACTAATCTTAATTCAGCGTTCACGATGACTTTGAAATTGAGTCTGCAGATGAGAGTCACATGAGAGTCACAATGTAACTATATTGTAAAGTCACCTGGTGACTCGTCACAAGGCAGAAGTCACAGTGACGTCTGAGTGGAGTCACATATAGTGATCATTTGAAACTCATAATGAGACATGTGGAATTTCCTATTTTTTGTTTCACCTTAGTGGCTGTGACACTTGTGACCATTTGTTACATGAATGAGATGCTATATAAACTAGCTGTGCGGTAGGAATAGTAATTATTTGAATAATATTATTTCCTTTTGAGTATTCGCTTACTTAAAAATTAGCATTTTGTGACTGGTCCTTAATTTTGGATACCAGAGTACATTCTGAAGTTCTGTTACAGTATTCTGAATGTGTTGGGAAGTGTTCGATAATCTTTGCTGGGCGCATGATTTTTCATTCTTGTTTCTTCATAAATGCATATGTAACGAGGTAGCACATTTTCGTTTTTAAACGGTTGAGAACAGTTGCGAGAACGTATTTCTGTTCATCCCTGTTGAAAAAATGTTGTTCCGCAACGTAATAGGGAGATTCTCAAAAGGGGGGATCATTAAACGTTAACTATATGTAATTTTTAATATTTTCAAATTTAAGGCCAATTTTTTTTAATAGTATAGTATTTTGTCTATAAATATAATATATAAATATTTTTAATAGTATGTCTACAAAATTATACACAAACATTAAAAGACAGGAACTATTCTGCAAAATTAATTATTAAAGCATTTCATTAGCAGTTGAGTACGTTACAAATTTTGGACTTTTTTTCGCATGTACGTTACAGATTTTGGACTTTGCTCTTAGTATTTAAAAAATTCTGAAGACTAAGAATGTAGTAAACGTGTCCTATAATTGTATGTGTATACATATATATATGTATAATTAACTTTTTGTTAACCAGAAATAATAATAATAAAATCAAATGTTAATCAAACGTTAATAAAATCAAATGCGTTGTCGCGTACGTTACTTTCGGACATAACAAAATACAAAAAAATTCTTTATAGAAAAGTCCTTCTATCTTCAAAAAAGCAATAAATCAGCCTGCCATCTCTTAACGAAATTATCAAAAAAACATCCGTTTCCTTTATGCATTCGTTGTTTGCCATTAAAACCGCCTGGAAGCAAGTTAAAACTCTTTTTCTTTGTGGTACATTGGAGCAGTTAACGTTATGAATGTCCGAAATTGGCCTCTTTAGCAAAAAATAATAAAATTTTAAGATATTTATACAAAGCTTTTACAATAAATTATGTCCTTTTCTGTCTCTGAATAGGATTAAAAACTCACTGTAAAAAAAAAAAAATAATAATAATAAAGTCAATGATAATTAAAGTTATGTTTGAAAGGCTTAAAGTTATGACGTGTGTCCAGTGCCTACCTTTTGAGAATCGCCCAATACAATAGAAAACACGTTGTAACACTATTTTGCAACTTTTATTTTTATCTGCATTTTCGAATCAATAAAAATTGTCGACAAACGTTGTTGAAAGTCTTAAAAAATTTGCAATATTATCTCGATATTTTTTTTTTACTTTTCCAATGTTTTTTGTGTGTTCATTTTTTTTCACTTAATCGTATGTAAACGAGCTACATTCTATTAAATATATTTAATTTGTTTTAATCCTACGCTGTGCAAGACTGGAGTTGAACAATAAACTCAAAGTATATTATTTCTAATTCCCGAAAAGTTGTAAGATTAAAACTTTAAAAACAGTAAAATAATTTTGTTTGACTGTTGATATGCTTCAACTAATCCAGAATCATTGCAAAACAAATAAATATTTGTTTTATTTTGATTTTTTAACAATAAAAAAAAATCATTTGATTTTTTTAAAGCTTTAAAGATCAAAACAAATAAGGTCAAGATTTATTTGTTTTGAAAATGACTCTGGATGAGTTGAAACATGTCAGCAGTCAAATAAAACTATTCTACTGCTTTTAAAGTTTTAATCTTACGACTTCTTAGTAATTAGAAATAATGCATTATTACAAGGTTTTAAATTGTTGTATATTTAAATGTTATATAAATTAATATAAAAATTGTTATAAAACTTAATATAAAAATTGTTATGTAAATTCAAAGTTTAGAATTTTTGTAAACTTTAATAAATAAGTATTAAAAGAGCTGATTAAAACACCATAATTTTTTTTTTTTTTTTTGTCAAAATCCAATTTGCTTCTTTTTTCCCCTTCTAATCTGTGTTCTTCTGTTTTGATCATACTTTTCTGCGATTGGCTGTTGTCTTCTGCTTTCCTATTGGCTGTTGATTTCTGATTTCCTATTGGTTGATTCTTCAGCTGGTTTTCCCTTCCCTTATCTCTCATTTCAGTATTGCTGCTGCTTTCATAGTAGAAGCACGCCTGCTTTGCGCCTGACGAAGAAAGACACAGATCTTTCGAAAGGCGTAGCGCATGTAATAGATTTTTATTGTGTTTTAAGAAGTTCTTTTGGTACTTATTGGTTCACTCCAGTTTCAACATTTTTTGTTTTAATGAAATATGTTGAAAATGTCAAGACAATTAGAATTATCAGCTACCAAATTCTTCATGTTTTCTTAATAATTTCTTTTAAAATAAAATTTAAACATTTTAAACTCTAGTCAATAGTATCTGTAGACATCACCATTATACTGATCAAATTAAAGTAGCTCTATGCGCTACTCAACAATACATTGCTAATACGGCGATCCCTATAACGGGGACCTGTGTAATCCGCACATCTTAAATCATCAAAACGACAACCACTCTATCGGATTCCTGTAAATTTGCAAAAATCTATACTAATAAAGAAAATTTCGATCTGTGTGAGGGTCTGTCTATGTATGTGCGATGGTAAGAAAATTTATAAAAAGTACAAAGCTGAAAGTTTGTGTGATGGTAGTCCATTGCAGGTCTGAACGCACCCGACGCTCAGAAGTTTAAGTTTTTGATAATTCGCTGAGATATTAATTAAAAACACAACAAACAGCCCATTAAAAAAAATCATTTCTTTCCTCAGAAGCACAAGCTGAGGCGAGCTCAACTGTCTTATCAAAACGATCCATACACGAGGAACTTGAATTCTCATCGAGGCTAAATCTTTTCAGAAGGTCAGTATAAATAATGAAAATTTGCAAATGTAGATTTTTTTTACCTCCGAATGTCTATTTTATAAAATATTACATAATATATTATATAAAATATTTTTTGCAAAAAACTGTCAGCAATAGTACAAATATACTAGACAGGGACGATTATTCATTAAAAACTGAATGAAGAAAGATCCATTTCTGCAAATAAGCCGCTCCCCTATTTAATTCGGACTATGAAAGAAAATAATTATTAAAAATGCAAAAAATATAATTAAAAAATTTTTGATGAATTTTATTGAAGATTAATACTGTATTCTGTGGAGATAGTTCCTTGATATGGATTAAGGAGAATTTCTCCCTTTATTTGCATTTAAAAGGATGATTTTCTAAATATAGAATTCAGTTACCACCATTTTCAAACGTTATTGGCGCATTCTTTTCTCGGGTTTTGTGCGTCCGATTTCAATGGAAATCGGTTCATTCAACTTAGCATAACTCTACAATTACCACTATATTCGAACATTTACCGTGTATTCTGTTTCGAACACGTGTCGGAGTTTCGTTAGGCAGATGGTTTGTTTAGAACAGAGTGCGCCCCTGCGGTCGAATGTGGAATTAAAAGATTTTGCAGCGCGTGTGCAACACGGCAACTATACGGTGCCACAGACAGCAGGGACAGAAATCACTCGCTCGTGGACCGCCAACCTTACGGTATAGGAACAAAGGTCCACGAGGGGAAAAGACAGCAGGGACACGTGTCGGAGTTTCGTTCAGAATGAAATGCACGCATTGACGCTGAAAGGCGCTGTTAGAAAGTTTCCAAACGAGCACTGAAGCACGCCAAGTATCCGCTGTCGTAGGCAACGAGTGCACGAGCATGAAGTTTGTTCGGTTTGAGGCTCGTTTTTGGGGAAAATATCATACGAATTCGAGCCCCGGATGTGTAATTTCATACAAGTTTAAGGTTCGTTTAAGGTTTTTATCATGGTGGGCGGATCAGATAAGAAAACACTAAAAAGGTAATATTTTAGAAGAACCCTGCTCTCTTCACACTTATAAACCGTTAATACGGCAATCGCTATGAGGGTAACCTGTGAGCTTCGACCCGATAAATCATTAATATGACCATCAGCATTTAAATCGCAAACCTCTAATTTCATAATTTTTGTGACATGTATGAACTCTGCTTTTTAGAAAGATTGAATTCCGATCACTAAAATGCGAAAAGTGTAAAACAATTCATAAAACTTAAAAAAAAAAAAAAGTTTCCGTGGAAAATTTTTTGAGCATTGAAGTTTTAATATTATGTGATTACAAACGATATTTAGAACAAGACAAATTAGTTTTTTGCCACACCATGCTTTCTAAAAAACACAAATTGGCTGTACAACCAGTAAGGCAAAATTCCTTTTCGCCCCTTCGATTTCACCGATATACGTGTTTAACAATTTTTTTGCACAATTGTTATGTACAAAATTCCGTATCTTGCTTCTTTCTACAACTGCATCCAAGATATGGCGAAAATACATAAAGCTATCGACACTTCTTTAACCCTCAGAATTTCGAAAAATCCTTTCTTTGTCAATCCTCATTATCTGCAAATTATGTAATAATTAGTTTTTAAAACTACTAAAATTCCGAAAATCAGTGGCAGTAAAAGAAACATTGTTTTTAAAAATCATTTTATGTTCGTTGTTATAATGTATCTTACTTTATTAAAAAAAATCCGGTATTCTTTTAAAAATTTCCCAACATTGTTGAAAAGTGTATATGACATCGATTTGTCTGTCTGCAGGCTATCTCTCCGCTCCCTAACTCGCGTAAATATACTTGGATCGACATGGAATTCGTATTGAGGTTTTACATGGCATTTTCGGAACTGAAAATAAATGTATGCCATTCTTAGTTCACATGCATGGGCACTTAAAAGTATTCCGTAGATTTATGAACTATGCGGAAAAATTATTTGAGGTTCATTTTAAGAATGCTACACAATTTTGAACATAATGAAATTCATATACATAATTGGGGTGCGCTAGGAGATGGTTACAATAGAATATGTTATCTTTACAATATACAGTACGCGTACAGGGTAATTTAAAAGTATTTAGTTATATTATGGTCCTTGAAGAAAAATCGTTTCCGGCGTATTTTAATGATGTTACTCTCTTAAAAACATAACAAAATTGATATGAATTTCTAACGTGCACTAAAACATGCTTTCTGCAGAATATGTGATGCAAAGCCTTTATCATTCATTTACAGGGTCACACAAAAGAGCCAGTTAAATAATAATCTAAAATGAAAAACTGTTTGCATTGTATTTCAATTATTTTGCACTATTTCAAACATGATGAAATTGATATTCAGTGCGTTTTCTCTTATGGTATGTGTTTGAAGTTTAACTGAATTTTTCCACACTACGTAGTGTGTATAAATTCTATATACCATTTCCGGAGAGTTAGTGTGAATTGTTTATAGGTTTTTTTTAAATTTGATTTACGAATTTTCAAGCTCAGTTATAGTGTCCTTACAGATGTATGTAGTTTATACATAAAATCATACACAGGGCTATTTAAAAATCTGGATAAATGGTCGCCTATAGATAGTAATTCGTTGAAGTGTGATTTCAGTTCTTTTAACCGTGTCTTTGTCTCGGTTAAATTTCAGCTTATTAAGTGGCGTGTATAAAACACTTTCGATAATATAGAGAGAATTCAAACAAATTCATTCACAAAAAGTTTTCAACAAAAGGATTCAAGTACGTTTTCTGTCTATTGGCAGAAATTGCTAAAGCTGAAATTCAATTGTTTTATGCATTTTCTATCTATAGTAAATTTTAGATTGCTATGTAGAATATGTACAAATCTATTGATGATATACAGGGATGCACAAAAGAATCGTAGTAGCTTTTCGACCATGTGCAGTGATGGTTGATATCTGGTTTTCAAATGTATTATAACGTTCTCTAAAAGGTTTTCCAAGGTATCTTCTTTATTTTATTAAACGACGAAATTTTCTTAAAGTATTCTGGAAGTGTTGGAAAGTGTTTCACAATCTACGGTTAGCGCATGATTTTTCTTACTTACTTTTTTTTTTACCAGTGTATCCCTTTACTTTTAAATGCGTTGTTTTTCCCTAAAATAATATGTTTACTTAAAAACAAAACAAAAAGTGATATTCCGAATGAAAAAAAAATTACTGCATTGAAAATTCATTTGAAATTCAAATCCAACCATTCACTTTCAAAAAATGATTAAAGAATTTAAAATAACGTAAGTTTTCTGAAGAAAAACATGATAAAAAAGCAAATACATTTTAATTTTATGTTTGAATTGTTACGTGTGATTGTTGCACGAATATTTTATTTTAAACGAATTGAAAAAAAAATAGGGAAAAAAAAGGTATTGTAACAATGATCCCATCAACATGAAAAGGAAGTTTTTTATGGATAAAGCAATTGTCATCGAAATATTCGAGATGACATTTATAAAAGTGTTTGGATTTTTTTTCGTTATTTTTTCTAATGCTTTCAAGGAGTACATCTTAAGTCTTTTCCTGTTCTTTGATCTTATTTATTGATCCACTTCATCTCAAGCTATTTGCATTTCCGGGATCATTGTTTAAATTTCATTTGCTCTGTTTAACGAATTTACGGATGTTTAATTAAGATCCTTTATTTTAGAATTAAAAAAAGAAAAGATGTTTTTAGAATAATATAATACCGTTTAATAAGATTACATTCCTTTTTTTTACTTTTAAAGTCTCACCAGGAACCCTCTTTTCCAATTTCAAATTTTATCGTTCTCATAAATAAATATAAAGAGATTAAGTTTTCATAAATGTAAGGTATACTAATGCTAATTTATAGGTAAATGAAATAACTGATTTGAAAATTAAGTTTGGTTTGGTAGTACGTAGGGCAGAGGTTCTCAAACTATGGTACGCATACCAGTACTGGTACGTGAAGCTGTGCTTAGTGGTATGCGAAAGTCTGATACTGGCACGTGAAATGAAATAAAAATTACAACATGTGAAATTAAAAAGCAACTCAATCTCACCTTCCTCTCTCCTCTTTCTTGGTGTGTCAGTTCACCGGCTCCGTGGTGTTAGCTTTTTGTTACTGCTTTAACAACGTTTTGCTTGTAATTTCGATTAGAATTTGTAGATAAATGGAAGGCATATTCGGTAAATGTTGAGTTGACCTTTCATACACCCCTAAAAAAAAGTTTTCTTCTATTACTATATTGTATGTGCTTGTATTGTATTACTTATTTCAACGAATCTCAACGTCTTTCACAATCTTTCAACGAATTATCTCGCATTAAGAAGCTGTTTACATTCAGAAGGTGTATAAATTTCTTAAGTAGATTATTCACTTGTTAAATTTTCATATGTGTATTTTACTACTGATATAAACATAGTATTCATATAACAAAAAAATGGAGATCAAGGCGACTTCAAATGCGTATTTTCCCCCATGTTTAACAAAGCTATGCAGTAGTTTTATATTTAAGTACATCTTTATTTGTCAGCCAAAAATGATACACTTTATATACTGTAAAATATATTAAAGTCATAATAAAAAAATAAAAAGTCAATATAAACACCAATTTAATAATATATTCATGTAACGCAGTAAAATCTCCTCAGACAGAAGCACAAAAGACTGGAAAAATATTTCGTTTTACACATATTCCGTTTACACAGGTTTTTCTGCATTAGCTTTGAGTTTGTCACCTGGTGGTACGCGGAAGTATGAACTTCTATTTAGTGCTACTTTGGTCTAAAAGTTTGGGAACCCTGATCTAGGGGAATTGTGGATGCAGGATGTTCACTCTCAACGCACTCTAAATCGAAATGTCTGAAACGGAATGTTCAATTTTCAGACGCTTTAAAATGTCTTATTTTTTTCAGACACTTTATGCTTCTGAATTTAAGACAGTTCATGCGTCTAAATCACAAATTATTTTGTAAGCATTATACGTAGCCATGTTCTAACACGTTGAATCCTGGAAAAAAAAAATAGCCATTGTTCTGCCCCCTCCACCCCTCTAATTTATTTTTTTCGACATCGTACTCATTACAATCAATATTTTGAACTTATAGAATAGAACAAGATTAAAAAATATACACATATTTATCTAAATACAACAAATCTTCTCAATAAGAAGCACCTAGCAAATTTGTCCTCAATTCCGAGGTGTCTGCTTTTTTTAGGTAAACACATTTAAAACATATACATGTTGTGAATGAAAAATGTGTTTCTTAAATAGTGATGTTCTCTAATTAGGGATATCCAATGGAGGATTTACTTCAAAACCTTCATATAGACAACTTTATTTAGCGAACACTCACCATTTTCAACATAAGCATATATTTTTGCACCAGAAAAGCGAAACCGTCGAATTGTAAACAAGCTCAGCTTTCCAGAAGTGTTCGTTATTGAGAGGTTTTGCTGCATTTAGACATTTTATTTAGATAGTTTTTAACTTTATTCTACTTTAGAAGTTTAAAATATTGAATATAATCAAAACAATGTCAAAAGAAGTTTAAAATACAAGCTTTACAAAAATTGCACATATAATTTGGGCCCCCTAAAATGGTAGGAAGAGGGAAAGGGACACTCCCCAGTTTGCCATGCTTCAATCAAATCCTTTGTCTGCAAAAAGTCCAACCCTGCATTATGCTCGCTGAATAGAGGTGACCGGTATTCGGGAGTGTCTGTTATAGAAGTTAATGGACATTCCTAATTCCGGAAAATTTTATTTAGCAAAAGCCCCTTTTTATCCAAAACCCATGCATATTTGTTTATTTTTACCTCCCAAAAGTAGACACCTCCGATCATTGAACATATTCTGCAATCTCGAAGTGTCCGCTATTGAGAGAATTTTCGGTATTTTGTTAAATGAGTCATTCTCTGAAAAAAGGCAATTTTATGTCCCAGGGGACTTGAAGACATATTTTTAAAATTAGAAAAAAAAAGTGATTTAAACTATCAATATTAATCAGTTATACACATAAACTGTAATTAGTTGATTATTGAAATTGAAATTTGATAAATTTAATGTATTTTTTAATGCAAATGTCATTCCCTCACTATGTCCCCATTCACATATGCAGGGAAAAAATGCCTTCTCTACCATTGCAGCATGTATATTTATAATTATTTTTTATCAATTCATTAAATACACTTAAATACATATTTAGCCATTTAATTGAATTTATATTTTACATAATGAATGAATTGGGGTACTTTTTAATGATGTCCCTAGCATTTGTCGTCATTCCCTCACATAACTATAAATTTGCCTTTATTTACTTAATAGAAAGCAGCACATGCTTTATATATATCTAGGACAGTTTGTACAAGAGTAAAGTGAAGTATCCATCTTGTTGTTTGCTCAAAAACGTTCTTGAATAGTCAGTATATCGGTTTGAAGTACTAGATCAATGTAAGTATTTTTATTAAGTGTCATTCCCTCATCTATTATAAATTTAATAAAAATCAATGAAATGTCTTTTTATGTTGTTATATTATTAGAAGTGTCTTTCAAAAGATATTTAGTAACTGAAAGTATACCTAAGAGTAGTCACTTTTGTATAACATGGTCTTCAGAAGTATTTCGCCATTCCCTCATAATTTTAATATGAGGGAATGACATAAATTGTGAGGGAGTGATCTAAATCCATTTATATATATACTAAACAGTAAAAAATGAAAATCTAATGCAATAAAATACACATTAAAAAAACCATAAGACTTTTAATTACCGTAAGTAAAGATAATATATTTTTATTGTTTATTATTTTACAGGGAGAAGTTAAAAATAAATAAAAAAGAAATTTTGTACTAATTCAAATAAACATTAACTCTTCTAAATGTTAATGCTTAATCTTTATTTTTTCAATTGACATAGAGTAAAAAAAAATATTATTTATTGACAGTATAACTTCTAAGTATAATTTCTTTTCTTTTTTAACCCTTTCAAGGGCGGTGGTATGTTTATGAAACCACTTAATTTTAATTCCCAAGCTCCACAAATGCACCAGACTTTTTATAAACTTTTATCTATTTAACATGTATATGAAATATAGCATTTTTCTTATTTACAAATAAATTTGTTCTTAACTTCCGGTGCCAATCATTTATTTGAACATTTTAGTAATGGAAGTGCTTTGAAATTAAAATATCAAAAGAGCTATGAGATACAGTTTGGTTTATATTATTTTTTTGATAAATATAGCAATAAGGTACTTGTAGGCTAAAGTTTGAGATTTTTGAGGGAATTTTAATGGGCTGCATTTTTTTTTAATAGTCACTTTTCAGAGAATGACCCAAATATAATTTGTTTTTTATTTTTGTCCTACTCTAGAAATTCAAAACTTTCAATATAATCAGTGCAATGTCGAAAAAAGATTTAAGATACAAAATCCCCTCTACCCGAAAAGAAAATGGAAATTCATATCATTTAAAAATTATATTAAAAAAAATTATATTGCCAAATGGGCAAGTTTTTATGAAGATCACAGGATAAACACAAAAGCAACTTATCTATTAATAAAAATAAATAAATAAATATTCTATATTAATAACATGAAGAAAAAATTACTCACAGTTTCCAAACTTTTTTTGTCGTAAATATATAGCTTAACATCTAATTGTCATTTTTGTATTTTTCGTATAAGTGCATATAAATAATTTTATGAAAAACACAATTTCAAGTGCAAAATCTAGTTATAGCTTTTTACTTTTTACCATTTAAATTTCAAATTATTTTTTTTTTACTAAAAATGATCAAAGAATCAACATTAGAGTTGATTTCAAATCATATATATATATATATATAAATTTTTAATAGCAGTATTACAATTACGCATAGATTAACATCACATGAGTCTTACGTTAACGCCATACATTTTCATGTAACGTCAGTCCGCCTAAATGTGATAATCCCTAAATGCGACAATGTTCGTTTACATAAAATCTTAATGCAAGAATCGTAAATAAATGCTATATAATGAAGCATACGAACTTCATAAACAACACCCGAAACATTTTTTTTAATGTAATTTTTTTTTTTTTTTTTTTTTTTTAAGAAATTTCCAATCAAATACACATCGTTCGTTTTACATCGCCCCCATGTTTCATAAATGCGACAAAAATTCCCGAAAGTGGCTCACGGTTTTTATTTTTTTAAATTTGAAGATCAAATAACCATATAAACGTAAAGAGCTACGTTGTCTGTTCCAGTTACCAGACCAGTTAAACTAAAGAAAAAAAGACCAGTTTCCGGTTTAGAATTTGAAGTTGACTACGCATTTAGGAATGCTTCTTTTCAGCCTGTGCCTAATAGCGACATACATATTGTTGTAAATGCGGTGAAACATTTAGAAGATTGACGTAGAAGTTTGTATGGGATTTTGTATATATTGTGTTAAAATGATATTTAAATCAAGTTTTGTGTTTAATTAAGCTGTGTTGAGCCAGTATAATCCTCCATTGATGTTTTTCTTTAACCAGCCTTAAACGGCTGGTTTGTGTGTTCAAGACGATCAAAAAAGGAAAATACGCTTCTTTAAAATTTTTAATAAAAAAAAGGTGTAAGAAACGCATTGTCTATTCCAGTAACATAATATGGACATATGATTAAGGAATTTGCAATAATTTTACATAATGAAAATTCTGGAAAATCTTGTGTAGATTGAAAACAATTTATGTTTATTTTAATGCGGTTAAGAAAGTTAGTTTTACCAATGTTATACCATTCGGTAGCTTAAATGCTGTCTCCGATTAAAACTTGTTGCAACTGAGTTATTCCCTTGTTTAAGAGTCATAATTTTTGTTAGGACTTTTATAAAATCTGATATTTTAATTCTGATTTTACCTTTTATTCGTTATAATCGACATTTTCTACTTTTAAATTAGTAATAGATAAAAAATAAATAAAACCATATTTATCTAAATGAATATTTGTTTTCATATACGTATTTTTAAGTACAGAAAATGTTTTTTTTTTTTTTTTTTGAGAAAGTGCAGGAAAAAGGAAGAGGGGACCGGGGGGGGGGGGTGCAACAGAATATCAGGCACAGAGCTTCTCTTTGGCTTAATCAGAATTATAAGAAATATTCTACGATTTTATCTATTTCTCAGGCTGATATATTTATCATGTGACATTTTATAATAAAGTTATACGCAATAAATAGTCTAGTTAACAATATTATAAATATCTTTTAAATACTTTTTTAACCTTTAACTGATGTCACAGAGATTGTCTCATAACAAGTGTGAACCGGTCTGTGAGACTGCTACATCGAAAGATGAATAAAAGGCTCGATTAACTCATAGGATGGTGTTTTTGTGCTAAACTTTTTGCATATGACTGTTATAATTAAAATTCACCTATTCAAAAGTCTCTGGTGATAGTACTAAAGTTTCAAATGGAACAAAATTTCGGTAGTGTTTGTAGTTAAACAGAAAATTGCAAGTTAAACTAAAAAATTGAAAAAAGCCGCGGTCTGAGAGACCGGTAACATCAGTTAAAGGTTAACTCTTAAGCTCCACACTGTGAATTCGCACCGAACGAAATGTCGGCGTCTTTAACTAATGCGCATTTTTCATTCACAGAGTAAGAATTTTGATAAAATCAAATATTTTATTTGAATTCCTTATTAAATTTCGTATATGGATCATGTAGTTATACTTCATTATCACTAGACTGTCAGCAACATTATGCGTAGTTGAAGTTAAGGAAACCCAAATCGCACTGGTGTATATAAATTATGGGTTAATATTGACCCGAATTTCGCGAATTTTAAACGATGTTTTCTACGACAATCATTTAATTGTAGTTATGGCCATAGCTCTTTGGCAAAGAGGGATGAGAGCTTTTTATATTAGCAACGCATTTATTTATTTGAGGGTTATTTATTTTAGGTGTACAGTGTAAAATTGACACACAGCACGGTGCTGCGCCATTATAAATATTTCATGAATAATATTGAATAGTTTAATTTTAAAAGTCCTGTACTTAAATTTTAGTACAAAAACAGTACCCGGTGAGTTAATAGAGACTTTCATTCATCTTTTAATCAAGCGATCTCGGGGACCACTCACACTAGTTATGCAACAATTTTTGCCACAGAAGTTAAGGGTTAATTAAATCAAAAAATAATTACAGTTAACCCTTAACTGCTGTTAGAGCTGCTTTTTTAAAATTTTCACAGTTTAACTTTTAATTTCCAGTTTAATTATCGATAAAGCGAAATTTTGCTTCATTTGGAGCCTAGTACTATTGTTTGAAATGTTTGAAAAATCGAAATTTTATTAGAAATAGTACTGTACAAACAGTTTAGTGTAAAAACAGTATTTTATGAGTTAATCGCGCATTTTATTCATCATACAATTGAATAGTTTCGCAGACCGCTCACCTTTGTAATGTAGCAATTTTCTGTCACAGCAATTAATCATTAAATGAACTTTTTCAGATGAATTGTCATATATTAATGCATTATCACATTTAGGACTATGACCGTCGCATTTCGGTTTTAGCTGCCATAAATGCGACAAAAATGACCTAAATGGGACAAGCCTATATTGTGATTTTATACTACAGATAATTATTAAATTTCTACAAAATAAGTTAGTTTATAACTAAAGGTACAGTATTCAGTAATTTGTTGCTTAATAAAATATACATTTATATAACAAAATCCCGAATATACCCTAAATGCGACAAAACTACGGGGAATCATGTCTCATTTAGGCAGACTGACCTTACTTTATTTATATTATTACTTTCTTCTATCCTCAATAGAAGAAAGTATTGTAATCGAAATTTTTTTTACTTCCGGTTTTCGACGGATTTACACGTTTTAGGGGTCAGAGATCCCCAAAAACATGTTTATAGGAAATGTCTGTCTGTCCGTGTGTCCGTCTGTCTGTCGCCATTGTACCATCAAAAAGTGTATGAAGTTATGCATAGAATTGAACCAAATTTTTATTTTAAGTTTTTGGCTATAGCAAGCAGATCCTCCCTGAATTCGAAAAAAATTCGCCGGTAGGGGCGCTGTAATAGTAATTTTTGTGCGATTTTGAATATTGGACCATCCAAAAGTGTATGAAGTTATGCATAGAATTAATCGAATTTTTATTTTAAGCTTTTGGCTATGGCAAGCAGGTCCTCCCAGAATTTGGAAAAAAATCGCCGGTAGGGGGCGCTGTAATAGCGATTTTTGTGCGATTTTGAATATTGTACCATCCAAAAGTGTGTTAAGTTATGCATAGAATTGAACCAAATTTTTATTTTACGTTTTTGGCTAAGGCAAGCAGATCCTCCCCGAATCTGGAAAAAAATTACCGGTAGGGGGCGCTTTAACAGCGATTTTGAATATTGTACCACCCAAAGGTGCATGAAGTTATGCATAGAATTGATCCAAATTTTTATTTTAAGTTTTTGGCTATGGCAAACAGGTCCTCCCAGAATTTGGAAAAAATTCGCCAGAAGGGAGCGCTGTAACAGCTATTTTTGTGCGATTTTGAATATTGGACCATCCAAAAGTGTATGAAGTTATGCATAGAATTAATCGAATTTTTATTTTAAGCTTTTGGCTATGGCAAGCAGGTCCTCCCAGAATTTGGAAAAAAATCGCCGGTAGGGGGCGCTGTAATAGCGATTTTTGTGCGATTTTGAATATTGTACCATCCAAAAGTGTGTTAAGTTATGCATAGAATTGAACCAAATTTTTATTTTACGTTTTTGGCTATGGCAAGCAGATCCTCCCCGAATCTGGAAAAAAATTACCGGTAGGGGGCGCTTTAACAGCGATTTTGAATATTGTACCATCCAAAAGTGTATTAAGTTATGCATAGAATTGAACCAAATTTTTATTTTAATGGCAAGCAGGTCCTCCGTGAATTTGGAAAAAAAATCACCGGTAGGGGGCGTTGTAATAGCGATTTTTGTGCGATTTTGAATATTGTACCATCCAAAAGTGTATGAAGTTATGCATAGAATTGATCCAAATTTTTATTTTAAGTTTTTGGCTATGGCAAGCATGTCCTCCCAGAATTTGGAAAATATTCGCCGGTAGGGAGCGCTGTAATAGCGATTTTTGTGCGATTTTGAATATTGTACCATCCAAAAGTGTATGAAATTATACATAGAATTGAGCCAAATATTTTATGTTTGTTTTTGGTCATGGCATGAAGGTCCTCCCTGAATTTGGAAAAATTCCGCCGGAATGGGGCGCTATAATTGCGATGTCTGTACCATTTTCATTATTGTACCATCGAAAATTGTATGAAGATATGCATAGAATTGAACCAAATTTTTTGTGTACGTTTCTGGCTATGGCAAACAAGTCTTCCCTGAATTTGAAAAATCTGCCGGAAAGCGGGCGTTGTAATAGCGATGTTTGTGCCATTTTCTTTATTGTACCATCGAAAAGTGTATAAAATTATGCACACAGTTGAACCAAATTTCTTCGTGCATGTTTTTGGCTTTGGCCAACAGGTCCTCCTTGAATTTGGAAATATTGCGCGGTAAAGGGTTTCTGTGATAGCGATTTTTGTATGCCTTTCTTGATTTTTCGTAGTTCTGTTGTCCTTTGGCGGCGCATGCAGAGGCGGAAACTCGCTTTTTGCTATGCCGGCTATTCGCAAACATTTGATAACAACAAAATGAGCATAAACTATTATTTTAAACAAATATCATGATATTGATTATCTCGTTTTTAGTCCGTTTAATTGACTGAAGCAGAAATTTAAGATGAAAATAAAGTTGGGATAGTATTGAACTAATAATATTGAAGTATTAACATGTGTAACTAGTTATTGAAATATTATGTATAAGATAGAAGAAAGTTTTGGGATTGGAACATCCAACTAGTTTTTATTCTGCGGTTTGGGATAGGAAGAAATAGCTGATTAAAACTTAACGAATATACGTTTACATCATGAGAACACAAAGAAAGAAAGCATCAGAAGATTTTTTTTTTTTTTTTTTTTTTTTTTTTTTTTTTTGCTTGCGGTCGGCTAACGGCATATAAGAATTACCAAAACAAGAGAATGAGTTAAACTTAAAATGCCTTACTTTTTGAGATATTATTACTTTAAATTTGTGAAAAACGATGAGAATTTAGAATATATAATTTGTAATACAAGACAATGTCATAAGTCTAAGAATATATACTTTTAGAATTGGTTTAAAAAAAAATAGATTCAAAATTAATTACATTTCGTGGAAGATTTTGTTTAGTGCAGCGTTCGTAAGCATCAAAGGATTCAGAGGATTTTAGATCTTTTAGTATCAGATATTTCATAAAGTACTAGTCGCTATAACTGAAGATAGAATTTATTTTCACTAAATAAGACAAATATTGCTTTACAGAAATTCTGGCAAAAGGTGCTTGGATGTCCTTGAAGCGATAGTTCCTGTAGTGATATAAAAAATATCATAAAATAAACTAGTTTTAGCAGGGCTGCCACTGGCGACTATTTTTCTATTCTATTTGCACTAGGGATGGGCATTATTTACCGTATTAGGATAAAAACCCCTGTTACTATGCTGGAACCTAATACTGAATTAATATGTTACCGAAAAGTCCCTGTTAATTAAATAACATATGGTTTTAAATGGCAGCGTCATCATTCATTTTATTAATCAAGAATTCAATTTCGTGCCTCTAAAATAGAACAATATTGACTAAAAACGTCCTCCATCGTTTCTTTTCAGACGTACGCCCCTAGTTTGGCCCATCTTCACCCTCTAGTTAAGGGAACTCTGTTAGGTGTGCGGTGTAAAAAATTTATATTGCATTTCGTCAATCCCTAATGCATGAATAGTAATGCCTTGCAGCACTAATTAAATGATTTTTGGCTTGGTGCTTGGTGATGGGTCATCAGCATCAACATCACATACTTTCACCGATTCTGATGGCACAAAATAGATCATAAACGAAACACTGGCACAAATAGTAAATCAGGAAAACCTCTGAAAACTTCTAAGAAAAAAGCTCATGGCTGACATGTTTTGTACTCATGAATCGTATATATTGCCTTCATTTAGCATTTCCATAGCAATAAGTCAAGTTCGACTTATAAAGCCCAGCAAAGTTTTGTCTAATTTTTGATCTGAGTAATTTTTTTCAAATAAAAATATATTTTCGTGTTTTTTTTTTTTTTTTTTTTTTTGGCTTGCTTCTAATTTTGAACGAGTGATTTTTGTTGAATTTTGCAGTATATTTCATTTATGTTATGTAAAGGAAAAAAGCATTGATCCCCCTCCCCTTAAAATAATGCAGCGAATCACGAGTTCAGGCTCATTAAATTTATAAAAAGTACCATTTTGCAACATTTAAGTAAAATACATTTATTCATAATTTTATTTATTTTTTAATTTTAATTCTCGATTTTGAATAGAAAATCTATTTCCAAAAATAAGAAAACATTGTTTTGCTGCATTCAAATAAAATCCATGAATTTATAATTTTTTTATTTCATTAGTACATTTAAACCGGGTACATTAAACCTTCAATTGATTTCAACTGAAAGCAGGTGCAACAGTTGAAACAAACCGCAGATAATTCCTTAATTCATTCTGAATTACGCCATCAGGAAATCTAGTTCTTAGCATATAAAATGTTCTTTTATTACTTAATAAGCTACTGAATAAACAGAGATAAGAAACATCTTGCAATAATTTATCTGTTAAAATTTTCTGCGGTCAATATAACATTTGCTTTTTTTTAAACATTTGTTAGGAAAGTGTTTTAAATTTAAAAGATACGCTAAATGATAAATTTGTCTTAATGATTACATTTGATTAAATGTGTTCATTTACTTATGCGGTTTATTTGAACACTTAAAAGAGTTTTTACTACGTACTCATAGAAGTTTTTTAGGGGGTGGGGTGGGGGCGAGGAGGATTCTCGCACTATAAATCTTGTTATTTGGCTAAGTTTTTTTTTTTTTTTTTTGTCATTGTTTTAATTTGCTGAAAAAAAGAAAGGAAATAGCCTTCTATAATTTGTGAGAAAACTTAATTTTAGTATAGTTGTAATTAATTTGGAAAAACATATTTGTACGTACGAAATTTGTTTGGATGAATTGCATTTGATTAAAAGTATATAAATAAAATTGTTGTGTTCTTGTGAAATTAGCTTTAAATATGCGTTGATAGATAAGGCTGTTGGCTGCTATGAAATGAAAGATCAAATTTCTCTTTTTTAATACTTTCCAACGTAGTTGAAAAGTGTTTATGATTTCAGTTTGTCTGTCCATCTGTCTGTCTTTGCTTTAACTCGCGTAAATGTAGTCCGATTGCCATGAAATGGGTATATCTTATTTGGGTTTAGTATGGCATGTTCGATATTGTAAAGGAAGTGCGTATAGCATTTTTGGTTCGTTTACAGGGCCACTCAAAAGAATTCCGTTACATAACGGTCTATGGGGAAAAATCGCTTGCTGTGTATTTAAATGATATTACAGTATTTAAAACATATTGAAATTTACATAAATCACTGAGGTGTACTACAATGTTCTTGCTATAGAATAGGTATAGTGCATACATGTAGGTATGCATAGAACTTATCGTTTATTTACAGGAACACACAAAAGTATTTGGATATAGAAGAAAATGAGCAATAATTGAACTATTGAAGTTACGAACAATAACTGCTGGAAGATCGTTTTCAACTGTGGTATGCATTTTCAAATTTAACTATTTTTTAAATATTACTTGATGTGTATAAATTCTAGATCATATACAAGGTCGAACAACAGTTTTCAACAACATTCGTTTATTGGCTGAAATTGCTGAGCGGAAATTTTAAAATATATTATACGGTTAACTGAACTCCCTTTTTGCATACTATATATTATGCATACCTATCTGTAGATCATATACAGGCCTGCAAAAAAAATCGTATATTTTAACGACTCTTCATGGTAATGTGCGAAATCGTGTTTTCAAATGCATTATGCGATTTCCAAATTGTTCATTAAGACGTCACCTTCCACCTTTGTAAATTGTGATGTTTTGTTATGGTATTCTGAATGTGTTGGGAAGAGATTTATTTCATAATCTATGCTACATTCATGTTTTTATTATTATTATTATTTGGATGGGGGTCAGAAATCGTGTTATTAAAACTGTGTAAATTATTATACAGAGTGTCTCTTATCGTTTACCAGTAACTAATTTCTAAACCGTTAGATTTAGAGGTATAGTTCCAATTGCAAAAATGTTTCACATTTTGTTCTGCTTCACATAAAAATCGATTTACATTACAATAATTACTTTTTAAATAGGTAAGAAATTACAAATTTTATACAATGCCTGGATCCTATAAGTTTTATTTAGAAAAAGTTTCTCCATGTTCTAAAAAGTAAAACAGAAAAAAGTTATTCTTTTATGGTCAAAACTTACTGAGTTATGATACTTAGAATTTTTTGGAAATTTTTAATGTTTTAATCACCATAAATGGAAAATCACGTTTTTAGTGTCGGAAAACGCTAAAAATGCATGAAATTCAAAGTATCATAACTAGGTAAGTTTTTGTCTTGCAAAAATTAAGTTTTTAATCACAAACTAATTTTGATTCATCTCAATAGAAAACAGCATTTATAATTATGTCAAAAAACTATTCCAAACATTTTGTTTAAAAGGCCTTCTATTTAAAATATCCGTTGACCATTAGTTATATGTTAAAAAAATAACAGGTTGTTGGAACCTGTTACTCGTACAAGAGTGGAACGATGTAACCTGTTAACCAAAAGTAACTATATTTCCCATCTCTAATTTGCACCAATATTTTTAAAAAGTAAATTTTGTGTTATATTTCTTCTTCAAATGTTGTCAAACAGTATATGAAAGATTTTAGTTTTCAGAAAGTGGTGCGAGATGGAATTAAAAAATAGTTGCCTGTGACCGACCTGTTTTAATACTATAAAGAAAATTTTGACGCTTACTTCAATCACTGTTGCAAGAGTTTGAAAAATTCATCGATTTGAAATTTTAAAAACTATCACAGTGAGGGAGAAAATATTGCATCATTTTAGAAGGAAATCCCTTAATATATCTGGCTAGTCATATTTAAAGAATGAAATGTTTCATCCTCAAAACATAACCCGCCAAACAAAAGGTTTTTTTCAGCTTTGACAAGAGGAAGACGAATAACACAATAATATCCATAAATAAATTAATACAAATTAACACTAAGTCCGTTGCACACATTTTGTAGTGCTCCCGGATGGTAATCTTCAAGTGTTGTCTACTCCTGTGTCTATCCCGCCTATATATCGAACACAGCTTATAAGAGACATTTGGTGCCAAGCACACAAATCAGATATATGTATTCAAAAAATAAATAAACTAAGTGAATACGATTTAAAATCACAGAACTTCACATTTCGCAAAAAACGAATTAAAATATACGCGTACATAAAAACAAACTTTCAGTTTGAATTGCAAAGTATACCAAGTTCGAATGAAAGATATCTAAAACGCATGCGTAACTGAGAGTGCCCCCTGGTGGTTATTACGTAGGAAGAACGAAATAAAGAAAACGTCTTAAATTAAGACATGTTTTAAGCAACTAGGTTTCTTAAAATAAGACGTTTGCATATATTTTAGACACTATTCTCGGTTCATTTACACCATCATCATAATAACACACTTATATGTCTTTAATTAAGACATCTATGATGTCTTAATTTTTAGATTAAAACACTTAAGTGTCTGAAATTCTTTTTCAATCACATATGAGTCTAAATTTAAGACACCTCTCTTTGCAGTGCGGTGTGTAATGGCTAATTTTTAAACTATCAATCATAGACATATAGTTCCAATTACAAAAAATATTTTAAACGAGGTAAAAAATTATTTTTAATGTCGTTTTGATCAACAAAATCATTTCATAAAAAGTTACGAAATTAAAATTTTTATACAGACCAATGGTCGTATGTGATATGTAGTAAAAAGATCTTTGAGTGCCTTATATTTGCACACATTACTGACTCATCATTGTTGTTTGCAGTGTTGGACCCACACGATTCCTTTTGTAATTATATTTATAATCACTATTAAAGTAATCGTGATTTCAAGTATACTCACAATTATTTTCAATCTAGATAACTTCATTATACATGTTTATTTCTCAACGTAGTCACCTTGCAACTCGATAGATTTAGACCAACGACTTTCCAATCTTTAATACCTTCAGTACAATAAGCTTTATCTCACTCTACAAAATAAGCGATGGTCTCAGCATTAACCTTATCATTTAATGTTAATTTTCTTCCACCGAGCCATTTCTTAAGGTTTGGGATGAGGATATAAATTGCTGGTAGCGAAATCCATAAAATACGGTACTTGTGGAAGGACTTCAAAGCGTAGGTCATGAAGTTTCACAGCAATAACTAGAGACGTGTGTGCAGTCGCATTGTCGTGGTGAAATACCATTTTTATTTTTGCCCGAATGTGGACATTAATATGAATAGTACTTATCAATTAGAACAATAGCGAAGCGTAATACTGTCCGGTGATGACCTTGCTCTTTTCCAGGTGGTCTATGCGCCGCACACCATGTGAATGCCAGAAAACCGTAGCCATGACTTTTCCAGCAGATCGATCGAAACCTCGCTTTCTTCGGCGCACTTTTACCTGCTCCTACGTAGTGTTTAGATTGCTACTTCATCTCTGTTGTGTAATAAAGAATACATCGGTCATCTACGAGTACTATTACGAAACGTTGAAGAATGTCAGCGGTACTGCGTTTAAAGAACATCAAACACTCTTGAGAAATGTTCATTCTTTGTCATTTTCGGTCAACATTCAACAAACTCGCCACCTATCGAGCGGAAAGCTTTTTCTTAAAAAAAAAATCATCGTGCAAAATGTACTGGACACGGTCTATCCAGATGTTTGTAATGCCAGCAAGTTCACATATTTTCAATCGGCGTTCATTCAATACAGCATTGCGAATTGTTTAGGTAATTTCGTTGGTCAGGGCGGTTTTTAGGCGCCCTGAGCATTGATCATCTTGAATGGATGTCTGCTCTCGTTTAAATTCGACAACTCTTTTTTTTTTTTTTTTTTTTTTTTTTTGTAGAGTACCAGGGAAAATAATCCTTTAAATTAAAAATATATTTTAACTATAATTTCCGAAACGCCAAGATCACATTGAGATTAAATAAACATTTAAATAAACAAAAAGAAAAATTATGATTTATCTTATTAAAAAGTTGCTAAAAACACATAAAATATGTTTTTAAAATTTAAAGACCGTTGACGATATTAAAAAAGTCGACACCCAAACGTTTTCGACCGATTGAATCAGTCATTATCAGGGGAAAAACCCTAACGAACCTGACACTGTAAGGTTTTTTTTTCTCCTGATGATGACTGAATAAGTCGAAAGCGCTTGGTTGTCAACTTTTTAACATGTTCGACGGTTTTTATGTATTTTAAAAACCTATATTATGCATTTTTAGCAGCTTTTTATTAACATAAATCATAATTTTGATTTTTATATATTTAAATGTTTATATAAATCTTTAAAGTGGAATGTAACTCTTTTTGTATGTCCGTGGAGGTTAATATTTTATAACTAAGTATTTGTATGTAGACCGAACTTAAATTTTATCCGTTTTTAGAAACTGTCAAAACTTGTTTACTTTAATTTTTCGCCAAGTAATAACCAATAAAGCCACGGGTCTGAAATTTGGTAACATGCCATCTAAAGGATCATGCTTTACAAACATGATTGTAATTTGGTCACACTTGCTCTCTGTGTCAAGTCGAAAACGTATCGAACTTCCGAGTATATCCATTGATATATGAGGAGTTCAGTGAGAAAGTGGATCAAGTCCACAAAACATTATCCGGAGATAATTTGATGTAAAATTAATGAGCTCCTACGTATTTCAATTTAGAATTTTATGAGATTAGATCTATTTGTAGCTTAAGGCGACTAGGTATCCTTTGAAAAACTTTGAAGATTTTTTTTTAAACTGATGTACATTTACTTATTATATACATGTATTATTATAGGTAATACTTAGAAAAACTGGTTTTGTCAAGAAAAAAATATATTGTTGTGGATAAAAATTGAGATTTTTTTATTTTAAAAAGCTCAAAGATTACTGTTTTTTGATACATTACTGTATTTAAAACACTTCAAATTAATACTTTTTTTTGTATTCTCAATATAGTGCTTAATAAAATTAGAGACCGATTTTTCAATTAATAAATTAGTTCATGAAAAAAAAAATATATATATATATACAAAAATAGGCAAAAAAGCAGCAAAAAACGTGTTTTCTTCAATGTTCGATTTTTATTTATGTAAAATCTATTCCTAATTTTGTTAAGTACGCTGTATTTAGAATATAAAACAATAAGGGAGTGATTTGATGTGTTTTAAATACAGTGAGGTATTTAAAATACAGCACAATTTAAAGAGATTTAAAATTTTCAAAAATTTAAATTCTCATTTTTTACCCACAAAATGAGTTTTTATTGTTAAAATCAGTTTTTCTAAGTATTACCTATAATAATATTTACCCTATTTTATAAAATCCTAATGAAACGAATTTATAAAACGACTGATTAAACGACAGATTAAGTTTCAAGGCTATTTCTCCTAAAATCTGAAAGTTTTGGCGGGGAATTTACACCAATTATCCGTATTGATTCACAGATGTCAAGACTGGTAATATAATTTTAAAATTTGAATTCTTTTTCGAAATATTATTTTTTTCTAATTTTAATTGGATTTCTGTAGTGTTTTCTGTAGTTCAAAATTACTTTTTTTTTTTTTTAAGGATGAACAGGAAAAAACTATATGGATATTAGATTTCTTCTTTTTCGGCAGTTTCAAATTGATAATTAAAATAAGACCTTTTATTTCAATTGATAGAGAAACAATATTGAGATTAAATTATATTTTTCAGGAAAATTAAAAATTAATACTTTTTCACATTTTGATCATCCGGAATAAATTTATTTTAGAAAATAAAAATCGTCTGTCAATTTCAAATTCCATAGACGGAAAAAAGGTTTTCATTTCAAATTTAAAGAGAAAATGACATCAATAATTAAAAAAAAAAAGAAAATTTTAAAATAAGAATTAAATTACCCCATGTTAAAAGCAGAAAATAATTAAAGTTACGTCAAAATCTTTACACATAAATGTTAAAAAATTACGAAATCTGTAAAATATAAAAATTATCACACGCGAAACGCATTTAAAGGAGATAATAACGTCATTTGAAAAAAGCTCAAGCGTTAAATATCGTATGATTAAAGTACCTCAAATTAAGTGCCTAAAATAATTAAATTGTTATACATGAAAAACTTTTAATAGCAAATATTAGGTCATTCTTAAACAGCTCAAATAATATTTTCAAATGCTTTTAAGTTAAATAATATATGTACCCGTGGATCTTAAAACAGAAAAAAAAAATTCAAACAAATAAATTATTACATGAGACATGCATTTAATAGGAAAAATTACGTTTTATATTAAAACGATACATTTAAAAATATTTTTATTCCGGAGACTTGTAATCTAACTTCACATTGTATAATAGTAATGCGCCACGCAAATTTGTTTATTATATTACATCACTTGATGCAGCATAAATAGAGGTAAATACGTGAGCAAAATACTTTCGATTTATTTTGTACGAATTACTATTAAATAAATACATATTTGAAAATTCGGATATAATTATTAATTAGTATAAACGGTACTACTTGATTATCCCGCGGACCAATTTCGCCAAATTATATAAACTTACATAATTTAATTTTAAATAACGAAAGAAAAAATAAATTAGTAAAACATTAATAAAAATACTAATAACAAATAGAATTAGAAATCACTTGATGACCTAACAAACACGTGTATAGTGTTTAATGTCAAGTAAATGTGACATTTGTGATCATCCAATTATTGGCATTTAATCTTATAGTTTAGCGATAGACTTTTGGTCGACGCGATAATCAAGTAGTACCATACAAACGATTTAAATCGTAAAAATAGCTTGGAATTTTTCCTGATGGCGTATTAAAATAGAGAAAAGTATTCATGAATAAGATATACCTGTTCTTGAAATATCTAAAACTCGAACAAGACATAAAATAAAAGTGTAAAATTTCAAAACACAATGCTTTTCAATAAGTGAATCTGAAAGCTATTCCCAAGTTTTACAACCTCAAACCTAAAGGAAGAACATTGTCCATAGCGTCGTAAAAACTCAGAAAAAAGCGCCATTTTCACCCTAATATTTTTTTACAAGCGGACTTTCAAATGTGTAACTGATCTTATCAATCCCGAAAACAGTCGTCATTTATTACGACAGCGATGAATGAGGACATGGTAACCGAAAAATGCTCATTCAAACAGAAAAGCATGGAAACTCGATTGCAGAAGATAGCCCGCTGTTATACTGATAATGTCATGCAATCTTCCGTAACCTGGTAACATATATATTTTTTAATAGGGCACATTAGTATATTTTCAGACGATGCGAAATCTGAAAGGGGATTGGCGGGCGTAGCTCGCATAGGGCTGAGCATCTTAGTGTGTTTATAATAAGTAAATGTACGAATTGAACGAAAAAATGCCCAGGTGGGGAATCCAACCCAGATCCTTGGCTTACAAGGCCAATGCTTTTCCGTTTAAGCTAACTGGGCCGACATCCAGCCAGCATATTTCGCTCAGATAACCTTATTGGTAGTAACATCTGGTCTGTCATGTAGACAGCTCAACAGAATAAACCGCAGGTAAAGGAACTCCATATAAACGATGGATACGTAGATCAACTATTATTTAAATACAATCAAACTGATTGGTAAAGTTATCATACGAATTGAATTGAATTCGTATGTATAATATAATTCGTGTATAATAAAAAATTGTCAAATTTCCGGCGGTAATTCAACAATAAAGAAACACAATTGCTTGCCCCTTAAGGGATAATTTCGGTTAAGAGAAGAAATAGAGTTGATCGCCTTTGGCTCTGAACACTTCACATATCACCGAACGTTGACTAGAAATATCTAACTATCAAAATATCTATCAAAATATCTAACAATAATTTGCAATCTATATTTAGCTTTTCCAAAAATATATATTTTGCATCTATTATGTATCCATTTTTGCAGGCTAATGTCCACATCCCACATATCTTTAAAAAAATAATCTAAATCTCACCGTGGTTCAGTTAAAATATTCTATTTCTTTCATCGCAGAGTATCCTATATATTCCAGCATGCTTGATTCATTCAGATAACTTCATATTTCTTGATGTTATATCACTGCTATACTTTATTTCATTCAGATGTCAAGCTATAATGTTTTCCATGCTTATAAAGCATGGAATATTTCACAAAACAACAGTGAAACTTTCTGAGACGTATCACGTGAGGCTGATGAAAAAATCTACATTTTTTCGATTTTCTGCTTTCAGATCTATTTTTTTTTATCACAAATGAAATTTAAGGAAAACTTTCTATGAAAAAATATCGAGAAAATGAGTATATTATATGTATATGTATATTAATATGTATACTAGCATATTAAAATACAATGGTGGCCAAAATTGTGGACATTTTTTGAAATTTTCCTGTTTTATAATTTTGTGTGCTTGAAGAATATAATGAACTAGAAAGGTAGCCCGTCAAAAATGACGGAAAATTAGATATAAAGATATATACAACTCATGTGCAAGGATATGAGTTTTCTCGCTTGTTCCGCAGTGATAGATGAAAATAACACATTTTAAGAACGAAACACATTTATGAAAATCTGTGTACAGTAATCTGCACAGTTTGGTCCCAAGTGTTATGCAGATTTCAGGCTTTTTGCGGTCATGTCTATTCAATCTTTGTTTACATTTTTTTTAATTCATATATTGGACAATTTAGATTATTGAGCCTTAAAAATAAATAAATAACACACTTGAAGTAAGGTTAAAAACTATTAAATTATCGTATACGATTTCATGAAATGGTATTATATGGTATTATATGTGTGGGCTTCACGATCTTGGTTACGACGTTGGCGAAATTGGCTGCAGCTTGTCATAATTCTAATAGTGTGGTCCGCTATAACAAAAAAGTAACCAGTTTTTAGTAAAATTTCTGATATAAAGTAGCTTTCAAAAACTTGTGTAAAATTGCAGGCCGTTCTTGTGTTATGTCAGTCCTAGGAATAATATTTCTAACACTGAAGATTTTCCATGTATATATGGAATTTAGAAAAGCTTCTCCAAAAGAAAGGTCCTGAAATGACATTGTAATTCCTCTAACTTCAAAGTTTAATCGGGCCCTGATGTTGAGTACTGAAATCCAATAAATACGGTTATTTTGAATATTACAACAGAATTAAACAGTTAAACTTATTTAACTTAAACCCGCTGTTACTTCCCGATGTTATTTCTTAGTATTAAGAAAGAAAATTATTTAAAATTTTCAAATCATGCATTTACGATTTTTTTCCGTCTTTAATAAGTAAATAATGAAAAAATAGGCTTTTGTTCTGAGCTCATAAATATGACAATAAAATAATGTAACTAAGAGACATTGCAAAATTAAATATTTGTGATTACAAACCATAAACAAACGATACACTTTACCTACTATGACGTCATTAGAATATTGCCTATTGATTGTTGGAGAACTTACTTTGTGAATGATTACCTCAATGATTTAATATTTTTGACGTTTCACGATGAATGAATCACTTGTGTTTGTTTAGGTATATGGAATGCGATATTAAGCTGTGAAACTAACTTCAAATGAAGTTATCCAAGGATATATGTATTTTTAATCGAAATTAAAAACAATGCTTTGATCTCGAAATAAAAAGTTTTAGTCTGTATAATTTGCTATTTCTGTTAATTATTTATTTAAGTACATTTCCATTATAGCGCATTTTTAAAAAAAGCTTGGCGCGATTCGGGCATCAGATAGTGACATATGTTGCGAAAATATATAAACAGCTATGAAAACAAATCTAATGAACTTTTACCTTTGTTTATATATGCACTTGTATGCATAAAAAAGTCGTTTCTAAATATATATATATATTTTTTATATACAAATTACGGCACAGATTTCAGATATGAACCGGGATACCTAACAGGCGCCAAAATGGTGTTATTTTGCCTGCTATGGTAACCCGGCTATTGTTTTTTATTTATTAATAAATTGTTTATTTACTTTTATTTTCTGTTTTTTAATTATATAAACTGCTTTGTTCTATAGTTATTATTCAAACTTTTATTTATTTATAGTTATTTCCTTTTCAAAAGGATAGAAAATAATTGAAAAATATATAAGTAACTGGTATTCGAAAGCGAGATTTCTGCCAAATTGGCGTCATAGAAAAATCACGCAAACCCCCATGCGTATATGACATCTGTGCAAAAATTACTTCTGTTTCTTTATAAAAATGGGTAAATAGCTTTTTTTTGGTACTTTTCGGTTAGCCGGCGCCAGTGTTATACATACATATATATTTACAAACATATGTGTATATGTTCATATATTTATATATACATATATTGTATACATACACACATATATATATATGTATATTTATATGTATATACATGTATATATACATAGGCATGTATATATAACACTGGCGCCCGGCTAACCGAAAAGTACCCTTCTTTTATATTAAATTGTCGGCACAGATGTCATATACGCCCACATTGGCGCGATTTTTTTTTTTTTTTTTTTTTTTTTTTTTTTTGACGCCGATGTCATATACGCACCGGGTACTTAACTGGCGCCAAAGTGTCGCTATTTTGATTGTAATGGTAACCCGAATGTTGTTTATGCTGTTGATGTTTTCGCCAAATTGGCGTCGGAAAAAAGATCGCGCCAATATGGGACATCTGTGACATATATATGATATATATGACATCTGTGCCAAATTGTATACATATGGGAAAAATTGTTTGTGAGTATGAAGCAGTAAATAGGTTGTCAGAAAATACGTTGGCAAACTTCTTTCTCGCCAAGAAACTTTTATCCGAAGTATTGTACATAAGCAATGATTGCTATAATGCATTTTTAATTATGATATGCGCTTTTATGTTTCACTCATTTATGCATATTATACTGTGTGTATAAATGCTACAGTTCATATGCAGGGCTACACAAAAGAATTCGTAAGGGTTACTGAGTATGAGAGTAAATTGCTTAAAGATGGTTTTTAAAGGAGTTATGCATTTTTACGCTGAACTGCATTTAGTTTCCTAAGAAATGTTTGTGGAATATAGATAAAATGATATACATGGTCATGCAAAGAATTGGATACATAGTCTATGGATGATAATATCTGGAAATGTGATTTCAGTAGTTTTAAGAGTAGTTTAAATTAAATTTTAGCTAAATAGTGGCATGTAATATCGGTACTATTGGCTATGGACGGTAACTGCTGAAATCAATTTTTAAATTTTTTTATGCGTTTTCTAAAATGTTTACTTAGTTATCTTGGTAGTTCTTAGTTATCCCGTCGACCAAATTACTGTCGTCAAATTGTAAGATTAATTGCCAATAATGGTTGCCATTAATTAATTAATAAAATGCCAATAATTGCCAATAAAACCATTAATTCGACGTTTTATTTGTATTTTTATTAATGTTTTACTATTGATTTGGCGATTTATATAATTTGGCGAAATTGGTCGACGGGATATCTAAGAAGTAACGTTATCTTATTTACCTTATTTCCCTAAATAGCGAAGTTTTGTTAAAGCATTCAGGATGTGTTGGAAAGTGTTTCATATTCTATGCTTAACGCATGGTTTTTCTTTCTTCTTTAGTCTTATTTTGCGTTTATTTTATTCTTAATTATATTGCTTATACTGCTTTATAGAAACTTAGAGAAACCTTATAGAAACTTTGGCACAGTTGTCATATACGTTATCATATATTGGCGCGATTTTTTTTCGACACCAATTTGGCGAAAACATCAACAGCATAAACAACAACATCCGGATTACCATATCATGCAAAATTACAACACTTTGGCGCCAGTTAAGTACCCGTTGTGCATATGACATTGGCGTCAGAAAAAAATCGCGCCAATATGGTGCGTATATGACATCTGTGCCGAAACTTTAATATCTAATGTTTAAACTCTTCGCTTCACTCCCCTTGCATATAGTACAAACTATAACACGGATAGCGCAAAATAATAGACAGTTTGGTACTTTTCCACTGTAGGGGCTTTGGCATTTTAAAAAAAAAGCTTGGTGTAATTTGGGCATCAGAAGGTGAGATTTGGGTACTTTTCCGTTATGCGGACACCATTGTCGCCAAGCGTAATAGTTGGAGCAAAATCGTGAATTGAAGCATTTGAAAAATAAAAGAAAAACCATTGTCGATGCTAAAGTGAGCATTTAAAAAATATAACATTTGAAAATTCCAGAATTTTACGAACTATTTCATCAAATCACAAATATATACTTAAAATAAGTGAACAAATAACTGCTATAAAATAAAGCAATAAAATAAAACTCATATTAAACTGCTGGCATAAAATTACAAATATCTTTTAGCATTTTGAAATAATTGGCGCATTAGCATACATTTTGGCATGGTGTCCGTATAACGGAAAAATATCGAGATTTGTTGTCAAATCATATAAACAGCTATGAAAACAAATTTGATGAGCGTTTTTATTTCTTTTATATGTATATTATTGATGTTTTTATGTACAAATTGCATCTGTTTCTGTATAAAATTAGAGAAATGGCTTTTTTATGTTAAATAAATCGTATAAATATCGAAAAAAATGCGTGTGTACATAAAATGAAACAGTGAATAGGTTCCCGGAAAATATGTTACCAAATTTCCTTTTTCGCCAAGGCACCTATACTGGAAAAGTACCTAAAGCACATTAAAATCGCGCAGTTAGGAGTTCACACAGTACACCGTTGTCTATTGGCGGTTATTTTATTAGTAGCATCGGGAGGAAGATGTAAAGATGTACTTTAAATTCTCACTCATAGATTTCGAAAAAATATTTTAAAAGAGTGGAGTTTAAATTAAATTTCAGTGACCTCCATTATGAAAGATTAATGGTTTTAAATGGGAATTTCGCCAAATTAGCCAGCGATCGCCAAGTTGGCTAACATTTGGCGCTACTGTGGTAACCCTGCATTAATATTTTTCAACAATTACTCATTTCAATGAGGCGGTCCTACCGGAATAGTGAGGGACACACAGAGACTTGTATTTTATATAAATAGATTTCAATAAATACTAATGTTTCTATATCAAATTTAAGGAAATTGAATGTAGAAGTTAATTAAAAAAACATAATTAAAATATCTGCATTGCACAAATTGTTACTCTTACAAAATATAAGATCTATCTTAGACTTCATTATATTTTAAAGCTGCACTTACACATTCAATATTTAGCAGGATAACCCTTGCTTTTTATTACAGCTTCACATCGTCTTTTCATTGAGAGATCTGGTATTTGTAGTTCATCCTTTTCAATCACATGATGCCAAAAATCAATTATAGCTTTAATAAGTTGCATTTTATTAGATGGACGTTCTTTTTGAGGAATGAATTTCAGACGTCGTTAAAAATTTCTATAGGATTCAATCAGGGCTGTTTAGTGGCCAGGATAATAATTATATTCTTTTATTTTTAAACAATTCTTTGCATATTTTTTCCGTATGGCATGGAGCTGAATCCTGCTGAAAGATAAATGGTGCTTTATTGTGGGAGAGATTCCAGATGGTTGGCATCAATTTTGGTTCCAGGACAGTTTCGAAGTATTTTTTTGCATTTAGAATGCTATCAATCAATTGAATGCGGCTCACACAATCTGCAGACATACAGGCCCAAATCATGGCATTTGTGGGGTTCTTTGTACCTGCTTCAATGCAATCAGGATGCAGCTCTTTCCCCATTCTACGTGTCTCACATTTTCGCCCATCACTACCAAAGAGCGATATTTTACTCTCATCGCTACAGATTATTTGCTTCCACTGATTTTCTGACCACGTAATGTTTTCTTTTGCCCACTGAACTCGTTTCTTGCATTGCTCAGGATTAAAAAATGGTTTTTTCCTCGAAATTCTACCTTTCATTCCAAAACCTGCTAATCATCTCCTTATTGTTCTTGAACTAAGTGAAACACCCATCGCATTCATTTCACGACTAACAGCATCTGAGGAAATTCTTCTATCTTTGAGGCATATCCTTTTTATCTTTCCATCGTCAGAAGCACTTGTGCATTTTCTTCGACCTGATCTTGCCTTATTTATCACGGATTTAGTGAATTCATAACGTAAGCAGGAGTTTCGTACGCGAGATAAAGTGACTGATACGCCAATGTGTCTTGCAATTTCAACATAAGAGAGACCATTTTCTCTAAAAATGACAATTATGCTTATTTTTGTAGGCGTCCAATCAGTTCTTGTTGTCGATGATATTGTTTCAAATTATTTGCATTAAGAAAAAAAATAGAAAAAAAAACTTATTCTATTTAGTTACACTAGTATTCACCCTTTTACAAAATTAATTCCAGCAAAATACCGCTTTTACAAATCAAAATATTCTACCGTTTAGTTAACGACATTTGATTGGTTCTCCGAACAGTCATTGTGAATGACTTGGAAGCTTTTATTATAATACACTTCAGCATTTATGAATGATCGTGTTTGTATTTTAGACTAAATTAAGTGGGGTTTTTTTGTAATGCAGATATTTTAATTCTGTTTTTTTTATAATATTATTAAATTGTGCATTAAATTTTCTTGACTTTTATTATATAATAATTTCTTTTTAAGTGAAAATTAATGTATTCTAAAAGCACACAAAGTTATAAAACATGAAAATTACAAAAAATGTCCACAATTTTAGCAACCACTGTATATATTAACTATGTATTCAGGCCCGTACAGAGGAGAGTAGAGCGAGTAAATTTACAAGGACCCAGCTCTTCTAGGGTGCCCGGCTTCCGTATATATTAAAATAATTTAAAAAAAAAATCAAAATTCAGAATTTGCTAGAACGTCTTAATAGGCCAGACTGGAGGATCGTTCTCCTGTTATGGTACGTACGGATACCAGTTATTTTTCCAGGAAAACTACCAATACCTTTGTATTGAAAAATAAATCTAGGTTAAATGCACAAATTTTCGCCTTCTTTTAAGAAGAGATTTTTTATAAGATAATACTGGTTCCGAAAATTTTTGTGGCCTGCAAAATTCAGGCGTACGAACCATGCCGTTGTATGTTTCAAATATTTTAAGTTTCATTTAATATAAAAAATGAACTATCATCAACCGAATTTCCATAAAACGAACTTTAGATGCAGGTATACCTTGATATATATCGATGCTGATTATGTTTTGGTGCAAATGGCCCAATAGATGGCATTGCTATGCTGCATTTTCACAATTTCCACAATTTCTCTATCTCAAGAACTAATGTACGAGTTTTCATCTAACTTAGGATTCAGTTAGACGTTGACATAAGTCGTTAGTGATTGGGTTTTGGTGTTAATCGTCCAATAGGTGGTGCTTCTATACTGCATTTTGCAGGGTTTACACGATTTTAGCGATAGTCATATCTCAAGAACTAATGCACGGAATTTCATATATATTAGAATCTTCATGATGGGCATAGATTGTCATTTAATATTGGCACTATGATAGCGAATTTTGAAGTATTAACATATATATGATAGGAGATAGTTTTGGGATTGCCACATCCGACTATTTGAGATATGAGTTCAAGGGAAAGTGTAAGTTGTTTTGAAGAACTGATTTTTAATTCGAGAGAACTGTATTCTTTAAATACGTATTTACCAGAAGCTATATCTGTGAATTTAGTTTAACACCAACAGTGATGAAGTTCAATCCTGTTTTAATTGAAGATAATTTTAATCATTTATTTAGTTATTCTTATCGAGGTTTGCTCTGAATAAAAAAACAATGGAAAGCTGTTTTAAAAGTTTCTTTTAAGTAAAGAATATTTTGGTTTAAATGAAGTTTAATATGGAGCTGTCGTGATCACTAAATAATGACTTTTCACTGTCTTATGAAAACAACTCCTAATTTTTATTTCGATTATCTCCAAGGTGTATTTTTTCCCTCTGCTTCATGCAACATAAAATTGTATTAGACATGTATTAGTACACATCTACAATGACTACGAACGAAAATATGCAATTACCTATACCAAGTTACAGGCCATTCCGGAAAGTGTTTTAACGATTACAATGGGGCGCTTAGATTAAAATTATTAACATAAAGCTCAAGTAACAAAATGAATGTAATGCTTTAGGATTTGGTAAAGAACTAAAACTTTATTTCTGTTCGATATTAATGAGGCACATTTACCATAATGGCGATATAATAATACTGAGATAGTTTATGCCAAACCCGATTAAATTTAATATAAAAAAAGACATAAAATGATGAGAAAAAATTTTAAAAAGTTTCAAAGCAATTATTTTTAAAAGCAAAATCCATTTTTTAATTTGTTTTAATTCTCTTTTGTAGGTTAAAAAATATATACAAATTTAGCTTTGAGAAATTAAAACCGTTTAATATCTTACAAAGAACCAAACTGAGATTAAAAACACAAAGCTCATGTATCAGAATAAATGCAATATTCTAGGATTAGTTTACGAATCAAAACCTTATTTCACTTCGATATTCATGGGACAAATATTATCCTTAGCACAATGGCGATATAATCCTGAAACGACTTAATTTACTGATGCACTTTAATTTATGTCGAACATGAACTTAATACTGTTGTTATAAAATCTTCATTATTATTGTAATAAATTATAGACTAAACAAAGTTGTGTAATGATACTTGTTTCTAGTTTTTTTTTTTTTTTTTTTTTTTTTTTTTTTTTTAACTAATCACATGTGCCAATCCCAAAACTTTCTTCTATCTTATACATGTTGATACTCCATAATTCACTATCATGGTGCCAAACGTAAATGACAATCTATGCCGATCATGAGAATTCTAAAGATATGAAAGTAACTGCATTAGTTTTTAAGCTATGACTATCGATGAAACCGTGTAAATGTAGCAACAAAACCTGTTAGGTGATTTATATTAAAAACTTATTCAGCAACAACTTATGTATACGTCTAACTGAATCTGAAGTTTGATGATAATTCGTGCAATAGTTTTTGAGATAGATCTATTGCAGAAATCTTGAAAAATGCAGCTTAACAGCGCCGCATGTCACGCAATTAACAACAAAACATAATGAGCACCAATATTTAATTAGGTTTATCTGAATCTGAAATTTGATAAAAAATCATGCATTAGTTCTTGAGATAGAGCTATTGCAGAAATCGTGAAGAATGCAACATAGCAGCGCCACCTGTTGGGCGATTCACACCAAAACGTAGTCAGCACCAACTCACATCAAGGACTAACTGAATATGAAGATTTATGAAAATCTACGCGTTAGTTCTTGAGATAGAGCCATTGCGAAATCGTGAAAAATGCTGTATAGCAGTGCTACTTCTTGGGCGATTTTCACCAAAACGTAATAAAAAGCAACTCATTCCAAGGACTAGCTGAATCTGAAGTTTCATAAAAATCCGTGCATTAGTTATTGAGATCGAGCCATTGCAGCAAGCGTGAAAATGCAGCATAGCAACGCACCTGTTGAGCGATTTGCACCAAAAACCAATCAGTACCAACTAATATTAGGGAATAATTTAATATAATTTTTTATTAATTTTCGTGCGTTAGTTTTTGAGATAGAGCGCCCACAAAATATGTGTCACACACAGATAGACAGACAGAGTCACAGATTCATGGACAGTCATTTTGTAAAAATATGTTACTATGGTTCTCTGACCCCTAAAACGTGTAAATCCGTCGAAAACTGGAAGTCAAAAATTATCACGAATCCGATACCTTCAACTTGTAAAGATGTAAGAAAGTAAAAAAATGAAAAATGAATTAGGAATTGCTATATATTATTTCATATTAATTTTATATATAATTTTTAGTAAATGTTTGGATTATATAATAATTTCAAAATATTGTTTTTTACAACAGGTTATTTCACCAGAAAGTTTTGGTTCGTCCACATTCTAAAATTTGTAGAAAAATGTCTTCGTGTACAAAAAAAGACATTCTTAATCGTGGTTATTTAACCTAAGAAGAAAGGTCTTCTGTAAAAAGAGCAGAAACGAATATATTTTCTAGATTTAAAGAATCTTTTATAAAATCAAAGTTTCTTTTACTGCCACGGATAATTGGAAACGTATCCGAGTAGTATTAATCAGTTGCTTGTGAACCCAGAATATTGGCTTTTCGAATGCTATATATTTTCAAATAAATATTTTCATGTTCAACAAACCCGTTTAACAGATTCTAATTTAACAGTATTAAAATTAATTATTAATTTGGTACTCGTTCATTTACAAATTCAATTACGCAACTGAAAATGTTTCACTAAGAATACGTAGCATCCAAAAAACCAATACTCTACTTTGAAGAAACTGATTAATCCAATATATAAAAATGGAAATATTTCAGTGTCTATAATTCTAAACAATTCCACAGTTTGGAAGCCAGAATTGCAAAATGTAACGCAGATGTTACGCAAAACTCTGATTCGAAATAACATAGATTTAATTTTTAATGAATAAAAAAACACAAATTTAACACCAATTTCCTATGAAATTTAAACATTTTTCGTTATAGAAGTTGCCAACAATTAAAAATCCATAATAAAATTCTTACCACAGCGATTACTTTTCTATTGCCAGATTTCCACGTGAAAAATGAAAATTAAATATACAGTTTGACAAATTAAAAAAAAAGTGAATATTATATCATATTGAAAATATAATGGACGTCAGAAGATGAATATATAATGTCATATGAGTTTGAAAAACGAGTTAAAGATGATAAAAAACAGACTATGGAAATATTGGCATACTTTAACATTTTGAGGTTCTCTGAATTTGTTTTTGCCATTTTAAATTTATTCCATTTATATACGTGTTTGTATGCGTGTATATTAGAATTACCACAATGGTTTTTGATCCTTAGAGCGCATTTTTAGTGAAGAACTGAAATCAAGACTTCAGATTTTCTAAAAATAATATTCATATTTATTTTTGTACAACTTGCCAGTTTTCTTTAATCATGAAAAAAGTCCTAATGCACGGAATTTCATATCTTTAGAATCTTCATGATGGGCATAGATTGTCATTTAATATTGGCACTATGATAGCGAATTTTGGAGTATTAACATATATATGATAGGAGACAGTTTTGGGATTGCCACACCCGACTATCTGAGATATGAGTTCAAGGGAAAGTTTAAGTTGTTTTGAAGAACTGATTTTTAATTCGAGAGAACTGTTTTCCTTAAACTCGTATTTACCAGAAGCTATATCTGTGAATTTAGTTTAACACCAACAGTGATGAAGTTCAATCCTGTTTTAAATGAAGATAATTTTAATCATTTATTTAGTTATTCTTATCGGGGTTTGCTCTGAATAAAAAAACAATGGAAAGCTGTTTTAAAAGTTTCTTTTAAGTAAAGAATATTTTGGTTTAAATGAAGTTTAATATGGAGCTGTCGTGATCACTAAATAATGACTTTTCACTGTATTATGAAAACAACTCCTAATTTTTATTTCGATTATCTTCCAAGGTGTATTTTTCCCTCTGCTTCATGCAACATAAAATTGTATTAGACATGTATTTGTACACATCTACAATGACTACGAACGAAAATGTGCAATTACGTATACCAAGTTACAGGCCATTCCGGAAAGTGTTTTAACGATTACAATGGGGAATTTAGATTAAAATTATTAACATAAAGATCAAGTATCAAAATGAATGTAATGGTTTAGGATTTGGTAAAGAACTAAAACTTTATTTCTATTCGATATTAATGAGGCACATTTACCATAATGGCGATGTAATAGTATTGAGATAGTTTATGCCTAACCTGATTAAATTTAATATAAAAAAAGACATGATGAGAAAAAAATTTAAAAAGTTTCAAAGCAATTATTTTTAAAAGCAAAACCCATTTTTTAATTTGTTTTAATTCTCTTTTGTAGGTTAAAAAAGATATACAAATTTAGCTTTGAGAAATTAAAACCGTTTAATATCTTACAAAGAACCAAACTGAGATTAAAAACACAAAGCTCGTGTATCAGAATAAATGCAATATTCTAGGATTAGTTTACGAACCAAAAATAACAGAAAACTACAAAATACTCGGAAACAACTTTTCAAGAAAAGGTTTTAGTGTCGGTGTCAATCCAGATCACACATTATATTTACTAAGTAAGTAGGTAATTTGTCGTCAGGATTAAATAATAAAATAGTGTAATTAAATTTAAGAAATCAAAAAACCCGACTGCGTAAAAAGCGAACTGATTAATTATTTCTCATTAATGTGAAACTGTTTTTATATTACTTACCTATTTTTTTTTTATTTACTTGTATTGATGACTTTTAAGTTGCGTTTAATTGTTAGTTCCTATCTATAAACACTGTTTTGATGAGACCTATTGATATCTATGAAGATTAGAGTTGCAGTAAAGCTAGATATCCTATCTACAGATCTTCCAGGTTGTGTAATATTTAAACGAAGCTTCTGACTGTAAAACAGTCAATGAAACATCGTCTTCATTTTGAAAGACATATCCAATGATGTGCCACTCAATAGGGTGCGTACATTTTTTTGTCTATGCCGTCATTTTGTGTTTTAAGGCCGCCATTTTGAATTAATAAAAACAAAGCCTAGCCTATAACAATTGGACGGTTGAGACGAATCGATCAAGACCTCATTCATTAAAATCCATACAGCTGATGTGATGTTTCGAGGGTATAAAGAAATCCACATACCCAGATACGCGTGAAACACATAACCCTTCTTGGCAGTCGGGTAAAAAAAAAGAGTGAAAATTACGTATATTAACATGTAACCGTTGATTTTCCAAAACAAATATTCTTAAAATTCCTGGGAACGCAGTGTACTTTAGACTAGTACATCCTAAATTTACTCGAAAATATTTCCGAAAATCAGAGACAGAAAAAGAACTTTGTTTTTACAAATAATTATTTAAATCTCGAAAATATATTTCTTTAGTTTCTAATGATAAATAACGCTTTTCAGAATCATTGATAACCCGTAAGAAGATCTTGTATATTTTCGTTCGTGGTTATATTATATTTTCATAGATTGAGAAACATTTGGATTATATAAATTTTTTTCAGTGTACTAGAAATTGCTACAATAATATAGTTGTAATTACACAAATTACTAGAAATTTTTATTACTGCCATTTTATCGGGTGGCCTAAAATGGACTGACTGATTTTAAAATTCAATTACGTACAAACGGTGGCAGCTCTTAAAAAAATTCTTGCAGGGGTCTAAAATATGATGCCTTGAGTTTATTTTACTGTAATTCATGCTTTTAGTTCCATTACCAGAGACAGATGGTGAGGTGAGCAGTAAACGTCCAATCAAGGCAAAAGCAGAATTCAATCATCCATGGTGCCAACGAAGGAGGTAAAACTTAAGGAGTGGGTTATATTTCTCGATAAAAATTTGTTCTTAGGGTTCCGATTTTAAACATAATCTGTGTGATTGTATATGATATTATTTTTGAATCTGAATCTGAAGGCCCCACCAGTGATCAAGAGGTTCTGCTCTCGAGGCCGGTAGATGGGAGGTGCTGGGTTAGATCTCAATCGCGCCCGTCGGCCTAATCGTTTGGAGTTTTCGTGGTTTTCTTCGAAACTTGGTTTTCCAAGCGTAAATACGGGTTAGGTTCCCTTAGAAAGGCACCCTTAGTGTGTGTGTATATGTATATATGTGTATATATACATATATGTGTGTATATATAACACTGACGCCCGCCTAACCGAAAAGTACCGGAAAATATAATCATCAAGTTATAAAAAAGCTTAAGAGATTATGAAATTTTATCATTAATTTCGAAATGAGAATGTATTTTTTTATTTTATCGTTTTAATTTTTGATTACGGGTCCGAATCTTACGTCCCAGTTGTTTACATTATTTGTACCAATTTTTCCCGTATACTTATACTAGGATACCAGGTGAATAGGTCAACAGGTGAGAGTTTCCAGGGGCTTCCTAGTTGCGAATTTCACGTATATGAGTCCCTGTATATGAGTAATGGTCTAGAAAATTATGAAAAAGAAGTGATAAAAGTATAACTGTAGCGCTTCATGCACTGAAAAAATGAAGTACTCAAAAATGAGTAAATCGAAGTACTCATATCGAACTGAGTATTTTTGGATCAAAAATGAACCTATGCTTTCTCAATTTTGAAACATCACGTATTATCAAACCTAAAGAAAACGATAATTTTGTACCCTGTAATGGTTTATTTCATTTATGACGGCATAAGTGATCTTTATTAACGTAAATATTAAATTATGCACAGTATTTTCAATTAATGTAAAAGTGCTAGGAAATAATGCTCTTGTCATAAAAATATTCGATTTGGGTATATTGTTCATAATTTTGCTATTTTTCTTAATAAATAATCAATTAAACTTTTCTTGTTAGTAACTTCGAACAGGAAATAAATGTCAGTACATTTTTATTTTAATTTTAAGGTTCAGGGGGCGGTACATAACGATTCATATTTGAACACAACCGTGGAATCAAAAATGAATACACGTGTTTCTCAATTTTGAGTGCATTTGGAGCGGAGCTATTTTGAGTATGTGACGTATTTAAAATTGAGTACTTTTTACTCAATTTTGAGTACCCATTTTTTTCAGTGTGCGACTATTTAAACTAGTCGGATGTACCAATCCCAAAACTTTCTTCTATCTCATACATGTTATTATATCAAAATTCACTATCACACTGCCAGAATTAAATGGCAATCTATGCATCTCATGAGGATTCTAAAGATATGAAATTCCGTGCATTAGTTCTTGAGATATGACTATCGCTGAAATCGTGTAAATCCAGCAAAATGCTGCCTAGCAGCGCCACCTATTGGGTAATTTATACCAAATCCTAATCATCAACAATTTATGTCAACATCTGACTGAATGTGAAGTTTGGAGAAAATCCGTGCATTAGTTTTTGAGATATGACTATCGCTGAAATCGTTTAAATCCAGCAAAATGCTGCCAATCAGCGCCACCTATTGGGTGATTTATACCAAATTCTAATCAGCAACAATTTATGTCAACGTCTGACTGAATCTGAAGTTTGGAGAAAATCCGTGCATTAGTTTTTGAGATAGAGCTACAGCGAATATCGTTAAAATTCCTACATAGCAGAGCCACCTATTGGGTGATTAACACCAAAATCTAATTTACAACAACTTGTGTCAACATACAACTAAACCTGAAGTTAGATGAAAATTCGTCCATTAGTTCTATAAATAGAGCTATTGAGGCAATCGTTAAAAAGGCAGCACAGAAGCCCCACCTGTTGGGCGATTTACACCAACATATAATCAGTAGCAAGTCATATCAAGGACTAACTGAATCTGAAGTTTGGAGAAAATCCGTGCATTAGTTTTTGAGATAGAGCAACAGCGTCTACAGCGAAAATCGTGAAAATTCATACATAGCAGCGCCACCTATTGGGTGATTAACACCAAAACCTAATTAACAACAACTTGTGTCAACATACAACTAAATCTGAAGTTAGATGAAAATTCGTCCATTAGTTCTATAGATAGAGCTATTGAGGCAATCGTGAAAAAGGCAGCACAGAAGCGCCACCTGTTGGGCGATTTACACCAACACATAATCGGTAGCAAGTCATATCAAGGACTCACTGAATCTGAAGTTTGATGAAAATCCGTGCGTTAGTTCTTAAGACAAAGCTATTGGGGAAATCGTGTAAATCCTGCAAAATTCATCATAACAGCGCCACCTGTTGGGCGATTTACACCAACACATAATCAGCATCAATTCATATCAAGGACTAACTAAATCTGAAGTTTGATCAAAATCCGTGCATTAGTTCTTGAGATAGAGCTATTGCAAAAATCGTGAAAAATGCAGCATAGCAGCGCCACCTTTTGAGCGATTTACACCAAAAACTAATCAGCATCAATTTGTATTAGGGACTAACAGAATATAAATTTTTATTAAATTCCGTGCATTAGTTCTTGAGATAGAGCGCCCACAAAATTTGTGTCACATACACACAGACAGACAGACAGACAGACAGACAGACAGACAGACTCACAGAGTCACAGACAGACATTTTGTAAAAACATGTTTTTTGGAATCTCTGACCCCTAAAACGTGTAAATCCGTCAAAAACCGGAATTCGAAAATTTTCATGAATCCAATACTTTCTTCTTGTAAAGATAGAAGAAAGTAAAAAGGAAGTGCAGAAAGTTTAATGGATAGCAAAAAGCATAAAGTAGAAAACTTCAACAACACAGCCAAGCACCCACAACCGCACGAATGCCAGTAGCAAACGAAATTAGTCCTTTAAAGTACTGTCCCCACAGCAGAACAAATATACCTTGCGAACACCAGGAGAACTGAAGACGGAATGAGTAGAAGTGGAACAATGAAGCATTGCATTCATCTTTTGGACTCTCTAGTTGCGGAGAAAACTTAACATTAAATCGAGAGATGAGTTTACTTTCAAACCAATAGGGAGCCATTAACAGAAAAATTATATAAAAGCAGTAAAAAACTAAACAGACGTGGCAATACCAAAACTTTCTTCTAACTCATACATGTTAATACTTCCTGAAAAATACAGCATACCAGCGCAACTGGTTAGATGATTTACATTAAAATCTAATAAAAAACAACTTGCCAACTTTTAACTGAATCTGAAGTTTCGTGAAAATCCGTGCATTAGTTTTTGAGTAGAGCTATAGCGGAAATCATAAAAAATTCTGAATAGCAGCGCTATCTGTTTGACGATATTTATCAAAACCTAATAGCCAACAACTTATGTCAACTTGGTAATTGGATCTGAAGTTTGATTAAAATCCGTGCATTACTTTCTGAGATAAAACTATTTCGAGAATCAGGAAAAATGCAGCATTGGAGCACCACCTGCTGTACGATTTACACCAAAATGTACTAATAGCCTATGTATATCAAGGACTAACTGAATCTGAAGTTTCATAAAATTCCGTGCATTAGTTCTTCAGATAGAGCAATTGCGGAAATCGTAAAAAATGCAGCCTAGCAGCGCCACCTGTTGAGAGATTTGCACCAAAAACTAATCAGCACCAATTTATATTAGGGACTAACTGAATATAAATTTTTATTAAATTCTGTGCATTAGTTCTTGAGAAAGAGAGCCCACAAAATTTGTGTCACACACAGACACACAGAGAGACTCACAGACAGACATTTTGTAAAAACATGTTTTTGGGCATCTCTGACCTCCAAAACGTGTAAATTCGTCGAAAACCGAAATTCGAAAAATTTCATGAATCCAATACTTTCCTCTTGTAAAGGTAGAAGAAAGTAACAACATAAAAATAGAGAGTTTAACAATTAAAAAAAAAAAGAAGTAAACTAGAAAATAGTAATTCTGCTTTTTCAGAATTTAGTGTCGCACCCGAAGAAAAAATATATATGTGTATATAAATATAGATAATTCAAAACATATTTCAGTTTTAAGACTTAAAACACGCGCTTTTATTTTATATAAAATGACGTCATTCGCTTCCGCTCAAGAATTCCTCATTTGCGATCCAGTCTTTAAACAACAGCTACAGAAAAGTATTCACTATCGCTGAATAATACACAAATCCAAAAAAAAACTAGTCGGATGTATCAATCCCAAAACTTTCTTCTATCTCATACATGTTAATACTTCAAAATCCGCTATCACACTGCCAAAATTGAATGGCAATCTATGCATCTCATGAGGATTCTAACGATATGAAATTCCGTGCGTTAGTTCTTGAGATATGACTATCGCTGAAATCGTCTAAATTCAGAAAAATGCTGCCTAGCAGCGCCACCTATTGGGTGATTTATACCAAATCCTAATCAGCAACAGTTTATGTCAACGTCTGACTGAATCTGAAGTTTGGAGAAAATCCGTACATTAGTTTTTGAGATAGAGCAATAACGAAAATCGTGAAAATTCCTGCATAGCAGCGCCACCTATTGGGTGATTAACACCAAAACCTAATTAACAACAACTTGTGTCAACATACAACTAAATCTGAAGTTAGATGAACATTCGTCCATTAGTTCTATTGATAGAGCTATTGAGACAATCGTGAAAAAGGCAGCAGAGAAGCGCCACCTGTTGGGCGATTTACACCAACACATAATCAGTAGCAAGTCATATCAAGGACTAACTGAATCTGAAGTTTGATAATAAATCCGTGCGTTAGTTCTTAAGATAGAGCTATTGGGGAAATCGTGTAAATCCTGCAAAATTCATCATAACAGCGCCACCTGTTGGACGATTTACACCAAAACGTAATCATCATCAATTCATATCAAGGACTAACTAAATCTGAAGTTTGATCGAAATCCGTGCATTAGTTCTTGAGATAGAGCTATTGCAAAAATCGTGAAAAATGAAGCATAGCAGCGCCACCTGTTGAGCGCTTTACACCAAAAACTAATCAGCATCAATTTGTATTAGGGACTAACTGATTATCAATTTTTATTAAATTCCGTGCATTAGTTCTTGAGATAGAGCACCCACAAAATTTGTGTCACATACACACAGACAGACAGACAGACTCACAGAGTCACAGACAGACATTTTGTAAAAACATGTTTTTTGGAATCTCTGACCCCTAAAACGTGTAAATCCGTCGAAAACCGGAATTCGAAAATTTTCATGAATCCAATACTTTCTTCTTGTAAAGATAGAAGAAAGTAAAAAAGCAGATGCCGTTATTCAAGAAACTCGACAAAAAATCGGCTATCTCATGATTCATGTGCTTTCATTTGTTTGTAATATTAATATCATAGCTGCCAACCTGTACGGATTTTTGCTACCACTAAAATTTTATAGAAGGCTTTGCCTAATTCAATCTCCGAATTGTAGTAAATGCTGATAATTAAATAAGGCATAAATTTCTGTTAAATGTTAGTGGTAGCCAAAATCCGTACAAGTTGGTAGCTATGTAATATACAGGATGTCCATAATTAAACGACTCTACTTTAAAGTTGTCTACAGACAAAATTATTGTTCATAAAGATGTGAAATTTGGTGAAAGACATAATAAAGATATGGGAAATTGTTTAAGCTGAAAAAAATGCAAATAAAATTAGTTCAAAATTTCGCCACCAGAGAGTGATTTTTAATAAATTACACATTTGGCATTACGTTAGTTTAGAAATTTTATTTATTAACTTAACCTTACTCTAGAGACAGCATTTCACGACATTTTTCTAGCTTTTCCTTGAACATACTGTGGCCAACTGTGAAACAGGCTATCTTACGATTCCAGATGGTATCTGAAAATGATGAAAGTCATGCAGAACATGTTTGCTTATAACAAAATTTGTTAAACTATCTTAAATGTATGCCAAATGCGTAATTCGTTAAAAAACAGTCTCAATTTTTTTTTTTTTTTTTCGCTCAAACATATTCCCATACATTTATTATATCCTCGAAAAAATGTCACAATATTCTGAACAATAGTTTCGCCTGTGGACAACTTAAAAATAGGGTCAATTGATTATGAACCTCCTGTAAATATAATTTCTAAACTATTTTAATGTTAAATGTGTAATTTATTAAAAAGCGCCCTCTGGTGCCGAAATTTTAGACAAATTTTATTTATATATTTTTTAGCTTAAACAAATTGCCATCCCTTTATTATGCCTTTCCCAAAATTTCCTAACTTTATGAACAACAGTTTCGTCTGTAGGCATCTTTAATTTAGGGTCGTTTAATTATGGACACCCTGTACATCCTGAATTAAATATAGTTTATGGTAGCTTCATGTTTTATCAGAAATCATTCATTTATAGTTTTTCAAAATAGCACGTATTTTAATTACATTTAGTAGTTATGGGCAACAAAAAGATAAAATTACTATTTTCCAACTATTTTTCCTTTACTTTCTACGGAAATGGAGTACTTGAGTTGCCATCATTAAACAAACGGTGCTAAAAACTACAAAAAATTAATATCTCAAAAATTAATTGAGATGCAGTTTTCAAACCAATTGATTTTAAAAGGACTTTTTTTTCCCAATACGATGCTATAAAAAGTGAAAATGTGGAATGCTTAGAAGTTAAAAAAAAATTGCAGTAGAATATTTGACCGTACAGTGATAGATCTGTTAAAGGTATATATAAATATTATACAGACATACACACAATAAATACAATAAACCCAACTGGAGTGAAAAATTAGCCAGAGCCAGGAATCGAACCCGGGACCACAGTATACAAGACTGCTGCTCTAACCACTGAGCCGGAGTACCTCAGTGGTTAGAGCAGCAGTCTTGTATACTGTGGTCCCGGGTTCGATTCCTGGCTCTGGCTAATTTTTCACTCCAGTTGGGTTTATTGTATTTATTGTGTGTATGTCTGTGTAATATTTATATATACCTTTAACTGTTGAATGCAGGCGTTATTTATGTGTGTATGTGTGTTTTAATATATATTGTAGTATGAGTGCTTTATTATAGTGATAGATCTGCTTTGTTTTACGGCTGCCTCATACAATGGAATTTTTTTGAGACGGCACTTTAATTACTGGCCAAAAGAAATAGCATATCGGGGGCTAATAAAGTATATTAAAGTTCTAGACTTTTCAAAATTTTTAAATAGAAAAGAAAAAAATTCATTTAGTTCCTATAGGACAGACGAAAAGAGCTACCGAGGGAAATTACCCCACGTAAAAGAAAAGGACTCCTTTCAGAGACCATACATTTTAATATAAGAAATTAAAGTGCTACATGAGCAGACTAAGAAATATTTTTGTTGTTGTCGTTGTAAAGAACTATTTAATTGAATAAGTAAAAAATCGAGAGAAAGTCCATTTAAGCAGACGGCCACGCAGCCAGCCAATCCGAATATACGATGGGAGTAGCCTCACTACTAATGGGAAGTCTGCAGTAGAAATAAAGTTAACCCATTTTCGGCCAAATGTGCGTAAAAACACTATTTCAATAAATATTTCTTTATTAACACTGTGACGAATATTTTTCGCTAATTTCATTTTTATGCTATTTTTAAAGGTTTTGGAGAAATCTACTATGAAATATCAGTAATTGAATTGGAGTAAACACTTTCTGTTGAGAAATTTTCAAAATCTGCTAGTTTTTTTTTAATTATTATTTAAACGGTTATTGACAAATTCGACTTTTCGAAAATGTATAATTATTCCACTTGAGATTAATCATATGTTTTTATAATGGATTAAAGTTGTAAGATCTGCAAATAAAATAATAATAAAACAAATGTCAAAAAAATTATTAATTTTAAATTTAATGATGCGTCAGCGCACCATTGACTGAATGCATTTTATTTCTCAAATAAAATATTATTTTTCATGCACGAAATATTTTTTTTTTGTCTTAACGAATGAAATTTAAGCATATTTCAATGAAAATAATACCACATTTTATAGAATTTCTATGCTTGGCCTAAAATGGGTTAAAGTACAGAAAAGCATTTTTCAAAAGAAATCCCTTTTTTTTTTTTTTTTTTTTGTTAAATTGTGGAGCGCATGATCGTATAAATATTTGCCAATCTTGCCTTTAATTAAAGGGTTAATTGCGCAGCATTTCACAGGAATTTGATATAAATTATATTATTAAATTAATTAATATATTTATTTATATTCAATATTAATAAATAAGACGTAAGTGCTACCTCCACGAAGATTCTTAAATTTAAAATGCTTTACGGTTCCTTGTCTTCTATGTGTATTTTTAATAGACAAAGGAGAAACATTTAGGTTTTTTTAAACGTAAATTAAATAAAATTTTCATTTACCTGATACACCAAAACCTTAAAAAAAAAAACACACAATTTTTATATTTTCAGCTGAGAAATTACAAATTCTTGGATATTAATTAACTTACTTTGATTGAAATAACTATTCAAAAGCAAAATTTCGGACTAAATCATTGTTGAAACAACTAACATTTCTTTAAAGATAATATAACGAATTAAAGATAATATAATGATTTTTTTTAATCATACTTTGAGTAAATTTCACAAAAATTTAGAAAATATATATTTGGACGGGGGGGGGGGGATTTTGGCAAATTAGCCAGCTATTGCCAAGTTGGTTTCATATATGGCAACTTATTTTTGTCGTCTAATTGGGCAATATTTCGCAAGTTGGCCAACATTTGGCACTATTGTGGTTACCCTGCCATTAAAAGTATTCAACAATTACTCATTCTTGAAACTGATAATGATTTTTTTAATTGGAAGTCAACCGTCCATTGCCCCCTCCGCCACTACCACCCTTAGTGATCGAATTTTTAAAAATCAATGTCCGATTCATGTACAATTGTCCTTGGAATACATGATATTCCAAATTTTAAAGCTCGGTGTCAAGAGAAAGTGGGTGAAAATGTGTCACATGGTTGGACAGACACATACAAACATAAAATTAAAAGAAAGCATAAAAAAAATTAAAAGAAAGCATGTATAATATCAATATGGTAGTTTATTTTAATTGCACAAACTTTTAAGATTTTACTTTATGCAGTGCTCCAGATTTTAGATTGATAAAGAACGGTTTCTTTAAAAAATAAAATACCCACGTTGCTGATAAAAAAAAAAAAAAAAAAAAAAAAAAAAAAAGAGAGAGAGAGAGAGAGAAATCTTTCGAAAAAAACAAAAAGTGTTGAAGTAAATAGTTTAACAAAATTATCCATGCATTTTTATCTTTTAAACTTTATCTTTCTTGAAAATTGAATAAAATTTTAGTTTTTAAAAGATAAAGTCAGTTTTGCATTTTATAAATAATTTTATTTCTAAATTAAGTAAAATAGCACTTATCTGTCAAGAATAAATGTAATATTCTAGGATTAAGCTAATAACCGACACTTCATTTTCAATTTTAATCTCATTCTAATTTCTTTAGGAGTTATAAAGAGTGTTTCGTCAGAATTGTAAGTTTAATGTATATAAATATCAGAAATCAAATCGCCAATCTCTACTTCGGGGACCCCTTAATTCTATTGGAATTATTTCCATTTTTTTTTTCTCATCGCGTTAAATATATTATTATTATTTTTTAACCATTTGGAAAAATGGTTATTGTCCTCGTCAGGGTAGGAAATGAAAAGCATATCTGAAGCATTTTATTGGTTTAACATGCATTTTATTCGTTTTCTGATTGGTCTATACAGTAATCTGTATTTCCCTTTACTTTCAACAGAGATGGATACTTCTGTTGCCACTATGCCAAAAAAGTAATAAAAACTACAAATCAAAAATTAATAACTCAGAAACAAATTGAGATACAGCTTTCAAACAAATTGCATTTAAAAGTACATTTTTTTTTCTCTATACGACGGTGTAAAAAGTAATATTGTGGGATGTTTAGAATTTTAAGAATGAAATTTCATTTAAATTTGGTCGTCAGATTTCTTGGACGATGGAAAAGCCTTTTCCCGAACAGCCAATAAAATGCTTGGATAATACGTAAGTTTCAGGTGGATAATACCTAAGTCTCAGGAAATCTGACGAATCGCGGGCGATTTTTGTCGCTTGCAATTTTTACGTGTAATAACACTGTTAATGTTTAATCCATGGCGTACGTAATGAATGACCAGCTCCGTAGAAGTTTAAAAATTTACAGTTACGAAAGAATATAATCCATGGCGTACGTAATGCATGATCAACTCCGTGCAATTTTTTATGTCTTAAATTTTAGTCTTCGAAAAAATCATTTTCCAAATGGTCGTTGAAATTTGTTAAATTGCTTTTTTTTTTTTTTTTTTTTTTTTTTTTTTTTGCTATTGTGCAGGCAATTGCTTGCTCAGAACACAATTTTGGAGGCTGCTAAAAATGTTTCAAGCTTGTTTCAGCTTGGTTTGTGTATGAGGTGCCTTTCTCTCCACCCTCACGCCTGCAGGGATGGTAAAACAGCCGAAGGCAGTGGAATTCGCAACTCTAGATACGTTTGGATCTAGATACGTTTAAAATTGTTATAAAATCATTCATCACTGATTTAAGCTATATTTAAGGATATTATCGTGGACCCGGGTAACAGCGGGCTGGTTATTATATGCGCATATCTAATAGCTGTTATATGTGTATAGTACCGCAAATGGACTACACTCTATTCAGTGAGGTTGCTCACAGTGCTCCCTACCGTTAAAATTATGAGTTAGTATTCCGAATTCGAAAATTATGGAAAAAACGACAGTCATGAACTAACTTATATTTAAGATGTTAACTTATTGTTATATTATTAACTTGTTGTGTTAACTTATATTATGGTGGTACCGGTTTTATGTAACAGTTATGTTAAGTTGAAAAATAGAAAAGAAATACTTTAGAGACAAAAACTCCTGGCGCGCTATACTAATAATTAAACGCGTAAAATACTCATGTTTATTAAATATATCAATCTCTGGAACGTAACAAATTTGTTAACGTAAATACAGTAATAGTTACGGTAAAGGTAATTATTGACATATCTTTTGCAGAATCATTTTATATTTAGATATAGATATGTTTATCATACTTATAAATCGAATATGTAGTAATGTAGCGAATATCTTATATTAAAGATTATTTCGCTAGGTAGCAGCAATAGACGACAGTTCTAATTTCCGTAATTAGCTACTATCAGAGTTTTTACCGTCATGAGTTTTTCCGCAGAGTTCTAGTGTGATACTTTGTAGAGTTGATTTTCTCTTTTCAGAGTTATTGTATAGTGTTTTGAAGGCCTCGTGTTTGTTATATTGGAGTAAAAGATGCAACAACTAGATTTTAGTTTGTAATTTGACGCTGGTAAGAATTTTTAGGAGGGTTGGTTATTAAATGGATGCTAGCCAGGACTTCAATAAAACAAGTTTTTAAATTTCGATCTTTGACATTGTCACGTTGCATTCACCACAGACTTTGTGTTAAACAAATATGCCACTAATTATGATTTCCGGTTTGTTTATTTAGATATTTACTGCAGGACATATGTGCTAAAGCATCTAATCTAAAAAAACATAATCAAATACTTAAAAAGCAATTTCTAATACAAAAAGTATTCCTGTTATTAAAGCATCCAAAAAATTACGATTAAAAATTCCAGTGAATAAAATCAACGGAAATTCATTTATTTCTTTAATATCTTCTTATCTTATAATTTCTACACTACAATATAAACAGCGTTTTTTTCTGTTTTTTAAATGTAACCTATTTATTATTTTTTTTTTTAAACGGCTATGTTGCTTGTAAACGTTCATTTATTTCTTTTATAATATATTACACCTAGGGCTTGAATTTTTTAAAAGAAAACATGATAAATTTACTGATCATTTCATAAAAAAATATTATTTATCACGTGTAACTCTTTTCAAAGAAAAACCTATTTTTTACTTTCTTCTATCTTCAATAGAAGAAAGTATTGTAATCGAAATTTTTTTCGACTTCCGGTTTTCGACGGATTTGCATGTTTTAAGGGTCAGAGATTCCAAAAAACATGTTTATAGAAAATGTCTGTCTGTCTGTGTGTCCGTCTGTCCGTCTGTCCGTCCGTCCGTCTGTCCGTCTGTCCGTCCGTCCGTCTGTCCGTCTGTCCGTCTGTCTGTCGCCATTGTACCATCAAAAAGTGTATGAAGTTATGTATAGAATTAAACCAAAATTTTATTATAAGTTTTTGGCTATGGCAAGCAGGTCCTCCCGGAATTTGGAAAAAATTCGCCGGTAGGGGGCGCTGATATAACAATTTTTGTGCGATTTTGAATATTGTACCATCCAAAAGTGTATGGAGTTATGCATAGAATTGAACCAAATTTTTAGTTTAAGTTTTTGGATATGACAAGCAGGTCCTCCCTGAATTTGGAAAAAATTCTCCGGTAGGGGGCGCTGTAAATGCGTTTTTTGTGCGATTTTGAATATTGTACCATCGAAAAGTGTATGAAGTTATGCATAGAATTGAACCAAATTTTTATTTTAAGTGTTTGGCTATGGCAAGCAGGTCCTCCCTGAATTTGGAAAAAATTCGCCGGTAGGGGGCGCTGTAATAGCGATTTTTGTGCGATTTTGAATATTGTACCGTCCAAAAGTGTATGAAGTTATGTATAGAATTAAACCAAATTTTTATTTTAAGTTTTTGGCTATGGCAAGCAGGTCCTCCCTGAATTTGGAAAAAATTCGCCGGTAGGGGGCGCTGTAATAGCGATTTTTGTGCGATTTTGAATATTGTACCGTCCAAAAGTGTATGAAGTTATGCATAGAATTAAACCAAATTTTTATTTTAAGTTTTTGGATATAGCAAGCAGGTCCTCCATGAATTTGCAAAAAATTCGCCGTTAGGGGGCGCTGTAATAGCGATTTTTGTGCGATTTTGAATATTGCACCATCGAAAAGTGTATGAAGTTATGCATAGAATTGAGCCAAAAGAAATTTTAAGTTCTTGGCTATGGCAAGGTTGTCCTCCCTTAATTTGTAAAAAAATCGGTCGTAGAGGGCGCTGTAATAGCGATTTTTGTACAATTTTTGTGCCATTTTGAATATTGTACCGCCGAAAAGTGTATGAAGTTATGCATAGAATTGAACCAAATTTTATGTGTTTATTTTTGGTCATGTCAGGAAGGTCCTCCCTGAATTTGGAAAAATTCTGCCGGAAGGGGGCACTATAATTGCGATATCTGTACCATTTTCATTATTGTACCATCGAAAAGTGTATGAAGTTATCCATATAATTGAACCAAATTTTTTGTGCATGTTTCTGGCTATGGCAAACAAGTCCTCCCTGAACTTGAAAAAATTCCGAAAGAAGGGGGCGCTATAATTCCGATCTCTGTGCCATTTTCATTATTGTACCATCGAACAGCGTATAAAATTATGCATACAATTGAACCAAAATGTTTGTGCTTGTTTTTTGCTTTGGCCAACAGGTTCTCCTTGAATTTGGAAATATTGCGCGGTAAAGGGGCTCCGTGCTAGCGATTTTTGTATACTTTTCTTGATTTTTCGTAGTTCTATTGTGCATCCGCGGCTCATGCAGCGGCGGGAACTCGCTTCCTGCTATGCCGGCTATTCGCAAACAGCTGATAACGACATAATAAGGAAAAATTAATAATTTTAACAAATATCATGATATAGATTAACTCGTTTTTAGTCCGTTTAATTGACTTGAGCAGAAATTTAAGATGAAAATCAAAGTTGGTATAGTATTGAACTAATAATATTGAAGTATTAACATGTGTAACTAGGTTTTGAAATATTAAGATGTATAAGATAGAAGAAAGTTTTGGGATTGGCACATCCAACTAGTTATATATTAAGTCCGTAAAATATTGTGTATAAAATGTTTATCTGAGAATTTTATGGGAGGCGTAAAAGAAAAACAAACACGAACGAGAATTCCTGCATAGATTATGAAATACTTTCCAACACATTCAGGAAATTTTAATAAAACTTTACAGTTTACGGAGGCGAAAGATGTTTAAGTAAACAATTAAAGATATACGTATGCTCTTTCATTTCATGTGTTTAAAAAATTGCAAGATGCATAATTAGCATTTACAGGGGGCTGCAAACTGTAAGTTATATGACGAGAAGAAAATTGGTATAACAGCTTATGCACAAGATTACAAAATAAATTTTGCTACTAGAATAAACATTTTCATGTCTACTTCTACTACAGCTTACAATGAATACCTTGAATCTAAATAAATTTGTATTTAAAGCATTTTTATATTTTTAATAAAAAGTTGCATTTAGTTAATACAAAATTTTGAAAATTTCAGCAATATAATCACCTAAAAAATATTATTTGAAAAATAAAAATGAAATTTTAAGTTCAATTTATGCAGACTAACATGAAACATATGTTTTGAAAATTTCCTGAAAAAATAGTCAGAAATTTTTGAAATATCGTGCGCGTTATTCCGAAAAACGCCATTTGGAGAAAAAATGACTTCAAAGTTTCGGAAACACTACTTCAGCTATTGGACATGTATTATTCTAAAAGCCATAACTTCTGTTATAATGGGAATTTCTAGGAAACAATTATACCAAAATGTTCATAAAAGTTATGAGTTTAACGTCTAAAAAAATAAAATTTCGAAAATTTTGTAGTTTTAAGAGTCCCGAAACTTCTTGAGAAAATGCATAACGCATTTGAAAGCCCAATTCCTGCTATTACAATCAAAAGAAAGGGAAATATCAGACATTTTGTTTCAGCCCTGATTATGATGTATGGATCTGTATGTATACACAGTCTTGCCAGATTGGGGACATTTTTGTCCCCAGATTGTTGACTGTCACCCCTTTTTTGCAATAGAAATATTCAACTTATTTTAAATAGATTAAAATTCTGAAAAATAAGGTGAATTATACTATTTTACAAAAATGGTGGCAGTCAAAAAATCTGAAGTAAGAAAGTCCCCAATCTGGCAACATTGTGTATACTATATAGTATACTAAAAGCTATTTTTGTCAATTTCTGCAATTACTATCAATAGTCCGAAAAATATTCGATTATTTTTTGTGCAGCCCTGTGTAGGATCTATACATTTGTATATATATTACATAGTATGCTAAAAGTCAGTTTAATTAAATGCGTAGCACAGCTGAAAAATTCCCATTCAGAAATTTCCGTCAATAAATTGAATTGTGCTTGAGATGTTTTGTGTAGCCTCATACCGGGTGGCATATTTCATACATGTGTATCACGGAGATGATTACAGCTTCTAAGCCAATCAGCGATTGTTACGAACATACTCATCGAGGTACTCCGCCCAATTGTCAAAAACAAGCGTCTGTTTATATTTTAGATTGTTTCTAAATTTGAAAGATGCAAAATGGATGTTATTCTTGAAGATACAAATTATTTCTTATACTACTAATAATCTATTTTTCTAAACATCTTTAATTATTATTTTTTATAAAAGATTTAATGTTTTTAAACAAAACCTAGTTTAAAAAAAAAATTGAGAAAAGAAAAAGCATTTTTTTCTTTAGCAAAGATTAAAATTAGAATTTCATTATTATTGTATTAATCTCAGTCAAATATTTATAGAATTTATTTAAAAAATTTGTATAATAACATATAAATCTAACATGCAATGTATACAAATTTCTGTAATTCTCTAGTTTTAAATTTATTTATCCAGCAAATTAATTGTAAAGAAATTATTATTGAAAGCTTTTTGCCAAAAATTTTTTCCTTGGTAGCTTTAATTACACGTAATATGATAGGACTATACATCGACTTAAAATTGAAATAAAAAGTCCAACATAAGTATAATTTCTATTTGAAGTAGATAAAATCCAAAGTCATTCTGAAAAAAAAAATCTTTCACTTTCATGGTGCTTAATAAACACACGCGATCTATTGTCCCCGTGTTCACTGTCAATCAAACTGTGTGGGCTTGTATGTGACCGTGATGATAACGCTCGCTGATTGGCTTAGAAGCTGTAATCGTCTCAGCAATATACATGTCTGAAATATTCTACCGGGTGTCCCAAAAATGACTGATGGATTTTAAAATTCAATAACTTGCAAACAGTGACAGATATGAACAAAATCTTGCAGTAGTGTTATATAAGATGTCAGGAGTTTTTATGCTGCGATTTTCAGTTATAGTTACAAATATCATCGATAGATGGCGCTGCAATCAATAGCCGCTAAAACCAAGCTCGAATTTTTCGACCTATCTCTTCTGTCATGTGAAAAAAGAAGATTAAAATGCATTGAATGGATCCCGAAATACCAAAATTCGGGTCTGGTCTGAGCACCTATTGCTCACAGCGCCATCTATTGTTTGAAATTCGAACTAAAATCAAGAATCATTGTAAAAAACTCCTGACATCATAGATAACACTCCTGCAAGAATTTTTTAAATATCTATCACTGTTTGCCAGTTATTGGATTTTAAAATCCAGTTATTGAATTTTAAATTTAAATTGAAGTCATTTTTGAGACACTCGGTATATTATCTATAGAATTTATACTCACCAAGTAATATGCAAACAAGTTAGAAATTGCACGTCAAACGTGGCAAATGAGGTGTGTTCGTACTATAACTAGTTTTATAAATATTTTATGCACTGCATATTTACTGAATGTATATTTTAGTGCACTACATAAGGGCATATCAATGTCATTCTAATCGAAAGGCTGTAACATCAATAAAATGCACGTGAAATTATTTTCCCCATTGGTTGTAATGTAACAGAAAACTTTTGACTGTCCATGTAATTAAACTATGCATGCGATTTTCAGAAAATTTTAAATGACTCGTCAAAATTTTGCAACAATTATATATTTAAAATTTCAGACCATTCGAAAGGCTTAACATCATTAAAATGCACTTGAAATAATATTTCCCCATTGGCCGTAATATAACGGAAAACATTTGGCTTTCCCTGTAATTAAACTATACATCCGATTTTCATAAAATTTGAAATGACTCAATGAAATGATCAATTATATATTTAAAATTTCAGACTATTTGGTTGGGTAGTTTTTGCGCGTTTATATGTGGACGGGCAGAAAGGCAGACGAACCGAACGGCAACTACAGGTGCTGCGTATTTATATAATTACGAACACACCTAAAAAGAATAGTTAAATTTTAAAACGCATAATCCTACTAAAAATGCACTTCCAGCAATTACAAATTATAGGCAATACAATAGCCAGATACTTTTTTTTTTGTGTTCCCTGTATCTAAATGTTAAGTTCTAATAACAGTAACTTCGTAAAGATTTATCACGTGATGTGGAATAATTCTGAATCTTTTCACCATACAACTTCATTTAGAACAAAAAGGAGAAATTAATTTAAAAAGTATAAAGAATCTCAAAGAAAATTTTGTGATTTCTCTGAAATTGTTTTCTGTTATGTAATGTAAGATTAGACTTAAAAAAAGTTTACACTTAAAATCACATCCATATGTTTTATTAAATTAATTCATTTAAAAATATCGTCAGAATAATGAATGAATAGCTTAGTAATAGTAATCTTAGTTAATTTTCGAGAAAAAAACTGACTCCATTAAAAATCTTCATCTCATATTATAATCACCAATTCATGACATACAGTGAGTTTCAAAATGATTGCTCTAATTAAATTGCATATAATTTTATTGCCTATTTTATTTACCAGAATCATATTTGACAGAGACACACAGAAGTTGTTCAAGTTTTATTTAAGACACTCGATATGAACTCCGCCCTTGGGGACGAGCGACCGGTATTCGTGCCGCATAAAGTGCTCAGAATCAGTGATTATTATCACCAGTAAATTTTTATCGTAAATTTTGCCTTATTTAATCCGAGCATTTTCCCGATTCAATGAGGCAAAAGTTTAAAAATCCGGTGACAAAAAGATTAAAAACTCTGTAAAAGATGCTCGTCTCGAAGGATTTAAGCAGCAACGCTACCCTATTGACGAACCTGCATGTTAATGTAGCAGAGCCAGAAAGACTTGACGATTGGTCCAATGGATCTGCAAGAGAAAAATCGAAATCAGTGCAATCACAAAAGAGTAAGAACATTATGAAATGAGGTACACATTTTGGAGCATACTACATTTTTACTTATTTTATGAAAAGTAATCAATGATTAATGTAATTTGTTTGAAAGAAATGTATTTATATTTCTTATGAAAGCTGTATTTTTATGTGTGATTATAAATTATTTTTTAATGTTACAGTAAGTATACAGTAAGTACATTCTTTTTCTAACAAAATTGGAAGATAGTTTTAGGTAAGCTTAACCCTTTCAGGGGGCAAGGCATTTCTGCTACAAAAATGCTCAAATAATTAATTCACACCGTAAATTGCAAACAAATTTATTTGAAAATAATCAAAAGCTCTCTTTTACATATATTATGAGATCAAAATTGTAATAGAAAATCACTGGTGCGATTTGGCAGTTTGCGCATTAACATTAAATGTTTTCAGACTGCACACGGCGCCCCTGAAAGAGTTAACCCTCTCGCTGCGTAAGTAATTCTTCGCGATGAGCGTCTTTTACAGAATTTTTAATCGTTTATCAGTGGTTCTTTAAAGCAGAAATTTTTGACTATCGTAATCGGGGAAAATGTCCTGATTAAATCAGACAAAGTTTTCTCTAAACAATAACTGGTGGGAACAACCAAATGGTATTAACTTGAAGGAAAAATGCATGCCCGAGTATAGCTCGGGCTGCGCAGCGAGAGGGTTAATATACTTAATTTTGATACTTTTATGATATAGGTATGTTACGATATTTTGTAAGAATTACGAAAACTGAAGCAATAATAATAAACACCTCTCTCTAGCTCCATTATAAAGACTCCTCGGAAAACTCTCACAACATTCCATATTCAGGAATTCTGATCAACGCCATTTCTACTAATTATTTAGTAGTAAATATTTGCAGCCGAAATTATCAAAATAGAAAGTTTGCAGTTGTTGTTATTATTTTGGCAGTGACTCGAAAAGTATGGTGTTTCCCCATTAGTAAAAAAAAAACAGATTTATCCATTGCGGAGAGCATCTTTATTAAGTCAGTCGATTTGAATAATTACTTTTGTTGTCAATTCTAAGGCAATGCAAATATTACTTGTTTTATAACAACAAAAATATTTCATATGAGTACTAAAAAGGGAAAGAAAGCTTTAAAATGATAAATTAACTAATATGCGTTAAAAGAAGTAAATGAAAGAAATTACGTCATATTTAAAATGGCCAAATAGTAATATTGGCATATAGTTAAAAATTAAAAATACATTTATGTGAGACATTTATTTTATATTTCGTTATGGTCTTTTTAACTAATGTTGGCAATCCTAAGACTGCGCAAATAATATTTCCTTTCTGAAATAAAAAGTATTTTCATGTGAATGTTAAATTGAAAAAGATAATTTTGATGAGGATTAACTCAGATTTAAAGCGATATATTTAAAATATCATATTTAAAATAATCTAGAACTATTTAAAAATTCCAGGAGCAAAGACTGTGTTTACTTAATTCATTTTGTATTAGCTTATTTTGACTGATCTTATCTGACTAATTTTACTGAATCAAACACGAAAACAGCTGTTGGATGTCTTAACAGTATATGATTCGGCCTTAAAATTGCCGAATCAAAGGAAAATAAAAGGAAGCCCGTTTAAAGGGAGATCTACACTGGTTTTTAAATTATAATTCAATCTTTTGTAATCTTTTTAAAACCAATCAAATTAGAGTATTTTTAGAATCTGCTATGTTTGAACAGGTGTTTTGCGACCGTAGCTCGCAGGGGGCAGAGCACCCTAGTATCTGATACATATGTAAAATATGACAAGAACTAGTCCATATTCACCACGAAACGTTATATGGGGCATTCGCACAATCTTTTGACTTTCAGGAATAAAAATCTGGTGAAATTAAACTTGCTAAAATAACATTTTAGTCTGATAGACGATTGCTTTAATGATTCAAAATAAAGAAAAAAATGGTCAGCAGTGAAAATTTGTTTATTTAACTGAGGTTTAAGTTAAGCTTGCGAGTTTAATTTTCCTTACAATTTTACCACTAAAACCCTCTATTTTCTTCAAAATTTTTACTTATAATGAATTTGCATAGTACGCACAGGACATTTAAATAATAAATAATAACAATGTAGTATTTTTACTACAAAATTTTAGTATAACATTGTCTTGAAGGGGTTATAAAGAAGGGATGGAAAGGTAAAAGAGGGATTGTATAAGAAAAAGGGACGGTAATGTGGGAAAAAAGGGATGGTAAAGATGGGACGGTAAGGAAAATTATCACTATTTTTAGGCAAATCATGTTGAGACTAAGTGATAGCCACAATGTTCATTGATTTCTAGAAACAGTTGTTAACATTGGATTAAATTAAAAAAAAAAAATACTTATTTCGAAAAATGCAGGAATAAACCTTGGGGACGGTGAGTCTACCAATAAAACCACGATGCTTGAAATTTACATTTAAATGCTGATTTAAATTCTGCAGTAAATTTCACATCAAAGAATTTTAGACATTCTTTCTCTAGCATACTTCTGCATGAGAAAAACTTGAAAAAAATTTTGTGGCTGCATCTGAAGTGATTTTCTGTATAAGTTTAGAAGAGGAAGGAATCTAAAACCCAGGGACGGAGTGAAAAAAACAATATCAACCGCAAAAATGTATGTAGGTTAATTTTTTTCTACATATTTGTATAAAAAGATTGTTCCAGTTTTGGAAAAAATTACATCGAATTACCTTTATTGAAACAATTTTATACAGACAGCTCCAAACTTAAAAATCAGCATCAGGGACATGGGACAGTAGAGGCGTTTTCCTGTATTTGGACTTCCAACATCATTCAAAACTTATTTATCTCTTTAATATTGTTATGCAATGATGCAATGGGATGTTCCCCAGTATATGAAATTAAAAAAAAACACAAGAATATCTACTAAAATAAAAATTATTATTCAGGGACATAAAAGTCAAAAGATTGTGAGAATGCCCCATATACATCATATATTATTGTGAGATCATATTTGCTTTATAACCTGACGATAAATCTTGGTCGATTGGCGATTAATACCCGGGGACCACTATAACACGAAAATACCCATTTTCTTCAATTGGAAAGGAAAATTTCAGTTCGCCTATTTGAAAGGAACGTTTTTGTTTTTTAAATTCAAAGTGCAAGGATCAAAGTGAAATTTCTCCGTTTATTTGGGGAATTTTTACAAATTTCACTCAAAAGATGAAAGCTTCTTTAGAGATAAAGATTTCACAAAAAACACCCATATTTACAGTAAAATTACAGTGAGAGTAGCATTTTATGACAAAATAAAAAGAAAAGTATGTATATATGCAGTTTAAACTTTTAATCTAAAAAAAGTTTTAACTGATAAAAATCTTGTTAATCGTTCTATTACGGTTTATCAAAATAAAATATTCTATGAATAAGGATACTAAATTAAAAGAATATATTTCAACACATACATTTCCGGCAAGAATTGTAACGTAAATTAAATAAAGATTATGATAAAATGATAATTAAATTAACTTATGTAATTCGATATAAATTCTATTTTATTGAATTGGGATGTGTGCAAATCAATTTTATTATATTGTACTGTCTAACAAAATGCCATTTTAAGCTAATATACTTTTATATCTAATTCGTTTCAAATGTATTGAAGCATAAATTAGATTTTTATTTGTCAGTATAAACTATTTCTCTGTGACAGATCAAAGTACTTTGCGCAGATTTATTTGACGCATATATTAAAACGTAATAGATAACATCGTATAATGTGCTTATTACTATGAAATGAATCAATGTTTGATCCAATGATTGTATCAGGCATGTTTCTTGATCTATTGAAAATTGTATTAGGTTAATTTAAAATTGTTCAGGAGTATAATTTTAACCTATCCTCATATATGTATACATTTTACTCAAAAATACAAAGCTGTCATCTAATACCGATTTCCTCTATCATTATTTTCAGAAAAAAAATCGGCTTTACTTAATCGCAGAAAATATATGATTAAATAAGGCAAATGTTGCTATTAAAATATGTTGTTGTTCAGGAGCATAATTTTAACCTAACCTCATATATATATGCATTTTACACAAAAATGTGTAGCTGCCATTTAATATCGATTTTCTCTATCATTATTTTCACAAAGAAAATCGGCTTTACTTAATCGCAGAAAATATATGATTAAATAAGGCAAATGTTGCTATTAAAATATATTGATAGCAAGAAATCGTAACAGATAGCAGCTAGCTGACTGATATTCCACAAAACAATTAAATTGGAATAAAGGCATTTTACATGCACTAAAAAATTTTTAAGTACACCGGTTAGAGATTCCTTAAATGTTCAAATACTTGTTAAAGAAATACCATATCACAGAACTATACTTTATTTGTATGCGTTATCTAATTAGAAGTATATTTCTATCATCAACGGTTTAACAAATACTATGTGTTATATTTACTAGAAATAACCTGTGTCTATCTAAATATCTATATTTTTCTCTCTATATATAAGTTTTCCACTAATATTTTTTGCTTCTAATATTTATTCATATTTGCATGCTCATTTCCATATCATATATATATATTTAAAAAATCAAAATCGTAACGTCGTTGAGTTGAAATATTTTCCCTCTTTTTTCATATCAGAGTATCTTCTATATTCCAGCATCCTTGATTCATTCAGATAACTTCATATTTCGTGATCTTATATCACTTCCACATTTCAATTCATTCAGATGTCAAACTATAATGTTTTTCATACTATGAAGCATTGAATATTTTATAGAACTACAGTGAAACCTTCAACCACGAATCTCTTAGGTACTGGTAAAAAAAAAAAAAAAAAAAAAAAATACATTTTATCGATTTTCAGCTTTGTAGATTTACTTTATTTCACGAGTGAAATTTAACGAAAGCTATTGCTATACTTAAAATATTAAGATAAAATATCTGCTTAACTCAGTAAATGTGAAAAATAAATTTAATTTAATATTTATAAAATGCATTCTAGGAATATGTGCACGAATTTCGATTACACGAGAAAGTGTGGAGTATTGTTCTGCCCCAAAATTTATTTTCTTTAAAAAATCTCAGAGTTTATGGATATGCTAAAATTATTGCGTGCGGGAATTCTCACGTGCAATTGCACTTATGTTTTAGTCTTTTTGTTATTTCATCTTTGCTAAGGAATCCCTAATTTGAAATTTATATGTACTAAGAATTCGACTAAAGATATCTAAATTGTTTTTCAGCGACTATTTTTCATTAGGGGGAAAGTGGACACTAGAAAACAAAAAAAAATTATTAAAAAATCAATTTTTCAATTTTTGCGAATAAAGTCGATATAAATCCTATTTTATTGAATTGGGATGTGTGCAAATCAATTTTATTATATTGTACTGTCTAACAAAATGCCATTTTAAGCTAATATACTTTTATATCTAATTCGTTTCAAATGTATTGAAGCATAAATTAGATTTTTATTTGTCAGTATAAACTATTTCTCTGTGACAGATCAAAGTACTTTGCGCAGATTTATTTGACGCATGTATTAAAACGTAATAGATAACTTCGTATAATGTGCTTATTACTATGAAATGAATCAACGTTTGATCCAATGATTGTATCAGGCATGTTTCTTGATCTATTGAAAATTGTATTAGGTTAATTTAAAATTGTTCAAGAGTATAATTTTAACCTATCCTCATATATGTATACATTTTACTCAAAAATACATAGCTGTCATCTAATACCGATTTCCTCTATCATTATTTTCAGAAAAAAAAAATCGGCTTTACTTAATCGCAGAAAATATATGATTGAATTTGGCAAATGTTGCTATTAAAATATGTTGTTGTTCAGGAGCATAATTTTAACCTACCCTCATATATATATACATTTTACACAAAAATGTATAGCTGCCATTTAATATCGATTTTCTCTATCATTATTTTCACAAAGAAAATCGGCTTTACTTAATCGCAGAAAATATATGATTAAATAAGGCAAATGTTGCTATTATTGATAGCAAGAAATCGTAACAGATAGCAGCTAGCTGACTGATATATTCCACAAAACAATTAAATTGGAATAAAGGCATTCTACATGCACTAAAAAATTTTTAAGTACATCGGTTAGAGATTCCTTAAATTTTCAAATCTTTGTTAAAGAAATACCATATCACAGAACTATACTTTATTTGTATGCGTTTTCTAATTAGAAGTATATTTCTATCATCAATGGTTTAACAAATACTATCTGTTATATTTACTAGAAATAACCAGTGTGTATCTAAATATCTATATTTTTCTCTCTATATATAAGTTTTCCACTAATATTTTTTGCTTCTAATATTTATTCATATGCATGCTCATTTCCATATGATATATGTATATTTAAAAAATCAAAATCGTAACGTTGTTGAGTTGAAATATTTTCCCTCTTTTTTCATGTCAGAGTATCTTCTGTATTCCAGCATGCATGATTCATTCAGATAACTTCATATTTCGTGATCTTATATCACTTCCATATTTCAATTCATTCAGATGTCAAACTATAATGTTTTTCATGCTATGAAGCATTGAATATTTTATAGAACTACAGTGAAACCTTCAACCACGAATCTCTTAGGGGCTGGTAAAAAAAAAAAAAAAAAAAAAAAAAAAAAAAAAATACATTTTATCGATTTTCAGCTTTGTAGATTTACTTTATTTCACGAGTGAAATTTAACGAAAGCTATTGCTATACTTAAAATATTAAGATAAAATATCTGCTTAGCTCAGTAAATGTGAAAAATAAATTTAATTTAATATTTATAAAATGTATTCTAGGAATATGTGCACGAATTTCGATCACACGAGAAAGTGTGGGGTATTGTTCTGCCCCAAAATGTATTTTCTTTAAAAAATCTCAGAGTTTATGGATATGCTAAAATAATTGCGTGCGGGAATTCTCACGTGCAATTGCACTTATGTTTTACTGTTTTTGTTATTTCATCTTTGCTAAGGAATCCCTAATTTTAAATCAATATGTACTAAGAATTCGACTAAAGATACCTAAATTGTTTTTCAGCGACTATTTTTCATTAGGGGGAAAGTGGACACTGGAAAACAAAAAAAATTGATAAAAAAATCGATTTTTCAACTTTTACGAATAAAGTCAATTATGTTTTAGCTAAATATATATGTATACGTATAGTAAATTATGTTTGATAATATATTATAGTTTAACTTACAAAATATAGTTTTAAATATGTGTGCATACTTTAAACGCTGTTACAATTTAAAATTTTGCACGTTTATGAAATTTGAAATGTTCCATGTGCATTCCTAATTATCTGATTATATTAAAATTTTTACTGTGCACCCCTCATATAATAATAAATAAAAGTTTACATATATAGTTACATTTAAGGAACATTTTAATGTTAAAGTTTGGTACAGATTACAAAAACTATCGCTATTTAACACGAAAAAGTAGAGCATTCTTATAAATATATATATATATATATATATATATATTTACACGTTCAGTGAACTTTTACATTTTATGCTAACTTTCTTTCTAATAACCGAAATTTACCTGATCCAAAAAAAGTCATATTAAATCATGTTATATTAAAAAGAAATGCTCATGGGGCATTTTAAAACATAACAATTATTCGGTATTCTAAAATTTTAAAAATTTAATAATTTAAAAATATTTTATTATTTTAATAATAAATTTTGAATTTAACTGTTTAAACTTGCCATTAAAAAGTCTACCAATTTTAAAATTAATCTGTTAAAAATTAAAATATTTGGTTTTCAATGTCTCCTGTCCCCTTAAGTGATAACTTATAAGTTCATATTTCAGATGATGATGGCTCTAATCTATTGACTTTAACCTTATTATTAAAGTTACGATGCATTTTCAAATTCGATATTACTACACTGTAAAAAAACAAAAAATATAATCTAAAAAAACATAATATAACCACAGACGAAAATATGAATAACCTCTTCAAAGTTACCAACGAAAATCTTAATCTTTAGAAACCTTAGAAACAAATATATTTTAAAGATTTAAAAGAAAATTTATAAAAGCTAAGTTTCTTTTGCTGCAACTAATTTTCGGAAACATTTAAGAGCAGTTTTTATAGTGTATTAATAAATATAGCATATTTTAAAGCGTCTACGGCTGAAAGTCTCTGCAGATGTCCTCCCAAGTTGACTATTAATAATAAATATATGCATTTAAGTACGCACTTCTACTACAGAAATCTTTAACTTAGATAATATATTTTGTAATATGAATTTATGTTCGAATAAACTTAAAAAAAAAAAAAAAACATATTACTGGATGAAGGAACAAACAGAAAAAAAGCGTGTGATCTATTAAAGGTTAGCTCTACTTTTTTTATTATGCATTTTTAACACCCGTCAATTATGTAGAACTTTACCGTAAAGTGGTTTCACGATATTCTGATTTCTTGCTATCTTTTTTGCTTGTTGAACGTAACGTAAACTTCACAGTAAAAAAAAAAAAAAAAAAAAAAAAAAAAAAGGGATTTTTCCTGAACTTCATGTTATAATTTGTCAAGCACCAATGTTGTGGAAGCGAATTCAAGCAACATGTGAAGTAAAAATTGAATTCTTTGTGTCGCGTGCACCACGAAGCCAAGAGCAACGCAAATTTCTCCAGACTTGGAGAATTTTACATCATTCTTAAAGACAGCAGTTTGTAAATTTTACAGCAACTCTGTTGGCAGCCGGGGTGGCAGCACCTTTTATTTTAAGATACAGCGGTTTTCCATGCAATTTATGTTGTAATTTTCAAGCACTGATGCTGTGAAAACGAATTCAAGCAACAAGTTACGTAAAAATCGAACTCTTACTGTCACGTGCACCACACAGCCACATAGCAACGCGACTTTCGCCCGACTTGAGAAATTTTACAACACCTTTTGTTGTAAAATACAGATTTTTTTTCCCTCGAAGTTATGTTTTTCAAATTGGGCGACCTCTTTATTCGAGAACTATTCGACGGATATCCTTCATTTTTTATCTAACGAAAAAAAATTATTCCTTTGGATCTTGTACAAGCGAAAAGTATAATTTTCATTGATTAATTAATTTTTCTAGCTCATAAAATGAAAGAAAAAAAAAAGCGGGAGATAAAATTACATTTTTTTTGTTCAAAGGAGCGCCATTTTGTAAAACATCAGCTTTTAAAACTAAATTTTGGTATGAATTCCAAAGCAGTTTGTGACAATTCATAATTTGGTGGCAAAATTTGCATCCAATGCTTGTGATCGGAGAAAAAGTATCCCCCGATTGGAAATTCATAACTCGCATCTTGACATACTGTCCGTCTCACAATGCGTATTATTATTTTCTTTTTGCTCCCCCAAATTTTAAATTTCAAATTTCAAAATCAATAAATAGGTAATACAAATTTTCAAAGGCGGTATACATCATTCATATACAGGATGTCTACAAATTAGTTGGAAAAAAAGAATGATTTATTGAATGGAATTGAGAGGAAAAAAAAATTAAGTACATATTGTTGTAAGATAGAAAAATAGTTCAAGCTTACCATTATCACAAATGCTCGACGTGGCTTCCTTTCGTGACTGTAAAACTGTCCCATCTGTAAATAATTTCTTGCCAGAGATTTGTCAGCATGTTTTCGTCGATCAAATTAATTGAAGAGCAGATTCTTGATTTTAGTTCAGGAATAGATGCATGAAGTGGCGGCTTGTACACTTGATGCTTTACAAAACTCCATACACCGAAATCAAGCGATGAAAGATCTTTTGATCGTAGTGGCATTAAATAACACCTCCGCTCGCTAAGCGACAGCGTCAGTTATCACACCTAACGCCATCTATTAATTAACTTCGGCAATATTACTACTAGTCTGACTTTCAACTAGTTAAATTAACTTGATATTTTGAAAATTCTTAACTTATGAAGTTGCCCATCTAATTTCTAGATACCCTGTATTAGACATTATGTCTGCATTTGTTTTGTTTTTTTTAAGAAAAAATAAAATCGTAAAAATCCCGTGAATTTTATGTCAAAGAAATAAAAACTCCCCTTAAAAATAAGCTTAAAGTCATAGATATGAATGACGTTCATATGGTAAAAATCTTATCAACTTGAAATAATACCAGTTAAAGTAATCCAAATAAAATGTTAAGATATTTTTAGGTTTTATTTAATTCTGAAAATTATTGTGAAAATATTTTTCACTTTTTCAATAAATTTGGAAAAGATCATTTACGCGTAACTTGAATATATTATGCATATATAATATTTCGAGATTTTCGTAGAAAATCAGCGGTAGAGAATTGGCGCATAATGCCAATAACATTGCTTCGAGTCTGGGCTTCGTCACTTTTCACTCAGTTGGTGTTTAAGTATTTAATCCAAGTTGAATAAAGATTAAGCAATAAAATTTTCAAGTTACTGAATACATTCGGCATCACAAAATCATAAAATGCTGAGAAAACATCATAAAAAGTTTTAGAGAAATTATTTAAAAAAGTGAAATACTTTTTCTAACTTGCTTTAATATTCTCTGTATTTTAAAAAAGAAATACAGATCTAGCTTATATAAATCAAAGCAGATTTAATAGTTTACAAAGAACTTCATTATTAAGCTAAAATTATTAGCATAAAGCTCATGTATCAGAATAAACGTAATGTTTAAGGATTAGCTTAAAAACCAAAACCTTTATTTGACTTCGATATTAATGACGCACATTTTATCCTTAGCACAATGACGATATAATTCTCAGACGTCCTAATCCACTGATGCACTTTAATTTATGTTGCACATGAACTTAATATTATTATAATGAAATCTCCATTATTAAAATAATAAAATAGACTAAATAATTTTTCTGGGATATTAATATTTGTTTCTAGGTTTTATTTTTGAAAAGAGAAAAATTAATGATGATTTGTTTTATATTACTTATTTTCAATTATAAATATAATTTTTTTTTTTTTTATAATGGATCTGGACTAAGTATTAAATTTTGAGGAATACAGAATAGTGCTTTAATCGTTTCGTGTTTGTGATATTGAAGCAAACGGTGCAAAAGTAAATTTCAGTTTGTAATGTGATACTAGTAAGAATATGCAGGAGGCTTGATTATTATTCCAAAGTTAGTCGAGGCTTCAATAAAAAAAAAGATTTCAATTTTGATTATTGACATTGTCACGTTAAATTCCTCACTTACAATACACACACAACTTACGTCGAGTTAAACAAATATACTAGTAGCTTTTATTATAAGTTTGTTTGTTTAGATATTTACTGCAGGACTACACAGACTAATCTAAAAATAACACGATGAAGTAATTAAAATATTTATAATACATTTATGGCCTAATCTTTGTTATATTGAAATAAATAATGCAAAAGACAGATTTTAGTTTATAATTTGATATTCTGTAATCTGATTTTGATAATAGGATGAGGAAGTTTCATTAGTAAACAAAAATTAGCCTATGCTGTAATAAAAAAAGATTTCAATTTCAATCTTTGACACCGTCATGGTAAATTCACCAGGCAGTCTGATTTGAACAAGTACAGAAGTAATTTATAATACCCGTTTGTTTATTCAGAAGTTTACTGCATGACATATGTATTACATCTATAAATAACATGATTGCGCTATTTTATACAAAATATCATTTATTTTTTAAAACATCCAAAACTTAAGATTCGAAATTAGAATGAATAACACCAAAGAAAATTCATTTATTCCTTTAATGTGTACTCATTTTATCATTTCTACACAGCAATATGAACGCAGTTTTTCTTCTATTTTTTTACGTGTAACCGGTATATTATTATTTTTTTAGAATGGTTAAGTTGCTTGCATGCGTTCATTTATTCCTTTTATAATATATTACACATAAAGCTCGAAATATTCAAAAGAAAATATGATAAATGTAGAATGCATTATATAAAAGAAGTTATTATTCACGTGCAACTATTTTTAAATAAAAAAAAATATTTTTTTATTTTATCTTTTATGTCTATAAAATATTGTGTATAAAGTGTTTTCTTTTCTTTTTTTATTATTTTGAGAATTTTATTGGATCGATTATAGGAAAAATATGTACCTTGAATTTTGAAGTTGTGATGAAATTTAACACGTTTAAGAAGCATTTTTATAGATTTTTTTATGCATGTGGTTATTTTCTGAAAAAGTTTTAAGAATTAAACACAAAATATAGTTTTTCCATAAGTTCTTTTTTTTTCGCTTTGCATGTTGAGCTTTATGTTTCCGTACAAGACATTGCTAAGTTATCTCATCTCTTAAGTATTCGTGTGGAATAACAGTGTACAAAAACACAAATGTTTTTGGATCTAGTAAAATAGACAGTGTGTCTACAAAATGTCTGAAACATTTTCACGTCATGTACGGCTATCTTCATCTTCTACAATTCTATCTTCATATAATCTTTCTTTAGTAAAATGTTTACATTTTCAACAAAACGTTTTTTTCCTTCTTTTCTTATGTGTGTGTAAATAATGAGTTTGCTATATGAATAAATAAATAAAATAAGATAAAAAGGTAATTTTATAAAAAAAAATTAAGTTTTTTAATAGTATAATAAAGCGTTTGTTTTAAATGCAAACGTTGGAATAAAATTTCAAAAGGGAAAATGGCTATATTCATGTTGTGTTAAAAATAAGGTTTATATATATTGAAATATCTTGATGAATAAGAGGTATTTATGATAACCTTTACTTCCCCTATCTTTTTCTAAACTTATACATTATGCAATATTTGCTATTTTCATCGCCAGATTTGAATTATACTGAATTGTAAAAAAAAAAAAAAAGTTTTGAAAAAAATAGCTATTTCCTTAATAATAAAAAGACATAAAAATTTCAACGACATATTCCAATGATCAATTTCGTGAGAATCGTCTGCCTCGAAAAGAATACAATCGGATCAAAGAATAGCTGTTAAAAGTCATGGAGTATAGAGATTGATGGAGATGCAGTATGCCGTAAAAACGGTTTACAACATGATGCATGTTATCGCTCAAATTTAAATGCCCTCATTCGGCCCAAACAAAACAAGCACGTGGAACAGGGACCGAATTCTTTGACATCATCCATACATTGTCACTCTAAATGAAAATGATCTCTTTATATTTCAGCATTCTAAAGTAGTATTTCATTGTATTATGAATTAAAATTTGTATTATTACAAGTGTTCTTTTTTTGCGAAAGCACGTGGTTGTGTTTGGGCCGAGCGTAGCGGATTTTAGGGTTACATTTTTGGCGTAATCCCCAGCCACCACTCTTCATCTCTATTCTTTCTCTTTACTCTACGGTTAAAAGTACAGAATAAAGCAAGATAAAAAAATTCCATAAACATAAATGATTTCGGAAGCTTGTTAGTTTATCCCCCTTGTCACTAGTGAGGCTAGTTAATTGTGTCATTACAGATTTCGCTGTAACTATCCTACCTTATGTGTTCATCTATGGCATTAAAAGCGACTATTTCAAGATATTTTTATGGAAAACAGCTTTTCTTATTTAAGATACTCCCACTTTTTACAAACATCTTTTTCACTGCCATATATTGTTTCTTCATGGAGGATCTTTCTGGTATACTCTTCTGTAATTTCTGTGTGTTTTCATATTGCTTTCGTTTCGATGAACCACCGTAAAGACTGTGCTTTCTGTTGAGGTGTTTTTATTTTATTCAATATCCGACTGAATAAAACATCACATAGAGTAAAGAGAAAGAATGGAGATGAAGTGTTGTGGTTGGAGGTGACGCCAAAAATGTAACACTAAAAGCCGCTACGTTCAGCCCAAATGCAACCACGTGATTTCACAAAAAAGGAAAAAAACCTTTAATAATACAAATTTCAACCCGTAATACAATGGAATCCAACTTTAGAATGCTTAAATATAAGTAGATCATTTTCATCTAGAGAAAAAATGCACGGGTGATGTAAACAGATTCGGTCCCTTTTACAGGTGCTTGTTTTCTTTGGTGCGGATGAGGACATTTAAATTTAATCGATAATGCGCATCATATTGCAAACCGTTTTTACGGCATACTGCATCTCCATCTATCTCTTTCCTCCATGCATGACATCGGATGAAACTTCAAACACATGAAAAGTAAACATAACATTGAATTCTAAAATCGTTGGCAAAAAGAAAAGAAAGAAGTATTCGATTAATAACACGGGCAGACGATATTTAAAAAAAGAAAACATTAAAACAGGAAAAGGAAATTGTCTATGGAAACTTTCTTATTATAAAAGAAAATATATGAGTTATTCTATCCGTAATTGCCATAGGCCTGTTTATATCTTGATTATTTTATAAATTATTAAACATTAAAATGTGTCAGACCTTTTATAGATACCCTGCATTATAAGCACAAGTAAAAACGCACAACAACTTTTTTCGATTTACCTAAGATGTTGCTGTGACTGATTATCAGAAAAGTTTTTGAGTAGTTATTATAGCGTATAAATAATTTTTCTGAAGCAGGAATAAATATTTTTTGGGAGTTATCAATTCTCAAGTAATCATAATTAACCACATTAAATGACTCGGTTATACGCCTTAACCCTTTATCTACTGAGTGTACTTATAAGTACCATTAAAGTAACCTGTTATAAAATTCATTTAATTCATCGATTAGTTGTAATGAATTTTAGAATGAGTTATAGATGCATTACTTTATCTTGTTCCAAAAGCATTATTGGTTACGCAAAACAAAACTATTTTAAAAAGGATAATTTATTTTGCCTTCACATCTTTTCAGCATTCTTGGAGTTGGGGGGGAGGGGGATTTTTCATTTCGGAAATATTTCTGTATTTCTGTTGTAAGAACATTACATTTGTACATTTCCTAATTCTACAAAATACTAAGAAAAGTATTTAAGATAAAAGATTTGAGCGGGGTAATAAATATTGCACAAAATCCTTATAAATTCATATTTAGTTAATCCTTCTAAAAGTTATAAAATGATTATGTAAATCTTCTAATGTATAATGAAGGGAACGAATATTTTTTTCCAACTGGATTAAATCATATTCAAGGCTGAAGTAGCACAGTTGAAGTTTATTCCAACAGAGCGAAAAATCTCCAGACCAGGGATCGAACCTGGATACTTGGCGTGCCGTGCCAATGCCTTACCTGTTAGGCTATCCGGACCGATACCTGGCTGACATAATTCACTCTTATTAGTTGGACTTGGCTGCGAACTGCAGCGCTAGTTTCATTCATCCGAGCTATAACTATAGCATTTTACATATTCCAACTGTGTTGTCTCATGAAAAAGAAACACAACAGATCTGCATTCCGCCCACCAATGAGCTCTGACTGGACACGAATGGCGTCTCAAACGGTAATGCCTTAGAGTCAGTAGAATGCACACTACAGGGCGCCTGGCTCGGAGCTGTCCTTGCAGTAACCGATTTCTAACAGTTCGTTGTATCACTGTGGTAACAACTGCAGCTCGAATTTTTGCGGCAGACGCAGTACGATGCGCCACAGTCGCACACCGAACACGGCGATCTTCCCTCTCAGGAGTGCCACGTGGCCACCTGGAACCCGGTCTTCTTGAGGCAGTACCATCCCTTGACCACTGCTTCTAACAATCATGCACAGTGGATACATTCCAGCCAATTCTTCCTTCAATATCGCGGAAAGAATGCCCACCTTCTCGTAGCCCGAATATGCGACCTCGTTCCAACTCGGTGAGCTGTTGACAGTGGCTTCTTTGTCTTGTTAAAGGCATTCTTGGCTAACATCAACTCAATACATCATAATATCATCAAATAACATCAACTTATTTCGAAGCTAAATAACGCCCACAAAGTTTACAGTACGCATTTAAAGTAAGCCTGATCTGCAAGTCCTGAGTGGCGTCACTAGCGCCACACTTATGCGCGAAATTTCAATCGATGCCATCTTTCAGGTGTATAAACACGCCTACCAAATTTCATTTATCTAACACAAGTCTTTCTTAGTGTTGGGATTTTTTTTCCGTCAGTGTATATATATATATATATATATATATTGCTAAAACATTTGTATCAGTATAAATCTTGAGAATGTCGCCGTCAGAGCGATGAAACTTGTTTATATGAATAAATAAATTATTTATTCGCCTTGCAAATGTATTTTTATCAATTTTAGCAAATATTTAGTTAATTTTGATGAAAATACTTACTCAAAATTGATAGCATCCAATGAACGACATTGCGGTCTTATAAAATTGATTATTGCTACGCGGAAACTTATCTGAAAATCAGTCGCCGCAAAAGACATATTCGTTTATTTATAAATGCTGCTTTAAATCTCGAAAATATATTCATTTCAGGACTTTTTAAAGATAAAGAACGTTTTTCGAAATCAGGAATAACTCGAAAGGGATTATTGTACACTTTTAATCGTTGTTATATTATATTTTCCTTTGCATTTGTCATTTTTTAAAAGTGTACACGAATACATTTTTCTGCAATTTTTAAGATGTGGACGCACCAAAACATAGCGATGAAATAACCTAGTGTAAGAAGCAATATTTTAAAGCCGCTACTCAGAAACTATATTAATATTAAGACTAAGTAATATGTGAGAAACCATAATTCCTTTTGTTCTTTTAGAAAAAAAAATGGGTACACATCACACAACATACCGGGTGTCCCAAAAAGGACTGACTGATTTTAAAATTCAATAACTTCCAAATGGTGACAGATATTAAAAAAATTCTTGCAGGAGGGTTATGCATAAAGTCAAAAGTTTTTTTACAGTGATTTTCAATTTTAGTTCGAATTACAAACAATAGATGGCGCTGCGATCAATAGACGCTAAATTCAGGCTCGATTTTTGGTACTTCGTGGCCCGGATAATACATTTCCATCTCCTTTTTCTGCATGGAGCAAGATAAAGGACCAAAAATCGAGCCTGTATTTAGCGACTATTGCTTACAGCGCCATCTATTGTTTGTAATTCGAACTAAAATTGAAAATCACTGTAATAAAACTTTTGACCTTATGCATAACCCTCCTGCAAGAATTTTTTTAATATATGTCACCGTTTGCAAGTTATTGAATTTTAAAATCAGTCAGTCCTTTTTGGGACACCCGGTATATTTAGTCTATTTTATTATATTAATAATGAAGATTTCATAAGTACAACATTAAGTTCACGTTCGACATAAATTAAACTGCATGAGTTGATTAAGACATCTGAGGATTACATCGCCATTGTGCTACTGATAATATGTACCTCATTAATATCGAACTGAAATAAGGTTTTGGTTCTTAAGCTAATCCTAGAACATTACATTTATTCTGATACATGAGCTTTATGTTATTAATTTTAGCTTAATAATGAAGTTCTTTCTAAAGTATTAAACCTGCTTAAATTTGTAAAAGCTAAACCTGCATGTCATTTTTAAAATGCGGAAAGAATTAAAGCAACGGAAAGAAGACTTTTTTCCCAATAATTGCTTTGGAGCTTTTTGTAGTGTTTTCTCCTCAATTAATGTTTTTTTATGCTAAGTATGCATATTCAGGTTACATATAAATTATCTTTCATAATTTAATTTAAAAAGGAAAAAAATCAAAAATCAAAATCACTTTAAAATGTTTTCACTCTTCTTTTGCTATCCTTTTCAACTGGATTTATATCAAGTTGATACGATTTTAACAAATTTAGCATGATTTTATATCTATGTCATTTCGCTTCTTTAAGGATAGGTTCTATATCTTTGGCCTAGTATTCATGTGATTTTTACGCTTATTTTTTCGTACTCTTATTTTTTCATTTTCAAAGAAGACTGATACCATCTTCGGACTTTTTGCATTTCATTCATTGATACTTCATTTACATATTTAAATTTCGTGTGCTATGGTGAATACTCGCAGGTGTGCGCTGCGAGTTTCTGACCGGGCGACCGTTTTTCTTCGGTCACAAGCATCTAAAAAAATTGGGCAATAACATTAAGAAAGGACATTAAATTTTCTGAAACTTATACCAATATTTAGTTTAAAAAGTTGTCTTTTCACAAAATGAAGGACATTTGAACAATGATGATCATTTTTCTCACTTTTTAGGTGCGTTCGTAATTCTATAAATACTTAGTACATATAGTCGTCGTTCGGACCGTCTGTCAGTCCGTCAGTATATAACAGAGCAAAAACTTCTCAACCGACTGGTCAGAAATTTCAAATATATAGTTGTTGCAATTTTTTTTAAGTGATTACAAATTTCATAAATATCTGATGTAGAATTTAATTACAGGGACAGCTAAAAGTGTTCCGTTACATTACGGCCGATGTGAAAAAAAATATTTCAATTGCATTTGCATGATGTTACAGCCTTTCGAACAGAATTAAATTGATATGCACTTATGAAGTGCACTAAAATATACGTTCAATACAATATGCGGTACAAAAAATATTTCTAAAACTAGTTATATTACGACCGCACCTCATTTGCCACTTTTGACTTGCAATTTCCAACTTGATTTTACATTTTACGAGGTCGAAAAATTAATCAATTTATGAGAATTATATTTTTCGTTGGTATAAGATACAGCAAAAACAATATTTTTCTTTCGGATAAAAAATGAAGAGTCGAGGAAAATTATCGTTCAGTTTGAAAATAACTGTTTCCGGATAAACTGCTTTACATTTTGTTCGATAAGCAAAAACGTCTGTTAGGAACCAGTGTTGGTGTTATTTATGACGGCTAATTATCTACACGAGGAATATGGGCCCAAAAAGGGGAGGGGTGCCCTACGTGGGTTTCTTTCTAAGGGAACCTAACCCGTATTTATGCAAGGAAATTCAAAGTTCGAAGAAAACCGTGGGAATCTCCGAACGATTAGGCGACGGGCGCGATTGGGTTCGAACCCAGAACCTCCCGTCTATCAGCTTAGTGAGCAGAACCTCTTAGCCACTGGTGGGGCCTGTAAGGAATCGGAATATCATGAAACCATTTTAGGAAAACAATCTACAAAATTCACGGTTCAGAAAATGGCCAAAAGGAATTAAAAGTTTTCACATAATTATGTAGAAACTTCCTTAATATAGTTCAGTGTGTTCGTTCATACTTTAATATGTTTTTCAAAAGTTTCTTCGAACATAAGTTAGTATTGCGAAAAATATCATTTAAAGTTAAGGTATGCTATAGTAGAAATGTTTACTTAAATGCTTATATTACTTTTTAACACTTTCGAACAGAGCTGAAAAAAGTTTGTCAGTCGGTTTGTCTGTCCGCCGTCTGCCATAAATCTATTCGTGTTCTGACTTGCGTAAATATGGTCGGATCGCCGTGAAATTGATATATATTATTGATATTCCCTCACTGATATATATTCGTTATTGAAAATTAAGCTTTTTGCAGTTAGACTAATGTCAGATGACCGAATACTTGCACGCTTGTTGAACATGAAAAAGAAACACCTTCGCTAGCAGGTGTTTCTTTCTGACATTAGCCTTACAGTTCCTTTACAGAGACATACAAAATAATTCAATTACATAACGGACTATGAAAAAAAAATCATTAGGGGTGATTTTTAATAACGTTTCACAATTTCAAACTTATTGAAAATTATATATATATATCTGAATTACATTACAAGATCCCTACTACACAATATGGTATGGACAGCACTCATCGTTTAATTACAGGGACACTCAAAAATATTTATATACATCATCGTCTACGGGAAAAAATCTTTTGCAGCGTATATTATTGATGTTACTCTATTTCAAACATATCGGAAATTATATAGATATATATATATATGTGTGAGGTGCACTGCAAGATATTTACTATAAAATCGGATGTGCAAGCATTTATCATTGATATACAGGGATACACAAAATAATGCGGGTACGTACCTTTCTATGAACAATAATTGATAGAAGTGCGTTTTCTCTTGTGGTATACGTTTTTAAATTAAACTTTAAAAAATATATTTCTTAGTGTGTATGGGGCATTCTCACAATCTTTTGACTTTCGGGAATAAAAATCTGGGAAATTAAACTTGCAAAAATAACATTTTAATCTGATAGACGATGTGATAGATGATAGACGATGCCTTAATGATGCAAAATAAAGAAAAAATGGTTAGCAACGAAAACTTTTTTATTTAACTGAGGTTTAAGTTAAACTTGCGAGTTTAACTTTTCTTAAATTTTACCATTATAACATTCTATTTTCTTCTAAATTTTTACTTATAATGAATTTGCATAGCACGCACAGGACATTCAAATAAGAAATAATAACAATGTAGTATTTTTAGTAAAAATTTTTTGTATAACATTGTCTTAAAGGGGTGTTAAAGAAGGGACGGAAGAAAAAAAGTCCTTCCGGCCAGTGCCGGGAGGAAGAGGTAGCTTTCATAGTCCTTATTTTAAAAAAAGCCAACTTATATTATTGAAACACACGAAGTTCAATTTAGTGGAAACCGAATATAGGAGATTCAATACTAATTTTTATCAATACTAAATCATTATGAATGAGAATTTCGCGAAATTAATCAGCTTTATCCAATCTGCTTTTATTTAAAGTAACTTATATTTGGCTGCCAAATTCGGCGATTTCATAAAGTGTCTGCCATTTTAAGACAACATGGTGGATGAGGCTAACCAGTGAACTTGGTAGAGATCTTAGTAATTGCTGTGCACATGCTCACTCACATCGGAATCGATTGATATATACGAGTGCTGTCGCAGGCAGAAAATCAGATTTTTCAAAATGTCACACACATTAGATATTGATATTGCTATATCTGAGCCATTTTTTAAGACAAAGACAAACAAAAAATGCTCCTGAATCCTTATATCAAGGTTAAATACTTAAGAAAGAAACCTTTATCAATTTCTAATTTTTTGCACCTCACTTTAAATATAATTTTTTTAATTTAATGGCCGCCGTTTTGAAACAAGATGGCTGATGTAGCTGGCCAACGAACTTGGTCGAGGTATTGATGTATACTATCCACATGCCTTCTTACATCGAAATAGGTGAATCCGTGTGTTATCGCGTGACAAATACAAGATCGTTTCAAAATGTTAGCCATGCTAGAAATTCAAAGTGCTATAATTCAACTATTTTTTAAAATATAAATGAAAAACAAATTTTCAGAAATAAAAACTGCTCCGGAATCTTTGTATCAAGGACAAACACATAAAAAAAATCTTTTTCATTTTCCAATTTTTTAATACCTTATTTTAAATTTTAAATTTGTTTTTTTTTTAAATGGCAACCATTTTGAAACAAGATGGCGAATGAAGCTGGCCAACGAACTCGGTCGAGACATTGGTATGTCCTATGTATAGACCAAGTTACATGCAAATCGGGTCATAAATACGCCTGTTATCGCGTGACAAAATCAAGTCGTTTTAAAATGTCAGCTACAATTGAAATTCAAAATGCTATAACTTAGCCATTTGTTTAGAAATAGACGAAACAAAAACTGTTCCGGAATCTTTGTATTAAGGTCAAACACATACGAAAAAAAACTTTTTCATTTTCCAATTTTTTGATATCTCATTTTAAATTTTTTAAATGGCCGCCATTTTGAAACAAGATGGCGGATGAAGCTGGCCAACGAACTCGGTCGAGACATTGGTATGTACTATGTATAAACGACGTTACATCCATGTCGGTTCATAAATACGCCTTTTATCGCGTGACAAAATTCAGGACGTTTCAAAATGTCAGCCACGCTAGAAATTGAAAATGCTATAACTCAGCCATTTTTTAAGATATAGACGAAACAAAAACTGCTCCGGAATCTTTGCATAAATGTCAAATACACAAGAAAAAAATATTTTCCATTTTCAATTTTTTGGTACCACATTTCAAATTTAAAATTTTTTTAAAAATTTTAAATGGTCGCCATTTTGAAACAAAATGGCGGATGAAGCTGGCCAACGAACTCGGTCGAGACATTGGTATGTACTATGTACACAGCGAATTACATCCAAATCGGTTCATAAATACGAGAGTTACAGTGTGACAAATGTCAGATATATATATATATATATATATATATATATTTATATATATATAGTATATACAGTAGCGGTCAAAAGTTTCCGGCCAGTTAGATTTTTTTATTTGTTTGACAGAACGTTTTAGCGAAGAAGAAGTTCAATTGCTCCAAAAGTTAGGAATAAGCAAATTACCTCTGACCACGTGATTATTTTGATTGGTTAATTAAGATACTTGAAGCAAAGGGGAGGAATTCAAAATTCACGCGTGAATAAGTTTCCGGCCATTCGTCATTCATTAGTTTTTTCTATAGCTAAAGTGCTTTTTTTTTCCATGTTTGTTAATTAATCAAGGTGAATAATGTATTTGAAATTCAAAAATGAAAAGTTTAACAATTTATTGTTCCTAAATGAGCGATTTGTTTGTCGCTAAATGGACAATTCGCTCGTGAGATTGCGGCAAAGTTGTCGATCGGAAAATTTGCTGTAAATGATATTTTTTAAAAATATAAAGATGGTCATGGCCTTCGGAACTTGCCAAGGTCTGGGGGACACCGGAAAAAGACTTTTCTTGTGGACAGAATTATCAGAAGAAAAGCAGTTGATGGCCCGCGTAAAAATGCCGCTGCAATTCCACGCCATTTATGGTGTTAGAAGCGATTTATGGTGTTATGGTTATTGTTGAAACAAGTCTATCTACAGTGTCAAGACGCTTATGTGACGTAGAACTTTATGGAACAGTCGGTGTTAAAAAACCTTCCATAAGAAAAAAAAATTCAAAGGGCCCGAATGACGTTTGCCAAGGAATACAAAGACTGGACAAGTGAAAACTGGAATAAAAGTACTATTTTCAGATGAATCGACGTTCAATCTTTTTGTGAGTGATAAAAAACATTACAACCGACGACCTAAAAACAAAAGATAAGGTGCGAGATACATTATATCTACAATGAAGCACGGCGGAGGAAACGTTATGCTGTGGGGAGCATTTTCTGGAAAATGCGCCTGTCCGTTATTTGAAATCCGCAGCAAGATGAATATTGCAATGCATAAGGATATCTTGCAAGATCATTTGCTGCATATTGGAGGAAAAATTGTGATCTCAACTATTTGTTTCATCATGATAGCGACCAAAAGCATACATCCAAGCTGGTCAAGCAGTGGCTTTCGCACAAAAAACTTCGCTTTTGAAATGGACAGCATAATCATCCGACCTCAATATAATAGATAATCTTTGAAACTAACTTAAAAACGTGTGTGGAATTATAAATATTGCAATTTAGCATCATTTTCACAAAACTTGCAAGAACCGTGGACAAAACTTAACATTAATCATCTCCAACTGTTCATTGAATCGATGCCGCGTTGCTGCGCCGAAGTACTTATTGCTAAATCTATGAATACAAAATACTAATTGTAAATGTTGTTGATCACTGTTATTTTCTTTTATAACACCATTTTCTTCCAAACTTGCCAAGGTGGCCGGAAACTTTTGAGAACATGCGTTTTCTTTTGCAATTAATTTTGTCAATTAAATTTATTAATATTTAATTTTTATTCCATAAATAAGTTCTTAACTGTTATGTCAATAAAGTGCATAAGTATCACTTTGAGATTCCTCTTCATATTGGTATATTTACAAATTAACCAAAAAATTCATGCTGGCCGGAAACTTTTGACCGCCACTGTATATATATGGATATATATAAATATATATATATATATATCAATTTTGAACGGAGGGTGGTTTCGGGGTCTGGGGGTCATGATCGATGAAAATATACCAAAATTTTTTGAAATCGCTTTCCTCCGAACGGTTGCGATAGGTAGCTTTTTTGTAATGAAAGCTACATAAAAAGGATGTGGTATAGGAAAAAAAGGTACGGTAAAGCGAAAAAGGGACGGTAAGGAAAATTACCACTATTTTTAGGCAAATCATGTTAAGACTAAGTAATAGCCAAAATGTCCATTGATTTTTAGAAACAGTTATTTACATTAGATTAAATGATAAAAAAAATTCCATTTACCTCGCAAAGTGAAGGAATAAACCTTGGTGACGGTAAGACTACCAATAAAGCCACGATGCTCGAAATTGATATTAAATGCTGATTTATATTCTGTAGTAAATTTCCTGTCAAAGAATTTTAGACATTCTTTCTATAGCATACTTCTGCATGAGAAAAAAACTTGAAAAAAAATTCTGTGGTTGCATCTGAAGTGATTTTCTGTTTAAGTTTAGCAAGAGGGATGGAAAGGAATCTAAAACCCAGGGGCAGAGTTCAAAAAATAATATCCACCGTAAAAATGTGTTCAGGTTAATTTTTTGCTACATATTTAAATAAAACAATTGTCTCAGTTTCGGAAAAAAATTACATCGAATTACTTTTATTGAAACAATTTTATACTGACAGCACCAAACTTAAAAATCAGCATCAGGGACACAGGACGGTAATGGAGTTTTCCTGGTATTTGGACCCCCAACATAGTCCAAAACTTATTTATCTCGTTAATATTGTTATGCAATCGGATGTTACCCAGTATATGAAATAAAGAAAAAACACAAGAATATGTACTAAAATAAAAATTATTATTCAGGGACATAACAGTCAAAAGATTGTGAGAATGCCCCATATAATGTCTACATATCAGTGCTTCACAAAACATCTGAAGTGCATTTCCGTTTATTGACGGAAACAGCTGATGAGGAATTTTCAACCGTGCTATGCGTTTCCTAATTGTACTAAACTTTAGCATACTATGCATTATATGATAAATCTATAGTTCATATACACGGCTGAGCTTTTTTTTTTTTTTTTTTTTTTTTTTATGGGAATGAATGAAATTGTAAATAAAGACACAATATTGCTTAATGGTACACAAAACTTTAATAAGCTAAATGTTAACTTCTACGTTTCGAGCTGTTTCTATAGCCGTCTTCGGGAAAATATGATTATAAAAAGGTTCAAAGTTCAGAGACGAAAGCTTCCTGTGCAAGAGATAATTAGTCGAAACTTCAATTAATTATCTCTTGCACAGGAAACTTTCGTCTCTGAACTTTGAACATTTTTACCATCATATTTTCCCGAAGACGGCTGTAGAAACAGCTCGAAACCTAGAAGTTAACATTTAGCTTATTAAATTTCATGTTTTGTGTATCATTGAGCAAAATTGTGTCTTTATTTATTATGTTTTATCGTGCAATTGTTCAATATGTGTTATTGAATGAAATTGTGTTATGCGTTTTACAAATTGTTTATTTAGACAGTTTTTAACCTTATTAATATGTCAAGTTTTATTATGGAATTCTGAATGTGCAGGAAAGTGTTTCATAATACATACTTAATGCATGATTTTACGTTATTTATTAATATTTAACTTTGGAAAACGTCTGTAGCCATTTTAAGGCATCCGGCTATTAGAATATGCTGCAGTTATCCATTCATAACCTACCTCGAAATTTATCCGCATTGACGTAACAAACAATTGCAGTGTTTCTTTTAGTTATTTACAGAAAACAACGACTTTTAGATTGTATTAAACCCAATACTTTATAGTGGAATAAAGAACTATATAAATGTTTCTTAACCCTTTATCTACTGACGGTACTTATAAGTGTCATTAAAATAACTTGTTATAAAATGCATTTAATGCATCGATTAGTTGTAGTACAGTTTAGAATGAGTTATAGATATATTACTTTATCTTGTTTCAAAAGCATTATTGGTTACACAAAACAAAAATATTTTTAAAAGGATGATTTCTTCTGCCTTTGTATGTTTTCAGCTTTCTTGGCGTTGGGTGTGTGTGTGTGTGGGGGGGGGGGGTCAATTCGGAAATATTTGTATATTTCTTTTGCAAAAACATTATATTTGTATATTTCTTAATTCTACAAAATACTAAGGAAAATATTTAAAATAAAAGGTTTGAGTGGAGTTATAAATATTGCACAAAAACCCTATAAACTCAAATTTAATGAATCCTTCTAAATCCTTCTACAATTTATTAAATGATAATGTAAATCTTCTAATGTACTGCAAACAATTCACGAAAAATACTTTAGAAAATACAATTTTCATGAATTCATAATTCAGTATACATATAGGGTTAATCTATGAAAATAAATGCCTGCGAACGAAAATACACAATAACCATTTCGGAGCTACCCATGATTCTGAAAACCGTATTCTATGTTTAGAAAACTCAGAAACAAATATTTTTCCTAGATTAAAAGAAAGTTTCAGTTGTACTGCCACTGATTCTTGGAAAAGTTTACTAGTTGATTTTACAGAGTGTTAATCAGTTTCTTCAAACCAGAATATTGTTTCTGAGGTTCCTATCAATTCTCTGTTGAACACTTTAGCTCCGTAGCCGAATTTATGTATGCATAATTCCCAGAAAAATATTAATTTTAATGTTAGTGTTAATGCTATTGATTTATAGTGTTTGTCCGTAAATCATGTTTCCTAAACATGAAAATGATACTTGAGAATTGACAACATCTGAAAAACTATATTTCAAGTTGAGACAAATGATTAATACACTATAAAAACTACTCGTTTCCGAATATAGAAGTTTCCGAAAATCAGCGAAAACAAAATAAAACTTGGAGTTTATGATTGGGGTTATGACATTTGTATAATTTTTAAAGTGTATTATAATTAAATTTGAAAATACATAGTTATTTTAATTATGAGTTAGTGAGTTATCGTCTGATATGAGAACAGATGAGGTATGACTTAATGAATAAGATTAAGAAAGGGTTGCTGAAAAACAATTTAGACATCTTTAATAGAACCTAGTACGAATTTCCCTTGTACGAATTAAATTCGAATTTTACATTTTAGAATTTCTTATAAGAGATGAAATAACAAAATAGAGTAAAAAAGAAGTGTAATTGAACGTGTGAATTCATGCGCACAGTAATTTTACCAAATTGCATAAACTCTGAGATTTTTTACCGAACATATGTTTTGGGTGTAAAAAACACTGCGCGAGTTGTGGTGCGATAGAAAGTTGTGCGCATACTTCCGGGATAACTGTTATAAATATAAATTACATTTTTCATTATGTTATATTTTCATTGAGTTAAAAGACACCATTTCTTTATATTTGAAGCATAGAAATAGCTTTTGTTATATTTCATCTGTGAAATAGATTAAATCTAAAAAGCTGAAAATCAATAAAATGGAGATTTTTTTTTTCTTTTTTTGAACAATCCTTAGAGTTTCGTCTTTGAAGGTTTCGTTGTAGTTCTATAAAACATTCAATGTTTCGAAGTATGAAAAACATTATAGTTTGACATGTGAATGAAATGAAATATAGAAGGGATATAAGATCACGAGATATGAATTTCTGTGAATGAGTCAAGCATGCTGGAATATAGAATATATGATACTCGAGCACGAAAAAAGAGGGGAAATATTTCATCTGAATCACGTTATGATTGTTTTTTTTTTTTTTTTTTTTTTTTTTTTTTTTTTTTTTTTTTTTTTTTGTAAAATATATATATTATATGGAAATGAGCATGCAAGAATGAATAAATGACCGAAGCAAAGATTATTTGTATAAAACTTATACAGAGAGAAATTATACATAGATATTTTAATAGATACCGAGTTATTTTTAGTAAATATAATAGATAGAATCTGCTAAATGGCTGATAATACAAATTTACTTCTAATTACAAACCTTTTTCAAATAAAATATAGTTTTATGGTATAGCATTTGTTTAACAGGAATTTAAAAATATATGCAGTCAATTACCAGATTGGATTGCTTTAAAATAATATATAAAATGTCTTTATACAAATTTTATTGTAATGTGAACGCCATCATGGTGCGAGGTTTTGCTAACAAAATATTTAAATAGAAACATTTGCTTTATTTAATCTTATATTTTCTGCAATTAAGTAAATTTTGCTTTTGGAATATAATGATAGCAAACATTCTCTTTGGTTGCCATCTATGCACACTGATGTCCAAAAATTTAAGGTCAGTGACCGAACAATTTCGATTATACTCGGTTTATAGAATATCTACTGAAATTCTCGACAAATTGTCCTTCTCCGCGGCCCTTTTATCTGATTCCTTTTGCAGTTTCCCTTTTTTAGATAAATCTTTTTCCATTTTCAGTTGATTTTTTAATTGGAGACTCAGTCAGTATAGACGATTCCCTTTTTTTTCTTTCCAAGCCGTGTTTTCGTTCTATTTGAAGTCTTCTCAAAAAGCCTAACTTCTTCTGGTGTAGGAAAAGTTGGTTGAATGTAGACGGGACGATTTCTTCATAAGCAACAAGGAACGTTTGAGTGGAGCTTGAAGGAACAGCTTCTTCAGAAGTGCTAGCCTGGGTTGATGTAGAAGGATATCATGTTTTCGGTGGTTTTGAATTAAGGCTATGAACATTCGATGGTTCTGGCAATTTGGAAGGATTGTTAGTGTTTTCACAGTACAGCGACAGTATAAGTTTACCTTTCAGAAAAGTAAGATATCATAAAATCCGAGTCTAAATATTTAAGGATTCACTGAGAAATTCCCGAATATTTAAAAAAACCCATAATACTGACTGGAGTTAACGACAGTGGAGCAGCTGTAACCAAAATGGACGGGATGTCATAAATTGTCAAATGCTTTTTATGTGTAACTACATACCCAGGCATCAAAAGCAGTATTAATTTTCTTTTTGAGAGGCCCATACACACAGTGATCTACAGTTTGTAGCTTATGACTGCAGTGAGGAAGGAATGACAATAAAGGCATAATTAACATAAAATGGATTCATTAAATTAATATTCATTTTAGAAAATAATCAAAAACGTTTTTATATATATTTGAATTTATCTTCGTTTCTGTATTATTAGTTGTTTTATTTAAATGAATCAATGATCAAAAGGTTTCGTTTCATATACGGTTATTTGGCAGATTTTATTGCACAATAAATACATTTTTGGTACATTAAAACTAACTGATTTAAGACGGGGTACGTTTTCCAAGGACAAACATGTTGGAATACATCTTACGTGTGCTGTTGGAAAACCTATCCCGCCGCCATTTTGCAATTTTTACACTACTTCGACGAATAGTGGTGTAACTTAATTGCAAAACAAACTCATAGTTACGTGAAGAAAGAATCCCTTTTTTAGTACATGCAACGTCAAAAGAATAAATTTAACGCTAATACGTTTATTTTACTTTTTAATAAAAACCTGAAATTTTACTCGTTGTTGAAAAAAAAAAAAAAAAAAAAAAAAAAGCAGTTCTCTTGACGAAGTAACAGCATCTATTAAATTATAACTTTTGTAGATGGTGTTAACTTTTTAATCTTTAATACCTTTTAAACTTGTTATATTTTTAATATTGTAGATGGCCAATCTGAAACTTAATAAATATTAACTTAATCGTAATAGTTGTACGATTTTTTTCAAAGCGCACATACGCATGAAATAAGATCTTCGAATACTTTAAGCACTTGGTATGTGACCCCTCAAAGCTAAGCCGTTCTCATTTGTTTTCAGAGCAGAAAAGTGGCATAATTCATGCATTTTTAAAGTTTCATAACTCGCTCAATTTTAGTGTTATATGAATAGGACTTTTTCTGTCGTACTTGTCAGCGTAATAGGAAAATTTTACTAAATATTAGTTACAGGATCGGGGGACACCGTATAAAAATTTAAATTTCGTAATTTTTAAGAAATGTTTTTATCGACTTATATCGCTTTTAAAATATTTCTTTACCTGATTTAAAACATTTTTGTAACTGGAACTATATGTCTATGACTATCGGTTTAAGAATTAGCTATTGGACACCGTTGAGAGCGGACTCACTGTATACTTGGGGCTCTGTCCCCTACAAGTCACGTTCGCCAACACCCATTCAGACACCACAGTCTTTAAAAGCACGAAAATTTCATCAGCTTTAAAAAGATTTTGGAAAATTGAATTATAATTAAAAAAACAATGAATATATCCCTGTAAACGGGTTTCCATTCATTTTCCTTTGAATGGGCTAAAAAAAAAAAAAAAAAAAAAAAAAAAATCCCAAAATCAGCTACTGTTAAGAGATACAATGGCTGTTTTCATCTTTGATTGAAAAAATTAGTTTAACAGTTAAAATTAACCTCATGTAAAATAAATTAAGTAAACTGACTGTTTGTCTCCCAGTATTTTTTAACAATAATATAAGACAGTTCTTTTGAATAGGACATTTTATGTATCGTTTTGAATCTGGTGTAATTTTCATCAAAGTTTCCTTACTCTTTTTAATATTCACGTGAATATACTTTTTTTCTTAGAAATGAAATATTATTTGCGATTTGCGCTGGTCTAAAACTCGCAACAATAGTTGAAAAGATCATCTCAAAATATTAAATAAATGTCTCGCTCAAATATATTGTTAAATTTAAACTGTCAATATTACTATTTGGCTATTTTAAATATTTCGTAATTTCCTCCATTTACGACTTTTAATGAATAATAATAAATTTATTATTTTAAAATTTTCTTTCTCTTTTAAAATTCACGTGTAAATATAGTTTTTATGACGCAAATTTCAATATTTTCCTGCTTTTAACACTTAATCATTTAATTCTAATTTGAAAGATTTTTTTCTGTTTATAACCACTTGTTATAATAGCCACGTGTAAATAATTTTTTAATTTGAAGGAAATATTATTCTTTGCGCTGTTTTTAAAATTGGCAGCAATTTAAAATAATACCCTTTTCTGAAATCTCTCTATTCTAAAAAAAAAGTAACTAACGAGTCGCCGCCGCTGGTTTTGAATTTTTTGCGACCGGATGTCTTTCTTCGTTAATATTAAGAAAAATATTGCATACAAAAATATGAAAATCGGTGGTGTTCTAGAAAAATGTCTGATAAATACGCTGATGCAGACAGTTTTCAAATCGAAGAATTATTTCAAGAGATATTTAATGTTAAATTTAGTCAAAATCGTTCCTTTAAAAAAGTTTTATAGGAGGAAAAACTATACATAGGAATTTAATCACTTTAGATCATTTTATACATTAGAAGTTTCCGATGTGCAGACTGCATTATTTTTTTTTAATTTGACACACTTTTTGAGGTTTTACTTCTATTTTAAATTCAAATTTTGAGCATTTCGTTAGAGATATTTTTTACAGCTTATAGAAAAGCGTATTATTCTAAATTGTTGCCAAATTTAAAAACAGCGCAAAGAATAATATTTATCAAATAAAAAATTTATTTACACGTGACTATTATAAACAGAAAAAAACTTTCAAATGAGTATTAAATGATTATGTATTAAAAGCAGGAAAATAGTGATAATAACGTCATAAAAACTGTATTTACAGGTGCATTTAAAAAGAGAAAGAAATTGGAAAAAAATAAATTCATTAATATGCATTATAAGTCTTAAATGGAATAAACTACGTCATATTTTAAAATGCCAAACCATAATATTGCCAAACAGTTTAAAAATATATTTGCGCGAGACATTTATTTCCTATTTTGAGATAATCTTTTAAAACTAATGTTGAGAATACTAAGACAGCACAAATAATATTTCTTTTCGGTACTACTTAGTTATCCAGTCGACCAATTTCGCCAAATTATATAAATTGCAAACTGCTCGCCAAATGATACAAATTGATAGAATTTTTATTTTAAATAGCGAAAGAACAAATAAATTTGCAAAACATTAATAAAAATACAGATAAAACGTCGAAATAAAAATCACTTGATGATGTAAACACGTGTAACTTGCTTAAAGTCAAGTGAATGTGACATTTACGATCAACCATTTTTGGCATTTAAACTTACAGTTTCGCGATAGGTTTTTGGTCGACGGGATAACTAAGTAATAACTTCTTTTCTAACAACAAAAGTATTTTCACGTGAATATTAAAAAGAAAAAGAAAACTTTGGTGAAAACTATGTCAGATTTAGAACAATACATTTAAAAAGTTTTTTTTTTTTTTTTTTTTTTTTTTTTTTTTTTTTAAATAAAACTTTATCAAAGGATTGTTCAAAAATACATGGAGACAAAGACTCTTTTTACTTAATTCATTTTATATTACCTTATTTTCACATGTTTAACTGATCTGATTTAATCAATGACGAAAACCACCCGAGGGAGATCGTCACAGTTTTATTATTATTATTATTATTATTATTATTATTATTATAAATCATTCTTTCGAATTTTTTTTTAAGTCGATCACATTACCGTGTTTTTACAGTTTGCGGTGGCTGACTTAGGTTGGCGAACGTAGCTCGTAAGGGGCAGAGCCCCCTAGTATGTAAAAAATATCTCTCGAAATGCTGAAAATTTGAATTTAAAATGGAAATAAACCTATAAAAAATTAATCAAATATTAAATTAACCTATATTAAATTAGTCAAATAAAAAAAATAAATGCAGTTTGCACAACATTAACTTCTAATGTATAAAATGATCTAAAAATTATTAAAATCGTATGTACAGTTTTTGCTCCTGTGAAACTTTTTAAATTGGACGATTTTGCCCAACTTTAACATTAACACATCTTTAAATAATTATTCGATTTAAAAACTGTCAGCATCAGCATGTTTATTAAACATTTTTCTATAAAACCAGCGATTTTTATATTTTTGTATGCAGCAGTTTTCTTAATATTAAAGCATAAACACCCCAGGTTATAAAAATATCATTAACGGCCATCGGTGACAGCTTTAGTTGCTTTTTTTTTTAGAATAGAGAAACATTTAAGAAAACAAAATGTTTATACGTTCAGGTTCATTAATTCCACTTTCCAATCTACTTATACTGTGTACTTTATTTTTCTAAAACAATAATTCAAAATCAAAGTTTCTCCCTGAAGAGTTTTAAATCTTAAAACAACTAAGTATCTTTAAAATGATATTTTTAAGACCGAAATAAATTTTCGAAACAATTATTATTTTATAAACATTTGAAAGTTTATTTTATAGAATTTTCTAGATTTTAAGCTGATAAAAATAATTTACCAAAATATATGAAGTATCTAAGATGCTATTGTATTCTAATTGTTTTAGAGGACAAAAGAGAGAGAGTTAACATCTACAAGTTGTTTAAAAAGTCACTTTATGTGTCGGCTATTTTAATAGAAAACAAATGTTTGTGAAAATAGAGTATTAAAAATGCTTAAAAGTATATTATATTTCACTTAATCTACTCCCGTAATATGTCATTATTAATATATATATATATATATATTTTCTAAATTAATTGATAGATTTAATATAAAGAAAAATGCCCAGTTAAACTAATGGCATTGAGCCCTTTAAAGTTAACCAATGGACCTCCAGATCTTATCAGGGAAGCGCCTTATCAGAATAAATCTGTATACTTAATTCGAAGCAAATAGGATAATTCTGCATGTAAAACACATTTTTCTAAATTAACGGAAGGATTACCCCCGTCCCCCCCTTATTATTAACCATTGAACGTCCACATCTAATCAGGGAAACCCGTTATCATAATAAACCTGTATACAAATCGGATAACTCTGCATGAAAAAACCATTTGTCTAAAGTAAGGGGGGATTAGCCCCACTTCCCCACTTTATTCTTACCCATTGAGCCTCCAAATCTAATCAGGGAAGCGCCTTATCAGAATAAATCTCTATACGAAATTTGAAGCAAATCGGATAATTCTGCATGTAAATTCCATTTACCTAAATTAAAGGGGGTAGCTCCCCGCTCTCCCCCTTTACACTTAACCAATGAACCAGCAAAACTAATCAGGGAAGCGTATTGTCAAAATTAACCTAGAAAAAATGAATTGAAGGTAATCCGATATTTCTATCAAGAATTATCACGTTACGTACATGCATACATACAGAAACTGTGGGCACATTAGGTCCCAGGCTTCGATAGCCTGTGAGCTGAAAGGAGGACTACAAAATGCTACGTACAGTATTATTAATACATTTGCTGATGAGTTAAAAAATACAATGTTAAGACAAATTAAAACAAAAATTTTCGCGGAAATTTTGGTTAAATTAAAAGTGTGCAGGCCCTTATACTGATTTCACCCTTTTTTACGATTTGATTAAAAATGACTGCAATTTAGGAATAAAAGTTTTTATAATTATTTGGATCATCTTAACTGTAGAGGTGATTAGGCTTCTAGCGGTCAGTTTCTTTTATGTCTTCTGACTCTCAGTACCTGAAATTTAAATTAAAATTTCCATATAGTTGGGAAGCGAAGCTTGCGCAAACTTATATGTCTTTATTGGATGTCGCTGAGCATACATTGTTAAGTTCTTATTCTGAAAAGTATACTAAGATTACTTTTAGAAATGTAAAAATAACAAAGTTAAAAGCACCAAAAATTTTTAATTTTTAAGCATACCGATTTCGGTAGCATATAGCATACCTTCCTCAGTACTGAGGATTGTGGAAATTTTTTCACATTTATAGGAAAGATGGGGATTCAAGTTAAAGGTTTATTGAGCAATAGGAAAACAGATGATTGCAGGTAACAGCCAATAGGAAAATAGATGAAAAGTGGAATAGAAGTAGTAAGAAAATGCTGAAAAAAATTTATGAAAAATAAGTTTTTGTATAAAATTTCCAACAGTCTGATAATGGGGGAATAGCGAATTCACAATTAACAATATCTTGAAATTTTTTTTAAATATGAAGTGCTTTAAGGACTTTAAGTTTGTGTTATAGAAGTAGGTTTAGAGATTATTTTAACCGAATTGAAGTCAAAAGTATGATTCATCTTCGAGCAATGTTTTGCAATACAGGATTTATTGGTTTCTTGTTTTTTAATATATCGTTGATGTTCTTTGATACAAAATTTTAAGCAGCGTTTGGTTTGTCCAATATAGGAAAGGCCGCACTGGCAATTAATACGGTAGATACCCCATGAATTGGATAATTGAATAGGGTCTTGGAGTTTGGAGAGGGTGAGTTTATTGGTAGGGGCAAAAATTATTTTGAAGTCATATTGTCTAAGAATTTTAGCAAAGAGAAAGCTTGATTTAGAAAAGAAGGGTAACACAATGCTAATATTGGAAAGAGTAGAAGGCTGAGGTGAGCTTGAGGAACGAGGATGTTGTAGTTTAAATAGAGCAGTATCAGTTATAGAAAAGTTCTAAACTCTGTCAATCGCAATGACTTTAATGTATTGAATTTCACTATTAAATGACTGAGAATCAGAGCAAACATGTATGACACGATTTATAAAGCTATAAAAGGCGGCCATTTTTTGGCTTGGTCAAACTGCTCTATTTAAAAAACGAGAAACCATTAAATCCTCTATTGCAAAACATTGCTATTAGATGAATCATATTTTTGACTTCAATTCGGTTAAAATAATCTCTAAACATACTTCTATACACGAACTTTAATTCCTTGAAGCATTTCATATGTATAAAAATGTTCAAAATATTGTTAATTGTGTATTCGCTATTCCCCCATTATCAGACTGTGGGAAATATTACATAAAAGCGTCTTTTTAATTTTTTTTTTTTTTTTTTTGCATTTTCTCACTACTTTGGTTCCATTTCCCAACTATTTTCTTATTGGCTGTTACCTTTAATCCTCTGTTTTCCTATTGGTCAATAAACCTTTAACTTGAATCCATAATTTTCCTATATATGTGAGCAATTTTCCGCCATCCTTAGCACTGAGGAAGGCATGATATATGCTACCGAAACCGGTATGCTTAAAAATTAAAATTTTCGTTCCTTTTAAAGTTGTTATTTTTACATTTCTATTACATTGCACCACGCTTCATCTTGATACTTAAAATTACTTTTGTTGTAAAAAAAAAAATTGTCTTCCAGCATTTGAAAAACTGGACTACACTGCACTGCAAAATTTTGATGCATTTCAAACTGTTTGTTTAAAGCAGTCTTGAATATGTTTTATGAGTGCATCTCAAAATTTGAATCCTATGCGACTTAAAAAACTATCGGTTAAGCAAGGATCCAAGTTTAGTTCTTGGTATAGGAATTATAGATGCCTTATTAATAATCGATGGAAACATTCTATGAAAGAATGCCGATTTTTAACACCGGGTAAGTCAAAACCATCTTCCTTCCAGTAACTTCTGTTTCTTCCAGTAGTACAAAAAGCGATAGGCCATTAAGCAACTATTTGCCCTCTATGTTGGTATATGGAGTTCTCTACTCGAAACTCAACATGTTTAAAATTATGTAAATAATCGGTGCTTTGGTTTTACTTTATTCGTTTAAGGGGAGACATGAGTGAGCATAAAAAAAACGATTTTTTTAAATTGATTAAAAAAATTCTTTGTACTTTCCTGAAGCCATTGGTATGCCCGTTTTTTTTCTGACTATTACAAACGATTGTATAAATTCAATGGAAGACACAACGCGGACGACACGTCCATTCCCATTAATTTTACGCTAACATTTTATACTTGATTCTATTTTTATATTCTACTCGCACTACTATATTTTCTAAATAAATTTTGTAGTACGCTGAACAGTGCAGAGCAGTAGAGCAGCGTTGAGGGGTTTCCTAGCTGTTAACAGTTTAACACCCAGACTGAAGATATGGTGTCTTACTAATTAATGAGCCATTGGGTAATAGTAAATTTGTAGTTGTTAAAAACTACAAAATAGTAATTAAGAAAATATATTAAGGATAGAATCTAAATTTAAGAACTTATTTATAAGAGATAAAAAAATTTAAGTTAAGTCTTATAACACAGATAAAGTGATAATAATTATATTAAATATAGGTATAACTGATGTTTCTAGAACTACCATAGAGAAGATAAAAAAAATGTGAAAAAGAATAAAAGTTAGCACTTGTTCAGCAGTAACACTCGCCAAGCTAGGGCAGGAAAAGCAGTAAGGGAGGCAGCAAGCCACTTTAACAAAAAAGGCACTAATCAGGGTGATATATGTATTTTTTTCTTTTTTCCTGTATATATAGAAATATATATAGATATGGTATTTTGAAGGGGTTTTTATTATATAAAAAGTAAAAAGGATGAGAAAAATATGAAAAACAGACAGAAGCAATCTGGTGCGGTGAACATAAGGCTGGTGGCTCTGCTACGATTTCGTTAGGAAGATCATACAATGTTGTATAGGATTAATTAGCTAGGTTTTTGATACGTTTTCTTAAGGTGATCGTATTAAGGTCCCTACGGACAATAGTATTGCGTAGGTATCGGGAGTCGTTGAGAACAATGCGAAGTTGCTTGTGGGCAATTCCACAGAAAATCATCATTATTTTTTTTTTTGGGGGGGGGGGGGGGGTAAAATTTATAATATGCTTAATTTAAGGGTATGATTGGAAAACTTGATATTTTTATATTCTATAATAAAATCCTAATAAAAAGGCATTTTAAATTACTGATCGTAAACTAAGTTAAGTACCATTATTGTCTTTTTAAAGTCATAATGTTACGTCAGTTACACAATAAAAGTTACGTCAGTTACACGTGTAAAGGCCATTTTTTTTTATTATTATTCAGAAATTAATTAAACAAGTTACTGTTATAATTTGGAATTATTTAGTGTTGTTGTTGATAGCACTAAATCACTTTTTTTAACGGGATAGTTTTGATAATTTTTACACTTCAATGAAGGCAGAAAAAATGTTTACTATTTTATGTTACGTCAGTTACAGAAATTTGAATTGCAATTTTGGGGACTAAAAAAGAGATTGAAATAATCTGCAGGTATTTGGGTATTAAGTCCTTAGTAAAAAATATTTTAAATTGTAAAAATTTGTTCTAGCTTTATTAGTAAATGTTCTACATAGTTTTGAAAACAAAATTCGATGATAAAATGTTACGTCAGTTACGATGGAATTGCCCTTGTTGTTAAGCGACTAAGATTATCCAAGAGGACTGCAGGTGAAGCTCCAGACCGGACTGGCATAAGTCATGATAGGTAGGATACAAAAATTATATAGAAGAATTTTATTATAGACTGAAAGATTTTTACTATTGATGAGAGGTTTAAGAGAGATAGAAGGTCCAGCGACTTTTCCCCTGATGGAAAGAATATGTTTGCTCCATGTAGGTAACAGTGCTTCTTATAATAAAAGTGGTACTAAACGTATAAAATTCATGTAACAGGTGGTCCGGAAGTCACGTGGGAAGTGACATAGAACCGATGTGGGTGAAAACACTACCTCATTTATTATATGAAACTAAATTCTATCCATGTGCTTATGTATACTTTAATTCCTGTGTTTGATAAAATTGTGCAAGAACATGACACAAGTTAGAAGTATCTAAGTTTTTTGGCTCTCTTCAAAAATCCTACTTATCAGGTAAAAATCCCATTTTCTCATAAAGTATTGGAGGGATTTTGATAATGTTTTTTTGGTGGTACTGTATAAATATAAGATCATCTCTGGCAGACAGTTTTAAAATATTTAATTAGTTTCAGAATTTTCTTTCTTCTGAAAATTAAAAAAAATTCATAAAAATTGCCATTGGTCTTAAATAAAAAGTTTTAGTCTCAGAAATAAAAAAACTGTCTGTCATAAATCTTAAGCATAATACAGAGAATAGGAATTCCAAATTTCATCAAAATCGGTCTGGTAGTTTCTGAGACAACGGATCTTACATCTCGCATATTTCCCATAGGATTGCACTCAGTCTTGTCTTCCCTTAACCTTACGTCTGTATCACATATGATTTATAATTATTTATCAAAGACACTATTTATATCTAATTTTTCACTGGAACCATGCTAGTCATGCCAGCTATCACTGTGCTGATTTGATGACAGTTGCCGTAAGGGTTTTCAGATTAGAGTAACAAAGAAATTGTTTCAGTAGGTGTATAAGAGCTTCTGATGCTTCGCTGGCTCAAATCAATAATGACAGCAGTAAAAGTATTATTAAAATGGTAAAATTTAGTACAAAATTTCATATTTCATTAGTTACAGTTAGGTTGGCACAATTGTTTTGTGAAATGTTGACCTTTATCTTAATCAGTGTATGTCTCTGTTTTGAAAGAAGTATGAAAAAGCGTAAGATGCATATACAGAAAATGCATTAGAGTATATATATAAATGAATAGATAATTAAAAAATTGTATATGCCCTCATTTATTATGTAAATATCAATTCATAAAATGCTTTAGTTGAGTTATGAAAAATGTAAGAGTAATTCTCATAATCGGTGCTTAATAAATCAAAATAGTTTTTTATGATAGATACTGACTACACTTTTGCTGCTGAGCTTAGACATTTTTAAAAATTAGGTTATTTTAAAAGGAAAAAATCAATAATACGTTATCTTTCTTTAATATATGTTCATTCATCTGTTTAAAATATGTTGTTTTGACTTAAAAAAAAAAAAAAAAAAAAAAAAAAAAAAAAAAAAAAAAAAAAAAAAAACGAAGGTTAGCAGTTTTGCCACTGCAATGAATGTTTCCAGTTGTTTATAACTTCTATGATTATAATTATTTTAAGGCAGCATTTAACAACCTTTTATGGGCCATGCTCCGCCAAAACTTCATTAAAATCCCTATGCTGCCGATACCTACTCTGTAACATGTATGTCTTGTTATTAACCATTTGGAAAAATGGTTATTGTCCTCGGTCAGGGTAGGAAATCAAAAACATATTTGAAGCGTTTTATTAGTTGAATCCCTCATTTTATTCGTTTTCTGATTGGTCTATACAGTAATCTGTATTTTCCCTTTACTTTCAACAGAGATGGATACTTCTGTTGCCATTATAACAAAAAAGTAATAAAAACTACAAAAAAAAATATTTCAGAATCAAATTGAAATACAGCTTTCAAACAAATTGCAGTTAAAAGTACATTTTTTTTCTCTATACGACGGTGTAAAAAGTAATATTGTGGGATGTTTAGAAGTTTAAGAATGAAATTTCATTTAAAATTGGTCCTGGAATATTAATGTTTAATCCATGGCGTACGTAATGAATGACCGGCTCCGTAGAAGTTTAAAAATTTACAGTACTGAAAAATGTAATCCATGGTGTACGTAATATATGATCAACTCCGTGCGATTTTTTATGTCTTAAATTTTAGTCTTTGAAAAAATCATTTTCCAAATGGTCGTTGTAATTTGTTAAATTCCATTCATTTTATTTTTAAAGATGAAATCTATTCACATCTACTAAACTTAAAAGATCCCTAAGAACAACTATTTCTTTCATCGGTTTTTTAGCTTATATAAGAGGTACCACAGAGTACCAGAGAGTAACCACATATGTGTTTTTAGCGTAATTCTATAAATATAATGAGGCTATACATTTTTTAAAAGACAAAGTAGAATTCCGTTTTTCTTTTTTCACTTACATCAGTGTTAAACAAAAGTGTTACAAATTAAAAAACACACAAAGAACGCCTGCATTCAACTCTTAAAGCTATATACAAATATTATACGGAGAAACATACAATAAATACAATAAACCCAACTGGAGTGAAAAATTAGCAAGAGACATGAATCTAACCTGGGACTACAGCGTAATAGGCTGTTGCTCTAACCACTGAGCCACTCCGGCCAAAATCTGGGTCTGAAAATTTTCACTGATAAACCGTGCTGGGAAAGTCTACAGTCATCAATCAGAGAGCCTTGGATTACAGGGCAACGATGAACAGATTTTATTATTCCATCGATCTAAAACATATATTAAAAATATATTACGCAGGCTACAATATATATTATGCAGGTGTTATTTATGTGTGTTTTAATATTTATTGTAGATAGATGGAATAGTAAAATATATTTATCGTTGTACCATCAAACAAGGCTGTCTGATTGATGGCTGGTGACTTTCCCTACATGGTTTACTACTGGAAAATCGCAGACCCAGGTATCGGTCGAAGTGGCTCAGTGGTTAGAGCAACAGCTACGCTGTGGTCCCAGGTTCAATTTTTGGCTCTGACTAATTTTTCACGCCATTTGGGTTTATTGTGTTTATTGTATGTATGTCTGGACAATATTTGTATATACCTTTAAAACTGTTACATATTCAGCATTTTCACCTTCAAAAAAAAAAAAAAAAAAAAAAAAAAAAAAAAAAAAACGATTGAAGAGACTCTCACTTTTAGCATTAAATCTGACAACATTGATACATTTTATACTTCATTCTATTACTAAGACTTGGTGTAAAAGCTTAAAACAATGTATATTTTTTTATATGGAAAATAAAATACACAAGATGCATTTCAAGATTATAATATTTATCAATTTTAAGTAGACCTTAGTCCCGATTAAAACCCATTTCTCTTCCCATCTCTATTATTGTTAATTCAATGCCGTGTGTTATCTCATTTTTAAATTTAACATGTATATGTCATATATTTATTTATTGTGCAGGAGGGCCTGCAGTACAGCCATGGGTATTTACTATTTATTTATATCCTTTTCTAAAACTGTCCAAGTTCTATAAATTTTATAAAGTTAGTCGTACACGAAACGATTATCTCAAAAATGTTTTTTGTTAAATATGTTTAAGACGGTTAGATTTAGAGAGGGTAGTATTTCAATTATGAAAATCGATTTTACACAAAACAGCAAATATTTCTTCTCGAACTTAATTAAACATATAAGAGTCATATTTTACATACAGTGCGTGTAAAATCTTTAAGAACAGCAAAATATATTAATTTTTTTTTATAAGTTTCAAATCAGATGAAAAAACATTTACTATAATATGTATCATAACGTTGAACGGATAATAAAAAAGTCAACAAAATTCATCTGAAGGTATTTTATTACGAAAATTAAGTAATTGAACCAAAAAAAAAAAAAAAAAAAAAAAAAAAAACACTATTTCTGCTTGTGTAAAAACTTTAAGGACAGCAAAATAAAAACAATACAGTAACGAAGAAACAATTACTTAATATATTATGCTCCCACCGTAGCATTTAGTGACTGCAAGTATTACATCTTTCATGAATATTATTATTTTTGGCAGAGTTCGGGATTGGTTTTGTACCTTTCATCTTCAGTCGTAGATCTGAATTCTGAAGGTGAGAAAAAATCTCTTCCATTATTTTAAACTCGTCTTGCTAGATACTCACACAAGTTTTCGATAGGTTGTAGATCAGGACTTCTGAGTGGCCATTGCAAAATTTGATTATTTTTCTTCCGAAACCAGAGTTTTCTCTAACGGCTTATATGGATAGGCGCATTATCTTGCTGATAAATCCGTTTTTCTCCTCCAGAAGTATTGCAACAGTTAAAAAATAGTCAGAAAGTATTTTTAGGTATATCTTTGAATTATTTTTTTTTCAGAAAGAAATGCAAGTGAACCGTTGAACGAAAAGCAACTCCATGTCATAATGGACCCGATAACTAACTCACAGTTTTTCTTTTTTCAAATCATTCCAATAGCATTTCCAAATATCAGGACAATTTAAGTTCCGTTTCCTTTCACCGGAGAAAATAATCTGCAGCCATTTGCCATCCCAAGTCATCACTTGTCACGTAAACTATAAACGCTGGGTTTTGTGGTTAGTCAGTAAAGGTGTTTACACAATTTTGCTGTCTATTGAAAATTCGGAGATCGATTAATTGTATTCTAGATCATTTACTTGCAAACTTTGAGCCCAGTCGTTTGTAAAATTTCTTTATGTGAGTATTTTCTAGTTGATGCTAACTAGAAAACTCTCCTTCGACCTCTGGCTAACAAGGCTTTTAATTCGCCTCCAGTGATTTTTATTATTTATTTATTTATTTATTTATTTTTTTTAACATACTCACTCACATTTTAACCTTACAAAGTTGTTGATGACAATTTTAGATCATCCTAGTTTTCTTTTTCTTTTTAATAGACCTACTACTCATTCCAGAATTTTTGAAATGAAGCCAAGTAGGGGGAAACATCATTTGTTGACTTTACATGATACAACGACAAGAGGGATGCATTATTAAGCAGTGCGATCTTCAAAATGTAATAAAACAAACGCATTAGCGTAGAATAAAATTTATTTTGTGTCTCAGACAAATCAACGCACTTAGCTTTGGGTTGATCTAGTTGATGCTAACTAGAAAACTCTCCTTCGACATCTGGCTAACAAGGCTTTTGATTCGCCTCCAGTGGTTTTTTTCTAACATATTCGCCTTTTAACTTTACAAAGTTGTTGATGACGATTTTAGATCATCTTATTTTATTTTATTTTATTTATTTTTTTTTAATAGACCTATTACTCATTCCTGACAGTGCAAAAGATTCAACAGCACTTTTTTTCATATTCGGCCAGTTTACTTGCTTTTGACATTACTATAAAATTAACAAAACTCTTAAATAAAAACGTCAGAAAAACCCTACACAGAAGATTTTTTAACGTGCAGATGAATAATAATCATACTTAACATTTCTAATAAAAATAATAGTAGTGTCCTTAAAGTTTTAACGCAGCCAAAAATAGCGTTTGTTTCCAAAATTATTATTTTTTTCACATTAAAAAGCTCACAGATACATTTTGTTGACTTTTATATTAGTATTTCTATGCTATGATTAACATTAAATTACCGTTTAATTTATCGCATTTTAAATTTATCAAAATTTAAACAATTTTTTGCTGCCCTTGAAGTTTTTACACATACTGTATAGTAATCAAATTATGTCTTAATCACATTTTTATCCTCGATTTTTCTATATTAAAGCCACAACAATTATCTGATAACGACGAAACCACACCGCAATTAAGTTTAAATTTCGAGCTTTCTAATCAAGAAATTTATCAAGCCTTACCGAATTCCCCATGTGAAAAAAACCCTATCTTCATTTTAAACTCAATACCGTGGCAGCAATCGTTTGACTTGTGGTTAACACTGTCTTCGAACCAGTCCAGCCCAAAGTTCGGCGCCAAGGTCAGCCACGGAAAAAAGAGAGAGGTAGTTAAAAAAACTCCTTTCTTCAAAGTACTGATAATTCCTATCCAACAACTGAAAAAAAGACGGAAGTTTCTTCGATTGACGGTTTTTTTTTTTTCGCTTCCCACAGAGGAAGAAAATAGATGGACATTCTTCAAATAATTGAAAAAATTACGGCAGCAGTACTGCCAGGAATATTTCCGTGAATTGAAGAAAGTATTTCTGGAAGTGTAACAGATCAAGTGCTCTTATCAAAAGTGGATCTTACAAGGAGAGGGCCAACCTTGTTCATCACAGATTTTGATTATTTTAATATATGTTGTAGGGTAGAAACCCCTTAGTCTCATGTTCAACGAATTTTATCCAACGCTCCTTAGTTCTTGAGAAACCGGGGGCTCTAATAGTAGTACACAGCTTAAATAATTAGTTTGAAACAAAAAGGCTAGGTTGGTCGTAGCTCAGTTGCTACGGTGTTTGCTTGATGATCTGAAGGCCCGGGTTCGGTACCCGAGCGCGCTACATTTGTTTTTCTCATTTTTAGGGTTCCGTACTTAAAAAGTAAAAACGGAACCATTATAAGATCACTCCTGTGTCTGTCCGTCTGTCTGTCTGTCACAGCCATTTTACTCTTAAACTATGGAACGTGGAAAGTTCAAATTCGGAGAAGTAATAAAGACCATTGACCCACATATTTTCAGATTAATAAACATTCATAAATATACTTAGTAAAAATGTAGGGGGGCAAATCATGCTACTTGAAAAAAAAATATTTTTTTTGTCTATCACGTGGGGTAGCCTGTGAAAGCTTTCGTAACGCTGAACTCAAAAATAAATTTCTTTTAATTTTAGGTATTATATTTTTTAAAATTTTGTTGAAAATGTAACGCAAAAATATGTCCCGCCCCCCCCCCCCCCCATCTAATTCCGAAACTACTGAAACTAAAATTATGAAAAAATTAGAGGTAGTAGATGTTAATATAAAGCTTGCTGGAAAATTATAGCGATTATCCTTGGTCACATAGTTTTTGAGAAATTAGCATTTTTCTGTTATACACAAATTTCGATTTACGGTCATTTAGAAAAAATTTTGAGCATCGCTGGATATGCCTATCGTTGCAGAAGTATAAAAGCATTGTTGATAATGATTTTCGAAAAAAACCATCAGTAATTAGCTGAGATATTAACCCTTAAAGATAGGCCAGTTTGGACATACATAAGGACAGGGGTAGCGTACTCTATGCCTAGTTAACAACTTTTAATGATATATATGTATAATGTAATGTCCAGTAACAATATAAAAGCAATAAACGTCAAATTGTTAAAAACATACTAAATATCAGTCAGGGGTCTCAGGACCCTAAAAACTGGAAAAAATGAAAATAAGACCCTTTTCAACATTTGATGTCTTAAAATGTATATGATTTTAAAACACAATTTTAATTGGGATGAAAGATATAAGTATGTTCTTTCATTTCATGTATTTAAAAAATTGCAAGATACAGAATTAGTATTTATAGTGGGCTCGAAACTGTTAGACTTTTGTCGAACAAAAAATTGGGATAACAGTTTACGTGCCGGATGACAAAATAAATATTGCAACTAGAATGAAAATTTTGGTGTTTACTTATACTTCAGATTGTAATAATTTCCCTGAACTTAAATAAATTTGTATTTAAAGCATTTTTATATTTTTAATGCAATGTTGCATTTAGCTAATACAAAATTTTGAAAATATCAACAGTAAAATCACATAAAAAATATTTCTTTGAACAATAAAAATGATATTTTAGGTTCAGTTTATACAGACTAACATGAAATACATGTTTTGAAAATTTCATGAAAAAATTCAGAAGTTTTTGCGGTATCCTGCGCGTTCTGCCCAAAAAACGCGATTTAGAGAAAAATGACTTCAAAGTTTCGAAATCACCGCTTCAGTCATTGAGCGGGTATAATTCTAAAAGCCATAACTTCTGTTCTAACGGGAATTTTAAGGAAAAAAATTATATCAAAATATTCAGAAAAAAATAGGAGTTTAACATCTAAAAAAATTAAAATTTCTTAAATTTTGAAGTTTTAAGTCTCCTGTGACCACTTAACCGTTTCTGGCGCGGAGTAATTCTATTTATAAACTTATGAAATAAAGATCTGACACCAAAATTTATAAACGAATTTATTAGAAAATCCGAACTTGTTTATTTTCACGTACATGATAAAAGGAAAATTTTAATTAAATATTCTTGGTGCCGATTGTCTGTTTTGGAATTAAAATTATGTGTCCTTTTTTTAAGGGCACCGCCCTCGAAAGGTTTAATTAGAATGAATCGCATAAATACTGTGGGATTCGCGATTGTTTACATTGAGTGTATCTCTCAATACGCCTCGAGTGACTTTAAAAGTTAATTAAACACCTATCTGGAAAAACGCGGCACTGACCAAGGCGGCGTTACAACTTTGAGACCTCCTTTCGAAGCGCGCTTAGCACAATGCCGAATTTAAACTTTGAACAAAGGTTTTGTTTTAGCTACACTGCAGAAATAAAGGTTATTACTACGCTGAATTTAGTTTTATGAAATGCCAAATGAAGTTTAACTATGCACTGCTTTTATCGTCAGTACCGATTTAAGTTCCTCATAAACAGATTAGGATAATATTAAAAAAAAAGAGTTATACTCATCTATATTTGATATTATTTAGGTTCCATATCTCTTTGAACTTTTATGATATACCCATTTACACTTTTCTAATATATACAGGTATACCCAACTCTACGTTGTATAGTTTTTTTACAAAATCTTAGTATTCTTTTAGCAACGGCTTTTTTTATAATAGTATTACAAATTCATATATTTATTCTACGGAACCCTCTGTACGCAAGTAATACTCGCACTTGACCGTTTATTTGTTTTATAAATATACTTGTAATTATAATTTAATAATTTAAATTAAAAATTTTAATATCGTACATTAATTATAATGTTAAGAAACTTAAATTTATCATTTTTTTAAATCTATTATTTCTCATCATTTAAAGAGGTTTAAAAAGAAATCGGATCTATTAGTGAATGATAAAAATTACAAAATCGTGACAAAACTTGTTGTGGCGCCATCTAGTTATGAAAAAATACAAGAATATTCAAATAAAATAAAAATAAAAGCAGAAATAAGATAAAGGGGAAAGCAAAATAATTGAAAACGCAAGCATACGTATTACAAATTTAAAAATCTTTAATATGCAAAAAATCGGTTGTAATTTACCTGTGTTGAAGATATATGTTTACGCTATATGTTTTGAACATCTATTCTTTCCTAAAACGGAGCAGTGACAGCGAGAGGCAGGCGATGTATTTATACTTTATTTATTAAGCTGTTTTTTTTTTGTTATCGTACATGCACCATTCACCTTTAACTTACAAAATGATAATTAGAGAAATAATATAAAAGAAAACTCTAGAAATTCTGGCAAGAATGAAAATATGTAAGTTTATAAGATTAAATTGTAAAAAATCAAATTCAGGTATTGTGTCAATTTATTCATATCGAATAAGATTTTATTGAGTTTCATGTCAGTACCTCTATTTATTTTTAACTTTTAGATTTATACAATTCTAAAAATTTGTCGAGAGAATTTTTTCCCTATCTGTAATATTATTATTATTATTTCTTATATGTTAATATTATAAATATTATTGAATTGATTGTACGTTATTTGCATTAGAAACAATATTTTTATTTTTATCTGTAAGGAAGTGAAAATGCGTAAATTTTAAAAGATTATTGTAACGATTGTTTAATACGTTAAACTTCATATAAATTAATAAAACATGGGCTATAAAAATTTTACTACCGAATGGGAATAATTATGAAATTTTCTGGGACTTGTAGAGTGCAATATTTCGTATATTTTTATATTACACCATTGCTTTTGATATACAGCATTCAAGACAAAATTTTTGCCTTGTTTTTCGCTGCACTTAAACAGTTCACTCATCACGTTAAAAAAAAAAAAAAAGAAAAAAAAAGCATATATCCGTGCATGAACATAGAATAGATATTAGATATATAAAATAGAATATCTATTCTATGTTCATGTATCGGTGTGAGATTCTACTGAAAACGTAAACATGCAACATTAAAAAAAGAAAGATCGCAATAAGGTAGATACTCAATGATAAACATACTACAAGAATGGGTAGTTTCTGCCCTATTGTCACTAAAGACGCTACGATCGCAATCGCATTACCTTTACGCTCTTTGGGAGTGTCCGATCTTGGATGTTAATCTATGAAATGATGTTTCTTTAAAATCACGAATTGACACAATTGCTCAATATCATTGCATCAATAAAGAATATATGAAATACATTTTAAAAGTGATTTAAAAAAAAAATAACAGTTTTAAGATGTTTTGTACAACTGTTTAGTTAAAAGTATAAAATTAAATAGGTTAAAATTATAATTGGAATACAATATTATAAATTTTAATTGACAATGAGATTATTAAGTTATTCTTACAAGTATTTTTATAAAACAAAAAGTGGGAAAAACAAATGTAGCGCGTTCAGGTATCGAACCCGGGCCCGCGGATCAGCCGGCAAACGCCATACCAACTGAGCTACGACCAACCTATCATTTTGGTTTCAAAGTAGGTATTTCAGTTGTGTATTACTATTAGACCCCCCCGGTTTCTCAAGAACTAAGGAGCGTTGGATAAAATCCGTTGAACCTGAGACTAAGGGGTCTCTACCCTACAAGATATATTAAAATAATCAAAATCTGTGATGAACAAAGTTGGCCCTCTCCTTGTTAGTTAATTGTGTTCGACCCGATTTGCCAAAGATGGTTCAGTTAAAAGAACACTGACAGCTTAAGCCAAAGATTTATGGCTCAAATCCTCCCTTGGATACTTTTTTACACAGTTGAAAAATTACTACTCACACAAACATATGACAACCAGTCTCTCTCCTCGAATCATGGTACGTTATCCGAGAATCAAAAGAAATTATTATTAAAGAAGATCATTATAATGTTTTTTAAAGAAATCGTAAAAACACTTAGCTTTGCGTCATGAATACTGAAGTTTTGGCAGATTACAATCCCGTATTAATTTATTAGTTTAATATTTAAAAACTAAATTTGTGTAAACCTTTAAAAGAAATATTTGATTATCTGCCTGACCGCATTCATTATAGCACGGGGCCACGGCTTCGACAGCTTTGGAATACATTACTCCATGACATACTAGCTTTTATTGAAATTTTTTTAATGCAATTCCTACAGAAAAAATGAAAATATTTTATTTCTCCTAAAAAAATAAAAAAAATAAAAAAAAATAAATAAAATCTAAAGTTACGGCTAAACGTTCCAAAATTCCTCAATGAAGAACTTTCCCTATTTTACAAAAATACAAGAAAAAGAAAGAAAAAAATATATAGCCCTAGACTAACGGAAAATGAATGGGGTCATAAAAATGTAATAATGGTTTCCACATTTTTGAAATGAAGCCAAGTAGGGGGAAACATCATTTGTTGACTTTACAGGATACAACGACAAGAGAGATGCATGATTAAGCAGTGAGATCTTCAAAATGTAATAAAACAAACGCATTAGTGTAGAATAAAATTTATTTTGTGTCTCAGACAAATTACGATTACAACAGTTGAAATCTATATTAATCTGTCGGGATCACTTGAAATTTGTCGGAATTGCTACTCCAAGTTATCTTTAAATGTCGGGTTAAATAGTCATAACGTAAGAAATCCAATAACTGTTAAAATTTTTGCTTTGCTTTATATGATATTTTTTGGTATTTTTCTATTTACACTAATTTAACATACATAGGGTATTTCAGTACCAAAGGGAAATTTTTATAAGCCATTTTTGAGACAAAATTTTATATAATCACAACATAAGAAAACTAATAACTGTTAACTTTTCGTTTTGCTTTATATGATATTTTGAGGTATTTTCTATTTATACAAATGTAGTATATACAGGAATAAATACTAAAGGGAAATTTTTTTTAAGATGATAGGCCACATTACCATAAAAAGTTTTTATATAAAATATGATAGTCTCGATGTGTTAATATACAGACACAGGAACTGTACTCGAAGCTGAACTCGGATGTTCATGAAACGATTTAACAAAAATGAAAATATAATAACAATGGAGGATATTCCAAATATGGGTTCGAGGCTGAAAAAAGTCACGTGGTACCGGTAATTTACACAAAGAACTTCTAACTCTACTTGTAACTGATAAGAAAGGAAACGGGAAACAACTACTGCTTTCCCCAATGAACTGTTTCATTGGCTAGCGGAGATTCACATTACGTCTACGGAGCCTTTCATTCTTTACGCTAGACGTTTTTGCCTTGATCACGTGATCAGGACGTAGATGGAATATCCTCCATTATAACAGGCGTTGCCAATATTGTGATAATTATTACTGCGATTGTAATACATTACGAATGCAGATATAAATAATACTGCTAATATCTTTTGTTCATCATCTCTTGTCTCTCCACCCGAACCTGGCTATTGTGTTACCTACAATCCACTAACAATATTAATCAATTTGAATCTTCTTTTATACCTTTCCCTCTTTTTAATCTTATACATAAGAGAATGTGCCCATAACAAACGTGCGTAGATAATGATGTATAGATAAATACAATACATAAAGGAAATAAAATTAATTAAAAAGTTATTTGCATTAAACATCCGTTTCATTAAAGTGACAGAACTGACAATAATATTACTACAAGCCAATTATGTTTTTTATAAAGAGAGATGTCATCATGTAAACTGCCTAGATGTAGACAGTAATTCTTTTCATGATATTGTATGTAATATCTGCTACAATCCGAAATATATGGCTTTCAATCAGCGTTACCTCAAAGCGAACAACGGCGTTAACAACTGCTGAATTATTTGTATATACATCTTTATTATTATTAAACACTAGCAAGCCCCGCGGCTTTGCTCGCGTAATATTTGAAATATGCCAAGTGATATTTATATGTCAATTTTTATTAAAAGGTTCTAACAAAATTTTTATTTTATTAAAAGATAATATATTATTTTATTAAAAGGTACTTATTACTTTTAGGAATAATTCAAAAATTACTATTTAAAACACAGTTTGATTAAACATCATTATTACACTGCATGAGGCAGAAGTGAGACTTACATTAATAAAAATAAATAAAACTAAATAAATGATAATTTAGAAAATATTTTGAAACTTTTATGCTCAATTAATACGCTCATTTCAGTATTCATTTGAAGTTTTGAATTTTTTAGAAACCATCTTCTTACATCTTAAAATTAACTATAATGTCAAATTCCAAGTCCTACCACCTCTCTCAACATAAAGGGCTATGTTGGAATAGGAACTGTCACCATTAATTTGCCAACTTTAATTTTGAATTCGGTTTGTTATTTCCTAATATTCCACAGAAACGTAATTTAGAAAGCTTTTAAAGACCTTTTTTAGAACGTTTGTTGTTTTGGTGAACCCGAGGTGGCAGAATAATCGGTATAAAATATAGACTGTGTAGGATCAGAGAGTGTTACCATTGATTAGCGATTATTACTTTTATAATTGGTTTATATTCCCTGAAATTGTATAGAAATCAAAATTTAGGACTTTTTTAGAATGCTTTTCGCACCTCCCTTTCGCTTCAACCCTTTTAAATTCGAATTTATTTTCGACAGTCCTTCAAGGGCATTTATATTTTATAAGTAACCACCATGCCGTATTTAAAGTTTCTAGCTTTTTCAGTATCACAGAAATCGCAATTTAGAAAGTTTTTAGCTCCTACAACCCTCTGGTGGTAGTGGCACAGAGATAAAATTTAGCTTACGTTTGACCAGGTTCTATCACCAACAATTTATCATCATTATTATTTTAATCGGTTTGGTATTTGATAAGATTGTATAAAAATTGTAATTTATAACGCTTTTCGCCACTTCATCTTTTTAAATTAGGAATTTTCTTTCGACTGTTCTGGGAAAGCAGTTGCAAATTGTGAGTAAATACCATGCCATACGTCAAAGTGTTAGACACCTCAGTTGTGCAAAAAACGCAATTTAGAACATGCTTTGCCTTTGCAACCCTCAGATGATAGTGACAGCAACATAAAATATAACCTATGTTATAGCAGGGATTGATCCATTGATTTGCAACCATTACTTTTGAAATAGCTTTGGTATTTCCTGAGATTGAGTAGAAATCGCAATTTAGAACGTTTTTAGAACGCTTTTTGCGCATTTTAACCCCTTTTTAAATTTCCAATTTTTTCGAAACTGTTCTTAAAGATCATTTATACCTAATAAATATGTACCTTGGCTAATTTAAAGTTGCTAGCCCCTACCGATCACAAAAATCGAAATTTAGAACGCTTTTTTGCTCCTGCTACATTTAGGTGATAGTGATACCGACATAAAATAGCGTCTATGTTAGAGCAGAGGCTGCTAGCATTAATTTCCTACCATTACTCTTGAAATAAGTTTGATTCTTCCTGAGATATTGCTGACAAATCGGCATTTAGAACGTTTTTAGGAAGCTTTTCGCGCATTTTGCTACTGCATCTCCTCTGGGGTAGTGGAAACAGATATAAAATATAGCCTATCTTGGAGCAAGATCTGTCACCATCATTTTTACACCATTATATTTGAAATAGGTTCAGTACCTACTGAGATTGCATAGAAATCGCAATTAGAACGTTTTTTACAACGCTTTTTCCGCATTTTGACCTCCTTTTAAATTTCGATTTTTTTTTTAGGAAATGTCCTTAGACATCGTTGATATCTTATTACTAACTACCATTCCAAATTTCACGATTCTAGGCCCTTCCGTAACGCAAAAACCGCAATTTAGAAAGTTTTTCTCCTGCACCCCCTTTGGGATAGTGGCACCGACATAAAAGATAGCCTATATTGGAGCAAGGGTTGCCACTATGATTTTGACGCCATTATTTTTTAAATCGGTTTGGTATTTCCTGAGATTGTGTAGAAACCACCATGTAGAACGTTTTTCAGAACGCTTTTCGCGCATTTTCACCCCTTTTAAATTTCGAATTGTTTAAGATCTGTTCTTAGAAATCCTTTATATCTAATAAGTTGCTAATATTTCAAATTCCATATTTCTAAGCCCTTCAGTTACGCAAAAATCGCATTTTTAGAACGTTTTTTGCTCCTGCACCCCCTTTGGGGTAGTGGCACCGACATAAAACATAGCCTATCTTGGAGCAAGCGTTGTCACCATCATTTTGACACCAATATTTTTAAAATCGGTTTGGTATTTCCTGAGATTATGTAGAAACTACCATTTAGGACGTTTTCTAGAATGCTTTTTGGGCATTTTCACCCCTTTTAAATTCCGAATTATTTAACAATGGTTCTTAGACATCATTTATGTCTTATAAGTAACTAATCCTCCAAATTTCATATTTCTAGGCCTTGCAATAACGCCAAAATCGCATTTTTTAGAACGTTTTTTGCTCTTGCACCCCCTTTGGGGTAGTGGCACCGACATAAAATGTAGCCTATGTTCTAACTTGGACTAACACCATTCTTTTGATACCATTACTTTTGAAATCGGTTCGGTAGCTCCAGAGCTTACCTCCTACAAATAAACAATTTTTACCTCTTTATGATATTAGTATAGATTTAAGAACAAGTCGACCCTAGCATTAAATTCTAAATGTAATTTTGATTTAACCCATTAACCGCCAAAACTATAAGGGGTTAACATTTTTTTTATACAAATGATATTGGTTATTCATTTGAACATATATAACATTAATTTATAGTGGAAATAACAAAATTTGTGTTAGCTTACGAAAAATGGAGTGTTGCGTTCACGCAACGTCAGCGGAATAAGAGTACTGATGTTTATTGAGCTCAATTGAGCATCAGCAGGATTTTCTTGCATATATGGGCACTGTAAGATTTTTTTTTTACCTTTGTTACAATTTAGACAGCAAGTAATAACTCTAATGTAATTAATTTATTATTAAAATTAATTAATTTTATTTTTTTTTAAATTACTGATCATATACAGAAAACAGTTTCAAGTATCAAAATATTCGCTACACTTATGATGTAAATCAACATTACAAATATACTGAAGCATGATGAATGATGATAAATATTCTGACTATGGCATTGTTTACAATGCAGTCTTCCGCTGTCATCGGACTTGACAATTAACCCTTTCAGGGGCAGTAGTATGTTTATGAAGCCAATTAATTTTATTTCCCAAATGCCACAATGGCACCAGAATTGTGGTAAAGTAATTGTCCTTTATTATGTAATTGTTCGTAAATACCGGTGTCATTCATTCATTTCAACATTTTAGAAATGTAATTGCATTGCCGCGGAAAGGGTTAAATTTCCGCGTTCTGTCTGTAATGGCTTTTGCATGGAGAACTTATTATGCCTTCTTTTGGCTTATTTATTTATGGTTAAATCTTTACTTTCATAGGGTGTTTGCAAAAGGTACAATACAACTTCATGTCTGAAATCTAAGTGACAGTATTTATTTTCGAACATAATCTTTATACCTTCTCGCATTGGTCAAGGTTTTATTTTTTCTTCATATTTTGGCTGAGTCATAATCAATTTTTCTACCTTTATCCTCTCCAAATCTCCAGTTTTTATTTTCATTTCTATGTGTGATTTGCACTACTTTTAGAGGATACAAACTTCTTTTTCATCCACATTTCAATTTCGCCAGCAGTATCGAAAGGTAAAATATCATTATTTCTTTTTGATCTATTATTATTTCCTTCTTCATCAATAATTTCTGCTATTTCAGATGAAATAACGATAATATTTGTTTCGTTCCCGTCATAATTATATGAATCTTTATTAAAAATTCTTTGAAGACCTTCGAAGAACGTAAGATATGTATTTGAAGCATTTCTGTGAGCAGAGAATAAGAAAAAAATCCACAGAGTCGAACGATACGAGTGAGTCCTGGAACTACCTCTTTTCCGCTGACGTTGCGTAAACGCAACACTTATTATCTCCTCCTCGCCCATTAAAACGAAAGCAACTGATTCGTAGAATGTTCTTATGTACTTTGACCTTGTCTAAAAATAGATTTACTCTAAAGCTTACGTTTGTCTAACTATATTTCTTCTGCGAAAAAGACAACGTGAAAGTTTTAATTTAAAAATGCTTTAAGTTTCGAACTTGTTATTAAATAGAAAAAATATGTTGAAAGAAAATATTTTTCTATTGAATTAGTAACCATAATATACCCTACTCAAAAATTACTATTAATATAAAATTCATTTGATAGCTAACTTTTTATACGCATTTATTTTGACTGTTGCGTGAACGCAACACCAGCGGTTAATGGGTTAATAAATCGATCCCGACATTGGTTTCCTATAGAAGGTTTTCCGTGATGTGTATTTAGCTCATAAATTTTTATCGTAGTGTACAAGAACATACTCTAGTATACGAATGCACATATCTACATTCAAATAACACTGCAAAGGTAGCTTCTATGACCCATTCGTATATATCATAGATTGTAATTCTTATACAAAATATTGAAATCGTTTTCTTCCTAATACTCTGAATTTCATTAAAGAGTTACTTCTTATTTTTCAACAAATAATTATATAGATAAATGAAAAAAAAATAAAAAATGAATAAACAAGTAACATGAAGAATGATAAGATAGTGGATCTTATAAATTAAATCAAATAAAACATCACTTACTGTAGAGATACCACTGGCGACTATTTTTATATTATATTCGCACCACTGTTTTTGAATTGTAAATTTTATAGTATATTTCTGCTACACGTGTTGACAAAGTGCGTGTGAAAGATTTTTGTTTAGAACAGTGGTGCGAGATAGAATTAAAAATTCGCCGGTGACAGCTCTGCTTTTAGGGATACTGATTACATCGCTTGAAAGGCATGTGAATCTGTCAGATTTGCTTGTAATTTGTCGCAGTTGATGCTTCGTTTTATAATTTCCAAATGCCTTTGAAAGTCAAATTGAACAACTATAATACAAACAAAATTTTTGCTTTACAAAATGTTTGTTTTTTTCACCTATAATTTTATTATATTTTTAGGTTACACAATTTTAATCTATACAGGGTGTTTGAATACTAATGGTATAAATATACGTTAAGAGGTGGTAAAGTCAATTACACAAACAATCAAGTGTTGAGCCCAGTATCAAGGATTATGGACTACGAATCTAGAACAAAAATCAACCTAGGTGAATGAAAAAGAGTTTGTTTTCTTCTTAGCTGATATCAGATTTTTCTTTCGAGAGTTTAGCAAATGTTAAATAAATTTTTCAGCGATTTTTACTTTCTTCTATCTTTACAAGAAGAAAGTATTGGATTCGTGAAAATTTTCGACTCCCGGTTTTCGACGGATTTACACGTTTTAGAATGACCAGAACACGATTTGATGTTTTTTAGAAAATGTCTGTCTGTGAGTCTGTCTGCCACTCCGTCACTCTGTCACTCTGTCACTCTGTCTGTGAGTCTGTATGTGACAAAAATTTTGTGGGCGCTCTATCTCAAGAACTAATGCACAGAATTTCACAAAACTTATTATTTACTTATACCTTGATATAAACTAGACCTGATTAGTCTTTGGTGGAAATCACCCAACAGGTGGCGCTGCTATGCGGCATTTTTCACGATTTCTGCAATAGCTATATCTCAAGAACTACTGCACGGATTTTCATAAAACTTCAGATTCAGTTAGTCCAGGATATAGTTTGGTGCTGATTACTTTTTTGTGAAAATCGCCCAACAGGTGGCGCTGCTATGCTGCATTATTCATGATTATCGCAATAGCTCTAACTCAAGAAAAAAAGCACGAATTTTCATCAAACTTCAGATTTCGTTAGTCCTTGATATAAATTAGTGCTGTTTAATTTTTGGTGTAAATCGCTCTACAGGTGGTGCTGCTGTGCTGCATTTTCACGATTTTCGCAAGAGCTGTATCTCAAGAACTATTGCACGGATTTTCATCAAACATCAGATTTAGTTAGTCCTTGACATGAATTGACGTGTAAATTAGTGCTGTTTAATTTTTGGTGTAAATCGCTCAACAGGTGGCGCTGTTATGCTGTATTTTTGCGATTTCCGCAATAGCTTTATCTCAAGAACTAACGCTTAGATTTTCAACAAACTTCAGATTCAGGTATACCTTGATATCATTTAGTGCTGTTTATTTTTAATGTAAATCGCTCAACAGGTGGCGCTGCTATGCTACATTTTTCAGAATTCCCGTTGTAGCTCTATCTCAAGAACTAATGCACGAATTTTCATCAAACTTCAAATTCAGATATACTTTGATATGAATTGGTGCTAAATTCATGTAATTTCTTGTACTATTTAAATGATTTAATTGACGTGATTTATATAGAAGAAAGTTTTGTGATTGCCACAACATACTAGTTTAGAAAATGTCTGTCTGTGAGTCTGTCTGTCACTCCGTCACTCTGTCACTCTGTCACTCTGTCACTCTGTCTGTGAGTCTGTATGTGACAAAAATTTTGTGGGCGCTCTATTTCAAGAACTAATGCACAGAATTTCACAAAACTTATTATTTAGTTATACCTTGATATAAACTAGACCTGATTAGTTTTTGGTGAAAATCACCCAACAGGTGGCGCTGCTATGCGGCATTTTTCACGATTTCTGCAATGGCTATATCTCAAGAACTACTGCACGGATTTTCATAAAACTTCAGATTCAGTTAGTCCAGGATATAGTTTGGTGCTGATTACTTTTTTGTGAAAATCGCCCAACAGGTGGCACTGCTATGCTGCATTATTCATGATTATCGCAATAGCTCTAACTCAAGACAAAATGCACAAATTTTCATCAAACTTCAGATTTCGTTAGTCCTTGGTATAAATTAGTGCTGTTTAATTTTTGGTGTAAATCGCTCAACAGGTGGCGCTGCTGTGCTGCAATTTCACGATTTTCGCAAGAGCTGTATCTCAAGAACTATTGCACGGATTTTCATCAAACATCAGATTTAGTTAGTCCTTGACATGAATTGACGTGTAAATTAGTGCTGTTTAATTTTTGGTGTAAATCGCTCAACAGGTGGCGCTGTTATGCTGTATTTTTGCGATTTCCGCAATAGCTTTATCTCAAGAACTAACGCTTAGATTTTCAACAAACTTCAGATTCAGGTATACCTTGATATCATTTAGTGCTGTTTATTTTTAATGTAAATCGCTCAACAGGTGGCGCTGCTATGCTACATTTTTCAGCATTCCCGTTGTAGCTCTATCTCAAGAACTAATGCACGAATTTTCATCAAACTTCAAATTCAGATATACTTTGATATGAATTGGTGCTAAATTCATGTAATTTCTTGTACTATTTAAATGATTTAATTGACGTGATTTATATAGAAGAAAGTTTTGTGATGGCCACAACATACTAGTTTTCTCTAACATTACTGTGTTTTTTAAGTGGTATACTGTTATCACGAAATATGCTGCAAGTCCACATTAATTCCTTCAATGCTACTGTATGGTATGTCAATGACATTACGAGATATAAAACGTAAATTTCACTATATTTTGATACGTGTTATTACTTACTTCCACGAATTTTTGTGATACTGTTACATTTCACAAGAATAACTATAAGTCTACTGAAAATTTCGTTACAAAATCTACATTGTTTTTTTAAGTTGTGAAGAAACCCTGCTTTTGGAAGTGAAACAAGCAGCCTATATTTTTGACTGATTAAAATTTATTGCCAGCTTCAATACCTATAAAAATGTCTTGTCGTGTACTGCACTCCTTGAATTTTGGGTAAAGACTTAACGAATAGCTTGTTTAATCATCCCAGACATCCTCACTCGAATAATATTGCACATATTGCCACCATGACATATCAAATCTCATTAAAATGACATAGAAGACATTAATTTTACTTCAATCAAACTAGTCGAGAAACGAATTATAAGAGTTAAAAACTTCCAAAGTGCGTGAAATAGTGTCCAGGTCGGCAGTTGAACCCAGGATCTTTTCAGTTGGCAGAAAGTTGGCAGAGTACGCGAAAGTTTTTGGACTGGTCATGTAGTCTGAACTCATTTTCATTCACTTTGGACGTTTTCAACTTGTAAGGCATAAAATGAAATGTCATGCGCGTCCTACACAAAGCTTCACCCATAAAACGTTTACAACTGCTCTTAGTAAAGCCATCAATCTGTATCTTTTAGGGAATGGTCTCACGGTGGAAAAATGACATCATGTACCTGACTGTTGATGTGCTCTTGATATGTGAGGGTATTTTCAGCCACAACCTACGCTCGTATCGTCGTAATTTTCGGTCCACTAAATCTTTTATCATGTCTTTGTTGAAAACAACTAGCGCTGAAGATGGAGCTAAGCTCGGTTAAAAACTGCTTTGTGTTCAACTGAAAAAATCGACATTCGTGTGACAGTTGTATTTCTTCAACAGATATGCGCTGCACGGAACAACGTCACTGTTTTTCAAGAACGTTCTATGAACTCTGATTGCTTGAATCATGTATATCGGCTCCTACTGAAAATTTTCCTTCAGATTCAGAAACGGAACGACTTCACGGAATAATGTCACTGTTTTTCAAGAACGTTCTATGAACTCTGATTGCTTGAATCATGTATATCAGCTTCTATTGAGAATTTTCCTTCAGATATCAGAAAATTCCTTCAGATTCTGAAAGCAAACTTTTTGGTAAATGTCGTCAAAATTTGCCCATTAACGAACTTGACCGAGATTTTATGCCCCTTGATTTTATGTATCAGTTTGGAAGAGATTTGTGCAAAATTGAAGAAGTTATCGTGTCCAGAAGAAAGTGATATATATATATAAATATACATATATATATATATAAATATATATATATATATATATATATATAAATATATATATATATATATATATATATATATATATATAGATAGATAGATAGATAGATAGATAGATAGATAGATAGATAGATAGATAGATAAAGTTTTTTATTGAGGGTGGTTTTGAGTTCTAGGAATCATGATCGGTGTAGATCTGCAAAAATCTTTCAGAAATTCCAACATAGGGGAAAATGTAATAGGTAGTATTTCATACGAAATCTACCTAAAAACAGAAAAATCGTAATAAATGTCCCCTGCACGTAGGTAATGCTGCAAAACAAGAATGAGGATTGTAAAAAGCAAGAAGAAAGGTACACTGTGACTGGTTGCGCAATTTATCCACAAACAGGCGATTTATGAGGACTGCGCCTACTTACCCCGGTAGCCAACTAGCCTCGGTCTCCCCTACTATCACAGAAAAAAAGAATTATTTCAAACAGTTTATGGAAAGATCACATTTAGGAATGTTAGTCAAGTTAGTTAGTTCTTTGAGTCGTTTTTCAGAAATGCATTTTGGGCTTGTTTTTAAACTTTAAAAATTAGTGGTCCACTATTGGTACATGCCCACTATTTGTGTATATATACCTTATGCATTCAGAAAACGTACAACGTTCTGTATTGCGAGTTTTACAATTAAGATAAAAGTATTCAATCTGAGCATAGGTTCTGTGCGTATCTTGAGATTTTATTCTCCGAACTTCATGTTCTATTCAATTCAATTAAACAAATTTGAAGATTTTTTAAGATTGAAATCTTTCATTTATTTCGAAAAAGTGTAGTAGACATAGTAATAAGTCCCATGAATATTCTTTATCTTATACTTTTTAAAAAAGAAAGCAAACCAAAAATCTTTATATACCTGGTGTTTCAAAAGTTCGGAACGAAATTAAAACGCGAAAAAAAAAAAAAAAAAATCTATGAGTCTTAGAAATGTGCGGTTTGCAGATAAATATTCAGCGTGGTACGGGATTTTGTATGACACACACAGAAAAGTTCAAAATCACGACAATAGAAGGCGCTATTGCAGCTAATTACATGAAATAATTCCATACTGCTCACACAGTGCAAGATTTGAATACAAAAAGTCATTTCGGCATGGGCCGGGAAGAAGAGATAGCTTTCATACATCTTGGTTTTAAAATTTTCAAGTTTTACTCAAAGCTAATTTTACTCAAATTTTAAGAAGCTAAAATGCGACGAACTTGATACGAGAACATTCGTCAATACTGAATTTGAATAAGAATTGCGCTAAATTAGTAAGTTATAGCCAAGTTGGCATCATTTTTGGATACTTATTTTGGATCGCCGAAGTTGGGGATTTTTCGTTAAGTGTCGCCAAGCTTGGCGAGAATTTGAAGCTAACAAATATTAATCATATTTATGCATTGCGCGGCAGTGCACGGTTCAAATGGCCGCATTTTCAAACAAAATGTCGGATGAAGCTGGCTAACGAACTCGGCCGAGATATTTGTATGTACTATGTATACAACCAATCTCATCCAAATCAGTTTATAAATACGAGAGTTACAGCATGACGAAAATAAGAAAGTTCAAAATGTCAGTCACCCTAGAAATTCAAACTACTATATCTCAGCCATTTTTTAAGATAAAGAATAAACAAAATATGCTTCGGAATCATTGTATTAAGGCCAAACTCTTAAATAAAAAAATATTTTTCAGTTTTTAATTTAATCATACCGCTTTTTAAAATTTTTAAATTTTTTAAAGGTCCGCCATTTTGAAACAAGATGGCGGATGAAGCTGCCAACGAACTCGGTTGAGACTTTGGTATGTACTATGCATGCAATTAATTTGATCCAAATCGGTTAAGAAATACGAGACTTATCACATGACGAAAATCAGAGTGTGGTTTTGGGGTCTCGGGGTCATGATCGGGGAAAATATATCAAAATTTTCCGGACGTGCTTTCCTCCGGACGTCTGTAATAGGTAGCTTTTTACTTTTTGTAATGAAAGCTACCTAAAAGTGTACATGCAGTGTTCTCTAATGTTTCTGTATGCAAATCTTACGTTGTGTGAGCAATTGGGAATGATTCCATGGAATTATCTGCAGTAACGCTCCCTATTGTCTAGATTTTTATGTTGATTTCATACAAAATCCCATACCATGCTGAATATTTACTTGCAAACCGCATATCTTTCCGACAAATAGATTTTTTTTTATCGCTTTTTACTTTCGCACCGAATTTTTGAAACACCCCGTATACTACAAAAACAAACCGTACAAACAAAAGAAAACAAAACAAAGATAGGTGATCATCAATTCTGATAGTAGAAAATATCCCATTATTTCTCATTTTGTATCGTTTTCCCACAGCAATGGATTAATTTAGATGCCACCAATATACACATTTAATTAAAATTTACAAAAACGGTTATTATCTCGAAAACTATATGAAATTTGGAAATTTTGAAATATATATATGCACTCACATCCCTGATACTTTCAAAAATCTAGAAAAAATTTCAAACCGTAATTCAACCTTTTCAACGAAAATTCGATATGAAATACAAACATACAATCAAATTTTAATTTAACAGATGGAAAATATTATGCATTTTTTACTAAAAATATTAAAATATTCATATTTCCTGTGCAAACTTTTAATTAAAATTTACAAAAACATTTATTATCTCGAAAATGATTTGAAATTTGAAAATTTGGAAATATATATACTCACATGCCTGATGCTTTCAAAAACTACAAAAAATTTCAAACCATAATTCACCTGTTCAAGGAAAAATAGATAAAAACAAATATACAATCAAATTTTAATTTTACATGTGGATAATATTATGCATTTTTTGCTAAAAATATTAAAATATTCCTATTTCCTGACCAGAATTTTAATGGACTCAAAATCAAAAAATTCATCAAGGGTCTTTGTCGTTTTTCGAAAAAAAACTGGACTAACGGAAAATAAATGGGGTGATAAAAATGTAACAAAGATTTTCACGTTGTTGGAATGAGGCCAAGAATGTGAACATCATTTATTGACTTTAGAAATACGAAGAATCGCTAGATGCATGATGAAGCTGTGAGATCTTTAAAATGTAATACAACAAATACTTTAAAATTAATGTACAAAATTTATGTTGTGACTTCAAGGGATTATGATTACAACGCTTAAACTATATGTCAAACTGTCGAAAACACTGTTGTAATTTGTCATAATTGACTCTTTGCTGTATTATTTCGGTTTATCTGTAAAGGTCAGATTAAATAAAGGTAAAGAAAGAAATCATGCTGGATTTTTTACTTGTTCTATGAGGGATTTTTATTATCCGTAAATTTAGGGGGACAGTTTATCTTTTCAACAATTTTATTTATTTGAAAAATATATGGTCAAAATGGTACCAAATTGAACTCACGGCATTCCGATTTTTAACTAAAAGTACATTTAAAAAAAAAAATAACTTGCAAATTTAATTAAAATTTTTAAAATGTTTATAAAAATTTGAAGTTTTTAACATCCTTACTACCTTTTTAAAAATTAATATTTTTGCCCAATTTCTTTTAAAGATTTTCAAATGGGTATTACACAAGACTACGCACGGATTTTTGGATAGGGATTAGTAGACATATTTGGACCGCTGCAATTCTGCTGTTAACTGCAGAAACAGACGCCATCTAATGCTGAAATCCTACTCACCAGAATGACGTAATTTATGATTAGATGATGCACGAGTCTTCCACGGGCTGTTTTCAAATAATTTTTAAAAACCTAAAATTAGCTGTTTTGATCTAATTTTATATAACTAAAAGAAAGAGAATACTTTAAAACCAAGAAAAGTTGTTATATTTTCATATATATATCTAAATCCATGTATTTATTGCTCGTCTTTTTACTCGGATTTCTTTGCTTTTCCTTTTATGTTTAGTCTTAAGATTACCTGTTTTAAAAATGTCGCGGTTATCTTAATTGGACCAATTTGAGTTACTTAAATTAGACCAGATATATGATCATGAATTTGAAACTTAAGTAATAAATTTCGTAAAGGCTGCAGCTACAAAATCTCCAAAAATCCAAATAATCATTAGAAATGTTATCTCCTTTGCCAAAATCAGTTATTTCAAAGTACAGAGGGAGCCAAAAAACAGCTGTGTTAACATCTTCACCATATAAAGTAAGTCTTAAAATGAGAAGAAAAAAAAATACAAAATACAAAATTTAAGTTCTTAAAGCACATAAGCAATTGAAACATCCAGTTTAAAAAAAAAAACAGGCTTAATTCAATTTGAAAGAAATGATGGATGGGAAGAACTACAGGCATAAAGGTAAAGAAAACTTCTGTTTGAAGAAAGATATCTAATGATACAGAATCTAAAAAGAAAAACCAAGACTGTGATGATTGGTTTTGACTCATTTGTAGGAAAAACAATATAGACGAAATCATTCAGTGTTTAGATTGCCAAATATGGTTCCATGTCGTGTGCGCTGGTATAAAAATGAACTAAATAAATTCATGTGTCATCACTTCTTACTTAATATTCAAGCAACTGGCAAATAGTTCCATAATTTCTATTCTTAAGTACTTATAACGGTGATTTATATTTTGAAAACATTTTGATTTAAAACAATTACTCTTACTTTCAGACAATCTATTGCATTATTTTTCATTGCTGTTGTTTCGTTTAATTGTTTCATTAAGCGCAAACTTTGCTTTTAATAAAATTAGTTATTTTCAATACTCATTAAAATAGCCTAATATTGTTTCATCCAATTTAGGAGACTGGGTATCCAACTTAGGTGACCAGTCGTTGAATTTAGACCACTTTTGATCAATTTGTTTTAATTAAAATAAACAAAACGTGAAAGTGAAGAAAATATGAATATAATGAAAGAGCCATTTAAAGTTTTAATTTGTGTGGGTAATTGCGTTGAGTGTATCAACAAAATTTACAATATGTCGCGACATAATTATCGTAGGTAAAAATAAGGATTCAAAATATTCACAATTAAACAGCCTTTCATTTAATATTTAAAAAAGAAAAATCGATTTTTTGGCCAATTATAATGTAGACTGCCCCCTTAATCTATAAAACTGGTCAGTGTCAGAGTGGGTATTCTTTCATACAACTGGATATAAAGTTAAAAATAATGAAGGTTAAAAACCATACGCATTTATAATTAAACCTTAAAAAACATGCAACAAATATACCGTAAACATCTGAGAATGTCATTACAACTATTAGGAGTAATCAACAAAACAATCATAAGAAGGTAAATGGTAATCTTACAATATTTTGACTTTTTTTTTATATTTTTCTGTACCTAAATAATAATTTTTATTTTAGAACATATTCTGGTTTTTTTTATTATTATTATTACTTATTATACTAGAAAACATCTCATTGCATGACTGCATAACAATATTAACGAGATAAAAAAGTTTTGGACAATGTTGGGGTTGGGGGTCCAAATATACTATGAAATTCTTATACCGTCCCATGTCCCTGATGCTGATTTTAGGTAGCTTTCATTACAAAAAGCTACCTATTGCAGCCTTTCGGGTTGGGTTGGGTTGATTGTTGATTGTTGACGGCCAATTATCTACACGAGAGATATGGGCCCTAGGGGGAGTGCCTTCCGTGGAGGTCTTTCTAAGGGAACCTAATACGTATTGACGCATGGAAATCCACGGTTCGAAGAAAACCACGAAAACTCCGAACGATTAGGCCGACGGGCGCGATTGGGTTCGAACCCAGCACCTCCCGTCTACCAGCTTCGAGAGCAGAACCTCTCAGCCACTGGTGGGGCTGCAGCCGTTCGGAGGAAAGCAATTTCAAAAAAAAATTTTGGTATATATTCATCGATCATGACCCCCAGACACCGAAACCACACTCCGTTCAAAATTGATATATATATATATATATCCATATATATGTATATATATATACAGTGAATTCTCGATAAATCGAATTCGAAGGGACCGCCAAAAATATTCGAGTTATCGTAAGTTCGACTTATCAAAAATCCTTAGATACATACAGAAAATGTATGAAAAATAATTCCGTCATATACATAGGGATTGCAATTATACTGTAATAACAGAGTCTGGCAAAATGAGATCTAAAGAGAGATATAATTTAATTGTACATATAAGGTACTTACAAACTCAAGTTCTGTGAAAAAAAAACTTGTTAGTGATGACTGTTTGCAGAAACTTTTTTGTCTTTCACATGTCAGAAAGTATCTAAACAAAGGTAAAGAGAATCGAGATATTCTTGTAGCGTCGTCATTGCCACATGTGCTTCTTGATTGTTTGGAGGTGAAACGCAATTTACTTCCTCATCATCCTCAGTCTCAGGATCGTTCTCCAACTTTTCCCTTGCTTCAACTATATCTGAATTACTAATTTCTCCAAAAACTGTGACATTTTCGTCAATATTCAAAAACTCATTATCGTCATCTTCAGAAATAACTTGATATTGTAGATTTTCATTCGCAACACATGAGTGCGCATTGCTTGCAAAAAAGCCACATCTACTGAAGCAATTTTTGATGGTGATTTGTTTCACATTGTTGTTTCAGGCACTTGAAATCAATCTAATTGCTTCTAACACATCACACTTTTGATTTTTTTCCATTTTCGTCATCCTCGATTGCCTTCCACCCATTTCTGTAGGAATGTTTTAAACATTTAAACATAACTATTCCCTAGTCTGTTGGCTGTAGTTTAAAAGTTGTGTTAGAAAGGATAAATTCTAACTTGATAGATTCAAATGTTGATCGTGAGGTGTACACGGATCAATGAAGATCAACATTTTACGTTTTTTTGCATGAAACACTACATCCAAATTTCTGATGTACTCCTCGAACAATAGCAGTGTCATTCAAACCTTTTTATTGGATCTGCACTCTACCGGAATTAACTTTTTTATGTTTGAAACAGCGAGGATTTTTGTATTTAGCGATGACCAGTAAACAGATTTTTTCTGTTTCAGAAGCATTTGGTCCAACAAGCACATTTAAACGTTCGTTACTTAACTTTCCACCGGAACATGATTACCCCTTAAACATTATTGTCTTGATAGGAAAACATTTGTAAAAATCTCCCATTTCGTCCAGTTTGTAAATGTCGTCCGCACTATAGTCTGCAAGAAGTTTGGGTAATGAAACTGTCTTCCATTCATCACACAGCGTATCAAAAACATCTTTTGCTTCAGTGTCTAATGTCCGAAACACAATGTTGTGTCTGTCTTTAAATTTTTTCAGTCATCCAGTTCTAACAGGGAATCCTTCCACATTCAATAATTTTGTGAAATCCAAAACATTCTCATGTAACATCGTACCACTTAAAGGAATTACACTCTTCTGTGTCCTGTAATATGTAAACCATTTTACCCAGGTCTGTTTCGATATCTGGGAGGCACACGTATTCATCCTTTTGCACTTTGGTTTGACATTTGACTTAAGTCTTTTGAAAATGCGTCCTTTATCTTTCAGTATGTTAGATAGCGTGTTGGGAGGGATATCATTTTTCAGGGTTAGATCTTTTTCATTAAATTAGGATTTTTTTCAATATCTTTAATCAAATTAACTTTTTGTTTTAAAGTAAGAATTTCTAATTTCTGCTTCGACATTTTAAAACACCCAACGAAAAGCCGTATCACGATGTGAAAGAAATAAACGTTAAAAATGACAAGACTCAACTTTAAAACAAAGAACACCAATGAAAGCTCAATAATGGAATCGAAAGATGAAAAAAAAAATTCTTTCATAAGAGCATGAGAAATTTGGCATATTACAATACATGTTCTGTTTCGAAAGAATCCAAGCTGAGAAAAGGGAATACGCAAAAAAGTAATGAATACGGGGGGGGGGGGGGTGAACGATTGCCACCGAAATTGCAAACTCGCAGCCTCCTCTCACTGTCCAAGGTGGGAAGTAAAAATAGCGTCCTTCAAAGCCGGCGAAGGAGTGCAGAAAAGTCTTATCTAACAGAAAGTGTCATTATTTTTGAGCTGCGGCTGAAAAATTAAGAAATTCGTCCAATTAGTGTTATTTATCATTCTGAAAAAAAAAGAAATCGACTTAAAAGATGTAGACTTCGGGAGAACGAGAAAGTTTAACATTGATTTGTAATAAAGGGGTTGGGACTTCGTGTAAATTTCGACTTAAACAAATATTCGACTTATCAGACTTCAACTTATAGAGAATTCACTATATATATATCTGACCTTTGTCACACTGTAACTCTCGTATTTATGAACCAATTTGGATGTAATTCGTTGTGTACATAGTACATACCAATGTCTCGACCGAGTTCGTTGGCCAGCTTCATCCGCCGTTTTGTTTCAAAATGGCAGCCATTTGAAATTTAAAAAAAAATTGAAATTTAAAATTTGGTACCAAAAAATTGAAAATGGAAAAATATTTTTTTCTTATGTATTTGATCTTTATACAAAGATGCCGGAGCAGTTTTTGTTTTGTCTATATCTTAAAAAATGGCTGAGTTACAGCATTTTGAATTTCTATCGTAGCTGACATTTTGAAACGTCCTGATGTTTGTCACGTGATAACAGGCGTATTTATGAACCGATTTGGATGTACCTGGGTGTGTACATAGTACATACAAATATCTCGACCGAGTTCGTTGGCCAGTTTCATCAGCCACCTTGTTTCAAAATGACGGCCATTTAAAAAATTTAAAACATTTAAAATTTAAAATTTAAAATGAGATACCAAAATTTGGAAAATGAAAAAGATTTTTTTTTGTATGTGTTTAACCTTAATACAAGGATTCCGGAATAGTTTTTGTTTCGTCTATATCTAAAAAAATGACTGAGTTATAGCATTTTGAATTTCTGTTGTGGCTGACATTTTAAAACGACCTGATTTTTGTCATGCGATAGCAGGCGTATTTATGAACCGATTTGGATGTAACTTGGTTTGTAGATAGTACATACCAATGTCTCGACAGAGTTCGCTGGCGAGCTTCATTCGCCACCTTGTTTCAAAAGAGTTGCCATTAAAAAAAATTAATTTAAAATTTAAAATGAGGTATTGAAAAATTGGAAAATAAACAATATTTTTTTATGTATTTGGCCTTGATACAAAGATTCCGGAGCAGTTTTTGCTTCTGAAAATTTGTTCTTTTGTTTATATCTTAAAAAATGGTTAAATTATAGCACTTTGAATTTCTAGCATGGCTAACATTTTGAAACGATCTTGTATTTGTCACGCGATAACACACGTATTCGCCTTCGATGTAAGAAGGCATGTGGATAGTATACATCATTATCTCGACCAAATTCGCTGGCCAGCTTCATCAGCCATCTTATTTCAAAATGGCGGCAATTAAATTAAAAAAAATTATATTTAAAGTCAGGTGCAAAAAAATTAGAAATTGAAAAAGGTTTCTTTCTTAAGTATTTGACCTTGATATAAGGATTCAGGAGCATTTTTTGTTTGTCTTTATCTTAAAAAATGTTTCACATATAGCAGTTTCAATTTCTAATGTGGGTGGCATTTTGAAAAATCTGATTTTTTGCATGCGACAGCACTCGTATATATCAACCGATTCCGATGTGAGTGAGCATGTGCACAGCAATTACTATGGTCTCGACCAAATTCACTGGTTAGCCTCATCCACCATGTTGTCTAAAAATGGCAGGCACTTTAAGAAATCGCCGAATTTGGCAGCCAAATATAAGTTACTTTAAATAAAAGCAGCTTGGATAAAGTTGACTAATTTCACGAAATTCTCATTCATAATGATTTAGTATTGATAAAAATTAGTATTGAATCTCCTATATTCGGTTTCCACTAAATTGAGCTGCGTGTGTTTGGAATAATATAAGTTGGCATTTTTTTAAATAAGGAATATGAAAGCTACCTCTTCCTTCCGGCAAGTGCCGGGAGGACTTTTTAAGTTTGGAGCTGTCTGGATAAAATTGTTTCAATTTAAGTAATTGGATGTAATTTTTTTCCAAAACTCGGACTATTGATTTATATAAATATGTAGCAAAAAATTAACCTGCACACATTTTTAGGGTTGCTATTATTTTTTTAACTCTGTCCCTGGGTTTTAGATTCTTTACCGTCCCTCTTGCTAAACTTATACAGAAATACACTTCAGATGCAGCCACAGAATATTTTTCAACATTTCTTCTCGTGCAGAAGTATGCTAGAGAAAGAATGGCAAAAAAATTTTGACAGGAAATTTACTGCAGAATTTAAATCATCATTTAAATATCAATTTCAAGCGTCGTGGCTGTATTGGTAGTCTTATCGTCCTCAAGGTTTATTCCTGCACGTTTCGAGGTAAATTATTTTTTGTTTATTTAATCCAATGTAAATAACTGTTTCTAATAACTATGAACATTGTCGCTATCACTTAGTCTTAACATGATTTGCCTTAAAATAAGTGGTAATTTTTCTTACAGCCCTATCCTTACCATCCCTTTTTTTTCCCTTACCGTCTCTTTTTTCCCTTTCCATCTTTTTTTCCCCTTACGTCCCCTATTTACCACCACTTTAAGGCAATGTTATACCAAAATGTTGTACTAAAAATGCTACATTGTTATTATTTCTTTTTTGAATATCCTGTGGGTACTATGCAAATTCATAATAAGTAAAAAAATTAGAAGAAAATAGAAAGTTATAGCGGTAAAATGGTAAGTAAAATTAAACTCGCAATTTTAACTTAAACCTCTGTTAAATAAAAAACGTTTTCGCTGCTGCCCATTTTTTCTTTATTTTGAATCATTAAGGCATTCGTCTATAAGTTTAAAATGTTATTTTAGTAAGTTTAATTTCACCAGATTTTTATTCCTGATAAGTCAAAAGATTGTGAGAATTCCCCAAATATGAATTTGTACAACCCTATTGTATGAGAGTAAGCACCAGCATTTGTAAGAATATGCAGTTTAGTCTCTGATATCACTTATCACATAAATCGCAGCTGGATCCTATACAACCTGTGCATTTTTTGTGACTATTCTTGACACGCTGCGGATTCTATCTAGTCTTCTTGAATGCGATCTTTTGATTTTCTTAAAAACTCTAAAAGCTGTACATATCCAGATTTTTTAATTGATATTTTCTCCGGCTTTAAAATTCTTTTAGAATTCTTAAAAAAAAAAAAAAAAAAATCTAGTTGCAGCTTCAGTTACAAGTTGTGGTAAAGACACTGATTATGGTCACATTTGTATCTCTTTCACTGCTGATTATTTTATTCCTACCATGTTTGCGTCTGAGAGAACGGCCTACTGATTGTTTGTAATGCATAGAACTTGTAGTTTTGTCCATGTTCTGTATACAATGGAGATGAAAGTAATATTTAGGTGTAATCAACACAAAATCATAAGGAGGTAAATAAGATTTCTTTTACACCTTAGTGTGTAAGAGAACACATCCACCATCTGTAAAAATATTCCGTTTCATCCTTGTATCACTTATCACATCAATCGCATTTTACTAACCAGTGCAATTTTGTGCAATCATTCTTAAGAAATTATATCTAATCTTCTGTAATGTGATTTTTTGAAATTCTTAAAAGCTCTAAAATTCTACAATTCCAGTCTTTTTAGATATTTCCTCCAGTTTTTAAAATTCTTCTAAAACACTTAAAGAAAATAATTAGTAATCAAGTTCTGAAGTAATCAGTAATCAGTTCTCAAGTTTGTGTGAACAAATTGGACTGTTTTTTAAAAGACCTTATTAAGCCTTTATGTTATCACGTTTATCGTATACTAGCATAGTTGAAATATGCCATGTGTATTTGCATGGCTATTTTTTATTAGAAGAAAAACTTTTTGCAATAATTCAAAAAAATTACAAATTAAGCCACAGTTTGACTAAACTTCATTATAAAAGTGCAATAGACAGAAATGAGATGAACGAAGATAAGAAGAACTAAAACTATTTCCAAATAAATGATAATTTTTGAGACTTTTATGCTGATTTCAGTATTCATTTGAAGTTTTGAATTTTTTAGAAACCATCTCAACACATTTACATCTTAAAATTAACCATAGTGTCAAATTCCTAGCTTCTTGTCTAACAGTCTACCACCTCCTTGGTGTTAGTGGCACCAACATAAAATGCCGAAACAGAGTTGAAATAGAATGTCTCGAAAAATATTGAAACAGAGTTGAAATAGAATGTCTCGAAAAATGTTTAAACAAAGACTGTCACCATTAATTTGCAAAAAACATTAACCTTGAAAGCGGTTGATATTTCCTAATATTCTATAGAAAACGGAATTTAGATGTTTTTAAAGGCTTTCTTTGTTGTTTCTGCCAACCAGGTGGTAGTGACACCGCCATACAATATAGCCCGTATAGGATCAGGGAATATCACTTTTGATTCGCAACCAATAACTTCTGTAATCGGTTTATTATTTCCTGAGATTCCATAGAAATCGTAATTTAGGACTCTTTTAGAATGCTTTTCGCTCCTTCCCTTTTTAATTTCGAATTTATTTTCGACTGTTCTTAGAGGACATTTATATACTATAAGTAACTACAATGCTATATTTAAAGTTTCTAGCTTCTTCAGTAACGCAGAAATCGCAATTTAGAAAGTTTTTTTGCAACCCTCTAGGGGTTGTGGCACCGACATAAAATATAGCTTATGTTTGAGCAGGTTCTATCATCATCAATTTGCAACCATTATGTTTGAAATCGGTTTCGTATTTCATACGATTGCATAAAAATCGTAATTTAAAACGCTTTTTGCGTTAATTTAAATTTCAACATTTTAAGGAATTCTTCTCAGAGAGCATTTACATCTCATAAGTAATTACCATTCCAAATTTCCAGTTGCTAGCCCCTTCAGTATAAAGAAAATCACAATTTAGAACGTTTTTTTAAAATGCAACCACAAAGAGCAGGTTCTATCATCATCAATTTGCAACCATTATGTTTGAAATCGGTTTCGTATTTCATACGATTGCATAAAAATCGTAATTTAAAACGCTTTTCGCGTTAATTTAAATTTCAACATTTTAAGGAACTCTTCTCAGAGAGCATTTACATCTCATAAGTAATTACCATTCCAAATTTGCAGTTGCTAGCCTCTTCAGTATAAAAAATAATCACAATTTAGAACTTTTTTTTTTTAAATGCAACCGCAAAGTGGTAGTGACGCCGACATGACGTAGATCCTATATTGGAGCAAGGGCTGTCATCATCAATTTCCAACCATTACCTTCGAAATCGATTGGGTACTTTCTGAAATTGTGTAGAAATCGCCATATAGAAAGTTTTTTAGAACACTTTTCGCGCATTTTCACTTATTTTAATTTTCGAATTTTTAAGAAATGTTCTTAGAGATCCTTTGTATCTTATAAGCAACTACCACTCCAAATTTCATGTTTCTAGGTCCTTCAGTAACACAAAAATCGCATTTTCTAACATTTTTTACTCCTGAACCACCTTTGGGGATTCTGGCACCGACATAAAATGTAGCCTATTCTGGAGCAATGGTTGTCACCATCATTTTGACACCATTATTTTTTAATCGGATTGGTACTTCTTGCGATTGCGTAAAAATCGCCATTTAGAACATTTTTCAGAACGCTTTTTGCGCATTTTCACCCCTTTTAAATTTCGAATTTTTTAAGAAATGTTCTTAGAGATCATTTATATCTAATGAGTAACTACCATGCCAAATTCCATGTATATGGGCCCTTCAGTAACACAAAAATCGCAATTTCGAACGTGTTTTTGCTCCTGCACCCCCTTTAGGGGTAATGGCACCGACATAAAATGTAGCCTATGTTGGAGCAAGGGTTATCATCATCATTTTGACACCATTATTTTTTAAATAGGTTTGGTACTTCTTGAGATTGCGTAAAAATCGCCATTTAGAACGTTTTTTAGAACGCCTTTTGCGCATTTTCACAATTTTTAAATTTCGAATTTTTTAAGAAATGTTCTTAGAGATCATTTATATCTAATAAGTAACTTCCATGCCGAATTCCATGTATCTGGGCCTTTCAGTAAACACAAAAATCGCAACTTCGAACGTATTCTTGCTCCTGCTCCCACTTTAGGGGTAGTAGCACAAAAATAAAATGTAGCCTATGTTGGAGCAAGGGTTGTCACCATCATTTTGACACCATTATTTTTTAAATCGGTTTGGTACTTCCTGAAATTGCATAAAAATCGCCATTTAGAACGTTTTTTCGAACGTTTTTCGTGCATTTACACCCCTTCTTAATTTCGATTTTTTAAAGAAATATCCTTAGAGTTCATAAGTATCTTATAAGTAAGTACCAGTCCAAATTTCATGTTTCTAGGCCCTCCAGTAACATAAAAAACCGCATTTTTAGAAAGTTTTTTTCTCCTGCACCCCTGTTGGCCAGTGGCACGGACATAAGATATAGCCTATGTTCTAAGTTGGACTAACACCATCATTTTGATACCATTACTTTTGGAATCGGTTCGATAGTTCCAGAGCTTACTCCTACAAATAAACAGTTTTTACCTCTTTATAATATTAGTATAGATAATTTTATTTTAACGACAATAAGTGATTTTGTCTTATATCCTTCTATATATAAAAAAAAGTTTTGATTTGGAAATGGATCAATGAAAATCTGCGTAGATCATCCGGGTATACTCCTACTAGATCGGCATCCATATTTTTTATGACCGGAGGTCTTTCTTCGTTAATATTAAGAAAACTGTTTCCTACAAAAATATGAAAATCGGTGGTATTATAGAGACATGTTTGATAAACACGCTGATGCAGACAGTTTTTAAATCGAAGAATTATTTTAAGAGCTATTTAATGATAAAGATGGTCAAAATCGTTCCATCAAAAAAGTTTTATAGGAGAAAAACTATACATAGGAACTTAAACATTTTTAGATCATTTTATACATTGGAAGTTCCAGATGTGCAGACTGTAATTATATTTTTAATTTGACTCATTTTTTGAGGATTTATTTCCATTTTTAATTCAAATTTTCAGCATTTCGAGAGATATTTTTTACACATTTTAGAAAAGGGCAATTATTTTAAACTGTTGACAATTTTAAAAACAGCGAAAAAAATAATATTTCCTTCAAATAAAAGGTACTTGTTAGTTATCCCGTTGACCAAATTACTGTCGCCAAATTGTAAGATTAAATGCCAATAATGGTTGAACGTAAATGTCACATTCACTTGACAACACGTGTTTACGTCATCAGATGATTTTTATTTCGACGTTTTATCTGTATATTTATTAATGTTACACTAATTTATTTGTTTTTTCGTTATTTAAAATAAAAATTATGTCAATTTGTATAATTTGGCGATTTATATAATTTGGCGAAATGGGTCGACGGGATAACTAACAAGTACCAAATAAAAAAAAAATTTACACGTGGCTATTATAAACAGAAAAAAAACTTTCAAATTAGAATTAAGTGATTACAAGTTAAAAATCAGAAAAATATTGAAAATTGCATCATAAAAACTACAGTTACACGTGAATATTAAAAGGGAAAGAAAATTTTTAAATACTAAATTCATTATTATGCGTTAAAAGTTACAAATGAAGGAAATTACGACATATTTAAAAAGGCCAAATAAATAAAAGTTGGCAAAACACTTTAAATTAAAAAGTATATTTGCACGAGACGTTTATTTCATATTTTGAGATAATCTTTTCAACTATTATCCTGAATTCTAAGACAGAGCAAATAATATTTCTTTTCTAACAACAAATGAATTTTCATGTGAATATTAAAAAGAGAAAGGAAACTTTGGTGAAAATTACGTCAGATTTAAAACGATACATTTAAAAGAACTTTCTCATAGCGGTGTTAAAAATTACCGAGAGTGTACCTCTGTGTACTTAATTCATTTTACATTAGCTTACTTTCAAATTTTTAACTACTTTTTAACACTTTCCAACAAAGTTGAAAAGTGTTATTGATTTCGGTTTGTCTGTTTGCGCTCTAACTCTCGTAAATATACTCGGATCGCACTGAAACTTTTGGTTACTGACGTTTAGCCTAGCACGAACCCTATTTCAAATGAAGTTTGTAGCATGTTTAGTTCATTTACAGGGACAGTCAAAAGTATTCCGTTACATTACGGCCAATGGGAAAAAATCATTTCAAATGAATTTTAAAGATGTCACACCCTTTCAAAAATAATAAAAAATATATGCATTTACGAAGTGCACTAAAATATGCAGAGCATTCTGTAGCATATGCGGTGCAACGAATAGTTACTATTCATTTACAGGACTGCACAAAAGAATTCCATTACAAATGGTATAGGGGGAAATTGTTTGTGGCGTATTTTAATTATACAAATTCATATAAAATAAAATCTATATACGTCGGTGAGGCTTACTTAAGTTATTTCATGCATAATACGAAGTGCATGGCATTTACAGGAACATACAAAACATTTCAGACAAGTATTTTCTATCCGAAATACTGTATATTAGCGGCGATGGTAGGGAATGAATTTTTAATTATGATATGCGCTTTTAAGTTTCACTATATTTATGCATACTATATAGTGTGTGTAAATGTAATTGTTCTATATACAGGGCTACGCAAAAGAATTCGTAAAGGTTACTGAGTATGACCGTAAATTGCTGAAAGGTGGGTTTGAAATGTGTTATGCTGAACTGCATGTAGTTTTCTATGAAATGTTTGTAGAATAAAATGATATACAGGGCCATGCAAAGAATTGGATACATGGCCGCCTATAGATGATAAATTCTGGAAATGCGATTTCAGTAGTTTTAAGAGTGATTTAGTTTGAATTAAAGTTTAGCTAAATAGTGGTGTGTAATAAAGGTACTAGGTAAACAACAGGGCTGTACAAAAGTATTGAAGTATGTTTCCATCTATTAGTCTAAATTGCTGAAAGAGAAATTTCAACCTGTTATGCGTTTTCTTGATAAACTAAATTTTCTATTATATAGTATACATATCAGCCTACAGATCAAATACACGGCTGTTCGGAAGAATTGGAATAAATATTTGGCTATGGATGGTAACTGCTGAAATCAGTTTTTTAAATGTTTAGTTAGTTATCTTATTTACCTTATTTCCCTAAATAACTAAGTTTTGTTAAAGCTTTCAGGGAATGTTGGAAAGTGTTTCATAATCTATGCCGTACGCATGATTTTTCTTTCCTGTTTTTAATCAAAGACAAAAACAGCCACTGTATCTCTTAGCAGCGGCTGATTTCGTCTTAAAAATCTCCAATGAAAGAAAAATGAATGAAAACCCGTTTACAGGGAGACCGTCACTGTTTTTCAAATTATAATTCAAACTTTTTAAGGCCGATGAAAATAGCATGCTTTTAGAATCTGGGGTGTCTGAAAGGGGGTTGGCGAGCGTAGCTCGTAGGGGGCAGAGCCCCCTAGTAATTTTATAAAAAAACTCATATAATATATAGAGGATGTTCGGGTACTATGGAATACCATTTCCTTTTTTAATTGTAAATCAAATAAAAAAACTGAGATACATTAAAAGTTAGTAAAGAGCATATTTTGACTATTTCTTAACACATTTTTAATGCGTTTAAGGGGTACGGTACCCTTTGAACCAATAAAATGCATGAAAAACTGACCTCTCTAAGAATTGCACTGTCTCTTTAACTATTTGACTTTTAATTATAAAATTGAAAATACATGTTAGGAACGATTTATTTTATCAATTAAAGTTGTTAAAAAAGGTATACACACATATATTTTTTTTAAATCTATTTTCAAACATTTTTTACGAAAGTATTATTCTTGCATGCATTGCACGCATGATTTTTCCCATTTGAATGGCTGAAACAAACCAAGATTCTTTTAACGGGTGCAGATATAAAGTATTTTAAAAATGATCTACAATTAAAAAAAATAAAACTTGTAGATTCCGAGAATTTTGTTTTTTTAAGAAATTCGAAATATCGAGATTTTTTTTCATACAGAAGTAGTCGTGAAATCTAAACTTCTTACTTGAGAAACATAATAATAGGTCATTTTTTTTGCTTCTGTGCGTTTCATACATTCACCGAAAATTTCGTGAAATTCTAGGTAACCGTTTTTCAGAAATCGTGCGCGCAATGATCAAAATCGCTGTTTTAAGAAAATTGAACTTTAAAGATTAAACCACCCCTTGATCATATACGAAAAGCTCAAAGTGTTCTAGACATAATTTCTCTTCTAATGTGAATTTTTGCATAGGGTTTGTTTTTAAATGTTCCTAATGAATCCTATTTAATTATAAGCTATTTTTAAAAAGTCGATTTTTTGAGGCTTTAAAGGGTACCTGACCCCTTAACGTGGAAGAAAATAATACATGTAGATATTTAGCTTTTAAAAAAAGTTACACATCTCGGTTAATGGCAATCAGTCGGGTAATATGGTATAGGGTTATGAGGAAAATTAAAACTGCAAGAAAAATCACGATTTAAAAGAATAAACAATATAACATACTTATAACTACTTAAAATTTGACTCAAACATATAAAAATATTATTTAATGCAACCCCGAGATCATTCGAACACACATGCGTTCATTTTCAAAGGGAAAAAGATGACTGACTGAATAGAAATACATTTCAAAAACAAAAACAAAAATAGTACGCATGTGAATAAGCGGAGTTCAGTCCATTTCTCTGCAGAGAGGTGAAAAGATCAGTTCATATTATCAGGAGGTCTTGAAATATTTAGGATATTGTACCAAACTGTGGGAATAATATGGGAAAGGACATCGTTACATACGTTATCACTTCTAAGTAAAATTTCACTGGATTCACGGATCATTGAAGAGTAATGGTTAAACGTTGAAATGATCATTTTAGATTTGTCGAAATTTATCTTAATATTTTCTTTTTACTGCAATCTGTATAAAACTGTACTTGGTTTGTTAAACTTACTATCAGAAATGTGCTCTTTTAATCTTTCCTTAAATTTTCGAGATGTCATACCAATATAAAATAAATTCTTATGTTGTTCTGTGCTGAATGGGATGATGCCTGCTTTTTCTTAATCGGGAATGGGATCACTTTTATTGTGAATCAATTACATCAATACAGAGTTTTGGCTCTATTTAAAAGAATAACCAAAATTATTTATTGAGTAGATCATCTATAAATAGTACATCATCTATAAATACATCAAAGAATTTGGGAAATTGTTTTAATTTTTAGACTCGTCTTGAAAAAATAGTTTAGCTGATATTCCATATTATTCGACACGCCACATTGTTAATAATCTTTCTGTGAAATTACAGAGAATCTACTGGTAATTCATTATCTTAAGTTTTATGTAAAATCACAGAGATTAGCAAAACAGAGATTCAGTTAAATTACAGAAAAACTAATCAGTAAATTTACAGTAAACTCTGTAAATTTAAATTAATCAAAATACATGTCTCTCTAAGCTTAATTAGCTTATTTATTTTTACTGATAATAATTTAATTTATTTTTAGAAATTAGCAAATTTTTGAGCTTCGAAGAATTAGAAAATTTCGGGTGAGCAGCTGTACAAATCAATTTTCACATGATTTATTTCTAGCCTCCCCGGTATTTGATCCACAATCGTTTGGGTTGGAGAGGTTCACCTTACTGACAGTGCTATAGGAGCTGTTACTACTATATCCAAATGATGCTTTTTATAGTTACCCAGCTTCATGCGCATAGTAAATGAAACAACTGCAAATGATTGCGATAAAAATCGCCGCTAATGCCGCAGAGATGAATTTTCCCTTTCTAAAATATTCTAATTTTTAATAAAACAATTTTTAACCCAAATTTTCTTCTTTAAATTTTCTAATAAAATTGCAAAAGAGTTTCAAAAGTGTGTATTTTTAATTACAGTTTATAACAAAGATAAAAATATCTTTAAATAAATACATGGGAATCCCTACAAGGAATTTGATACAAGAAAAGAAAAAAATTCATAAAATGATGTCATAGAAACTAAATCGAATGCATTTAAGCGAGAATTAGTGTAAATTTATCGAGTCTCAGCTTTCTTCCTGTGTTTTTACAGAATTTTTTAACAGTGCATCTTGAAAAATTTAACCTCTTCACCCGTCAAAAATTTAGCGTAGAAGAAAACTGACTAACACCGCAATAAGTATAACTATTCAACTTTATACTGAACTTGGTTAACATCACTGACAATGAGATTTTATGATTAATATGAATTTTATAAAATTTGCTTGCAAAAAACTACAAAAACTGAGAATAATATTTTATTTCACCTTGTCATTCCAACAAGAGTTATCCAAACAGAACTGACATTACCTCATGGGAGTACTAAGAAGTCATGTGGTAGATTTACGCTTACCTGCCATACAGTATGCGTCAGATATTGAAGTATTCCATATTGTCCGACCATTCTATAATATCCAAACTACATCTCTCTCTCTATATATATATTAGAAATTTAAAAACAAAAAATGCAAAATTAAACAATTACACAGACACAATTCAAAAGTTTAGTAAAAAGCTGCAAACAATACATTTTTCTGTTTAAACTACCTATTTTAATAATTTTGTACAGAGAAAATACGTTATAACATGAATCTATATATGTATCACGCTATCGTACGTGGCACAGAAATCGCGATTATTTGTTAATTGTTTAATGGCAACGCATCTCATTGATTATTGGACAGCATTTAATGCATATCCATACCTATAGTTGGCTTGCCATAGATGGACCCTTTTCTGTCGCCGAATTTGGCGATATATCGTCAAATTTGGCGATCAAAATTAGTCCCCAAAAGTATCGCCAAATCGGCGATATCTCTAATATTTCGCCAAATTTCCATAGACTTCTACTGTAAACCAATAGGGTTTACTTGCTTACAAAAAATCACCAAATTGAGATATTTTAATGCAACAAAAACTAATATTAGTTTAAGGGATTATATTAATTATATTTAAGGGAATCCAAGTAAATTAAATAATGAATAAAAGTAACATGATACAATACTTAGCATGCTTTCTCTAACATAAATTTTAAGGGAGACCGAACTGGTAGCCAAGGGTGGCAAGTTAATATTATTTAAATAACATTAATAAATCACCAATTTTATTATAATATTATTCTTATTGATTTTGTCTATGCAGTGCAATTTAAAATCACATGAACTATCTTTTTTAAGAGGATAATTTGATTCACAAATAACGTTATTCTTAAGACATTATCTATAAATCATTCTGGAAAATTTTCCATTCCCATAGTGGAAGAGAAAGTATAAAAGTTTAAAGATATTTCTAAAACTTCAATTACATTATCAACAAATTCACATTAACTTTAATAGCATTATGATGACATAATGTCACCATTTTATATGTTGCATATTTTATGTAGAAATTCATTTGTATGTTACTTTTAGGGCGATTTTGCTCTTTTTGAATTAATCAATTTAATCCTTTTTGTTTATCTTTTCATCCTTTTTGAGAACTTTGTTGAAAAAAAAAAACATTAAAAAGAGATAAGCAACATTAAAAAAAACGGCAATAATAATTCATTAGTATGTAATTTACTAATATTCTTAAAATTTTTCTATGCAGTTAAATTTAAAACAAACTGACATAGCCTCTTTTGAAAAATGTTATCGTAAACCAAATTTTTATAAAGCCATCATCTGTAAATCGTTTTCCAGAATAATTTCTATTACCATAAATGGGAACATATAAAAGTTTAGAGATATTTCACATACTTCAATTACATTATCAACAAATTCACATTACATTTAATAGTGCCATTTGTGACATGGTGCGCATTTTGATAAGTTGCATATTTTATAGAAGAATTTATTTCTATGCTTATTTTTGAGTAGATATTTTTGCTTCTGAATTACGTTTACAAAAATGATATTCTTAAATACATTCCCAGGTATTGTTTTCCGTATTTTGGTTTTCTAAATTTAATTTATTGGCTTGCAAACTTAAATCTTTATTCATCATTTTGATATTTATATTTTTTACTTTAAAGTTTCTTACTGTTTAAAATTTAGACTTTTGTGATCAACAAAATAAACATTGTTTTTCTAGGTTGCTTCATAATATTGCATCAATATTGCAATCATGACAAAAATAAAATCCTTAAATACCTTCCCCGTGTATTATTTTCCGTATCTTGGTTTTATAAGTTTAACTCACTCGATTGCAAACTTAAGTCTTTATTCATTGTTTTGATATTTATATATTTTTTACTTTAATATTTCTTTACTGTTTAAACTTTAGACTTTTATGGTGAACACGATAGACATTGCCTTTCTAGGTTGTTTTATAGAATTGCACCAATATTGCAATCATGATAAATACAGCATCCCTTCATTTTATCTCATTTCTCGCGATGCAAGAAAAAAACCTCGGTCAAATTTATAATAGCACCGCGCCAATTGAAAGAGACAATAAAAAGAAAAGTGCGCAGTCAAACTGATGGCATTGAGCTCAATGGCCATTCACACTAAATGTACATTATACTCTCATTTCAAAGAGTAATGCTCCTGGTAAAATAAAGAAATCGGCACAAAAAAAACAATTTAGCTAAATAAGGATGGGGGATTAGCTTCCCCCCACCTTATACGTAAACAACGGACCTGAAAATCTAATCAGGGAAGCGGCTTATTAGAATAAACCGGCATACCAAATTCGAAGCAAATCGGATAATTCTGTATGAAAAACCCATTTTAAATTAAGGGGTGGGGTTGCCCCTGTTCCCCCTTTATACTTAAACAATGAACTCACAAAACTAATCAGGGAAGCCCCTTATCAAAATGAACATAGAATAAAATTGAAGCAAATCGTATATTTCTATCAAGAGTTATCGCGTTGTGTGCATACATACATACATACAGGACCTGCAGGCACATTAGCTCTCAGGCTTTGATAGCATGTGAGCTAAAAATTGTTCCAGTCTACACATAAATGTTTCATATTTGTTTGCATAAGTTAGTTTATATAACAATTACAATTGTCTTAGTAAAATTAATAACGGAATATGACACTTACACGTTGTTGAAGACATAGAGATAATAAAATAAAAAAGAAAAGTGTCCAGTTATACTGATGGCATTGAGCTCACAGGATATTCACACTTAATTGTATATTATACTCGTATTTCATAGAACAATGCCCCTCGAAAAATAAATGAAGGGTGTTAGCCCCCCCCCCCCATTTACCCTATTTATACTTAACCAATGAGCCTCCAAACCTCATCAGGGAAGCGCCTTATCGAAATAAACCGGGATACTTAAGGAGGTAATTAATAAGGGTTATTCACACGTACACGTAATTCTCATCGTACACGCGGAAAAAAAAGTTTTGGTTTTCGAAATTTTTTCAATGTTTTTGTATACTTAAAGGTATGTATTTTTTTTTATAATATAAGATTTACGTGCTAAATAAAATGGTAAGTCATAGAAATTATACCCCGAAAATAGACTGTTTCGGCTTTTCCTACATTTTTGTCATTTTTTTCATCTTTGAATTATTTTTTCTTTAAGAAGCGTTCGGTGAACCAAATTAATTTCGACTTGCGATGATAATATTCTTTATAAGCTTTCATATGAGCATTATTTTATTTAGGTTCTGTGTGCGGTTCTACCTATTAGAGAAAAATATATTTCGTGCGAGTATCATAGACTTCTCATGCGAGTATAAGTCGCAATGCTATCGAAGCGTGTTCAGATTTTTTTGCTTCGCTCAAAAAGTATTTATGTAGTTCAGATGTGGGTCAATCAATGTGAAATCATCTAGAAAAGAAAAAAAAAATGTTGCTCAATATTTTTGATTTTTTTAATTCTTTACCACTTAATTTACTGTACTTTTAGAAGTCTAAAACGATGATAAAAAAATTTTTAACCTTTCGAATTTTTTTTTGGCATCCATTTTTGTCATGTCACAAATGTTTTTTCGTGAAAATAGTACTTTATAGAAACCCTTAGAACTTTTTTATTTCTAAACATATCAAAATTATTTAAAAACCATTATATTGAGTAACGAATGAACTAAATTTTGATAATCGATATTTTTATGATAATGATTAAACAAATTGAGTAAAATTAAGATTAAATGTATCATTTTTACAGCGATACGTTATATTTTTGACAGAAAAATTTTAATGGAAGAAAGTAAAACTCATCTAAACATTTTTTTTCTGAATATATACATTATTGAACTATTCTCAGTAGAAATTTGAAACATTTTGAGATACCTCTTCTATTTCTATAATTAGTCAAACTTGGCATCTCAACGCTAAAATGCTAAGTTTGAAGTTCAATACCTAAAAAAGGACTGGATAAAATTTTAAGAAAATATAGCACATAACCTTCTTATAGATATAACATGTCGCAAAAATATTATGAGTGATATTTGTGTAGTTTTAGAAATATGGAATTTCGAAATTGGCTTGAACATCACATTTATTTACGCAATTTTTCACAAGAAGAAGAACTCTTAATGCATAATTTATTATTCTCATTACTTCAAATGCTGCTTTTTAAGGTACACATATTTTTCTTACGTAGAATACAAAATACTTAAATTTACCACATAGAAATAAATATCAGAGATATTTCATTGCAAAGTGTCTCGGTAATGCTGTAGCTGCGTCCAGCGACTGGAGTTCGTTTTTGAAGAACGTTACTTAGTGGTACCCAAATTGTATCATTTTTGGACTGTTGAAAAGATATTTTCAGTCCATATGGGTGATCCAGGAACATGTGCAATCAGTGATATGCACTGCACGTTCCTGGAATCTGTTGGCATAACTGGAGTCGATTTTATATAATTTTTTCTCATTTTCTTTGATTTCTTCTCTTGAAATATATAAATAAGTATCTCCACAAATGTTTTGAGAGTAGCACTCAAACATATCTTTTGGTGTTAAAATTTGGTTTGTGGATGGTCGCTGTAAGAGGAAATTCTTGTTATCTCTCTCTTTGTCGTTCCACCTATCCCATCACAGGCATTTTTTCCGTGGGAAGAGGCGAATAAATTCAATTCCGATTTTATCCTAAAACCCTTGAAATAATGACATACATTCACAAAATTGTTTTTGTTTTTATACTGGCCGCATGAACCGTCAGTGAAATAAATAACTTTTTCAATGACAGAAGGTGCAATGTTTTTGATGTCGTCAGTTAAGCGTTTCTGAAAAGTGTGAACTGCAACTATATCCAGTGTTGTAGTCGTAAAAAAAGAGCGGGTATACGATATAGGCAGATGGTATACGCTAAAGTCATGAACTTCATGCTTAGAGTATACGGTATAGCTTTATTTGAGGAAACAGAGAGTATACGGAGCTTCTTAAAAAATCCAGAAGATATGCGGCGTATACCTCCGTAAACCCTCCACTACATCCCCGATTATATCATGTACTAAATGATCGCTACGTATGCATAGATTTCTGCAACAAACTTTTGTGTCATTTCTGTAATAGTATACAAATGTGTGTATTGTAACGTGTTGATTATTCCAGTGGTAACTCTGGATTTAATCTTGAATCATAAATGTGTAACTTTCAGCAAAATCTGCTCGAACAATGCATTCTTTTATAGTTAATTTCTCTTTTAATTCCTGGAAGTACTGAGACTGTGCTTTAGCAGCACAATGGTGAGTTTTTAAAGCCAATAACTTTTCTACAAAAGACTCTAAAAATTCATCAGTTGCCTTCATCTGGGTTATAGCTTAAACCATAATATATTCATGCACTGGCACATTAAAAATAAATAGGACAGGATATGAAAACTTGTTCTCAGTTATAGAATTTAACAGATGTTTACAAGTTAAGACATGATGTGATTTGAAGATTTGTTCTTAATCATAAAATTAAAACTTACCTTAAATTAATGCTAGCTTAAAATTAAATGAAATATTAAATTTGTGAGCATAAATGAAATTGTAATATTATTATTTCTATGTAAAAAAGTTATTTATACTTTAAAATGATGAATTTGAAAAAATGAGTAGAATATATTACGCATTATGAGTTCTTTATTGTGTGGAAATATATGTAAACAAATGGGTTTTCAAGTCAATTTCGAAGCTCCATATTTTTAAAACCACATACATATCACTCATAATATTTTTGCTGAATGTTAACATCTATAAGAAGGTTATCCTGCTGAATATTCATAAAATTTTATCCAGTCCTTTTGTAGGTATTGAACTTTAATTTTAGCATTTTGACGCTGACAGGCCAAGTTTGACTAATTATAGAAAAAGAAGGGGTATCTCAAAATGTTTCATATTTCTACTGAGAATAGTTCAATAAGATATATATTCAGAAGAAAAAAAAAGTGAAGGTGAGTTTTACTTTCTTCCATTAAATTTTTTTGTCAAATATATAACGTATCGCTGTAAAAATGATTATTTTTATCTTATTTTATGTATTTTTTAATCATTATGATAAAAATACCTATTATCAAAATTTAGTTCATTCTTTACTCAATATAATGGTTTTAAATAATATTGATATGTTTAGAAATAAAAAAGTTATAAGGGTTTCCGTAAAGTAGTATTTTCAAGAAAAACCACTTGTGACTTCACAAAAAATGGATCCCAAAAATTTTTTGAAAGGTTTAAAATTTTTTTAATCCTTGATTTAGACTCCTAAAAGTACAGTAAATTAAGCGGTAAAGAATATAAAAAATTAAAAATATTGAGCGACATGGTCTGGATGTTTTCACATGGATTGACCTATGTCAATGTTTTGTTCTAAAACTGTTGTTGTAAATATTTGTTGAAAAAATTAATAATAAATAATTCCTGGAAGTCAGTGTGATTGTCGTAAAACGAGGGAAAAACAAATAGTGATTTTCATATCTTTCTAACACAAAAGTTATGTCGATACTTAAAAGTTCTAAAAATTACGATCTACATAGTGGTTCTAAGTTGTTGTGTAAATGCAGATAATATGAATTTCGTGTGCTTCGGGCCCGAAATACTCTATTTCTTCTTCTGTGGTTATAATAAGAGATAGTGCGTCAGCGACTACTGCCGACGACACGACAAATAAGCAACCTAATATAAATTAATCACTACCTCGTTGCCACAGCCCTAACACAGATTGCATAATATGTAAGTGTAAGAACTCCCTCTTGACTGTACAAAAAGCAGCTCAAACTCAACTCTTTCTAGAAACTGCAATCTATATTTCGTCGGGAAAACGATGCCGTAAAACTCATATTTCGGGATTAGTATTCAGGGAGTTGGCTCTGGAAGATTTACGATCTGTAACTGAGAATACATCAATGTATGAAAATTATATTGAAAGTCTTTTAAACAGTATCTGAATAGTAGCATGGAAGAGAGTTCTCGATTTTGACACACCGTAATAGATTTTCGAGACCGATTATTATACTCTCATGGGTATATCCATGTGTGATTTTAACTATATTTTTGAACTACTAAAGTCCAAATTGCATTCCCCGAAAAAGAGGTCCTCCCGACTTGTTTGGCAGTTTGATTTGTAAAGCTTCGAAATGGTCTCTCTAATGGTGTTCTGCCCACAAAATTCAATGTAAGAAAAAGATTAATAACATCTTCTGTGCAACGTGCATGCAAAAGGAGATCTAGACTAAACTAACTGATACAGAGCTTCAAGATTTTCCGGAATATACCAACTTAAACAAAGCCAATCTTACTTCCAAGAGCACTTAAATTAAAAAGGTATTTGCTCTCTTTACATATATCGTGAAGATGATTCTGGACTTCGATTTCTGTTACGATCACGACACACAAATGCGAAAAACTATTATATAAAAACAGAGCGAAGCAACATAAAAAAATGGTACTGCCAATGTAAAGTAGGCACAGTGGTCGTAGAATGCTGTTCGTTGTTGCTTCCGTATCATGGTTTCTGGATTACTGCTGCCACAACCGAAGTAAAAAAAAAAGCCTTGGATATGCTCATACACTACAAGACGCCGACACTGGATGGTCCAGTGGTGATTTGAGTGAAGAAAGCAAGGAGGAAGATTAATCTAAAACACACTGCCGAAAGTGCCTGAAACTGTACTTATTTCCCGTCATTGATTATTTCTGATATTTCATATATTTAAATAACAATCGTAATAAGCTCCATTCACCTTAATTTTGCACTTAGTGTTGTACTGACTATTGAGTATACGGATTAAAACTGATTATAGTGTTTATTTTTACTAATGTATATAATATTTACTTAATTATATATTTTATTTTTCCAACCAATTATAGAACTTTCACTCAAATTATTTTTTTTTCTCATTTGTAATGAGGTATTCTAATGAAAAATATGTATGCACATCAAGGGGCTGATGGGCGAGAAATTGCCCTTATCAACCCACCTCCTTTGAAGCAAATCGGATAGAAAAACCCATTTATCTAAATTAAAGGGGTATTAGCCCCCTGTTCCCCCCTTTATATTTAACCAAAGAACTTCCAAATCTAATCAGGGGAGCACCTTATCGGAATAAACCGGTAAATGAAATTTGCAGCAGATCAGATAGAGAAACCATTTATGGAAATTAATGGGGTATTAATCCTCCGTTCCCCCCCTTTTATACTTAAACAATGAACTTTCAAATCTAATCATGGAAGCGTCTTATCATAATTAACCGGTATACCAAATTAGAAGAAAATATGATAATTCTGCATGAAAAACCCATTTATCTAAGTTAGGGGGATTAGCCACACGTTCCCCGTTTATATTTAACCAATGAACCTCCAAAACTAATCAGGGAAGCTCCTTATCAGAATGAACCTAGAAAAAAAATTGAGGCAAATCGGATATTTCTATCAAGAATTATCGCATTACATACATACATACGTATACACATTCAGGGCCTGCGGGGACATTATTTCTTAGGCTTTTATAGCCCGTGAGCTAAAAATTGTTCCAGCCCACACACAATGTTTCATATTTGTTTGCATAAGTTAGTTTATACACAAATTACAATTGTCTTAGTAAAATTAATAACGGAATATGACACTTACTCGTTGTTGAAAACATAGAGACAATTAAATAAATAAAAAATAAATGTGTCCAATTATACCGATAGTATTGAGGTCACAGGCTATTCACACTAAACGTATATTATATATTATACTCTTATTTCAAAGAACAATGCCCCTCGAAAAATAAATGAAGGGGATTAGACCCTCTGCCTTCCCCCCATTTTACTTAACCAATGAACATCCAAACCTCATCAGGGAAGTGCCTTATCGAAATAAACCGGGATACCAAAGGAGGTGGTTGATAAAGGCTATTTTTCGCCCATTATACACGCGGGGAAAAAAAGCTTCGGTTTCCGAAAATTTTTTTAATGTTTCTGTATACTAAAGATATGTATTTTTTTATAATATAAGATTTACGTGCTAAATAAAGTCATAGAAATTATAGCCCGAAAATAGAGTGTTTCGGCTTTTTCCTACATTTTTGTCATTTTTTTCATATTTGAATTATTTTTTCATTAAGAAGCGTTCGGTGAACCAAATTAATTTTGACTTGCAATGATAATATTCTTTATAAGCTTTCATATGAGCATTTTTTAATTTTCGTTCTGTGTGCTCTTCTACATATTAGAGAAAAATATATTTAGTGCAAGTACCATAGATTTCTCAAGGCTAGTATCAGTTGCACTACTGTCTGAGCGTGTTCAAATTCTTTTTGCTGCGCTCAGAAAGTATTTACGTAGTTCAGATGTCAATATTTTGTTCTAAAACTATTGTTGTAAATATTGGTTGGTAAATTTAATAATAAATAATTCCCGGAAGTCAGTGTGATTGACGTAAAACGTGGGAAAACAAATAGTGATTTTCGTATCTTTTCTAACGCAAAAGTTATGTCCATACTTAAAAGTTCTAAAAACTACGATCTACAGAGTGGTTCTAATTTATTCTGTAAATGCAGATAATAAGCATTTCGTGTGCTTTGCGCTCGAAATACTTCTATTTCTTCTTCTGTGATAATAATAAAAGATCGTGCGTCAACGACTGCTGGCGACGACATCACAAATAAGCTAACTAATATAAATTAATCACTACATCGTTGCCACAACTCTAACACATATTGCATAGTATGTAAGTGTAAGAACGTCCTCGTGACTGTACCAAAGGCAGCTCAAACTCAAGCTTTTCTAGAAACTCCAATCTATATTTCGTCGGGAAAACGATGCCGTAAAACTCATATTTCGGGATTAGTATTAAGTGCGTTCGCTCTGGAAGCTTTACGATCTGTAACTGAGAATACATCAATGTATGAAAATTATTTTGAAAATCTTTAAAACAATATCTGAATTGTAGCAAGGAAGAGAGTTCTCGATTTTGACACACCATAACAGCTTTTCGCTTCCGATTAATATACTCTCATGGGTATATGCATGTGTGATTTTAACTATATTTTTGAACTACTAAAGTCCAAAATGCGTTCCTCGAAAAAGAGATCCTCCCGACTTGTTTGGTAGTTTCACTTGTAAAGCGTAGAAATGGCCTATCTAATGATGTTCTGTCCACAAAATTCAATGTAAGAAAAGATTAATAACATCTTCTGTGCAACGTGCATGCAAAAGGAGATCTAGACTAAACTAAATGATACAGATCTTCAAGATTTTCCGGAATATACCAACTTAAACAAAGCCAATCTTATATCCAAGAGCCGAGAGTACATCCGAAGGTGAAGAATGCAAGGAGAAAGACTAATCTAAAACACACTGCCGAAAGTGCCTGAAACTGTACTTATTTCCCGTTATTGATATTTTCTGATATTTCATATATTTAAATAATAAACGTAATAAAATCCATTCACCTTAATTTTGCATTTAATGCTGTATTTATCATTGAGTATAAGGATTAAAACTAACGAAAATAGTGTTTATTTTTACTAATGTACATTATATTTACTTAATTATATATTTTAATTTTCCTACCAATTATAGAACTTTCATTCAAATTAACTTTTTTTCTCATTTGTTATGAGGTATACTAATGAAAAAGTAGTCGGATGTACCAATCCCAAAACTTTCTTCTATCTCATACATGTTAATACTTCAAAATTCGCTATCACACTGCCAAAATTAAATGGCAATCTATGCATCTGATGAGGATTCTAAAGATATGAAATTCCGTGCATTAGTTCTTGAGATATAACTATCGCTGAAATCGTCTAAATCCAGCAAAATGCTGCCTAGCAGTGCCATCTATTAGATGATTTATACCAAATCCTAATCAGCAACAATTTATGTCAGCGTCTGACTGAATCTGAAGTTTGGAGAAAATCCGTGCATTAGTTTTTGAGATAGAGCTATAGCGAAAATCGTGAAAATTCCTGCATAGCAGCGCCACCTATTGGGTGATTAACACCAAAACCTAATTAACAACAACTTGTGTCAACATACAACTAAATCTGAAGTTAGATGAAAATTCGTCCATTAGTTCTATAGATAGAGCTATTGAGGCAATCGTGAAAAAGGCAGCACAGAAGCGCCACCTGCTGGGCGATTTACACCAACACATAATCAGTAGCAAGTCATATCAAGGACTAACTGAATCGGAAGTTTGATGAAAATCCGTGCGTTAGTTCTTGAGATAGAGCTATTGGGGAAATCGTGTAAATCCTACGAAATTCATCATAACAGAGCCACCTGTTGGGCGATTTACACGAAAACGCAATCAGCATCAATTCATATCAAGGACTAACTAAATCTGAAGTTTGATCAAAATCCGTGCATTAGTTCTTGAGATACATGTATTGCGAAAATCGTGAAAAATGCAGCATAGCAGCGCCACCTGTTGAGCGATTTACACCAAAAACTAATCAGCATCAATTTGTATTAGGGACTCACTGAATATGAATTTTTATTAAATTCCGTGCATTAGTTCTTGAGATAGAGCGCCCACAAAATTTGTGTCACATACACACAGACAGACAGACAGACAGACAGACTCACAGAGTCACAGACAGACATTTTGTAAAAACATGTTTTTTGGAATCTCTGACCCCTAAAACATGTAAATCCGTCGAAAATTTTCATGAATCCAATACTTTCTTCTTGTAAAGATAGAAGAAAGTAAAAAATGTATGTCACATCAAAAGCCTGATAGGCGAAAAATTGCCCTTATCAACCCATCTTCTTTGAAGTAAATCGGATAGATTATCCCATTTATCTAAATTAAAGGGGTATTAGCCCCCACGTTTCCCCCTTTATATTTAATCAAAGAACTTCCAAATCTAATCAGGGATGCGCCTTATCTGAATAAACCGGTAAACCAAATTTGCAGCAAATCGTATGGAAAAACCCATTCATGAGAATTAAGTGAGTATTAACCTTCCGTTTCCCCCTTTAGACTTAAACAATCAACTTTTAAATATAATCAGGGAAGCACCTTATCATAATTATACTGTATAGCAAATTAGAAGAAAATCTGATAATTCTGCATGAAAAACCCATTAATCTATGTTAGGGAAGGGATTAGCCCCCCGTTCCTCGTTTATACTTAACCAATGAACCCCCAAAACTAATCAGGAAAGCTCCTTATCTGAATGAACCTAGAAAAAAAATTGCGGCAAATCGGATATTTCTATCAAGAGTTATCGCGTTTCATATATACGTACGTGCATATAGAAAAGGCGGGCATATTAGTTCTCAGGCTTTGATAGCCTTTGAACTAAAACACAGGATAATGAGTGCCGCGCACTACCACAGTAATTTTCGTAAAAACGTCAATTTTGTATAATTAATTGAAATTAAATACGAAAAACACACGAAATTCTTCGATGTTCGCAAAGAGTTTTTGATTTTTCTGTCAGGATCTCTCGATTTGCCGAAGTATTAAGGAAAAAAGTTAAATTACTAATAAAAGTAACCTATTGCAACGCTTAGCATACATTTAAAGAAGACCAAACTGGTCTCCAGTGGCTGCTAGTTTAACGTATAATCGAATAAACAATCCATTCTAAAATAATTCTATAAAGAATTGAGAAAAATCACACCATTTATTGCAATTAAACTAAAGATTCCAAATTACAATTTTTTTTCCACTTCAATGATTTAAAAAAAACTGCAAACAAAACAATAAATACAACAATAAATGCAACAAAAACAATAAATATATTATAGAAGAGGTAAGATTCACCGCACAATCTATTTATATAAAACCCAAATCTCTGTGTATCCTTCACATTTCCGATAGGACCGCCTCATTGTAATGAGTAATTCTTGAAAACTACTAATCCACGTTTACCACATGATCGCCAAATGTTGGCCAACTTGGCGAAATATCGCCAATTTTGGCGACAAAAATAAGTTTGTCATATATGAAGTCAACTTGGCGATAGCTAGCTTATTTGGTGAAATTCCCATTTGAAACCATAATCGAGGTCCCGCAATTTAATTTAAACTCCGCGCTTTTAAGGGGGGGGGGGGGGGGTTAAAATCTATGGATGAGACTTTAAAGTGTAATACACGAAAATGGATGTCCTTACATCTTCATCCCGATGCTACTAATATAACATAATAGCCAACAGACGGCGTTGTACTGTTTGAGCTTCTAATTTTAATGTTCTTTAGGCACTTTTCCAGTATAGAGGCCTTGGCAGAATAGAGAAAATAAAATTTGGCAACATATTTTCTAGCAACTTTTCCACTATTTCATATACACAAGCGTTTTTTCAATATTTATACAATTTATGTAATATAAAGAAGCCATTTAACTATTTTTGTATACAAACTGAAGTGAATGGTATATGAAAAACATCAATTATATAGATATAAATAAAATGTTTATAGATTATATAAATAAACTTAAAAGCTCATTAATTTTGTTTCATTTCTGTTTATATCATTTGGCAAAAAAACTCACTTCTGAAGCCCAAATTAGGACAAACATTTAAAAAAAAAGCCAAGGTCCCTATACAGGAAAAGTACCGCGCTTTATACAGTCGGATACAAAAGTTAAATTCTCGATACTTTTCCACTTTAGGGGCCTTGGCGAAGAAGTAAAATTGGCAACATATTTTCTGGCAACATATTCGCTGTTTCATTTTATATACAAGGACATTTTTTTTCAATATTTATACAATTTATTTAGCATAATGAAAATATATATCTAATTTTAAAATATAGACATGACCTGTAATCCGCAAAAAGCCTTAAATATGCACAACACTTAGAACCATACAAAGCGAATTAGTGGTCTTCTACTGTATTACAGTTTTTCATAAATGGGTTTTGTTTTTAAATCTGTTATTTTGCCTATCACTGGGAAACAAGCGAGAAAAACTCATATTCTTGCACATGTGTTGAATATATCTTTGTATATCATATTCCATCATTTTTGACGAGCTATCTTTTTAGTAACAGTAAAAAATGTCAAATTTTTATTCTAATAATATTCTTAGTAATATGTTAAATCAGTGGAAATTTAAAATAAAGGAAAATGAATTTTTGATTGATATTGATAAGTAACATTTGTAAAGACATTATCAGTAAGTCATTTCAGAAGAATTCTGATAGTTGAACATAGTTGTCTACATAGTTGAAGAGAAATTATAAATGTTTAGAGATATTTCACAAAGTCCAATTGCATTATTAATTTCTATAAACATAAACATTAAAGAATGTTATTTACTATAAGCGGCATACTTTATATGGAACTTATGTGTAATATCTCAATTTCTATGCTTTATTTGGAATGTATACTTATTTTTGGAACGATTTGGTTTCAGAAGTATACGTATTCAACAAGAAATATAAATAAAATATTTAAATAACACTATACTTTTGCTCAATTTCTTTGAATTAAGTATTGTTTTAACCCGCATGTTGTTGAAACTATACTGTTTCTGTATTTTAAAAATTCCTTCCGGCCAGTGCCTGGAGGAAGAGGTAGCTTTCGTATTCCTTATTTTTTAAAAACAAGCTTATATTATTCAAGCACACGAAGCTCAATTTAGTGGAAACCGATTATAGGAGATTTAATACTAATTTTTATCAATACTAAATCATTATGAATGAGAATTTCGCGAAATTAGTCAGCTTTATCCAAGCTGCTTTTATTTAAAGTAACTTATATTTGGCTGCCAAATTCGGCGATTTCTTAAAGTGCCTGCCATTTTAAGACAACATGGTGGATGAGGCTAACCAGTGAACTTGCTCAAAACCTTAGTAATTGCTGTGCACATGCTCACTCACATCGGAATCGGTTGATATATACGAGTGCTGTCGCATGCAAAAAATCAGATTTTTCAAAATGCCACCCACAATAGAAATTGAAACTGCTATATCTGAGCCATTTTTTAAGGTAAAGACAAACAAAAAATGCTCCTGAATTCTTATATCAAGGTCAAATGCTTAAGAAAGAAACCTTTTTCAATTTCTAATTTTTTTGCACCTCACTTTAAATATATATATTTTTCTTAATTTAATGGCCGCCATTTTGAAACAAGATGGCTGATGAATCTGGCCAGCGAACTTGGTCGAGGTATTGATGTATACTATCTACATGCCTTCTTACATCGAAATAGGCGAATACGTGTGTTATCGCGTGACAAATACAAGATCGTTTCAAAATGTTAGCCATGCTAGAAATTCAAAGTGCTGTAATTCAACCATTTTTTAAGATATAAACAAAAGAACAAATTTTCAGAAACAAAAACTGCTCCGGAATCTTTGTATCAAGGCCAAACACATAAAAAAAATCTTTTTCATTTTCCAATTTTTTAATACCTCATTTTAAATTTTAAATTTAATTTTTTTTAATGGCAACCCTTTTGAAACAAGATGGCGAATGAAGCTGGCCAACGAACTCGGTCGAGACATTGGTATGTACTATGTACAGAGAAGTTACATCCAAATCGGTTCATAAATACGCCTGTTATCGCGTGAAAAAAATCAGGTCGTTTTAAAATGTCAGCCAAAATAGAAATTCAAAATGCTATTACTCAGCCATTTTTTTTAGATATAGACGAAACAAAAACTGTTCCGGAATCTTTGTATTAAGATCAAACACGTACGAAAAAAATCTTTTTCATTTTCAATTTTTTGGTATCTCATTTTAATTTTTTAATTTTTTAATTTTTTTAAATGGCCGCCATTTTGAAACAAGATGGCGGATGAAGCTGGCCAACGAACTCGGTCGAGACATTAGTATGTACTATGTATAAACGAAGTTACATCCAAATCGGTTCATAAATACGTCTTTTATCGCGTGACAAAATTCAGGACCTTTCAAAATGTCAGCCACGCTAGAAATTCAAAATGCTGCAACTCAGCCATTTTTTAAGATATAGACGAAACAAAAACTGCTCCGAAATCTTTGTATAAAGGTCAAATACATAAGAAAAAAATATTTTTTCAATTTTCAATTTTTTGGTACCACATCTCAAATTTTAAATTTTTTTTAAAACTTTAAATGGCCGCCATTTTGAAACAAAATAGCGGATGAAGCTGGCCAATGAACTCTGTCGAGACATTGGTATGCACTATGTACACACCGAATTACATCCAAATCGGTTCATAAATACGCCTTGTATCGCGTGACAAAATTCAGGACGTTTCAAAATGTCAGCCACGCTAGAAATTCAAAATGCTATAACTCAGCCATTTGTTAAGATATAGACGAAACAAAAACTGCTCCGAAATCTTTGTATAAAGGTCAAATACATAAGAAAATAATATTTTTCCAATTTTAATTTTTTGGTGCCACATTTCAAATTTTAATTTTTTTTTAATTTTAAATGGCCGCCATTTTGAAACAAAACGGCGGATGAAGCTGGCCAACGAACTCGGTCGAGACATTTGTATGTACTATGTACATACCGAATTACATAGAAATCGGTTCATAATTACAAGAGTTACAGTGTGACATAGGTCAGATATATATATATATATATATATCAATTTTGAACGGAGGGTTGTTTCGGGGTCTGGGGGTCATGATCGATGAAAATATACCAAAATTTTTTGAAAACGCTTTCCTCCGAACGGCTGCAATAGGTAGCTTTTTGTAATGAAAGCTACCTAAAAGTCAGTGGCGTGGCGTGAAAATTTTCGGTGGTCATCGCAATTACTTAAGTTTGTGGCGAAAAATTATTAACTCTAAAATTCAATGGTTGAATGTTCAAAAAAGAAACTTTAAATCTTACCTTCACTTATACATGAACTCCAAATGTTCTGCTAAAACTGAATCGTAGAGTTTTAAAAGCTTATTAAGGGTTTTAAAATATTGCTTGGTCATCGCCGCATCCAGCGATGACCGGACGCCACGCCACTGCTAAAAGTGTGTTTTGGAGTCAAATTATTTTCATTGTTGTAACCATTGTTGAGACTGTTTTGTTTAAATATGTTTCTCTAACACACTTTTTTCTAATTAAAATTCATATAAAAAGCGCAAATAAATGTACTAAAATTACTTTCGGATGTATACATACTATTTAAAATTATTTAAAATTCATTAAAAATATCTTAAAATGTATTAAAAACCATTAAAATAATAAAAAAAACCTTTTCGGTATTACAATTTTTTTCTATCAACATTTTTGTTTACATGTTTTTGTAATATTTTCCCTTGCACGAAAAACGAGTTTTAGTCTCTGCAGTCATTGCCTAGTAAGATACGGCACCAGAAATACTTTAATATTGTATTTTCATCGACACTGAGCTTGTGTGCAAGGGAAAGTGTTACATATGCTATGGAGCTTAGCGCAGTTGGCGAAAAAGTCCAAAACAGCACCAAAAGACCGTTTTAATATATTACCAAATTTTTCAGGACGGTGGGTAAACATGATTAACCCATAAGCACACGTGTCTATTTTTGTAATATTAGTACACGCGTAGTATAATTCTTACCCCAATATGTCTCCCATTATATTTTTGGTAAACATGTTTTAAAAGCGTATCTACTGCTCTATATTGTAAAATGCATCAATACTACTTTTTTAAGGTACAAAATCATGATTTGCATATTTATTTTCAGATATTGTAGCAGTTTGTGTAAAAATCCCGTTTTGTTTAGAAAATATGCTTACGTTTTGCTTGACAATTGATTCTAAATAAATAAATCCTTAAACCATTTAAGAACATCATTTTCAGCTTCTTCCGAACGGCATTATTTTAATCTAAATACTGTTTTGCCCCTATACTTACCTTTATTAGCTTTTCCAAATTCAATTTTTATGTACAAGAATAATAGACAATATTTTTTCGAAACAAACTAATCATTATATACTAGCCACACTTGGCGACCAGTTTGGTCACCCTTAAATGTATGCTAAGCATTGCGTCATTTGACTTTTATTCATAATTTAATATACTTGCTCTATCCTTCGCCAAATTGAAAGATTCTGATGCAGAAATCATGAACTCGGAATTTTTATTTTAATCGGGCGTAGGTGATAAATCGCCAAACAATGTTCCCATCGTACTTTTTTCGTATTTAATTAATTCCAATTAAAATATAACACTTTCACTCATTTTATTTAAAAAGCATAACTTTAAAACAGAAATTTTAAATTTATGACTCTCAATTATTTTTTTTAAAAGGAAGGAAAGATATAAAGAAAAGTAATAAATAATACCATAAACCATGATATTTAACTTGAACATCAAAGATTTGTTTCAATTTATCACGTGAAAAATTGTTTACGATAGTCGCCTTAAATGGACTAAATACTCATGACATGTTGGCGATAGAACAATATTTAGCGATTTGTCACCTGCGCCCTGTTAACATTAAATTACTAAGTTGGCCGCCTATCATATTAAAAAGGAAACGGTCTACCGGGAACTATTGATGGCAGTCACATGATTTAGGCTATTATTATAGAGATGCACTATTACAACAAGAATCGGAAATACACATAACGAAATACAATAATAGTGACAGGATTTGTGCATTATAAGTAAATTACAAACACCTCGATGTTGTGGTAAACTGCTATGTCAACATTACCAATATTAGCCAATGCAAATGATAGATTAAAAAAAATCTACTAGAGATATTTATTTCATTATTTATTGGATGCATTTGTTAGTCAAATACAGTACCAATTTTTAAAAAATATGGTATGCATGCCGTAAAAATGCAGAATTTAGAAAAAAATTATGAAAAATATTTTTCGTTTTCTTTTCAATTTTGTATAAAATAATCTTTAAAGTATTAAATATGTAAGAAAAGGGATAAGAAATATTTAAATACCGCCAATAAAGCATCAATTTTTATAATAATTCACACATAACATTATTGTAAAGACATTATCTGTAAATCATTCTCGAAAAATTCCCATTAAAATAATGGGAGAGAACAAATCGCAGAGATATATCGCAAACTCCAATTACATTATCAACAAATTTGCATTTCCTTTAAGAGTGTCACTTATAATAAAATGTCATCATATGATAAGATATGACATTTTATATAAGAATTTGCTTGTATGTTTATTTTGGGTAGGCATTTTTTTTTCAGGATTACAACATCTTTTATTCCATATCAACAAAAATTTTGGGTAAAATTTAAAAATAATATTTTAATAGAGTTTAAAAATATTCAAATAAATGCAATAAATTATTTTTTTTTAATATTCTTGGAATTTATTTATGCAGTGGAATTTATAACATTCAGTATTTGCTTCTCCTGAAAAATATTATTGCTCAAATATAACATTATTGTCAAGGCATTATAGGTAAATCATTCGGGAAAAGTCAGTTTCTAATATTGTTGGTGAAACGTTTAGAAATATTTCACAAACTCTAATGAGATTATCAATAAAATCTTATTAAATTTATGAGTGTCATTTATGATATCATGCTGTAATTTGTTATGCTGCATATTTTATAAAATAATTTCTTTTTATGTTTATTTTCGGGAAAGTTAGTTGATTAAGAATCACATTAACGCTATTCAAAGTATTTTTTACAATAAAAGCATAGAGAGTTATTTAAAATGTAAATAACAGCAATAAGACATAAATTTTTATTTTAATAATACTTTCAGTAATTTTTTATGCAGTGGAACTTAAAATACGATGAAATACGTTATGTTGAAAAATATAAAACTAGAAAACAGGAATTCTGCTTTTTCAGAATTTAGTGTCGCCATCAGTGAAAAGATATACATATATACATATATGTTATATAAGAATTTCCTTTGAAATATTCATTTCAATTATTCTAAATTCCAGGCATATTTATTATTTCCATATTTCTTTATAATCTCTATTATTTATTTCTAGTTAAATTCCTATAAACTTAAAACGCATATTTTTATCAATTATCTTATTTGAAATATTAAGCTAAAACTTTTAATCCCTTCATTAATTCTTATCAGCTACCAAAACTCTTATATTCTAAGAGAAGCTAATTTTTATTTTTCGAAAGGTTTAAAAAGCCATTTTAATATTTTATTCCTTGAATCAGCTTCGCATGAATCAGCTTCGCATGAATCAGCTTCGCATGAATCAGCTTCGCATGAATCAGCGCATTGTCTGGCGTCGGGCACATTACATCGAAATCCCTCCTTGAGCAGTTACGGAACTCATTCTCTATTACGTTTCTGTCTCGCACTCCATTGATTACGTAACTGAGCGCATTTCACTTTGTGTCTCGTTCCTGAATTTGTTTGGTTCGTCACGAAGTTTATATTTCAATCTGTATTACTATGCGAGTTTTGACAAAACTATCGTGCATGAGGTCAGAAGGAGAATCCTGTGCTGTTCGATTGTTTTAAAAACTCTGTTACCAGGTACCTTATCGTCAAGTAGGACATCTAAATTTGTGCATTAACATCTGTTTAGCATGGAATATATTCACGAGCTATAGCCTGAAGGCTCTGCGGAAAGTCGTTTTATCTGGAAGTTGTTCACGTTTTTATGTGTATATAAACATTTTAAAGTGATTTTTGCCTTTGTTTTAATGGGGAAACTACCGGATTTTTTACTTTGTTGCTTAACACCCATATGATCTGACCATCGAAATAGAATTTGATTGCTTCTTGAATAGCTGGTGTTTCGATTGAACTTAGCCAATCTTACTCTTACAGACAAATCGATATAGTCGATTAAATTGGTCAACAGCAAAGTACTCAACCTGCTCACAGCTACCAATATTCTACTATAATAAAGCCTCCAGCAGCAATGTTCCACTTGGTGGTACAATTTTTTTGCAACCCAACCAATGACTGACAAAGATTTAATAACAGTCCGGCAGGTTATAATATATATGTATATAAATATAGATAGTGCAAAACATATTTAAGTTTTAAGATTTAAAACACACGCTTTTATTTTATATGAAGTGACATCATTCGCGTCCACTACAGAATTTCAAATTTACGACCAATCTTAAACAATATCTACAGTAAAGTTTGCGAGGCTAACGAGAAAGACAGGCTACCGCGGTGGGTCCGATTCTCTTTTTTTTTTTTTTTTTACAGACCGCTGGAGTCACGTGATGCTCGAATGCACCAATGAAGGTGTTCGAAAAGAGCATCACGTGACTCCAGCGGTCTGTAAAAAAAGAAGAATCGGACCCACCGCGGTAGCCTGTCTTTCTCGTTAGCCTCGTAAAGTTTGTATATGACGTCACTATAGCAGGATAATACACAAATCCAGCAAAAAGCGATGTCGGCGTTTGAGAAACTCGACAAAAAATTCGACTATCTAATGATTCCTATGCCTTAATTTGTTTGTAACATTAATATAAATAGTTAAAATTAAATATAGTTTATAATAGCTCGATGTTTTATCAGAAATCATTCATTTATATTTTTTCAAAATCGCACGTATTTTAATTACACTTTTTCAGTTGTTGTGAGAAAATGGAAGCAAAAAGGTATAATTACTATTTTTCAACTATTTTTTCTTTACTTTCTGCAGAATTGGAGTACTTCAGTTGCCAATATTAAGAAAATGGAGCTAAAAACTGCAAAAAAATTAATATCTCAAAAATAAATTGAGATGCAAGTTTTAACAAGTTACATTTAAAAGGACTTTCGTTCCCCAATATGGTGGTATAAAAATTTAATATGTGCGTTGCTTAGAAGTTTAAATAATTGCAGTGGAGATTATATCTGCTTTGTTTTACGGTTGGCTTATATAACGTAACTTTTTTTTTTTAGAGACGACTCTTTTGTTGCTGGCCGAAAGAAATAGTATATAAGGGCCTAATACACGAAGAAATAATGTGATACAGAAATTCACAAAGAAAATTAATAATGATAATTTCTATAACGAAGGTATCAGATTCAACAACTTTTCTGGGTATTTTTGTGCCAACCTTTGATTTGAGTCCATTTCTCACGAGAAATTTCAAATGTCCAGTCCTATTAAAAGAAAACAAAAAAAGTAAAACCTTGTTGTTCATCGGAAATAAAAAAAAATAACAGTTGAAAGTTTAAACTCAATACAGTTATAAGCGTTTAATGTGATCCCCTTCAGAAACACGAACGATATGGAGCCCGTACGATAACACATCCTATACTTTTTTCAGCATGTGCGGCGTGGCTCTTTGAGTGACTGAAAATATGCATATCCTAAGTTCGTCAATGTCAGTTTATAACGGTGAAACAAACCCCTGTTCTTTGCTGAGGCCCCACAAAACAAAAACAAAAAAATTACAAAGAGTGATGTCAAGACTGCGAGGAGACCATTGATGAAGATCAAGGTCCCTGGGGTGCTCGGCGATCTATCGCCACGTTTGTAAACTTTGAAGTGTTATATTTGATTTCCCATGAACCTCAATGTTGTATTTTTTGCTGTTTTCTTTAAATATCCCTTTAAAGTTGGAGCATTCATTTATATACACCGAAAATTTCCTTTCTGTTTTTTTAAGCAGTGAAATTTAAAATAACTGATCTAACCAAATCTTCTCTTGGAAAATATGACGAATCGCAAATAACATTATTGTAAAGATATTACCTGTAAATCATTCTTGAAAAATTCTCATTAACGAAATGGAAGCGAGCGTATAAATGTTTAGACGCATTTCACGTGCTATATTGTCAAATAAATTCACATTAGATTAATGATTACCATTTATGACATGCAGCCACCATTTAATGTGTTTCATATTTTATATTAGAGTTTACATGGATGTTTGTTTATGGACAATTTTGTTGTTTTAGAAATATTCAAATTTCGATTTATCTTCTGTTTATAATAAGTTTTTGAGAACTTCGTACAAAAAAATATATATACTTTAAACAGGTATAAAAAAAGTTTCAGATAATGTCAATGAATCATGAAATTTTATTTTAGTGATATTGTTTAAACTTTAAAATTACCTGGAATTTAAAATCAGCCTAAGTATTCTATATTGGAAAATATTATGAATCACAGATATAATTATTGTAGGGTTTTTTTTATCGCTTAGTCATTAAATATTAAATGCTTGAATTATCACATTGTTAACTAAGCATAAATCCAATAGAGTGAAATATGTCCAAGCTGGAAATCGAACGCGCCTCCTTAGAATAACTCTCCAATACTCAACCATTTGAGCTACGAGGACAATACCCAGACTAGCATTTCTCACTCAGATATATCGGTAAGTCAACAGAATCAAATATGTCCAAGCCCGGAATTGAACCCACATCTTAGGAGTAATGTTGAAAGGATCCACCATTTGAGATGCGACGACGATACCCAGCCTGGCGTTCCTCAGTAACATATGTCGGAGAGTCCACAACCGCAGCCCAAGATGGGAAAGCCTTCATGAGCACACAACCCTGAAGCAAAACATGAGACGCAAATAAAACCCAGCATTAATAGACAAAATAATTAAAAATAAACGATCAAGTGCGAGTATTACTCTTGCGCAGAGGGTTTCGTGTATGAAATATATTAATTAGTAACTCTATTATTACAAAAAAATCGTTGCTAAAAGAATAATAAGGCTTTGTAAAACACTATACGTAGGGTTTGGTATAGTTGCATAAACTAGGAAAGTATAAATAGACATACCATGAAAAATCAGAGCGGTTTGAAGCCAAAATATTATCAAATATTGCTATACTGTCTAACATTTTTCTAAATCTTAACTTGATCTGTTTAGGATGAACTTAATTCGGTGCTGACAATAAACGTAGTACACATTTCAACTTCATTTGCCATTTCATAAACTCAAATTCAGCGTATTAATAATCTTTTTTGTGTTAAGTGTACCTAAAACAAAGTTTTTGTTCAAAGTTTAAACGTGGCATTGTGCTAAGCGCGCTTCGAACGGATGTCGCAAAGTAGCAACTCCGCCTTTTTCCATGCCGCGTTTTTGCATATATATATATTTTTTATTAACATTTAAAGACACGAGTAGAAAATTGAGAGATTCAGTCAATTCAAACTAGTCGCGAATCCAATAGTAAATGTGTGATTAATTTTAATTTAGTTAGTCTTTTTTTAACAGTTCGACGTTCATTGCTTCTATACTACTACTCGGCATTGCATTTAATAAATATATCATTAAAAGTTTTTATTGAGGATCTAAAAGCCGATGGTGCATAAAGAACGACGCCCGTGTCTTTATGTATGTCCAAAGCATACCTGTATTTAAAGGTTAATATCTCGGGTTATTACCAACAATTTTTTTTTTTCGAAAATCATTTTCAACAATCCTTTTATACTTCAGCGATGATAGGCAGCTCTAGTGCTTCTCAGCTCCTTTTCTGAATGCCACCAAATCGAAATTTCAGGGTAACGGAAAAATGCTACTTTCTCAAAACGTTTGAGACCTATGATAATCGCTATAGATTTCCTGCAAGGATTAAATTAACTTCTACTACCACTAATTTTTTCAGAATTTTAGTTTCAGTAGATTCGGAAATAGAGGGGGTGGGGGGACATATTTTTGCTGTACATTTTCGATGATATATCTGAAAATATAATACCTAAAATTAAAAAAAAAAAAAATCAGCCAGTTTGAACTTTCCACGTTCTATTGTTTAATAGTAAAATGACTGTGACAGACGGACGGAGAGACACAGAAGTGATCTTATAATGGTTCCGTTTTAACTTTTTAAGTATTTACCCCTAAAAATATACATATATATTTAGCCATTGTGTAAAAATTCTCTTTATCATAATGAGAGAACATGAGTAAGAATTTAGAGTGATTCACAAACTCTAATTACTTTTTCAACAAATTTATATTAACTTTAAGAGTACTATTTCTGATCACCATTCAGTAGGTTTAAAATTTTATATAGGAAATTATTTGTATGTTTATTTTCGGAACGATTATTTTTTAATTTTGCAAAATGTATATCCTCCTCTTGTACTATATTATGGACTTGAAATAAAAGAACTAAAATATGCTAACACAGGAAACAAAATATTCAAATAACGGCAATAATTGCCAATTTTTATTTTAGCGATATTAAATTCTTTTATACACTGAAATTTAGATTAATCTGAAATGTAATTTGTGGAAAAATGTTATGATTAACAAAAAAACATTTTTCAAAAGAAAATGTTTGTATGTTATTATGGAAAATGTCTCTATCTATAATGGGATCTTCGAAAAGTTTAAAGATATTTCACAAAATTTGCATTTACATTATTAACAAACTCACATTAAGTTTAGGAGTACAATTGATGACATGATGCTATAATTCGATAAGATACATATTTTACATACGAATTTATATTTATGCTTATTTTGGAAAGATTTAATCCAATTTCAGTTATTCAAAACGCAATCAAATTGTTTTTTAAACTTTAGAGAAAAATCATTTATGATTAATAACAGTGTTAAATAACAATTAAATTACGGCAATAAACTATTAATTTATATTTAATAATATTCTTTTTTTTCAGTTAAAGATTAAAAAAGTATAAAATATATTGTCTTAAAAAATACTATCATTCTAAAATATCTTTATTGTAAAGATATCTCTTTTTTTCATAATTCTAAGTAATTTTTGAAATATACACTTTTAGAAAACTCATCTTTATACACTAAATTATTCTTCATTTTTCAACTAATTTCCGCACTTCTAGAAAACATGCTTTTTTCGTTAATCCTTTACGAAAGTTAGAAAAATAATGGAACAAATTTCATTTATTCTTTGTACGCATGCGTATGTCGGATATTTTCCTTTTTGTAACCGAGAAAAGAGAAATAGACATTCTCAAAATAAGGGAAATATTCCGGTAACTCCGATACTGGAATATTTCCGTCATTTTGAAGAAAGTATTTTTGAGAGTGTACGTATTGTCATGATGGGAATGAACATATAAGAGTTTAGATATACAGTCGAGTCTCTCTATAACGAAACTCCATACATCGAATTTCTCTATATAACGGATTTTTAGTAGGAACGGCCCCCTTTTCCCATAATCTCATTAAAAACAGTCTGCATATAGCGAAATATCTATCTCCATATAACGAATTTTTTCATAAAATGTTCTTTATTTATTCAGTTTTAAAGCTTCTTTAAAGCTTCCAAATCGCATGAAATCAATTTTCCATCCCTGGTTCCTCATTAATCGTTCAGTTCTGAGATTTTTTATCTTACTTTTCTACCTTGAATCTCCCTGTTCTTTATGTGCAACGGAGGATGTTCCCGATACAATTTTTCATTCCTTGCTAAAGTACAAAATTTTTTTCGAGAGTGTAACAATTTTTAAAATTAAAACAGCGAAAAATTACAGATTTCTTCGTCTAAAATTAATGTAAGTTTCCTTATGTGATTTACTTATGTGATTATGCTTTCAAATAAATGTCTTTTCTCTTTTTTGAAACTGTTTAAATAATTAGGAATACAATATTAGGTTAATATTTATAGTTAAACATTTGAAATTCTTAATTAAACACCTCAAAAATAATTTTTGTTCAAAATTTACACATTAAATAGGAATTTTTACTCATTCTCTATATAACAAACTTCTCTATATAACGAATTTTTTACTGGAACAATGGACTTCGTCATATAGAGACTCGACTGTATTTTAAAAAATTCGACTATTTTATGAAATATTTATTAACGATAAGATACCTATGCGCATGCAGTCACTATTTCAAAAGTGAAAATTTTATAGGGTAAAGTGCCCATATTTCGTCCCCCTTTACTTCTCCGCTTCTGCGAAAGTGGCGCCACTTAAGACGCAAGGCACAGGAAACGGAAGGTAAATGAGGTCAGCATTGAAAGTTTCGTTTGCCAAGACGCATACAAAAATTAAAGACCCCAAATTTCCTAGTTTATGGAGACATGAGTCCTTATTACGTCGTTTGTAGAATGTTATTTACTCTACTGTAAGTATTTATTTCTTATTCAATGCATGTATTTTACGTAGGTAAGATGCTGACAGTAGCATGCAGTGAGTTTTAGGACACTCAGCTCATCTTACGGGAGCTGAAGCTCCGCCATATTGGGAACTAGCGTGGTCCCAATTTCGTACGCATAGTAGCTCTAATCTTCGTCTCGGGGACGAAATTAGAAATGCTTTTTCATGATAATTTTTTCAATTTTTTCCTCATGTTTGGATGTCTAATGTTTCGTTATGTTATTCTTCCACTGATAATTAGTACATTTCTTTGTGGTCTTAATTTAATGTAAATTAAATTACTTTCTCATTTGGAAATAAATTTTGATTTAGTTATAAGAAGCCTCGGCGTATGTGATTTTTTGGAGGGACGAAATTGGGACTATTTTTTATTATTTTTCATTTTTTAGATATTTTTGAAAAAACAATTTTTCGCATTGTTAAAATTTTTTGTACGATATTTGCCTATGTTTCTATGTGCGTCGGTAGTTAATCTATGTAAAATCCAAACTTAGTAAGTGTTCACTGAAAATTGCAACATTTACGGCCTAAAAGTGACGAGGATAGGGCACCTTACCTTATTAGAATTTCTTTGAATGGTTATTTTTTAAGGATATTTTATTGCTGGAGAATCTGATAAAATAGCGCTAAAATAAGCTGATAAATTCCCATTTAAAGAATATTATGATTCAGAAATAAATTTATTGCAAATATATCATTTGTAAGTCATTTTGGAAATATTCCCATCCTCATACTTGGAATGAGCGTATAAAAGTTTAGAGATATTTCAAAAAATCCTTCTATATTATCAAATTATTCACATTAACTTAAAAGTACTTATGAAAAACAGTCCATTTTATATCAAATATTATTTGTATATTTATTTTTGATATGATTTTGTTCTTTCAACGTGTATTATTTTTCCATTTTTACTATTTTAATAACTTTGCATAAAAATATTAAGATGTCACAGGAAAGTACAAATAACGGCAATAGTCATTAAATATTATTAAAATTAAACCCTTCTATTTTTTTTTTAGGTAGTGGAATTTATCATAAGCTGAAATACTTTATTTTTAAAAATATTATTATTCGTAAATAACTTTATTATAAAGATATCATCTGTAAGCCATTTTGGAAGTATTCCCATTATCATAATGGCGATGAACTTATAAAAGTTTAGAGATATTTTTAAAAAGGCTAGTAAATTGTCAAATTATTCACATTAACTTACAAACATCGCAATATGCGACTAACGTTCAAAATTTACATATTTTATAGATGAATTCATTTGTATCTGTGTATTTTGAGTGGAAGATTTCGTCGTTTTAGAATATCCCAAACTGTGTTTTCTTCCCATTTCAACTATTTTAACCCTTTAACTACTGACGGTACTTATAAGTACCATTAAAATAACTTGTTATGAAATTCATGTAATCAGGGGCCGTATTTGTCGTGAAATTTTAAGAACAGAGAATTCTTAGACACCAGTATTTTCTTATAGAAAATCTCTTCTTAAATATGGCGAAATTTCGCAGGTTTAACCTAGATTTATTTTTCTATAAAAAGAATACTGATATTTGTCTCGAAAATGTGCCTGAAGCGTACAAACCCTGTGTAATACATCGATTAGTTGTAATACATTTTAAAATGAGTTATGGATACGTTACTTTATCTTGTTCCAAAAGCATCATTGGTTATACAAAAATATATATATATATTTTTTAAAAGAATGATTTCTCTTGTCTTTGGATCTTTTCAGCTTTCTTGACGTTGGGGGGGGGAGGGGGAGGGGGGATTTTTCAATTCGGAAATATTTCTATATTTCTATTGTAAGAACTTTATATTTGTACATTTCTTAATTCCACAAAATACTAAGAAAAATATTTAAAATAAAAGATTTGAGTGGGGTTATAAATATTACACAAAATCATTATAAATTCAAATTTAATTGATCCTTCTAAATCCCCCAATCCTTCTGAAATCCTTCTAAAATTTATTAAATGATTATGTAAGTCTTCTAATGTAGTTTAAACAATTCACGAAAAATACTTTAGAAGGTAAACTTTTTATGAACTCATAATTCGGTACATAAAGGGATAAAAACCAGATAAAAATCATTAACACATTAACTTGTGTATTGAATATTCAAATAACGGAAATTATTGTCATTAAATATTATTAAAATAAAAATCTTGTTTTGAAATTTAAAATAATGAGAAATATTTTCTGTTGAAAAAACATTATGATTCACAAATAAGTTTATTACAAGAAATTGTGTGTAAATCGTTCTGGAAACATTCCTATTACTATATCAAGGCGATAAACCCGGGCATCCCGGGTAACAGAATATTAATGAAAACCATCATCTATAGATATATTACACTAACGTACGTGGCACAGAAATCGCGGTTATTTGTTATTGTCTAATGGCAACGCGCGAGAAACACATCTCATTAGTCAAAGTCCTTTAACAGGATGTAGGGCGGTCGGGTTTATTTACATTTCGCCGTGGAGGAAAGAGCTTCATGATGTTTCGCCCTTTCGCTGCAATTATAGAGCTTCAAAATATCATTTGAAATGCCGTAAAAGATCTCGACGAATGCTTGAAAGTGAAGAAGAAGCCGAATTAAGAACAGAAAATCTAAATAGATTGGATGGAGAACACCGTTAAACACAGAGCTTAAGCGATCGCTAAAATAGGCTTAATTACCGTAGCATGCGCGCGTTGCTTCTGAAATCCAAATTACTGATTTAAACGTTCCGGGGCATAATTGTGGGATTTTGAGTAAAATGTACAATTTCTGCAAAGCACTGTAATGGAAATGCGAATTAATCAGGAGCAAGAAATTTACAAAATGTTGTCATGACGTTAAAATAATTTTGTTTACCCCCTCTGTACGGAACTGCGATACAAATTTCAGGTTCATTTAAGAATACTTTTACGGGCCCATCAGAAGTAAGATACAATAAAACCTGCTTAGACGGAAACGACCAGTGTTAAATTCCGTTTTATGCAGGTTATTTAAATGGAACAAGGCATAATAGCATTTTTGGGGAGAGAGGGTAGCTGGAACTTTTTTTTTGTTTATTGCTGGATTCCGTTATAAACAGACTTTAATCTATTAGAAAATAAATTTGCTGCATGGTGCTTTTTTAAAAAATCTATATAGTAATATTTGTTTACAATTTTATTATTTCTTTTTCAATATTAGAGTTTGTGTTGTATTTGTAATTGCTTTTTCATCTAAAGATTTTAAATATAAAATTAAATTATTGAAAATATAATTAAATTTTAATTGAATTCATCAATTAATTTAGAATAAAAAAAGTATGAGACATATAAAAATTAAAAAACTTAACCTGTGAATTTACGCAACTTTGGAACTGAAAAAGAGTCGGGCCTTGGTAATTTGCAGCTTCTCCACCCCCTACGATAAAATTTTCAGATTCATTTAAGAATATTATTACAGGCCCGGCAACGCCGGGCCGGTCAGCTAGTATATATAATTTCTCATGTTAATGATCTTTTCTCTTCTTATATGAAAGGCAGAACGATGAATGATGTATTTCAAAAGGTTCCGAAAGTGGCTTTTGACATAGTATAATGTATATTGTTAAAATTCGTTCTTTGATAAAAAGAATTGTAGCCAATCAAAAATTATGAAAAAACATATTAGCAAATAATCTCAAAGATTCTTCTCAAAAAGCCTCACACTGACCTACTGTTTTTTTTTTTTTTTTTTTTTTTTTTTTATCGATAACTCTAATAAATTCCTTACATTTAAGATATTTTTTAGAATGCCCATTAACAATATTAAAAATCATATTTATATGCAAAATGTTGAAATAAAGTTTCGAAACGTATTAAATGTGACACTTTCATACACACGTCAAAAGGTAAAAGTCAGACGGAATTTTCAAAGATCGCTATTTACAATCAGCCTTTTTGATTCTATTCATTTCAATGGATTACATGTGTTATATTAATGGATTATTATGGAAATAAATGGATTACGTGTGTTATATGTGTTAATGTAAGCGTAAACTTCGATTACATGTGTTAAATCTGTGTTATATTTACATTTTATTGTTTTATTTATTGGTTGATGAATGTTTTCATGCCATTATGGAATATAAGCTGGGATCAAATGGTCAGCTATTTATATAAAATTTAATTCAAACGTATTTATCTTTCGTAATCGTCTGAAAACGATAGAGATGGATTTAAAAAAATGATGCTTGAAAATTAATTTATAACCAACAAAAATTGAGTAAATTGCGACACAGTTTTCAAATACATTGCGATATAGTTATCAAACAAATTTCACTTGAAAGAATATCTTTTCCCCTATTTGACGGTGTAAAAATTGAAAATGTGAGGAATTTAGATGTTTAAAAATTTTCAGTAAAAGTAATGTCAAAATGACGTCAGCGTTAAACACAGTACAAGCCATATAAAATATCTATACTTCTTTTAACGTGAAATTTACGTTAATTGATAAATGAGAATTTGAACATTGAATCAAGTTTAGATGTAAATGAAAACATTTTCTGGCTGAATTTTTTTTTTCAACTCGTATTCTTATCCCTTTACATTATAAGTCTTAAAAGTATTAAAATTAAAAGTAGGTAAAATTTATGAAAAACACAATGGCCCTGATTATTAAATGCTGGTTTATTTAATGATTCTATTGTCTGCTTTTTTTTAACATAATCTGTATTTTCGGCATCAGGTAAAACTTAAAATGAACCAATCATGGACTTTTCGAAGAATTTTACTTCATATTTATATGTTTCACCTTCTGCAATATTCATAATTTTGCCAATAAAATCTTAGTTTTTCTTTTTTCCCAAATACTTCCCAAATACCAAATACCAAAACTTTCATTTATGCAGCTACAGCTATACATGTTTTTACTTCGGGGATATCTTCCACACATTCTAAACTAGTTTGAGTCTCATTTAACATTTATTATCTTCTTGTCCATTTTAAGTCTTTTGGTGTTCCGTTTATCAGAGTCATATTTTAACTGTTTCATAATATCTGCATTTGTTAGAGCTTCATCTGCTTTCGCGTGTACACTTTTTACAGACATAGGTAAAAAATATTTGGGGATGTAGAAGATTGACAAGTTTCGAAAAAGCAATTCACTACAGGGTGTGTCACAGCTTCACTGCTCTTGCTTTTGTCAATAATTCGAATTTTCTATTTCCCAACACTTTCGACCATCTCCTCTTGCAATTTCAAATCCAATCAGAACCGAGGTCTAATCCAATGCTATCTATAAATGGAATTTTTTAAGGCTGTTCTCAAATCCAAAGGTTAAACTTCCTGACATAAGTTTTAATTCCTTTTTGTTCGGAAATGCATGAAACTAGCAGGTGTTGTTGTTCAGAAACTATGTCTTCGAGCTGTTTTCCGTTTTTTTTTTTTTTTTTTTTTTTTTTTTTTTTTTTTTTTTTTTTTAAGCGCAAAAGATCTTTCTGAAAATACTGTCAAAGTTGGCATTTTGAACTGAACTTCCGAACGAAAAAAGAAAATCCAATCAGTACGGGGAGAAAAATGCAGTGTCACGCGATCAAAATCGCTTATAACGCAATAGGTAATTGATTGATCAAAAATGGAAAACACAGTTCGATTTCAAATCGCTTCCATGGTCAGGCTTTTCCATTTTATATATTTACGTTAAAAAATGAATTTGTAAATGTGTCACGACATTTTTCGCTTGTTGAGCATTGCAGTTGAGAACAGCCTTAAGAAACGGGAGATGATTTAACTTATTTCATTACAACGAATTTCAAGTCTTTCGGAGAGGATATTGTATAACACCGCTGATTTTATGAAAATTTTAAAGTATATTTAAAAATTATTCTAATTCTGGTAAAATAGAGAATTTTATTCAGAAAAGTTCTATATAACACCATAGGAATAATAGAAATGTTATCCCTAACGTTATACCCATTTTATCGTGTAATATCGTCCGACGAAGTGGCAGTTCTTTCTTTCATCGAATGTCGAGAGAGAAAAACGAGTTGATCGAATCCATCGTCCGGCGAAGTAATATTTTTTTTCTTTCATCGAATGTCGACGGGGAAAACTAGTTCATCGAATTCCCAGTAGGAGGTCTAACATGCCGGCAGAGAGAGAGGAAAGAAAACGAAATTAAGTCAGAGACGGCGGGGATAGCGACGAGAGATGTCGTTCGCTAGGAGCTGTGTGTGAGCCGAATGTTTTTGTTGTTGTTTTAAGAACGTTGTAGTGGTGATTTTAAAAATAAGTCTGGAATGTGGCTTGTATACTCCACTAAAGAAATCTGTATAGTTATTTTCCGTGTACATATTGTACATAGTATTTGTTTATTAAAAGTGTTATGTTTTAATATTGAATTGCGAGTTTATTCAAGGATTGGACTACCTGTGGAGATTTTTTTATTAAAGTGAAGATATCACAACCGAATTTATTATATTTAAGGGGTCTAAGGACTCTTAAAGCTTCTAAATTTTATTTTTTTGTAGATGTTAAATTTTTAAATTTTCTGAAATTTTCGATATGATTATTTCCTTTAAATTTCCACTGCAACCTAAGTTATGACTATTAGAATTATAACCACTCAATAGCAGAAGCGGCGTTTACGAAATTTTGAAGTCATTTTTCTCCAAATGACATTTTTGGACATAACGCTCATGGTATTTCAAAACTTCTGAATATTATTTCATGAAATTTTCAAAATGTATGTTTCATGTTAGTTTGTATAAACGAAACTTGAATTTCCTTTTTATTGTACAAAAAAATATTTTATTTAGGTGATTATACTGTTGAAATTTTAAAAATTTTTTATTAGCTAAATATAGTTTTGTATTAAAAATATAAAAATGCATTAAATACAAATTTATTTAGGTTCAGGGTAATTATTGCAAACTGAAGTATAATTAGGCACAAAAACTTTCATTCCAGTCGCAAAATATATTTTGTAATCGTGCGCTTAAACTGTTATACCAATTTTTTGCTAATTCTGCATTTTGTAGTTTTTTAAATGCAAGAAATGAAAGAACATACTTATATCTTTTGATCCCAATAGAAATTGTGTTTTTGAATCATATACATTTGAAAATGCTCTCTTTTTTAGGGTTCCGTACTTAAAAAGTAAAAACGGAACCATTATAAGATCACTCCTGTGCCTGTCCGTCTGTCTGTCACAGCATTTTACTCGTAAAATATGGAACGTGGAAATTTCAAATTCGGGGAAGTAATAAAGACCATTGACCCACATATTTTCAGATTAATAAACATTCATAAATATATTTAGTAAACAAGTAGAGGGGCTAAATATGCTACTCGAAAAAAATATATATAATCTTTGTATATCATGTGGGGTATCCTGTGAAAGCTTTTGTAACGCTGAACTGAAAAATACATTCCTTTTAATTTTAGGTATTATATTTTCAAAGATATTGTTGAAAATGTAGCGCAAAAATATGTCCCCCCCCCCCCCATCTAATTCCGAATCTACTGAAACTAAAATTATGAAAAAATTAGAGGTAGTAGACGTTAATATAAACCTTGCCGGAAAATTATAGCGATTACCCTAGGTCACATAGTTTTTGAGTATTTAGCATTTTTCTGTTATGCACAAATTTCGATATACGGGCATTCAGAAAAATTGTTGAGCATCGCTGAGTATACCTATCGTTGCACAAGAATAAAAGCATTGTTGATAATGATTTTCGAAAAAAATCATCGTTAATTAGCAGAGATATTAACCCTTAAAGGTACTGTCAGTTTGGACATACACAAGGACAGGGACGGCGTACTCTATGCCTAGTTAACAACTTTTAATGATATATATGTGTAATGTAATGTCCAGTAACAGTATAAAAGCAATAAACGTCAAATTGTCAAAAACATACTAATTTAAGGGGTCTCGGGACTCTAAAAAGTGGAAAAAATGAAAAAAAGACCATTTTCAACATTTAATGTCTTAAAATGTATATGCTTTTAAAACACAATTTTAATTGGGATGAAAGATATAAGTATGTTCTTTCGTTTCATGTATTTAAAAAATTGCAAGATACAGAATTAGTTTTTATAGGGGGCTCGAAACTGTTAGACATTTGTCGAACAAAAAATTGGCATAACAGTTTACGCGCAGAATTACAAAATAAATATTGCAACTAGAATGAAAATTTTGGTGCTTACTTATACTTCAGATTGTAATAATTTCCCTGAACTTAAATAAATTTGTATTTAAAGCATTTTTATATTTTTAATGCAATATTGCATTTAGCTAATACAAAATTTTGAAAATTTCAACAGTAAAATCGCCTAAAAAAATATTTTTTGAACAATAAAAAGGACGTTTTAGGTTCAGTTTATACAGACTAACATGAAATACATATTTTTAAAATTTCATGAAAAAATATTCAGAAGTTTTTGTGGTATCCTGCGCGTTATGCCCAAAAAACGGCATTTGGAAAATAATGACTTTAAAGTTTCGGAAACGCCGCTTCAGCTATTGAGCAGGTATAATTCTAAAACCCAAAACTTCTGTTCTAATGGGAATTTCAAGGAAACAATTATATCAAAATATTCAGAAATTATAGGAGTTTAACGTCTAAAAAAATTAAATTTCATAAATTTTGAGGCTTTAAGAGTCCTGCGACCACTTAATCCTTTCCGGCACGGAGTAATTCTGCTTATAAACTTATGAAATAGTGAACTGACACCAGAATTTATAAACGAATTTATTGGAAAATGCGAACTTGCTTAGCTTCACGTACATGATAAAAGAAAATCTTTAATTAAATATTCTTGGTGCCGTTTGTCTGTTTTGGAATCAAAATTAGGTGTCTTCTTTTTTAAGGGCATCGCCCTCGAAAGATTTAATTAGAATGAATCGCATAAATACTGTGGGATTCGCGATAGTTTGCATTGATTGTATATCTCAGTACGCCTCGATTGACTTTAAAAGTTAATTAAACACCTATCTGGAAAAACGCGGCACTGACCAAGGCGGCGTTGCAATTTTGAGACCTCAATTCGAAGCGCGCTTAGCACAATGCCAAATTTAAACTTTGAACAAAGGTTTTGTTTTAGCTACACTGTAGAAATAAAGGTTATTACTACGCTGAATTTAGTTTCATGAAATGACAAATGAAGTTTAACTATGCACTGCTTTTACTGTCAGTACAGAATTAAGTTCATCATAAACATATTAGGATAATATTAAAAAAAAAGAGTTATACGAATAGCTATATTTAATATTATTTAGGTTCCGTATCTCTTTAAACTTTCATGGTATACCCATTTACATTTTTATAATATATACAGTTATACCCAACCCTATGTTGTATAGTTTTTTTCAAAGTCCTAGTATTCTTTTAGCAACTTTTTTTTTTTATATAATACAATTAAAAACTCATATTTTTTCTACGGAACCCTCTGTGCACGAGTAATGCTCACACTTGACCGTTTATTATTTTTAATTTTAAGAGCCCTGAGACCCCTTAAGACAAAACAGCAAAGATAAAAGACAATTTCTTGTATGTAATTTGGAGAAACATTAGAAGTGCTTAATGAACAAAATGAGGTCAAATGAATGAGTTTAGGGAGACCGGGGCCACAGGGTGCGGAGAAAGTATTGATAGTAAAATCAATCAACGCCATAGATACAATTATTTCAAAAATTTTTATTGAGTAATTTTAACAACTAAGTAACAATTGATACTCTATCATTCATTTTCGATTCGATCTCCTTTTGCCTTGATACACTCACGGAGAAGGCGCAGGAAAGCACCCACGTTGCGCCAAAATACTCCGCATCGATACCGTTCAGAGCAGCTTTTAAAGAAGCGATATTCTTGTGAGGTTTAGCACAGAGTCTTGCTTGGAACATTCCCCATACTGAGTAATCAAGTGGATTGAAATCTGGACTATTCGATAGCCAGTCTTGAGAAGAAATGAGATGAGAAGCAATCGGAAATCCCCTTTGGTCTTTCTTGATGCTGGTATCAAGATTAATCAGAACAACAACCTCAACGATATTCTGATAAAAGAGGTCCTTCCATGGCTAAATTCTCATTTTGAAAGCAATCCATATGTGTTCCCAGAAGATTCAGCACCAGCCCATAAGGCTCAAACATAACAGTGGTGCCGAGCAAATCTTCGCAATTTCATTTCTTCTCAAGGCTGGCTACGAAATAGTCCGGATTTCAATCCACTTCATTGCTCTGTATGGGAAGTGTTGCAAGCAAGAGACTGTGCTAAACCTCACAAGAATATCGCTTCTTTAAAAGCTGCTCTGACATGTATGAATGGAACGGTCTCGATGCGGACTACTTGCGGCGCAACGTGGATGCCTTCCTGTGCCTTCTCCGTGAGTGTACCAAGGCAAAAGGAGACCCAATCGAAAATGAATAACAGAATATCAATTGTTACTTAGTTGTTAAGCTTACTCAATAAAAACTATTCAAATAATTGTATATATGGCGTTGTACACTGGAGAAAAAACCACTGTAGATTTGGCAGAACAAACTCGATCACAGTGAAAGTGCTGTGTCTTTCTTTGGTTTCCTGACTATATAAACATGGAAAATACAGTAGTTGCGTAAAATTAACAGCACAATGTGCTGGCAATTTGGACGCATTTTTTTACAGCACAAACTTCTGGCGTCCAAATTGCCAGCACATTGTACTGTTAATTTTGCGCAACTACTGTATTTTCCATGTTAATATAATCAGGAAACCAAAGAAAGACACAGCACATTCACTGTGATCGAGTTTGTGCGCGAGATGAACAGTACTTCGTACTGTAAAAATGTCGTACTTTTTTACAGAGTAGTAGAGATTGATTTTATTATCAATACTTTCTCCGCACGCTTAGTTGGCTACAGGGGTAAGTATTCATATATCGCCTGTTTGTTTGATAGGTTGGGCAACCAGTCACAGGTTACCTTTCTTCTTGCTTTTTACAATCCTTATTGTAGTTCTGCAGCGTTACCTACGTGCAGTGGATATTTATTACGATTTTTCTGCTTTTTGCACTCATAAGGAATTTTTTGTTGCTTTATTCTTTTCCTAATTTATAATACTTATCTTAATAATTGCGATTTAACTTGTGCAGTTTTTCTTGGTGCATGACTAACTGTACCTACACCATATGTGATTTACTTGGATTATTTGTGCTTAGATGGCTACGTGTCCATTTTGTGAAGAAATTTATTATGGGGCTAGTAGGAGCATTAAACACGGGGCAAGTTGGTTCGGTGTCTGGTGTGTGCTGGTAGCTTGAAAAACAGCAAACACCGAGAAAAGTGGTTTCAATGCAAGATTTTGGGCATAGGAGGATTCCCCAAACGGAGACACTCGATTTTGTATTTTTGTCAACTGTAACTTTGATGATGATATCGAGTAGGACAGAAGTTACTCAATGTTAATATTTTATTCATTATTTTTATGTCTGAATAATTTAGAATTTACATTGTACGGAGATAACGCTTTCGTTTTAACTTACTGGTAATAATTAAATTGATTTCTCTTAACTGCGTGTCTTATTTGAGTTTCATTTAAATTTTTATAAAGCGTGTGCCAACATACCCCATAGTTATAGGCAACTTGCCCCGTGACGGGTAAGTTGGCGCACAATTTTCATTTTACTTTAGCTTTCCGCTAAACATAAACTACAAAAGCTACAAACTCAAAACTCCGTGTATTTATCACCCAATGCCTTCTTTAAAAGTACTGTTAAAGTTTCATAAAAAACTTAAAATATTAATAAAAACCAATAACTAAAAACTGTGCCTACTAGCCCCGGTTTCCCGTATATCAAATATTATGAACTGCAGAAATAATTTTATTCATACCACATGTGGCATAAAACTATTCTCAAAAAGTTTTACTGTTGTCTCTCAAATAGAATAAACTATAAAACCAAAAATAAAGTAGAAGATAATAGCTTAAGGATCAGGCAATCATATATAATTTTGAAAACTATAAATATGTTAAAAAAATTCAACTTTTTTAACTACCCATTTTTCCCGACTTGACCTTATAGATAGAAAGAACATACAAGAACTAAATTTATGCATCACTGCCAGTAAATGCGCTATTTGTCTGTAACTTTATTTATTTTAGGAATTGGTATGTTTCACTAACGTTCTTATTCACTTGTTTTTGCACTGGCTTTTAAATCCAATAAAGAAGGGAAAATTACTCTTTCTGAACATCTGAAAATTGACTTTTTTGCGAAATTTTACATAAGGTACTTGTTAAATGAGTTGTGTGTAATCTATAAAACAAAAGAGAAATTTTAACTACCATAATATTGTTCTCTCATTTATAATGCATTACATAAATGATGCAACAACATTCTTTTAAAGTCAACGAGTTAAGCATCCTCATTATTATTTTCTTTCTTCACGTACATTTTAAGTATTTGCAGTTTTGTCGGGTTTGGTATGGTGATTTAAATCTTAAGTAGCTAATAAATATGCATTACTTTTGGCTAGAGATCAATAATTGAGTATGATTATGCATTTTTAAAAGCTTTATTTATAATACGATTCTTTCTATTTTGCAGTTATACTTTATAGATATTTTTCCAAACAGTTTGTAAGATATATATTGATGACAATCATTGTTCAATTACCTGTAAAAAATGCTTAAAAAAACATTTTTTACTATTTAACGGAAACAGTGGATGTTTGACCAAACGAATGATTTGACCTACTGCCTTTATTTTCTTCCATTTTTTCTGTTAATGCTTGTCAGAAAAAATTAAAAGTCATGCGACTGTAATTTTCAAAGCTGCCTATTGTATAATAAATTCATTTTTATGTCTTTTCTGACAATTATCTTATTTCAGCATTACACGTAAAGATATAAAATTCTTAAGGATATTTTCAGTGATTTATAACCTATTTTTTTATCCGTAGAAAATCTACTCGAAAAAAATAATGTTCATGCCAAGCAATGCCAATAAATCAGCTATTTGTCAGAAACTTTATTTATTTTAAGAATTGGTACATGTTTCACCTACGTTTCTATTCACTGGCTTTTGAATCTGTTAAAGTAAGAGCAAACAATTCTTTCTTAACGTCTAAAAATTTACTTTTTTGCGAAATTCTTCATAAGAAACTTGTTAAATGATTTTGTATGTAATCTATATAACAAAAGAGAAGTTTTAACTACCAAAATATTGTTCAGTCATTTATATTGTATGACACAAATGGTGCAACAACATTCTTTTAAAGTCAAAGAGTTAAGCACCTTCATTATTATTTTCTTCTTCCAGTACATCTTATAAATTCAAAATTTTGTCGTGTTTGGTGCGGCGATTTAAATCTTAAGTAGTCAATAAAAGACATTTGTTACATTTGGCTAGAGCTCAGTAATTGAGTATGATTATGCATTTTTAACGGCTCTATTTATATTACGATTCTCTATATTTTATAAGTCATATTTTATAGATATTTTCCAGAAAAATTTTAAGACATATAAGGATGACAGTCACTGTTCAGTTACCTGCAGAAAATGCTTATTTAAAAAATCCATTCAATATATAAGAAAAACAGAGAATGTTCAAGCAAATAGAGTTTTGACCAACTGTCATTATTTTCTTTTTAAAAAAAAAATCTTTTTTTGCTGGTAATAATTGTGAGCAAAAAAGTAGAGGAAATAAACAATTAAATTTAAAAAATCAAAAAACCCAACTGCATAAAATGCGAACTAATTATTTCTCATCAATGTGAAACTATTTTTTTTTTCAATTCCTACTATTAGCTCACACTCTCACTATATATATCTTGCAGGGCTCCCAAATGGTTCGCCAACTGAATACCAATAAATTTTAACAGAAAATTTTATGGTAGGTTTCCGCTAGAATTAACTTTCAAAGGTGATTCCTGGGCGGTTTGTAAGAAAAATCTAAAGAGAAAAATTTTCTAAAATAATATTGGTATACAGTTGGTGGACCATTTGGGAGCTTGTTCAAATTTTCAATCTTTAATAAAATACTTATTATTACTATATAAGACTTATTATATCCAATCAAGCTCAAATATTTTTTTAAAACCTGTAGTGGATGACATTTTATGCTAAACTATATTTTTCAAATATTAATTCATTAATTAAATTAAATTAATTAATTTTCAATAATCGAGAGAGGCCTCTTCTTGATCAAAGTATTTTAAGACCCAGAGAGCCCTCTTCTTGATTAAAGCATTTTAAGCGCCCCTCAAGAGGAAAGAAGAATGGAAGGAAAAACAATTCTCTTATTGACCTAAGTAGGAATTGACTTAATTTTTTTTTTATATATTACTTGTTTATATTACTTACCTATTTTTTTTTATTATTTACTTTTATTGATGTCTTTTAAGTTGTATTTAATTGCTAGTTCCTATCTATAAACACTGTTTTGATGAGGTCTATAGATGTCTATGATGATTAGAGTTGCAGCAAAGCTAGAGATCCTACCTACACAACTTCCAGGATCTATAATATTTTAACGGAGCTCCTGACTGTAAAATAGTCAATGAAACATCGTCTTCATTTTAAAAGACCTATCCAATGATATGCCACTCAATAGGATTCGTAATTTTTTTTCGTCTCTACCGCCATTTTGTATTTTACGGCCGCCATTTTAAATTTATAAAAACGAAACCTAGCCTATAACCATCGGGCCGTTAAGACGAATTGATAGAGACTCCATTCATTAAAATCCATCCAGCCGTTGGGATGTTTCGAGGGTATAAAGAAATCCACATACACAGATACGCGTGAAACAACCCTTCTTTTCAGTCGGGTAAAAATAAAAGGTTTTAGTTGCTTTCGCAATTATCAAAATATCTATAGTAGCCGTCTGGTCAGTCCGTTTATTTGTCTGTCCGCATAAAACCGCACAAAATCTACCCAACCGAATGGTTTGAAATTTAATATATATAATCGGTGCAGAATTTTGTCGAGTCATTGCAAATTTTATGAAAATGAAATCAAGACTTAAAAAGATATTAATAAAAGTTTTCTTTACTCTATTAAATCCTATCATACGTAATTAATTCGATGATATCCCATGATAGGTAATGATTCTAGGTTGTCGTGATCATTGTGTTATACTTAAGATTGAGTCATATTATTTCCGTATTACTGAATGTAATAATAAATTTTGTATTCATGCCTTTTTCCATAAGAGTGCAACAGCTATTGCACCAAGATCTGAATATTTATAAAACAAGTTATAGTACGAACGCTCCTCCTTTCCCACGTTTGTTGTAGAATTTCCGACTTGTTTTTCCTGCAAAGCAAATATGTGAGCTGTAGAGATCTAATATTTTAAATATAAATATGACAACCAAATTGCTCCACTGCATATAATTTTCCCTACAAACAGTTTTAAAATAATAACAAATAGTAAAAAATTGTTATATTTTGTGATGCCTGATAATATTGAGACAATGAAAAACATTTTCACTGTCTTAGATAACAAATCAATAAAATATATCAGGACAACCTAGTTTGTTGAAATTTGTATCCCCCCCCCCCTTTCGCATCCAGAATCATCCACTAACATATTTCCATTTCTTTCGCCACTGTAACTCGGCTAATGTTTGTATAGATTTATAAATTTGCATACCATTATTTATATTTTATAATTTACACAATTTATACTTATGTGATGGCAAGATGTAAAATGCCTTAATTTTTAATTCAAGCCCTCCCCAGAAAAAAAAAAAAAAACACTCCTGCTTATTTCCTTTAGAACTAAATTTTAAATAGTCATATTATTATTATTATTATTATTATTATTATTCATGGAATGTGATATCATTATGTAAAGCGAATATAATTTCTACTACAAATTTGGTATTTATGTATAAAAAACCCGCCAGATTTGGGATTTTCGATGACAGTGGATATCAGTTAATTCCAGAAAATCTTCCATAATTTTACACTTTTTTATTAATTTTATTAATTTCATACATTAAATTATACATTATAATTATACACATTATTAATATATATACAGAATTTTATTATTAATTTATTAATTTTTCACATTATTAATTTTATAATTTCGAACATAACAAATAGTTTATAATAATGTTAAGTATATTTATGAATTCAATAGAAAGTTGAAATTTTAGTGCACAGTTCACCTTGATTACTAGTAAACATATATAAGATACACAAATGTAAATACATTGCTTACAGGTGTCAAGTATAATAAAATCCTTTAAAAATACATTAAAGTCATTTAAAATTCAAAACGTTTTCGACCGACACTTACACTCGGTCATCCTCAGTGAAAAACTAGCAGCTGTACACTCTCTGCGTCTTTAGCCTTGTCCGGAACAGACCATTTTATTTCAAGGGTGGATTGGAATATAAGGGGGGGGGGGGCGGAAGTGCTATTCTTTTTTTGTAATTACAGGTTAATTAATTAAAAGTTAGCACCTTTCAATTTTTATATAAAAAGAGCATTTGAAGTTTGTTCAAGCCATTTCCTTAATGAAGAAATAGATGTAATTAGAAAAATAGCAGCCGAGAATTCTGTTCCACCTCATTTCATTGAAAAAATCATAAACAGATTTAAAGTGAAAAATGAAGAAAAACAAAGTTCAGTTCCAATTAAAAGTTTCAAATTCTGTAAAGTTAATTACATCCCAATGTTTTTTGAGAGCATGAGGCATTCCCTCCTCAAGTTTGGTGTTACATTAATCGCAGTCCCTCCCCCAAAATTAAAGGATTTGTTAAATGCAAAAATTGACCCTATCCAAGCCATCAATAGATCAGGAGTATATATTATACCTTTCAAGAATGAAAATAAAGATTTTATGTACATAGGTATGACACTGCGAAAATTTCGTGACAGAATTAAAAAACATGAAGCAGATCTGAGATTAAATAGACCCCACACTGCATTAGCAAGATTAGCACAAATTCAGCCTATAAAAGTAGACTTCAATAGAGCCAAAATTATTTTCCATACAAGTAATCACAAAGAAGCTATCATAAGAGAATCTCTGGAAATAATATCTAATAAAGAAATAGTCTGTAACGATATATTATCATATGATATCCACGCTGTCTGGAAAGAATTAATACATAGTTAATAAACCTGTACTTTTGGAAAAAGAATAGCACTTCCGTCCCCCCCCCCCCCCTTATATTCCAATCCACCCTTGAAATAAAATGGTCTGTTCCGGACAAGGCTAAAGACGCAGAGAGTGTACAGCTGTTAGTTTTTCACTGAGGATGACCGAGTAAGTGTCGGTCGAAAACGTTTTGAATTTTAAATGACTTTAATGTATTTTTAAAGGATTTTATTATACTTGACACCTGTAAGCAATGTATTTACATTTGTGTATTGTATACATGTTTATATTTATGAAGCACATGAATTTCAATTAATATAATACTTCATTTATAATTTTTTATACTACTTGAATTACCTGAATATATATAAACTTATCTTTTTAGATATTCCCATAGATCAGAGTGTATTTCGACAACATATTGTCTTCTGTTTTCATCTTATAGATGTCGGGATACCATACTCCGTATTTAATTCGCTTAAACTTTTACCCCCCCCCCCCCTGATATGCGATTTCATTCACCCAGTAATTAAAGTGTCGCCTCTAAAAAATAACGTCACGTTGTATAAGCCAGCCGTAAAACAAAGTAGATGTATCATTATGCAGTTAAATATTCTACTGCAATTTTTAAACTTCTAAGCATCGCAAAATTTAAATTTTTATACCATCGTATTGGGAAAATAAAGCACTTTTAAATGCAGATATTATTATTTTTTTTATATAGTTTTAGCGCCATTTTTTTAATTTTGGTAACGCAAGTACCCCATTTCTATAGAAAGTAAAGGAAAAATAGTTGGAAAATAGTAATTATATCTTTTTGTTGCCATTTTCCCATAACAACTGAAAAAAAATTTAATTAAAATACGTGCTATTTTGAAAAAATATAAATGAATGATTTCTCATAAAACATGGAGCTATTATAAGCTATATTTAATTTTAAGTATATATATTAATATTACAAACACATGAAAGCATATTAATCATTAGACAGCCGATTTTGTTTGTCGAGTTTCTTCATTGATGACATATCTTTTTTTGCAGTTGTGTATTATTCAGCGATATTGATTTCATATGAATAGTTTACTGTAGATGTTGTTTAAGACTGGATTGTAAATGTGGAATTCTTCAGCGTATGCGAATGACGCCACTGTATTTAAAATAAAAGCTTGTGTTTTAAGTCTTAAAACTGAAATATGTTTTGTACTATCTATATTTATACACACACACACACACACATATATATATATATACAGGGTGTCCGGTCTCAACGGTGTCCAATGGCTAATTCCTAAACCGTTAGTCATAGATATATAGTTCCAATTACAAAAATGTTTAAAATTAGGTAAAGAAATATTTTAAAAGCGATTTGGGTCAATAAAAACATTTCTTAAAAAATTACGAAATTTAAATTTTTATACGGTCCCTCGGTCCTAGAAGTTATATTTAGTAAAATTTTCCTTTTACACTGACAAGTAATACACAAAAAGTCCCGTTATTTTACGATTAAAATTGACCGAATAATAGCTGTTTAAAGTTGGAGCATATTTTTTGCTGCAAATTGGGGGTCATTCACAAATTTAGTGGAAACATAATTTCATCGGATATATTAAAAAATGGTTAAGAGTTAAATTAACAGTGCAATATAAATTTGAAATCTTTAATCATTCTGGCATATTAATGCAAAATATACAATTTGCAATAAACATTTAAGAAGAAAGAAAAAAACAGAATTTTTTTAAATAAAATGATTCTAAATTAACAGCCTCAATTCTTTAAAAACAATACGTATTTTAAAATATTATTAGATTACACTTGCCTGCAAAAGTTGGGTTACGTCATGTTTTTTTAGCTTTTGATAATTGATTCTCGTGTATTCTGTACCGCTGAATATGAAATTGACCTTCATTTTTAATCATCACATCAGGATTTTTCGCAAAATTTAAAGTTCAAAGTTCAAAGTTTAAATTGAATCTCCTCCCTCATTCCACTCCTCCACTCAGCTATTTAGCTGTAAGAATCCCAGGATAAACAAAAATATCGAATAAATTATTGAATAAAATAAAACAATAAAGTTTTGCATACGTTTTATAGCATGGGATTTTTGCTGTATTTTAAGTTACACATTTACGATTTGTAAAAAAATTCTAACGTGATGGTTAAAAATGAAGGACATTTTCAGATTCAGTGCTAAAAAGTACGTAAAAATCAATTATCAAAAGTTAAAAAACACAACCATCTCCTCTTCTTTATAGTATCCGATTTTTGTTATTCTTTAAATTTGACAATTTATGATTTGCGAAATAGCCTGACATGATGGCTAAAACTTAATGAAATTTTTTGATTCAGCGCTAAAAAATACATAAAAGTTAAAAAGCCAACAATCACAGTCTTGTAATATCTAATCTAAAACTTTTTCTTAAACTTCTTGGCGGTAATCTATCCGAAATTTTTTGTGTTATCCTGTAAAATAAGTATAAATGGTAACCACCGAAAATTATAATAATATTAGATGTTATTGGATTTGCGCCAGTATGAAAAATGTAATCTTGATCGGATATTTAAAAGTTCGTTAAAGTTCGAGTAAAAATTTTTAACTGGAAAAACATGCATGCAATCGTTGAAGTAACATAAAAACTTATAAAAATAACATAATTTTTGTTAAAAGACATCATAAAAGAAACAGTCTCAAATCCTGACAAAATAAAACATATGTTATTTTAGCCAATCTGAAACTTAATAAATGTTAACTTAATCGTAAAACTTGTACGATTTTTTTCAAAGCGCAGATACATATGAAATAAGATCTCCGAATACTTTAAGCACTTCGTATGTAACCCCTCAAAACCAAGCCGAACTCATTTGTTTTCAGAGCAGAAAAGTGGCATAAGTCATGCATTTTTAAAGTTTCATTACTTGCTCAATTTTAGTGTTATGTGAATGGGACTTTTTTTGTCTTACTTGTCAGTGTAACATGAAAATTTTACTAAATATAATTTATAGGACCGGGGGACCGTATAAAAATTTAAATTTCGTATTTTTTTAAGAAATTTTTGTATTGACCCAAATCGCTTTTAAAATATTTTTTTACCTGATTTAAAACATTTTTGTAATTGGAACTATATGTCTATGACTAACGGTTTAGGAATTAGCCATTGGACACCGTTGAGACCGTACTCCCTGTATATGTATATATATATATATATATATATAATATATATATATGTATGTATATGTATATATATTTATATATATATATATATATTTTTATTATTATTATTGGGGGAGACACTAAATTCGAAAAAAAGCAGAATTCGTGTTTTTTAGTTTTTTAGTTTTTGTTTTCGCCCGATACATGCCACTGCATATTCAGTTCTTATGATTGGTTGAAGTAATAAGCGATTGGTAACCTAACGAACTTTTCAAATTCAAGACGGCTTGACTTTGTTCTTTAAAACTTAAAAAGCAACGTAATTATTTCATGAAGATGATCATAGATGACGACCGAAACTTCGATTATTATAATTTTATTTTAGTGTTTATTTAGTTTTTAACTTTACAACATTTTGTATACGCCATTTAGTAATTTATTATTTTTATTTTCAAGTTAATATTTAGCTGTTCATGATGTAAATGTCCATCTTTTTTATTAACCCTTTCGGCCCTTGCGGTCAAAAATGTGTTCCTTACTTTTAAAATACTTTAAACTATAAATAATACCTTGCAGATACGTAAAAACCTCATAATTACATATCGCTCACCCACAAGAAGAGTGACACATCTCTCAAAAATTCATTTTACGTTTTATTCCACTAACAGGTCTAACATAGGTGCTTCTTGCTACTCAAACAGTTTCGTAAGTGTAGCTATGCGGAAAACCACTTTATTACGCTACATGTCCATTTGTGATCACAGAAGATGGGTAGATTGTGTGGTGAGGTAAATTTAGCCAGCCCTCAAAACCTCATCCCACGTCTTCATTTTTAAGCGTCTTATGCTTTTATGGACGTTTTCATACCTTCATGCAGAATTAAATACTCTAATTTCATGTTGCAGTAAAATCATGCAAATTTCCCCCCTTTTGCCTCTCCTGTGAAATTTACTTTTGTCGAGATGTGTCACTTTTCTTGAGGGTGAGCGATATGTGCTTTCTATATTTTGTCTTTTTTGTGGCAAGTAGTTGCAATCTAGCTTTGAAATAGTATAAAAAACAAAAAATGTTGACAGAAGTTTTAATTTTTTTGGAAAAAAAATCAGGTCCGAAAAGGTTTAAACTTAAATTTGGGACAACTTTTCCGAATGAATAATATGTGATAAACAATAAAAAACTCTAGTATGTTTTTATGTCTGATAAATCCTGTTGTAATACCACATTTTCCAAACCTCTTCAAAAATTCTTCCTTCGATTATTGCCATTTGCAAAGAACGCGAAATAAATACATTCGTTAGGTTTCAGAAACTAACATATTCGTTAAATTTCAGTAAAACCTAACTTCTGTGATTTCGTTAGTTACTTTTAATTTTAATAGCGGAAAAGGGATTATTACCACAAAGTGAAAAAAATATTCCGGGCCGAAAGGGTTAATTTCGTGTAAGTTATGCAGAAAATTTAACAAAATATTAACTGAAATTCATCTAGAATTTTAAAGATAATAATTTGAAAACAAAACCCGGCATCTTAATTTATCAGTATGCATGCACTGTAAAAAAAAAAAAAAAATATTGCCAGTTTTCCGGTAGGAATCGGAAAAATAGTTGCCCATATCGTACCGGAATAATTTCCGACCCAGCTCGAAATAAAATCCGTAAAAATAAGAAAATAGTCATTAAAACGGTATTTTACAGATTTTATTCCAATTTTACGGATTTTATTCCGAGCTGGGTTGAAATTTATTCCGATACGTTAAGGGCAACTTTTTTTCCCGATTCCTACCGGATAACTGGCAATTTTTTTTTTCCCACAGTGTGTAATATAGTTCAAATTTTTTATTTATGATGAATTTACGTCAAAAAATCTTCCATTAATAATGTGGAAAAAATAACAAAAATGAGCGTTTTTCATATTTGTACAGAAACGCTGGAATAAATCTTCTTTCAGTTTCCTCGTATTTTCTCCTTAATCAATATTTTTTACCGCAGCAAAAGAAAAATTATAGTGGTTTTCAGAACACCAGTTAAGTTTCAAATTTATCATTTTAGCTTAAGATTCATTTCCTTCTTTTTAGAAAAATACGCAAGTTTGCGAAAGACAAATATTTTTAAGAAATTGCGTTACCTATACATGCAAATCAAATCTAATGGCATATTAGTGTACAAATTACAAAGTTGTTGGCAAGGAGATTTGTGAGTGAACAGAAGGCTTTGTAAAGAGTTGGTAATCCAGAAGGCGTTTTAGATAAAATGCAAGATTTTGGAGGTTTCGTCTCATGTTTGTTTATACATATATTGATGATTGCTATGCATGTAAGAATCTATTACGCTTTATTTAAAAAAAAATCTAAAGTGTTAACACATTAATGATAGAACTTCTATAATACATATAATTATTTATAAATTATTAATGTTTCATTCCAAAATTTATTTTTATGCACTACGAATTAACTTTATGATACAAATAATTCTGCAAAGGAATATTTTTAGGTGCGTTCGTAATTATACAAAAATCTATTACGTTTTATTTACGAAAAAATCTAAAGTGTTAATAAATTAATTATAGAACTTCTGTAATAAACATAATTATTTTACATAATTATAAACATCCCCTCTTTTAAAAAAAGAAACGTTCCCTGTAAAAGTGTGTTACATTGTTCAAACATAAAATTTCAGCGCGCTGTGATTTCATTATCACGAGCTATAAAAGTTTAAATTTCTTGGACTCTTACAATCATCATTTATAAAATTTGCCGGGGGGGGGGGGGGGAGATAAAAATGATAAAGGCCCCAAATCATATTGAACCATACAGCATTTTGCGGGTCTACGACAATTAGAGTCCTAGTTATAAGGTGGTGGGCACCAAAATAGCAAGGGACCAAAATGGCTAAGGGCCGAAATAGCAAGAAACTGGAATGTCTAGGTACCGAGATGGCTATGGACAGAAATGGCTACGTGGCGAAATGGCAGGACAAAATGCCAGGACCGAAATGTCGTGTGCCCTTCAAATGTATTGAAATTAATGTAAACCACTGAATTTATCTACAAGATGATTACTGTAGAATAGGATAGTCAAAGCATTTTTCGCACATTTACAGGGACACGCAAAAGAAATAGCTTAAAATACTGTCTTTGATTAATAATTGGTGGACGTGCGTTTTTAATTTCAATATGCGCTTAAAAGGGAAAAAAATGCACCTTACTCGTTCTGTATAAACTTTATATCATGTACAGGGCTGCACAAAGAATTCATGTACCACATTCTCCTTATTAGCGGAAATTGTTGAAGAAGCATTTTCAACTGCGGTATGTATTTCCTAACTGAACGAAATTTTTGCATGCGCGAAGTTTATAGGTGGAAGTCCATATACAATATACAGAGCTGCTCAACTAATTCGGTTAATTTTTCGACTGTTGACGGGAATTGCTGAAATTGATTTTTCAAACGCGTTATGCGTTTCCAAATGGTTCCATTAAACATCCAATTTCAATTTATTAAACGGTGAAATTGTGTACATAATTCTGAATATGCGGGAAAGATTTTCATAATCTATGCTTGATGCGTGATTTTTTTCTGGTTAGATATTCCCATCGATCACAGTGTATTAGACAATATCTTGTAAGTTGTGCAGAAAATTTTACAAAATATTAAACTGACACCATCTAGCATTTTCAGAAAGATAAATTTAAACACAAAACCGGCATCTTAATATATCACTTTGGATATAACATAGTTGAAATTTTTATTTATGATGCATTTACGTGAAAAAATCTTGCATTAATAATGTGAAAAAATTTACGAAAAAGAGCGTTTTTCATATTTGTACAGAAACTGTTTTAATAAATCTTCTTTCAGTTTCCACGTATTTTCTCCTTAATCAATATCTTTTACAGCAGCAAAAGAAAAATTATAGTGGTTTTAAGAACACCGGTTAAGTTTCAAATTTATCATTATAGCTTAACACTCATTTCCTTCTTTTTAGAAAAATACGCATGTTTGCGAAGGACAAATATTTTTAAGAAATTACATTGCCTATATATGAAAATCTAGGGGGGTATTAGCATGCATATTACAAAGTTGTTCGCAAGGAGATTTGTGCGTGAACAAAAGGCTTTGTAATGAGTTGGTAATGCAGAAGGCATTTTAGATAAAAAGCAAGATTTTGGAAGTTTTGTCTCATGTTTGTTTATACATATATTGATGATTATTATGCATGCAAGAATCTTTTACCCTTTATTAAAAAAAAAAAATCTAAAGTGTTAATAAATTTTTGATAGAACTTCTGTAATAAGCATAATTATTTTACATAATTATGCATAATTATAAACATCCACTCTATTAATAAAAAAAGCAATGTTCCCTGTGAAATTATGTCACTTTGTTCAATCACACAAAATTCGAGGGCGCTGTGATTTTATTATCAAAAGTAATAAAAGTTATAAAAGTTTAAATTTCTCGGACTCTTATATACATCTTTTTTTTTTTTTTTTTTTTTTTTTTTTTTTTTTTTTTTTTTTTTTAATTAGCGAGGGGCGAAGGTGATAAAAATGATAAAGATTCCAAATTATATTGAACCATACAGCGTTTCGCGGGCCTACGGCAATTAGAGTCGTAGTTGTAAGGTGTGTGCACCACAATGGCAAGGAACTAGAATGTCTAGGTACTGAAATGTCTAGGTACCGAAATGGCTGGACCAAAACGTTAGGACGGAAGTGGCGGAACCTAAATGTCGTGTACTTTTCAAATGCATTAAAATTGATATAAACCACTGAATATCCTTAAAAGATGACTACTATAGATTAGGACATTCATAGCATTTTTCGTACATTTACAGGGACACACAAAAGAAATCGGGTACAATACTGCCTATGAGCAATAATTGGTGGAAGTGCGTTTTTAATTTCCATATGCGCTTAAAAGAAAAATAAATGTATTTTACTCGTTTTGTATACATTCTATATCGTATACAGGGCTCCACAAAAGAATTAATATACCATATTCTCCTTATTAGCGGTAATTGCTGAAGGAGAATTTTCACCTGTGGTATGTGTTTCCTATCTGAACGAAATTTTGCATTCACCTAATTTATATGTGATTGTCTATCTATCATATACAGAGCTGCTCAAATAATTCGGATAATTGTCCAACCGTAGATCGGAATTGCTGAAATTGATTTTTCAAGTGTGTTATGCGTTTCCAAATGGTTCCATTAGATTTCCTATTTCAATTTATTAAACGGTGATTTTTTTTTTACATTATTCTGAATGTGTAAGAAAGTGTTTCATAATCTATGCTTGATGCATGAATTTTTTTTCTTGTTAGATATTACCATCGATCACAATGTATTTGACAATATCTTGTACGTTGCTCAGAAAATTTTACAAAGCATTAAACTGATACCATCTAGAATTTTTAAGATGGTAATTTTAAACAAAAACCCGGCATCTTAATATATCACTTTGGATATAATATAGTTCAATTTTTTACGTCAAAAAAACTCCATTAATAATGTGAAAAAAAATTACGAAAAATAGCATTTTTAGTATTTATACAGAAATAGTTTGAATAAATCTTCTTTCAGCTCTATCATATTTTCTCCTTAATATTTTGCACAGTAGCAAAAGATAAATTATAGCTGTTTTAAGAACACTGGTTAAGTTTAAAATTTATCTTTTTACCGTATCCTTCATTTCATCGTTTTTTAAAAATATACACATTTGGAAAAGACGGTTATTTCTAAGAAATTACATTGCCAAGAAATGCAAATCCTGGCGGATATTAGTATGGTAATTACAAAGACGTTGGGAAAGCTGTTCGTGACTTTGTTATGAGTTGGTAATCCAGAAAGCATTGTAGATAAAATACAAGATTTTGGAGGTTTCATCTCATGTTTGTTGATACATATATTGCGAATTTTTATGCATGTAAGAATCTATTATGCTGAATTTAAAAAAAATCTAAAGTATTAATAAATGAATGATAGCATTTCTCTAATACACATAATTATTTTTAAATTATTAATGTTTCAGTGCAGAATATTTTTTATGCAATACGAATTAACTTTATGATACAAATAATTCTGCAAAGCAATATTTTTTTTGGTCCGTTCGTAATTATAAAAATACGTAACACCTATAGTTGGCGTCTGATCCGTCCATCTGTCCGCATATAACAGTGCAAAAACTACTAAACCGAATGGTTTGAAATTTAATATGTATAATCTTTGCTGAATTTTGCCAAGTCATTTCAAATTTTATGAAAATCGAAACAAAACTTAAAAATATAGTAAAAAAAAAATTATTTTTTCTAATAAATCCTATCATACATATAATTCGATGATATTCATTGATAGGCAATGACTCTAGGTTGCCATAGTGATGTTTATAATAAAATCCCATCATACGTAAATAATTCAGTGACATCCCATGATAGACAATGATTCTAGGTTGCCATGGGGATTACGTTCTACTTATGATGGATTCATGTTATTTCCGCATTACTAAATTTAATATATATCATCGTAAAAAATTTTGAATCCATACATTTTTTCAGACGAGTGCGCACCTATTGCACTAAGATCTGAATATTTTTAAAACTAGTTATAGTACGAACGTACCTCATTTACCGAGTTTGGCGTATAATTTCTGAGTTGTTAAAAATTTTTAAAAAAATCTGAAAGTTGTTGTTTTCCGAGTGAATAAACCGTTTGAATGAAGCCCATTTGTGTAGCGGTCAGAGCGTCTGGCTACCATGCAACACGTTCAGCGATCTGTTCTGTGCTGGTTCACTTACCCTTTCATCCCTTCGGGGTCGATAAAGTAAGTGCAGAGTTTGATTGCGAACTAAATACAGTACAGCTCCTAATATCCGCAGAATTGCGTGGCAAGGGCACTGCGGATAACAAAAATCGCGGATAAGCCGAAAAAGACTTTTTATGGGGTGCAAACACGAAAAAAAAAAAAAAAAAAAAGAAAATTCAACATAAAGACTATGTTTTAGAGTACAAAAGACATAATAAAACGTTTAAAATATATACATATGCACAGTACATCAGAAACCTTTGTTTTATGTCTAAATCACTAAAATAAAAAACAGTAAACATGAAACAATACCATGTATACTGTGCAAAAAGAGCTGAGTTACACCTTAAAAAAAAAATCAGTCACTTGTTATTGCTTCTTGCTTTGGAAACACCTTTTCTATAATCTAAATTGTAAAGTATTGTTTTTCATTTAGTATGAAATAATTTTGATCTCGAAAATGAAGTTATTCTTGATATACTCTCCTGGAATTTATCATAAGAGTCTTATTTAATTGTTAAATATTTCAATTGCTGTGTTTACATTTGGTTAATAAAATCAAGAAGAGACATCAAGACTTTATATCTGATATTTCAAACATGGCAACTGAATCTAGAAATATTCTTCTATTATTTTCGATTACAAGAAATTTTCTGTTTATACTTCTTAGTAGGGCTTATTGTATTTTCCTTGCTGTAGGCTTGAATTTTGAAAGAATCGTTTCGAGGCGAGCGGATCTTCCGCTCGCGGATAATCGAGGCTTTACTGTACTGAGTTTCTCGCGTTAGGCTGACCCCCCGATTGGGGCATATGCTGAGTAGCACCTCAAGGCCCGTTCACAAGAAATATGGATTGCGCTCTGGTCCTTAATGGGTCGTAATGTCACAGGTTTTTTTTTTTTTTTTTTTTTTTTTTTTTTTTTTTTTACTCCAGATATGCATGTAAGCATCTATTTTGCTGGAATTTTATTTTTTTTTAATCCAAAGTTTATAGTAGAGCATTGATTATCCGAACAAGTCGGGACCGGCCTAGTTCGGATAAGCAAAAGTTCGGATAAATGGATGGACAATTTAAGGGATGTTTCTGACTATTCTTAATACCTTTACATGTCATCTAAGCTTAGAACTGGCAACACCAGTTAGTGCTGACATGTTTATTTTATGTTTTTTTATCTTTTTTTTTACATTTATATCATTATTTTTGGTAAATAAATAAATAGAAATGCTTAATTCACCTTTAAAAATTCATCTTATATTATTTATTATTATTTATCTATACTTCTATTCTACTATTATAAAGAGGTAAAAATTGTTTATTTGTAGGAGGTAAGCTCTGGAACTACCGAACCGATTCTAAAAGTTATGGTATCAAAATGATGGTGTTAGTCCAACTTAGAACATAGGCTATATCTTATGTCCGTGCCACTGGCGAAAAAGGGGTGCAGGAGCAAAAAACGTTCTAAAAATGCGATTGTTGTGTTACTTAAGGGCTTAAAAACATGAAATTTGGAATGGTAGTTACTTATAAGATACTAAAGTTCTCTAAGGACATTTCTTTAAAAAATCTAAATTAAAAAGGGGTGAAAATGCGCAAAAAGCGTTCTAAAAACGTTCTAAATGGCGATTTTTACGCAATCTCAAGAAGTACCAAACCGATATAAAAAACATAATTGTGGCAAAATGATGGTGACAACCCTTGCTCCAAAATAGGCAACGTTTTATGTAGGTGCCACTACCCCTAAAGGAGGTGCAGGAACAAAAAAACGTTCGAAATTGCGATTTTTGTGTTACTGAAGTGCCCAGATACATTGAATTGGGAATGGTAGTTACTTATTACGTATAAATGATTTCCAAGAACATTTCTTTAAAAATTCGAAATTTAAAAGGGATGAAAATGAGCAAAAAGCGTTCTAAAAAACGTTCTAAATGGAGATTTTTACGCAATCAAGAGAAGTACCAAACCGATTTTTAAAAAATGGTCTCAAAATGATGGTGATAACCCTTTCTCCAACATAGGTAACATTTTATGTCGGTGCCACTACTCTAAAATTGGTGTGCAAGAGCTAAAAAACGTTCCAAATTGCGATTTTTGTGTTACTGAAGGGATAACATACATGGAATTTGGCATTGTAGTTACTTATTAGCTATAAATTATCTCTAAAAATATTTCTTAAAAAATTCGAAATTAAAAAGGGGTGAAAATGCGCAAAAAGCGTTCTAAATGGCGATTTTTACGAATCTTAAAAAGTACCAAACCAATATAAAAAATAATGATGTCAAAATGAGGGAGACAACATTTACTCCAACACAGGCTACATTTTATGTCAGTGTCACTACCCCAAAAGGGGGTGCAGGAGCAAATGGTCGTTCGAAATTGCGATTTTTGTGTTACTGAAGGGCCCAGATACATGGAATTTGACATGGTAGTTACTTATTAGCTATAAATTATTTCCAAGATTATTTCTTAAAAAATTCGAAATTTAAAAGGGGGTGAAAATGAGCCAAAAGCGCTCTAAAAAATGTTCTAAATGACAATTTTTACGCAATCTAGAAAAGTACCTAACCGATTGCAAACATAATGGTGTCAAAATGATGGTGACAACCCTTGCTCCAACATACGCTATGTTTCATGTCGGTGTCATTGCCCCCAAAGGGGGTGCATGAGCAAAATAACGTTCGAGAATTTGGAATGGTAGTTACTTATAAGACATAAATGATCTCTAAGAACATTTCTTAAAAAAAATCGAAATAGAAAAGGTGTGAAAATGCGCTAAAAGAGTTCTAAAAACGTTCTAAATGGCTATTTTTACGCAATCTCAGAAAGTACCCATCATATTTCAAAAGTAATGGAAGAAAATTGATGATGACAGCCCTTGCTCCAACATAGGCTTTATTTCATATCGGTGTCACTGCCACCTAGGGGTGGCAGAAGCAAAAAGCGTTCTAAATTGCGACTTTTGTGTTACTGAAGGACATAGAATCCTGAAATTAGACAGGAGAGTTATTTATAAGATACAAATGATCTCTAAGGACATTTCCTAAAAAATCGAAATTTTAAAGGGGTGAAAATGAGCGAAAAGCGTTCTAAAAAACTTCCTAAATTGCGATTTCTACGGAATATCAGGAAGTACCGAACCGATTTTGAAAAATAATGGTGTGAAAATGAAGGTCACAGCCCTCGCTCCAACTTAGGCTGTATTTCATGTCGGTGCCACTACCCCAAAAGGGGGTGAAGGAGCAAAAAACGATCTAAATTGTGTTTTTTGTAATACTGCAGGAGCTAGCAACTTGAAACTAGGCATGGTAGTTACTTATAAGATATAAATGATCTCTAAGAGCATTTTCTAAATAATTCGAAATTTAAAAGGGGTGAAAAGGGACGAAAAACGTTCTAAAAACGCTCTAAATTGCGATTTCTATGCAGTCTCAGAAAGTAACCAAACGATTTTAAAAGTGATGGTTGGAAATTGATGATGACATATTGCTCCAGTATAGGATCTATTTCATCTCGGCGTCACCACTACCTTGCTTTTGCATTTTAAAAAACGGTCTAAATTGTGATTTTTGGGATACTGAAGGGGCTAGCAACTTGAAATTTGGCATGGTAATTACTTATGAGATGTAAATGCTCACTGAGAAGAGTTCCTTAAAAATTTGAAATTTAAAAGGGGTGAAAATGAACGAAAAGCGTTCTGAAAACATTCTAAATAGCGATTTCTACGCAGTCACAGGAAATATAAACCAATTTCAGAAGTAATTGTTTCAAATTGATGGTGACAGTCTCCGCTCTAACATAGCGTATATTTTACGTTTTTGTCACTCCACCTGGAGGTTACAAGAGCAAAAAATGTTCTAAATTGCGTTTTTTGTGTTACTGAGGGGGGGTCTAACATTTTAAATTTGGAATGGTAATTACTTCAAAGATGCAAATGCTTTCTAAGAATTGTCGAAAGAAAATTCCAAATTTAAAATGATGAAGTGAGCGAAAAGCGTTCTATAAGCGTTCTAAATTACGATTTTTAGGCAACCGTAAGAAATACGAAACCGACTTCAAACATAATGGTTGCAAATTGATGGTGATAGAAACTGAATAAGCTATATTTTATGTCTGTGCCACAACCCCTCGAGGGTCGCAGGAGAAAAAAAAATTCTAAATTGCGATATCTGCGGTACTGAAGAGGCTAGAAACTTTAAATATAGCACGGTAGTTACTTATAAAATATAAATGTCCTCTAAGAGCAGCCGAAAATAAATTCGGAATTAAGAAGGAGTGAAGCGAAGGGAAGAAGCTAAAAGCATTCTAAAAGAGTCCTAAATTACGATTTCTGTGGAATCTCTGGAAATAATAAACCGATTACAAAAGTTACTGGTTGCGAATCAAGAGTGATAGTCCCTGATCCTATATGGGCTATATTTTATGCCGGTTTTACTACCATCTGGTTGGCAGGAACAACAAGAAAGCCTTTAAAAACATCTAAATTCCGTTTTCTATAGAATATTAGGAAATACCAACCGATTTGAAGGTTAATGTTGGCAAATTAATGGTGACAGTCTCTGTTTCAACATTTTTCGAGACATTCTATTTCAACTCTATTTCGGCATTTTATGTTGGTGCCACTAACACCAGAGAGGTGGTAGACTGTTAGACAAGAAGCTTGGAATTTGACATGATGGTTAATTTTAAGATGTAAATGTGTTAAGATGGTTTCTAAAAAATCCAAAACTTCAAATGAATATTCAAATGAGCAAAAAAGACTCAAAATATTTTCTAAATTATCATTATTTGGAATTAGTTTTAGTTCTTCTTATTAATTAAAATCTCATTTCTATCTATCGCACTTTTATAATAAAGCTTAGTCAAATTCTGGCTTAATTTGTATTTTTTGAATTATTCCAGAAAGTGTTTTTCTAATAAAAAATAGTCATGCAATTATCACTTGTCATATTACGCGAAATAATCAAATATTACGCGAGCAAAGCCGCGAGGTTTGCTAGTATATTATATATTGTCTTATTGTTTATTTTTATATTTCTCTAACAAAGACTTCGGAATTAAGATTGAAAGTATTGAGGTGTTAAAGTAATTTAACACATTTTTAAACATTGTCTCATCTTTTAAGTAGTTTTGCACATAGTGTAAGTTTAAGTTTATCATTATTTTTTTTCTCTTTTTATCATTTTGTGAACACCAGAGATATAATTTAAGCAATAAAGCTTTTGATTGTTGCTTTCTTCGACGAAGACATTCTTTTCAATGCTGCCATATCTCTAATTTTTCTTAAATGCGTTAGTTGAATAGGATAAGAGTTCTTCTGCCATTCGAGACATTTCATAGCTGTTTCCAAATATTCAAAGGCTCCGTTATGTGATGGACCTGTGTTATTTTCAGAGCATCCGTTTTCATTTTCTTCAATTTCTTTTTTATCATGAATCTTATCTACAATCTCATCATCATTTAAAATCTGATAATCAAAGTTAATGTACTTCACTATTTAACCACTCGTTAATTTCATTTTCTTCATAGCTTAGGATTCTTCCCATCTCCTTTATTGTTTTTATATTCCTGATTTTCTGATACACTAACGGTTTTTTCTTTAATTTAAATTTTATTCCCAGTCAGTGGATTAATTGGGAGTTCGGTTAAAATTTTTTAGGTAGTTTTTTATAAGTTATAATGGTTTCATTTCTAAATATTTTCCTTATTCTATGCGAAATAACTTCAGATGCAGATAATTTTGCAAAGCAAATTAATATTTCAAAATTAGTCTCTTTGTTTGAACTAAATTTAATGCACTGATGACTAAATATAGTCATTTCTACTTTCTCTATCTTTCAATAAGTTTTCGTATTGTCATAATCTTTGTCATTTCTTTCAATCATTCTTTTAAAAATTAATGTCTCAGTTGAAAAACTAAAAATAATAAGTAAAAAAATTAAATATATTTTTTAAGAAATACTGTAAAATAAATATTTTAAAGCAAGTAATATAAAATAAATATTTTTATAATAAATATTATAAATAATCATTTTATACTAAATATTATAAAATAAATATTTTATAATATTTGATATAAAATAAATATTTTACACTAAATATTATAAAATAAATACTTTATATTTGTTTTATAATAACTATCTTATACTAAGTATTTAAAAATGGTAAACTATTACATACACTTAAAAATATATATATAAATACGTATTCAACTTTAGGATAATTTTTTTTAATATATTTTAAAGAAAATACATTAAGGAATAATAAACCTTACATACGTACGGTAATTTCCGCAAAACAAATTCTTTATGCTTTCACGACATTTATGTATATATATATATATATATATATATATAAAAGAATAAATATTTTTTAATAAATGCTGTAAATCAAAAATTTTAAAACAAATATTATAAAATAAATATTTTTATAATAATTATTATAATACAAACATTTCATACTAAATATCATAAAGTATTTTTTTTTAATATCTGTTATAAAATAAATATTTTATACTAAATATTATAAAATAAATATTTTATATATTTTAGAAAATAAGTACTAATACTAATTCTAATACTAATTCTAATACTAAATATTTTAGAATAGTAAATTATTACATACACAATAAAAAAATATAAATACGTATCAGACTTTAGGAAAAAAATTTAAAATTTGTTCTAAAAGAAATACGTTAAGGAATAATAAACCCTACATACGCAATGTAATTTCCGCAAAACAAATTCTTTATGTTTTCCTGACACACACACACACACACACACATACACACACACACACACACACACACACACACACATATATATATATATATATATATATATATATATATATATAATAATTATTGTAATACAAACATTTCATACTAAATATAATAAAATATTTTTTTTTCATATTTGTTACAAAATAAATATTATACACTAAATATTATAAAATAAATATTTTATGTATTTTAGAAAATAAGTACTAATACTAATTCTAATTCTAATACTAATTCTAATACCAAATATTTTAGAATAGTAAATTATTACTTCCCCAATAAAAAAAAATATAAATACGTATCAGACTTTAGGAAAAAATTTTAAAATCTGTTTTAAAGGAAATACGTTAAGGAATAATAAACCCTACATACGCAATGTAATTTCTGCAAAACAAATTCTTTATGTTTTCCTGGCACACACACACACATATATATATATATATATTAATAAAAAAATATATAGATATATTTTTAATAACTGCAGCAAAATAAATATTTTAAAACAAATGCTATAGAATTAATATTTTTATAATAAATATTATAAAATAAACATTTCATACCAAATATGAGAAAAGAATTTTTTTAAATATTTGTTATAAAATAAATATTTTACACTAAATATTAAAAAATAAATATTTTATAATAAGTATTATAAAATAAATTCTTTATATTTGTTATAAAATAAGTATCTTATAATAAATATGTTAATAAATATTTTAAAATAGTAAATTACTGTATACAACATAAAAAAAAAAAATACGTATTCGACCTTAGGATACATTTTTTAAATATGCTTGAATGAGGTACATTAAGAAATAATAAAAAATACATACGTATTGTAAATTCACAAAATAAATTATTTATGCTTCCATAACATTTCTTCGATGTATGATTCATCAGAAACCTCAATCAAACTGCTTGACTGTTACACATGAATACACCAGTTAATCTTTTAATCATTGTATCGGAAATATTCACCCAAAAATTACATGCAGGAGAGTATTCATGCAGTTCCCTGGAATCATGTACGGCCCTTGAAATCTCAAGTGGAATCATAGGAAGATGTCAACTGCGAAATTGAATTATTTTCTGTATGATTGATAAAGATGAGAGCAGAGGAAGACATTTTCTCTTTTCTAGACATATGAAACATCATTTTTTCAAAAAATACAGGAAAATAACTATATCCTTGATAATACTTAGTTACTACACAAATTTTGAAGTATGCAAGACACTTAAAAAAAATAATAAAAGAAAAGAAAAGAAAGAAAAGAAATCTGGAGAAAAGGCTTAAGGGCTGAAAATTCATAGTCATAATACCTAAACATAAAAAACAAGTCCGAAATTGTGCGCCAAACATGGCAAATGAGGTGCGATCATACTATAACTACTTTAGTTTAATAAACATGCAGATATTTGTGAAATAGCTATTGCACTGTTATGCAAAAATGCATGAATACAAAATTTATTACATAAAATTAAATTAGGATTATAGATAATTTATTACATATATATTAAATAATTTATTATATATGGGATATATAAGATATATAGGATAATTTATTACATATATATTAAATAATTTATTATATATAGGATATATATTATATATAGGATAATTTATTACATATATATTAAATTCATTAATACAGAAATAATATGACTCCACCTTAAATCGTAATCATTATGCGTAATCACTAGAGCAACTTAGAATGAATCATTACCTCTCATGCGATATCATTGAATTAATTATGTATGATAGGATTTAATAAAATGAAGAAAACTTTTATTTGTATATTTTTAACTTTTGATTCGATTTTTGTAAAATTTGAAATGATTCGACAAAATTATGCAATAAGGGTTATATGTATTAAATTTCAAACCATTCGGTTGGTAGTTCTTGCGCTGTTTTAAGCATTGAATAGCAAACAAACGAACAGACCAGACTACGACTATAAATGCTACGTTACGTATTTATATAGTTACGAACGAATTTAAAAACTGAAGATCAACGTGTATCACAGTTATGTAATTAAAGGGTTACCTCTTGTCACGACCTCTGATTGGAGAGCATTTTTGACATTTTTTTTCTCCGAAAGTATACAATAATATACAACGAATAAAAAAATAAATATATAAAAATACAAAAATATACAAAATATACAATAAAATACAAAATATATAATACAAAAATATACAACAATATAAAAACAATAATTAGTACGTTCAAATACTTCAGTTTTTATTCAAAGTTTATTCACAAATTTTTCGCTACAAAAGCAGTGAAAAATGATGGAGCTAAGACCTCTCAGCGGATGTTTGTACGGTGGACAGAATAACTCGGAATCCGTTTATTTAAAAAAGGCGAAACCAGTCGATTTTAATAATTTATTAAATAAAGTTTTCCTTGGACGAAAGATATTAATATATGCTGATTGTAAACAAAATAGCGGCCATTTGCAGGATAAGGCTTTTTTGGTCTAAAATTTAGCTATTCTAACTTGCATAAAAAATATTAATTTTGATAAGAAATTAAATTCCTTCGTGTAAGAAAGAGTTAATTCTAATAGATAAAATTTCACAAAGTTTCATTGAAATCAATTTAGAACTTGTTTTTAGTCATGCCCATCGATATAAAAATATATCATTTCGAGGAAATCTGATTTAAAGTTTTTAAATGTAATAAAAAGTAAATAATATTCATAAAAATAGATGCTACATAAATATTCATAAAAATATTTGCTACATAAACACTTATAAAAAAGATGATATGCACTCGTAAACACTCATAAAAGACGATGCAATATAACATGTATTTCACATTTTAAACACGCCAGTTTGATTTTGCGAGTAAAAAGAGGCAGCTACTACAAAAAGCAGCTGGCATGCCGAATACTGTCATCACGCAATAGGAGTGGGAGGGCAGCATTCACTTCGGCGGGTGAAAAAAATTAAATTCTTGCTTATTTTTCTTCTTTTAAGTTCTCACTATTAAATCCACTTAAAATTTCGTAATTGAATAGCCTACAGACTATACTTTCGCATGGTTACATTTGCCCAAAATCAATTTTTGCTAAATTTATAACTGTAGGAATCCCTTAAAATAATTTACATTAATCAAATTATCGCATTCCGGTTAAATATATTTAAACGCACTGGGAAATGTCCGCTGAAGAATGAAAATGCCGTTAAAATGTTTTATTATCACGTGCATTAGGGTTGCTGAAATTTGCTCGATACATTTCATATTCTATAGCAAGGCACTCGTAGAGTACTTAAAAAAAATCAGGAATGATACCTCTTGGCGTACAGGTCTAGAAAATAAAGAAAAAATGGGGATTGGCGTACAGCATTCTAATAAATAATAAAGATGTCATATGCCGTAAAACGGTTTGCAATATGAAGGCGGTTATCGATCAAATTTAAAGCAGCACACAGACTCTGTGGAGTCGCAAGTATTTGGACTTAATTTTGACCGGTTTTAAGCGGTTTCAGGGTTGTACTTTTAACATCACTCTAAAAGAAAACCCTCCATCTTCATCTACCTGTTACCTCCATGGAACTTGTGTATGAATTTCGAACACAATGGAGTCGGCTGAATTCGAACAATGGAGCTCCCGTTTTAGGTAGCTTTCATTACAAAAAGCTACCTATTGCAGCCGTTCGGAGGAAAGCGATTTCAAAAAATTTTGGTATATTTTCATCGATCATGACCCCCAGACAACGAAACCACCCTCCGTTCAAAATTGATATATATATATATATATATATATATATATATATATATATATATATATATATATATATATATATCCATATATATATATATATATATATCTGACCTATGTCACACTGTACCTCTCGTATTTATGAACCGATTTGGATGTAATTCGGTATGTACATAGTACATACCAATGTCTCGACCGAGTTCGTTGGCCAGCTTCATCCGCCATATTGTTTCAAAATGGCGGCCATTTAAAAAATTTTTAAAAATTTAAAATTTGAAAAGTGGTACCAAAAAATTAAAAATGGAAAAATATTTTCTTCTTATAAATTTGACCTTTAAACAAAGATTTCGGAGCAGTTTTCGTTTCGTCTATATCTTAAAAAATGGCTCAGTTATAGCATTTTGAATTTCTAGCGTGGCTGACATTTTAAAACGTCCTGAATTTTGTCACGCGATAAAAGGCGTATTTATGAACCAATTTGGATGCAACTTCGTTTATACATATTACATACCAATGTCTCGACCGAGTTCGTTGGCTAGCTTCATCCGCCATCTTGTTTAAAAATGGCCGCCATTTAAAAAAATTTAAAAATTTAAAATTTAAAATGAGATACCAAAAAATTGTAAAATGAAAAATATTTATTTTTGTATGTGTTTGACCTTAATACAAAGATTCCGGAACAGTTTTTGTTTCGTCTATATCTAAAACAATGGCTGAGTTATAGCATTTCGAATTTCTATTGTGGCTGACATTTTAAAACGACCTGATTTTTGTCACGCGATAACAGGCGTATTTATGAACCGATTTGGATGTAACTTGGTCTGTACATAGTACATACAAATGTCTCAACCGAGTTCGTTGGCCAGCTTCATTCGCCATCTTGTTTCAAAAGGGTTGCCAATAAAAAAAAAAATTAAAATTTAAAATTTGGTATTAAAAAACTGGAAAATGAAAAAGATTTTTTTATGTATTTGGCCTTGATACAAAGATTCCGGTGCAGATTTTGTTTCTGAAAATTTGTTCTTTTGTTTATTTCTTAAAAATGATGGTTGAATTATAGCACTTTGAATTTCTAGCATGGCTAACATTTTGAAACGATCTTTTATTTGTCACGCGATAACACACGTATTCGCCTATTTCGATGTAAGAAGGCATGTGGATAGTATATATCAATATCTCGACCAGGTTCGCTGGTCAGCTTCATCAGCCATCTTGTTTCAAAAGGGTTGCCAATAAAAAAAATTAAATTTAAAATTTAAAATTTGGTATTAAAAAACTGGAAAATGAAAAAGATTTTTTTATGTGTTTGGCCTTGATACAAAGATTCCGGAACAGTTTTTGTTTCTGAAAATTTGTTCTTTTGTTTATTTCTTAAAAATGATGGTTGAATTATAGCACTTTGAATTTCTAGCATGGCTAACATTTGGAAACGATCTTTTATTTGTCACGCGATAACACATGTATTCGCCTATTTCGATGTAAGAAGGCATGTGGATAGTATATATCAATATCTCGACCAAGTTCGCTGGTCAGCTTCATCAGCCATCTTGTTTCAAAATGGCGGTCATTAAATTAAAAAAATATATATATTTAAAGTGAGGTGCAAAAAAATTAGAAATTGAAAAAGGATTCTTTCTTAAGTATTTGACCTTTATATAAGGATTCAGGAGCATTTTTTGTTTGTCTTTATCTTAAAAAATGGCTCAGATATAGCAGTTTCAATTTCTAATGTGGGTGACATTTTGAAAAAAACTGATTTTTTGCCTGCGACAGCACTTGTATATATCAACCGATTCCGATGTAAGTGAGCATGTGCACAGCAATTACTAAGGTCTCGACCAAGTTCACTGGTTAGCCTTATCCACCATGTTGTCTTAAAATGGCAGGCACTTTAAGAAATCGCCGAATTTGGCAGCGAAATATAAGTTACTTTAAATAAAAGCAGCTTGGATAAAGCTGACAAATTTCGTGAAATTCTCATTCATAATGATTTAGTATTGATAAAAATTAGTATTGAATCTCCTATATTCGGTTTCCACTAAATTGAGCTTCGTGTGTTTGAATAATATAAGTTGGTTTTTTTTTAAAAAATAAGGAATATGAAAGCTACCTCTTCCTCCCGGCACTGGCCGGAAGGACTTTTGTAATTGGAGACTTTACCCCTGCCCATCAATGCCTGCTGATATAGCAGCAATATTTGATATACTCTGTCACATTTCCTTAGTGATTTTTCTGACAGAACCGGTCGCAAAATAGTCTGAAAAGACTTTAAAAGGCTTTATTAAATGGATTATATTTAAAAATATCTAATCTGTCGGTTGACTTTTTTGAATATCTATACATTTCTTGCAACAGATGTTCATAAGACATTCGCTAACTCGAGGGTATGTTTGTGATTTAGCGCGTTCACTCATACACATACAACCATTAATATTGATTAAAATCATTGTTCTACAAATTGGAGAAAATCTTTTAGCCAAGATTAATTCTTGGTCGCTATGAGAAATATTTTTACCCTAACTCAACGTTGCTACTATTTTCCTGTTTTATATTTAATCATGTAGTTTTCAAAAGCTGTTAAAATTATTTTAGGGGAGAATAGCCGAATTTGGACCACTTCACTTATTTTCAGGTGTAACTAACTTAATTTTTGGAATACCGGCAAAAGATCATTACACAGGGTCAATCTATTCATCTACTAACTAAATAAATTTTTAGATCAATTTTTTTTTGAAAATCTTAAATTTTATTTTAATTTAAAAAATTTGTCAAAAGTGGTCCAAATTCAATAACTGGTCGCCTAAGTTGGATCCCCAGTCTCCTAAATTGGACCAAATAATATCAGGTTGTTTTAATGACCAGGGAATATAACTAATTTTAATTAAAGCAAAGTTTGCGATTAATGAAACAATCAAACAATATAATAGCAGTGAAATATAATGAGATCAAATATCTGAAAATAAGATCAATTGTTTTAAATTAAAATGTATTCAAAATATAAATCAAAGTTAACAAATTAAGAATAGAAATTATGGAACTAATTGTAAGTATATCATGTAAGGAGTGATGCAAGCTTATACATAAATTTTGATTTTTGTTTTTTTTTCCAGCGCACAACATGGGACCGTATATGGCAATCTGAACACTGAATCATTTCTGCTATTTTATTTTTCTTACACATTAGGCTAAACCAATCATCACTGTCTAGATTTTTCTTTTTAGATTCGGAATTATCAGACTCTTTTTGCAACGGAAGTTTTCTTTAAATTATGTTTGCAGTTCTTCTCTTCCACCATTTTCTTGCTAATTGCATTACACCTATTTTTTAAAACTCGATGTTCCAATTGCTTTTGTGCTGTGAAAGCTTCTTCTTTTTTTTTTTTTTTTTTCATTTCATGGTTTAATTTATATGGCGATGATGTTAACACAACTGTTTTTTTGGCTCCCTCTGTTCTTTGATTTAACTGAATTTAGCAAGGGAAATACCACTTCTAATGATTATTTTGCTTTTGGGAAGGATTTGTAGCTGCAGCCTTGCTGCAGGTCAATTTCTCTACAACTTACTGTCTGCTATTCGTTTCCTACATCTTTAACAGCTTTTGACGTCACGGATGTTTTCTTCCAGACAGTTTGTCTATGTATTTTTCATCATTTTCATCAAGGTTTGAGATTTTATGCGTTTTAATGACAAAAAAGTATAATTCCATCCTCCAGAACTGTAAAAAGTGTTCAATCACAAATATCCTGCAGGAGGAAAATGTTTGAATTCAACTCTGTAAATTAAATATGCCGTAGGAATAAAAAAATCAAAGAAAATAAATACAATTACATTCAAGATAAAACACATTCCAAACAAACTATACAAGCATAGACATGTAAAAATATTTTTATGTTTATATAGGCCTAAACTGTATAAAAAATTAATCCAGATATACAAAAAAAAACTTGCATGGAGATAGTAATCCATTATAAAATATATATATAAAAAAATAGTGTACAAAGCGTACCGTCCTCGAAATTCATTACTTACTTTTCAAATTTATGATCGCATATCTGGTCTAATTTAAGCAACTTAAATTGGCCCAATTACGGCAACTGCGCCATTTTTTAAAACAGTTAATTTGAAGACTAAGAACATAAACGAAATCAAATAAATCCGCGTGAAAAATATGCGCAATAAACAGATGAATTCATATATGTATATGAAAACATAACAACTTACCTTAGTTTTAAAATAGTCACTTACGTTTAGCAGGAAGAAATTAGATCAAAACAGCTAACTTTAGGTTTTTTCAATTGTCTGAAAACAGCACGTGGTAGGCGGCTGCTTCGTCTAATCATGAGTTATGTCATTCTGATGAGTAGGATTTCAGCGGTAGATAGAGTATCTTCCTGTAATTAACGGCATAATGGCAACGGTCCAGTTAAAGCGGCGGTCCAAATATGGCTACTCTCCCCTATAAATTGTTTGAAAAAATGTAATCAAAAGCAATAAAATATCATAGTAATAAAATATCATGAATTGTTTTAACTGTTGAACTAAATTAATAAATTAATTTAGAAAGATTATTTTTAGACTAGAAGAAACTTTTAGACGTAACTTATATAAATTATAATTCTGAATTTAAAAAAATAAAATTTAAGTACATTATAAAGTATGACTAACTATTGAAAGCCTAGAATCATTATTGATTTATTTTTATAAGAAGCTTATTTTGGAAAATGGCAAATGACTAACCATTATCTTTAAAGAGAAATTTCGCTATATACACTATGACGCAAAAGTTTAGACAATGACGTCATTCAGCTTTAAAATGTAGAATTATGACGTCAGAATTACAAAAACCTGTAAATATATTCAAAAACTGATTTAAAATGCTATTTACAAAAGACAGTCGTTTTATTTGCTGTAATACTAATTTTTTTCATAAAAATTCAAATGTGCTTGTCGCAAAAGTTTAGACACTATTCTAAATTTCTTTGAATATTCGCTGGCATATGCAAATTTAGAATCGATGATGTCACAAATTTGGAGTACTTAAGTTCTGCAAACGATTGCGCTTCATAGTCGACATGCCGAGAGCTAAAGAAATTCAAGTGAATGAGGTTTCAAGGATTTGGCAGTTGAAAGGTGATGGGAAGAGCGTTTCTGAAATTTCTGCTATTATTAATAGGTCAAAAAAATCTATTTATCGAGTTTTATCGAGTGGTTCCGAATATAAAGCAAAATGTCGGTCTGGGAGGCCACGTGTGACAAATGTACGAGAGGATCGCCTGATACAAAGACTAGCGATTACTCAACAAATGAGCGTACGTGGAGTTCAAAGCTCATCGGGACTCTCTGTATCAAAGGATACGATTCGTAGACGAATTTTGGAAAAAGGAACAATCGTTTATAGCAAAATGCAGAAGAAACCAGCTCTGAAACCACATCATAAGTTACAAAGACTTATGTGGGCTCGAAAGCATATGTCATATGGAGAGAAATGGCAGTCAGTCATATTTAGCGATGAAAAAAGTGGAATCTGGATGGTCCAGATGGTTGTTTATCGTATTGGCATGACTTGCGGAAGGAACCTCGACGTTTTTTTAGTCGCAGACAAGGAGGGGGCTCGGTGATGGTTTGGGCAGGCTTTTGCTATAATGGACAAGTATCTCTGACCTTCACCAGTGGTCGTCAAACTTCACAGCATTATACACAGACATTAGAAGAAAACCTACTGCCATTTGCTGAGCTTCTAGGGGGTCCTCAGTGGGAATTTCAGCAAGACAATGCTTCAATTCACACTGCAAAACATTCAAAATCTTGGTTTAATTCCCATAATATAAGAGTTCTCGACTGGCCAGCATGTAGCCCAGATCTTAACCCTATAGAAAACCTTTGGAGCATCATGTGTCGCAAAGTTTATAGCAACGCTAGACAATACTCTTCTGAAAAGGAACTTAAGACATCTATTGAGAATGCATATCGATCGATATCGATCCACAAACTATGCAAGATTTAGTTTCTTCCATGCAATCTCGTGTATATGACGTAATACATAAGCATGGATGCGCAACCAGGTTTTAAAAATTGTTTATTTCGATTTTATTTAATTTGTGTCTAAACTTTTGAGACAGCAGTTTATTTTTGTTACCATTTAATTTATTGCAATATGCACAATTCCACTTTTCTTTGTTATAAATATTGTTTATATGTACAGCACATTAATTTCAAGCAGTGATTTGAAAATTGAATAAATATTTTTCAAAGTATGTAAGAATTTCTTCATTGTCTAAACTTTTGCGTCATAGTGTATAACAGTTTTACCCTTATATTCGAAGTCTGAATTTTTTTCTTTTTATTAAGTACTGGCATATGGCAGTGTGCATGTCTGTATTTTCTTTAAATCCAGAGTACATTTATCTATAGCTTTATCTGGTTTATAACCGTTAAAAAAATTAATCATCATTTCTCCTTCAATGTTGATGCTCCCAGTTGCCAGTTGATATATTTTCATCACCAATGTCAATATAGCCAGGCATGTGTTGATCCCTGATTACAATACTTTCCTTTACAATACACGTTTGGCAAGTAAAATCGTAATGCTCTGAGATTTCTTTAAATGATTCACCCAAAAACGCCCAGAAACTACTCAACTAGTATACCTGTACATCAATCATTCTTTTAATCATCCTTGCGGAAATTCGTTGAGAAATTATATGACACAGAGCACTTATGGATTACCCCGCAGTTATATACGGTACTTATCATTTTAATTGGAGTTGCAGGAGCCTGTCAACCGAAAAATTGAATTATTTTCTCTGTGATAAATGAAGATGGGGAGAGACGAAGTTGTAGGCGTTTTCTCCCCTCCATACCTGTTAGAAATCGTATTTTTGTTTTCATTCAATTTCCAAAAATCATTGATTCTTATGTTCCGTTTCAGAGTTAGAAAAAATATTTTTACGAACTCGTTATTTCCACTGGAGTTGAGTTTCCTAGAATAACATTAACTCGCTCTTTATAAGAGTAAGTCGCTCTTTGGAAGATATCGTGCGAGTGTGATAAAAGTTATTGGGTGATTACAAAAATTCGAGTCCTATTTAATAGATGTCAGAAACTTGAAATTTTGACTGTGTTATTCTTTCTTTTATAACCATATTATTAATTGACAGTTATTTACATGTGTCGTGAGGAATCATAACGTTAAAAAACAGTTTTTCAAATTCATCTGTGTGCAAGGTTAATATAAAATTGGAAAATAAAAAGTTACATTTTCGTCATGTTTTGTTGTATGAGTTTAAAAAAAAGAGTGAGTATTGGACGTGCTACAAAAAATATTCAAGGCGTTTATTTGGATCGTGCTCCCGCTCTTAGGACAGTTAAAAAGTGGTTTTGTCGATTTCGAAATGGTGATTTCAATCTAAGAGTTAAAATTCGCTCTGGGCGATCTTCCGGCATTGATAATGACTTGATCCGTGATTTAGGGAATAATAATCCATAGATTACTACTAAAGAGATCGGTGAGAGACTAAATATTGGCAATTGACTGCATTTTCTCATTTAAAATAACTTGGGTACACTTCAAAACTCGATGCGTTAGAAATCGGAACGAAGTTTTGCAATCACCAAAAATATAGGAGGAACCAAACAACCTTTTAACGCTCATTTAAGAGAGTATAAGAATAAGGTATTTCTTAGTTATCTCGTCGACCAAATTACTGTCGCCAAATTGTAAGATTAAATGCCAATAATGGTTGCCATTAATTAATTAATTAATTGTAAGATTAAATATCAATAACGGCCAATAAAACCATTAATTCGACGTTTTATTTGTATTTTTATTAATGTTTTACTAATTTATTTGTTCTTTCGTTATTTAAAATAAAAATTATGTCATTGTGTATAATTTGGTGATTTATATAATTTGGCGAAATTGGTCGACTGGATAACTAAGAAGTACCATATATATATATATCATATATATACCATATATATGATATATATATGATATATATGGTGTCATATATATACCATATATACCATATATATACCATATATATATATATCATATATATACCATATATATACCATATATATATACCATATATATACGGGATAACTAAGAAGTACCATATATATATTGCTAACATACATATCTCTGATATTGCTAACCATTGTTGGCCTATTAGCAACAACAATTTTAACATTTCCGTAGGATAAATAATTCCAAAATCCTCATCAATTTACGATCTTAATTTTTCGGTAGCCTATAATATATGAAAGAATTCTAACAACTTTATTAATGATAAGTCTTTAAACCTTTGACGGGAGAGCAGTAATGTATCTGTAATATTGAACTCTCGCCTGAATAATCGAAAATGTTTGTTTTAAAATAAGGAAAAGCAATTTTTGAACATTTCGCCTCCAAAGTTAAAAATATAAAATTTTGTTAAAAGTTTCTGGAGCGAATCTTGTTTCAATTAGGTGGGATATAATGTAGCCCATCACCCCTCAAAGGGTAAATGATTCAACCGAAAATATACAAACAGCATTTGACTGGAATACCTGTACATCAATCATTCTTTTAATCATTCTTAAGGAAATATTCATCTAACAATTATATATAATTTTTAGACTGATTCTAGATTTCCCTCAGTTATGCGCGGTATTTATCATTTTAATTGATTAAAGGGTCCTGTAAACTAGTGCTCGCGATTATGCGTATAGTACGTTGAAAACGTATTGTACCGATTCGGATTTTTGGATAAGTACAATATGATAAAACAGGTTTTCTACGTATACGTTTTCTCCGTATTATACGTATAATCGTGATCACTACTGTAAACCGCAGAATTGGATTATTTTCTATGTGATATATGAAGATGGGAAGAGATGGAGATGTAGTTTTCGTCCCTCCATACTTAATAGAAATCGTATTTTTGGTTTCGTTCAGTTTCGAAAAATCACTGATTCTAATTTTGCGTTTCTGAGTTCCAAAAATAGTATTTTTACAAATACATTATTTCTACTGGAGTTAAGTTTCGTAAACTTATTGAATAACGTTAACTCACTCTTTACAAGCGTAAGTCGGTCTTTTGAAGATATTTTGTGAGTGTGATAAAAGTTATGTATGCCAGACCAAGCGACATTTTAAGGCTTATTTCGGGGAGCATAAAAGTGATGTTAACAAGAACAAAAAAAAAAAAAAAAAAAAAAAAAAATCATGCGTACACATACATTATGAAACACTTTCCAAATACTGTAACAAACCTTCACAGTTTACTAACCCAACTATGACTAGCGTTCCAATTTTAAGAAATGTTTAATTTTAACAAATTTGTATAATTTTCTTTTCTCTATAAAATCAAAACTATATGAAATATATGTCTTTATCCTTTACCTACAGATGGCAGCATAAGATGGTATTTATTTACTTAAATGAGGGCTTTTCTTCGATGTTCACAATTTTTTTTATTGCTCAAGATGATGAAATGTAAAAAGTAAGTTTATTCCAATATTTTTAATTAAAGATCCAAACAAATAAGTTATATTAAAGAAAGAAGGACAACGTATAAAGACACGGATATAAATATATATATAAAGCATACAGCTGATTCGAAACTTGTAAGTTTTCATCATCAGTGCTTAAAAATCAATGATAAAATTAAAACTGTGGGTAAAAAGGGGGGGGGGGGAGCAGAGAGCCAGAAAGGCGTACCTTACAGCTCTACTGTCAACGGCAGCTGTATACTTTATATATATATTTATATTTGTGTCTTTATACGTTGTTTTTCTTTTTTTTAATACATTGGCACAAAGTACAATCCTTCCCCGCTTTTTAAATAAGTTATAATCTTAGCTTATGCACTTGTTTAAAATACGTATGTTTTAAAATTGTGAAATTATATATTCTAGACTATTTTTATGCATTTCTGTAACACGTAAAATATTGGGCACTAAGCACGAATGGTAGCATATTTTTTTTAGCCATTTAGGGGACAGTTATTTATGAAACCTTCTTTTCAAGATGTTTATGAAATAAATTGTTTCTAAACCAAAAATACCTTTATTCTTAGTTTATTATTAATAATATTTATAATGTTATTAGTCTCTATAAAAAAAAAAAATATTTTTTTCAGTAATTCATAACAATACCAATTTTAGCAGGTTACATACAATTTAAAAAACTATTTTATGCAAATCTAAAAAAAAAAAAAAAAAAACATTTAATTTATACTATTATAAATATTGTGCATATTTCCATATTTAAGTCAAAATAAATCCTATATAAGTCATAGTAAATCAAAACAAAATTGTATTCTTTACATAAAAATATCCAAAATATTATATTTACAGGCTATATGAGGAATTGAAAAAACAGATAAAACAGATAACACTAAATATCATGTAAATTTTCGAAAATATTGCAAGAAATCAAATATTTGCGGAATCAAGATTCTCAGTTATAAAATTATCTTAAAATCCAAAAGAAAAATTTACAATTTCACAAGTGCGCGAACCGTAACAAGTTATAAAATGCAATACTTGGACTTTCGTACATAATAAAGCCAGAAAAAGATGCCAAAAATAACAAGAGATAAAAATAAAATGAAATATAGATAGCGTTAACCTTCTGAACAAGTATCCAAGGCAGTTCAGTTATATACAGATGAATATATATCTATCCCCTTTTTATATTAAACAAAATACTCATTTGTCTTAAGAAAAAAAATAAAAATATACGTATAGCCGCCTTTTGATATATTGATTTAGTGACACAAGCAATAGACATTTTTAAGAAAAATAATCGTTTCTTCGTGTACTTATAAAATAACAGTTATTGAAAATATTTTATGCACTTCATTTAATGCATTTTAATGATTATAAAAGCTTTCCAAAAGTTACTTATAAAATAACTCAGCATTCAAATGAACTCAATAATAAGGGAATTATTTGATACGCTTTACATTTCTAATAGATGCTACACATATTTCTTTCAACGCGATCATCTATTTACAGGAGAAAATGCTTTTTCCATTATCGTTTTTCGAGATTTTACTTAAGTGAATAAAAAAGAGATTTATAAAAAAAATATTAGATGGAAAAAAAAATATATTTATTTTCATCTAAATGCGATTCTAAACAACTCTTTAAAAAATTAGAATACATGAAGATGTAGGTAAAGTAATCTATTTTTTTTTTTCAAAATCGCTGGATCTCTCGTGTTTAAATTTTTTCCTAAGGGGCCATATGAAAAGTCTAATATACCATTGTCCCATTGAAACTGATATAAATGTAGTCGACAAGATTGCCGTTGTTGCCAGCGTTATTCGGGAAATGCCTGGTGTCTTGGCAAATGTACGTCATTCCCTATCCCACACGTGCGAAGTGTGCATTAGAGTTGGCGGAAGATTTTTTGAGCTATTTCTTTGAGCATGCACATTAATTACATTCCTGATAATAAAATGTTTTCTGGAGTACCTCCTCTCACTCTTCCGTTAAATCTTTAACTGCAACAGTGGAAAACTATCTTTTAACTTCTCACCGCTTGCGTTCCGACCATACATTTTATGACAAAATTTAACAGCATAGCTGCATTCTATCACCCCGTAAAGTTTTACCTCACTTTTCCAGCTACATCTTGTATATATATTCAGTTTTAAGATGAATAGTATACAGAAAGCAATCACTAATAAAATAATGATAGGAGAACTTATATCATAAATAATGTACTCTATCTCGTCGATGAAAACAGATCAGTGCAGGAAACTTGAATTCTTACGCAGGTTGTAATGCCAGAGTTAACTTCACTTCGATGTTGTTGAGTCGATGAATGAGTGCGTAGGTGGAATCATCAGATGGTGATCTTTTCAGCAATGTTCGTGCAGTGGCAATGGTTTTGTCAAGCAAACATTCGGGGAAAGCGGAAAAGCGGACAGGGCTATACATTTTTTTTTAATTATATAAATTAATGCAATAATAAAATTTAACAAATTAAATAAGCTATAAATTACAAAATTATATCCAAAAATAAGTATTAAGAAGTTGAATTATAAGCGGTGCGAAACGTAAGGACTGGATGACATAAACCAGAATGAAAAAAAAAAATTAAATTTAAAATAGAGTGCCAGAAAAAAATAAGGAAAACAGCAATTTTAAATTTAAAATGCTCTAAACGATGCGTTTTAAAGTAGTTCCCTCCTATTTCTTTTTTCGAAATAGTCATCTCGACTAAAGATGACAAGCGGCTTTTCATAATGAGAGTGCTGTTTATATTAAACTGTCTAATAGACCGCAACGCATCGTTGGATATTAGAAAGCGTTCTCTGTAATAGTTTTCAGCAAGTTTTTTGGTGACTTGCGAGATAATATGAATTCTTGAGATCAAAATGAAAGATGTCATTCCGGACGAACGTGGTTGCGTTAATAATATGACGTAAAACTTTATTTTGTGCAATCTGAAGTTTCTGCATCCGAGTTTCACTGACAGACCCGCATACGACTGACCCATAGGTCATGGTGGATCTAGTAAATTATTTACGCAGCAGTGACTGGTTAAGAATAGGTAGATAGCTATGTTTAGCTAAGAGAGATTTGTGGAGATGCAACTCTGTCACTTAAGCAAAGATCTAATAGAAAATTGTGCAAATTACACCAAGTTTCATCTTTATTTCTTATTATGGCAAGTGATTTAATGTAGGGAGGATTCATGGTATTCCTAGTAAATTATACCAAATCCTGAGAATTAATTGTGCATCATATACCATTACCAGGATTTGGTATCATTTACTAGAATAATATGACCCCTCCCCACTTCACTTAAACTTTGGAACAGTCAAACAACATAACATTCCCCATTTTCGTTTTGAATTTTGGAACAGCCCATCAACTATAAATAAATGAACTGGACCACCTTTTTTTAACGATTTTAACCCAGATGATGAGCACGTCAGATACTCGAAAGTATTTGATTTCAAATGTGTGCATGTTAATAAAACACTTTTGAGTAATTTAAAATGGTAATTGTTTTTTTACGAAATAATTTATAAGCAAACATCTTTAAGAAAACATAAAAATGTTAAACCATTGGCCCAGTCAATTAGCTTATGAACTTATCTTCCCGTAGTACACTAGCAATGGATACTTGTATGTATTCTTTTAATGCACCTTAACCCTTTATGCACTCGACGGTACTTTAAAATACCATTCAAATAACTTGTTATAAATTTTTTTTAAATACATCGATCAGTAGTAATAGAGTTCAGAATGAGTTGTAGCTACTTTACTTTATATTGTTCCAAAAGCATTCTTGGTTTCACAAAACAAAAATATTTATTAAAGGATAATTTCTTTTACCTTTGTATCTTTTCAGCTTCCTTGGCGTTGAAAGATTGGGAGGCGGAAAGATTTACTTCAGAAATATTTCTATATTTCTATTGTAATAACATTATACTTGTACATTTCCTATTTCTACAAAATACTAAAAAAATAATTTAAATAAAAGATTTCAGTGGAGTTATAAGTATTGCTTAAAATCTCTATAAATTAAATTTTATGTAATTAATTTTAATTGGCAAAATCCTTCTAAAATTTATTAAACGATTGTGTAATTCTTCTAAAGTACTCGTAGTTTCAAAAATTCACGAAAAATACTTTAAAAGATTAATTTTCATGAATTCATAATTTGGGACATAAAGCCCATAAAAGGTTTCAAAGCAATATTTATAAAAGTATTAAACGTTAAAATAAGCTAAAGAATAAAAAATTAAATTCTTTAATTTTTTTCGCATTTCTTTTAAAAGATAACGGATGTTAAAGTATTTTTCAATACGATCATCATTATTTAGAAGTGAATTTTTTTTTTCTCTAACATTTCTCGATATTTTCTTTTACAAAAGATGGTTTAGATGCATGTATGTTAATAAAACACCTTTGAGTAATTTAAAATGGTATTTTGTTTGTACAAAATAATTTATAAACATACACCCAGGTAAAAAAATCAGACACAAACCTTTAAAATTTTTGAGATGTTGCAGCCATTTTGAAGGTTTCAGCGGGTATCTTTAAGGAAAATGAAAACTAAAGGTTCTCTTAAGAGAAGTATACCGCTTTTTAAAAGATTTCATACAGGTTTATTTCTGTAAGTTATCACCTCCAAATTATCTTCAATGACTTAGAAAATTTTCGTGAAATCGCTTGAGATATTTTCAGGGAAAATGAAAACTGTTTCTCATGCAGGTAATATGAAGGTTTTACTTGAAAGTTTTATTATTGCACATTATGGTATCTAAGATTTTGATATGCCTGTGTTTCCTCATTAATAATTTTAATAAATTTCTAAATTAATATTTTAGATAATACACGGAAATCATTAAGTCCAATCATTAAGTCAATGACAAGTCTTCCATCCGTACAATAAAAAATTTTTAACTTCTGAAATTATTACAAGTAACATTACCTCTAACACGCTCAAAAATTTTAATCTCAGAAAATTCCCCCTAAAAAGAAAAACAAATCACAAAGTTATTTCGAAGCCCTTTTTGACCTTAAATTTGTCACAATTTTTTCTAAAATTATAACCAGGAACAATATCACCTCAACTCTAACACGCTCAAAAATTTCAATCTCAGAATATCCCCCTCTATAAATAAAATAATAATCACGAAATCATTTCAAAGTCTCCTTTTTATCCTAAAATTTTTCATAAATTTCTCTTAAATTCCCACTAGTAAAAATATTCCCTCAAACTCTAACGCATACAAAAATTTCAATCAACAAAAATTGTCCCCTAAAAAAAATCTCCAAATTATTTCAAAACCCCTTTCATTAATATTTAAAATGTATTCAAACACGCACAAAAATATATTTTAGTTAAATTTTAGTATCTAACGATGGACAAGGGGCCCCAATTTCCCCCACCCCCTTTCTGTAAATGTCTTATTTAGTTTTTCATTTTAAGTTTTCCTAAAAGAATAAGTTTTACTGTGTTTTTCTAAATCTGTCAAAAAAAAAAGAAATTTTAGTTAATTAAATTTCAAAATACAGAAGGGACAATGGCACTCACCCCTCCCACCATGCCGCTCTTTCATCCAAGCGCGACAGTCATAGTTCCTCTTTAAAACCGCCCCACCAGTGGCCGAGAGGTTCTGCTCTCAAAGCTAGTAGACGAGAGGTGCTGGTTTCGATTCCAATCACGCCCGTCGGCCTAATCGTTCGGAGTTTTCCGTGGTTTTCATCGAACCTTGGATTTCCTTGCTTTCTCTTAGAAAGACGCCAGAGCATCCCTCCCCTCCCCTTTGGGCCCATATCCCAAGTGTAGGTAATTGACCGTCATAAAACACACCAACAACAGCTCTTTAAAAAAGAGGAACTAAGAATTTTGCACATACAATCTATATTACATCTACTATATTACACTATCTACATATATTTGCTAAAATAAAAGAGGCTCTTTTAATTTAGTTACTCGTTAATAATAAATTTTATATTGTTTTTGAAAACATAAAAAAATATGTCCAGTAAAACCTCCCTAAAGCGACCACGTTCCGTTCCAATAAAAATTGGTCGCTCTGAGAGGTGGTCTCTTAATGGAGGTTATGTTTAAATCTAGATTTTAATTGTTGAAAAAGATAACAATGTTACTAACATTTATCTTTCACATTAAGAAAAAATATAAAAATTTAAGTATCAAAACAAAAGCTAATTACAGTAAAACCTCCTTAAAGCGACCACGTTCCGCTCCAATAAAAATTGGTCACTCCGAGAGGTGGTCTCTTAATGGAGGTTATGTTTAAATCTAGATTTTAATTGTTGAAAAAAGATAACAATGTTACTAACATTTATCTTTCACATTAAGAAAAAATATAAAAATTTAAGTATCAAAACATAAGTTAATTACTACAAAGTTAAAAAAATGAATACGGTTTTATCTTTTATAACTTATCCAACCAAGTCCTTTCGAAGTTCAGTAAATAAATGCTTTTTTTTTGGGGGGGGGAGCAATAAATAATGAAGATTTCATTAATTTGTATCTATTATTATCTATTTCTTTGAGAGTTTCCTGACAGAATAGGGCAAGGGAGTTTATTGACCGTCATTCTTAATTTGTCATCAGAATTAAATTCATTGCCTAAAAAAGGCATAAAGGGGTTTAAACACTTAAAAGTTACCAGAATAATAATAAAAAAAAATCTAAATTTAGTTTAGAAGTTTGATGAATAATGCGCTCTCCGGAATTATTTTTCTAATAAAACCCTCTTCAAGCGACCAGGAGAAAACGGAATTTGTTTCATTTTTTTCAAACAAATTGGTCGCTCATGGAGGGAGTTCAACTGGGATGGTCTCTGAATGGAGGTAAAATTAGTATTGAGCCTATAGGAATAAATTTCGTTCCATGAAAAAAATAGTCGTTCTGAGAGGTGGTTGGTTAATGGAGGTGGTCACACAGGGAGGTTTCACTGTAGTCACTTAAATTTCAAAATCAATGGAGGGGAAGGGACCCCCCCCCCTCTCCTCATTTTGGTGGCGTCCACGATTAAAGCTGAAAAATATAGGTGGGGTTTTTGCATGCATAATTTGCCCTTATTCTCTATCAGGCGTGACTTCCAGTTTTTATAAAAAATACTTCTTCAAAAACAAATGAAAAATGTATAATTCGTATTAATTTATTTATTTCAAATTTTCGTTGGAACATTTGATTTTTGATTACGCAGCTCTATTTCTGACTCCATGTCACGGGAGAATGAGAAGGAAGTACCCAACTCAACTCTGAGACCGTGTGTTTACGTTTTAACCGCCATTCGGAAAATTAGCAAGACTAATCGTCACGTTGTCATGTTGTTATTGTATTTTTTTCTTTTTGCAGGGAGTTTTTCAACAGTATAGTAGTCGAATTTTAACTAATTTTTAAGTTGATATATATATATAGCGTAAGAGGGCTGTATTACACTTCTTTTTAATATTAATATTGATATTCGGCACTTTGTATTCACTACGCATGCGACAAGAATCATGTTCGGTAAAAAATATCGCCACATTAATTTAGAAATGCTGTGGTATGGGGAAAACTTTTTATAAGAAATTTTCGTGGACAACTAAAGATAAATTTCACTATTTTTTTAAATAATAGCGAAAAATATATTCATATATTTCCATTATGTTTAAAAGTGAAAGACTGATTTTACTCCTAAATAATTAAACTTGTAAAAAGTTCAGTTTGGAGGTGGGAAATTTTTGTGAAGGATCTTGTTTGCAGGTGAAAAGTTTGATGAAGGTTCCTTGTTTTGAGGTGATAAAATTTTGTGAAGGGTCCTTTAAAGGACCCAAGTTAATAGATCCATGTATTGGAATACAAATTTTACTAGTAAGTACCTGATTTAGTTTCCTTTATAAATTGAGCAGCTATAATCTTTTTAGGAACATAACTGCTTGATTAATAATGCACAGTGAAGGTGTAATGTCTCTTGCAAATCATTTAGCAGGGCTCAATATCTTTGGCTGCAATATTCGACTCATAAAAATAATTGGTACTTTTCGGTTAGCTGTTTGCCAGTGTTATATATACATACATATATTGCATATATGTGTACATATATATACACATATATATGTATATATAACACTGGCGCCCAGCTAACCGAAAACTACCAAATAATTAAAAGAATTTTTATATATTGTAGATTAATTTATTATGTAGAATATGAAATATGGAAAAAATAAGGTACTTTTCGATTAGCCGGGCGCTAGTGTTATATATTACAATATATATGTATATATAACACTGGTGCCCGGCTAACCAAAAAGTACCAAAAATAATTTTACATGTGTATAATTATTTTAAATAAAGTAATTTTTTCATGAAAAAACAGTTAAAGACAAATTTAAAGCAATATTTTTTTCAGATGAGTGCAGGAGAATTTTTGCAATTTTTTCCCGCAACCAACTGATGAATTTTGCAATATTTTATTTCTACCAATTTGCATTTAAATGTTGCATTTTTTCTTGCACCCAATTGGTAAACTTGTGAGGTTTTTCTTTTTCTTATTTTTTTTTTTTTCATGTGATCGCTGGGTGAATTAAGCAATTTTTTCCCTGCTACAACTGAAGAACAATGTGATTTTTTCATCGTAACTGACTGGTGAATTTATATAATTATGCATTCTTTTTTGTTTACATTGATGTTCAATAATTATTATTCAACGATAATATTCAATTGTCACTTAATGTGATTAATTTAGCGATTTTTCGCTAATTTTCTGCATTCCATTTTTTTCTGCAACCGAATGAAGAATCTCATGATTTTTTTCTCACGATTGATTGTCCGCTACATTTCATTATTTTTTCCATAGCAGATTGACAAATTTCACAATATTTTAAAGCAACACACTGAAGAATTTCTCTTTCCCCCCCCCCCCCCCAATGACCCAATAGCAGAAAATTCTCCAAGTGTCTGCGACAGATCTTTCAGCAATCTGCAGGTAAAATGTTACAAATGAACCTTTAATTAATTAATCATTTACTTTTAATGCTTTTAAGCATTTTACTCATTTTTATTAATAATAAACTTAAGTTTTAGTAATAAATAATAAAGAACTAAACATAATATAAAGTTGGAAAAAGATCCAATGGAAAAAAAAATCTGCAAAAGGGAAAAGAAAATCTGCGGCGCACGTCACCCGTCAGGAACTTTCTGCTACGGGGCCCAATGATTACTGGTGAATTTCTCAGATTTTTTTTTTCCCCCTGATGACTGAATGAAGAATTTTGCAATTTTTTCTTGTAACCAATTGACGAATTTTGGGGTATTTTACTTGTACTGATTGGCAAATATTGCATTTTTTCTTGCGAGCAACTAGCGGAACTGAATATATATATACATAACAGTCGGTTTATGAATTTTGCCGATCCCCCCCCCCCTCCCTTACCTAAGCTGATCAACAGATCTCGTTTTTTCTGATAAAAAGTTGATAAATTTCCATATTTTCCCCCCACAACTTACTAACAAAATATTTTTTTTTCATGCGATCAATGGATGAATTAAATAATTTTTTCCCCCCATGACAATCAAAGGACTGTGTGATTTTTTTTAACCCTTTACTGACTGATAAATTTCTTGGGGGTTTTTCTTTTTCATATGACCAGTTGACAAGTTTATGATGCTTCCCCCTGACCTAATGATGAAACTTAATGTTTAAAAATTAGCAAAATTCTTCATTTGATTACGGGAGAAAGAAATTGTGACATTCGTCTGTTGCTTGAGAGGACAATTGACAAATTTCAATCAGTCGTGGGAAAATATCAAAAAATTCTGTTGAGAAATGGGAACATTAAACAAGCCAGTTCCAAATATTGTTTTTTTTTTTCCGTTTATTTACAAGGTACAAGTGTGTGTGTGTCCTTTATTAAAAAAATCTGTGTCTGATGGGCACTGACCCGTTTTTTCTACAGTAAACTTCTAGAAAAAAGGGCACTCGTATGCAGCGATGTAAATGTAAAAAAAAAAAAAGCAGAGGGTATATTCAGAGTTTCTCCCATGTTTAAAAAAGGGCAGGGTGCTTCTTGTAGGAAAGGGCACTTTTGGATTCCGAAGGGCAAGTTTTGGATTTTTAAGGACACTTTTTTTAATTTTTAAAGGCATCCTTTTGATTTTTAAAATTACTTTTAATATTTAATAGACAGGACGCTATTTTAAAGACAGCAATGAGGCAATTTTTACTATGCAAGTAAATTTTTTAATAAAGAAAGGAGTAAAGGCACTTTTTTCAGCTGGGGGCAACAAGGGTGCTAATGTTTTCCATCAGGGGTAAGAGGGCTGCTGTTTTGTAAACCTAAGGGCAGGCAGGGTGCAGCACCCTCCTGACACTGTCTACGGGAAACTCTGGTATACCTTAGGGTGTATATACAATAGCTTTTTTGAGAAACGGAAGTTAAGCAGTGTTACTGAAAAAGAACCAGAAGGTATACGACATTTACCTCTGTATAGCCTCCACTTCTGACAGCAAATTTTTTCTCTCTTTTTTGCGAACGATAATATTTTTTTCTGCTACCGATCGACGAATTTCGCATTCTACTCGTGACAGATCAGTGAAAATTGTGATATTTTTTCACAGTCGAATGATAAACTGTGTCTTTTTTTCAACTGATTGGCCAAATCTCGAGGGGTTTTTTTAGCATGGCTGATCGACGAATTTCCATTTTTTCTCTGATCTACTGACGAATTTCGCTTTTTTTTTTACCAGTGACTGATTTTTAAATTTTGCTATATTTCTCTTGAACCAGTAAGTATATCTTGAGGCCGATTGGAGAGAGTTTTTTTCCGCTACTGATATACGAATTTTGCAGTTTCTTCCGTCGATCTACTGACGAATTCCGCGATTTTTTTTTAGCCACGACCGATTTGCAATTTTCAGGATTTTTTCTTTTAACATAGGTGAATTTTGAGACTTTTTCTTGCGAACGATTAGAGAAGATCGTGGGTTTTTTACCTGCAACTGATTAGCAAAAATCATGGATTTTTTCTCGCAACTGTTCGTCGAATTTTGTATGTTTTTCCACAACAGGCTGAAGAATTTCATGGTTTGTTCTCCATGACTGATGAACTGTACGAGTTTTTCTCGTGACCCATTGATGAATTTCACAATCTTTTTAATAAAGATGAAAATAAGGAATTTTGTTTAGTAGCCACTGGCCGGTAGGTTGACTTTATTTAGTAGCCAGTTACTAGCGAGTGAGAATAATTTCTTTAGTAGCCAGTAAGTACATTTATGTCAGTGAATATTTAATTTATGGGTATATTTTAGGTATGTTTATCCACTGAGTAGCAGGTATGATTCAAAATTGAAAAAAATAGGTTTAAAAAATCTGAAATTTGCAGCAAATTTTCTGAAATGTAAAGGGAGGGTTGGTAGGGGATCCCTCCTGGTACTAATTATGCATTTTTTCCAGATACTTTAACGAAATTCACGTTTTTTCCGGATCTAATTGGCAATGTTTTCGTTTCTTTGGCGTTCCTTTGACAAAATGTGCGTTTTTTTCACGATCTTTTGACAAAATTCACATTCGTTTTCGCAATTCTTTGGCAAAATTCTCGGGTTTTTTTTTTTCGAAATTCTCATCCCCCCCCCCCCCGCGATCCTTTAACTAAATTTGTGTTTTTTGACGATCTATTGACGAATTTTGTGTTTTTGCCATGATCCATTGACGATATTTGTGTTTTTTCTTTGCTCTATTGATGATATTTGCTTTTTTTCTCGATTCTTTGACGAAATTTTTGATTTTCAGAGATCGTTTGATGAAATGTGTGGGTTTTTTGCGATTATTTGACGAAATTGGTTTTTTTTTTCCTTTCTGCGATGTATTGACGATATTTGTGTTTTTTTCCGCAATCCACTGACCATATTTGCATTTATTCCAGAATCCTTTGACGAAATTTCGGATTCTTTGCGATCCTTTGATGAAATTCGGGTTTTTCCACGATCCTTTGACGAAATGTGCTGTTTTTATTGTGATTTTTTGACAAAATTCTCGCTTTTTTGCGATTCTTTGATACAATTCGCTTTTTTGGTGATCCTTTCATGAAATTTACATTTTTTTTTTCGTAATCCTCTGATGAAATGTGTGTTTTTTCGCGATCTTTTGACAAAATTCACATTTTTTTCTTTCCCAATTCTTTTACGAAATTCCTTTTGGAAAATCTTGCGTTTGGCTGGTACTTTCCATATTTTTAATCGTCAGTTTTTCACATTTACTCGTTGAGTGGCGACTGGCGATTGCTTATTTTCATCCTTACTTTTTAAATGAACGATTAAAGAATTTGGTGATTTTTTTTCTAACCAATGAGTGACAAATTTTGCGATTTTTCCTACATTGAATGGTGAATTTTCTTGAAAATGAAAATTTGAAATGTTCTGCAGTGAAATCCGTTGTTCTGCGATGTACGTCGCATTTATAAGCATATTCTGCTTTGGGGGATTTCATTATCTCTTACTTTTCGGACTTTTTTTGAAATTGCAGCATTTTCATCGGAGGTTTCCGATAAATATTATTTGTAATATATAAAAATTTCAAGGGGGGGGGGGGCACAATACTAAAGCCCAAAGTGCGGCACTTTTCTAACTTTTACCAACACCTGTCCCTATCGTGTAACATACAGTTGGAACGGCCTGTGACCACTTATTCATGTTATACACATCCGATATCCATGCTGCCACTTTGCTCCCCCCTGGGAGGGGCACTTTTCTAAATTTTGCCGGCACCTCTCATGTGACATATCGTTCAAAAGGTCTGTGACCACTTATTCATGTTATGCCCCTCCCCCCCACTTTGCCCCACCAGGGGGGACACTTTTCAAAATTTTGCTGACACCCCTCATGTCACATATTGTTGCAAAGGCCTATGACCACTTATTCATGTTATGCACCTCTAATGCCCCTCCCCCCACTTTGCCCCCCCCGGGGGCACTTTTCTAAATTTTGCCGACACCCGTCATGTGACATATCGTTCAAAAGGTCTGTGACCCCTTATTCATGTTATGCACCTCTAATGCTCCTCCCCCCACTTTGCCCCCCGGGGGGGGGCACTTTTCTAAATTATACTGACATCCCTGATGTGACATATCGTTCAAAAGGCCTATGACCACTTATTCATGTTATGCACCTCTAATGACCCTCCACCCACTTTGCCCCCGGGGGGGGGCACTTTTCAAAATTTTGCCAACACCCGTCATGTGACATATCATTCAAAAGGCCTTTGACCACTTATTCATGTTATGCACCTCTAATGCCCCTGCCCCCTACTTTGCCCCCCCCCCGCGGGCACTTTTCTAAATTTTGCTGACACATCATGTGACATATCGTTCGAAAGTCCTGTGACCACTTATTCATGTTATGCACCTCTAATGTCACTCCCCCAACTTTGCCCCACGGGGGGGAGCACTTTTCTAAATTTTGCTGACACCCCTCATGTGACATATCGTTGGAAAGGTCTGTGACCACTTATTCATGTTATGCCCCTCCCCCCCACTTTGCCCCACCAGGGGGGACACTTTTCAAAATTTTGCTGACACCCCTCATGTCACATATTGTTGCAAAGGCCTATGACCACTTATTCATGTTATGCACCTCTAATGCCCCTCCCCCCACTTTGCCCCCCCCGGGGGGGGGCACTTTTCTAAATTTTGCTGACACCCCTCATGTCACATATTGTTGGAAAGACCTGTGACCACTTATTCATGTTATGCACCTCTATTGCCCCTACCCCCACTTTGCCACCCCTCGGGGGCATTTTTCTAAATTTTGCCAACACCCGTCATGTGACATATCGTTCAAAAGGCCTTTGACCACTTATTCATGTTATGCACCTCTAATGCCCCTGCCCCCTACTTTGCCCCCCGGGGGGCACTTTTCTAAATTTTGCTGACACATCATGTGACATATCGTTCGAAAGTCCTGTTACCACTTATTCATGTTACGCAACCTCCGGTGCTTTCCCCCCCTTAGTTTTTTTTATTAATATGTATATATGTTTTATTAATATGTTTAGTTTATTAATATGTATCAAATCAATGTCGAACTGGATATGTAATCATTATTATGTATTGATCTGATGCGAATTTGCACAGAAGGCTGTCCGCATGCAGGTGCAACGATATAATGTAAAGAGAAGATACAGCTTTTATACCTAAAGGAAAACTGCAGATATTTCTGCCAAAATCGGTGAAGGGAAATAACAGGTTTTTTACCTGAAGGAAAACAGCAGGTATTTGGAACTCAGAAGGTTAAGGGAAAATGCATGTTTTTTACCTAAAGGTAAGCTGAAGGTAATTTTAGTTCCAAATACCTTCAGTTTCCCTGAAGATTTTTTTTTAAGGTTTCTTGCTGACTTTTTTACCTGGGCATCTATAAGAAAACATAAAAATGTTGAATAAATCAGCAAGAAAAATTGCTTGTAATTTTTTAAAAATTATATTATTAAACCAATTGCACCAATAATAAAACCAATGAAATTGTTTATATATATTTTTTAAATTATTAAACAATTGACACAATCAAATAGCTTATAAACTAACTATGAATACATGAATGTATTCCTTTAATATACCTTAATACACATAAATGCTTTCGAAGATATATTTATAAGGGAATTAAGCATTAAAATAATCTAAAGAATAAAGAGATGGAATTATTTAATATCTTTCACGTTTCTTTTAAAAGATAATAGATGCTAAAGTACTTTTTCAATGTGTTCATCATTATTTAGTAGTGAAAACATTCTTTTTCAGCGATCATTTCTGAATATTTTCTTTTACTAAAGATGGTTTAGATGCATGTATGTTAATAAAACACTTTTGAGCAATTTAAAATGGTATTTTGTTTGTGCGAAATAACTTATAAGCAAAAATCTTTAAGGAAATATAAAAATGTTTAAAAAATCAGCAGAAAAAAATGCTTATAATTTTTTTTTTGTATTGTTAAACCATTTGCACAATCAAATAGCTTATAAACTAACAATCGGTACATGTATGTATTACTTTAGTGTACCTTTATAACCACAAAATCTTTCAAAGAAATATTTATAAAAGAATTAAGCATTATAATAAGCTATATAATAAAAAATGAAATTCTTTAATGCCTTTCACATTTCTTTGAAAACATAATGGATGATAAAGAATTTTTTAATGCGATCATCATTATTTAGAAGTGAAAAATTTTTGCTCTATCATTTCTCAATATTTTCTTTTGCTAAAGATGATTTCATGCATGTACCTTAATAAAACACCTTTAAGTAATTTAAAATGGCATTTTGTTTTTACGAAATAATTTATAAGCAAACACGTTTAAGACAACATCAAAATGTTCTATAAATCAGTAGAAAAAAGAATTGCTTAAAAATATTTTTTGAATTATTAAATTATTGACACAATCAATTAGCTTATAAACTTTTCTTCCTTTAGTTAACTAGCAATGAATACTTGTATGTATTCTTTTAATGTATCTTAATACTCATAAAAGCTTTCAAAGAAATATTTATTAAAGAATTAAGCTTTAAAATAAGCTAACGAATAAAAAATGAAATTCTTTAATGCCTTTCGCGTTTCTTTTAAAGGATAATGGATGCTAAAGTATTTTTTCAATACAATCATCATTATTTAGAACTGAAAACATTTTTTTTTCTCATTCATTTCTCAATATTTTCTTTTACTAAATTTAAAAAGATTTACGAGAGGAATTTGAGATAAAAGATAAATACTTTTTTATTCAAATGTGATTGAAAGCATATTCTATATTAAAGAAAAAATATGCGTGATACAGGTAACATAATGTGTCTTTTTGTTTTTTTGGTTTCTATTACGTTTTCCAAGTAAAACAAAATACAAGAGCAACTATTAAGAAATCTTTTGCGACATGCGTTGTTTCACATAATGTTGTAGTTTAGAAGGTTTTCCTGCAGTAGCGACAACTTTAATTCACATTGGGTGAGACCAAAAAGTTTTGAGAGCGAACCATTAAAGATGATAGTTTGAAGTTAAATTATGTTTCTTTTAAGCAAAAGATAAAATTATAATAATTAAATTTATTAAAATATTTTTATAAATTATATTCTCATACGTTCTTCCTTATATATATTAATATAAATTATAAATATTTCTATATATATATAAAAAAATGTAACTATTTCGAAATAGGCCAAACGATTTGGAAATGGACCAGTGAAAATCTGCGTAGATACCACGAAACGCATCTGATTGGGCACAGCATTCTGACTTTTCTTAGCAGGAATTTTGCTTTGCTAAAACCATGAAAGTACAGAACTTAGATAGGATGAGCGGGGAAAGGGAAGAATTTTCTGCATTTCGATAGGCTTCTGTTTCTTGGAGGGGGGAGGTGGAGGGGGTTAGGGGTCGATGGCAAAAGGGATTTTTACAGAAAGAGGATAATTTCCATTAATTAATTAGAAACAGTGGGGGTCATCAGCGTTTCGATAGCCTTATGCTATTTTTTATGAAGGTGGTTATGTAGATTATTTAATTATTATTAGTATGAAAAAAAGAAAGAAGAAAATATTTAATATATACATAAATAATTTTACACATGTATGTTGTCGAAAAAAAGGTGGCGAAATGAAGATTTCAGAGGAGAGGAGATTTAATATGATAAGATTATTTACTGTAACTACAAATTAGCAACTTCATTACAAAGATAATGGGAAAAAATTAAAAAAAAATTAATTAATTTGTCACTTTTTAAATTTAATATGTATTTCTTTTTTCAATATTTTTATTTTTAAATTTTCTATTAATTTATAAGTTTATTTAAATATAAATTTATGTAATTTGTAATTATTCAAATAAATTATCAATTTTACCTTTTTTAATGATTTCATATTTAATAATTCTTATAATTATGAAACCCTGTAAGCTCTAATGATTATGTTCTTGGACATAAGAAAATAAAATTGACAGGAGTTGGGGAGGAGCCAAGTGGAATCTAAAAATTGAATGCATAGAAAATGAGGAATCGCGAAACAATTACGTCTGGTATTGGCTAGAAAATAGAGATTGCTTCACGATACTGAACGGAATTGCGAAGCGATTACGGCGGGGGAGGGGGGGGGGAGCGTAGCGAGCAGAGTGATTTTTTTAAACGAAAATTATTTTGTATTTAAAAAAATTTCAAATTTAATGTTCAAATTAATACACGAATAATATATTTTTAAGAATTATATATTACAAACGGTATTGTTTGATACAAAATAAAAATATCAAACTATACGGATATAAGAAGACTTTTTTTAATCAAGCAACAAAATAATGGCTTTTGAGGAATCTTTTGTTGTTGTTATCCACAAAAGAAGTTTAAAAGTAAAAAGTATTTTTTTAAATACACTCTTTTACAGGCAGTCATTTTTTATCTTGAAAATCACTCATAATTTCATGACTGAGTTTCATAATTAAATATATATAGAAAACTATATGTAAGAGAAACGACACATTCACCTTAATACTTTAAGTTAAAACATGAATACATTACAATGATTCTCACTTTTTATTAAAATAGGTGCTAAAAATACAATTAACATGTTTTAAAACATTAAAACCAATAATCAGATGGTAAAAAACTTCCCGAGCGATTTCGACCAAGCCCTGGTCATCATCAATGGGGTGAAAAATGAGAAAAATACCTTCAGAATGCATACCGGTATAAAAAATCGCCAGGTATAATAATGGAATCGCCCTGCGTTATTTATACCGGTATTTACTCTGAAGGTCTTCTTCTCCTTTTCCACCCCATTGATGATGACCAGGGCTTGGTCGAAAGCACTCGGGAAGTTTTTTACCATCTGATTATTGGTTTTAATGTTTTAAAACCTGTTAATTGTATTTTTAGCACCTATTTTAGTAATAAAAAGTGAGAATCATTTTAATGTATTCATGTTTTAACTTGAGTTTCCTAATTTTTCCAAAATATTTCCATTACAATACACGATACCAAGTAACAAACTGTCCAGTCATTCGGCTTTTTTTAAGGTATCTGACGACATTAAAATGGCCGTATTCATGTAAAATTTTGAAATTTATTTTATTGGAAAGAGCAATCTTTTACGATTGCAAATTCCTTTTAATTTTAATTCTATGATGACTAGAAGAGGAGTTATGACCAATTTAATAAAAAAGAAGTAATCAGTTAAATACCGGAAGTGAGCGTAGGAAGGCCGGGAGAAGCGTAAACAATGTTTCTATGCATCATTTTCTTGAGATTTTTACATAAAAACTCTAATAAACCTTAGTTGATACTACTAGATTAATTTTGTGTGTATCAGAAGTTTATAAAAATATTTTAAAGCCGATTTCTGGAAAATCAAAGTTTCCGTTATTTCCATGTTCTATAAACCTCACTACATATATTTTTAAACGCATTTTATTGAAATTTTGTCGGAATATTTTCCATATTACTCATACTGTTCTGCGTTTGTCTTGTGATTTTACAGGTACTCAAATTTAAAAAAAAAAAAAAGGCCAACCAAGATTAAAATTAAGTCATTGATTTAGAACTAAGTTCTAAAATAAATGAAATGTCATATTATCATTGGAAACACACCTCTGTATGCGCTTTTTATAAAGGTATGATACCAGGTGGTTACTAAAAAAACATTACAAAATTCCATCTTTAGATAAAAAAATCAAGTTGAGGTAAATGCAAAAGTGTGTAAACTAAAGTCGCTACACACTGACAAAAAAATGGTTTTACGTATAATATTGGCTTCTCAGTTGCCAGTATTATAAGCATAAAATCAACAGTAAAAAAGCAGTAATATATACACTGCTGGCCATCTATAATGCAACACCATGAAGGGATCAACCAAACAGCGTAAAATTTACATCATGTATACACCTCGGCAGGATGCGCAAATGATTAAAAATTGAACACTCGCACACATCGTGGGCGGTTGCAGCGCCCCTTACAATCTGTTTATAAATGGAAGTAAGATTGTCGTTTTGAAGAACGTGAATTGTTTTCTCGTGCGATTTTTTGTGTGTACAGATTCAGTATGCCTCGTAGAAAAACACGAGCACCATTCGAGCACGTTTCTGTTTTCGATCGCGGAAGAATCGTTGCATGCAAAGATTGCGAATTATCCTTCCGAGAAATTTGTGATCGTATCAGGCGTAGCCAAGCAACAGTCATGATAATATGGAATCGGTGGATGCAGGAGGGAACGACAGACCAACAGGAGCGATTGCAACCGCCTCAACACACCACTCCACCGGAAGACAGGGATATTGTGCGCATGGCACTGATGGAACGCACTGCCACATCCGCAATAATAACACAACGAATGCCATCTGTATCGCAACAATGAACATCCGCACGAATAGTTCGAAGTTGTTTGAAGTACAGTGGATGGTCCGCTAGGCGTCTATTGCTTCGCATACATTTGGCATCAAACTACAGGCATTTGCGTTTACAATAGTCCGCTGAACGGCAGAGATGGACATCCAAATGGTATAGCATTGTGTTTTCGGACCAATCACGCTTCTGTCTGCAGTATCACGATGGTCGAATTAGAGTTTGGAGACACCGTGGGGAGGGGCTGCTCAACTGCTGTATTATGCATGATCACACTGATCCTGCACCCGATGTTATGGTGTGAGGTAGTATTGGATTCAAATCCCGCACCCCCCTAGTACGCATTAACGGTATACTTTCCAGCCAGCGCTATATCTCTGAAATTTTGCAGCTTGTACCCCTCCCTTACATTTAGGGGTTTCCTGCGGCCATATTTCAACAGGAAAATACACGATCACATGTTGCACACATTGTTCAAGCTTTCTTTTTAAATCACCATATTGCACTGTTACCCTGGCTTGCCTGTTCTCCAGATCGATCACCCATCGATCATCTCAGGTCAATGATTGGAGAACGCCTATCCCAGAATGCGCATCCACAAGTACACAAGATGAACTTTGACTACGTGTGGGATGCCATTCCCCAACAACACATCCAGGGCCTCTTTCACGCTATGCCGCAGCGTGTAGCAATGGTTATTGACAGACGTGGATGTAACAGTTCCTACTGATTTTCCCGTCTACCCTTCTTTGAAGTTTGTCTTTCGAATCAATTAACACTGATACTATATGTAATCTCTAAAATAAATTTGGATTTGATAGCTCTTGTATTTCTTGGTGTTGCATTTCGGATAGTCAGCAGTGTAGTATATTACTGCTAGTATGTTTATAAGGCGGTATACTAGGATAATGTAGGGTTTATTATTGTTAATTTAGCGGTATAATACTGGCAGCTGGGGTGCTTTTATTATATGATGAAATCAACAATTTTTTTTTTATATTGTAACAATGGTTTCTTTCCCAAAAGCAACAAGTTACCCTAAGACAAAAACATATATACATACATATATATATATATAAACTCGGTTTATGGCTTCAGATACCGCCATTTGAAGAATCTATAAGAGTATTTTTCCATTTTTTTCACGTCAAGGCTCCATTCCTCTTCTAGACCTCTATCCCTCCCTGTCTTTGCAATATCATCCACCCAGTTCGTTTTTTGTTTGTATCATAATTGAATGTGATTTTGAGTGGTCTTTCATCATTCATTCTTTTAACATGACCATACCAGATAGATTGCTTTTTTTTAATATCATTTAATATGGTTCCCTTTATTTTCATCATTTCCTTGATTCTGTCATTTCTTATTCTTTCTATTCTTGATATCTTGCATGATCTGCTTAGGGCGTCCATTTCTACTACCGCTAATTTCTTTCTTTCTCTCTCCATAATTCTGCATCATTTTGTTCCATATAACAATATGCTCTTTACAATAGAGTTGTATATATTATACTTTCTTTTCCTAGCTATCTCCTTACTCCACCAAATAGAATTTAATAGTTTTACAGTCTTTCTCCCCTGACAAATTCTGTATTCAGTTTCCTGTTAGTCGTTTCCTTCTCTATTAATGTCTACACCTAAATATCTATAATACTTACAGCTTTCTATTTTTATGTTATTATTTAGATTTAGGTCTGTCTCATTTCCTATTATACATAGGTATTTGGTCTTGCTGACGTTCATGTGAAGTCCCCATTTCTCATATTCTTCCTTAATTTTCATTGTCATTTCCTCCACATCATTTTTACTTTTTGCAATTATAACTTGGTCATCTGCGAATTGTAGATTAAAAATTGACGTTCTATTCATATTAAGTCCTATTTATCTGCATTTCTCCTTCCACATTTTCACTGCTTCTTCAACATAAATTTTAACAAGTTGGAAATTGCTCGTCAAACGTGGCAAATGAGGTGCGTTCGTACTATAACTAGTTTTATAATTATTTTTTGCACCCCATATTGTACTGAATTTATAATTTTTACCACTTCATAAAGCGCATAGTCTGATACATCATTAAAATGCACTTCCAATATTTTTTTCCCATTCCCCGTAATGTAACGGAACACTTTTGACTGTCCCTTACTGTAATTAAACTATACATCTGATTTTCCTAAAATTTGAAATAGCTCAACAAAATTTTGCAACAATTATATCTTTAAAATTTCAGACCATTCGGAAGGCTGTAATATCATTAAAATGCACTTGCAATAATTTTTCCCATTGGCCGTAATGTAAAGAAAAACTTTTGACTGTCCCTGCAATTAAACTATTCATCCGATTTTCCTAAAATTTGAAAGGGCTCGACAAAATTTTGCAACAGTTATATCTTTGAAATTTCAGATCATTCGGAAGGCTCTCATATCATTAAAATGCACTTGCAATAATTTTTCCCATTGGCCGTAATGTAAAGAAAAACTTTTGACTGTCCCTGTAATTAAACTATACATCCGATTTTCCTAAAATTTGAAAGGGCTTGACAAAATTTTGCAACAGTTATATCTTTAAAATTTCAGATCATTCGGAAGGCTCTAATATCATTAAAATGCACTTGCAATAATTTTTCCCATTGGCCGTAATGTAAGGAAAAACTTTTGACTGTTCCTGTAATTAAACTATACATCCGATTTTCTTAAAATTTGAAAGGGCTCGACAAAATTTTGCAACAGTTATATCTTTAAAATTTCAGATCATTCGGAAAGCTGTAATATCATTAAAATGCACTTGCAATAATTTTTCCCATTGGCCGTAATGTAAAGAAAAAGTTTTGACTGTCCCTGTAATTAAACTATACATCCGATTTTCATAAAATTTGAAATGGCTCGACAAAATTTTGCAACAATCATATATTTGAAATTTCAGACCATTCGGTTGGGCAGTTTTTGCTCTGTTACATGCGGACAGACAGACGGACGGACAGACGGACGGACAGACGGACAGACGGACAGACGGACGGATTGAACGACGACTATAGGTGCTACGTATTTATATAATTACGAACGCACCTAAAAAGTGTTGGGGAGATACAACATTCCTGTCTGACTCCTTTATATCTTATAAAACTTTTTATAATCTTTCGCCTATTTTAAACTTTGTTTTTGATTGTCTGTAAAGTTCTTGAATTGCTGTAATAATATTTGGATTTGTGTCCATTTCATTTAATATATTCCATAATTTTGCAATTGGAACATTATAATATGCTTTCGAAAGATCAATAAATTGAAGATGAATTTGATTTCCTACTGCCATTTCCTTTTCAACAATTTGTTTAAGACAAAACATATTATCCATACATGATCTCCCTGCTCTAAATTCATTTTGCTCTTGACATTCCTTCATCCTAATACCTTCCTCAATGAAATCTTTTAAAATTCGTCCATATAATCTAGTAATCGTTGTTGTTACCATAATGACACGGTAATTCTCACATTTTTGTCGGTCTCCTTTCTAATATATTGATGTTAAATACTGTAAAGGCACTTATTTTCGCGAGCCGTAATTTTAGCGAAAAGGAAGATATCGGTGATTTCGCAAGCTGAAAATTTCGCGAATTTTACATGAACAGAAACGAAAGTTGAAAAATCCGGAAACTACCTAAATAGAACACCTTTTGCATAAGGCATTTTAAGAAACTTCCTTTTGTCCGAAAAGTTCGTTCTATTAATTGTATTATTGTTTTTATTCAAGAAATAGTTGTATAGTATTCAAGAAATTTTTGTACTTATTTCTTATTTAAGTAACTGTAATCATTAAATTTTGGATAAGAGAAAAAATTCTGATTTTTCATTATTATTTGAAGCGGAAAAAAAATATTTCGCGAGGCTTAAATTTTCGCGATTACGACGGAATCGCAAAAATCGCGAAAATTAATGCCTCGCGAAAATAAGTGCTTTTACAGTATCCAATCCTGCATTCTTCTTGTGTTTCCATTCCGTTTAAGCATTTTTCGAATAATTGTGTAATTAATATGAATAATTTATCAGTTCCATTTTTGATCAGTTTTGCTGATATTCCACCAGGACCACTTGCTCTTTGATTTTCTAATTGCTCTTTTAGACAAAAACATAAGTATAAAAAATCTCTAAAGTTTCTGTAAGTTTTGTGATATTTTAGGTACAGTCGTGTAAAAAAAAAAAGTAAGCATCCCCTACTAACTCCTCAACAAACTATCGTAGAAGAAAGTTACTGGTACCGAACGATTGGAAATAAAGTCTACTTTTAAATGACGTATATAAAATTTACTTAGGGAGCCATCTAGATATTAAAATGAACCATAACTTTGTTTTTTCAATAGCAGTACACAATTCTGACAGCATAAATGAACTCTACACCCTTCAATTAGCCTAAATTTTTATACCATTGGTACCATAAGTTTCTGAAAAATTAATAATTTTTAAACGAGTGTATTTTAAGGGCTGTATCCAAACTGAAGTTGCGTACTCGATTGTTAACCAAAAGAGCCCCCTTCTTGATCAAGGCACCTTAGGCGCCACTCGGAATGTCAATGAAGGCTATTACATTACAGGACAGCAGAAGAAATTTCAAAATATCTACTCACTTGCATCATAGACGGCCCCTTAAACCACCATTTTGACGTTTTTTAAGCATAAGTTGAAAACTACTTGGAAGAAAAATGTGGAATTTTGGATTTTCATAAAGCAGGACTTAATAAATCTAAATCCATCAAAAAAATTATAGGTTGCAATTCATAATATTTCAAATATTAATTTCATAGTTCATAATTCATATCATAAAATTATAAAAATTGCAAATTCAGCGTATTTATGTTTGGGTATATTAGTATTACTGCTACACAAAAAAAAATAGCACATTAGGAGCATAATTTCAGGAGATATAAATAAAAATATGAAAATGTAATTTAACAATAGAAGCATTAAATTTTGAATGTTTATAGTTCAAAAACTTATCATTCAAATGACTTGCAATTTGGTATTTAGGCATAGTTTGAACCGAAGATTTGAAATATCTCGTTAAAATTGGGTATTGCTAGTGAAAAAAAAAATGAAGTTTAGATTAGTTTTAATATGTAGATGGTCCCCTAAGCAAATTTTATATACATCATTTAAAAGTAGACTTTATTTCCAATCGTTCGGTACCAGTAACTTTCGTCTACCATAATTTGTTGAAGAGTTAGTAGGGGGTGTTTACTTTTTTTTCCACGATTGTACGTCCGTAATTATATAATTACGTAGCACCTATAGTCAACATCTGCCGACTTTCCATCCTTCTGCCCGCATATAACAGCTTAAAAACTACCCAACCAAATGGTTTGAAAATTAATATATATAATCATTTCAGAATTTTGTCGAGTCATTTCAATTTTTATGAAAATAGAATCAAAACTTAAAAAAGTATTAGTAAAAGTTTTCATCATTCTATTAAATCATATCATACATAGTCAATGATATCCAATGATAGGTAATGGTTCTAGGTTACCATGGTGATTACAACCTATTTAAGATGGAGTCATATTATTTTCGTATTACTGAATTAAATATATTTAATCGTAATAAATTTTGTATTCATGCATTTTTTCATAAGAGCGCAGCAACAATTGCACCAAGATCTGAATATTTTAACTTGTAATATTACAAACGCGCCTCACTTGTCACGTTTAATGTACAATTTCTGACTACTTTATTTCTATTTCTTTCACTTTTTCTATTTTGATTTAAATGAAATTAAATTAAAAAAATATTTTTGCTTAAAAATCTTTAAACATGGCTCAAAAGGCAGAAAAAAGCACAATGAATTTCTAAAATGTATGAAAAGTTCATACCTTTTTAAAAAAGCAAACCCTGAAAACAAGCAATTACACATTTTTAAGTCACAAAAAGTATAATATAGTTTTCCTAATAGTAATAATCAAACGGACACACTTTTTAAAGACATTTTAAGCATTTCATTTAATGCATTTTAATACACATAAAACCTTTCAAAGAATTATTTATAAAAGAATTACACATTCAAACAAAAACGATAGAAATACGAAATCAAATTCTTTAATAAGAAACAGAAGCTGATATTTTTAATGCAATCATCTTTATTTCGGAAAGAAAACGTTTTCTTTCTTCCAGTTTTGAATATTTTCTTTTTCTGAATGATAAACAGATTTATGAGAGATCTATTAAACAGAAAATAAATAATTTTTTCGTTTCAAAAGCGATTGAAAATGTCTTTCGTTTAAAGAAGAAAATATGCAAGTAGTAGGTAAAGTAATCCAATTTTTCTTTGTTTTTTATATAAAAACTACATAAATAATAAGATAAATGAGAATTTATAATTTCGAGCTTTTTCGCTAATGAAATTTATTAAGACATTTTGGATTTACATTATTTTTTGGCTTGTTCCTTATAATATAAAACAAGAAAAAAATCATGCGTCAAGCATTGATTATGAAACACTTTCTAACACATTCAGACGAATGTAACAAAACTGCACCGTTAAAAAAAAAATTAAAATATTACGTCTAATTGAACAATATGAAACACATAACGCATTTCAAAACCCAATTTCAGCTGTTCCCATCTACAATCGAAAAATTATTCTAATTCTTTGAGCAGCCCTGTATATGATATAAAGATTTGTATCTATTAACTACATGCATGCCAAAATTTAATTCAGTTAAGAAATGCAGATACCTCTTGAAAAGTCCCCTTCAGCAATTTCCGCTAATAAGGAGAATTGCACGTGAATTCCTTTGTGCAACCCTGTATACAAGGTATAGAATTTATATATAACGTGTAACATACAAAAAAATAGTTAAATTTAAAGGTGCATACCTAATTTTAAAACGTACACTCCAGCAATTATTACTCAAAGACTGTAAACGATTTCTTTTGTGTGTCACTGTAAATAAATAAAAAATGCTATCAATGCCCTGTTCTAACATGATCGTAGTGAAATTAAGTAATTTACATTAGTTTAATACAATTGAAATACCGTAATCGTATTAAAATACTCTGCAAACGATTTTTCCCCATATACCATAATGCTAAGGAATACTTTTGAGTGCCCCTGTGAATGAACTATTAATCTTACATACTTCATATGCAATATCAAATATACTTTAGTGACCCTAAATCACCAATATCAATTCCATGAATATCCGAGTATATTTACGGGAGTTACAGCGTGGAAAGACAGACGGACGGACAGACAAGCCGATTGCATAAACACTTTTCAACTTTGTTGGAAAGTGTTAAAAAAAATCATTAACTGGGCTTTTTTTTAAGGATGGCATTCTGTATTTCAAAATGTATTCAAATTTTATGCACGACATATTGTAGAAAATGCATTTATAACAACATATAACAAACTGCTACTACAAAGCTCAATTAAAGGGTTATCCTAAATGATTGATTGGGTTTCAAAAGTTTGTTTATTTACAAGTTTACGGTTTACAAAGGCGGGTGATACATGAAAAGATATATACACTCACCAAGTTTCTGGTAATGCTACAAATGTTCAATGTGTGCGCTCTTAGGCACCCCGCACAAATTACCAGCTGTAAACAAGTTCCGTCAAAAGGTTCAGTAGCAGGTTCTGTCAATGTCTGTCAGTGCAGCCGTAATGCTTTTCTATATGCGAACCACGAGGTGTGCTTTTAAATTTGGTGAGTGTACTTATCTTGTCATGTATCACCCGTGTTTACAAGTCGTATACCTCTCAATACACAGTGTTTTGAACCCTAATGAATCATTTTGGATAACCCTGTATTACATTATGAACCTACGTACAGGGTGTATCTGAAAAAGGGGGAGCAAAACTTTACTTGCTGATAGAACGCAGCTATAGGAGCAAATTTCGTCATATAATGTATGGTCGGAGCGCAAGCGGCGAGAAGTTAAAAGGTAGTTTTCCACTGTCGCAGTTAAGAATTAACACAGGAATGAGAGGAGATACTTCAGCAAACATTTTATTAAGAATGTAATCATTGTACATGCTCAAAAGAAATTGATCAAAATATGTTCCGCCAGCTGTGATGCACGCTTCACACCTGCGGGATAGGGACTGAGGCACATTTCCGAAGACAAGAGGCATTTCAGGAATTTCGCCGGTAACAACGGCAATCCTGGCGACTAGATCCACAACGATTTCAATAGGGCACTCGTAGATTAGACATTTCATATGGACTCAAGGGAAAAGTACAAACACGAGAGATCCGGCGATCTTGGTGACCAAGCTGTAAGACCACCTTGACCAATCCATCGCCCTGGAATAGTGGAAAACTACCTTTCAACTTCTCACCACTTGCGCTCCGACCATAAATTCCAAATTTGCTCGTATAGCTACATTCTATCTCGCCGTAAAGTTTCTGCCACTTTTTCAAATATACCTTGTATACACTCTCAGAAATAAAACTCTCAATTTTGACGATTCAGGTGTCCTCGAGATATATTTCGTTGTTTTTGACAATCATTCCGTATCAAAATCACGTGACTTTTAACGACACGTAAACTCTCAAATATTTGACGAAGGTGTTTCTTCACTCACGGCCAGACTCAATGCATTTTAAGGAAACCGTACCTCCTCAAATCCTGCGACTTTAGCAAGCAAATATTTGCTTGTTTATGTTATTCCTGTCATAATTTATTTAAAAAATTGCACTTTTTAGCGCTTTTCAGAAAATGCTGAAACACAGGTAGTTATTGTTTCTGCATTAGCTATTTTTTAGCTGTTAAAGTTTTTAAGAATGTTTATTATTATTTATATTATTATTATTATTATTATTATTATTTTACTTTGCTCGCTATGGTTTAATTCGAAAAGAATAAATTTCCTGTGTTTTACAAAATCGTTCAAAAAGAAAATTTGGTCAGTAAAGTTTCAAAATTCCAAGATCTCTTTTTCATTTAAGAAATATATTCATATAACTATCAAATTAAATATGCATAATTGATCCCTCTCCCTTCTCTTCTGTCAACAGTAAAGTGTTAAAATCTTAACCAACTACTCAAATTGATAAAATCTCCCCCATATGTACTTTAAAATTCGCTATTTCTGAGCAACAAATTAACCAGACCATATTTTAATCATTCATCGAGCAAAGAAAATTTTCCTAATAAATTATATTAATCAAGCCATATTATAATTATTCATATTATAATTATTCATATTAACCATAGGAAATAATAATAAAAAATTAGTCTTACTAATTAAAACTTCCAAGAATTATAAGTATAACACCATCGATAAAATTACAACCAACCTTATAAAAATATAAATAAACAGTAGAATCCTTTACATGCATGTAAAATCGTATATGTTCGAGGACTCAATAGCGTAATAGCTAGAGTGACCGTCTCTCACACAGGAGGTAGTGAGTTCGAATCAACCCGAAGACCGAAGCTATTATTTTTTCTCCTGTCGATACAAGAGCTTCCAAACTGTTCAATAGGTGGCACCACCAGCCCTCTGATTGCACTTTTCAAATAAGCACTTTTGACGAAATTATTATCCTCAAACAAGCGAAGAAAGTAATTTTCTCAATATGACGAAATATTCGCTCGGAGCATATCCCAGGAAATGGTTTCGTCAAAAATGAAGAAAATTTCGTGAAATCTGAGTGTCCATTTCTGAGAGTGTAGTATATGATGTTTGGCGTTCTGCGTTTTGTGGCGGCCTGCAACCACGTATAGTGTATGTGATAGTTGAAAATATCATTTATTTTTACGCAGGGTAGATTATAAAATATAAAATGTTTGGCGTGTTTCTCTAAAAAAACCTATATTCAATTCGACGACAAATTTTAAAACGTAATTTACTACAGTGTACGTTAACATCATTTATTGATGATGAGTCGATTTTACAAGCCAAAAAAGACAAGAAACAGGCAGACAGGCAAATATATTACAGTTCGGTAGGCAGCATTACTTTTTTTTACAACCAATTTTAGCTTTTGTAATTTCGGTATATATATGATAGATTGGATTGTGCAGATAACGAAACTGTCCGTCAACTGACGCAGCGGCATGGAAGTGAGTTGCCATAGCAACAGCGTTCATTATTATTCTACAGTCGTTCTATCGAGGTTCCGACGGGAAATTTTTATCAATATATATACCCTCATAACAAAAGCATTCTTAATTTTTTTTATTTTTTTTAATGTATTTGTAGATACATTCCTTATGAGTAACATAAATATTTACGAGAAAAATATTTGACGCAGATAAAAAACTTTTTGATTTAAATATTGCTGGAAACATCTTTTGTTTAAAAGTGAAAATATGAAGTATGTAAGTTAAGTTATCTCTTTTTTTATACTTAAGTTTCATACAAAATAAGACATATGGGTAAAAATTGTAGAAATCTTCTGATACATGAAATACAACTATGGTGTCATTTAAGATATTTTTCTTTATAAAAAATTTCAGATTTTTTTTTCTTTGTATTTCTCACTGTTTATTGTACAAAACAAGATAGTTTTAAAAGCAGCAACCAGCAGTATCTAAAAATATCTTCAAAATTTATCCTCAAACTAAAAAAAAAGGAATTTTTTTAATAAATACGAATAAGAAATCGTATCTTCTACAATAATTAGAAAACATTACACTATGAATATAAGGATATTTCTTCTTTGAAAGTGAATGAAATAAAGACGAATTAGAAATCTTCCGTAATCTTAATGCGCACCAAACCATTTACTGCAACAGAGATTCCTCTTCATGAGCAAAGAATTTTTCCGTAAGTTGTACGATGTTTTTCTAGCGATTTAAAACACCATGAATACCTGTTGGTTTAAAAAAAAAGTATCAATATAATAAAATCTATAAAAAAAAATTAGTGTTTTGTATGTTTCAGTTTTTTTTCTTATTTATGATAATTTTCGAACTTAGAACGTGTTTTAGTATGTCTTCAAAAGCAGCAGAAAAATAAAAACGAATAAAAAAAATCCGAACAAAGAATGCCATTTGAAAATTTAAACCATTGAAAAAATGAATTAAACAAATTTTAAAATGATAATCTCTTTATTCAAATAATAATGAAACAATAAATTTTTTAATAAATTATATGCACTTCCTTTTATGGTATTTATTGCTCATAAATGCTTTAAAAGAATTATATATATATATAAAAAAAATCCGAACAAAGAATGCCATTTGAAAAATTAAACCCTTGACTGAACCAATTAAGCAAATTTCAAAATCATGATATTTTTATTCTCATAATAATCAAAGAGTAAACAGTTTTTTAATAAATTATATGCACTTCATTTATTGGTACTTATTCCACATAAATGCTTTAAGAGAATTATACATAAAAAATCAGAAAAAAGAATGCCATTTGAAGAATTAAACCTTTGACAGAATCAATTAACAAAATTATAAAATCATCTTCTCTTTATTCTTATAATAATCAAACAATAAAAAATTTCATTTATAAATTATATGCACTGCATTTAATGGTACTACTTATAAATGCTTTGAAAGAATTATATATAAAAAATAAGTATTAAAATAAAACTTCAAAATTCAATTCTTTAATTTATTTTGCATGTTTTAATAGATAATGTGTGTTATCATTTTGTCAATGACTTTCATTTTCTGATTTACGATTGAATTAAAATTAATTAAAAATATTAGTAATATTTTTTATATCATATGCTTAGAAAAATCTCAATAAAATAAAACAATAAAATGATAACTGCGTACAAGCATTTTCCGAAAAACTAAATCATAGGCACAATCACTTAAAAAGATTTGTAAGAAATAATCTCTTTCTTTCTGTAATAATAAAAGAATGAACATCTATTGAAAAAAAATGTATGTACTTCATTTAATCTGTTTAAAAGGCACATAAAAGCTTTCAAAAGATTATTTATATAAAAAAAATAAAATTAAAATCCATCTATATATATAAAAAAAGTTTTGATTTGGAAATGGACCAATGAAAATCTGCGTAGACATTCCGGGTAGATCGGCATCTAATTTGAATGCTTAAGCATAGCCTTTCATCGTTAATATTAAAGAAACTGTTGCATACAAAAATATGAAAATTGGTGGTATTATAGAGAAATGTTTAATAAACACGCTGATGCAGACAGTTTTCAAATCGAAGAATTATTTTAAGAGATATTTAATGCTAAATTTGGACAAAATCACTCCATTAAAAAAGTTTTATTGCAGCAAAAACTATACATGAGAATTTAATCATTTTTCGATCATTTTATACGTTATAAGTTCCCGGTGTGCAGATTGCATTTATTTTTCTTATTTGACTGATTTTTTGAGGTTTTATTTCTATTTTAAATTCAAATTTTCAGCATTTCGAGAGATATTTTTTACAAATTTTAGAAAATGGTACAAATTTAAACTGTTGCCAATTGTATAAACAGTGAAAACAATAATGTTTAACTCAAATTAAAATTTATTTACATGTGACTATTACAAACAGAAAAAAAAAACTTTAAAATTAGAATTAAATGATTACATGTTAAAAGCATGAATATTACGTCATAAGAACCATATTTTCACTTGAATTTTAAAAGAGAAATAAAATATTAAAAGAAAAAAAATCATTATTATGCGTTAAAACTTGTAAATGGAGGAAATTACGTCATATTTAAAATGGCCAAAAAATATGGCAAAACAATTTAAATTGAAAAATATATTTGCGCGAGATATTTTGAGATAATCTTTTCAACTATTATCGTGAATTCGAAGACAGCGCAAATAATATTTACTTCTAACAACAAAAGTATTTTCACGTGAATATTAATAAGAGAAATAAAACGATACATTTAAAATGAATTATTTAAAAGAACTATCTTATAGCGCTGTTAAAAAATACCGGGAGACAATGACACCAGGGCCGAAACTAGCCTTTTTTGCACCCGGGGCAAGCATGGATTTTGGCGCCCCCCCCCCCCCTACTCTTCCGCGAAGTATATTTACAAAGAGAATTTTACTAAATTTCTAAGAGTCGACTTATTTTAAAATTTAAAATATGTAATACTGAACTACGTAATCTACAATGGCGGATCCAAGGGGGAGGTCACGGGGGTCATAACTCCCCTCTGAACACCAACAAAAATATTCTAAAGATCATTTTAGGTAGATTTCGTATGAAATACTACCTATTGGGATCGTTCCCATGTTGGAATTTCTGAAAAAATTTTGCAGATCACACCCCTAGAACCCAAATCCACCCTCAGTAAAAAACTTTATCTATCTATCTATCTATATATATATATATATATATATATATATATATATATATATATATATATACATATATATATTACCATTAATTAAACATAACCTACCACCGTCAATTATTATGAATTAAAGCTGTAAGTATTAAAAAAAAAAAAAAAAAAAATATTATAAGAATTATTATGGAAGAAAAAAGAAAAAAGTGGACACCGACAAAAATTGAAAAGCTTATACATTGAATTACGTTATCAAGGGCACAGAATTCAATGATATAAGCAAAATGGTTGTTTTCTGTGGGAAAAATAAGCTAAAGCTAAAAATTATTTTCCCCTGTGCCCAAACAACCATTAAAATCAAGTGAATTGATTAAAAATGAAAGCAGAATAGAAACAAATAATATGAAATGGAAGAATCAATAAAACGTATTTAAATATTTATAGGATATAAAATATAAATAATAAACACCATACCGATTAATATTTCAGTATTTTACAAAAATCCATGTGCACATGTCTACCAGTATATCAAAAAGATTAACTTGAATAAAACAGTTAAGAAATCACAGTAAATGATACCAAAGGATGCAGTTAATACATTTTGAAATAAAATTTGAAATACCTTGTAAAACACATTTAATCTAATATAAAATAAATAGATATTAATTACATTATTTAAAATGCACTATTAAATTAATAGATAACAGTTTAACAATATCGTCAAAATTTAGCTAAAAATATCCCCTGGTGTATAAGTTATAACTGAAATGGAGCTAAAAAAATTAAAAATTAGAGCAATCTGAAAGAGACCAATTTGGTGCTGCCATCTATTATTACTTATATTAAACATCTATTGCAAGATAAATATTTGTAAGCATTTGAATGTAAATAACTGTTTAAACAGCAAAACCAAACAAATCCTTATATATAGAGAATTATAAACCTAATATAAATCACACAACGTATTTAAAAACTATTGTTAATAAAATTTTAAAGCATACAATATATTCTATTAGCTAACTTATTTAAACTAAACTAAGAGTTTAAATAATTCTAGAACATTGATAATATATAGCATATAGCTATATGCTATAAAACAAAATAAATTCAGTAATAATTAATATAAATAATTATTAAAAATAATATAAAAATTATTTTTTAATGAATTATATATAAGATATTTATAAAATGAACAGGAAATAAAAAACATGTGGAAGTATATAGAAGGTTAAATGATACTTAAATTCCCATTACTTAAAAAGCACAAATATAGAATGTAGATTATTTTCAGACATCCATAAAAATCCATAAAGTATGAATGTGGGACATTCAAAAACATTAAACCGATAATAAATATTAAAAAGAATACAGGAATAATAATAAAAATAATTACCCAATTTTAATGCATACAGTATAACTATATTTATATTAAACATACTTATATGTATATTATTCACTATAAGAATGGCATACTATTAGTAATTAATATGATATTGTCCTTAGTAAATTAAAATTTAATAACAAATAATTGTAAATTAGATTAATGAATAATTAAGCTAATTATAATATTAATGAAATTCTCCAATTTACATATAAAATATCAAATCAACATCCATATAAAATACATAACAAAAATATAGTAATAATACAAGAGCCCCCCCCTTTTTTTTTAAATAATTAACCATTGCGTATTATCCAGACAACACCACCCTCCTCCGTACTCTAACATCTACCCACCCAACCAACCTATAATATTTTTTTATATTATTTTACAATTTTTAATTTTTTATAGATATTTTTTGTATTTTATAATTTTTTTGTAATTTTGTTTACGCATGTGTTAATTTGTGTTTATAGATCATGTAAGAAAAGTACTAATTGTATATTAATGAATATATGAATTTTTTTGGAAAACCATGATTTAATGCATCATAAACTAGTTTTTTAATATTATTGTTAATTAGAGGAGAAGAACATAAACATTTTATTCTATATAAATGATTAAGTATTATATTACGAAATACAGAATGATGTAGACAAGATTTAAAATTTGTAAATGTATTAACTGTGAATTTAAATTCTTTACGTTTGTCATATAAATCTGTGATTGTTTTATTGTCATTTATTGTAATTTTAAGATCTAAGAAGTTAATTGTATTGTTAGATAAAAGGTTTTCCGTTAATTCCAAATTAGTGGGATAATCAACTGGAAATCGAGTAATTGCAGATTGATCAGTATCAATTAAAATGATGTCATCAATATAACGATATAAATGTAGATTATTATTAGTAAAATTACGTTCATAATGATATAAGTATAAGTCTGAGAGTAAACTGGAAGTACAACCGCCTTGTGGTATACCGTCATGCTGTAAATATAAAGTATTATCTTGCAATATATAATTATTATAGATAATGAAGTTAGTTAAAGATTTAAAATATGCAATATCTATATTAGATGGTAATTCCAGTTTTTTATAATACTTTTTAAATAATGCATTTATAATTTTATGTAAATCTAATAGGTCTATATTATTAAAAAGATCTTTGAAGTCATATGTCGTTATATTACAAACAGAATGAAGATTTTTTAAAATATTAACAAGTTGATAGCTATTTTTTATACAATGTGTATTATCATTGTTTGTAGTAAGTTTATATAATTGATTAAGAATTTTTAAGAGAAGTGTATTGGCTTTATTATTATATGTATTGCAACCAATAGTAACAGTCCTAAATTTAATAGGAGTTTTATGAAATTTGGGAATAAGAACTAAATATGGATAATTAAAATTAGTAGATAAAATATTTAATAGTTTATAATAACTTCGAATTTTACGATTATTTTCAATTACATTTTCATTAGTTTTTTGAAAAGACTTATTAGAAGAAATAGAATTTGTAAGAAGTTGGTGATAATATGATTTACATATAATAGCATAATTGTTAGGAGATTTGTCTACATATGTAATAACGAAGCTATTTTGTAATTTAGTAATTTGTTGGAAATAATGCTTTGTATTAATAGAAACCAAATCAGCAATATTATTTTTTAAAGCCATAGTTAATTTTTCAATTACTAATATCTTCCATTGATTAAAATATTCCGTAGGCTTATTATAAGAGAGAGAAATTTTATAAATAAAAATATCAATATCATATGTAAACTGTTTGATAATAGATTTAACATTAAATTTAGATGGAAGTCTATATTTAGTACCATAACCCATTAGTTGTTTCAATTTAAAATCATGAACAATATCAAGATATCCAGTGATTATATGCCCATGATCATTGTTTATGTATTTTTTTAGAGTGGGGTCTTTGCAGTTACACGGAAAAGTACTTGCAGCAGATGTATTTTTTGAAAATGTATTGTAGTTAAATTTTTTTTTTTTCCCAATTGTATTCGGATATTTAAAGGTTTTTGATATATGAAGATTATTGATAGGAAAAAAACAATTTTTATCATTAATTATAGAATTGATATTAATTTTATTAAAAATGTGATTTGAAAAAGTAATTATCATTTGAGTATTCATGTTCTGAATTTTGTGTTTTTTTTTTTTGTAAATTAATATTTAAAAGATTAACCCTACTCATAATAAGGTCAAAGTAAATATCAGAGAAATGTTTAGAGAAAGATTTACTTAGAAAGACATTTAAATGTTGTACAAGCTGTTTCTTTTTAATAGCAAAGATGTTTTTACGAATTAACAACCAGTTATAATTCTCTAAGTAATTTCGTTGAAGATCATTAATTTGTTTTGTGATAGATTTTTTGGAAACTACAACTGATGATGAACCCTTTCCGCGTTTATTACGTGTTGTTTTAGCATTTAAATTATGATTAAGAGTAGGATAAATTGGAGAATAATCAATATTGTTATTTATAGATGAGAAGACTTTGACAGGTCTGTTAAATACTTCACTGTTAAGTCCATAAGGATAAATTGTGTTATAATATTTCATATATGATGATTCCATATAAAGACGTTCTGATTTATTTTTTAGAATTTGAAGGATTTCAATTGTTGTATTTTTAAATAGATGTTTATGAAAATGTTGAATTTCAGCTGTAGATTGTATATTTTTTGCTTTGTTATTATTACAGTCTGATCGATGATGATTGATTCGTTTATGAATTGGACCTGATGGTTCACCAATATATTTCATATTACATAAGTTGCACTTTATACTATAAATAACATTAAATGCTTTACAAAAACTTGAATAATTAGGATCTGAGACAATTTGTGTCTGAGCAGCGTATGGACATGTCTTGCACCGAGAATCAGAGCACTTACGAAAAAATAAAGGACGAGGGGGAGAGTATAAATGGTCGCTGGATGACGATCCAGGAACAACCCAATTATTATTCCTGTACCGGGCACTACACTGCATAGATGCTAAGTGTATCTTGCCAGTATCGAAATATTTACTAAGAACTGCCATATAAAAATTATGTATGGAAAATGCAATAATTGCCATAAAAATAAGAAATTTTAATAATAAAAATTAATAATTTAATTAAATTAGCCTTGATTAAATAATAAAACTTGAGTATGAAAAAGTATATACAATATTTACAATAATAGAAGCAGAACGCAGAAACAATCTTCAAATTATCCAAAACCAAATTATGATAACCCAAATAACGTAGATTAATAATAGCAAGAAACCACTAGACTATTTTATAACAAATAAGTCAAAAAAGATCCGCATAACATCCAAATCCTAGAACAACTATAACCATGCAAAGACAACCAAAACGCTTACCCAACTAACTACTCAGATCAAAGTAATATGAATTTAAACTAAAGCAAATTAACATTAAATCTATGAATAGAAATAATTATTGCTTCCATATTAATGTATATATAAAATGATTATCTCTACAGAATTATGTAAAGCTATAGCAAAAATAGAAAATATATAGGACAATATCATACACTAACTACAAGAAAATTCAGATAAAATCATAACTAGAAAATTAAAAAACATTAAATAAATCGTTGCAATGATAGGAATGAAAAAATTAATGGAATCCTAAAATAGGTATCAGATAACTACATGGTAGAAATCTTATTGATAATACACATAGATTGTGCGCTAATTGCAGCAATGATCTAAGCGTATAATATTTAAAAGATTGCTAAATAATTTAGCGACCTGGGAATATATAAAAATATATATAAGATACCTTAAGGAAAAAATACATCAAAATGAATTGTTGACATTCAAAATGAAAAGATATTTAAAAATATCGTAAAATGCATACATTCATAATTACTTGCGCAAATGCATCATACCCGTAAGGCATGGTGACGTCACGGCGACGTCGTTGTGAAGTCACACTGTGATTTTGTGACCGTCGATGTGACGTCACGTGACGTCGATGTGACGTCATAGTGACTAGAATGCGAGGTCGTTATGGCCGTTTTAGAGGTCGTTTGTGACGTCACATTGTGACCACTCTGTGAAGTCATGGTGTGACAAATTTGTGAAGAGTGTGTCATTTGTGACTATTTTGGCATTAACTTTGTGACGAACCTGTGACGAAAGTGACAATGCTTTGAAGTCACACTGTGACCAATTTGTGAAATATGTGTCATTTGTGACGAACTTGTCATAAACACTGTGATTTCAAATGAAAATCAAATTTCAAATTAATTGCTTAAAAGACGCAAATAGTGAAAAAGATTCCATGCTGGGACTCGAACCCGGGCCATCAGTACAGTGCACTGACATTCTACCGACTAAATCACATGGAACGATATCCAGGCTGGAAAATTTTTCACTATTACATGTTGGCAAGGCTACAAACGCAGCACAAGATGGAATATTTAGCGTGAGCCACCAACATGATGCAAACACGAAACTTAATTAAATCCAGCATCGATTGAAATTATATTAATACTTGGAAATTTTTCCAGAGCGAACCATTCGCCTTGCATACAATATTTCAAATGAAAATCAAATTTCAAATGAATTCCTTAAAAGGCAATTTTAATTTGACATGTTGTATGCAAGGCGAATGTTTCTCCCTGGAAAATTTTCCAATTATTAATATAGTTTCAATCGATGCTGGATTTAATTAAGTTTCGTGTTTACCCCATGTCGGTGGCTCACGATAAATATTCCGTCTTGTGCTGCGTTTGTAGCCTTGCCAACCTGTAATAGTGAGAAATTTTACAGGCTGGGCGTCGTTCCACGTGGTTTAGTCGGTAGAATGACAGTGTGCTATACTGATGGCCCGGGTTCGAGTCCCGGCATGGAATCTTTTTCACTATGTTGGCCTTTGCGCCTTTTAAGCAATTAATTTGATATTTGATTTTCATTTGAAATATTGTATATAAGGCGAATGATTCTCTCTGGAAAAATTTCTAAGTATTAATACAGCGATGAATTTTGAAATAAACTTTTGTAGTAAATATAAAATCTTATCTTTTTACAGTAATTTTTAGCAAAATATCGCTATTTATCGCTATTCTTCTAAAACATTTTAAATTTTTCCACTTAAAAAACAATGCTTATCAACTGACATATTTTTTATTAAGTTCTATGCTTGATATTAAGTTCTATGCTTGATATTGAGTTCAAGCTTGATATTTAGAATGTGTAATTTTTTTAATTTGTTGTGATTTGTCATTGCTTTATTAAATACGAACATGGAGACTAACTGATATTAATACAACTATTATATGTAGAGCGGCATGATAAGCGATGTTTATTTAAATTTTTTATTCCCGTGTATATTGTATTTTGTGAATATGAGCTAAATAGATTTGGTATGTTTTATAGGAAAAGACTGATCTGGGAAATAGAAAAAAAAACGATTGAGAAATATCATGCGTTAAGCATAGATTATAAAATACTTTTCAACACTTTCTGAATGCTTTAACAAGACATCGTAATTTAGGGAAATGACGTAAATAAGATAACTAAGTAAACATTTTAGAAAACGCATAAAACATTTGAAAAACTGATTTCAGCAGTTACCGTCCGTAGCCAAATATGCTTTCCAATTCTTTTGAACAGCCCTGTATTTGATCTGTAGGTTGATACACTGAGAAAAATGAAGTACTCAAAAATGAGTAAACCGACGTACTCATATCGAATTGAATATTTTTGGATCAAAAATGAACCCATGCTTTCTTTATTTTGAAACATCACATGTTATCAAACCCAAACAAACGAATAGTTTTGTACCCTGTAATGGTTCATTTCATTTATGGCGGCATAAATGATGTTTATTAATGTAAATATTAAATTATGCACAGCATTTTAAAAACAATTTAAAAGTGCTTGGAAATAATGCCCTTGTCATAAAAATATTCAATTTGAGTATCTTGTTAAGAATTTTGCTATTTTTCTTAATAAATAATCATTTCTTGTTAAGAACTTTGAACGGGAAATACATGTCAGTACATTTTTACTTTAAATTTTAGGTTTTTCTTTTTTTTTGGGGGGGGGGGAGGGGGGCAGTACATAACGATTCATATTTGATCACAACCATGGAATAAAAAATGAGTACATGTGTTTCTCAACTTTGAGCACTTTGGATCGGAGCTATTTTTTTAAAATTGAGTACTTTTTACTCAGTTTTGACTACCCATTTGTTTAAGTGTATATATACTATATAATGGGAAAATTTAGTTTAGCAAGAAAACGCCTAACAGGTTGAAATTCTTTTTCAGCAATTTATACTAATGTATGGAAACATACTTGAATACTTTTGTACAACCCTGTAGTTTACCTAGAATCTTTATATAAACTATTTAGTTAAAATTTAATTCAAACTAAGACACTCTTAAAACTGCTGAAATCACATTTCCAGAAATTATAATATATAGACGGCCATGTATCCAATTCTTTACGAGACCCTGTATATCATTTTATCTATATTCTACAAACATTTCTCGGTAAATTAAATACAGTTCAGCAAAAAAAAAGCATAACTCATTTAAAAACCACCTTTAAGCAATTTGTGCCCATACCCAGTAATCCTTACGAATACTTTTGTGTAGCCTTGTATAGGAATTATAGCATTTATATACACCATATACTATGCATAAATATAGTGAATCATAAAAGCGCATATCATAATTAAAAATACATTTCCAGCAATCATCGCTAATGAACAGTACTTGGGATACAATATAGTATCTGAAATATTTTGTGTGTCCCTGTAAATGCTATATACGTATTATTCGTATTATACATGAAATAATTTATAGTATGTAAACCTCAGCGACATATATCAATTTCATTATACATGAAATAGAATAAAATAATTAAAGTATGCCGCAAATAATTCCCTCCACCCCTATATCATTATGTATTTGAATTCCTTTTTTAGCCCTGTAAATGAACAATAACTACTCTTTGCATCGCATAGTCAACAGAATGCATATTTTAGTGCACTTCATAAATGCATATAAATTTTATTCTGTTTGAAAGCGTGCGTAAAATCATTAAAAATCATTTAAAACGATTTTTTCCCATAGGCTGTAATGTAACGGAAAACTTTTGGCTATCCCTGTAAATGAACAAAGCATGCTACAAACTTCATTACAAATAGGTACCGTGCTATGGTAAACGTCAATAACATCCAAAAATTGCAGGGCGATCCGAGTATATTTTCGAGAGTTAGAGTGCGGACAGACTGCTAGACGGACGGACGGAGAGACAAACCGAAGTCATAAGCGCTTTTCAACTTGTGTCCTATATTATGTATCCTGTATTATATGAACTTTTAAAAAATATATACTAAAGCAGTTTAATCTATAACTTCCTATCAGGCATGAAAAACACTTTGTTTCAATGCTTAAATATCATATTTTACTTTTTAGTGCCAATAATTACGCGTATCATAAACGTAGAAAATGAATTTACACTAGAAGAAAATTTAATAACCGATTCAGAATGTCTATAATTAAATGTTTGATTAAAATCGCAAACAGAAAAAATGCTTACATACAATTTAAAAAAATAAATATACCAATTTGAAAAACACTAAAAATAATAATTAGTATTTACAATTGTACTATTAAACAACTGCAAACTCAATATATAAATTAAATGCATTATTAGATTTAACAATATCTCAAAAATATTTCCATATGGTATAAGGAATTCCTATTATTTAATAATTTCGGCAAATGTTAAATCTGAAAACATTGGTTTGAAGATTTGGGATTTTAAAAGATAATTTAAAATAATATTAGCACTAAAAGAAAATTCTTTTAAATGTTTTACTACTGTAATATGTAAAAATACATTTTCCCAGTATAATGTTAATTTCTAATCTGAAACAGTTTCGTAATCTCATGATAATCGAACATCATATTTAACCCCAAAATAATAATAACTATAAGTGTTAGTAATAAAAAAATAGTAAGAAGCCGATAAAATAATTCCAAATCATTGTCGTTCCATACATTTTCAATCTCAAGTAAGAGTAAATTAATGTTTATATTAATTCCAGTATGAATGTAGGCATGAATTAGTATCTGCGCAGCTTTTTTTTTTTTTTTCTTCAAGCGATGGCAGATTAAGATATTTTTCTTTACAGTTATCGAATTAGAAAACATCGCTTAAGACAGTTAAAGATCAGTCTCTTACAAATATAACATAAAACTATTTAACTTATATGTACAAATCAGGAATAAAATATTTAAATTAAATAAGACTTACATATACATTTTATTAATATCCGTGTATCCTAAAATGGTCATTTTCTTATCTTAAAGTGTTGTAGACGTGGTGAAGGTGATGTTCTAAAAACAGTGAACTATCAAAGCGATATAAGTAAGCGTCCTATCTTAAATGGGAGAGGTAATCGCAAGATTAAAGGCGAGGTCACGTCAATCAAGGTCATACGCCACCCAGCGGATGGAGTGAAATACAAGAGGATTATTAACTTCTTTCCCCTTTGTGGATGATCTATAAGTTCGATATCTATGAAATAACTATGCGCACGCGCAGCCGTGATTTTATTCGTTTGTCGTCTGCAGTACTTGGAAGTATAGATATAATTCGATTTATTTATTTGCCATTGTTTAATTTATTAATTCAAGTTAGTTATTTAAACAAAATCAGTTCTTTTAAGAACTTATATTATTTGGGAAAATGCCACGTTGGCGTTTAATTATTGCAGTTTTCAAAACTGCAAATATAACTCTCTATCTGAGAGAACTCATTTTTTTCGCTTCCCAAAAGAGAAAAACAGGTTAGTTTTGTGTTGTATTATAATTTATAAAAAAGTTAAAATATTATTTAATATATATTATTAAATGTCAGTGATTTTAATACGTTCTATTTGAATTATGTTTTGGTAATGCAATGAACAAGGACATATAAAAATTAGTTATTGTATGTTAAGATTGTATGTTAATTTTACAGCAGCGTTTTTAATTCGATTCCTGATAAGATAAAGTTATAAAAATTACATAAACATGTGCATTTCCAATGAGAATTAAACGTTTTATTACGCTTAGAGTTTAAGTATAAATTATTTAATTAATTTTAAGGCATATTTTTTATTTACCGGGCGCAGGCGATAAATTGCCAAATATTCTCTTGATCGAATTGTATTTATATTTAAAATAGAAACATTTCATTCATTCCATTTAAAACTCATTTAATTTTACAGTAGGATCCACTTTGATTTAAAATGCAAGCAATAATTCTTGTACTATTAAACCAGCAATAATTGATTATTTATAGTTTTAAATATTTTGAGAATTTTAGACAACAGCTTTAAAAAAAATTCCTAAAATCGACAAATTACTTTTTTTTTTTAAATCTAGAAATATATCGGTCATTGTGTCATATCGGGGAAAAATAGTTTTCATGGGATACCTGCACTTCGCACAGGTGAATAACATTGCAGAAACGATACAAAGTATAGAAGAAACTTCAAAAATTGGAATAAAATATAAAATATTTACAATTAGCACGTGGTATGCTCAATTAAACATTTATTATCTTACACCGGTTCTTCGCAAGCGTAAAATGGATAACTTTCCGTAATCGGGCCGATAGCCATGATTGGCGTCAAATGAGAAAACAGTATACAATTGTAACTGTATAAAAGTTAAATAATGGTTAGAACATAAAAGTAACTTTTATCGAAATAACCCAATTGCGCAACATTCTCCAAATTTGAAAAAGGCTTATGAAATACTCAACAATTGCCAATAACTGAAAACTATAGACTAATAATAAGCTCGACGTAGCAGTTGTTGGTCGGTAGCCAATAATTTCAAATTTCCCTTTTAATTTTGTCCGGTTTCAATTTTTTTTTTAATCTGGCTTCCGCAAAAGAGTCGGAATAAGTAGTAGAAAAAAGGGCTGCGGACGGGGATGGGCCAATTGAACGTATTAAAATCACTGACATTTAATAATAAATATTAAAAAATACTTTAACTTTTTAATAAAAATTATAGGGCTGAAAATCACGTTTAAGATGCTTAAAGGTTTTAAATAATTCTCTTTTGCAATTTCCCAACCAGCTGGTATATTTTAGAAATCGTAGTTTGTTACATAACTTACTCAATTGTTGTACTTGTATATACAGTTGTAACAACCATAAAGAATGTTTAAGGATTTATCAGCTACGTTTAGATAACGTAAAATTAATTTGCTAATTTATAATCAAGTTGTAAAAATACTAAAATGTTGTATTTTTACTAGAAACACATCCATGTACATAATTTTTATTTTTCTAGCATATCTGGGAGGGAAAAATCGATTAAAATTTTTTATCTTTTCATATATATGAACAGGGTTAGATTAAATAAAGAGTGTAAAAAAGTACTTTTATGTTAGCCGGCAGCAGTTCATAAACCGTCAAATATTTTCCCCATCACCAGCGTTTATGTTGCATTCATTTCATTCAAAATATAAAATCATCATTTTAAAAACATACTTGTCATTTGAAAAACATAACTTTATTTAAAATACATACATACTGGTATATTACATCAATTTAAACACATGCTTTTCGCTCATTATATTTAAAATACATTTTCTTTTCTAATAAATAATAACATAAACCCAAGGTGGGCAAGTTTCTTCCAATGTGAAAAAAAACCCGAATAGCTTGCATAAAATTCAGGTCTATTTGAAGATATTTACAATTTAAGAGTTATAGGCGGAAAAACAGACAAAGCCATTTTAGAGAATACCTGTTAAAATTTTAATCGTGAATTTCAAATATTTACTCACTCATGGAAGATTAACCTTGTTTACCAGATTTATTGCAAAATATTTTTGTTACAATTGTTTTGATAAAAGTATATGTATTTAAAAAATAGTTGCAATGTCAGTTTAGTTTCGGGACAAAAGGCAATACTGTTTACGTAGCATTAGTGCTTTTTCTCCCGAAATTAAAATGACATTGCGATTTTTTTTTTTTTAATACACATATTTTTATCAAAACAAACTGTAACAAAAATATTGTGCAATAAATCTGGGAAACAAGGTTCATCTTCCATGAGTGAGTAAATATTTGAAATTCATGATTAAAATTTTAACAGTTATTCTCTAAAATAGCTTTGTTTGCTTTTCCGCCTATAACTCTTAAATTGTAAATATCTTCAAATAGACCTGCGCACGAGATGCGCAGATGGTAGATTTTCTGTCATATATGACGTCATACAAAAAACCCGTGTACTTGCGTTATTCACTCCATCCACAAGATGGCGCAGCTGTGTAAATTTACGGCAGATTCCAGCATTAACTTTGTACGCTTACTTATAGCGCTTTGGTGAACTATTTCCCGCCTCTTCTTTTATTTATTTATTTTTTTTTTTCTGTGGGCAGACGATTTTAAAGCAGATGGTCGGGTACAGATTATTTGTTTTTGTATGCAAGAGATATGAAACTTGAATGCGCAGTAATTTTCTGAAAGTATCGTTAATTAAAATTTTGTATTTGAAGAAATGTCCAATGTATTTAAACTTTTCTTTTTATCCGTACCAAATAATTCAAGTAAAGTGTATTGTAAAGTTCCTTTTTTCTGAATAATTATAATAATAATATTCATAATTAGAGTTTATTAGATAAAACAATGTTTAAATTTTTAAAAGGTGTAAAAATAAATTTAATGGTAATAACGACCCCCCCCCCCTTTTTTTTTTCTTTTTTTTAAAGTAAAGTTTGTTTTGCACAAATTTTGTATATTTCTTTTATTTTCGGAAAATGCTAATTTTATTTAAAAAGTCAGAAAGAAGTAGAATTTATGACTTGAATACAAATTATAAAAATATTCTAAAGCAAGAAATGCATAGATGACTAAACTCTGAAGACTCTTTCTACGTGCTCATTAAAAGGTGCAGATTTAACTGTAATAGAAAATTTTTAGTTTGAAACCACAGAAGTGTTTCGAATAATCCTGGTCGGTAAAAAAAGAAAGAAAGAAAGAAATTTCCTCTCAGCAAACTAAATATGTAAAGTGTATAAATTTAATATTCCTAATTCTAAATATATTATCCAAATGCTAGATAAAATTGAAATCATGAAAAAGTATACATTCACTATCTTAGATATCAAATTGATAAAATATAGCCTGAAAATTTAGTTTATTAATGCTTGTATCGTGCACTTTATTTATTATGCCCCCCCCCCCCCCCTCCCCTTTAGTGACAGAATTTACCATTTGCTATCGACTAATATATTTTCATTCCTTATGCCATGTAACTCATGACTGTTTAAAATATTTCTCTTCATTTTCAAAGATTTTGAAGTTTATATTTTTGTCACACTGTGACTTACAATATGGTGGTTGTTTTGTCACATATGTGACGTGACGTACGTTACATAGCAGTGACATAACAGTGACGTCACAATTTTTTTTAATTGCCAGAAAAATATAATTTTACAGTAAATAACATGTTTTAAAGAATTTTCGTAATTTTTTAACGTTTTCTAAGAAGTTCACATCTCAGTCACAATGTGACATCACTGAGTGGTGGCATTTTGGTCACAGATGTGACGTGACCACAGTGACTTACAGTGACGTCACAACGACGTCACTGTGACCATGCATGCTATGAGGGTAGTAATTTGAATGCTAATATATTACCATTAATTAAACATAACCTACCACCGTCAATTATTATGAATTAAAGCTCTAAGTATTAAAAAAAAATATATATATATATATATATATCACTTTCTTCTGGACACGATAACTTTCGTAATTCTGCACCAATCTCTTCCAAGCTGATACATAAAATCAATGGGCATAAAATCTCGGTCAAGTTCGTTAATGGGCAAAAGCGGACAAAGGGGATGGAAATAGGGAGGGGCTTTGCGAAAACCGAAAACCCCCCATAACTTCTTAATTTTTATACATATCAAATCAGTTTAAAGTTTTTTTTACTTCTAAAAATAGCGCCAAAATTTTATGTATCACAGATTTTTGATAAAGTTAAAAATGGGCTCAAGGGGCGCAAAAAATAGGGTTTTTCGGAGAAAAGAATTCATAATTTCGTCAATTCTTAAGATATCAATTCCAATTAATTTTATTATAAATCTCCTCAATATTATCTACAACTTTTATATTCACAAGTTTTTGATAGGACCAATTCGTACCGCAAAAAAAATTAAAAACGAAAACAAAAAGGGGGTTTGAAGAAGTAAAAAATCCATAACTCCGTCAATTCAAAAGATATAAAATCCCCATGAATTTATCATATATCTTCTTAAAATTGCCTACAACATCTGTATAGAAAAGTTTTGGATAGGACCAATTATTACAGCAAAAAAAAAATAAAAATAAAAATAAAATAAAATAAATAAATAAATAAATAAATAAATAAAAATACATAGCGGTTGAAGAAAAAAATCATCTAAGTAAGGGTGTATTCAAATCCAAACTGCTTATTTTCTGACTCATTTTACAATTCATTTTTGCTCTCAAAGGCTTCCAATTGGTACGTTTTCTTACTCAGAAACAATATAATGTACCGAAATGGTCGATTTTTTGATAGAGCCAGAATATATTTAAAAAAACGCTGTTAAAGTGGGCATTTTGAACCGAATTTCCCGAAGCGGATTGTGTTGGAAAAACCATTGCATTAAGGATGCAATCAAATCCAAACTGCTTATTTTGTTACTCATTTTTAAATTCATTTTTGCTCTCAAATGCATCCAATTGCTAGATTCTCTTTTTCAGAAACTATATAATGTAAAATAATGATCGATTTTCTGATAGAGGCAGAATATATTTCAAAAAATGATGTCAAAATGGGCATTTTGAACGGAATTTCCCGAAGCAATTGTGTTATCACTTTCTTCTGGACACGATAACTTCCGCAATTCTACACAAATCTCTTTCAAACTGATACATAAAATCAAGGGACGTAAAATCTCGCTCAAGTTCGTTAATGAGCAAAAGCGCACAAAGGGGATGGAAATAGGGAGGGGTTTTGTGAAAACCGAAAAAAACCCATAGCTTCTTAATTTTTGTACATATCAAATCAGTTTAAAGTTTTCATTACTTCTAAAAATAGCGCCAAAAATTCATGCATCACAGATTTTTGATAAAATTTAAAATAGGCTCAAGGAGAGCAAAAATAGGGTTTTTGGGAGAAAAAAATTCCTTTCTTCGTCAATTCTCAAGATATCAAATCCAATAATTTTATTATACATCTCCTTAATATTATCTACAGCTTTTATATTCACAAGTTTTTGATAGGACCAATTGGTACCGAAAAAAAAAAAATTTAAACGAAAACGGGGGTTGAAGAAGAATTTTCATAACTCCGTCAATTCACAAGATATAAAATCCTCATGAATTTATCATATATCTTCTTAATATTGCCTACAACATCTGTATAGAAAAGTTTTGGATAGGACCAATTATTACAGCAAAAAAAAAAAAAAAATAAATAAATAAATAAAATAAATAAATAAAAATGCATAGCGGTTGAAGAAAAAAATCATCTAAGTAAGGGTGTATTCAAATCCAAACTGCTTATTTTCTGACTCATTTTACAATTCATTTTTGCTCTCAAAGGCTTCCAATTGGTACGCTTTCTTACTCAGAAACAATATAATGTACAGAAATTGTCGATTTTTTGATAGAGGCAGAATATATTTAAAAAAGCGCTGTTAAAGTGGGCATTTTGAACCGAATTTCCCGAAGCGGATTGTGTTGGAAAAATCATTGCATTAAGGATGCAATCAAATCCAAACTGCTTATTTTGTTACTCATTTTTAAATTCATTTTTGCTCTCAAATGCATCCAATTGCTAGATTCTCTTATTTAGAAACTATATAATGTAAAGTAATGATCGATTTTTTGATAGAGGCAGAATATATTTCAAAAAATGATGTCAAAATGGGCATTTTGAACAGAATTTCCGGAAGCAATTGTGTTATCACTTTCTTCTGGACACGATAACTTCCGCAATTCTACACAAATCTCTTTCAAACTGATACATAAAATCAAGGGACGTAAAATCTCGCTCAAGTTCGTTAATGGGCAAAAGCGGACAAAGGGGATGGAAATAGGGAGGGGTTTTGTGAAAACCGAAAAAAACCCATAACTTCTTAATTTTTGTACATATCAAATCAGTTTAAAGTTTTCATTACTTCTAAAAATAGCGCCAAAAATTCATGCATCACAGATTTTTGATAAAATTTAAAATAGGCTCAAGGAGCGCAAAAAATAGGGTTTTTGGGAGAAAAAAAATTCCTTACTTCGTCAATTCTCAAGATATCAAATCCAATAATTTTATTATACATCTCCTTAATATTATCTACAGCTTTTATATTCACAAGTTTTTGACAGGACCAATTCGTACCAAAAAAAAAAATTAAAAACGAAAACGAAAAAGGGGGTTGAAGAAGAAAAATTTTTATAACTCCGTCAATTCACAAGATATAAAATCTTCATGAATTTATCATATATCTTCTTAATATTGTCTTCAACATTTATATAGAGAAGTTTTTGATAGGGCCAATTCTTACAGCAAAAACAAATTAAAAATACATAGCGATTGAAGTAAAAAATCCTCTTATTAAGGGTGCATTCAAATCCAAACTGTCTATTTTCTTACTCATTTTTAAATTCATTTTTTCTCTCAAACGCATCCAATTGCTAGATTCTCTTATTCAGAAACTATATAATGTACAGTAATGATCGATTTTTTGATAGAGGCAGAATGTATTTCAAAAAATGATGTCAAAGTGGGCATTTTGAACAGAATTTACCGAAGCGATTGTGTTAGAAGAGAAAAATATTGCCCTACTGAGAAAATAACTGTTTATTAATCAAGTTTTAATTAATTGAGAGAAAAATAAAAACACAGGTCGCTTATAAATATTTTCAAAAATCACGTCATCATGTTTCATATATTTTTTTTTATTAAAAATGAATCTGAAAATGTGCCAGAAAATTTCGAGTTGTTGAGTATGGAAAAATATTTTTTTTTAATATCGCCTTAACATGATTCTGATAAAACCAGCTATTTTATAAAAATGAAATAAAAACTCGTCAAAAGCAGACAGATAAAACTGCTAAAGTGGATTTATATCTAATAATGATTTTGTTTTTGTTGGTGAAATTAGTATACTTAACTTCGAAATCTACCTCTGCCTGTAGGCCGGACCGGTAGGGATTTTTTAAAATGAAATATACAGTAGAGTCCCGATTATCCGAGTCCTGCTTAACCGAGTTTCCGCTTTCACCGAGTTATTTTCTTCTGATGGACTGATGTCTTCTATTATTATGAAACCAGAAAATCAGAGTTCTAATATTTTACGACTGCTCTTTCATCTTCACCTAACACTTCATTCATAATGGCTGTTTTATAATAATAGAAGACATCAGTCCATCAGAAGAAAATGATCCATTCCAAAGTTATAATCCTTCATTTGGCGCCCCTTCGTTCTGGCGCCCGGGGCACATGCCCCCTCTGCCCCCCCCCTTAGTTTCGGCCCTGAATGACACTGTTTACTTAATTCATTTTAAATTAGCCTATTTTTAAATATTTAAATAATTTTTTTTAATTAAATGCGAAAACAGCCATTGTATCTCTTAACAGCAGCAGATTTTGTCTTAAAAATCCCCAATCCAAGGAAAACGAATGGAAATCCGTTTACAGAGAGATCGCTACTGTTTTTTTTTTTTTCTTGTTTTTTAAAAATTTTAATTCAATATTTTAAAATCTGATCAAGTTAGCGTGCTTTTTGGATTTTGGTGTGCCTGAATGGGGGTTGGCGAACGTAGCTCGTAGGGGGCAGAGCCCCCTAGTGCATTAAGAAATAAAATTATTTAATCTATATATATATTTATCTTACGTAGCGTGAAAATAAGGCTGAATTAGCAACTTGCTGTTTGACATCAATCGTTAACATTAATTTGCCTTATTATATTTCACCAATCTCAAGCGTGATTTCACTACTGAAACTTGCATCCTATTTAAAAGAAAATTTTCAAGGATTTTGATAAAATGTAAACATATCAAAATGATTGCGTGAAATTATGCAATAATCGCGGAAGAGCAGAGCGCAGATAATTTATTGAGAAATAATATTAAATAATCTGTGTAAATAAAATAACTATAAATAATTCATTTTAGTAAGTAACATATAATGCAAAATGTTTCCGTTGAAGAAAAAAACGTCATTCGAAAGAAAGAAAGAAAAAAAAAGATGCATTTTCCTTCAAGAATATAAAATAATTTACTATAACTTCGTCAGTGGTGATGTCTTATTCACTGATCTGATTCTTATTTCTGCACCCAAATAGCTTGAGCTTCTGCTATTTATTTAAAGATCCCTGGTATGCATAAAATGAAGTATTTCTGAAAATTACATAATTTCCAATAAATTATAATAAATATTTAACGAAACTTAGGAATTTTAAAACATCTAATTCGTGAGGGATGAATGGTTCTGATTATGAAAATGATGTCATATTTGATAGAAGGGATGCATTCTCATATAAATCCAAAAATGTGCGGCACCAGGGATGTAGTGGAGGGTATACGGGGGTATACCCACTGGATTTTTTTTTAATGAACGCCGTATACCTTCTGTTTCTCAAGAAAGCTGCAGTATATATACACTAGCGTGCACCCTCTGCCTTGAGCGTATACCCTCTGTTTTTTTTTTACGACTACACCACTGGGCGGCACACGATAGAATTTTTTCAAACAACCAATTTTTGGATAGGTTTTTCATTGTGTGAAGGCGTACTAACAGCCAGAAAATACATATCAACGGTTTATTAGGAATTCTCAATGACGTCATGACCTTTAGAGTTTGTATAAAGTTGAAATATTTTAGTACAATTTTGTCAATATGACGTCATACTCAAAAGTTTTTCGAAATGAATTTAACTGTACAATATTATAGACGCATGGGTTTTAAGTTAATTTTATTTCCAAGGTAATTTTTTAGTTAATTATTTTACATTTCAAATATTTATAACTTGCAAAATGTAAAAATGATTTATATCCATTGGTAACACCAACTAAAAGCAATTTTAATTGTGTTTCGGACAAAGTTTTCGATTACTGATTTATATATATATATATATATATATATATATATATATATATTGTAAATTTCATGTGTTTAAAATGATTTATAATAGTACTCATTTTGGCTAGAGTTGCTGCAAAAAGTTGAAAGCGTACGAATCATCCTAGGACCGTGTATTGACCGCAATGTGAATTGCGTCAAAATTCACGGGGGCTGGCGAGTATCAGCGTGCAGGGGCTGAAACCCCCTAGTATCTTATGTTTTGAAGGTTCAAATTTTCTGCATGTGTGGATAAATTAAAGGAAGATATGTCAAAAGATATAAAGGCCAACATATCAAATTCAGTAATGTTTTGCCCTGAGTTACTGCCCATCACAAATGCTCAAGCTGTTTACAGTTCTGCGCTTTCCTTATATATGTAGTATATAGGGTATATGTGCTAGTTTGTTTTTAATTCCTTTCATATATGATGCATGCTAAAATTTTGTCAATGTTATTAATTTTCTGATTTACGATTGAAATTAAGTTAATGAGATATTATTTTTTTAAAAATATTAATGATATTTCTATATTCACATGGCTCTCTATTCTAAAAAAAAGTTACTAACGCTGTCACCGCCTGCGACGCAAACAATTTTTTTGTGACAGGGGATCTTTCATCACTGATATTAACACATTGTATGCGGGACACGTACTAGTACGTTTTTGTGGGTTGGGGACAGAAATTATTACTGGTACCGGAAATTTTGTACAGACGAAAAAAGAAAGTGTAATCCAAGCATGCTTGCTTCTTATTGGTTGTGAGCAGGTTTTAATTTACAGTAGCATTTGTGAACGTAAATTTAGTGCTCATTTTCGAAAAATTACTCGCATACAATGTGTTAAGAAAATTATGTAAATTGGTAGTATTGTAGAGAAGTGTTTGATAAACGCGCTAAGAAGACAGTTTTGAAATCGAAGAATTATTTTAAGAGACATTCAATGTTAAATTTGGTCAGAATCTTTCCATTAATATATATATATATATATATATATATATATATATATAGGAGCTAAATCTATACATAGGAATTTCAACATTTTTTTCTAAGGATATACATTAGAAGCTCGCGGGGTGCAGACTGCATCTTTTTTTTTTTTTTTACTAATTTTTTGAGGGATTTTTTTATTTGCAATTCAGATTTTCAGCATTTTGAGAGATATTTTTTATATATTTTAGAAAAGGTTATTATTTTAAATTGTTGCCAATTGTAAAAACAGCCCAAAGAATATTATTTTGTTTAAATAAAAGAATTATTTACACGTGACTATTATAAACAAAAAAAAATCAAATTCGATTTAAATAATTAGGTGTTAAAAGCAGGAAAATGTTGAATATTACTCCATATAAACGCATTTGCATGTGTATATTAAAGAATAAAGAAAACATAAAAGTAATGAATTCATTAATGCATGTTAAAAGTAGAAAATAAGGGAAATTACGTCCTATTTAAATTGGTCAATTAATAACATTGCCAAACATTTTAAATTTAAAAATATATTGACACGGGACACTTATTTCATATTTCAAATGATTTTTTTAACTATCGTTCATATCATACTAGTTAATATGAAGAGTAATAATAATAATAACATTTCCTTATGCTATTAATGTTTTCTTCAAATAATACTATTTCCTTTATAACAATAAAAATATTGTCACGTGAATATTAAAAAGAGAAAGAATACATTGGTGAAGATTACGTCAGATTTAAAATGCCTTATTTAAAACAATTTTCTTTTAGCGTTGACATAGTTCATTTTACATTAGTTTATTTTCAAATATTTAAATTATACTATTCAATCGAATAGGAAAACTGCTATTAGATGTCTCAACTGCCGCTGATTCTCCCTTTAAATTCCCCAATCAAAGTGAAATGAATGGAAACCTGTTCACATGGACATCACCACTGTTTTTTACTTTCTTCCATCTTTACAAGAAGAAAGTATTGGATTCATGAAAATTTTCGAATTCCGGTTTTCGACTAATTTACACGTTTTAGGGGTCAGAGAACCCGAAAAAATGTTTTTACAAAATGTCTGTATGTGTGTCTGTGTGTGACACAAATGTTGTGGGCACTTTATCTCAAGAACTAATGCACGGAATTTAATAAAAATTTATATCCTGTTAGTCCCTGATACAAATTGATGCTGATTAGTTTTTGGTGCAAATCACTCAACAGATGGCGCTGCTATGCTGGTATTTTTTACGATTTCTGCAATGGCTCTATCTCAAGAACTAATGCACGGATTTTCATGAAACTTCAGATTCAGTTAGTCCTTGATATGTTTTGATGTTTTTTCGTGTTGGTGTAAATCGCTCAACAGGTGGCGCTGTTATGCTACATTTTTTAAGATTTCCGCAATGGCTCTATCTCAAGAACTAATGCACGGATTTTCATGAAACTTCAGATTCAGTTAGTTCTTGATATGACTTGATGCTGATTACGTGTTGGTGCAAATTGCTCAACAGGTGGCGCTGCTATGCTGCATTTTTTAAGATTTCCGCAATGACTCTATCTCAAGACCTAATGCACGGATTTTCATGAAACTTCAGATTCAGTTAGTCCTTGATATGACTTGATGTTGATTACGTGTTGGTGAAAATCGCTCAACCGGTGGCGCTGCTGTGCTGCATTTTGCACGATTCCCGCAATAGCTCTATCTCAAAAACTATTGCACGAATTTTCATCTAACTTCAGATTTAGTTAGATGTTAATGCAAGTTGTTGCTGATTAGGATTTGGTGTTAATCGTCCAATAGGTGGTGATGCTATGCTGGAATTTTCATGATTTTCGCAATAACTCTATCTCAAAAACTAATGCACGGATTTTCCCCAAACTTCAGATTCAGTTAGACTTTGACATAAGTGGTTGATTGGTGGTTTTGGTGCAACATAGGTGTAAATCACCCAATAGGTGGCGCTGCTAGGCTGAATTTTGTTGGATTTACATGATTTCAAAGCCATATCCCAAGAACTAATGCACGGAATTTCATATCTTTAGAATACTCATGATGGGCGTGGCATAGATTTCCGTTTAATTTTGGCAGTGTGATAGCAAATTTTCAAGTATTAATATGTATGAGATAGAAGAAAGTTTTGGGATTGGTACATCAGACTAGTTTGTAATTGTGATTCAACCTTCTTAATCTTTTTAAAGCCAATCAAATAAGCGCGTTTTTAGTGTTCGGTGGCTGTCGAGAGTAGCTGGTAGTGGCAGAGCCTCCTTGTTAAAAAACATATCGAAAAAAGTAGTATAATAAAATAACGCAATAAAATAACAATTGCGTATAAACAACTTTTAAAAATTTGAGCCATTGGTACAATCAATTTAAAAAGATTTTTAAAGAAATAATTTTTCTTCTTCTAAAAATCAGACAATAAAAACTTATTGAAAAAGAGTATGTACTTCATTTAATTTGTTTTACTGCACTTAAAATCTTTTAAAGGATTATTTATAAAAAAACTAAACATAAAAAAAATTAAAAATAAAAAATAATTTTTTAATGACTTTTGCCATTCTTTAAAAAGATATTGGATGCTAACATACTGTTATAAAGCGATTTCCATTATTTAGAAGGGAAAATCTTTTCTATCATTTTCGAATATTTTTTTTACTAAATTTTAAAACAACCTTCATGAAAAAAGTATTAGACAAAATATTGTTTTATTCAAATCGGATTGACCTTTTCTTCGTTCTTTATAAAAACTATTTTTTTAATCGCTCAAAACATAAATTATCTTTAATGAAACAATATTCTCTTCTTTAAAAAATGTATTTCTATTTTATGATAAGATTAGCTGGCGTAGCAACACGATGTGTTGCATTTTCATCGCATGAGATCAGTCTTTTTTTGTGTGGTGGTGGTAGGGGGGTGGGTGGGGGTAGAGAAATCTAATTTTATCCTCATTTAGAAAATATTTATGTTTTAAATTTTATTAAATTTCTTATTATCAGTAAGAAGTCATGCTTACAACTTAAATGAGCTAGAGATTACGGAAATTATGTTTTCAAAGTTACGCGACTGCTATGGAATTATTATCGTAGACGGTCTTTATAAGAAAATGGTGACATAAAACTAACCCTGCAACGGCTAAATCCATTAAGGTTCATCACCTACAGCGGCCAGCTCAGTTTTCTTGACCATGGTCCCTGAGGTGCTATATAGCATGTGTCCCGGTCGAGTGTCCAGCATAACGCGGGACCCTCAGTGTTTAATTTCCAAACAACCTTGGTACTCATTTCATCAGTAAGAAGTAATACTTAGAACTTAAATGAGCTAGAGATTACGGAAATTATGTTTTCAAAGTTACGTGATTACTATGGAATTATTATCGTAGACTTTCTTTATAAGAAAATGGTGACATAAAACTAACCCTGCAACGGTAAAATCCATTAAGAGTCATCATCTACAGTGACCAGCTGAGTTTTCTTGACCATGGTCCCCGAGGTGCTATATAGCATGTGTCCCGGTCGAGGGTCCAGCCTAACGCGGGACCCTCAGTGTTTAATTTCCAAACAACCTTGGTACTCATTTCATCGATCCCGAAGGCATAAAAGAATGGAGCACTGTTATCGAAACTGTCACAGGAAATAGATTAACATAGTTTTTTGGTTGCTATCAAAATTTGTTTGGTCTACGAAATTATTGAAAAAACGAAATAGACAATGCAAATTGAAATTCATTCAAATTATGTTTCGAATATTTTACTCATCATGTATATCATCGGTACCATGGCAAACTATCCAATGTGAAAATAGCGTTCCCAGTGGGATGTCTTTTTTTAAATTCAGATTTCTTGATTGACACCACTTTTTTGAAATAGTAAAATTCGCCTTATATAAGCTTATTGAAATGACATATTAATTAAGACGAAAACAAGGACAACATTACCATTTCAGAAAAAACAAGGAGAATTTTACCATTTCAGAAAAAATAAGGAGAATTTTACCATTTCAGAAAAGTGGTGTCAAACAAAAAATCTGAATTTAAAAAAAGCAGGCCACAGGCAACACTGTTTTTATATTGGATAGTTTGACACGTTAACGACGAAATCAGAAATTCAAATTAAACTGAGAATAAAAAAATATTTTTAAAAAAAGTTCAAATATATATTAAACTAGTAAATCTGCAGATCAGGAGCCTCAACGTCATCTTTGCAAGTCATTGTTTTATAACACTCATTGCGTGATATTCATCTTCCTACAAATCGCTTTTTAAAGTTTTCAAATTACATAAATATTTATGAGCATACAAGATACTTCGTAAAGTTTCAGAAATTAAAAGTGTTAAACAAGTGGTTATACACTGATGTTCTGAAATTCTGATGAGCTGCTTATTCTGGTAACTTTTTAAATCAAAAATTGCATTTCTTCAGGGGGGGCTCTGCCCCCCTGAACCCCCCATATTCTATTTAAATTTACATTCGTAATTTTTTATTGATTGTGCGGATGGTTATAATATATCTTAGATTTTTTTACGCTGTGATTTATAAGGATAAGCATAAGTTTTTTTTTATAAATTAATAAAATTTAAATTTAAAATAAAATATTCATGTTAACCGTACACAGACAATAAATCTTGAAGTGACGCCAAAAATGTAACCCTAAAATCCGCTACATTCGGCACAACACAACGACGTGCTTAAACGGATGAAGTCAAAGAATTTGGTCCCTGTTCCACGTGCTTGTTTTGTTTGGGCCGAATGAGGGCATTTAAATCTGAGCGATAACGCACATCGTATTGCAAACTGTTTTTACGGCATACTGCATCTCCATCTATCTCTTTCCTCCGTGAATAACAGTTAATTTTATTTTACCCAAGATCTTTTTATTCCAGCATCTTTGTTTTCGATAAATGACGTCTAATTCACCTGCTATGCGTACTTACTCAAAACTTTTCATCTTGTTATATTAAGAAATACTCGAGAGTTTTCTTTTTATTTTTAATATGCCGCCATATTAATTTTTCTAAACTTAATTTTATTTTTCATTTTCCTGCTTCACGACAAAACATTTCAATTGAAAATTGTTTAAAAGAAAATATTATTCCGGGTTTTGATTTTCTTGGCAACAATTAAAGAAATATTGGTAAATGTTATGGGAAAATGTTACATTATTCTCTATGAAAATAATGAACTTTTGTATTTTTAAGCAAAATATTTCAATAAAATAAATGAAATATTGCCTATTATTATTTCTGGGCTAAAATCCTTCTATATGCAAAGATACAAATGCATTAATTCATCTGTTTTGACGTTGGCTTTAGTCAAGCATTATACACGCAATTATACTAATATTATTAGGACCAAATTCGTTGCTAGGCAACAGAGAAAGAAAAGGAAAAAATTGAAATATGCATTATGTTAATTTGATAAAACAAAATCCTTTATATTATTGGAAAACATGCATAAAATTCCCCCCAATATTATAAACCTAATTAAAAAAATCTCGCAAATATATTGACATAATTTATTGGAATAATTTAATGTTATTTAAAAATTTCAGCATCAAAAATTTACCATTTAAATCCATTTTTCATATGAGCCATTTCTTTCAACAAATGAAAATCTGAAAATCGTCTGACTTGCCATTGAAAAGCATTATAGAGCAAAATAAAATGTTCCATATTTCCCGAACGAATAAACCAAATTTAACCAAAAACTATACAGCTAAGTCCGGGTACCTCATCAACATTCCCAGTGAATTTCAAGCCGATCGGATGCTTTTTGCGGCAGTTATCGCGGAACAGACAGACAGACTAACAGAAACCAAAACTTTTCGTGTCTCCACAGTAAGCCTTCACTGACGTTTCGGCAATGAAGATAAGTATATTTTATTGGTACGTTTTTTAGATATTATATTTTATTGGTACTTTTTTAGATATTTTTAAAATTACATTAAGTAAATATTTCTAGAAAAATAATAATAATAAAATATTTTATATAACATTCATTGCATATTAAAAATGAATAATATGAATATACCCCACATTCTTCGTTACTCAAACATAGTTCTTCTTACTTTCCGCACATGTAACTCTGTCAACACGTGAAAAGAAGAAATGCACACACTATCTTTAGCTATCATAAAGATGTTTTTATTTCTGTACGTTTCTAGGATCCAGATTATCTTGCTCTTAGATGCAGAAATAATTGACACTAAAACCAGTTGAATCTCTTACGTTTGAATAAACAGAAAAAAGGTCTCTAAAATATTAGATAAAGCTTTAGCAATGTATTTTTCGGAAGGAAAAAAAAGTAAAAAACAATTACCGGTATTTTTATAATACAGCTTTTATAATTATTTTTAAATTGTAAAGATTTCATAAAGCAAAGTGAACTAACTCAAATAATGCAAATAGTACATCCCCAGTCAGTTGAAAATAAAGTACTAATTTTTATTTTGGATATATTTTGTATCAACTCTTCCCAGCATTGTTAAATAGCGTTTATGACTTTGTCTGTATGCTGTTGTATGCCACCTGCAGTTTGCCGTTTGTCTGCCATCTGTCTGCGGCCTACAGTCTGCCGCTTGTCTGCCATCTGTCTGCCACCTACAGTCTGCCATTTCTCTGCCATCCATCTGTCTCCTGAAGTCTGCCGTTTGTCTCCTTCTGCCTGTGCTTTAACTCTCGTAAATATACACCGATTTAATATAATTAATATGCATTTTTGATGTTTACCCACTGCATTCTCACAATTGAAAATGCAGTGGGCATGTTCGAGACTAAAAATAGAGTAAGTAGTATTTATAGTTCTTTTACAAGAACACTCAAAAGAATCCCGTTACGTTACGGTCAAGGAGAAAAATCATTTGAGGTGTCTTTTTTATGAAATAACGCTATTTGCAACACTATGAAAATTGATTTACATTCATGAAGTGCTCTAAATGCAGTGGGCATGTTCGAGACTAAAAATAGAGTAAGTAGTATTTATAGTTCTTTTACAAGGACACACAAAAGAATCCCGTTACGTTACGGTCAAGGAGAAAAAGTCATTTGAGATGTGTTTTTTATGAAATAACGCTATTTGCAACAGTATGAAATTGATTTACATTCATGAAGTGCTCTAAAACCTGTTTTCTCAAGAATAAGGTGTGCAATTTATAAGGTCACTAAGGGCTCCTTCACGCAATGGTCTGCATGGAAAAATCGTTTGCAGCATATTTTAATAATGTCACGCTACACTGTGAAAAATGTGCAGCAAAGTAACAGGTCTATCGATTGTTTTTATAGAAAACGGTTATTTTACCGTAATGTAACTGTATTCTGACCATATTATTGTAATTAATATGATCAAAATACAGATAATTTATTGTTATGTACACGTTTTCTATAAAAACGATCGATAGACCTGTTACTTTGCTGCAATTTTTTTACAGTGCATCACAAACATACAGAAAGTGCTATTCAGCAATAAGCTATAATACGGAATGCTTACTCTTCAAAATGACGTGCGTAACTGTTATTGTTTATGTATCGTAACACACAAAAGATTTTGGTAACAGTATTGCCTATGAGCGATAAAAACTGGAGGTGAGTTTCAGATGCGGTATAAGTTTTTATGTTTAACAAAATTTTCATATATTATGTTGTGTCTGTATAAATTCTATAGATCATTTATTAGGCTACGCAAAATGATTACGAATCATTACTTTTCATGGCCGCGAATTGCTTAATGGTGTATTTTAATTGAGTTATACATTTTCCCGTTGAAATACCTTTAGTAGTTTTTTGTAGAATATAAATAAGTTCATATACAGGAGCTATACAAAGAACATGATAGCTTGACATCTGTGGATGGTAATTTCTAAAAGAAAGTTTTCAGCTGTTTCTTGGGACTAAATTTTACTTTAATATGAGCAGTGTATAAAAATCTGCTGATAAAATGCAGGGCTGTACGAAATTATTCGCGTGCATTTTCGTCGGTTGGGGGAAACTGCTGGAAGTGAATTTCTCGTTGTTTAATGAATTGTGTAACTACGCTAAATTTTAGTACACTATATAGTGTGTATACACTGTTAAAAATTTGCAGCATTCTATCTAGTCATTTGACCATTTTTATCGAAAGCGGTTACATAACTGTTATTTAACACTATTCTGACCTTATTATTGGCCATTTTATGGTCACAATACAGTTAAATTACGGTACGAAACCGTTTTTTTCAAAAAACTGTCGAATGACTGGACAGAATGCTGCAAATTTTTAACAGTGTACAGATCTATAGATAATATACAGAGATTCCCAAAAATAATTTGAGTTCTTTTCAGGCTATAGACTATAATTACTTAAATATCGTTTCACCTTTTTAAAAGTTGAAGTTGTATTACAATATTCTGGAAGTTTTGGAATGTGTTTCATAATCTATGCATGACACATGATTTTTCTTTCTTATTTTTTGTATGTATGTATGTATATATATATAGATATATATTCTTTTAGTACGAATATTTTATTTGCAGGTCTTCTTTAATAAAAACAATCTTAAATATAGCCATTTTTTAAATGAATAACAATGTCGAGGATTATAAAATCAGTCACATCTTCCATTATTCTCGCGTATGATTGATTACACAGTTAAAGAATGATAATGCTTCTGAAATGCAAATTGTGACATTCTATATGAAAATAACGCACTAAACAACGATATCGCCTTTTTACAAACTTCATTGGCTCATGTTTTGAATATACAGATACTCAAAGTTAAGATTTTTCTTTTCGAAATACATACATTTTTAAATTGGTATTCGAAAAAATTAAGAATTGTAATCTATGAATTTAACAGAAATCTATTTCCAGAAACTTCAGGTATGCGAATCCACAATTTCAGCTTATAGGGTAACTCCGGGAGAGTCGACGCATCCGGGAAGATGCCGCTCTCCTTGTATTTCTTGTAATTATCGATAGATGATCGTCAAAAGTACAGTATAGGTGCGCAATGAGATTATTTTAACCAGTGTATAGCGTGAATCCTGTTTCGATGTTTACTTGTAGAAGTACAATCGTTATTTTGACATAAGTGCATGATTTCACTGTCCAAACTTTTAAACACGTTATGTTTAAATACTTTTCATACACTAATTACTAAATGCATGCATGATTTCGAAGTCAAAATTAAGTTTAACGTTTATATAGAGTACTGTGTGTATGGTTACGCCATTCTTCTTAGCGATGGCATGTAACTGTGATGGCCGACGTCTGCATCATGCAAAATGGGATTCATGCCGCACTGCAATTCCAGTATACATGCCGCAGTTTCTTTTGTACGGGATGATTAAGTGTTATTAACTTGTCCTTTTCTTTTTGCATAGACTAACACTGTTAGGCATGTTATCAAGTTTACTAAAACCAAAGAAGAAAAAGGAAAAAATAAAAAGTAAGAAGGGCAAAAAGATGCAAGTCAAGATGATAATAATGAAAAATTGGATTATTCGTAACGCAGACGTTCTTTGCAAGGAATGTTTAGAAAACTACTCCAAAAAAGAGGCTTCGTTGCATCATGTGTCCAATGTAGTTACATAAAGACTTTTACTTTTTCGACATTTTTTCTGTAGATTGTAGTCGAAAAAAAACAGGTCTCTTAACCCATTCGGGACCATAGGTACATACAAGCACTTCATAAACAGCATACATAATTTGTTTCTGGCATCAGTAAAAAAGAAAAGTAATATTTGCTTTCTTTACTTGGAGCATTTTCATGATTATTTAAATAAAGATAATTTCTTTTAAAAAAGTGGTGCCAACCGAATAAAACTTGTGTAAAAGCCACCGGTCCGGAAAGGGTTAACAAATAAATTATGTGAACACAATTTTGCTTCTTTTTTTCCTTTCCAATACATTGATGTAACGTTGTTGTGAAATAACAACTAAAATTTAATGTAAAAAAAAAATAAGTCGATAATTTTAATAGTGAAAATAGGCAAACAATTATTAATTTTTATCTATGAATACGTTTCATTGTACTTAATTTTATTATTACATCGTTAATTATCGTCCAGATATGAATATTTTTTTTTAATATACTTATTTATAATTTCTTTCTGTTCTTATTACAAGCGCAGCATAAATACTGCACAAGTGCGGCGTCTCAGCCTGAATGTACGGGTGACGCGCCGCAGTGTAATGTTTTAGAAAAAAAATTGTTAAAAAATATTAATTATTTGTTTTGAATTTTTTTTCTCGCAGTACACGCGTTGTATATTTAACAATAAATAGCATAGCATGAATTTTTTTTATTATATGTTCACCATGGGATTTTATACACAAATTCAAAAAAATGTGCGGCATAAATCCCGGAATTACCCTATACAATTGACTATATATACTACATAGTATACTAAAATTTACATGCATGCTGAAAATTCACCTTCAACAATTTCCACTAATAGACGGAAATATGTTTGAATTATTTTGTACAGCCCTACAGATTTTTATAACAGCCACATATTAAGCTGATATTTAATTCAAGATAAAACATGCTTAAAACTGTTGAAACCACATTTCTAGAAATTATCATCAATAGGCGGCCTTATGTCCAGTTCTTTATGTGGTCCTGTATATCATTTTATATATTTTCTTCATAATTCTTCTAATTTACTAAATATAGTTTAGCTTGAAAATGCATAACTCAATTAAAAACACTTTTAAGAAATTCGCTTTAAACTCAATTATGCTTACGAATTATTTTTTTGTAGCCATGTATACGATCTATAGTATTTATGTACACCCCGTAATATGCAAAAAATTAATTAAACTTTAAAATGCATGCCATAATTCAAACTCAAAACGCACTTCCAGCAATTATCCCTAATAAACAGCACTTCGGCTGCAATACTGTTTCCTATATATTTTGTGTGTCCTTGTAAATGAATGGTAAATGCTATGTAGAAGCACATTATATTCTACTGCAAGTATCTTAACCTCAGTAATGCGTTTCCATTTCATTATATTTAAAATATTCTAACATTATTAAAATAAACTGAAAAATGTTTTCACCGTAGCTATGATGTAACGGAAATATTTTCTGTGACCCTGTAAATGAAAATTAAATTCTTTGAACCAAGGATTCTACAGAATGAATGTTTTAGTACACATCATAAATACGTCTAAATTTTATTATGTTTCATATAGTGGAACATCATTAAAATACACTTCAAAATATTTCTCCCATATGCAGCAATATGCAGGGACAATTAATTTTAATTGTCCCTGTAATTAGAAATGCTACACACGTTATTTTTTACAGCAATCGCGCAATAGGAAATAACAGTAACATTTAGAAATTAAAGGTCAATCTGAATTTATTTAAGACAATCAGAGATCAGACAGACGGACAGGCAAACAGAAGTCATAAACTCTTCTCGCATTGTCTGAAAGTGTTAAATACGAATTAATTAATCGGAAATATATCTATTCAATGGTTACGCGCAGGCACATAATAAAAAAATATATAAAAAACTAATTGCATATTCTCCTTTTTTCTGTACACGGTTACAAATAATTAACACAATGAAGTTTTAAATAAATGTAATTTTTTATGCGACATAACTTCATTTCATGAAAATTTTTTGTATGGTGAATGTATAATTGATATCGATATAAAACATATTTGAATTTAATAATCTGTTTTTATTAATCATATATTTTTCATATGTCAAAATATTTTTCAAATGAAACGTAGGGAAAAAAAGAACAAGGAATATTTAATAGAATTCGTTATTGTTTCGAAACACTGTGGAAATTTACTGGACGAAACAAATATTGATTTCTTTTGTAAGAAGAGGATAAAATCAAAATGAATATGGAATATAACAAAAAAATAATTTTCAGTAGTCAGTTATTAAAAAATACATACACTAAAGGATTTTTTTTTTGTAAGTAATATATTTTGTATTAAAAATTAAATTGTTTAATAAATTGCTATTTTAAAAAAACAAAGGTATTAAGTACTGATTTTAATAAAAAATTCTTTGTAATTGAATTCTAAAAAAAACTCATTTTTTACGATTGATTTTTGAAATTCAGGAAATTTCTGAAATGCAAACCAGAAAAAAATTACCTTTTATTTTTAAATTAGAATTGCTAATTTTTTATGATGGCAAAGTGTTCGTTAGATAATTTCCACTTAAAATATATATATATATATGTATATATATTTAAGTAATTTGTGTTGTACTTAGAATAACATTTATTCAGAAGTCATTATGCAAAACAAAGAAACAAACAAAGTACCAAACACTGGTATAAGACATAAAATTGATTTTAGAGATATAATTATCATTTCATATTGGTATTAATTTACAGTCTCTGTTTGCTTTATTATGTTTTCGAAACGCATATTAATTATAAGAATCATTTTTCTATTATCCTTCGGCCAAGGAAAAAAAAAAAAGAAAGAAACGTTTCAAGTGATAATTCCTAACTTATTGCTGTGTTATGTACAGTCGTGGGAAAAAAAGTAAACACACCTTCTAACTCTGCAACAAGTTTTTGTAGAAGAAAGTTACTGGTACCAAACTATTGAAAATATAGTAAATACAAAACTTGTGTGGAAATATAAATCACCTAAAAGCAACGTTTAAACACACAATAAATACACAAGGTAATTTGAACAGACACATACGTTTCATGAGTTTCAGGACTCACACCATCAGTGTATAAAATCTATAAAAACAATATCCCCTCAACTACATGTACGGCGAAAACCCAAATCTCAAAACACAATACCAAAAGACCCTCAAGTTCCAACAGCCAATGAAATTAAAGCGGGAGTGGGGTGCCGTGAGACAGCAAATCCACCCAGAAAGTTGAGATGTATGGTACACTAGACAAATCATTAACCAAGGAGTTTTTAAATCTATGGATATGAACAGCTTCAAAAGAGTCTAAATCTAGAAGAGTAATTCATTTCTTGATAATGGTAGCTGAGTCAAAATTGAAATTATGTCCCTCCCACAAGCAATGAGAGGCAATAGAGGATTTTTTTAAATTATTTTTTCTTTACATAGTTCGTGTGTTCTTTGAATCTGTAACGGAGTTTTCGTTTAGTTTGTCCAATATAGGACAAACCACATAGGCATTGAATGTTGTAAACACCCCAACAGTTATGAGAAGGAATTTGATCCTTAAGCTGTGAAAAAGTTAATTTATTAACTGGTTTAAAAACCACGCTAAAATCATAATGTCTTAAGATATTAGCTATTTTAAAGCTAATATTATTATAAATGGTAAAATGATAAGGTTAGTAAAAGAAACCGTGCATCAAAAATCAAGATTATTAACACATTTATTAAGACTATGAGCAATTAAATTATTGATATATGATAAACTAACACCACGATCGATAACAACAGATCTAATATAATTTAATTCTGTAACAAGTGAATTTTATCTGAACAAATTAAGCGATCTCTATTAATCAAATAAAGAAAAACCGAAGCTGTTTGGGAAGGGCGGTGACATGAATTGAAATGGGTGGTTGTGGGGGGGGGGGGGATTGACAGCAAAAGATTTACTGTAAACGCAAGTGTCAAAGGTGTTAAGCTGACGAGTAACCAACACATCAAGAAATGACAATTTATTATATATTTCAACTTCATAAGTAAATTGAATAACTGAATTTATTGAGTTTAAAATAATCAATATATTTTCAACGGAAAAAAGAGAAAGATCCAAAAGCGCAAAAGAATCGTCTGAATATCTACAATAAAAATGGGAAGTTGATAAAGTTAAACATTTTAACTTCAAAGTAATGCAGATATAAAACGGATAGGAAAGGACTAAGGGTATTACCCATTGCTAAACCTTCTGTCATAGAATAAAATTGATTTGAATATTGAAATGAATTTAGTTTTAAACAAGTACTGAATAACTCAATAATGTGATTGATTTCATAATCTGTGTAATGAAACTCTTTTAATCTAACAGTGAGACTTTGTAGTGCACCTTGAACTGGAACATGGATGAACAGAGAAGGAACATCAAACTAAACTATGCGCAAATAGGGGGAGGGAGTGAAGTTTTTAATACGATTTACAAAAGAGCAAGAATTCTTAATAGTGTAAATATTGGAACTTGAAGGGAATGGAAAACGTTTAACTAAATGTTTAGCAAGAGGGTATAAGGCAAAACCGATATTGGATACGATAGGACGGAGAGGAACATCAATTTTATGAACTATAGGCAGAGTGTAAAAGCGACTACAGTTAGCAATAGAAGGAATTAATGATATTTTAATATTGTCATCAATACAAGGAGAGGTTTTTATAAGTTTTCTAATATTTATTAGATCACTGTCGGAAGGATCGCGATTTAATTTAATATACGGGCCGGATTGTAAAAGATTCTGCACTTTATCCAAATAAACTGCATTATGCTGTAACACTTTTTGATCTCCCTTATCATCTTTAGAGATGACAATGTAATCATTAGCTTTTACAGAACATAAAGCTTTTTTAAGATCCTTTGTTATATTCGGTTTGAAATTCGTGGAATTGTGATCAACTGTGTTTTTAATGAGAACCCTTATGGAATGCTTTTGAGAACTAGATAGTTAGCTAAATTTAAAATATCTTTCAGCTGGAGCAATAAGGATAGGTAAGTCTGGACGTTTGCTAAAAGATAAATTATAATTAAGTTTGAGAGCTTTTTCTTGTGTAGGTGACAGTTGTGAAGTTGAAAGGTTTACAATTGCATTACTATTGACTTCTGGAAGCCAAGGAGTTTGTAGCAGACAAGTCGAAAATTTTCATTAATCCAATTCTTTACTCTTGTAAAGATAGAAGAAAGTAAAAATAATACAGAACTTCCTGAAGAAATGCAGAAATCATCATTTAATTCTACCAAGGACACAACAGTTGTAAACTACATCTCAAAACAGAACAAGAATGTTATTCTGTTTAGAAACTTGCATCATGACAAAGAAGTTCCAAACTACCTGACAAAAAAACAACAAATGAAAATAGATTATAATGCAACTAAAGGGGCTGTGGATACTCTTGATCAACTTTTGAACAGTTACATTTGTAAAAGAAACACAAATCGATGGCCCATTAAATTATTCTGTAACGTACTTGATACTTTTGCTTACAATGCATTTATTTTATGGACTTCAATACACAGCAAACGGAATGAAAACAAACTAAACCAGCGAAAGATATTATTGGAAGAATTCAGGAAAACACTCAAATTCTGCACATTGAAGTGAGGACTCAATCAAAGTAGTGAAAGAATTCAGAGTAAAAGTCAAAACGCAGCTTCGGGGTTTGCTGTGAATATTGCACTGCGTATCAAACATACAACGTGCAAATTCTGTCCATCAAACAATCACAACACACAACAATTGTGAGAAACACACTTGGAAATCACATGTAAAATATTACCGTCCAAAATCGAACTAGACGGATGTACCAATCCCAAAACTTTCTTCTATCTCATACATGTCAATACTTCAAAATTCGTTATCACTTTGCCAAAATTAAATGTCAATCTATGCCCGTCATAAGGATTCTAAAAAGATGAAATTCCGTGCATTAGTTCTTGAGATATGAAGTCGCGTAAATCCAACAAAATGCAGCATAGTAGCGCTACTTAGGGTGATTTACATCAGAACCTAATCATCAACTTTTGTCAACGTCTAACTGAATATGAAATTTGGGGAAAATTCGTGCATTAGTTCTTTAGATAGAGCTATTGCGCAAATTATGACAAATGCAACATAGCAGAGCCACTTGTTGAGCGATTTGCACCAACACATAATCAGCAGCATTATTAATTAAGGTATACTTGAAATCTGAAGTTTGATGAAAATCCGTGCATTAGTTCTTGAGATTATGCCTCTTAACATTAGCTATTGAGGAATTCGGTCTAAATGCAGCATAGCAGCGCCACCTATTGGGCGATTTAAACCAACATGTAGTCAGCATAATTTCATATCAAGGACTAACTAAATCAAAAGTTTCATGAACATGTGTGCATTAGTTCTTGAGATAGAGCTTCTGCGAAAATAGTGTAAATCCTGCAAAATGCAGCATAGAAGCGCCACCTGTTGGGCGATTTACACCAACTCATAAACAGCACCAGCGCATATCAAGGAGTAACTGAATCTGTAGTTTTATAAAAATACGTGCAGTAGTTCTTGAGATAGAGCTATTGCGGAAATTCTGCAAAATGCAGCATTGCAGCGCCACCAGCTGGGCGATTTACACCAAAAACTAATCAGCAAAAATGTATATCAGGGACTACCAGAATATAAATTTTTATTAAATTCCGTGCATTAGTTCTTGAGATAGAGCGCTCACAATATTTGTGTCACATACGGGCAGACAGACAGACAGATTCACAGACTCACAGACAGACATTTTGTAAAAGCATGTTTTTTGGAATCTCTGACCCATAAAACGTGTAAATCCGTCAAAAACCGGAAGTCCAAAATTTTCATGAATCCAAAACTTTCTTCTTGTAAAGACGGAAGAAAGTAAAAAAGATAAGTTTCAGTTGCAATTTTTTTTTTTTTTTGCTTTATTTATTTACATGCTTTATATTATTTGATCTGTATTTAAACTACTTTACTACTATTTAAACAACTTTATTTAACCATTTCTAAAATGGCATCGTTCATTTTATGCTAGAAATGCTTATATTCCGATTCGGGTCACAATGGCCGAACACATCATACGTATAGTAAGTTCGAACAGAACAGCATGCTTAATAATATCTCCAACGTTAGGTAAGTCTCTCCAATTTAAGTATTGCACGGCAGCGCAATACTTATTTATTTCCAGTGTCACTTCTCAATGTTAATTTAACATAGAAAAGCCTATGGAGATAGTAACTTTTTCATTTTTTCTTACCACCTTTTTGTCCCTGATGCCACTAATTTTTAATTCTTTGCTAATTCTAATAATATTATAAATTCAAAGTGTAAAAACTTTTGCCAGACGTCAGGATCAAAACGGATCATAAAATGCCTTTGCATATAGGTGGATAGGTGGTGATAGTATCTAGAGAGTAAAATGGGCTAATTTTTATTTCTATTATTAAAATATTTTTCTTGATAATTCCAAATTTCACTTTTTCCATTGAGAATCAACGGACATTTTCTAATAAAATTTAACATTTTTCCTTCATTGTTGTAAATAGTTCAAAAGCCGCAATAATAATTTGCCTATTTTTAGTTGAATGATTTTCACGTGAAACATGAAACTGAAGAAATTGAAATAGTTTTTTTTTTGTTGTTTTTGTTTTTTTTAATAATTAAAAAGAAGATGAATATGACGTCATAGTGGAAATAAAATGACATTTTCAAGCAGATTTTTTAAGTTCAGATTGTAATTTTTTGACCAAACTACAACAATCTGCATTACTGCACTGGTGAAACATTTTGAATTATACATAGTAGGGCTGGACGATATCAGAACTTTAATAACGCAATATATCAACGAGTTAATATTGATATTGATGATATATCGCGATATCTCCCTTATATTGTGCAAAAATACAAATATTGTTAATTTCGAAACATGAATGGTATAATAGCATCAATTTAAGTAAAAACAGATGTAGAGAGCAACGAATCAATGTCTCATACCGATACGTTCCACAGCATCATTAAATTATGTATATAGTATATTCATACAAAAATATTTTAGAAAAGAAAACAATGTTTGATATATGTTTACACTTATACCATTTGTTTCAAAGTATTTCCCTTCAAAAATAGTATATTTCCTATTCTTCCTACCCTATGCATTATTTATCAGTAACATTTTAACTATTTAATTACATTGCGAATAACTGAGAAAATTATAAAATACAAACTAACAGTGTTGAATTCAGACACTTTTCTCCAAGAGGGATTTCTTTGACTCCGGGGGGGGGGGGGGACCTTATAGAGTTCTGGGGGGGATTGCACTTTTTGACCATTCAATACACAAAATCTGAAATCTTGTGGGGGGGACAACGCATTACTCTGGGGAGGAATGTCCCCCCCCCCGGGCCACCCCCTGAATTCAACACTGCAAACTAAAATAAAATATTCTCAAATTTATGATGTTGACGATTTTATTTTAATAAGCACAGGAAGAGAGGAAGCTTCAGGAAAACTAAAATTAATTTAATGTAACATGTCACGATAAAATACTTCTTATTAAATAGGTTTCAGTGGATGATAGACGCAACAGAAATGTTGCTTTTCAATCTTTCTCTAAGGAATCAATTCATTATTAATAGAAAAAAAATAACTGTAGTTATATCTTCCTACCTATTTATAACAAAAAAACAACATTGAAACATTTAAATATATATATAAATACTCAAATCACATTTCGGAATACTTTTATATTAATTTAAAATTTGTTTTTTGATAAATATTCATAGCTGAAAAATATCAAGACAGGATATACTAAATTCACTCGAGGAAACTTTGCTCTAAAACGACAAAGAAGAATGAACGAGGTACAATATAACTACGCGTTACTGACTGGGAAGCAACCAATCATCACAGTGAATGACTGCTTTGATCTTGAGCTTTTCACCAACTTGTTTCTAACAAAAGGCGAAACTTTCCCATTAGCGGATTCTGATTGGTTGCTCGCAATCCGAGCATTTCAGCTGCTCGGGTATAGACTCGATGATAACCAGCTGTCTTCTGGCGCAACGCCAATAAACCAGCTGTATCAAACGCGACAACGAATACCCAGTCATGTGAATATTCATAATTTATCAATATCTGGAGTTATTGCAATACGTGTAGTCCAACGACAGAAGAACGGACGATAAGTGTTATTCTGTATTTCACGCAGACAGTCGAAATAAATCTAGGTTTACAGTGAAGGAAAGTATCCCTATAATTGGAATAATTTCTAACGGAGATAATCAGCGGAAAAAAAAGATTATCAAGGTAGATTTTCTATTTTGGATGAGTCAGGAGATTGAAGACATTGAAATAGAATTTTTTTTTCTTTCCGGGGCTCTGGCGGTGAGCGCAAAACATTACTATTTTATTGAGTTTTAAGATATTTGACGATATTTTTTTCGGGGCTCGTGTTCGTAATTGCAGTGCTTTCTAAACACTCATTTTATTGGGATATATCAACAGAGTCAAAGTTCAGATATTGTTAGTGCGATAGTTAAGAAATATCAATATCTGTCGATATATTGATATATAATCCAGCCCTAATACATAGGTAAATTGCATACAAATTATGATGCGACATCGCACAAATCAAAGCCTGATGATGATACCCTCCATTAATTTTGAAATGTGTTTGTCTGAAAGCAGTAGTTATTAAAAAACTTGACATATTAAACAAAAACCTAATTTGCAGAACAAATTAAAAAAACAAAATTTATTTCCTAAATTGTTTATGCCCAAGAAGCGGCAGATATTAAGATATTTCATTCAATTCGTTCTACATTTAATGTTAAATTTTTGTAACAAATAAGCTAAACCAATTGAACATTAAACTAGTATGTTGTGGTCATCACAAAACTTTCTTCTATATAAATCACGTCAATTAAATCCTTTAAATAGTACAAGAAATAACAACGATTTAGCACCAATTCATATCAAAGTATATCTGAATTTGAAGTTGGATGAAAATTCGTGCATTAGTTCTTGAGATAGAGCTATAGCGGAAATTCTCAAAAAATGTAGCATAGCAGCGCCACCTGTTGAGCGATTTACACTAAAAGTAAACAGCACTAAACTATACTAAGGTATACCTGAATCAGAAGTTTGTTGAAAATCCAAGCATTTGTTCTTGAGAAAAAGCTATTGCGGAAATCGCAAAAAATACAGCATAGCAGCGCCACCTGTGGAGCGATTTACACCAAAAATTAAACAGCACTAATTTATACGTCAATTCATGTCAAGGACTAACTAAATCTGAAGTTTGATGAAAATCCGTGCAATAGTTCTTGAGATACAGCTCTTGTGGAAATCGTGAAAAATGCAGCACAGCAGCGCCACCTATTGGTCGATGTACACCAAAAATTAAACAGCACTAATTTATATCAGGGACTAACTGAATCTGAAGTTTGATGAAAATTCGTGCATTTTTTCTTGAGTTAGAGCTATTGCGATAATCATGAACAATGCAGCATACCAGCGCCACCTGTTGGGCGATTTTCACAAAAAAGTAATCAGCACCAAACTATATCTTAGACTAACTGAATCTGAAGTTTTATCAAAATCCGTGCAGTAGTGCTTGAGATATAGCTATTGCAGAAATCGTGAAAAATGCCGCATAGCAGCGCCACCTGTTGGGCGATTTTCACCAAAAACTAATCAGGTCCAGTTTATATCAAGGTCTAACTAAATATGAAGTTTTGTGAAATTCCGTGCATTATTTCTTGAGATAGAGCGCCCACAAAATGTTTGTCACATACAGACTCACAGACAGAGTGACAGAGTGACAGACAGACTCACAGACAGACATTTTCTAAAAACCATCAAATCGTGTTCTGGGCATTCTAAAACGTATAAATCCGTTGAAAACCGGAAGTCGAAATTTTTCACGAATCCAATACTTTCTTCTTGTAAAGATAGAAGAAACTAAAAATAAAAAGGAAATTCATACAATATAATGGTTTAAGCACCTATATACTTAGATTCCGTTCAAATGAAATCGAAATAAATCTTAGACTTTTTCCATTTTTAAGTTGTAAATATTTGTACTGCAGATTTTGCATTATGTTTATGACGATTGTACATAATATGATAAGGTACATGCAAAATACAAAATTTTTAAATAAGTCTAAGATTTATTTCGATTTCATTTGAACGGAATCTAAGTACATAGGTGCTTAAAGCCTTATATTGTATGAATTTCATTTTTATTTTTTAATGTTCAATTGGTTTAGCTTATTTGTTACAAAAATTTAACATTAAATGTAGAACGAATTGAATGAAATATCTTAATATCTGCCGCTTCTCGGGCTTAAACAAGTTAGGAAATAAATTTTGTTTTTTAATTTGTTCTGCAAATTAGGTTTTTGTTTAATATATATTGCGCCACATTATTTACATGAGATACCATATATTATTCCTTTCCGTTGAGAACTGGAACATTTGTACTTATAATTACAGAGAAAGCCTTGTAAAGATTTCTGTGGGATAAAAGATGTAAATATACTAAAATATTTTAAATGATGCGATATTTTCTTCGATAGGTTTTGTAATATGGTATGGATATGAATTGATTGATAGTATTCAGTTGAAAAAATGGAACCGTCACTGTATAGGCTGGCATAATTTCAGAAAAAGTTCTGTTACACCATCTTAAAAGATTTCTATTATTCTTCAAATCATTCAAAATCTTTTTCTTTTCAGTCCCGGAAAGTTCTTCATTATTGCAATAGCGAAGGGCTCTAATTAGGCAAGATTTAGTTACAGCGATCTTTTGAGAAATGGGTGATTCTGATCTGATGTTCAGATACTGTCCAGAAGAGGTGTCTTTTTGATTTACAGAGGTAAAACCTTTTATATATTTACATCATTTATCCCACTGAAATCCGTACAAGGCTCCTTCTGTAATTTTAAAAAAAAGTACCGCAGACCTCAACGGAAAGGAATAATATATGGTATCCCATGTAAATAGTGAGACGCATATATTTGCGAGGCTAGCCATACCTTGGAGATATGTATAAGATTGTATAAGTCATGTGACTGTCATCAACAGTTCCGGGATGACCGTTTCACTTTTTATATGCCAAGCATCCATTTCGGTACTTTTATGTTAACAGGACGCAGGTGATAAATCGTTAAATACCGTTCCATTGCCATCATTTCATTTAAAATATAAACGTTACTATTTGGTTATCCCGTGGACCAATTTCGCTAAAATATACAAATTGCCAAACTATTCGCCAAATTATAGAAATTGACGTAATTTTTATTTTAATTGACGAAAGAACAAATAAATTAGTAAAACATCAATAAAAATACAAATAAAAAGTCGAATTAACAATCACTTGATGACGTAACAATCATGTGTATCGTGTTTAATGTCAAGAGGTTGTGACATATATGATCAACCATTATTGGAATTTAATTTTATAGTTTGGCGATAGTTTTTGGTCGGCGGGAAAGTCAAGTAATCAAGTAGTACCATACAAACTTATCACTTATTTCGGCACAGATGCTATATACGCCCCATATTGGCGTGATTTGTTTCTGACGCCAATATCATATACGCACCCGGTACTTAACTGACGCCAACATGTCGTTATTTTGCTTGATATGGTAACCCGGATATAGATGGTTTAGATGGTTATAGATGGTTTGATAACGAGGTTTTCCCAAAATTGGCATCGGAAAAAATTCGCGTCAATATGGGGTGTATATGACATCTGTGCCCTCTAATAATAGAAGCTTAACTCGTGTGACTTTTATAACCTAATACGGGGTTACAGCTTCACTTTCCATGTGATAAGCAGCCATTTTTAATCAAAATTATTTTTTCCAATTAAACTGCACAAAAGTTAAATATTTTTAAAGATCGTTCAAAAATAATTGATATTTAAGAGCCATTATTTTGAAAATCAGAGAAGTGTGATTGTTGTATTTTTTGTTTTGCTTGATTTTTTTTATGTTGAAGTAGATCACATTTAATGAATAATGTGCAATTTTGAAGCCCTGAAAAAATTTTCCCTTCCCTGTTGAAAATGTCAAAGTTCAAGGTTGTGACCGTCATTTTTCATGAAAAGTGAAATGCGAGTATGTTTGCAGTGCTAAAGCTTGGGCAAGCAACGACATCCCAAAATTCTTTTGTGATGAAATATTAGTATAACACTACCTGCTTAGTAGACTGTATTCGTTTCCATGGGGCATTGTTATTTTACATTGTTATGTTGCCTCAAAATGCAATGAAAATGACGTTTTTGTCCGTTTTCCGCACGTATTTTCTTATTTAAGCAATAGTACCCCAAACTTTTTCTTATAGAATATCAAAGTGCACTACTAGGACAAGCTAAATAATATAAAACTTTACCGGAATATTGCTGCTGTTAGCAGGAATAGTCTGTTAAATATTCAAAAATTTCTTCAATAAAACAAAATATATCACGTAGTAGTTGGAAGTATGTACAAACACATGGAAAAGAAAAAAAAGTGGGGCCTCGTCATATTTTTTTTTTTTTTTTAAATAACAAATTTTACAAAAATTCACAGTCAAAATATCCCGTTTAAATTTCCCTTTTTTCCATTTAGAACAAGGGAGGGGAAAGAAAAAGGGATATTCCATTTTCTCATAGGGAAAAAACATAGCTAGCGAAACGAGAAACGGGATGTTTATTTTTCTGATAGGGAAAAGTATGATAAATGACAGTCTTTTTTGTGACTTTTGACATTTTTAAAAAATAAAAATATGAGGAGACCCCACTTTTTTTTCTTTTCCATGTATTTGTACATACTTCCAACTACTACGTGATATATTTTGTTTTATTGAACCATGATGCTGTTTTGAGAAAAGACTAATTGAAATGCTGCCTATTTTGAAATTTTTGAATATTTAACAGACTATTCCTGCTAACAGCAGCAATATTCCGGTAAAGTTTTATATTATTTAGCTTGTCCTAGTAGTACACTTTGATATTCTATAAGAAAAAAATTGGGGTACTATTGCTTAAATAATAAAATACGTGCGGAAAACGGCCAAAAACGTCATTTTCATTTCATTTTGAGGCAACATAACAATGTAAAATAACAATGCCCCATGGAAACAAATACATTCTACTAAGCAGGTAGTCTTATACTAATATTTCATCACAAAAGAATTTTGGGATGTCGTTGCTTTCCCAAGCTTTAGCACTGCAAACATACTGGCATTTCACTTTTCATGAAAAATGACGGTCACAACCTTGAACTTTGACATTTTCTACAGGGAAGGGAAAATTTTTTCAGGGCTTCAAAATTGCACATTATTCATTAAATGTGATCTACTTCAACATAGAAAAAATCAAGCAAAAGAAAAAATACAACAATCACACTTGTCTGATTTTCAAAATAATGGCTCTTAAGCGATAAATTAAATTCAAATATGGATATATTCTGATCAACTTCAGTTGAAATTAGGCTGACAACTCAATATCTCATTCCATCAAAGTAAACAAACAGTAGCGATTCGTTCATTTTGACGATTAAAAATATTAAGCCACGAAGGTAATCATTTGTAAAGCGAGTTCTCCAGAGAGGAAATTAAAATACTTAATCTGATTGTGATTTTTATAGCTTTCAAATCATGAGGCAGAATGCAGCTTTGTTCGTGACGTTATTCGCCTACGAACCAATGAAATAAATTTTAGATTTAAAATTGAGCTCGATATTCATTGAACGTGAATCATTTTTTGAAGTGAAAACTTCTTTAGGCGCGTTGAGCTTTTTTTTTTTTTGAGTTGGAGAAAAACCACTGATTTGGAGACCCTGTTACGTAACCGACATGCTAGCATTTTGGCACATAGACATTAGCGCGCCAAGCGGTGAATGACAGGAACTTTTCCCTCTTCAGCTCAATCCGCAAAAGAAGAAAGAAGCTAAATCTCACTTTTTCTCCCGGCGTTCACACAGGAACACACACACACACATTATCAGTTTTCGAAAACTTCTTTAGGCGCGTTGAGCTTTTTTTGAGATGAAGAAAAACCACTGATTTGGAGACACTGTTACGTAACCGACATGCTAGCATTTTGGCACATAGTGACTAGCGCGCCAAGCGTAATATAATTGTGGTATTGTATTCATTAATAAAAATTCTTTTCTATAGTATTGAATTGGAGTATGGATTTCAATATTTGGATAGTATTGAATTGTAATGGTTGCCGTTTATATTTCACCGGATAAATCTTTAAATGCAATACGAAAATTTTTGTACGAAAATTTGTTTATTTATATGTACATGTATAATTTAATAATATAATTTAATATAATAATATATATTACAAATTATTAATGTTTATTTATATGTAATTTATAGTTAAATTATATTACTATGAAAATTGTAATATAATTTTGGTAGTAATAGTTTATAATAATGAATAAAAAAACACTACATTTAAATGTATTTCCTGCACAATAAAACATTTCCTGACGATTAAAAAAGCACACACGTAATTGTTGAAGTTTTCACTTCTATTGGCACTCCCGGAGTGCCACTGTTTTTTCTTTTATTATTATTATTACTTAAACGTATCAATATTATTATTAGTTACTTATTTTCTATATTTCGGAACTATATTATTTGTTTATACTATACTTTACATTTTCCGTTCATTCTGAGATGGATATTACCATTTAGTACTTATTTGATGATGAAAGAACTGCATCAAAATTGTAAAACGGTATTATACATAAATATTTTCTTTGAGATGCAGGCTACGAGCATTTCTCAATAAATTTTGCAATTTAAATGATAGATTCACAGTAATTTTATTGACCCTGACGCTGTATCCTTTAGGTGTCGTACTAGCTGAAATGCGCTTAAGGCAGAGGATCCAATCACGGAAGATTACTGAATATGTTAAAATCTCCGCATTGGTGAACGCATTGCAATTCATATGTAGATGGACATGAAACAAACTACCTATGTGAGTTAAGCAGTTTTTGACAAGAAAGATGAAATATAAAATATGAAAGATGAAACATAAAAAAATATACGAAATGCTGCTATAATCTTAATGAATTTTTCATTCCTCGGTCAGAATCTTCCGTTTTGGCGAAAGATTAAATAAATAAATAAAATTATAAATAAAAGTAACATGTTGCAATTCTTAGCATACATTTAAGGGCTACTAAACTGGTCGCCTGAGGCAGCTAGTATATTATAACTACGGGAAAATTAAGAGCATTTATAGCATAATTTCAAGTAAATTTATTCGAATTTTTGACTAAAGCAAATTGAGTTGTCAGGCAACAAGCCAGTTTGTTCACAAACATGGACATTATCTATTGTCAGCGGTTGCGTGTTATTAATCTAAAATTTTAAAGGATAATCCATTTATATAAAAAATATATTCATTTTACAAACAAAAACTAGCCAACTCTCGCATGGATGACTTTTAGAATAACAACAAATTAAAGTCGGTTGTCATGCAACGAAAACAAATGATAAATTGAAGAAGTGCTTGCCGATAAACCATGGACGCAACACACTTCCACCTTTTGATTGTAGGACATTACAATCAAAACTCACTTTGGTCAACAGTATTATAAAATACAAAATGCATATACTTACATATGAAAGATAAATATACTAAGTTAAAAAACATAACGCTAAAAATTAAAGTTCAACTAAACAAAGTTCACATACAGTCCTGTCGAAATCTTGCAGGTAATTTGACAGTTCTACCACTTTTAGTTGTAACATTTTTGTTTTCTTTTAGAAAATCTGTAGTTAAGGAATGTTCTGGTTTTTTTGCAAGATCAGTGAGCGAATTTCGATCAGAAGTAGGGACATTCGGAACATGTTGCACGATCGGCACATCCGGAGCTGAGGTAAAGGTATCGCTAGATGTTTCATCTGAAGCTTGTGAACCACGTTCTATCTCAAATGGATATAGTTTACGAATAGGTCGAATTATCTCTCCCGATGAAGTTTTTAATCTTGCAACACGTATGTTGCCATCTTTGCCGGTATAAAGTTCAAGAACTTTTGCCAATGGCCAGAAAGTTCTGTTTCTTGAATCACTCTCAACAAATACTATATCATCAACGTGAATTTGTAAGTGTTGTCTACCACGTTTGTGTTGCAGCCGTTGCTCAAAATATTCCAAGCTAAAACGCTTTCTCAGATTCTCTCTTCAGTATTTGGAGGTATCTCCATCGCTTCTTTAAATCGTGCTCATCAATTAGATTTAAGACCAATGTCAGACGGGCGTTTTTTTTTGCTGCTTTTTTGCTTGCGAATTATCCATTCACAATGCTATAGCATTGTGAATGGATAATACATAAGCAAAAAAGCAGCAAAAAAGACGCCCGTCTGACATTGGTCTCAATCTGTGACATCAATTGTCTGAATATTTTGTAAAAACATAGATGGCGTTAGAGGAATTAATGCATCAGGATCTTCGAAAATGTAAGTCAGCAGTCTTGAATTAACAACAACTTCACATTCGCAATGTACACTCATTAATGCTTCATAATTCAATGAAGCTCTTCCTAAAACATATCTTAAGAGATTCTTCACTATTCCAATAAGACGTTCCCAAAATCCCACCACCAAGCGGCGGAAGGAGGACTGAACTTCCATTCTATTCTTTTAAGCGTTGTGTTGTTTTAGCGCTTCTTGTTTTACAGCAGACCAATCAATAGATTGAAATGTTTCAACTAAGAACACATAATGGGCCAATGTTTTTTACCACAAACAACACATTTTACGTAACTTTTACAATTTTTTGATAAATGACCTGCCTTAAGACATGAAAAGCAGCTTTTATTGCTCTTTAAAATACTTTGCTTCTTTTCTAAGCAAAGATTTTGTCCCTTAAAGCAATCCTTAGTCTCATGGATCTTATCACAAAATAAACAACGTACAGCAGTTCCTTTCCTTACATTAGAAAATAAATCATTAGCAGTGGGACGCGATTCAACTACTCTATATTTTTGCTTGCTCAAAGGAGTATCATTTTGATTGATTCCTATTTTTGCCATTGAAACTCGCTCTTCCCCTTCAACTTCGGTGCGAAGAAATAACAACAAATGTGATAATTTATCCCCATAAGAATTCTCACTTGTATTCAATACTGGGTTCCTAAGCCAAACTCTAAGCAACTCCTCAGGAATACAAGATTCAACTACAGGATACAATATAGCTGAATATTTATCAGACGTCATACCAATGGATTCAAGAGATCGCAAAAATGACTCTAATTTATTATAAGGTGAACTATGTTGCTTTTTATTTTCGTGCTCTTAGCGTTTTTTTTTTCAACTAGACTTAGAAGTTCACGCACATAAAATTCTAAATGCAACTCCTCTCGTCCGAATCTTGACTTTAAGCTTTCAATAACTTTGCTATAATTTTCTGAGGTTGGGGGATAACTATCAATAATTTCTTTTGCTCTACTACCAGGTATTTATTAATACACTGTATTAAATAGTGGAATTTATCTACATTCTCGAATGATTTATCTTCGTGAATTCTACTAAACTCACTCCAAAATGTGAGCCAATCTCTTACTTCTCCGCCAAATTGAATAAGCTCAATTTTCGGAAGTTTTAAATTAGTCTTAACAACGGCATTTTGTTGTTCGAAAGCAGAATTGTGAGTTAAAAGCTTAACGCGAGTCTTCAATTCATCGAATTTTTCTCTGCAATTTTCTACAATTTCAAACTCGTCTGCGTATTTCGTATCAGAAACATCATTTAATAATAACCCTAATATTTCGTTATCAAGATCCGTAAAACGGCAAAATATTCTCTCTAAAGATGAAATTTTCACTTCAATACTATCAATTGCATCGTTATTTTTTAATAGAGTTTTTAAACATTGGTAATGTTTTGTAAAATTAGCCCTAACTGGAGCTCTCTGTTTAATCAAAATATCCATTTCGGATCTCTAACAGAATTCGAAACTTACTATTTTTCAAACTAGAAAATAATATATAAATATGGAAACTGACCTTTAAAAATTCATGGTACTTTTCGGTTAGACGGGCGCCAGTGTTATATATGCATACATACAGTGTATCCACATATAAACTGACCGACCTTTATTTTAGCAACCGTTGGTCTTAGATGCATACTTCCAATTACTAAAATGGTTTAAATAAGATAAAGAATTATTTTTAAAGCGATTTGGGTCAAGAAAAATATTTATTAAAAAATTACGAAATTTCAATTTTTATAAGGTCTTCCGGTCCTATAAGTGATATTTAGTAAAAATTTACTGTGGCACTAACAAGTAAGACAGAAAACGTCCCATTCATCTAACATTAAAATTTACCGAATTATAAAACTTTGAAATGCATGACTTATATCACTTTTTTGCATATCAAAACAGATAATTTCGACCGTGCTTTCTGGGGTCATATATAAAGTACTTAAACTTATTTCAAGGTATCTGCGGTTTGAAAGAAATCGTACAACTACTAGGATTAACTTTATTATTTAAATTTCAGATTAGTTAAAATAATTGTATTTTAACATATGTTGTATTTTGTAAGGATTTGAGGCTATGACTTCTTTTAACAAATATTATGTTATTTTTATAAGGTTTTGTTTAACTTGCAACGATCGTCTTTCCAGTTTAATATTTGTACTCGAACTTTAAATGATTTTCAAATGTCCGATCGAAGTTAAAATTTTACATACTGACTTAAATCCGATTATAATGTAATATTATTATGCTTTTTGACGCTTACCATCTTATACATACTTATATTAGAGGATAACATAAAAAAATGGAATATATTACCGTCAATAAGTTTAAGAAAGGGTTTTAGATTAGATAACACAAACCAGGGATGGTTGTGTTTTTTAAATTTTATAAGTAAGTTTTATTTATTTTTTAACGCTAAATGAAAAAGTTACCTTCACTTTTAACCATCATATCAGGATTTTTCGCAAATCGTAAATTTAAAGGTTAAAATAATAGCGAAAAATCTGATACTAAAAAGTAGATCTAAGACTTTTTTATTCAGTTTATTTTTATTTAATTCAATAATTTATTCAATTTTGTGACTTATACTGGGTTTCTTACAGCTAAACAGCTCAGGGGTCTGATGAGGTTGAGAGGAGAGGGGGATCAGTTTTAACTTTGAAATTTGCGATTTTAGAAAAATCCTTACGTGATGGTTTAAAATGAAGGTCATTTTCGGATTCAGTGCTAAAAATACACGTGAATGAATTTTCAAAAGCTAAAAAACGTGGCACAACCCAAAATTTGAAAGACGGTGTAATCTAACAGCATTTTATAATATGTATCATTTTTGTAAAGAATTGAGGTTGTTGTTTTTCATCCTTTTATTTAGCAAAAATTCTGTTATTTTTATCCTCTTATATGTTCAGTATAAATTGCTTATTTTACAGTAATATGTCAGAACGATTAAAGATTTCAAAGTTATATTGCAATGCTAATTTTACTCTCAACCTTTTCTTTAATATATCTGACGATAATTATATTTCTACTAAATTTGTGAATGACCCCTAATTTCTAGCAAAAAATATGCTCCAACTTTAAACAGCTATTATTCGGTCAATTTTAATCGTAGAATAACGGGACTTTTTTTGGCTTTACTTCTTAGTGTAACAGGAAAATTTTACTAAATATAACTTATATGGCCGGGGGATCGTATAAAAATTTAAATTCTGTAATTCATCGCTAAATTGTTTTTTCGCTTCAAACTTTTTTTATCTTAACTCTGCACCTAATTTTGACCACTTTTGTAGTTGCAAGTATGCATCTAATACCAACGGTTGCGAAAATAAAGGTCGGTCAGGTTATATGTGGACACACTGTATATACATATATATACACATATATTTACATATTTATATGTACATACACACACATATATAGATGCATTCATATGTATATATATATATAAATATATGTATATATATATATGTATATATGTATGCATATTGTTAGGTATTCCATTAATTTATTCTTATTTTCCTACCTTTTGGAATATCTAACTAAATTTTGGCTTACCTCCATGGTGTATGATTTAATCAATGTCACATTTTAAAATTGAGAATATGTATTTGGGTAAACGTATGTGCCAACGATTGTGTTTAGTTTTTTAAGTTGAGTTAATAAATGTTTTTGTTGATAGCTGTTCTATTTGTTTTGAGTGTGAAGAAGTGTTTTATTTACTTTTATATATGAACTAGCAGAACTAACCGGCTTCGCCCTGTCAATTATAAGAGACCTTCCATGTAAAATAATAAATTAAAATTAACTACTATAGTAATCACAATAACTGAAATTTGTGCATTCCCGTCGTCAAATCATTAAAATGACAATTAGAATACATACGTTATTGTCTCACCATCATAATAAAATGTCTGAGTTTTAATATCACAATGCCCGTTTTCTTCGGCTGGTGTAACAGAAAAATTTGGAATTTTCTGACAAAACGAAAAACAAATCCATCAAATGGCATATCATATAGTGAAATTCTCGTTTGTATGGCGTATATCTACACTATAAAGTAAAAATATGTCAGTGAGTAACGCTGACATCATACTGTTTATGGCAACGACCTAACAGACAAATTATTCCTTTACAGAAATTTTTCTTATCTTCTGAACAGCACACAATTTAATTTTTTAAGCTGTCGAATAGAACAAAAATTACATTCAAATAAAATTTATTTGAAAATTGTATCTCAGTTTTTTTTATTTTAATGAGTTTTAAAGTAATTTTCAAACATGGATATTTTTTAATGTGCGTGCAGCCCAACGAAACCATTACGAAAGATGAACCCGGTTGCTCTTAATGCAATATTATGAAGAAAAGGCATGTCTATGTGTAACTTCGTCATCATATTATTGGTGACAACAACCTAATCTATCCATAAATTTCGATTTTACTACAATTTAACTTCTAAATATCGCACATTCGATTGTTCCAACGTCTAATAGAAAACAAAACAAAACAAAAACCCCTTTCAATGACATTTGTTTGAAAAGTTTATGTCAATTTATAGATTTTTTATGGATTTTAAAGTGATTCTCAAGCATGAATATTTTTTAAATGTGCGTGCAATTACAAAAGGTTAACTCAATTGTTCAAAAACGCTGCAAATAATTCAGTACTTGTTTGTTTTCGTGTAATATTTCATAACTAAATTGGTAAACGAAATTAAAAACGCCAAAATAAAATCAAATAATATAAAACACAAATTTAACAGATATCAAATCGAACTACGCGAAATAATCTATTATGTATAGAAAATGCAAATGGGAATTTCGTTCCGGCTGCGTATAACTTGAGTTCTTCTGAATGGATTTCAATGCGACTATCAGTTTCTCAGGAAAGGTTTTAGTGTATAACATATTGTTTTATGTTGCTTAGTCTTATAAATATAGGGAAAAAGTTTTATAATCATGTGAACCCGATTATGAAAGATTGTTATTTTAAAAAAGATTTTTATTAATGGACTTCCTTGGAATTTGCATTGTTTCTTAGATAATTTTACACGGATGGTTTTAGAATATTGCATTTACGTGAGGCAGTTATATATAAAACTTGCAGACTTCGCCCGCTTCGCTGGTCCGTTTCTCCAAACGAACCTTTAATCAAACGAAATATATCGGTGTATTTGATCTTGTGTTTTATAGCAATATATACATTTATCTCCAATGATCTTCCGCATTGCTGAAAACAATATGAACGCCATTACGGTTTTATATCTTCTAATGCCTCAGACAACATTTCGAGTGTTCAGAAGCACATCTTTTAGTTGATTATTTACAATTGAAAATGGTAACGGATTATGTAACGGAAGTACAATATGTAGCATATTAAAATCATCCCTGAAAATTTAAAAATGCAAATCTCATCAAAATCCGTTCAGTAGAACCTTCCATTAAGACTAATTTTTCATAATCGAGTTCATCAGATTATAGAACTTTCACCTATAATTCTATAGCAAAACAATGTAGAACAATATGTGTGATATACTAAAACCTTTCCTGAAAAATTATCTGACAACCAGTGCTAATTCTATCGAATTCAACTCAGTAAAATCTTTTATAATGTCTAATCTTTCGAAATAGGGTTCACTGATTAAAGAACTTACGCACATAATTCTATAACTGAGCAACGCACAATGACATGTGTTATATACGAAACTCTTTCTTGAAAAGGTATCTAACTAACAATGCAGGTCTTCTCAAAATCTATTCAAAAGAACTCAAGTTATAAGTGGTCGGACCGAAATTGCTCTTTATATTTTATATATGGAATAGATAGTTAAATATAGCTTTCATAATCGCGTTAACGTGATTGTAGAACTTTCAGGAATGTAGCATAGGCTATACGCCGTAGACCTTCTGGATTTTTTTTAGAAACTCTGCACTCTCCCCATAGCTATAACATGTATATACTCTCTAGTATATACCTTCTGCCTGTAGATTTTATCCGACTTTTATTACAACGACACCACTGAGAACTTTCCTCATAGTAGCTCCATAACTAAAAATGTAGAATGAATTGTTAAATATTGAAACAATCCCTGAAATATTACCTAACGGTGCAACTCCAACCAAAATAAGTTCAGTAGAATTTAAATAAAAGGTAATCTTTCACAATCGGTTTCACCTAGTTTTGGAACTTTCTCTTGTAATGTGATTTTCTGCGATCTGATTTGTTGTCAAATTTGTGCTTCAGAAAAAACAATAACCCAGAAGAAAACTTCGCTACAGAGAAGTACTATCCATGCAAGAAGTACCAATCATGAAAGAAATACCAACCATCCACAAAAAATTATCTAACTAACAGTGTTAAGTCCCATCAAAATACATTTAGCAAAACTCAAATTATATACGGGTGGAAGGAAAGACAAATTCGCATTTTATATAATTACAGTAGATGTATCTTTCATAATTCCGTTCACCTTTCTCTATAACTTTTCCAATAGCTCTATAACAACATGTAATGAAATGTTATATACTAAAACCATTCTTGAAAAGTTATGTAACAGTGCCACTTGGTTGAAAATCTGTTCAATAGAATTTTTTTTTAAAGGCTAACCATTAATTATCAGGTTCACTTAATTTTTTAACTTTTTTCGTTTATCTCTATAACTAAGCAACGTAGAATACCGTGTATACACAAAAACCGCTCCAAAAAATTACCTAACTCATAGTGGCATATCTTATCAAAATATTATAAACAATTGGAATGAAATGCAAATTTGCGTTTCAAATATGTAGTAGGTGATGATGATACGATTTTCTGTAATAGAATTCATCGTGAAGTTTTCGCTTCATACGTAAACGATGCTTTCAATATTGTAGCTAATACAGCGATTGGCGAGGTATCCGATTACGGAAGATTAACCATTAATCCCATTAACAACTACCCAGAGAAAGGTGAATATATGGCTTTTGTGATACATTTATGTTAGCCAGGCTCAAGTAATAAATCAACAAAGATTGTTTCCATACCTTGTTCTTATTTTATTATTTTCATTCAAAATATAAACGTTCCACTCATTTCATTTAAAATACATACATTTAAAATACATGCCTTACATTAATTTAATTGAAAAAACTAAAAAGTAAAACAATCATAGGAAATAATGCCATAACTTAAAGGCTAATGTCAAACGAACGTCTTTTTGCACGCTTTTTTGCTTACGTATTATCCATTCACAATGCTATAGCATTGTGAATGGATAATACGTAAGTAAAAAAGAGTGCAAAAAGACGTCCGTCTGACATTGGCCAAAAAGGCGAAATTTACACACGGCTGGCACACTTTTATGTCACGGCTGACATAAAAGTACCCATTATTTCTTTTTATCCAGGAGAAAACGGTAAATCGCGATGCATTATTTCAATTCCAATTTCTTCCATTGAAAAAAGTGGTATTTACTTATTATCCAGACCATGAGATAGATCGCCAAAAATGGTTGGCACTTGCCAATCTTTATCGTTTGCCCATTATGTTCAAAACAGTAATAGCAATTTAACATTCTTAAATACATAACCTTGTTAAAAATGTCAAATTATTTAAAGTAAATAAATAAATAAAATATATAACATAAAATTACGTACTATAAACTATAGTTTAAAAAAAACTATAATAATAAAATAAATTTAAAACTATAATAAATAAACTATCAAATGGACAAAAAAAAAGGGTTGCTGTAATTAGTGTAATTGTCTTGTATATGACATGGCCCGGATGTAAGTAACAAAAATTTTGTTTAAGTCACACAAACATTGCTTTCATTTTTAAATATTTTCGTTTTATAATGTTAATTTCTCAGTGGATATCGCTTCCTTGTATTTTTAATAAAATAAATATATATTTTTCTTTTTTTCCAAGGCGTTTGCATTTATTTAAATTTTTTTAAACGAATGTAGCCGGTTTAATTCTTTAACCAAAAGAATTAAGATAAAGATTTAATTTGAATTTCTTCCGTTGCTACAGTAACGGATGTACAATATGAATGAATATGGATGAATTATCCCTTGTAATGTTTTACATTTCGAGGTTTTGGCGCCAAAGACAACGCCAAATTAGAAAAATATCAAATATCTCGCGAACTATTGGACTTAAAAAGAATTTAGTTAGTACCATTCGATTCAGCATGCAAAAATACACCAAAATATGTTATCAGTTGAAAAATAACCATAAAATCAGATTTTTAAGGAATTTTTTTATAGTTCGTTCTCTTTTTTACCCCTCTTAGGGGTGGAATTTTGGAAAATCCTTTCTTGGCGGCACTCTATGTCATAAGAAGTATTTTTACCCCGATTTTCAAGATTTTAAGTTCAGTAGTTTTGGCTGTGCGTTGATTAATACAAAATCCAGACTTTCTTATACATATATAGACTAGCAGCCTAACGCCCGCTACGCTGGTCAGTTTTTCTAAAGAAACCTTGAATCAAACTAAATATATCTCTGAATTTGATCATGCGTTTTAAAGCAATATGGACAAGGACATTTACCTGGAATGCCCAATCTAATTGGTGAAAACAATATGAACGTTATTACGCTATTATATCTTTTGAGCCATACAAAATTTAGGCTGTTAAGGGCCAAATTCTTTCGTTGATCATTTAGTGTAGTATTCGGTGAAGAACGATAGAACAATATGTACTATACTTAAAAGGGTTCATGAAAAATTTTATCAATGCAAATCTCATCAGAATCTGTTAATTGGACATACTGAAAAGGCTAATCGTTCATAATTTGGTTCGCCTGCTTCTAAAACATTCAGCCTTAATTCTATAATCAAGCAACCTGATGACCAAGCAGCACCAATCGAATGATATGTGCTTTATACTAAAACATTCACTGAAAAATTAACTAACCGAGCAAGTTCCATCGAAATCCACTTAGCAGGATCTTTTAAACTGGAAAATGTACTGAATCATTTCATAAAAATAATCTAATTAGTAGTTTAAATCCCGTGAAAATTCATTCAGCGGAACCTTAAAAAAAGCCAATCTTTCGAAATTGGGTTCATCTGATTTAGATCTTTACCCATAATTATTTAATTAAGCAACGTAGAACATTACATTTTATACTGACATCTTTTCTGTAAATTCTCTAACTAAGAATGTAAGCCCCATCAAAATCAATTCAGTAGAAGTAAATTTAAAAGCGGCCGGAATGAAATTTCTCTTTGCATTTTACATAAGTTAAATATAGCTATCATAATCACTTTAACCTGATTATATAGAACTCTCAGGGATGTAGTGGTAGGTATACATCGCATCATTTCTGGATTTTTTAAAAACTCTGCACAAACTTCCTATAGCATTCTAGTATACATCCTTTGTCTGTAACGTATTATCCTCCAATTTTCTTTACTATACCACGGAGAAATTTTTACGCATAGCTTCGTAACTAAACAGTTTTGAAAGATATGATAAATATTGAAAAAATCCCTGAAATATTATCTAACTAACTGGTCAACTGTCATTAAAATCTATTCAGTAAAATTTAAAATCTTTCCTAATCGAGTTCACCTAATTTTAGGACTCCCGTAACTATTACGAAGCAACTTGGAACGACGGTTTTTAGATTAAACTATTTATAAACCAAATTTACTATCTAATAGTGTAAGTTCTGTAAAATTATGTCCAGTAGAATCTGAGTTATAATCAATCGGAATGAAATAGGAATTTACGCTTTACATATAGTAGCCCGCTACCTTCGCCCGCTTTCGCTTGTCGGTTTCTCCAAGCGAAACTTTAATCAAACAAAATATATCGGTGTATTTGATCTAGTGTTTCATAGCAATAAATACATTTATCCCTAATGATCATACGCGTTGCTGAAAACAATATGAACGCCATTACGGTTTTATATCTTCTAATGTCTCAGACAAAATTTGGACTGTTATGAAACAAATCTTTTAGTTGATTATTTATAATTCAATATAAAAAAGAACGGAAGAACAATATGTAGCATATTAAAATCATCCCTGAAAATTAAAAAATGCAAATCTCATCAAAATCCGTTCAGTAAAACCTTCTAATAAGACTAATTTTTCATAATCGGGTTCACCAGACAATACAACATTCAGCTATAATTCTATAGCAAAGCAATGTAGAACAACATGTGTTATATACTAAAATCTTTCCTGAAAAAATATCTAACAACAGTGCTAATTAACTCAGTAGAACCTTTTAAAAAGGCTAATATTTCAAAATAGGGTTCACTGATTAAAGAACTTTCGCACATAATTCTATAACTGAGCAACGTAGAATTCTCAAAACCCATTGAAAAGTACTCAAGTTATAAGCGGTCGGGCCGAAATTGCCCTTTTTATTTTATATTTGAAGTTGATAGTTAAATATATCTTTCATAATCAAGTTAACGTGATTGTAGAATTTTTAGGAATGTAGCATAGACTATACGCCGTAGGCCTTCTGGTGATTTTTAGAAACTATGCACTCCATAGCTTTAACATATATACTCTCTAATATATACCCTCTCCCAGTAGATTTTATCCTACTTTTTTTTCAACTACACCACTGAGAACTGTCCTCATAGTTCCATAACTAAAAATGTAGAATGGCATTTCAAATATTGCAACAATCCCTAATATTACCTAACTGTGCAACTCCAATCAAAATACGTTCAGTAGAACTTTAAATAAAAGGTAATCTTTCACATTCGGGTTCACCTAGTTTTGGAACTTTCTCTTGAAATCTAATTTTCTGCAATCTGATTTGTTGCCAAGTTTGTGCTTCAGAAAAACAATAACCCAGAAGAAAACTTCGCTACAGAGAAGTACCATCCATGCAAGAAGTACCAACCATCCACAAAAAATAATCTAACTAACAGTGTAAGTCCCATCAAAATACATCCAGCAAAACTCAAATTATGAACGGGTGGAAGGAAAAGCAAATTTGCGTTTTATGTAATTACAGTAGATGTATCTTTCATAATTGCGTTAACCTTTCTGTATAGCTTTTCCAATAGCTCTATAACTAAAACTAAGCAACGTAGAACACCGTGTGTATACATAAAAAACGTTCCAATAACATTACCTAACTAATAGTGGCATATCCTATCAAAATATTATAAAGAATAGGAATAAAATGCAAATTTCCGTTTTAAATATGTAGTAGATGATGATGATACATTTTCTGTAATAAATTCATCATGACGTTTTCGCTTCATACATAAACGATGCTTTCAACATTGCAATTAATACACCGATTGAAGAAGTATCCGATTACGGAAGATTAACCAGAAATTCCATGAACAACTACCCAAAGAAAGGTGAATATATGGCTTTTGTGATACTTTTATGTTAGCCAGTCGCAAGTAATAAATCAACAAAGATTGTTTCCATAACTTATTCTTATTTTATTATTTTCATTCAAAATAAAAGCATTGCACTCATTTCATTTATAATACATTCTTTGCACTAATGTCATTGAAAAAGGATGAAAAGTAAAACAATAGGAAATAATGCCATAACTTAAAACAAAGAATAGTTTTTAATTTACATACGCGAAATGTAACTACTGCTATTGGCAATTTTAAAAATGCTAATGGCGATATTTACATACGGATACGGCTGACATAAAAGTACCCATTTTTTCTTCTTATCCAGGAGCAAGTGATAAATCGCAATGAATTATTTCAATTCCAATTTTTTCCATTAAAAAAAGTAATACGCATTATTCGGACCATGAGATAGATAGCCAAAAATGGTTGACAATTCCCAATCTTGTTTATCGTTTGCCAATTACGTTCAAAAAAGTAATTTAACATTCTTAAATACATAACCTTGTTAAAAATGACAAATTGTTTTAAGTAAATAAATAAATAAAATATATAACATAAAACTACATACTATAAACTATAATAAATAAAAATTATAATAATAAAATTAATTTAAAACTATACTAAATAAACTATCAAATGGACAAAAAATAAGGGTTGCTGTAATTAATGTAATTGCCATGCTTGGCGCAGTTGTATCTGACATGGCCCGGATGTAAGTACCACAAAATTTTTAAAGTTGTACAAACATTGCTTTCACTTTTTAAATATTTTCGTTTTATAATGTTAATTTCTAAGTGGATCGCTTCCCTGAATTTAAAATAAATTCAATATTTTTTGTTCTTTTTTTCAAGGCGTTTGTATTTTTTTTTTTTTTTTCAAACTCATATAGCCGGTTCAATTCTTTAACCAAAAGATCTAACAAAAAGATTTGATTTGAATTTCTTCCGTTGCTACAGTAACGGATGTATAAGATGAATGAATATGGATGAATTATCACTTATAATGTTAGGTATTTCGAGGTTTTGGCGCCAAAGACATCGCCAAATTAGAAATATAGGAAATATCTCGCGAACTATTGGTCTTAAAAGAATTTAGTTAGTATCATTCGATTCAGCATACAAAAATACACCAAAATATGTTATCAGTTGAAAAATAGCTATCAAATCAGATTTTTAAGGAATTTTTTAAAAGTTCGATCGATTTTTTACCCCCCTTAGGGGTGGAATTTTAGAAAATCCTTTCTTAGCGGCACTCTATGTCATAAGAAGAATTTTTACCACAAATTTCAAGACTTTAGGGTCAGTAGTTTGGGCTGCGCGTTGATTAATACAAAATTCAGACTTTCTTTTATATATATAGATTATGTAAGAAAGTTCAATAATCAGATGAGGCTGATTATAAAAGATTAAACTTTTAAAAAAGTTCTACTGGACATATTTTGATGGAATTTGCGCTGTTACTATGCACGCATTTTTCTATAATGGTTTCAGTATATCCCATTTTGCTCTACATGTTTTGTTATACAGTTAGTTGAAAAATTACTAATCAGTTGAACCCCATTCTGAATGATTAGCCTTTTAAAATGTTAGATAATTTTTCAGGGATAAATTTAGTATATTGCATATCGATCTATTATTCTTAAACCAAATTCTACTGTAAATCATCAACTAAAAAATTTGGCTCTTAACAACGAAGTTTTGTCATAAACATTAGAAAGTATAATAGCGCAGTGGCGTTAGTAACGTTTTCATCTACGCGGACGTTTCAGATAAAGACCCATATTGCATTTAAATGACGGATCAAATTCACCGATATATTTCATTTAATTCAAGGTTCGTTTGGAGAAACTGACCAGCACAGTGAGCGAAATATGCTACTCAGATTATAAGGGAATTATAGCGAAAATATTAACGGTTAACTGCTCGCTATAATACGAAAGTACAAAAAATGCTTTTTCATGTAGTTTTTCAGAAATCTACAAAATACACAAAATATATTAGTCCTTCAAATTAAAAACGATTTTTATTTATGTTCTGTTAATGAGCAGTATATCAGGTACCTTTAAACACAGGTATCCTAAGATTCATTGCCTATTGTTTTTAAACGAAAACACACACTAATCATAAAATCCAAATCCACAGCGATTAACTTTTAAATGACGTCAAACTATGAAGCTTTGTTTAAAATGAGAAAGATAACTCTAAAAAAAATAGTTCTTATGTTTTAATTTCAATTTAATATAAATCGTATAAAAGTAGATTTTACATTATGGTATTTAATGTAAATCGTAGAATGTTATCACTGCATTTAAAATATTAAAACATTTACCTAAATAATATAATTAAAGAAATAAACTTTATCTAAAGAAACAACATTATAACGAAATAGGAAATAAATCATAGCAACCGGATTTTAGAGCCAGTTTGAGGCCATATTTATTCAAATTGACGTCTTAATTTATTGAAAGTGATTTATTAGTTTATTTTAGATATTAGTATTTAGTGATTTGTGTTTCTGATCCTTTTTCTTGGAATAGAAAAGCCTATATTTTAGTGAAATTTTAATTTCAAATATATTAAATCGAGGCTTTATGTTTTCTCAAAGCTTTGAAGTTTTTATTTAAAATATATGAAATGCGTATTTTCTGCTTAGAGAGACATCAATTTAAAAAATGTAACAATATATCGAGAGAGACTGAATTTGTATTGGTTTATGAAAAGAAATTACACGTGTTTGCCCTTTTTATAATTATTTGTGCCATTTTTTAGGGTGTGGCAACACAATAAAATAATTCAGATTATCTTGCTGTATTTTTGCATTTTTTAAATCGACGTCATTCTAAACATAAAATGCACATTTTCCATATATATATGTAAAAACTTTAACCATACGTATGTTATGAGGACGTAGTATTTTCATTTGAATGTTAATAAGAAATTTGAGTTAATTTGAATAATGATAAGGAATTATGTCAGAAGATCAAGAGAATCAATCCCTTTAGAATAAAACATCATTAGAAAGCAGTGTCAGTTAATCAGAAATTGACGTCATATCTAGCAAACGATTTTTTTTTATTATTATCCTTTCCTTAAATTATTTTCTGGATATTGAAACGCCTGTATTAAAATATATTTTTTAGCTTCAAAATTATTCAAATGAAGATATACTACGTCATTTGAACACACATTTAGTTAAGGTTTTTATTTTATATGGGAAAAATGTGCATTTCTTGAATAGACTGACAACAATTTAGAAAATGAAAAAATATAGCGATTGAGTCTGAATTTTTATTAGCTTATAAAAACAAAGTACTCGAGTTATCATTTTTTTTAAAATTATTGATCAGTTTTTTAGATGTGTGGCAACAGGAAAGAAACTGTTGAATTTGAAAATTTAAGAGATATTTCTATAATGTTAAATTATGAAAGATGGTAGAAAAAAGGGATAAATATTGGTCTGATGATTTTTTAAATCTTGTCCACATTCTAAAACGTATGTACATGAAGTTTCGTGCAAATTGGTATAAAATTGAAGATTTATATGCCGGACATACATACAGAAAACGGCTTTTATATATATAAATGTAGAGAGATGAGTGTGAATTTATCCTACAAATGAAGATGGTTGCAATGTTTTGAAGTCATTAACGAGTTTTTTGAGTAGTTCCTAAATCACGGATATTTAAACTGAGCAATTTTCAAGTACGTGATCGAGCACATATATAACACTGGCGCCCGGCAAACCGAAATGTACCAAATTCATCACGTCCGGGGTTTCATCACTTTGTCAGAGTTTGCGTGTTATTAATCTAAAATTTTAAAGGATTAACCGTTTATATAAAAAATATATTTATTTTACAAACAAAAACTAGCCAACTCTCGCATGGATGACTCTTTTGGAATAACAGCAAATTAAAGTTTGTTGCCATGCAATGAAAACAACTCATAAATTGAAGAAGTGCTTGCCGATAAACCATGGACTCAACATCTATTATGAATTACAAGGTCTGCGAGAATGTTTCCTTTCTGTCTACAACGAGTTGAGAAGTACGTGTTTACTTGGGTGCTGTTTCTTCGTGAAGTCACTTGCATAGTACACGGAGTAACAGAGGTAAATTTTTTTAAACCTCTTTTACTCCGTGGCATATTATCTATTCTCGCGATCTTTTTAATTATTTAACTTTGTTTGACGTTCTAGTTATTTTAAGAAGTCGAAGGACAAAAAAAACTAAATTAGACATGGCAAATTTCATTACAGAATATTTATATATGTTAGAGGATCTCACAATTTCTAAAGTCAACGAATCAGCATATTTGAGTATGTTACTTGAAATTGTAGAAACTATCATAGGAATATCAAGCGAAAATATTATGAAAGGTATTTTTTTTTTTTTTTTTTTAAGTAAACATATACTTTTATATCTTAAAGTTAACAAGATGTATGTTAACATCTGAGATGTAGTATAATTACAACCTGGATTGAGATATTTTTATTCCCATTTTTTGGTAATTCATTTAATTTTCAAAAAATCAATTACATTTGGCACTACTTAGTTATCCCATCGACCAAAACTCTATCAACAAACTATAAGATATTAAATGCCAAAAATGGTTGGGAACAGATGTCATATTCGCCCCATATTGGCGCGATTTTTTTCTGACGCCAAATCATATAGGCAAAGGGTACTTAACTTGCGCCAAAGTGTCGTTATTTTGCTTGATGTGGTAACCCGGATTATGTTGTTTATGCTGTTGATGTTTTCGCCAAATTGGCAACCGAAAAAAATCGGTACCAATGGTTGATCGTAAATGTTACATTCACTTGACTTTAAGGAAGTTACACGTGTTTAGGCACAGATGTCATATTCACCCCATATTGGCGCGATTTTTTACGGTTGCCAATTTGGCGAAAACATCAACAGCATAAACAACATAATCCGGGTTGCCACATCAAGCAAAATAACGATACTTTGGCGCCAGTTAAGTACCCGTTGCGTATATGACATTGGCGTCAGAAAAAAATCGCGCCAATATGGTGCGAATATGACATCTGGGTACAGATGTCATATTCGCCCCATATTGGCGCGATTTTTTTCTGTCGCCAATATCATATAGGCAACGGGTACTTAACTTGCGCTAAAGGGCTTGATGTGGTAACCCGGATTATGTTGTTTATGCTGTTGATGTTTTCGCCAAATTGGCAACCGAAAAAAATCGCGCCAATATGGGGCGAATATGACATCTGTTCCGACATCTGTACCCGTGTTTACGCAATCAAGTGATTTTTATTTGGACGTTTTATATATGTATTTTTATTAATGTTATAGTAATTATTTTGTTCTTTCGTTATTTAGAATAAAAATTATGTCATTTGTATAATTTGGTAAGTGGTTTGACGATTTATATAATTTGGCGAAATTAGTCGACGGGAAAACTAAAAAGTACCGAGATTTTTTTGCCAAGAATGATACTCCGGTGATTTTTGCATTGTATGCCAACTTGGTGTGTATATAATAATAAAATGCCTGTGTTTTATAATAAAATTGGGTTCTACTTTATCATCCCGTCGACCAATTTTTCCAAATTATACAAATCGCTAAACTATTAACCAAATTATGCAAATGACATAATTTTTATTTTTAACAACGGAAGAACAAGTAAATTTGACATTAACGATCACCCATTATTGGCATTTAATCTTATAGTTTGGAGATAGTTTTTTGTTCGACGGGATAATCAAGTAGTATCAAAAATTAATACTAACGTATTATACAGTCCATGTCAGATACAACTGTGCCAAGCATGGCGCCAATTATACTAATTACAGTAACCCTTATTTTTTAACAACTTTCTAGCGTATCATACGTGATAAAAGCTAGGAACAGATGTCATATTCGCCCCATATTGGCGCGATTTTTTTCGGTTGCCAATTTGGCGAAAACATCAACAGCATAAACAACATAATCCGGGTTACCACATCAAGCCCTTTAGCGCAAGTTAAGTACCCGTTGCCTATATGATATTGGCGACAGAAAAAAATCGCGCCAATATGGGGCGAATATGACATCTGTACCAAAAGCTATAATATAATAACAATAATACGTAATATAGTTTATCTGTTTTTTATAGTTTATAGTTTATTTTTTAGGTACTTGTTAGTTATCCCGTCGACCCATTTCGCCAAATTATATAAATCGCCAAACCACTCGCCAAATTATACAAATTGGCATTTTTTTTAAATAACTAAAAAACAAATAAATTAGTATAACATTAATAAAAATACATATAAAATATCGAAATAAAAATCATTTGATGACGTAAACACGTGTTGTCAAGCGAATAAAACATTTACGATCAATCATTATTGGCATTTAATCTTACAATTTGGCGACAGTAAGGTCAACGGGATAACTAACAAGTACCATTTTTTAATATGGTTTGCAGTTTATTTTATTTAATTAATATAGTCCATTTATTACATCTTTTAGCCACGGTACGGTATGCTATTTCTTTCTCCCAGCTTATTTTGTGTCCAAAAAATAACGTTAGCTTACAGACGCTAGCAATATACAAAGTAGATGTATCATTGTACAATTAAATGCTCTATAGCATTTTTTTTAAATTTCTAAACATCGCACATTTTCAGTTTTTATACCATCGTATTGGGAAAAAAAGTACTTTTTAATGCAATTTGTTTGAAAACTGCATCTCTATTTGCTTTTGAAATATTAATTTTTTTGTAGTTTTTAGCGACATTTGTTTCATTTTGGCAACTCAAGTACGCCATTTCTGTAGAAAGTAAAGAAAAAATTGCTGAAAAATAGCAATTATATCTTTTTGTTGCCATTTTCTCATAAAATGGAAAAAAAAAATAATAAATAAAATTAATTAAAATACGTGCTACTTTGAGAAAAATATAAATGAAGAATTTATGATAAAACAGGGAGCTATTATAAACTATATTTAATTTTAGTTTGCTATATTAATGTAAATGACGTCATTTTACATAAAATAAAAGCGTCTGCTTTAAGTCTTAAAACTGAAATATGATTTGCAGTAGAGTCCCGATTACCCGAGTCACGCTTGACCGAGTTATTTTCTTCTGATGGACTGGTGGCTTCTATTATTATGAAACAGCCATTATAAATGAAGCGTTAGGTGAAGATGAAAGAGCTGCCGTAAAAAGTTAGAACTCTGATTTTCTGGTCAGAATGGAAAAAAAAATGGCCATAATTTTTTTTTAACGCTTCATTTATAATGGCTGTTTCATAATAATAGAAGCCACCAGTCCACTAGAAGAAAATGAAGTAATGGAAATGCCGGGCGACACTAAATTCTGAAAAAGCAGAATTCCTGATCTCTAGTTTATTTATTTATTTGACATTTTTTACCATTTTTAGCAATGTTATGTATTGAATATTGTTAAATTACTCTTTTAAGCATGGTTGGAAACGATAAACTAATTGTCGGGCGCCACCGTAATACGTACCCATCATGGATATACATAATATAGAATACGAAAATAGAACATAGGTAAACTATATATGAAATGCATTGCAATTCCAAAATAAAATTTAAACGTACTATATTTAAATACTTTTAATACACTAGGGGGCTCTGCCCCCTGCAAGCTACGCTCATCAACCCCCGTTCAGACACCGCAGAATCTAAAAGCAGGCTAATTTAATCGGTTTTTAAAAGATTAGAGAAGATTGAATTATAATGAAAAAACCTACAGCGATCTCCCTGTAAACGGGTTTCCATTCAATTCCCTTTGATTGTGAAAATTTAAAGCCGAATCAGTTGCTGTTAAGACGTCCAATATTTATTTTCGTGTTTGGTTAAAGATCAGTTAAACATTTCAAAAGAAACTAAAATAATATGAATTAAGTAAACTGAGTCCGACCGGTATTTTTTAACAGCGTTATAAAACGATTGATATAATACAATTACTACAATGTACTGCTTTAACCCCTTAAAGGGCGGTGTTCATTTTTGGAACATTTAATTTTAATTCGTAAATGCCATACTGGCACCAGAATATTGGAATGAAAATTTTTCTTTTTATTAAGTAAGTGAACAAAAGCATTTTCATATTTCGAAATTTGGTTGGATACTAGGGGGCTCTGCCCCCTACGATCTACGCTCGTCAACTCCCGTTCAGACACCGCAGACTCTAAAAGTACGTTAATTTGATCGGCTTTAAAAAGATTTCGGAAGAATGAATTATAATTTAAAAAACAGTGGCGATCTCCCTATAAACGGATTTCTATTCATTTCTCTTTGATTGGGGAATTTTAACGCCAAATCCGCTGCGGTACTACTTGATTATCCCGTCGACCAATTTTGCCAAATTATATAAATCGCCAAACCACTCGCCAAATTATACAAATTAACATATTTTTTATTTTAAATAACGAAAGAACAAATAAATTAGTGCAACATTTATAAAAATACAAATAAAACGTCGAAATGAAAATAACTTGATGACGTAGACACGTGTAACTTACTTAAAGTCTAGTTAATGTGACATTTACGATCAACCATTATTGGCATTTAATCTTATAGTTTGGCGAATGATAGATATTTGGTCGACGGGATAACTAAGTAGTACCAAAGATACAATCGTGGTTTTCTTTTTTGATTAAGTAAAATAAGTAAAAGATTTTAAAATAAGCTAATATAAAAGGAATTAAGTAAACATAGTCTTTGTCTCCCGGTATTTTTTAACAAAGCGAAAAGAAAGTTCTTTTAAATAAGACATTTTAAATTAATTGTTTTTAATGTGACGTAATTTTGACCAAACTATTCTTTCTCTTTTTAATATTCACGTGATCATCATCGTGTTTTATCGAACAATAATGTTTGCTTCAAATTAAAAATTTTATTTACATATGACTATTATAAACAGAAAACATAAAAAGCAGGAACTCATTGAAAATTACGCCATAAAAACTATATTTACACATGAATTTTAAAAGAGAAAGAATATTTAAGATAATAAATTCATTAACATGCGTTCATTAACAAGTCTTAAATAGGAGAAATTACGTAAAATTTACGTCACATTACACTTATTACGTAAAATAAAAACAAAATAATATTGCAAAACAGTTTAAATTTAAACATTGCGCGAAACATTTACTTGATATTTTAAGATGATATTTTCAACTATTTTTATTAGGACACTGAAATAACATTTCATTTCTAACAAAAGTAATTTCACGTAAATATTAAAAAGAGAAAGAAAAGTTTGGGTGATATTTGTGTTACATTTAAATTGTCTTATTTTAAAAATCTTTCTTTTCGCTTTGCTAAAAAATACCGAGCGACAAAAACTCTGTTTACTTAATTCATTTTATATTAGCTTATTTTGAAATGTTTAAATGATTTTATTTAATCAAAGACGAAACAGCCACTGTACCTTTTAACAGCAGCTGATTTAGCCTTAAAATTCCCCAATCAAAGAGAAATGAATAGAAACCCGTTTATAGGCAGATCGCCACTGTTTTTTAGCTTATAATTCAATCTTCCGAAATCTTTTTAAAGTCGATCAAATTATCGTGCTTTCAGAGTCTGCGGTGTCTGAACTCTGAACGGGGGTTGGCAAGCGTAGCTCGTAGGAGGCAGCGCCCCCTAGTAAAAGATAAATAAATATCAAATAAAACATCGAATTAAAACTCCCTTAATGGTGTAACAAGCACGTGTAACGAGTTTAATATCAAGTGAATGTGGCATTTACGATAAGTCATTATTAACATTTAATTTTATAGTTTAGCGAAAGTTTTTGGTCGACGGGATAATCAGGTAAAACAGAATTGCGTAAAAATAACATTCTGATAACTCCAAAAATGATAATCATATTAACTAACAGTGTAATGCGTCGGATTTAGCGTCTCATTTCCAATTAAAATATATCTTTGAATTGAAATTTGAATGAAATACAAGGTTATGAAAATTGAAGAGTGTGGAAAATATGATTACAAATATCGCTATATTTAATTTTTCGTTTGACTTCATTTCTTATGCAAAATGTTTTTTATTGTCATTTATATTTACTCCATAAAATGAACAATTTCGAAAAATTTTATATATCTTTTATCAGATCGAGTATTTCGAGAGTCCGAGAAAAATAGTTCCGGATAATCGAGGCTACTGATATTCAATAAGCTTCTTATATTTTTTACATACTAAGCACACACAAAATTTCAAGTCACTATCTTAGTTTGTTCAGGAGATAGAATGTTTGCAGCTACACAGACAGACGGACGGCAATTTTTTTTTTCAAAAAATATGTTTTACGGAATCTCCATTGTCTGAAACGTATAAATCCGTCAAAAAAATTTTCAGTGCCCTTTCTGACGGAATATTTCCAAATTCAATGAGGAATTCCTCTGGCCATAGGGAAAAACATACACAAAAAATTTTGTTTCATTCTATTCTTAACTTCATACACTTTTCGATGCTAAAATAAAGAAAATGGCACAAAAATCGCTATTACAGCAACCCTTTCCGGCAGAATATTTTCAAATTCAAGGAGAAACATCTGGCCACAGAAAAATACACTGCTCAAAACAATTAAAGGATATTGCAGTTTTAGGTGGATTTTGTATCTGGTAAACTGTTTAGCTGATTGATACATGGTCGACAGACATAGTAGGTTATTTGAGAATAAATTACACATGTTTGGCAGAAAAAAATGCATTTTATTGCGCATTTGTGTACTAAAGGAAAAAAACACAATTTGTGCATATGAGAAAAAAAGAATAAGAAAAGGTGTTTTCTTCAAAGAAAATCATTTTCAGTAGGGGGTATGATTTCCACGGGCGGCCAGCAACGTTGAACACCTTTGAGGCATGGACTCAATGAGGCTATTAATGACGAGTTGGGGTATTCTGCCCACTCTTCCAGAAGAGCTCTTTCCAGTTCTTGGAGAGTTTGTGGGGGTTGTTGGCGGCCAGAAACTCGTCTTCCCAGAGCGTCCAAAACGTGCTCGATTGGATTCATGTCTGGTGAACACGCTGGCCATTCCATTCGAACGATTCCTTCCTCGAAAAGGAAATCCTCCACCAGGTTTGCACGATGTGGCCTGCAGTTATCGTCCATTAAAATGAAGTTATCTCCGATTGCTGCAGCGTAAGGGACTACAATAGGTCTGAGGATCTCATCCCTATATCGGCGACCAGTCAGAGCTCCATCTCGAATGATGTAGAGGTCAGTGCGCCCGTCAATGGTGATGCCACCATACACCAACACTCCTCCACCGCCAAATCTGACACTTTCGTGCACGAACGCAGGATTATTCCTACTGCCACGGTCCCTCCAGATGAAAATACGCCTATTATCCGGATGCACAGAAAAACGGGACTCGTCAGAAAACAGAATATTGCTCCATTCATTTCTCCTCCAGTTGACATGCTCGGTTGCCCACTCCCTGCGTTCGCGACGATGCCTTGATGTTAATCTAACACATACCATCGGTCGGCGAGCATACAGACCTACAGCATGGAGCCGGTTTCGGACAGTCTGAGTTGAAATCGTGGTGCCTGTAGCCGAGCGAAGGTGTTGTTGGAGAAGAGTAGCGTTCATGGTTCGGTGTCTCCGAGCTGTTAAAGCTAAATACCGATCTTCATTGGGCGTTGTTGCCCGTCTACGACCTTGCCCTGGTCTTCGGCCTGCACATCCACTCTCCAAAAAACGGTTCCAGATCCTGGAAATGACACTTTGTGACACTCCAATGGCTTGCGCTACTTCGGCTTGAGTTTGCCCCCCTTCTAACCTACCAACAATTCTCAAAGCTTCTGAATCTGTCAAATGACTTCGCTGAGACATCGTACTCATCGAAACAAAGCAATCACTGAATGCCGATCATCCTTGTCTTCATTCTCTTTTATCCAGTTGAAAGTCAAATTTCATTCGCTGCCGCTGAAGCGACGTTTTTGACGTCGAACTCAAAATTTGCATACTCCACAGTTTGAAAACCAGAAAAATTTGCATTTGTGATTCTCTTCTTCTATTTTCGGCAAAAAAATTTTCGTTTATATCTTTATTTTATATAAAACTTCCAATATCCTTTAATTGTTTTGAGCAGTGTACATACCCAAAAATTTTAGTTAAATTCTATGCATAACTTCAAACACCTTTTGATAGTAAATTAATGAAAATGGCACAAAAATCCTTATTATAGCGCCCCCTTCAGGCAGATTTTTTTCAAATTGAGGGAGCACCTGCTAGTCATAGTCAAAAACACACAAACTAGTTGGATGTGCCAATCCCAAAACTTTCTTCTATCTTATACATTTTATTATTTCAAAAAGTAGTTACACATGTTAATACTTCAATATTATTAGTTCAATACTATACGAACTTTGATTTTCATCTTATGTTTCTGCTTCAGTCAATTAAACGGACAAAAAACGAGTTAATCTATATCATGATATTTGTTGAAATTAATAGTTTTTACTTATTCTGCTGTTATCAGCTATTTGCGAATAGCCGACTTAGCAGGAAGCGAGTTCCCGCCGCTGCACGAGCCGCCGATAGACAATAGAACTACGAAAAATCAAAAAAAATATACAAAAATCGCTGTCACAGAGCCCCTTTACCGCGCAATATTTCCAAATTCAAGGGACGAGCTGTTGTCCAAAGCCAAAAACATGCACAAAAAATTTGGTTCAATTGTATGATTAATTTTATACACTTATCGATGGTACAATAAAGAAAATGGCACAAGCATCGCTATTTCAGCGCCCACTCCCCTTCCGGCAGAATTTTTATCAAATTCAGGGAGCACTTGCTTGCCATAGCCAGAAACATACACAGAAAATTTGGTTTAATTCTATGCATAACTTCATACACTTTTCAATGGTACAATAATGAAAATCGTACAGACATCACAATTATAGCGCCCCCTTCTGTCGGAATTTTTCCAAATTCAGGGAGGACCTTCGTGCCATAATCAAACACAAACACAAAAAAATTAATTCAATTCTACACATAACTTCATACACATTTCGATAGTACAATATTCAAAATGGCACAAAAATTGCAAAAAAATCGCGCTATTAAAGCGCCCCCTACCGGCGAATTTTTCTAAATTCAGGGAGGACCTGCTTGTCATAGGCAAAAATTTAAAATAAAAATTTGGCTCATTTCTATGCATAACTTCATACATTTTTCGATGGTACAATATTCAAAATCGCTATTACAGTGCCCCTACCGGCGAATTTTTCCCAAATTAAGGAAGGACCTGTTTGCCATAGCCAAGAACTTAAATAAAATTTTCGGTTCAATTCTATGCATAACTTCATACACTTTTGGATGGTACAATATTCAAAATCGCACAAAAATCGCTATTACAGCGCCCGCTACCGGCAATTTTTTTCCAAATTCAAGTACGACCTACTTGCCATAGCCAAAAACTTAAAATAAAAATTTGGTTCTTTTCTATGCATAACTTCATACACTTTTCGATGGTACAATATTCAAAATCGCACGAAAATCGCTATTACAGCGCCCCCTACAGGCGATTTTTTTTTCCAAATTCAGGGAGGACCTCCTTGCCATAGCCAAAAACTTAAAATAAAAATTTGGTTTAATTCTATGCATAACTTCATACACTTTTTGATGTTACAATGGCGACAGACACACGGACACACGGTCAGACGGACGGAGGGGCAGACAGACATTTTCTATAAACATGTTTTTTGGAATCTCTGACGCCTAGAACGTGTAAATCCGTCGAAAACCGGAAGTTGAAAAAAATTTCGATTAGAATACTTTCTTCTATTGAAGATAGAAGAAAGTAAAAATTTGGTTCAATTATATGCATTTGCACTTTTGGATGGTACGATTATGAAAATAGCACAAAAATGCTATTATAGCGAACCCTTCCCTCAGAATATTTCTAAATTGAATGAGAACCTGTTTGCCACAACCAAATACATACACAAAAAATTTGGTTCTATTCTATGCATAACTTCATACACTTTTCGATGGTACAATAGCGACACACGCACAGATGGACACACGGACGGTCAGACAGACATTTTGTATAAACATGTTTTTTGGAATCTCTGACCCCCTAAAACAAGTAAATCCATCGAAAAAGATTTCGATTAGAATATTTTCTTCTATTAAAGATAGAAGAGAGTAAAAAAAAAAAAAAAAAAAAAAAAAAAATTAAATTTAACAAATTACAGCGACCATTTGGGAAAAGATTTTTTCAAAGACTAAAATTTAAGACATAAAACATCGCACGGAGTTGATCATACATTACGTACGCCTTGAATTATACATTAATAGTGTTATTACACGTAAAAATTCCAAGCGTCAAAAATCGCCTGCAACTCGTATTAGGTGTGAAATATATATATGTATTCATTCCTGTCCTGTTTATCTTTTTTTTATTTTTAATTGGCTTATTCCATTTTTCTTTTGCACGTGAAAATCTTACAAATTAAAATTAACTTCTTTGGCAGAAATTGTTATTCATTTTCTTTCATTTTCATTAGTCATTATCCACCTGAAACTTACGTATTATTCAAGCATTTCATTGGCTGTTCGGGAAAAGGCTTTTCCATCGTCAGATTTCCAAGAATCTGACTACCAATTTTAAATGAAATTTCATTCTTAAACTTCTAAACATCCAACAATATTACTTTTTACACCGTCGGATAGAGATAAAAAATGTACTTTTAAATGCAATTTGTTTGAAAGCTGTATCTCAATTTGTTTCTGAGTTATTATTATTATTATTATTTGTAGTTTTTATTACTTTTTTATCATAGTGGCGACAGAAGGTATGCATCTCTGTTGAAAGTAAAGGGAAATTCATATTACTGTATAGACCAATCACAAAACGAATAAAATGCGGATTAAACGAATAAAAACCTTCAGATATGCTTTTGATTTCCTACCCTTACGAGAACAATAACCATTTTTCCAAATGGTTAAAAAATGCGGATTAAACCAATAAAAACCTTCAGATATGCTTATGATTTCCTACCCTGACGAGAACAATAACCATTTTTCCAAATGGTTAAAAACAAACAGCTACTGTCAACACACAAAATCGTAGATGTCGCTCAAACCCCACGCTGTAACTCTGTACCGCGGTACAAACTTATAATAATAAAATTGTCCTGATATCTTTTATGCGCATCTTTTAAATGATAAATTGCTGTTACTTTTTACACAGAAGTATCTTTTCTTTAATACCTAAGTTCGAAGGTGGCTATTAGGAATGCATAAATGGAAGAGCAAATCTGAATGTAATGCATGAGGTTCGAAATCTAGGTGTTTGTATACTATATGCTTTTCAGGGTTCCGTACCTTAAAAGAAACAAGTTGGAAATTGCACGTCCAACGTGGCAAATGAGGTGCGTTCGTACGATAACTGGTTTTATAAGTATTTTTTGCACCGAATGTTGTAATGAATGTATATTTTAGTGTACTTCATTAGTGCTTATCAATTTCATTCTGTTCGAAAGGCTGTAACATTCTTAAAATGCACTTGAAATAATTTTTTTTCCCATTGGCCGTAATGTAACGGAGAACTTTTGAATGTCCCTGTAATTAAACTATACATCCGATTTTCCTACAATTTGAAATGAGTTGACAAAATTTTACAACAATTACATATTTAAAATTTTACACCATTCGGTTGGGTAGTTTTTGCTTTGTTATATGAGGACTTGAGGACGGACGGACACGACAGACAGGCCGATGGGCCGGCACACAGACAGACGGATCGAACGACAAATTTATATAATTACGAACGAGCCTAAAAAACGAAACAATTTTTCTCGCTTTGGAAATCCCGATTACGGAAGACCATTTCATAAATTGACAAAGAATTATAAATTAATTGTTTTCGGAATTTTTCCTTGCTATGTGCTAAGACCTTTCTTAGTGACTGTAAGTATATAATGTTTTATTAGACGTAAATTTCCAACTGGGCGAAAAATGCCCGGACCAGGATTTGAACCAGGGATCTCCTGGCTGAAGCCGCCAGTGCTCTACCATCTCAGCTATCCCGGACGAATCTGGTGGACCTTTTTCACGCAGCTAACCTTAATGATTATAGTATTTGGTCTGAAACCTGGTTCAGCTCAACAGAATAAATCACAGGTAATGGAACTCCAGAAATCGTTGGATGCGTAATTATACTAGACTAATTTTAACACAATTATTTTAATTGGTAGATAAGTCATATTAGACGTCACATCCAGCGATTTCTGGAGATCCATTTCCTGTGATTTATTCTGTTGAGCTGAATCAGGTTTCAGACCAAATGCTATAATCATTAAGGTTAGCTGGGTAAAAAAGTTCCACCATATTCGTCCGGGATAGCTCCGATGGCAGAGCGCCCCACCAGTAGCCGAGAGGTTCTGCTCTCGAAGCTGGTAGACGGGAGGTGCTGGGTTCGATCCCAATCGCGCCCGTCGGCCTAATCGTTCGGAGTTTTCGTGGTTTTCTTCGAACCTTGGATTTCCAAGCGTTAATACGGGTTAGGTTCCCTTAGAAAGACCCCCACGAAGGGCACTCCCCCTGGGCCTATATCCCTCGAGCAGATAATTGGCCGTCAAAAATCAACCAACCAACCGATGGCAGAGCACTGGCTGCTTCAACCAGGAGATCCCTGGTTCGAATCCTGGTCCGGACATCTTTCGCCCAGTTGGAAATTTACGTCTAATATGACTTATCTACCAATTAGAATAATTGTGTTAAAAATAATCTAGTGTAATTACGCATCCAGCGATTTCTAGAGTTCCATTACCTGTGATTTATTCTGTTGAGCTGAATCAGGTTTCAGACCAGATGCTGTTATCATTAAGGTTAGCTGGATAAAAAAGTTCCACCAGGTTCGTCCGGGATAGCTCAGATGATAGAGCACTGCCGGCTTCAGCCAGGAGATCCCTGGTTCGAATCTTGGTCCGAACATTTTTCGCCCAGTTGGAAATTTACGTCTAATATGCCTTATCTACCAATTAGAATAATTGTGTTAAAATTAATCTAGTATATAATATTTATTTAGAAAATATAAATGGTGATAAAATGGAAATGTGATTAAAGGGAAATATGAAGATCTACCTGGGCCAAAAACCGGTTCAAACGGTAGAGAATTGACAATGTAAGTCAAAGGTTCTGCGTTCGAGTATCGGATTGGGCTTTTTTTCACTCAGTTGGAAATATCGAATTCGTGTGATAACTTTACCAATCAGTATGATTGAGTTAAAAATATTAGTGTAACGGTACAAAACCTCAAGGTCAGAGTCTTACTCGCACTTCTCCTGATTTTATTTTATTAAATGGTAGTACCATTATTGTCTCCGGGTATTGAAGGAACTGGTACATAGTGTTTTCCTTTTAACTACAAAATCTCAAAATATAAAATACTAGCTGTTTAACCCGTTCTAAGCACGGGAGTTCATGAATTTAATTGTAAAATCATAATTAAAAATAACTATTCGATTTAGTCAAATATTTTACTACTACTGTGCCTTTTTTTAATGAAATTAAATTTATCATGTTACTAAGGCAGCAGACGATAAAAACGATATCTTTGGAATAAGGGAATAAAACATTTTGTTGATGTTTGTGATAAAATGTGTTTCTTTATTTTTAAGAATTTGTAATAATTAAGCACAATTAAATAATCTCTAATTATTTGCATGTGAGTTATCGTAATACCCGCTAAAGCTTCTTATTATTGCAGAGTGGCGTACGTATTATATATATCTCTAATTATTTGCATGTGAGGTAAAAGAATTATCGTAATACCCGCTACAACTTTTTAATATTACAGCATGGCGTACGTAATATGCAATGCGTCTTAAGATAGAAATGTAATTGTTGTGGTAAAAATTTTATTGTGAATTTTAATTGCTGGCAGCTGCTATAATGAAAAATATTTAACTTTGATAGGAAATTGCTGAAAATTTGGTGTTTTTATTAATTAAAATTAAATTATAAATTATTTCGATTCCGGATTGCTTTAGTTGCCTCGGCCGTGTTTTAATACCATGTACATAACATTTCACGATTCTGGCTTCCAAACTGTGGATTTGTATAGCATTACAGGCAGACAAATTTTTATTCTTATATATTAGACAGGTACTACTTGATTATCCCGTCGACCGATTTTGCCAAATTATACATATCTCCAAACTATTCGCCAAATTATACAAATTGACATAATTTTTATTTCAAATAACGAAAGAAGAAAGAAATTAGTAAAACATTAATAAAAATACAAATAAAATGTCGAATTAAAAATCACTTGATGACGTAACAAACACGTGCATCGTGTATAATATCAAGTGAATGTGACATATACGATCATCCATTATTGGCCTTTAATTTTATAGTTTGGGGATAGTTTTTTGGTTGACGGGATAATCAAGTAGCACTTATATATATATATATATATATATATTCGTTCTATAAGAAATTAATCACATTGTGTTCATAATTAAGGAATTGGAAACACGATGTAACTTCATTAAAAAAATCCCACTTGAAAGAAATCGTAAAATAAACAAAAATTTATAAGTGATGTTGTATAATCAGGATACTACACTTGTCGACGTGAAATAAATATGAATTAAATACGACCCTTAGCCCAAAATTGCCAATTTTTTCCTTATTGAAAAATAGTATCCTTCAATGTAGATTAAAGTGTCCTTTTACTTTTTTATAGGTTTAATCAGAGCACTTCTTTTGTTTATCTTGCTGGCGTATGGACCAACTATCTTCATAAATACCCTTGTAGTTTTATATCCTGCTTATCTATCGTAAGTTATTTTCCTTATATAATTTATAGAATATGGATTGTTAAGAAACTAATTTAATCCATATAAATGTATTATTATTTTTTGCTCATGCTTTCATTGCAATTCACAAAAATGTAGAAAAAAAATCTTTTAAATGCATTAAAAAGTAAAAATGGGAATTAGTGAAGTTGAGCAAATTTTTTGTGCTGTTGTGTTAACACTGCCGTTAGTACTTTTCAACAAATACTTTTTGTTGAAGCTGAAACTGATTCCGTCATAGGAGATCAGCTGTTTCACCCCTGTTGACGTCTTTAATGATAAAAATTAAAAAAAAAAAATCAATGCTTAATTAATGTATTACCTCAGGTATACATAAATATTCCAAATTTTAAAGCTCTATGTGAACAGCAAGTGGGGGAAAAATAATTAACAAGAGTTTACTGCTACATGCAAATAAATAGAATTGTAAATTAAAAGAAAGCATGTAACAATATATTCCGAAAATACAACCAAAAAGTTTTTAGATATGTTTACATTTATTAGCTGCATACCCATTCGTCCCACGGTCGAAAAATAACACTCGCAAACATTGAACATAGAATGACGCAATGCTTCAATTGATAAGGATGACGTGTGTCAAAGTATACCTCAATAATCCGGAATTCGGAAAATCCACAACCTCAATATTTTAGCATCAAAGTGATCTCCTCGGCGATGAAGAATTAAGGAGTTGTGAATAACACTTTTTAATCATCAATTTTTTAGCTCCACTCGATGCTTAATTTGCGCCAAACCTCAAAGGGGCGCAGCTTCCTGTACTGCTTTATTTTAGTAAATATTTATATTAGTCGAAACACACAGGTGCTTATAAATTCTGCACATTGCAACAGCGCTGTGCGTTGTGTTTTACTAGTTGATATAAAGAATTCCTTGGTGAATAGGATTTTCTGTAAATTACTCACTTACGATGTTAATGTTTTTTTCTCTGTTCATTTATTGGACCTGATTATATATACATACATATAGCTGTAGTCAAAATATATTAAACATTCTCTTTTGCTGAATATCAAGTTGCTTTAAATTTTGCAAACACAATATAAACACATATATAACACAATATTTGAAACATAAATATGCGGGTGTAGGTGACGGGAGAATAAACTACGGTTGTTAATATTCCAGAAAATTACAGCTCCGGTACTTTTTAAGACTTTCCATCTTAGTGAAAAAGTTACAAAAAGAAATTAATTGGCGCAGTACAATATAAATTAATAGAAATGTTAAAAACACTTTATTTCTTGTTGCAAACTGGTTTTGGTAGCCATAGTCCACTGACATCAGTGTAAAATATGATTGTTCAGAATTACAGAAAATTTTCGGAAACAGCCAATGTAAGATAAGTGGATTCAAAGATAAAGGAAAAATTATTTCAAAACCCAATTCCACTCATGAATTTGACTTTCTTGGAGCATTCCGTATTTAAAAAAAATCGTAGAAATATTGTTAATTGTGATTTTGCTATACCTCCGTTGTCAGATTGCTTTAAATATTATATAAAAACCTCTGGTTCATAAATTCCCCTTGCATGTTTTCACATTACATTTATTATATCTTATTGGCAGTTCTCTAAACTTTCCTGAAATTCTATTGGCCAATAATCTTGATCTTTGAATCCGCTTGCATGGCACGTTTCCTGAAATTTCCTATCGTAATTCTGTTGGCTAATAAACTTTATTTTTTAACCCACTTCTCTTACATTAACTGTTTCCTAAAATTCTCTGTAACTTTATTGGCTAATAAACTTTATCATTGAATCTGCTTCTCCTACATATATTTAAGCAATTTTCTTTTCTGAGCAATCATATTTCGCACTGATAACGGTACGCTATGGCTACCGGAAGCAGTTTACAACCAGAAATAAAATGTTTTGGTGCTTTAAGCGTTTTTTTTTTTTTTTTTTTTTTTTTTTTTTTTTTTTTTAATCTACCTAAGTCCTAATGCAACGAATTTATGAAACGACTTTATGAAACGATTTTATGAAAATAGTTTACAGTGATTTCTCCTAAAATATGGAAAATTATGCGATGAAATTAACTCCAACAATCCGTACTGATTTGCAGATCTCAAAACTGGTTTTAGAATTTTAAAATTCGAATTAGTTTTCGAGATATTAATTTTTTTGCTAATTTTAAACACTTTTCTGTAATGATGATAACTCAAATTTTAATCATAATAGTAATAATATAGTAATAATAATAATAATAGTAATAATTTTTTTTTTCATATTTTTGAAAAGGTTATTATTTTAAATTAATTTGGCGACCAGTTTGGCCTCTCTTAAATGTATGCTAAGAAATGTATCATGCCACTTTTATTCATAATTCAATTTACTTGAACAATCTTTCGTTAAATCGGAAGATTCTGATAGAGAAATCAAGAATTCGGAATTTTTATGTTAGCCCGACGCGCGTAATAAATCGCCAAATATTTCTCCCGTCGCTTTTTTTTTTTTTTTTTTTTTTTTTTTTTTTTATTTAAAATGCAAAATTTTCATTTAGAACTAAAACATTTAAAATTAATGGCTTTCACTTCTCTCTTTCTTTATTCTTTAACGAAACGAAAATGAAAATATTAGGCACAGATGTCAGATATGCGCCGGTGTACCTAATTGCCTCCAAAATTGCGTTATTTTGCCTGACATTGAAACCCGGTTATTGTTGCTTATTTATTAATAAATTCTTATTAACCATTTGGAAATGGTTGTTCTTTTCGGTCGAGTATGGGCCAAATGATGCTCGCATTTTATTTTTTTAACGAAATTCAACGATGTTCTTTACTTTTAGAACAATTTTCATTTGAATATGTAATAGAAAGGCACAAAATCGCTAAAAATTGTTTGAGTAGGTAATCGGAAGGCATAAAATCGTTAAAAATTGAAAAACTTGCAAAATGGGTAGGCGCAAATTATCGAATATTGAAAAATCCAAAGCCAAAGAGCGACGCCGAAATGAAAATCGTCTTGCAAAGCAAAAATTGAGGTCTTCAACTCATTATGTAGGCCATGAAAATCGGTCTTCAATTGATTATGCAGCCCATGAAAATCGATTACCTCAGAATTTTAAGCGCTACAACACTTGTATTGACAATGTTTTTGACAGAGATACTGTTATGGTATGCAAAAAAACGTGTTTTTTGACTTTAAATCTATACATGTTTCCTAACGCTCACCTAGTACAAGGGGGAAAACATAGCATATTCATTCTAGAACTAAACTGAAGGGATTAAAACAATTTTCAGCTTTCCCCCTAATTAATTCCGAATTCAACCCCCTAACCACTGGGCTAGTGAACATGTAACGTCATGTGAGTTTGAAGAAACGTATTAAAAGATGATAAAAACACGACTATGGAAATATTAACATATTTTAACAATTTGAGGGTCTCTGAATTTGTTTTAGCCATTTTTAAACCTATTCCATATAGATTAAATGCGTGTGTGTATTCGTGTATATTAGAATTTTCACAAAATGTTTAGCTCCCTAGAGGGAATTCTTAGTGAAAAAACTGGGTTTATCTCTAATCTTGATTTAAGTTTTGTTGGTGAATTTAGTACTTAACTTCGAAATCTACCTCCGCCTGTAGGCCCGAGCCGCCATAGATTTTATTATTTTTAGGTAGATTTCGTAAGAAATACTACTTATTGCAGTCCTTACCATGGTGTGACTTTTGAAAAATTCCTTCATAACTTTTCATTATAGGACCCCAGGAACCCAAAACCACCCCCACCTAAAAAGTTTATATATATATATATTTAAGTATTGCGCGGCAGCACAATACTTATTTATTTCCAGTGTCACTTCTCAATGTTAATTTAACATAGAAAAGCCTATGGAGATCATAACTTTTTCATTTTTTCTTCCCACCTTTTTGTCCCTGATGCCACTCATTTTTTATTCTTTAATAATTCTAAAGATATTATAAATTTAAAGTGTAAAAACGTTTGCCTAACGTCAGGGTCAAAACAAATGGTAAAATTCCTTTGCGTATGGGTGAATTATAACCCAGAGAGAAACATGGGCCAATTTGTTTTTTACATTATTCAAATATTTTTCTTAATAATTCCAAATTTCGCTTTTTTTCATTGAGAATCAACGCACATTTTTCATAGAAAATGTAACGTTTTTCTTCATTGTTGCAAAAATTTCGAAAGCCGTAATAATAATTTATCTCTTTTTAGTTGAAAGATTTTCACGTGAAATATTAAATTGAACTAGATTTTTTTTCAAGAATTAAAAAGATGAACATGGCGTCATAGTGGAAATAAAAAGGAAAAATAAAGTGGAAAAAAATTAAATTAAATAAATAGTTTTACGAATTGAAAACAAATTGAATATTACGTCATAAGTTTTCTAGAGCAAGATTTCCCCATGAAAGTTCAAAATGAAATAAATAATTTGACGAATTAAAAAATATATATATATATTGCGTCATATTGGAAATAAAATGGACCTCAGCAGGTGAATATGCAACGTCATGTAAGTTTGAAGAAACGTATTAAAACATGATAAAAACCCGACTATGGAAATATTATTTTATTTTAACACTTTGAGGTTCTATGAATTAGCTTTAGCTATTTTTTAAACATATTCCATATACATGCGTGTGTGTATTCGTGTATATTAGAATTTTCACAAAATGTTTAGGTCCCTAGAGCTCATTCTTAGTGAAGGAACTGGGTTTATCTCTAATCTTGATTTAAGTTTTGTTGGTGAATTTAGTACTTAACTTCGAAATCTATAAATCTATAAAAATAAAAGGAATTAAGTGTACAGAGTCTTTGTCTCCCGGTATTTTAAAACAATTTCTATAACAATAGCCTAAATCATGTGACTATCATCTAGAGTTCCGGGCGAACCACTTCGCTTTTTATATTCCTGGTGCCATTTTGGTACTTTAATATTAGCCAGGTACAGGTAATAAGTCGCCAAATATTATTCTATCGCCATATTTCATCTATATTATAATAGTCCAAGTCATGTAACTGCCATAAATAAATACGCTCTGATCCCTTCGCTTTTCATATGAAAGTTTGGCCCAGATATCATGTACGGCCCCATATTGGCGCGATTTTTTTCCGAACGCTAATCTGGGGAAAAGATCAACAGCATAAACAACAACTGGCTTATAAAATCAAGCAAAATAACGATACTATGGCGCCAGTTAAGTACCCGTTGCGTATATGACATTGGCGTCAGAAAAAAATAGGGATCCAATATGGGACCGTATGTGGCATCAGTGCCGAAAGTTTTCCATTTCGATTAAAAAAAATCAATTATTTTTTTCGAATAATACTACATAAAAGCATTGTCGCAAAGAATTCTTGGTACTGTTACGCTAGCCGGGTGCAAATCTCGCCAATAACTATTTTTCAACTCGCCAGTTAGCATTACTTTTTATTTTTCGAGTGATAAATTATAACATTGCTTTGAAGTTGGAATTAAATGTCATCGTTTGTTACATCATTTAATATTAAGCGAGATGTCATATACACACCCGGTTTGGAGTGATTTTTTTACGAAAATTTGGCGAAATCCTCGTTTTCGAATACCAGTTACATATGTATTTATGGTACTACTTAGTTATCCTGTCGACCAAAAATCTATCACCAAACTATAAGATTAAATGCCAATAATGGTTGATAAATGTCACATTCACTTGACTTTAAGCAAGTTACACGTCTTTACGTCATCAAGTGATTTTTATTTCGACGTTTTATTTGTATATTTATTAATGTTATACTATTTTCTTTGTTCTTTCGTTATTTAGAACAAAAATTGTGTCAATTTGTATAATTTGGCGAGAGGTTTGGCGATTTATATAATTTGTCGAAATGGGTCGATGGAATAACTAAGTAGTACAGTATTTTTTAATTATTTTCTATTATTTTTTATTTTTAAAGGAAAATAACAAAAAAAAATAATAAACTATAGAACAAAACAATTTATGTAATTTTAAAAAATAAAATAAAATAAGAAACACTTATTATTAAATAAACAACAATAGCCGGGTTACCATGTCAACCAAAATAATGCCATTTTGGCGCCAATTAGGTACCCTAGTGCGTATATGACATCTGTGCCTAATATTTTTCTTTTCATTTCGTTTAAAAAAATAAAGAAGTGAAAGCCATTTATTTTAAATGTTTCAGTTTGTATTGAATAAAATGATAATGAAATACAAACTGAATTATGAATAAAAGTAACATGAAACATTTCTTAGCATACATTTAATGGAGGCCAGACTTCTCGCCAAATTAGTTTAAAATAGTAAACTTTTCTAAAATCTGAAAAAAAAAAAAATATCTGTTTGATTAAAATTTGAGTTGCCATCATTAGAAAAATGTATATAAAATTAGAAAAAAATTAATATTTCGAAAACTAATTCGAATTTTAATATTCTAATACCAGTTTTGAAATCTGCGGATCAATATTGATTTTTGGTGTTAATTTCATCGCAAAGTATTACTTTTTATAGGAGAAATCACCGTGAAACATAATCAGTTGTTTAATCAGTCGATTCAAAGAATCGTTACATTTCAGGCGTTTCATATATTCGTTTCATAAATTCGTTTCATTAGGATTTTATATATATAGGGTAGACATAAGTAAATTGTATAGAAATATATATATAAATTGTTTATGGATATAATATACACACATATATATATATATATATATAAACAAATATAGAAGCCCTTTTTGTTTGTTTTAATAACTGTTTATATCATTTGACAACAAATGACACTTTCTAAAGCCCAATTTGCGCCAAGAATTTAAAAAAAAAAATGTTAAGGCCCCCTATACTGGAAAAGTGCCAAAGTGTTAGTGTAGAAAATAAATTATATGTGTTTAATATGTAACTAAACGATTATATTCTACTGTACAGATTTCAATCTATCGAATATGGGGACAATCACGAAACAACGCGCTGGATGAAGTACTGGATCGTGTTTGGAATGCTCCGAGCTATCGAAAATATTGGAGGTCCTTTGATTTGGTGGATTCCCGGATACATTTTCTTAAAGGTAAGCAATATTTAAAGAAGCAAGTTTCGAGAGATTAGCAATAAGATACTTCCTTTTTAACCGAATTAGAAACAAATTTTATAAAATTTTTGTTTTTAAAGACAGTTTGTAATTAGGTCATCAAAGAAAAATTTAATATAATCCCTTAAGCTAATATTAGTTTTTGTTGCATTAAAATATCTCAATTTGTTGATTTTCTATAAGCAAGTAGGTTTACAATGGAAGTCTATGGGAATTTGGTGAAATATTATAGATATCGCCAAGTTGGCGTCACTTTTGCGACTCATTTTGGTCGCCAAATTTGGTGATATATGGCCAAAATAGCGACATACTTGGCAATATTTAACTACAGAATAGGGTCCCCCCCCCCTATGGTAACCCCCCATATTGATATGAAGATGCATTAAATGCTGTTCAATAACCAATGGCCGCCATTTTGTCTCTCATATAAAACTAAAATTAATTAATTAAAATTTAATTAACGAGTTAATATTTTAAAAATCTATGTTAAATCAATTGTCATCCAGTACAAGTTTAAAAAAATTTATTTCAACTTTATAGGATGAATAATAAGCATTTTATTAACGGTTGAAAATTTGAACAAGATATATAAATAAATTAAACAAAAACCTAATTTGCAGAACAAATAAAAAAAACAAAATTTATTTCCTAATTTGTTTAAGCCCGAGAAGAGGCAGATATTAAGATATTTCATTCAATTCGTTCTACATTTAATATTAAATTTTTGTAACAAATAAGTTAAACCAATTGAACATTAAAAAATAAAAATGAAATTCATACAATATAAACTTTAAACACCTATATACTTAGATTCCGTTCAAATGAAATCGAAATAAATCTTAGACTTTTTTAAAGTTTTGTATTTTGCATGTATCTTATCATATTATGTGCAATCGTCATAAACATAATGCAAAATCTGCAGTACAAATATTTACAACTTAAAAATGGAAAAAGTCTAAGATTTATTTCGATTTCATTTGAACGGAATCTAAGTATATAGGTGTTTAAAGTATTATATTGTATGAATTTCATTTTTATTTTTAGGTAGATTTCATAAGAAATACTACCTATTGCAGTCTTTACCATGGTGCGACTTTTGAAAAATTCCTTCATAACTTTTCATTATAGGACCCCAGGAACCCAAAACCACCCCCACCTAAAAACTTTATATATATATATATATGTGTGTGTGTACTAGATTTTGTCCACACGATAAAAGTCGCAATTATGCACGGATCGTCTTCAAACTCGCCAACAACTTTGAGATGGTTAATATCTCGGCGGGGATTGAAAATGAGAAAAATCGGCCCAAGAGAATAAAAATGGGGAGGGCTCAAAATTTTGAATATACCATCTTAACATGATTCTGATAAAACCAGCTCTTACACAACAATGACAGGAAAAAATAAATATTTTTCGTTATAGCAGATGCCAACAATTAAAAAAAAAAAAAAGCAATAAAATTCTCACCACAACAATTGCTTTTCTATTGCAAAATTTCACGTGAAAAATTATATTAAGTAAACAGTTTGACGAATTGAAAACAAATTGAATATTACGTCATAAGTTTTCTAGAGCAAGATTTGCGCATGAAAACTCAAAATGAAATAAATAGTTTGACGAATTAAATATATATATATATATATATTGCGTCATATTGGAAATATAATGGACCTCAGCAGGTGAATGTGTAACGTCATGTGAGTTTGAAGAAACGTATTAAAACATGATAAAAACCCGACTATGGAAATATTAACATATTTTAACACTTTGAAGTTCTCTGAATTTGCTTTAGCTATTTTTTAAACTTTTTCCATATACATGCGTGTGTGTGTATTCGTGTGTATTAGAATTTTCACAAAATGTTTAGCTCTCTTGAGCTCAATCTTAGTGAAGGAACTGGGTTTATCTCTAATCTTGATTTAAGTTTTGTTGGTGAATTTAGTACTTAACTTCGAAATCTACCTCCGCCTGTAGGCCCGAGCCGGCAGGGATTTTTTAATGTTCAATTGGTTTAACTTATTTGTTACAAAACTTTAACATTAAATGTAGAACGAATTGATTGAATATCTTAATATCTGTCCCTTCTCGGGCTTAAACAATTTAGGAAATAAATTTTGTTTTTTTAATTTGTTCTGCAAATTAGGTTTTTGTTTAATATGTCAAGTTTTTTAATAACTACTGAATTCAGACCAAGGCATACTTAGATACTACTACAGGCAGAGGGATTTGCGTTTAATGTATGAAGTCGCTCGCCAGAGGACTCTGATACGCTGCCCAAAACAGAAATTTGACCCTAACCGTAACTTCAACAATGAGAACCAATCAAACCGCTCTAGGCAGAGTTCAGAGAATTCCAATGTGTTTAATTTTTTTTTTTTTCGTATAGATATGATTCAAAAAGAGTTTAATAAAAATATTAACTCTAATCATCAAATTAAATATATATATATATATATATATATATATATATATATATTATTTTAACAATTATCGGAATAATAAATGGTGCGACCGGAGAATACTCTACTTCTTTGGTGCGATTTAAAAAAATCGCCAAATCGGCGCGTTTTTATAACATCCAAGATTGCCACTTAATACCAAATTAATACTAAATACAAAGGTTGCCACTTTGGCGCATTTATCGCCAGGTTGAGGAGTAGAGTATTCTACGATTCACCCCAATAAATAAAAACATGCATAGTCTAAAAACATCAATGTCATAAATTTATTTACTATCTTCACTGCTGAAACAATAAAACTAATGGAATTTCTTTTAAATATATGAAAGTACTCATAAAATTCCTTGTAATAATTAATAAATGTAATTTATTAAATAACAAATACCCTTACATGATTTAATCAAAATTGCTTGGATAACATAAAATATTGCAACGATATTTAAATCTGCGATCACCATTTCTTTATCTGATTAAAAATAAGAATATTTAATGTTTAAGGAAGATCGTGTTTTTTTTTTTTTTAACCATTTGGAAAAATGGTTATTGTTCTCATCAGGATGGGAAATCAAAAGCATATCTGAAGTTTTTATTGGTTTAATCCGTATTTTATTCGTTTTCTGATTGGTCTGTACAGTAATCTGCATTTCTCTTTACTTTCAACAAAGATAGACAACAGAGTGTTGCCACTATGACAAAAAGTAATAAAAACTACAAAAAAAATTAATAACTCAGAAACAAATTGAGATACAGCTTTCAAACAAATTGCATTTAAAGGTACATTTTTTACTCCATACTACGGTGTAAAAAGTAATATTGTGGGATGTTTAGATTTAAGAATGAAATTTCATTTAAAATGGATCGTCATATTTCTTGGAAATCTGACAATGGTCTTTTCCCGAACAGCCAATGAAATGCTTGGGTAATACATAGGTTTCAGGTGGATAATACGTACGAGTGGCAGGCGATTTTTGTCGCTTGGAATTTTTACGTGTAATAACACTATTAATGTTTAATTCATGGCGTACGTAATGTATGATCAACTCTCTGCGATTTTTTATGTCTTAAATTTTAGTCTTCGAAAAAATAATTTTCCAAATGATCGTTGTAATTTGATAAATTGCTTTTTTTTTAAACATTTGGAAAAATGGTTATTGTTCTCGTCAGATGAGAAATCAAAAGCATATCTGAACGTTTTTATTGGTTTTATCCGCATTTTATTCGTTTTTCCATTGGTTTATACGGTAATATGTATTTTCCCTTACTTCCAACAGAGATGGATACCTTCTGTTGCCACTATAAAAAAAAAGTAATAAAAACTACAAAAAAATTAATAACTCAGAAACAAATTGAGTTACAGCTTTCAAACAAATTGCATTTAAAAGTACATTTTTTTCTCTATCCGACGGTGTAAAAAGTAATATTATCGGATGTTTAGAAGTTTAAGAATGAAATTTCATTTAAAATTGGTAGTCAGATTTTTTGGAAACCTGACGATGGAAAAGCCTTTTCCCGAACAGCCAATAAAATGCTTGGACATCACGTAAGTTTCAGGTGGATAATAACTGATGAAAATGAAAGAAAAGGAATAACAATTTCTGCCAAAGAGTTAATTTTAATTTGTAAGATTTTCGCGTGCAAAAGAAAAATGGAATAAGCCAATTAAAAAAAAAAAAAAAGATAAGTAGGACAGGAATGAATACATATAAATATTTCCCACCAAATACGAGTCGCAGGCGATTTTTGTCGCTTGGAATTTTTACGTGTAACAACACTATTAATGTTTAATTCATGGCGTACGTAATGTATGATCAAATCCGTGAGATTTTTTATGTCTTAAATTTTAGTTGAAATCAATTGAAAAAAAAACATTTTCCAAATGGTCGTTGTAATTTGTTAAATTGCTTTTTTTTTTTTTTTAGTTCGGACAATATCAAAAACAAACATTTTACGGGTAACAATAAATTCGTCAAAAATAACTGCTTCAAGCCAGTTATGAGAACTGTAGTTTGATAAAAACCAAATTTTAATTTTAAAGCGTGTATATGAAACACAAGCCATTTTTATGTAAATACGGAACATTCAAAAAAGAATAACAGAATGAACCAAACGATCAAGTAAACAATAAGTAATTTAGCTAATCTTAAAAGTATGTGAACACTAAAATACTACAATCTGTGTAAAATATCCTTTTAAATCGAAAGAAATTGAAGAACATAAGTATTTAATTTATTATTCTGAAAATGCGATCAATGAATCTGAAACTTCTACGATGAGAAACAAGCCGCTATCTGGGCAGGGTATAAATGTAAACAAAAAAGTGCACAATTTTGATGCAATTTATCTATGTATAATTCAAAATATTTCACCAGTGCAGTAATGCAGGTTGCTGTAGTTTGGTCAAAAAATTAAAATCTGAACTTTAAAAAAATCTGCTGGAAAATGTCATTTTTATTTCCACTATGACTCCATATTCATCTTCTTTTTAATTCTTAAAAAAAAAAAAACTATTTCAGTTTCTTTAGTTTCATGTTTCACGTGAAAATTATTCAACTAAATATAGGCAAATTATTATTACGGCTTTTGAATTATTTACAACAATGAAGGAAAAAAAAATAAATTTTATTAGAAAATGTCCGTTGATTCTCAATGAAAAAAGCGAAATTTGTAATTATTAAGAAAAATATTTGAATAATGTAAATAAAAATTAGCCCATGTTACACTTTAGATTATAATCCACCTATATGCAAAGGCATTTTATGATCCGTTTTGACTCTGACGTCAGGGAAATGTTTTCACACTTTGAATTTATAATATTATTAGAATTAGCAAAGAATTAAAAATGAGTGGCATCAGGGACAAAAAGATGGGAAGAAAAAATGAAAAAGTTATAATCTCCATAGGCTTTTGCATGTTAAATTAACATTGAGAAGTGACACTGGAAATAATTAAGTATTGCGCTGCCGCGCAATACTTAAATATAGGGAGAGTCTGAACTAATAGTAGGAATTGAAAAAGGGGAGGATACCAATTCGACGTGTACATATAGTATATTTTTATGTATGTTCACCGATTACTGCGCGTAAGTAACTGTGATTGACGCCAGAGGCCAGAGTGAGCCAAATCTGTAATCACAATTATCCGCAGTGTAATTACAGGTTAATTGCATGTAACTGATTATAGTTACACACATTCAAACACAGAAATTTGGTCAAATAATGGGATGGGGTTGGTTCTGGTTTTTCAATGCTGCAAGAATTTTTTTACAGCATGTAATTTTAACTATAATTAACTACATACAATAAAACTGTAATTACATTGCAGATAATTGGAATTCGAAATTTGCCGAACTCTGCCAAAGGCATTAATTTGAGACAACGCTTTCCTATATCGTGGCAGTTCTTAAAGAAAACAGTTCTTCTATTACGAAACAAATTGCATGAAAAGGGCAAATTCATTTTATGACACATACCTCTTCGTGACTTTGTTTTGTGAAGAATGCAAAAGACAATGTTTCTACATCTTTTATACATTCAAAAATTAACGAAATATAAATGTACATATCGACAATGCACTGGCATTGGTGACTGGTAATATGCTCGAAACATCATGTATGTCACGGAAAAGCATTTGGATATTTATGAAGGGAGTAATATAAAACTGTAAACAAAAGACACATGTTACTCAACCTGATATAATATAATAATAGCGTCAGAGTTACTCATGATTCCGAAAACCCTTTTTTACTTTCTTCTATCTTTACAAGAAGAAAGTATTGGATTCATGAAAATTTTCGAATTCCAGTTTTTTACACGTTTTAGGTGTCAGAGATTCCAAAAAACATGTTTTTACAAAATGTCTGTCTGTGACTCTGTGAGTCTGTCTGTCTGTCTGTCTGTCTGTGTGTGTGTATGTGACACAAATTTTGTGGGCGGTCTATCTCAAGAACTAATGCTAATTTAATAAAAATTTATATTCAGTTAGTCCCTAATACAAATTGATGCTGATTAGTGGCGCTGCTATGCTGCATTTTTCACGATTTTCGCAATAGCTCAATCTCAAGAACTAATGCACGGATTTTCATCAAACTTCAGATTTAGTTAGTCCCTGATATGTGTTGATACTGATTACGTTTTGGTGTAAATCGCCCAAAAGGTGGCGCTGTTATGATGAATTTTGCAGGATTTACACGATTTCCCAAATAGCTCTATCTTAAGAACTAACGCACGAATTTTCATAAAACTTCAGATTCTGTTAGTCCTTGATATGACTTGCTACTGATTACGTGTTGGTGCAAATCGCTCAACAGGTGGCCTTCTGTGCTGCCTTTTTCACGATTGCCTCAATAGCTCTATCTATAGAACTAATGGACGAATTTTCATCTAACTTCAGATTTAGTTATATGTTGACACAAGTTGTTGTTAATTAGGTTTTGGTGTTAATCACCCAATAGGTGGCGCTGCTATGCAGGAATTTTCACGATTTTCGCCATTGTTCTATCTCAAAAACTAATGCACGGATTTTCTCCAAACTTCAGATTTAGTCAGACGGTGACATAAATTGTTGCTGATTAGGATTTGGTACAAATCACCCAATAGGTGGCGCTGCAAGGCAGCATATTGCTGGATTTAGACGATTTCAGCGATAGTCATATCTCAAGAACTAATGCATGGAATTTCATATATTTAGGACCCCCATGAGATGCATAGATTGCCATTTAATTTTGGCAGTGTGATAGCTAATTTTGAAGTATTAACATGTATGAAATAGAAGAAAGTTTTGGGATTGGCACATCCGACTAGTTATCATTAGAATCGCCACAAACCAATCCATTTTCGAGATTTAAAGAACCATTTATAAAAACGAACTTATGTTTGCTGTCACTTTTTCTCGGAAACGTTTAAGAGTAGTTTTTATAGTATACTAGGGGGGGAGGGGTCAGATTCCTGTGAGCTAAGCCCACCAACCCCTGTGCACTGTTTAAAATTTATTACCAGGTTACGAAAGATTTAATAATACAGTCGATGCTCGCTATAGAGAACCCGGGATATAGTGAACACTCGGACGTAGTAAACTTTTCTAGTGGTCCCGTCCGAAGTCCCATTTAACTAATGTTATTTTATAGGCTCATAGTGGACAGCTGAGAATTGGGTAGTTCATTTATAGTGGATAGCTGAGAATTTGGTAGTTCGTTTATAGTGGACTCAAATGTTGTTTCCCCAGATTTTTTTTACAGTCCTCCAAAGTTAAACTTGCTCTAATTGAGACTGCAAATGATGGCATTCCATTACATTGTGTCTAATTTCACTCGTTCACGCTCATCGCCTTAAACTAGGGCGAACAAGTTGTTAAACAGCACACGCCCCTTTTTCCCCTTGCTTCAGGAACAAACTTCCCTAATTCTACTTATAAACGTCTGGTGTTTACTTGCTAATCCTTTCTTCTGCCCCTCGGTATAATCGGAACAGTCAAAGAATGTCCCCCGTTTTACAGAGACTTTCTTCATTATTCTTATAACTGATTTGAGATAAGAAGACGTTTTTTCAAGAAGAGCTAAAATTTCGTGAAAATGGCGAATTCTGTAAAAAGGAAAGTATTTTCGATTGAGGATAAGATTAAAATCATTAGACGTATTGAATATGGAACTAATGAATCGGCACTGTACAAGGAATTTTCCTTGTCTTAAAATCTACAGTTTCAAACATATGGAAAAATTGCAGTGTCACTCTTGCTGCACAAGAACAATATTTGGATTCTTTGAAGAAACTAGTGGGGCTGAGATGGAAAACGTGGGAGAAACTCTGTTAAAATGGTTCACCATTCAACGGGATAAAAATCTTCCTGTGACCGGACTCATACTTCGAATTACAGCGAATGAGTTTGCCGAAAGAGTTGGAGAAAATGGTTTTGTGTGTCTTGACGGATGGATAAGTTAAAAAAACGAAAGAATATTTTTTGTGGAAAAATTGTTGGTGAAGCAGCAAGTGCTTGTGCATCGGATGTGGAAAAATTAAATGCTCAAATGTGGGCGGATTATGAAGAGAAGGATATCTTTAATAATGAAGCTAGATTGTTTTACAAAATACCTTTCGATCAGACGTCAAAATTTAAAGGAGAAAAGTGCACTGACGAGAATCTATGCGAATAACTGTTCTTGTATGTGCAAAATGTGAACTGCTCAGAAAAGCGAAAATTAAGTGTCGTAGTTAAATCCCAAAAGCCGAGATGTTTTTAAAATGTTAAAAACCTGCCCGTAAACTTCAAAGTCAATCAATAATTCTGGATGACTTCCAATTTTTTTGAAGAAGAACTTCGACAATGAGAAAATGATTTGTTGAAACAAAAATGTAAAATTGTTCTCCTTGTCGTCAATTGCATAGCTTATACCCACTTAGAAAATCTGAAGTGTATTAAGCTCGTTTTTTTCCTTCAAATACGACTTCTGTGCTGCAGCCTATGGATCAGGGCATTGTTCTTAACCTGAAGTCCCACTATAGGAAACAGCTAGGGATGCGTGTTTTAGAGAACTACGAAGAGAACAACACGTAATACAACATCTCTTTTTTGGAAGCAATCCTTCTGTTGGCAAAGCCATGGAAACAGGTGACATCAGCAACAGCTCAGCTGTTTCCGAAGCGCAGGTGTTACGAAGGATGTGTTGTTGGAAGGAAAAGATGCCAACGTGGAAGACGAAGACGACGAAGAAAACTTACCAATAGCTCCGTGGCTGGAAAAGCATAGAGTGAACATTTTTACAAGGGACGTTACTGAGCACTTCGAATCTTGCGATGATGAAGTGTGCACTTCTGGTGCCTTAATGATGCATACCCTTGTACCTTGGGGGTATGCTTGGGGGGTACCTTGATGCATGTTCTGGTACCTTGATGCAGATTTCAAAATAGATTCATTTATTGATCCGCAGATTTCAAAACTGGTATTAGAATGTGTAAATTCGAATTAGTTTTCGAAATATTAACTTTTTTCTAATTTTATATACATTTTTCTAATGATGGCAACTCAAATTTCAATCATAACAGATATTTTTTTAAGCATTTCAAAAAAGGTTATAATTTTAAACTTATTTGGCGACCAAGATTGGCCTCCCTTAAATCTATGCTAAGAACAATGCTTTTTTTTTTTAAATTTCGTTATCATTTTATTTAATACAGAATTTTCATTAAGAAAAAAAAAACATTTAAAATTAATGGCTTACACTTCTTTCTTTTTTTTTAAACGAAACGAAAAGAAAAATATTAGGCTCAGATGTCATATATGCACCGGCGTACCTAATTGGCGCCACAATGGCGTTATTTTGCCTGACATGGTAACCCGGCTATTGTTGTTTACTCATCAATAAATGTTTACTTACATTTATTTTCTTTTTATTTAAGAAAAAAATGTTATAAATTGCTTTGTTCTATAGCTATTAATTAATTTTTTTTTTTATTTATTGTTATTTCATTTTAAAAATAATAGAAAAATAATTTAAAAATACATATATAACTGGTATTCGAAAACGAGGTTTTCGCCAAATTGTCGTAAAAAAAATCACACCAAACCCGGTGCTTATATGACATCTGTGTTAAATATTAAGCAACAAATCATAACATTTAATTTCAAAGTCAAAGCAAATGACCAATATCGCCAAATTATATAAATCGCCAAACCATTCGCCAAATTATACAAGTTGACGTAATTTTTTTTTTTAATAACGAAAAAACAAATAAATTAGTATAAAAATTGAAATACAAATAAAGCGTCGAAATAAAAATCACTTGATGATTCCTTACTGTAAAGTGAATGTTACATTTTCGATCAACCATTATTATCGTTTAATCTTATTGTCTGGCGATTTATTTTTGGTCAATGGGATAACCAAATAATACCGTTTTAATTTACCACTCAAAAAATAAAAAAAAAATGCTAAGTTACGAGTTAAAAAAAAAAGGTATTTTCCGTTTACGGACACCATTGTCGCCAAGCGTAATAGTTGGCGCAAAATGAAAATCATGTGAATTGAAACATTTGAAAAATAAAAGAAAAAACACTGTCGATAGTAAAGTGAGTCTTTTAAAAATTGGAAACTACAGACTTTTATGAACTATTTTACTAAATCACAAATATATACTTAAAATAAATGAACAAATAACTGTTGTACAATAAAGTATAGCAAATAATTGCAAATCACAATGTTTCGCATGTTTTACTATAAAAATTCTTTTCGCGATCAGGGTTGAAATAATTGGCGCATTAGCATACACTTTGGCATGGGGTCCGTATAACGGAAAAATACCAAAAAAAGCTATTGGCGAGATTTGAACCCGGCTAACATAAAAGTACCAAGAATTCTTTGCGATCATGGCAACTTTTATCTAGTTTTTTTTTCGAAAAAATAACTTTGATTCTTTAATCAAAATGGAAACCTTTGCTATGAAAAGCGAAGGGGCTGTTGATGATAGTCGCATGATTTAGGCTATTATAATAGAGATTGTTTTCAATTCTAAAAACAGTGCAAAGAATAATATTTCTAACGATTCCAAATTTACATACACATGCCTATTAAAAACAGAAAAAAAAACTGTAAAATAACTATTAAATGAGTACGAATAAAAAGCAGGAGAATATTGAAAATTATGTCTAGAAAATTGTATTTACACATGAATATTAAAATAGAAAGGAAACCTTAAAATAATAAATACATTAATATGCACTTAGCCCTTTCAGGGGCAAGGTACTTCTATTCGTAAAATGTTGAATTCAGTGAATGGCACCGGAATTTACAAACAAATTTCGAAATACGAAAATGTTTTTGTTCACTTACTTGGACACCCAGCCAGGACGCCAACCGTTAGGCTAATGGACCGCATGTCCTGGCGGGAAAACACTCTCCACCAATCCAGCTCCACCTCATCCGCCGAAACAGGCTTACCAACGGCAATTATTTAATCAAATAAAATAGAAAAACAAAAGCACAATCCTGTGCAGCATAGATTCCTGCTATGCCAACAAAAGTTAACAAAAACGCATGTTTATAGGTTCCATGCAAATATAATATAAAATAAAAACTAAGATTAACTAACCTGAATGAACAAAAATTGCATGTTTAGAGGTTACATGCATCTCTGGCAAAAACAAAATTAAACTAAGGTAACATAATTCGCATGTTTATGGGTAACATGCAACCAATGGCGTGTCAAAGTCTATACTGATAAATAGTTCATGCATAATGTCTATACAAAGTCCCAAACTTAACGCATCAGATTCACAGACAGAGTCAGAGAAGACGATCCTCAAAGTTCAGTCATTACACTTCAATATCCATAGTCATGTAACATCACGAAAATGAAACTCACTTACTTCATAAAAGGAAATTTTTCATTCCAATATTCTGGTGCCAATTTGGCATTTAAGAATTAAAATTAAGTGGTCCAAAAATGAACTACCGCCCTTGAAGGGGTTAAAGCAGTAAATTGTAGTTATTGTAGTAAATTGTATTATGTCAATCGTTTTATAACGCTGTTAAAAAGTACCGGTCGGCAAAGACTCTGTTTACTTAATTCATTTTATTTTAGCTTCTTTTCAAATGTTTGACTGATCTTCTTTAATCAAACACGAAAACAACCATTGAATGTCTTAACAGCAACTGATTTGGCCTTAAATTTTCGCAATCAAATGGAATTGAATGGAAACCGGTTTACTGGGAGATCGCTATAGGTTTTTTCATTTTAATTCAATCTTCTCTAATCTTTTAAAAACCGATCTAATTAGCGTAGTTTTAGATTCTGCGGTGTCTGAACGGAGGTTGGCGAGCGTAGGTTGCAGGGGGCAGAGCCCCCTAGTTTAAATATAAAAGCAACGTTTGTACGGCTTAAAAAAATTTTAATTTTAAAAGATTAGAATTGAAACAGTATTTAGGGATTTATTTTGCATATATCGGTATTGTAATCTAACAATGAATCATATTATTCCTGTTAAAATGTTATGTATTATACTTATTTGTATTTAAATTGAATTTTTCTTTCAGCTTCTTTTTCTTCTATGGTGTCTTGCTCCGAGGGAATACAATGGTTCTGTTATGGTTTATGAAAACTATCTCCGACCAGCATTCTTGCAACACAGTGAAACTATTGATAATGTTTTTAGATCATTCAAAAACATAACCACCCGTTGTCGGTGGTAATATGTGGAACAGATTATTGATTAATTTTTTTTTTATTAAAGCAGGGAATTATATATAATACTTTTCTGGAAATGTGTTTTGATTTATAAGTAACTACTGTGCAAATTAAAATAAATTACAAATGTCCATTTCTATATTGTATATATAATGTATGTTTCTGTATTAACTACTTCACATGGCTATGCTAGTTTCTGTTGGATAACAATTAATGCGCAACTTTAATATTTGTTAGATATGCTTCTTAATAAATTTATTAAAGTAGATAATAAATGTTCCTTTTAAATTGTATGTTTAATATATATTTGTCTACTAACTAATGCGCTCCGTTACATTAGTTTCTGATTGGTTCGATTTAAATACGAGTATATTTTTTTTTACACATGCTTATTAATAAATTTATAAAAAAAACTAGTACAGATGCCCTTTTAACACAATCTGATATAATTAAAAAGTGCTTACAAATTTCGTTTGTCTGGCTGTTTATTTGTCTGGAAGTTTTTCTGTCTGTTAGAAAACTAACTCGTTTAATTACACTGTTAGTTACTATGTAATTTATATATGTTACTGAACATGAAGTGTGCAGCATTTATAGTTTTGTTTAAAAAGGGGCGCGCATAATTCAGTTACATTATGGTTTCAGGTGAAAAAGCATTTGCAATTTACTTTAATGTTGTTGTACAATTTTAAACATATTGAAACTGATGTACATCACTGGACGGGGGATGGGGGACACGATGCTTACACTAGAATGTGATGTACATAGTATTCATAGTTCATTTGAAATATTTATCTTTCTTTCATCTGACACGCATAAGAACTCGCTTTCAGTGCCCTCTTTGAGAAATAATTGCTGCAGATTTCAATTTGGATTTGCGTCTTTAAATTTAATTGATTTTTTGCAAACTATTTGTGTGTATGGTTCTTATGGATCATGCACAAATCAGCACAAAACATATTGAGCTATGCTGAAGTGAAGATCTAACTTTTTTTATTTGATTCTTAACTAATTTAGGTTCTAGCATACTATGTAAATACATACAAAACAATAGATCATATACAGGACTGCACAGAAAAATAAATATATACAAAACATCAGATTATATGCAGGGCTGCACAGCAGAATTAAAATAATTTTCCGATAATAGATGATCATTGTTGAAATTTGGTTTTCAAATGTGCTAAGCATTTTTCTTGTTATTTACTTTGTTATCACCTTTCCAGTTATTAAACTGTGACATTTGGAAAGAGAGAATATCTTGGAAAAAATTTCATAATCAATGCTTCATGATGATTTTTATTACTTGTCAAATTTAATATATATATATGTGTATTAATGAATTCGTGAAGCACACTGTGTTTATGTGAGGTATCGATATGCGCAGCACATTAGAACAGTGTTATTTACATAGGATTACCGGAAATTGCAACAGTTGTCTATAATCATCGAGAAAGAAATGAGAAAAAAAGCTTATATCTTTACCCTCATAGCATGCATGGTCACAGTGACGTCGTTGTGACGTCACTGTGAGTCACTGTGGTCACGCCACATCTGTGACCGAAATGCCACCACTCAGTGATGTCACATTGTGACTGAGATGTGAACTTCTTTGAAAACATTAAAAAATTACAAAAATTCTTCAAAGCATGTTGTTACTGTAAAATTTTATTTTACTGGCAATAAAAAAGAATTGTTATGTCATTGCATGTAACGTAGGTCACGTCACACTCACAAAAAAAATCCTCCCATATTGTAAGTCACAGTGTGAGAAAAATATGAACTTCAAAAATCTTTGAAAATGAATAGAAATGTTTTAAAAAGGCCCGAGTTACAGCGGCATCAGGAATGAAAATATATTAGTGGATAGCAAATAGTAAATTCAGACACGAAAAGATGGTTGGGGGGGGGGGGGGGGTATATAAAGGAAAATGCACGGTACAAGTATCAACAGACTAGATTTTCATGCTATATTTTATCAATTTGATATCTAAGAGTGTGAAAGTATACATTTTCCTGATTTCAATTTTATCTAGTATTGCAATTTAATATAATAATCCTTCTCTTATTTTTTTTATTATTATAAAAGTGTTTCTCGGAAAAGTGCTGAAGCAATTTGGAAGCTTTTAATGAGCACGTAGAAAGAGTCTTCAGAGTTTAGTCATACATACATTTCTTGCTTTATAATTTGCATTCAAGTCATATTTTTTCCTGTTAGTGTACCTATTTTAAGTAACTATTTTTTAAAAAAATTCTACTTCTTTCAGACTTTTAAAATAAAATTAGCATTTTCCGAATTTAAAAAAAAATACAAAATTTATGCAAAACCCATGATATAATTTATTATTCGTATTTCAAATTTGTGTTTTAGAGATATGACTCTAAAGAAAAGTTATTTTACGAATTGTTTTATTCTACAGGAAATTAACATGAAAAGAATGACGATTGACAAAGAAATTTTTTGATCCTCGATATTTATTTATATGTTATTATTTTTTAGGAAGATATTTTATATTTATTATGTGTGAAACAATCTTTACTTAGAAAAAGGGGAAGGGGGTTTAAAACTGATAAAAAGAAAAGGTAAAATACATTGGAAAATTCTTCAAATACAAAAATTTAAATACAGACAGTCTCATAAAATGATTGCACATGAAAGTTCCAAATCTGTTTATATAAAAGCAAATAAACTAACACCTGCCCAAAATCGTCTGCGACGATACTGCAGGGTAAACAGAGGACTTTTTGTTCTAACAGATGCGGTCAGTTACTAGTCTAAAATGTAAGCTTTTGCGTGTGCTTTTTTTAATGGAATAAAAAGACGTCGCCATTTTCGGATACACACGGATATTAATAATTAATTTATGGAGTTTAAAAAGTAGGTCTTATTTAACTTAAATTGTTTATTCATGTTTTGTATATTTGGTGAGATGAGTTAAATAGTTTTATATTATACCTATAGAAAGAGACTGATCTGGAATTGTTTTTCAGATTAGAAATTAACATTATACTGAATGAGAAATGTCGTTTTACATACTATAGTAGTGAAACTTTTGAAAGACTTTTTTCATTGCTAATAATATTTTAAATTATTATTTAAAATCCCAAATCTTCATATCAATGTTTTCAGATTTAACATTTGCCAAAATTATAAAATAATAGGAATTTCTTGTGACATATGGAGAGATTTTTGAGAAATTGTTAAATCTAATAATACATTTAATTCATCTATTGCACTTTGTTGTTGTTTAATAGTACAATTATAAATACTAATTATTTAGTGTTTTTCAAATTGGTATATTTATTTTTTTAAATTGTATGTAAGCACGTTTTTACTGTTCGTGATTTTAATCAAACATTTAATTGTAGACATTCAGAATCAGTTATTAAATTTTCTTCGATTGTAAACTCATTTTCTACGTTTTCGATACACGTTCGATACTTCGCATTAAAAAATAAAATATGACATTTAAGCATTGAAATAAAGTGTTTTTTATGCCTGATAAAAATTTATTGATTAAACTGCTTTATTATACTTTTTAAAATTTGATATTTATAATATTTATAAAAAAAAATATTTATAATTTATGATATTTATAAAAGTTGATGTTGTACTGTTCATTAGCGATAATTGCTGGAAACGCATTATTAATTATAATATGCGCTTTTATGATTCTCTATATTTATGCATAGAATATGGTGTATATAAAAGCTATAATTCATATACAGGGCTACACAAAAGTATACGTAAGAATTAAGGGGTATGGGCGCAAATTGCTTAAAGGTGTTTTTTAGATGAGTTATGGATTTTTATGTTGAACTGCATTTAATTTACTAAGAAATGTTTGTAGAATATGGATAAAATGATACACAGGGCCACGCAAGGAAATGGATATATGGCCGTCTATAAATTATAATTTCTGGAAATGTGATTTCAGCAGTTTTAAGAGTGTTTTAATTTGAATTAAATTTTAACTAAATAGTGGCGTGTAATAAAGATTCTAGTTAAACTACAGGGTTGTACAAAAGTATTGAAGTATGTTTTCATATATTAGTATAAATTGCTGAATGAGAATTTCAACCTGTTATGCTTTTTCTTGCTAAACTAAATTTTCACATTATATACTAGTATATATCAATCTACAGATTAAATACAGGGCTATTCAAAAGAATTGGAAAACATATTTGGCTATGGATGGTAACTGCTGAAATCAGTTTTTCAAATGTTTTATGCGTTTTCTAAAATATTTACTTAGTTATCTTATTTACGTTATTTCCTTAAATTACGATGTCTAGTTAAAGCATTCAGGAAGCGTTGGAAAGTGATTTATAATCTGTGCTTAACGCATGATTTTTCTTACTTGTTTTTTCTATTTCCCAGATCAGTCACTTCCTGTAAATCATACCAAATCTATTTAGCTCATATTAACAAAATACAATATACACGGGAATAAAAAATTTAAATAAATATGGCTTATCTTATACTTCTTTAAATAGGAAATATATTAATATCCGTTAGACTCCATGTTAGTATTTAATAAAATAATAACAAATCACAACACATAAAAACTTACACATTCTTAATATAAAGCTTGAACTCAAGATCAAGCTTAGAACTTAATAAAAAAGGATTCCAGTTGATAAGCATTGTTTTTTTCAGTGTAAAAATTAAAAGTATTTTAGAAGAATAGGACACCAAAATAGCGATACTTTGCTAAAAAGTACGGTAGAAAGATAATATTGTATATTTCAAACAAAACTTTATTTTAAAATTCATCACAGTGTTTATAACAAGAATCATCACAGTATTAATGCTTGGAAAATTTTCCAGAGAGAAACATTCGCCTTGCAAACAATATTTCAAATGCAAATCAAATTTCAAATTGATTGCTTAAAAGGCGCAAAAGCCAACATAGTGAAAAAAATTCCATAACGGTACTTGAATCCGGGCCATCAGTATAGCGCACTGACATTCTACCGACTAAACCACATGGAACGAGACCCAGCCTGGAAAATGTCTTACTATTACATGTTGGCAAGGCTACAAACTCAGCTCAAGATGGAATATTTATCATGAGCCACCGACATGGGGCAAACACGAAACTTAATTAAATCCAGCAGCGATTCAAACTATATAAATACTTGGAAATTTTTCCAGAGAGATACATTCGCCTTGCATATTTCAAATGAAAATCAAATTACAAATTAAAATTGTATTTTAAGCAATTAACTTGAAATTTGATTTTCATTTGAAATATTGTATGCAAGGCGAATGGTTCTCTATGGAAAAATTTCCAAGTATTTATATAGTTTGAATCGATGCTGAATTTAATTAAGTTTCGTGTTTACCCGATGTTGGCGGCTCACGATAAATATTCCATCTTGTGCTGCGTTTGTAGCCTTGCAAACTTTTACTAGTAAGAAATTTTCCAGGCTGGGTCTCGTTCCATGTCGTTTAGTCGGTAGAATGTCAGTGCGCTACACTGATGGCCCGGATTCGAGTCCCGGCTTGGAATCTTTTTCTCTATGTTAGCCTTTGCCCTTTCAAGCAATTAATTTGAAATTTGATTTTCATTTGAAATCATCACATTGTTTATGACAAGTTCGTCACAAATGACACATATTTCACAAATTAGTCACAGTGTGACGTATAAGCATTGTCGCTGTCGTCACAGGTTCGTCACAAAGTTAATGCCAAAATAGTAAAAAATGACACACTTTTCCCAAATTTGTCACACCGTGACTTCACAGAGTGGTCACAATGTGACGTCACAAACGACCTCTAAAACGGCCATAACGTCCTCTCATTCTAGTCACTATGACGTCACATCGAAGGTCACAAAATCACAGTGTGACTTCACAAGGACGTCGCCGTGACGTCACCATGCCTTACGGGTAACTATGTCAAATATCTCAAAACATGCAGATAGTTTGTTTATAAAAGTTTTTTAATGTTTTCTTTAACACCTTTTAGCAATTTATGCAAGTATATTATGCAGTTTATGAATTTCAGCAAGTATATGCCACTTTTAATAAATTACAAAGTGAAACCCATCGAATTTCGACGAAAGAAAATGTTTATAAAGGAACTGTTATATTGATTTATAATAAACCTACAAAATTAATTATAACAAAAAATCCATCTTCCAAACTATCCAATGGTTAGTCTAACTCTCAAAACAAATATTAATTTAACCTACAGTTACCAAAATATTATTTTCATAAACTGCAGCTGTTCAAGTTATTGAAAAAAATAACTTTACTCGTATGTGTAATCAATAAAATATAATCAAAACAATTATGATGAAATTAGTAATTCAGGCTCTTATACTTGATTTTACTTCGACACAATTGTAGAATATTTTCCTCGTGAAATCTAAACCTAACATCTATTTCAACGTCTCAAAATTTACGTACGAACTTCTCATACCGGTATTCAATATTTAAAAAATATATTTTAATGCACTATAGGTGATTAATATATATATTTCCAATTTTAAAGTCACGTTTCTCAGCTACAATTTTGCATGTGAACATTTGCACTCTTGAGATTGTAACATTTACTCTAGAGATTGTAATCTTCGAGTACAAATTCCAGAAAATTATGTCTTTTATTCGTGATTCAATGTTTAGTTTTATCAAAAATTATTATAGTTTTCATTTAAATATGATGTCTTTTTCAATCACGAAAGCATTATATCCCTAGCGTCTCAAATTCCGTATCAACTGAATGAAAAAAATATTGAAATGTAACAACTGTATGAGTAGAATGCTCACGGCAGATGACTAAAAAAACAGCCTTGCCTTTTAAATATGATGGTTGTTAAAAGAAAACTAATATGTTGTGGCCATCACAAAACTTTCTTCTACATAAATCACTTCAATTAAATCATTTAAATAATACAAGAAATTACATCAATTTAGCACCAATTCATATCAAGGTATATCTGAATTTTAAGTTTGATGAAAATTCGTGCATAAATTCTTAAGATAGAGCTATAGTGGAAATTCTGAAAAATATAGCGTAGCAGCGCCACCTGTTGAGCGATTTACACGAAAATATAAACAACACTAGATGATATTAAGGTATACCTGAATCCGAAGTTTGATGAAAATTCGTGTATTAGTTATTGAGAGAGCTATATTGGAAATTTTGAAAAATGCAGAATAGCAGCGCCACCTCTTGAGCGATTTGCACCAAAACATAAACAGCACTAATTGATATGAAGGTATACCTGAATCTGAAATTTGTTGACAATCCAAGCATTAGTTCTTCAGATAGAGCTATTGCGGAAATTTAAAAAAAATGCAGCATAGTAGCGCCACCTGATCAGCGATTTACACCAAAATGTAATGATGATAATCCGTGCATTAGTTCTGGAGATTGAGCTATTGTGGAAATCGTGAAAAATGCTGCATAGCAGCGCCTCCTGTTGACCGATTTACACCAATATCTAAACAGCACTAATTTATATCCAGGCATACTTGAATCTGAAGTTTGGTGAAAATCCAAGCATTAGTTCTTGAGATACGGCTATTGCAGAAATCGCAAAAAATGCAGCATAGCAGCGCCACCTGTTGAGCGATTTCACCAAAATGTATAAAACGTCAATTCAAGTCAAGGACTAACTGAATCTAAATTTTGATGAAAAGTCGTGCATTAGTTCTGAAGCTATTGTGGAAATTGGAAAAATGATGCATAGCAGCACCATCTGTTGAGCGATTTACACCGAAAACTAATCAGCACCCTTTTATATCAGGGACTAACTGAATATAAGTTTTATTAAATTCCGTGCATTAGTTCTTGAGATAGAACGCCCACGAAATTTGTGTTACATATATGAAGGCAGACAGACAGAGTCACAGACTAACAGACAGAGATTTTGTAAAAACATATTTTTTGGAATCTTGGACCCCAAAAACGTGTAAATCCGTCGAAAACCGAATGTCGAAAATCTTCACAAATCCAGCACTTTCTTCTTGTAAAGATAGAAGAAAGTAAAAATATTTTTCTTTGAACAAAGATAGGTATAATTGCTAATTTATGCTATTATTTTAAATTCTATTTTAAAAGAACAAAGTTTGTTTATTTCCGGTAGAGTATGAAAATGTTTATTGGTATATGCTTATAACGCAGAAGTAAATTTCTTGACTTTTATATTTAAACTAGAAAGGTAGCCCGTCAAAAATGACGGAAATCTATACTCCTATTATAAAGAGGAAAAACTGTTTATTTGTCGGAGGTAAGCTCTGGAACTACCGAACAGATTCCAAAAGTAATGGTATCAAAATGATGGTGTTAGTCCAACTTAGAACATAGGCTATATCTTATGTCGGTGTCACTACCCCAAAGGGGGTGTAGGAGCAAAAAACGTTCTAAAAATGCGATTTTAGCGTTACTGAAGGGCCTAGAAATATGAAATTTTGAATATTAGTTACTTATAAGATATAAATTATGTCTAAGAACAGTTCTTAAACAATTCGAAATTTAAAAGGGGTGAAAATGCACAAAAAGCGTTCTAAAAAACGTTCTAAATGGTAGTTTCTACACAATCTCTGGAAATACCAAACCGATTTAAAAAATATTGGTGTCAAAATGATGGCGACAACGCTTGCTCCAAGATAGGCTATGTTTTATGTCGGTGCCACTACCCCAAAGGGGGTGTAGGAGCAAAAAACGTTCTAAAAATGCGATTTTAGCGTTACTGAAGGGCCTAGAAATATGAAATTTTGAATATTAGTTACTTATAAGATATAAATTATGTCTAAGAACAGTTCTTAAACAATTCGAAATTTGAAAGGGGTGAAAATTCACAAAAAGCGTTCTAAAAAACGTTCTAAATGGTGGTTTCTACGCAATTTCAGGAAATACCAAACCGATCTAAAAATAATGGTGTCAAAATGATGGTGAGAACCCTTGCTCCAACATAGGCGATGTTTTATGTCGGTGCCACTACCCCAAAGGGGGTGCAGGAGAAAAACGTTCTAAATTGCGGCTTTTGCGTTACGGAAGGGCCTAGAATCGTGAAATTTAGAATGGTAGTTAGCTATAAGATATCAATGATCTCTAAGGACATTTCCTAAAAAAATCGAAATTTAAAAGGGCGTAAAAATGCGCAAAAAGCGTTGTAAAAAACTTTCTAAGTTGCGATTTCTATGCAATCTCAGGAAGTACTGAACCGATTTTAAATATAATGGTGTAAAAATGATGGTGACAGATCTTGCTCCAAGATAGGCTATATTTTATATCTGTTTCCACTACCCCAGAGAAGATGCAGGAGCAAAATGCGCGAAAAGCGTTCTAAAAACGTTCTAAATGCTGATTTGTCGGCAATATCTCAGGAAAAATGAATCTGATTTCAAACGTAATGGTATGAAATTGATGCTGACAGCTTCTGCTCTAACATAGAGGCTATTTTATGTCGGTATCACTATCACCAAGACGTTGCAGGAGCAAAAAAGCATTCTAAATTTCGATTTTTGTTATCCTGTAGGGGCTAGCAACTTAAAATTAGGCAAGGTACATATTTATTAGATATAAATGATCTTTAAGAACAGTTTCGAAAAAAATGGAAATTTAAAAGGGCTGAAAATGCGCAAAAAGCGTCCTAAAAACGGTCTAAATTGCGATTTCTACTCAATCTATGGAAATACCAAAGCTATTTCAAAAGTAATGGTTGCAAACCAATGGTGACAGTCCCTGCTATAACATAAGTTATATTTTGTGTTGCTGTCACTACCATCTGGGGGTTGCAAGAGCAAAACACGTTTTAATTTGCGTTTTTTACACAATTGGGAGGTCTAACATTTTGAAATATGACATGGTATTTACTTACAAGATGCAACTTCTTTCTAAGAACAGTCGAAAGAAAATTCCAAATTTAAAAAAATGACGTGAGTGAAAAGCGTTATAAATTACAATTTTTAAGCAAACTTATAAATTACCAAACCGATTAAAAAAATAATTGACAAATTTTGGTGATAGAATCTGCTCAAACATAAGCTATATTTTCTGTCTGTTCCACTACCACCAGAGGGTTGCAGGAGCTAAAAACTTTTTAAATTGCGATTTCTGTGATACTGAAAAGGCTAGAAACTTTAAATATGACATGGTAGTTACTTATAAAATATAAATGCCCTCGAAGGAACGTCGAAAATAAATTCGAATTAAAAAGGGGTGAAGCGAAGGGGAGGTGCGAAAAGCATTCTAAAAAAGTTCTAAATTACGATTCTATGCAATTTCAGGGAATATAAACCGATTATAAAAGTAATAGTTGCGAATCAATGGTAACAGTCTCTGATCCTAGACAGGCTATATTTTATGCCGGTGATTCTACCACCTGGGGTTCACAGGAACAACAAACGTTCTAAAAAAGGGCTTTAAAAGCTTTTTAAATTACGTTTCTGTGGAATATTAGGAAATAACAAACCGATTTCAAAATTAACTTTGGCAAATTAATGGTGACGGTTCCTGTTTCAACATAGCCCTTAATGTTGAGAGAGGTGGTAGGACTTGGAATTTGACATGATGGTTAATTTTAAGATGTAAGAAGATGGTTTTTCAAAAATTCAAAATTTCAAATGAATACTGAAATGAGCGTATTAATTGAGCATAAAAGTTTCAAAATATTTTCTAAATTATCTTTTATTTAGATTTATTTATTAATTTAAGTCTCATTTCTGCCTAATTCAGTGTAATAATGATGTTTAATCAAACTGTGTTTTAAATAGTAATTTTTGAATTATTCCTAAAAGTAATAAGTACCTTTTAATAAAAAAAACCTTTTAATAAAATAAAATATTACCTTTTAATAAAATAAAAATTTAGTTAGTACCTTCTAATAAAAATTAGACATATAAATATCACTTGGCATATTTCAAATATTACGCGAGCAAAGCCGCGGGGTTTGCTAGTTTATATATAAAGATATATACAACTCATGTGCAAGAATATGAGTTTTCTCGCTTGTTCCGCAGTGATAGATAAAAATAACACATTTTAAGAACGAAACACATTTATGAAGAACTGTGTACAGTAGAAGACGTCTAATCTGCACAGTTTGGTTCCAAGTGTTATGCAGGTTTGAGGCTTTTTGCGGTCATGTCTATACAATCTTTGTTTACATTTTTTTTAATTTATATATTGGACAATTTAGATTGTTGAGCCTTAAAAAATAAATAAATAAATAACACACTTTAAGTAAGGTTAAAAACTATTAAATTATCGTATACGATTTCATGAAATGGTATTATATGGTATTATATGTGTGTGCTTCACGATCTTGGTTATGATGTTGGCGAAATTGGCTGCAACTTGTCATAATCCTAATAGTGTGGGCCGCTATAACAAAAAAGTAACCAGTTTTTAGTAAAATTTCTGATATAAAGTAGCTTTCAAAAACTTGTGTAAAATTGCAGGCCGTTCTCGTGTTATGTCAGTCCTAGGAATAATATTTCTAACACTGAAGATTTTCATTGTATATATGGAATTTAGAAAAGCTTCTCCAAAAGAAAGGTCCTGAAACGACATTGTAATTCCTCTAACTTCAAAGTTTAATCGGGCCGTGATGTTGAGTACTGAAATCTAATAAATACAGTTATTTTGAATATTACAACAGAATTAAACAGTTAAACTTATTTAACTTAAACCCGCTGTTACTTCCCGATGTTATTTTTTAGTATTAAGAAAGAAAGTTATTTAAAATTTTCAAATCATGCATTTATGATTTTTTTCCGTCTTTAATAACTAAATAATGAAAAAATAGGCTTTTGTTCTGAGCTCATATAACAATAAAATAATGTAACTAAGAGACATTGCAAAATTAAATCTTTGTGAATACAAACCATAAACAAACGATACCGCCACCATTTTACCTACTATGACGTCATTAGAATATTACCCACTGATTGTTGGAGAACTTACTTTGTGAATGATTACCTCAATGATTTAATATTTCTGACGTTTCACGATGAATGAATCACTTGTGTTTGTTTAGGTTTATGGAATGAGATATTAAGCTGTGAACCAAATTTCAATTCAAGTTATCCAAGAATATATGTATTTTTAATCAAAATTAAAAACAATGCTTTGATCTCGAAATAAAAAGTTTTAGTTTGTATAATTTGTTATTTCTGTTAATTATTTATTTAAGTACTTTTCCATTATAGCGCATTTTTAAAAAAAGCTTGGCGCGATTCGGGCATCAGAAAGTGAGATATGTTGCGAAAATATATAAACAGCTATGAAAACAAATCTAATGAACTTTTATCTTTGGTTATATATGCACTTATATACATAAAAAAATCGTTTCTAAATATATATAATTTTTTTTATATACGAATTACGGCACAGATTTCAGATATGAACCGGGATACCTAACTGGCGCGAAAATGGTGTTATTTTGCCTGCTATGTTAACCCGGCTATTGTTTTTTATTTATTAATAAATTGTTTATTTACTTTTATTTTCTGTTTTTTAATTATATAAACTGCTTTGTTCTATAGTTATTATTCAATCTTTTATTTATTTATAGTTATTTCCTTTTCAAAATGATAGCAAATAATTGAAAAATATATAAGTAACTGGTATTCGAAAGCGAGATTTCCGCCAAATTGGCGTCATAGAAAAATCACGCCAACCCCCATGCGTATATGACATCTGTGCAAAAATTACTTCTGTTTCTTTATAAAAATGGGTAAATAGCTTTTTTTATATTAAATTGTCGGCACAGATGTCATATACGCCCATTTTGGCGCGATTTTTTTTTTTTTTTTTTTTTGACGCCGATGTCATATACGCACCGCGTACTTAACTGGCGCCAAAGTGTCGTTATTTTGCTTGTAATGGTAACCCGAATGTTGTTTATGCTGTTGATGTTTTCGCAAAATTGGCGTCAGAAAAATATCGCGCCAATATGGGGCGTATATGACATCTGTGCCAAATTGTATACATATAGAAAAAATTGCTTGTGAGTATGAAGCAGTAAATAGGTTGCAAGAAAATATGTTGGCAAACTTCTTTCTCGCCAAGAAACTTTTCTCCGAAGTATTGTATATAAGCAATGATTGCTAGAAATGCGTTTTTAATTATGATATGCGCTTTTATGTTTCACTACATTTATGCATACTATACTGTGTGTATAAATGCTACAGTTCATATGCAGAGCTACACAAAAGAATTCGTAAGGGTTACTGAGTATGAGAGTAAATTGCTTAAAGGTGGTTTTTAAAGGAGTTATGCATTTTTACGCTGAACTGCATTTAGTTTCCTAAGAAATGTTTGTAGAATATAGATAAAATGATATACATGATCACGCAAAGAATTGGATACATAACCGTCTATGGATGATAGTATCTAGAAATGTGATTTCAGTAGTTTTAAGAGTAGTTTAAATTAAATTTTAGCTAAATAGTGGCATGTAATAACGGTACTATTGACTATGGACGGTAACTGCTGAAATCAATTTTTAAATTTTTTTATGCGTTTTCTAAAATGTTTACTTAGTTATCTTGGTACTTCTTAGTTATCCCGTCGACCAAATTACTGTCGCCAAATTGTAAGATTAATTGCCAATAATGGTTGCCATTAATTAATTAATTGTAAGTGTCAACTCAAAGTATTCCAATAATGTAAAAGTTATTTTTACTTAATACTTAGTAAAGGTAATCGCTTACCCTTTCTGTTATGTTGAACTGAATGTAGGTTCGCCGGGATGGCCGAGCATTATTCTACTTATAAAACTGCACTAATTTAATACATTTACATCACTTTATTCAAACAATCACAATGACAAACACAATACATCAAAAAATATACACAAATTCATAACAGCCGATGGAAAAAAAAACATTATTCCTTTTCCTGACTCGCGCAAGTCCTTTCATTTCAGTTCACGGGAGATGTGACATCCTCCCACCTTGCATTCTTAGAAAAGGATGCAACCAAGGTCACATATATCAGCTAAGTCACCACTCATAGGTCTAGTCTTTTGACAGGTCTCATTACTCGACTGCATCTGGTTCTATACATTGACTTGTCTGGACAATCTTTCTCAGCCTTTGAATAGTCTGATGGTTGTGTAGAATCAGCACATCCCATGTCATGATCATTCGGGAAAGGAGGTGAACTGTCAGGTTCATCAGGAATGGATCTCTCATGTAGTAAAAATTGTTGTTCATGTTGAAATTCAAGGGGGTAAAGTCTTTGGTATGATCTTAGAATTTCACCATTCTTAGTTTTTAATTTCTTAATGGTATTTATTAATCTTCTTTCTGCTGTTTGACTTCCTTCGGGAAGTAGAGAATGTGGCTTGATCCAAGGTAATGATATTTCATATCTTCCTGCACTGTTAATTTTCAGATTACGTTGAAAATGCTCAAGCGCAGCTTCATGCATTTCCATCATATTTTGCCTTTCAACGGAATCTAGAATTCCTATACAGTCTAAACTCCACATATCGGGAAGATTAATGTCACCAGTGAGTAAAGATATGATCGAAAGATAAGATTCAGCTACTTGTGGAACTTGGGGAATTTTACCCATTAACGTCCATCCCAAATGTGTACCAACTGCAACAGGTCCACTTGGTAAATATTGAATCTTTCCATTTAATAATTTTCCTGCCACATCTGCTCCTATTAATAGGTGAATTTCTAACTCGTATGCCTGTGACATGTGATTATCACAATCAGTCAATTTAATTCTTCTTTTACTGAGATCTTTCATCCACGGTCCTTGGGGTGTCTTGGATATTTCACCACATATTTTATCTTGTTCTAGAACTTCGAAATTACAATTATATTTTTCATCTAAGCTAGTTAAATAAACCTTAAAACGACGATGTTTCTGTTGGGGGGATTCAAGACCGCCAAATAAACTATGAACTACTGGAATTTTTCCTAAACCTTCATACTTTAATAATCTAACAGCTTTGGAAGTTATATACGATCGCTGACTACCTGTATCTATCACAGCTCTCATGATATGTCTTCCATTATGATTCCTTACATAGACCTGGAGTGTCTGTAACAATACCCCAGATGAACTAGATTGACTAGTCAGTGTTTGATCTTTCGATTGTACACAATTAGAAATTTCGACAGGCTTAGGAGTTTCTACTTTAGATTCAAGTGACGAATTCGGACACATGATTGTGCAGTGAAATTTATCACACATAAAACATTTTATTTTACTGCGACAATTTTTACTAACGTGGCCCCTTTTAATGCATAAAAAACAACAACCAGCCCTTTTCGCACATTCACGCTTCTCCTGAATACTCATTTTCTTAGCTTTATAGCAATCTTGAGAAATATGTTTTTTCTCACAAAAAATACATTTCTTTTCATGAATTACATTTCTGTTTAAAAGCCCTGCAGCCGTTGAAAATTCGCTTTTATTTTCCGTAGAATGCTGCTTATTCGCTTTCTTATGTGAATCTCTCCCACCATCAAAAGTATTTCTGGCGATTGCCAATCTTTGTTCCCCTTCAATCTCCGACTTCAAAAATTCCATCAAACAACTTAATTTATTAATTTCTCGCTTTTCTTTATCTTTTACCAAAAGAGAACTAATATGCCGTTCCCATATTTTTAAAATTTCTTCTGGCAAACAACTCTCAATAAGAGGGTATAACATTGCGGCGTATTTATCTGAAGTGACACCTAATGTGCCCAAAGATCGTAAATACGATTCAATCTTATCATATAATTTTACTATATTACTCTTATTATGATTTAATACCAAATTTAACAACTCTCGTACGTATACTTCAATTAAAAGTTCGTCTTTACCAAAACGAGATTTAAGACAATCAATCACTAAAGGGTAATTTTTTGCTGTTGACGGAAAATTCTCTACAAGATCACGCGCTCTAAAATTTTCTGTAGTACTTTGAATAAGATAAACAAATTTATCCTCATCCGATAATTCTGGGTCTTCATGTATCTTTTTAAAAATAGACCAGAACTTCAACCAATTTTTTATCGATCCATCAATTTTTTTCTAATTCCAATTTTGGTAACCTCACAGTTTTTTTATTTACCGCTTCAGTATGTGAATTACTCAAGGAATTCTGCATTCGTTCAGTCTTTATTTTTAAAGTGATGTACTTATCCGTATACGAAGCTATATTATCATATTCTTTATCATAAACACTTTGATTTATTTTATCATCTTTCGAAAGTAAATCTAATATCTCATTATCTGCAGCTTGCAGATTCTGATATTTATCGCTTAAAAGCGTAAAAGAAATTTCTATTTCTTCGAAATCTACAGGACTAGCTTTTAAAGCTTCGTCAAGCCTATTTGCAGCTTTCGCAAAACTGGTACGCAACGGAGTTCTGATTTTCGTTAAATTTTCCATCGTAATATACTACCAATAATAGTTCGATAGGTCAAAAATGTATAATCACGGCCTTTTATAAACCGGCGTCCCTGTTAACGGGCGCCATAATGTCAACTCAAAGTATTCCAATAACGTAAAACTTATTTTTACTTAATACTTAATAAAGGTAATCGCTTACCCTTTCTGTTATGTTGAACTGAATCTAGGTTCGCCGGGATGGCCGAGCATTATTCTACTTATAAAACTGCACTAATTTAATACATTTACATCACTTTATTCAAACAATCACAATGACAAACACAACACATCAAAAAATATACACAAATTCATAACAGCCGATGGAAAAAAAACATTATTCCTTTTCCTGACTCGCTCAAGTCCTTTCATTTCAGTTCACTGGAGATGTGACAGTAAGATTAAATGCCAATAATGGCCAATAAAACCATTAATTCGACGTTTTATTTGTATTTTTGTTAATGTTTTCTATTGATTTGGCGATTTATATAATTTGGCAAAATTGGTCGACGGGATATCTAAGAAGTAACGTTATCTTATTTACCTTATTTCCCTAAATAACGAAGTTTTCTTAAAGCATTCAGGATGTGTTTCATATTCTATGCTTAACGCATGATTTTTCTTTCTTCTTTAGTCATATTTTGCATTTATTTTATTCTTAATTTTTTAGTCTTATACTGCTTTATAGAAACTTTGGCACAGTTGTCATATACGTTATCATACATTGGCGCGATTTTTTTCCGACGCAAATTTGGCGAAAACAGCAACAGCATAAACAACAACATACGGATTACCATATCAAGCAAAATTACGACACTTTGACGCCAGTTAAGTAACTGTTGTGTATATGACATTGGCGTCAGAAAAAAATCGCGCCAATATATGACATACGTATATGACATCTGTGCCGAAACTTTAATATTTAATGTTTAAACTCTTCGCTCCACTCCCCTTGCATATAGTACAAACTATAACACGGATAGCGCAAAATAATAGACAGTTTGGTACTTTTCCACTGTAGGGGCTTTGGCATTTTTTAAAAAAGCTTGGTGTAATTTGGGCATCAGAAAGTGAGATTTGGGTACTTTTGCGTTAAGCGGACACCATCGTCGCCAAGCATAATAGTTGGCGCAAAATCGTGAAAGCATTTGAAAAATAAAAGAAAAACCATTGTCGATACTAAAGTAAGCATTTAAAAAATATAACTTTTGAAAATTCCAGACTTTTACGAACTATTTCATCAAATCACAAATATATACTTAAAATAAGTGAACAAATATCTGCTATAAAATAAAGCAATAAAATAAAACTCATATTAAACTGCTGGCATAAAATTACAAATATCTCTTAGCATTTTGAAATAATTGGCGCATTAGCATACCTTTTGGCATGGTGTCCGAATAACGGAAAAATATCGAGATTTGTTGTCAAATCATATAAACAGCTATGAAAACAAATTTGATGAGCGTTTTTGTTTGTTTTATATGTATATTATTGATGTTTTTATGTACAAATTACATCTGTTTCTGTATAAAATTAGAGAAACGGCTTTTTATGTTAAATAAATCGTATAAATATCGAAAAAAATGCGTGTGTATATAAAATGAAACAGTGAATAGGTTTCCGGAAAATATGTTACCAAATTTCCTTTTTCGCCAAGGCACCTACCTATACTGGAAAAGTACCTAAAGCACATTAAAATCGCGCAGTTAGGAGCTCACACAGTACACCGTTGTCTATTGGCGGTTATTTTATTAGTAGCATCGGAAGGAAGATGTAAAGATGTACTTTAAATTCTCACCCATCGATTTCGAAAAAATATCTTAAAAGAGTGGAGTTTAAATTAAATTTATGAAAGATAATTGGTTTTAAAGGGGAACTTCGCCAAATTATCCAGCTATCGCCAAGTTGGCTAACATTTGGCGCTACTGTGGTAACCCTGCATTAATATTTTTCAACAATTACTCATTTCAATGAGGCGGTCCTACCGGAATAATGAGGGACACACAGAGACTTGGATTTTATATAAATAGATAATTATTTTAAATCGCATAGAATGCCAGTCAATCGCACTCTTTGGTTCTACAAAACATGACTGAATAGAGTAGATACAGATGCAAACATGGAAATAAGGATCTAAGAAATGCAGAGAAATTATATTTGCCTTTTATGCATTTGCATTCTTATTCTTGTAGTCATTCAGAGGGAACTAAGTTCCGAAAAATTAATATCGCGGAGCGTACTTTCGGGATTACTCTAAATTACTTCCGCTACTTAACATTTTAAGTTCAATTGACGATATATACTTATACTAGAATTGAATTATATCTATTTGAGTAACTGAAAATGCGGAGATTTAGAATGATTTCTACTAAAATGTTTAGTAAGTAAAGTAGAAACACTTGTGATTATTTATTAAAAAATGTTGAGCAAAAATATAAATTGGACTTAAAATTACACTATGTACAAATTACTTAAAAGATGAAATATATAAAAAGGTGTTTAATTACTTTAATATCCTTAATACTTTCAACTATACACATAGTCTTTGTCAGAGAATACAAAAATACAAGCGTGTTATTTTCAAATTTCGGGAGTTGGTGTCCAAAGGAGTGAAAGTAAAAGGACTTTTCAGATACTGTACCTCACTCCGAGTCCTTTGGAAACATTATGAGAAGTGATAGATTTTTTCAGGGCACTCGGAGTATGCACTTCTATATCGCTTCTTTTTATGTGATATCACTTTTTTTTATGACTGACGTCTTAGGTTTGTTGCTTGGCGGGATCATTTACAACGAGTTGTTTTTGATTAGATTTATTCAGGGAGTCTTCAAATCATAAAACTCAAAGTTAAAAAGTCCAAAAATAACGAAAATCTCATGCAATAAAATAGATTTATACAACTTTTTTTTTCATAATAATTATTCAATTTTTTGGCTTATGCTAGGAACTCTTGCAGCTAAACTGATCAGGAACCTATGAGCTTGAGGCGTAATGTGACCTACGCTCCATTTCTTTCAATTGCATAACGTTCTACGTTGCCTGTCTCACGCGCGTCTTCCCAGTGACGTAAATGAAATGTTTGCTATTATGTGTAAAAAAAAAAAAATTGAATAAAATCTTATGGAACCATTTAATGAATTTACTTATACTATCGTGTAATGGCCAGTTAAATCGGAGGTAGTTTTTTAATAGTCTCTCAAGTGGAATACGACATACTTCGACAGGATCAATCCCCCCCCCCCCCCCCCCTTCAATAAGTTCTTAAGCTGTTTAGCTGTAAGAATCCCCGATAGAGAAAACCTGATATAAGCCAAGAATAAGCCAAAAAACTAAATAAATTAATATGAACAACATTTTACATCTATTTTACACTATCAGATTTAGGCTATAGTATCAGAATTTGCGATTTGAGACAGATTCTGGCTTGATAGTTAAAATAAAGGTCATTTTCGGATTTAGAGCTAAAAAATACATAATAAGCAGTTATAGGAAATTTAAAAACACAACCACCGCAACTATTTCAAAGTATCAGAATTTCGCTATTTTGTTTTATTAAGGTACCTGTAACCAATATGGACATCCTAAGGAAAATTAATTTTTGTCACCCCCGTGTACACATCATAGGACTCCAAAAATATATGACCACTATCCCTGGACTGTTGACTATCATTATTAAAATTAGCGACCTTATAATTATTTTGGTTTAATTTTAATGACAAAAACAAAAAATGTTTACAAATGTCCGTATAAGGAACCACTTGTCCCTATTATGGACATGCATGCCCATATTATGGACAGGTGACTCCTTATTGACCTACTACAGAGGGTGTATGGAAGAGCCACACTTCCAAGGGATATTAAAGGAGAGGGGATAAAAGAATTATATCTTAAAGTATTGCGGGGGAGGGAAAGGGGGGCAGAGGCAATGTCTTCTGAACATGCACTTTAGAAAGTGAGGGGGGGGAGGTCACTTTCGGTTGTGGCTCTTTGAAGACCCATGCAAATCACCTCAGTTACTACAAAATATTATGAAATAATATAGTTGGTTTTGCTTAGCTTTATTGCATCTGTCTGTGCCGAATTTACATATGTATTTCCAATGTAGACATAAGGTGTCCATATTGGGAATTGGCCATAGTTTTACTAAATCTTGTAATAAATAAACAAATAAAACATTTTAAAGTAATATATGCATTAGCAATCGAACATATGTTTTATCGCCTTTCTAAAACACTCCAATTTTCAATATTTAAAGTAATTTTACCATATCTAATAAGAATTTAAACTTACCTGTAATTACGATCAGCACACCACGAAACAACAAGTTTCCTTACAAATGGCGAATAGCGCGCTTTTTTTTGCACTTTCCAGGCTTAATTATCTTTTCAACTGCTTTTCTTCACGGACATGTAGCGCCATCTCTCGATCAAAATTGTTACTTTTAAAGGTGTTAGGGGTGTCCATATTGAGAGATCTGTCCATATTGGGTACAAGTAACTTATTTTTGAATTTTCTTATTTTACGATTTTGAAAAAAAAAACCTCACATTGTGGTTAAAAATTAAAGTCATTCTCGATTTCAGCACTAAAAAATGCATAAAAATCAATTATCAAAAGTTAAAAAACACAACTATCACATCTAATTTTTAGTATTAGATTTTCGCTATTTTTTTTTTTTAACTTTGAAATTTGCTATTTGCTAAACATCGTGACGTGATGGTTAAAAATGAATTTCATTTTCAGATTCAGCGCTAAAATATACATAAAAATAAATTAGCAAAAATTAAAAACACAACCATCGCAGGCTTGTGTAATTATTCCCTTTGAAACCAACAATATATATTGCTTTAATTACTAGCAAAAATTTAATTTAATCTTATATAGTATATATTTAGGTAGGGAAAATAACGGTTGAAAAATTTTAAAGTTTTAGAAAAAGCTTAATTGAAAAAATTAATATGATAAAAAAATAATAAAGGAATTATTTTGTAAGGAATTTGATGTAAAGTAATTGGCAAAAGTTTTAAGACGATATGTTTTCTGCCCTAGGTTTTTCTGTAAGCAAAATTTCTTAATGATGTCAAATAGTAATCTGTAGCTTTAGTCATCCTACCTGGTGCGCATCTAAAGATATGTGTGAAAATTAGTAATTTAAAAAATACCAAACGTGAATTTGAAAAGTTGAAAGCAGAAGATTTGAGACGACCTGATAAAATTCAAATTTTGAAACCTTGCCAAAACTTGTGATTATGTCACACATACAAGGGCTCCGCAAGCTGAGGGGCTAGAGCAGAGAAATTCCACGCAGAAGATGTGGGTTCGACTGTTGTCTCTGTCATTTTAATTGCATTAAGGATATTACCTTTCTATACGAACTGTATGCAAATGACTTTATAATTTCGATAACTTTGCAGATATATGCAAATTAGTAGCCTTACGAAATCACGTTCCCAGAATATTCTAGAACATGTGATGCTTCAGCACGAAACAAACAGGCACCTCATCTGGGTTGTTGTAGGCGAAGCTCACTTGTTTAATCCTTAAAGCCTTAGAATTCTATTTCGTACGTAAAAATCGTTATGTTAGTATCTGTATCAGTTTCAGTATGAAATCAGGGAAAAACAGAATATAAAAAAAATACGCTTTTAGAATTATTGAATTATTAGAATTATTTAGAAACATTGCGATGCTTTAGTATGAAACAACATGGCACCTCATCTGGGTTATTATATGCGAAACTCACTTGTTTAATCCATAAAGAATTAGAATTCTATTTCGTACGTAAAAATCTTATTAATACTATCTGTATCAGTTTCAATATGAAGACGGGGAAAAACAGAATATAAAAAAATTTCGCTTTTAGAATTAATATCAATTAATTTACGGTTAAACATTGAGATATCAATTTAGAAAACATAAAGAGATAGTTTAAATAATGTTTCATCTTTGCTTTCTGGTTGCCTTACCTAAAGAAACAGAACTAAATATATTTTTTTAAAATTCACTTGCGTGTGCTTTCTAGTAAGCGTAAAAAAGCTGTGCTTTTTTAATAATAGAGTTCAGCTCCCACGTCAAATTAATGCGTATTAATGGAAATTTTTGAGAAAAAAACATTAATTGCACTCAAAAAACTAAGGGTGATTTTCACGAATAACATATGATTCTCATAACAGAGTTTTTTTTTAATTCCTACTATTAGCTCACACTCTCCCTATATTTATTTATTTATTTATATATTTATCTTGTTCAAATTTTCAATAGTTAATAAAATACTCATTATTCATCCTATCAAGTTGAAATAATTTTTTTTAAACTTGTACTGGATGACAATTGATGTTAATACAGTTTTTTCAAATATTAATTAATTAATTAAATTTTAATAAATTAATGGCGGCCAAAATGGCGAACAAAATGGCGGCCAAAATGGCCAACAAAATGGCGGCCATTGGTTATTGAAGATCAATGAAACTATTTTCAATAAGGGTTTACCATAGGGGGGACCCTGTTCTGTCGCCAAATACTGCCACGTTTGCCGCCAACTTGGCGATGTATCGCCAAATTTGGCGGTCAAAATGAGTCGCCAAAAGTGACGCCAACTTGGCGATATCTATAATATTTTGCCAAATTCCCATAGACTTCCATTGTAAACCTACTTGCTTATAGAAAATCAACAAATTGAGATATTTTAATGCAACAAAACCTAATATTAGCTTAAGGGATTATATTAAATTTTTCATTGATGGCCTAAGTAGGAATTGAATTTAAAAACAAAATTTTTATATTGCTTGTTTTAATATTTATTTATATTTTTATTCACAATGAAATTAAGAAATTATGAAAAAAATCTGTTTTTGTAAATAAGATTGCATCCATAAAATGCAAATGAATGATTTAATTTAATCAAATAACTTTCCACAAATACTGAAACACGACACGAAGAAAAAAAGCTTATTTAAGACATGGTTGTTTGAAAAGCATTTAAATCAATTTCTAAAAAAAAAAAGAAAAAAAAATGTCACTTGGTTAGCTGATAATCATTGAAATATCTACTGGTACATTATTATACAAGAGTAAATTAATTTATGCTAACTGTTTTCAATACAATAACTATTTTAATTTACATCACTTCATTTTACCGTAGCTTCCGGCACTACAAAACATGACTGAATACACTAGATGCAGTTTTAAAATTAGAAAAAGGTGAATGTAATAAAGGCGATGAAATTCCACTTGCATTTTATGCATTTACATTCATTAATCTTATATTCATTCTTCAACAAATAGTCTCGAAAAATTAAATCTCATAGAGTACTTCCCGGCCTGCTCTAAATTACTCACGGTACTTTAAATTTAAAGAGCAGTTGGAAACGTCTACTTATAATGGAATTGAATCATATCTACTTCAATTACTAAAATAGGGGTGATTCAGAATTGCTTTTCCCCAACTGATTAATACGCTGAGAGTGTTCTATTTTTTTCACTGACATTGCTTTTTCTGAAAATAACTTTATTATGTTTGGTTTTACGCATTTTTCGTGTAGAAAAATCTTTTTTTGTCCTAAAGATATGCAAATCTACATATACAAAACATGTTATTTGCCCTAAAGATATGTAAATATACATCAGCATCTCATTCTATTTGCCCTAAAGATATGCAGATGTACACCTACACTACTAAACAATATTGTTACATTATAATAAATAGTGTCTTATAAATAGTGCATTTAAAAAATTTAATTCAAGAGAGCATTTGGGTTTTTTTCATCTGAAAAAATCGATTTTTCTTTTTTGCATTTTCATATACATTACAGTGTGTCGGCTATCCGTTTAAAACGATTTGCCTGTAAAACGCTGTAAAATTCCCTGTAAAACGATTAGTGCTTCAGCTAATGCGTCCACACATTTAAACTGGAACAATATAAACGCATTTCACACATTTTTTTTTTCAAAGTGGGCGGTATCAGAACGTAAAACCTATTAGACCAATATTGCTATGTTTTTTTTTTTTAATTAAAGGTAATATAATTTATTCAAGCTTGGGCCACTTTCAGCTCTTTTTATAAAAAGTAAACATTTTTAGAAACGCGCCAAACTGCAGAAAAAGGGAGGTTTCTATCCAGTTAGAAATCTGAAAAAAAAAATGGAAATAACACTCTTTGTTGATTTTCAAATTTTTTATCTTAAAGTGCTAGAACCCCCCAGACAATATTATATACTTCATAATTCCTAACAAAAATTGATTGCAGACGACTCTGGTGATCTCTTGGATCTTCCCCGTTTGGAAGAGCACGACACATACGCTAGAACATCCACCCATGCAGCTCAAACTGCATCATCAATTTTTAATTTAAAACAATTGAAGTTTTCTATAAATGATAATAAATAAATGCAAAAAAAAAATCCTGATTTAAAATCTCCATTCTTATTCCAGAAAAAAAAAAAAAAAAAAAAAAAAAAAAAAAACTAAAAAAGCCCTTTTTTCGGCCTTTATAGACAAATCTCCCCTTAAACTGAATAGACTACATCCAATATACATTAGGTACGACTAAATATTTTGGATACACATGTAAAAGAAAGAAAAGTAGGGCGTCAAGCATAGTTTATGAAACTCTTTCCATCACATTTAGAATGCACTAACAAAACTTCACAGTTTAGTAATATGAAAGGTGATGCCGAAGTAAATAATTTGGAAAATCATCACACAGTTGAAAAAGCAATTTCAGTTGTTACCTTCTATGGTCCATAAAAAATATCCAAATTATTTCGTGCAGTCCTGTATATGGTATATAGATTTGTATATGTGATTCACAGTATGCCAAAATTCACTTCAGTTAGGAATCGTTAGGAATCGCTGTAGAGCTTGTTGAAAATTTACCTTCAGAAATTTCGGCCAATAAGCGAAATTCACTCGAAATTGTTTGTGCAGCACTATATATCAGGGGTTCTCAACCATAGCAGACCAAGTCCACTTAAAAGGTGCATAAAATTTGTTTTATCTAGTCCCACAGTGACCCAAGTCTGTTTTCACATACTTTATCATATATGGCATCTCTTTACAGACTTGTTTCCTTATGGGAGTGAATAAAACAGATTTTATAAAACTTTTAATTAGACTATCTAGATGTTTTCCAAAATGGACTTAGTCTACTATGGGTGTGAGCCTCTCATATGATCAATAGACTATACACCACAAGACTAGACACACCAATTATACAAAGTATTAGTTTAATATTGAAAACGTATACTACAATTGAAAACGCATTTGCAGAAATTACCGTTCAGTGTAGGGTAAAGTGAGGACAGATGCCGCAGATTTACTTTTCTTTTTGTAAAATGTACAATCAAGCAAAAAACAACAACCAAGTACTAGAAATCATTAATCAAACCCTTTAGAATCTAATTTCTATATTAAACAAGTTAAAAACTTCTTAATAAAGTAGGCATGATTATTTTCCCAAACGTCATTTTTTCACTTAATTTTTTATGCGCTTGGTAAGATGCCACATGGAGAAAAAAACTAGGCTGTTTATTTTTTTAAAACAAATAACATTTTGATTTTCTCAAACTAGTTAAAATGAAAATAAATAACAGTAAACTTATAAAAATTATGTATATCACTAAATTGTGAAAAGTTTAACGAAAATGCAAAAGTGTAAGCTCAAAAAATAAATTTAAGACAAAATATGAAAATGAAAAGAAAAACATTTGAATTTGCATGAATGGATAGCATAATTACTGGAAATAATAGACAGCATAGTTACAAAAGATATAAATCACTGTTTTACATCCAGGCGAACACTGCAATTTCCTCTTAATGTAAGTATTAATTCTATTCTGTTTAGACCTTAGTCTATTTTTTTGGCTTTATTCTCTTTCTTTGATTTTGAAATTCCATCCGCCCACAATAACATCACACTTCCCGTCTCAAAAGTAAAGTGAGCCTTTTTTCATGCAGCCATCGATTGAATTTGATGCACTAAATCCTTTCCAGTTTAGACTTTGTTTCTTGATAAGACTCCAGACACTCAGCACATTCAAAGTCATCAAATTCCAATCCAATACTGCCATCAGAATCCATAAAAGGAACAATTTACTCATTAAAAGCCCAGCCTTGGTTTTTCTAGCACGCCGTGCCTTTCTCTATCTTGTACTGAAGAATCTCGCACGTAGATTCGAAACAGCTGTTTGCTGCTTTTTATGTATTGTTTGTGCATTTTTAAACGTTAGTTTTCTGCTTTTTAATATTCTTACACAAAGGCTTTATTTTACTATTTTTATAATTTACTCATTGTTGGAAGATGATTCATATTTTAGTTTTTCCCTCAAATAAGGTATTTTCAAGTTGCTCTTTCCCCTTCTTTTTTTACACATTCTACTTCCGCCAAGCTATCGTTCTTTGACGCTTTTTAGTTTATTTAGCTTTTCCCTTCCTTCTTCTTTTTTTTTTTGGTTTATAAACTCTGTGCTTGTAATATTTGCATTCTTTTGCTTTATCTTACTTGGCTGTATAGGTCTTATGACCATTGGGATAGGACACATTTTGTTAAACTGTTTACATGGTGAGAATTCCAAACGAATTCGTTTTCCTTAATTACACATTATGAACCAACATTTTTGCTCAGAATATTTTGGTAAGTAGCAGAATTCGCTAATGCATGTTCATTTCAATGTAAGTTCTACTAAATTGCAGTGATGAATTTATTGAACCGAAAGACAAAAATATATTTTGCGGCATCTGTCCCATAGTGGCGATTAAGATGCCGATCCGCATTTTATATCATGTGAACGACGCGAGAGAGAGGCAAGCCCATGTCTGTATTCTACGAGGATCTAGTCTACATTTGCAATCGGCTCTGGGATGAAATCTCTTTTTATTTAGCTTAAAATTTGTAATAAAACTTTATTTGAATAATTTTAGCAACATACCACGCAGGTTCGAACCATAAACACTGTCATAAATATGTTAATAGTGACAATTAAGAGGTGGAAACGCATGCACCACAGCACACAGCAGAGAGGAATACTTCTTAAATTGGTCTAGGGAGTGTTAGTGTCGGCCACGCAATCTCTGCGGCATCTGTCCCACCGCGGCGTCTGTCCCCAGTACCCTATAATAGATAGTGGTGTAACTGAATTATTTTTGTGTGTTTCTGTAAATAAACGATAAATACTATGCACACCGTCTGCTACAGTAAGCATCTTATAGCGCAGTTCGTTGAGCTATATCAATTTCAATATGTTTGAAATAGTCTCATATCAATAAACTACATTGCAAAGGATTTATCTGAGTAGACCATAATGTATGAAAATTAGTCTGACTGTCGCTGTAAACGAACTAATGCAACACACTTCCTTTTCAATACCGAGTATTCCATAGTAAACCACATTAATATAAATCAATGACATAACAAACCAGACATATTTAGGACCGCGAAGAGACGACTAGACAAACCGGATTCAAAACTTTTCAAATATGTTGGAAAGGGTTAAAAATAAAATAAATGGAATTGAAAAGCAAAATCTAATAAATAAAGAAAAAAAACCCTTGCCTTTGCACATTTATATTCAATTTTTATACAGAAATTATTAACTTTGATTTAATTATTAAGTCACGAAAAATAAACAGTAATTTCCTGTTTGCTTACAATTACTCACAGCACACTTAACATTTTAAAATATGTTGCAAGAGGCTTAGACCGGCAGGCGGTAGCACAAACTATCACCTCATCGAGCTGATGTCTGAAATTTCAGAATTAGTTACAACTTGATTCTCATATTAAAATGCAACTGGTCTGTCAAGCAATATCTTGGGAGAAAATCGGTGCAAACCCGATTGTAACGGTTTATTGGTAAGTTTACCATTGTGTTTTCCTGCTTCCAGTCCTTCATGTTTTCCTACCTTTGGGTGCAGGAAAACACAATGATACATCTACCGATCAACCACTAAAATTAGGTCTCCGGGGTGATTTCCACCAAGATATGAATTGACATACTAGTTTCATTTTAATATGTTAAACGAGTTTTGTCTAATCCTCGAATTTCAGCCGGTGAGGTGGGCTCCAGGAGTACTGTATGAGACTCAAATTATATATTATTCATTAACTGAAACTACTAATAATTTAGTATATTTTTACCGCAAGAGTTACAGAACGTGTTCTATTTTTTAAAACTTCCAAACATAGTTGGAAAGTGTTTATGGCATCGGTCTGTCTGTTTGTACGTTCGTGCTCTAACTCTTTTAAATATACTCGTATTTCCCGGCAATTTCTATGTGTCATTGAAGTTTACTACTGCACGATCGCAACTGAAAATTAAGTGTTTAGTATTTATAGGCTGTTTACAAGGTGAGTAAATATTCGGTCACACTACGTTCAGTGGGGAAAATTCAAGATCATTTTAATGGTGTTACACCATTTCAAACATAATGAAATTTATATGAAGTTATGAACTGCACTAAAACATGCTTTGTGTTGAATATGGGCGTAAAGTTTTATTCACTTACAGTGACATACAAAATAATTCTATTACATAAAAGTCTGCGGGAAAAATCCATTACAGTGTATTTTAATCATATTACACTATTTCAAACATAAGGTAATGTATATCTATTACCCAGGTGCACTATAAGTTGCTTCTTGAAAAATATGCTTTACTTTTATCGTTCATTTACACAGGCACACAATAGAATTCGATTATAGTAGTGTCTATGAGCTATAATTGTTAATAGTGTAATATAATTGTTAATACTTTAATTCTAATTTTACGTATTTTTTCTCGCGCTCGCTTTTATTTCTCATCGGAGGAACATAAAAAAAGTAATGTTTTTGTTGTTTATTATTATTGTTTCAAATTTTTGAAAAACAAGAAAAATAAATTGTATGTTTACTTCCTTTAGAAACTCATTTTGATTCTTTGTACGTAGGTAAATATTAGCAGAACATATATTATGCAAAAAATAAGAAAAATATAAACATAAATAGAATAATAACTACAACTGCAAACTCAAACGCCTCTTCTGGAATTAAAAGAAAAAAAAAGTATTATTTACTTTGGATAATAATAATTTTATGAACCTATTTACAGAATCTGTTCTTAAAACAAATAAAATTTATAACATACGATGTAAAATAATATACCAAGGGAAATAGTTTACAATTTTTATCTTCATCCAAAACAACTGAACTGCACTTTTAAACAAGAAATAGTTTTCACAATTCGCATTAAATTATCATACATTTAAAAATTCACCGTCAAATTTAAGAATATTATACTGAAATATTTACATATTTATTCATTTAGCAAAAAACGTACAGTGTATTTCAGCATGTGCATACATATTTAGTAAACACATAGTTCATTTTAAAAAATTATTTACGAAAAGCATTAAAACGTTTATGGCATTAATACGTCTGCATGATAAAGTTTAGTTTTTCATATCATGTTTTATTTGTCCTTCAGAAACATTAAAAAATGTTTACAAAACACAATTTCGTTAAAATTTTTAAATAAGAATTTTTTTCTAAATGGATTTCTTACTGTAATAACACAAGCCTGCGATGCTTGTGTTTTTTAACTTTAAATAATCGTTTTCTCAGTATTTTTTACCGCTGAATCGGAAAATGATTTTTATTTGTAACTTGAACGTCATGATTTTTCGCAAATCGTAAATTTCGAAGGTAAAACGACGAAAAATAACGAAAATCTGATACCAAAGACTAGAGGAGATGATTATGTTTTTTTAACATTTTATAATTCATTTTTATGTAATTTTTATCACAGAATCGGAAAATGATTTTCATTTTTAAAAATTATGTCAGGATGTTTTGCAAATCATGAATATTAAAGTTAAAAATTGCGAAAATTTGATGCTATAAAATACATGTAAATTTTTTTATTGATTTTAATTTTATTTAATTCAATAATTCATTCGATTTTTTTATTGTACTGGAGATCCTTACAGCTAAACAGTTCAGGATTTCAATGAGTGTGTGTGAGTGTGTGTGGGGGGGAAGGGTGGGGGCAGGCGTTTCAATTTTAACTTTAACTTTTGAACTTTAAAATTTCCAATTTGCGAAAATATCTAACGTAATGGCTTAAAATAAAGGTCACTTTCGGATTCACTGATACAAAATACATAAAAATCGATTATGGAAAGTTAAAAAACACAACAATTACATCTATCTTATGGTATCAGATTTTCCTTATTTTTTGATTTTTTAGCTTTGAAATTTATGATTCAAAAAGAATCCTTACTTGATGCTAAAAAATGAATATCATTTTCTGATTCAGTGCTACAAAATACATAAGAAGCAATTATGAAAAGCTAAAAAACATGACGCAACCGAAATTTTGCAGCCTAGTGTTATCATAAACTATTCCTTTTCAAATATTATTATTTACGAAAACTACTAAAGCTTTTATGACAATGATACATCTTCATTGTAAATATAGATTTCCATATCATGTTTTATTTGTTCTTCGGTAATATTATGAAATACTTACAAAATACAATTTCATTAAAATTTTTAACACAAGAAACTTTTTCTAAATGTTTTCTTACAGAAATAATAATAAAAAAATGAAAACAAAATGCAATCATGTTCGAAAAATACTTTAATTCTTATTATTCAAATTTCTATCTCTTGTTTAATTTGTTTCTTTCAGCGAATGGGGCTTCTAAAATTTTAATTTTCAATTTCATGATAGTATTCATTAATATCGTATAATATGAAATAAATGAAATGGCAGAATTTCATTGAAGACTTTTAAAATTCTTCATATTATTTAATTTACGTATTTTTTGGAACAAACGAAGAATAAGCGAAAAATAGTGTAAATACAGTGGAACCTGCCTAAAGTGACCACCCTCGGGTCCAGCTAAAATGGTCACTATATAGAGCTGGTCACTTTATGAAGTGTCTTTAAAAATGGCACATTAAAATTTCTTGTGATCTCAAAAAATAAAACAAATTAAAATATACATACGAAAAAATGCACTATATCAAGTAATTAATTGATTAATTAACAATTATAATAATTGAAATAGTAATTTAAAATATACTACATAGAAGATAATTAACTTAAAACACTCCTTATTTCTTTTGAATTCAGTTGAAGAACTTCTGTTGTGATTGATTTAAATAGCACATAACGACAAGGTACACTGTAATTAATACGCATTTTTATTTTGATTGTAGTTGCATAATAACGTTTCGATAACTGGCAGTAATAAATTCTTCATTAAATATATATATATATATATATATGTACAAACTTTTATGAAGTTTCATTTGCAGCAAAAAGTCAGAAATGTTTTGCTGCTTAAAACACTGCTTTCGAACAATTTTGTTTTCAGTCATCACTTCAAGTTTTTTCATTAAATCAGCATTGGTGGACAGTTAATTAGGGCACACGTTTTCATTTTTGTGCGCATCTTTAACATTTCCGTGTCAGAAACGTAATCATTTTCTTCAATTTCATCTTCATCTTCACTAACACAACTTTCTTCATTTTCTTTTTCATTTTTAAACATATCGCAATTTCTTGCTTCAAACTTTCTTGATCAACGGAAGCATTGCACATTGGGATATCACTGTCAAAATTCTCGAATAAGTCAGCATTCAATGGTTCATGCTCAAAAGGCAATTAATTTATATAATTCTGAATATTCGAAAGGCTACTGTTATCATTTGTAGACTGTGACAGAAATTTGTTGCGAAAAGCCAGATTTTTCAAAGCATTTTGAAATTGTACTTTGAAGTACCAAATTCTATGAAACATTAACCCACATTATGGAATTGAGGCCATTATGAAGGAACTTCATTTGCTGATTTGCATTTTTCTGCTCTGTAAATTATAGCCTGGAGCAAGAACTTTCTATAATGTAGCTTGAAAGTTTGAATTATTCCTTGATCTAGCGACTGTAAATGCAATGTGGTATTAGGTAGTAGAATCTACTTTCATATTTGAAAAAGACAAATTACTCGGATGGGCTGGACAGTTATCTATAAACAATAGAATCTTTGTCTTTCTTTGTTTCATCTGCTTATTTAATTGCATAACATATTCAGTAAAAATACAAGATGTCATCCAAGATTTTTTATATCCGTACCACGATACTGGTAATTTCTTGATGTTAATCTTTTGAAACAGCGTGGTTTTCTGGCTGCTCCTATCACAAAGTTTTTAGTTTCTCTTCTGTTGAACTGCAAGCAAGCAAAATGGTAATTATCTCTTTAGAAATATTTTCATCTTTACTTTTATCTCCAGCCATTGCTAATGTTTTGTTTGGCATTTCCCAATAAAACAAATCACATCCACCAGCGTTGAATATGTCTTCTTTCTTGTAATTCTCCAGCAAATCAGCAATCCATCTTTTAAAGAAATCTACTCTTTCCATATCAACGTCATGAGATTCTCCACATAAAATTTTCTGAGAAATGTTATTTCTTTTCTTGAAAGGTTCGAACCAACCGTTAGAAGCAGTAAAAAAGTTTTTGAAAACTCTAAAACTGCTTCTTCTAGTAAAGGTCCAGAGCATTCCACACATTTCTTTAAACCATTCAACAGTTGCTTAATTTACTTCAAAATAATCGTTTTTTCGAAATTTCTGACTCCTAAACTCATTTTCATTTTCCTTAAATCTTTATAGATATTCCGATTTTCTTTTTTAAATATTGCTCAAACAAGTTTTACTGATTCGGAAATTTTTTGCTGCTGCTCTTTGACTGTTATTGTTTAGAAGATTAATAACTTCAATTTTATCTTTCAATTTTATCTTCTTTATACTGTTTAGATTTTTTAGACTTAGATTCTTTATTCTCCATACTTTAAGCAGAAAGAGAACTGCATTAAAAATAAAAACTTGAAAAAACTACCAAACTAATAAGAAAACTACAAATTCGTACAACTAAAACTTAATGTTAAATGTTACAAATCTTGCAAGCAGTCGATAAAAGAACATGTGCAGATTTATTCTTAGAATTTCTAAGAACATATTGCAAAGAAACTCTTTTAAAACAAACCCGAACAATCGCAAACTTGTCTCCTCAGATAAACAACTAACATATTACTAACATGTGACTTAGTTAGCCTATGAGTAGTAGGCGCAAGGAAAACATACCTCATTCCTCTCTCACCTCGAGAGAAAAATTGGGAAGGGAAAGGCCACCTTAAACAGGTGTAAACATCATTACAATAAAATACAAAGAGGTCACTTTGTACATTAAACAGGTGGTCACTATAGGAGTTAAATTCCTGTACTTTTTTATGGATAAAAATAAAAATTTCTGAAAATGGTAACTTTAGTCTTTTAGTTTGAAAATTATCGGCATGCAGAAAAATGGATGGTCACATTTTACAGGTTCAAATAACACTGACAATGACAGGCTATCTGGTCACTTTACACTATAGGCAGGTGGTCACATTACCGGACAATTCATGCATTATTTTATATGAGCACGAGTAAAATTTTACAAAAGCGGTCACTTTAGCCAGGTGGCCACTTTAACAAGGTGGTCACTTTAACAGGTTCCACTGTACAATGTAATAAACACATGCAAGCTTCATATATTATTTTGTAACCTGAAAACACAATGAGAATATAAATGTTATTTATTTTGAACAGTAAAATATTTTTGAAGAGCTTTGCAAAATATTTTCTTAAAAGGAAAATAATATTTAACACCGGCAGTGTAACTAAATCTCAAAATAATCTTTTCAACGTTCGTTGAAAAAGAATTGAGTTATGTACAATGAATCATTTTTTAAAATTCGCAATAATTATCTTTCATTTAAAAATATAACGTGATTTTAAATTTCTCATTCTCGTAAAATTTGCTTTTTTGTTTATCAAGTCAAAAAAGTAAACAGTTATTCAAGTGTGCACGTGAATACTTGGAAAATTCATGTTTCATAATTATAATTATCATTCATGGAATGTATATCAGAAAAATACTTATGCAATGGTACGTCTGCATTTTAAATTTTTTGATTTTCATTTAAAATTTTCATTCGTTCTGCAAACACACGTAAAAAAAACACTTCTCAAATATTAGTTTGTTAATATTTTATGACAATATTTCTCAATCTATATATTACAGAATTACTAAAAAAATATGTTTTATAAAAACTAAGAAAGCATTTATTACGACAATATTCGCCATTGACCCCTGACAACTCATTAATCACCTCGGGATGTAAAATTACCTGCTCATTAATATTATCGGTCACTGAGCAAAGTACTTCCTGATGAATTATATTAGTTTGTCCGAATTGCGGAATAGCTAATGGTAATTTAACCAACTGTGATTTAACTGCTTCACCAAATAATCCTTGTAAATAAATACTACCCGCTCCTTTTAATTTCTCTTCCGGTACTAAATCTTTATGAATAACACTAATTTGACATCCAGAATCAACCAATCCTTTTGCTTTTTGCCCATTTACACTAACTTCAATTTTCTCGAGTTTATTTAATTTCTCACCAATAACATTAGTTCTCTGTTCGGCCTTTGCCGATATCCTCGCCACAATAGCTTCCTTAGGTAACTCTTTATTTCCTTTCACTACAATCTTATTTACACCCGCTTTCTGTTCACGCCCTTTACCAGCATTATTATTTCCCTCATTACCCACTTTATTACAAAAACGTTGGTAATGACCTCTTAAACCACATTTGAAGCATCTAGGGCTATATCTCCTAAACTCAGTTTTTCTATCCGAAAAAGAATTAGTCTCATTACTTTCGTTTTGCCTCAAATTACCACTAAATTTACTATCCTCCCTCGGTTTCACTTTTTCACTGTTTACATACCTATCTTTACCCTTAAAACTTTTATACGTAACCGCATAAGATTTGTGTTTAGCGTCAAAATAATTGTCACATTCTTTAGCAATTTTAGAAGCTTCTAACCATTTACTCTGCTGAGTTAACCCAATATATAATTCGGTTTCTTCATCTAACGTGTTTAATAACTTATCCGTAATTATTAACTGGTTGACCTTTTCATAGGAGTCAGCACCCCTAATCCTACAATAATTTTCCCATGTTGCTATTAAACGCGATACAAATATTACATGAGTTTCATTCTGGTTTCTCCTAGCCTTCTTAAAGTTTTCCAAACACGCCTTCGGTGTCGGCTCGTGTTCCCTTAGAACTAATTCCTTTAATTCCTCATAACTCTCAATTTGTTCCCTAGTGGTATAAATTAACAAATTATCCTTCTTATCTCCTAATATATTTAGTAGAATTTCGGCCTGCTGGTTTTCCGGTACATTTTTAGTTTTGAATGCCCTTTCTAAACTGTTGAAAAATAAATTCCATCCCTCAGTCCCTTCTGGTACTTTGATAGACAGAGTTTGATCAATTTTTCTATGTTACTTTCATTATTAGATTCCCTAGACCCATTAGAGTTACTTGTCGAACCTTGTACCCTTAGCCTCTCCATTTCTAATTCATGTTCCATCCTCAATTTTTCAGACCTCTCTTCTCTTTCTAACTTTTCGCGTTCAAACTTTTCCTGTTTTTCTTCACGCTCTAATCGCTCCGCAACAGTAGTGTTAGATAATTCCTTAATAGCCCCCTCATCATATTCCTCGCTGTCCATTATCTTTTTCTTAAGCTGAAATCTGGTATCATCTTCCGTGAATTCAACCTCCAACCCCAATTGACATAATTTTTATTTTAAATAGCGAAAAAACAAATACAGTAGTATAACATTAATAAAAATACAAATAAAACGTCGAAATAAAAATAGCTTGATGACGTAAGCACGTGTAACTTGCTTAAAAATAAGCAAATATGATATTTGTGATCAACCATTATTGATATTTAATCTTATAGTTTGGCGATATATTTTTAGTCGACGGGATAACCAATAGGGTGGGTCGAAAAAACCGAAATTTTTATAATCGAAATGTAATAGCGCGGAAAAGTTGCCTTTTGTAATACAGAATAAATTTCTAAAATATTACATCGATCGGTTAATATCTTTTACCGCCGCAAGGGGGCCAAAGTTTCAAAAAATCGCAAAAAACATGTTTTTTTATCATTTTTTTTTTAATTATCCAAACATAACAATACAATTTTTAATAGAACACAATAGCTACATAAAGATATGAGAAATGTCCCGGTAAATGTTCATTATGATGAAATCATATCTTTATTTGCCGCAAAAAGACCATATTTTTTGTAAAAATTTCTAAAATTTCAATTTTTCATTTTGTTTTTCTAAATTTTTATAATTTCTATAATATGTCTAGAAATAAATAATTTTACTTTATATCTATTAATATATCATAATTTTTTATAACTATTTGTAATAGACTTGAAAATAAAGTTAATCATTCATTTTTCTTGACGATCGCTTCATCTACTGATGTTTTACTTCATAACAGCCAATTCATGCCACAAAAATTATATAAAATGAGCAAAATGTTTTAGTATTTTATTAATTAAAATATAGAGATGTTTAACCGAAACGGGTTAAATAAACTTAAAATGAAGAAGAATTTAATGTAAATGAATTTTACAATATAACTTGCTTTCAGATGAAGCCTATTTCTCGAGAGGCCAAAACTGATCAGATGTGATCCTCCCTCTGTTCTGGTAAACAAACTTTATCAGTGCTTCAATGAATAATTTCACGCATCTTTCTAGTAATTGAGTGGAACAAAGAAAGTTATAATAGCTGGTATCTTTAATCGAACATTTTAAACTCACCAGCGTTTTTAGTCGATAAAGAAACCATAACAGGTGGTTCCGTTAGTTTTCAGTTTTGTCAGTAGACTAAAGCCATACAAATTTAAGCTTCATTGTTGAAGTCTGCTATGATAAAGTGACGGATGGCACTAATCTAGTCCACAGAACTTCGTGCTTTTGCGATTTTCTTCATGGCTGGGGCCCTGATGTTCTCCTCTTCATATGCTATCATTCCAAAGAGGCTATTTGTATGATTTGCGAAATAGTCATTTCGTGAAAATACAGGAACTATAATCTTTCGTAGATTATCTGTCAAGTAACGTAAGTTACTAACTATAGCGCACAGATTCTGGAAACATGCGTGATTCATTTTAATTGTGAACCAACTGATGCAGTACATTTTCAGGATGTACTGAAAGAGTATGACAAGTTAAGAAGAGGGTTTCTTTGTTCAAACGTAGAGTCTTAAAATTCGAATAGCAGTAATGATTCAACTTGCGTGAAATATTTGTCCAGGGACTCAGCAAAAAAGGTCAATTGTATACACGCGTGTTGAAAGAGCGTGCAATATTTCAGACATATACTTCTGGTCAGTTGACAAATCATCTTTATCAACAGCTAGGTGATCAGATTAAATTGGCTTAAATTTTGCAATTGGTAATAATTCGCAAATGGCAAGAGATCAACCAACTGGGCCACAATAGGATAGAGAATCTGTTTTTTGTCATCAAGATGTTTTAAAAGATGTCTCAGTGGAAGCTCATTGAAGTGAGGTCAAGGAAGCCAATAAAGTGGTTTTTTTAAAAGTTGTTCTCAACTAATCCTACTATAACACCACCTTTGCATCCTGTTTTGAAGACAGTTCCGCGAAATTCAACTGCAATTATTATTCCAGTCGGGATTTCATTTTTCTTCAAAAAATCTATAATGTCATTGCATATAGAAGTCGCCTTGCCAGACGATGGGGTCAAATAACGAAAATAATTCAGACCTGGTTCTAGTACAAAGAGATATGTTCCTCCTTGACTTCGCAAAGATGAAACTTTGCCACCTCTTTAACCTGGCAGATATTTCTATCTTTAGGGCCATCAAAGTACAGAGTAAAAGGAGTACATTACAAAAAAAACTAACAAAGTGAGACGTGACCCTCTAGCAGCGAGAAATTAATTTTACGTGCAGGCAGCTGCAGGTGTTTCTATCCTTGAGCATTTTTTTTAAAATAGAATTACAGTGATCATGGTTAACAATGTGCATGAAATTAACAACATAAAATGCCTTTCCCAGCCTATTAGAAATGTAAAAAATCTGAAAACATTACAAAAGTTATGAAAATTGAAAAAATGAAAAACTTTAATTTTTAACATTTTTTAGAAATTTTGGCCCTGTTGTGGCGGTAAAAGCAACGATGTCACAAAAATGAAATGTTAATGTTACATTACTAATATCTTGGCGTGGCTATTGCGTTCTATTAGAAATTGAATAAATATGTTTGGATAATTTAAAAAAAAAATTGCTAAAAGTATGTTTTTTGCGATATTTTCGAAATTTGGACCCCTTGCAGCGGTAAAAGATATTAACCAATAGGTATAATATTTTACGTATTTTATATTTTTTACAAAAGGCAACTTTTCCGCGCTATTACGTTTCGATTATAAATATTTCGGTTTTTTCGACCCACCCTAATAACCAAGTAGTACCCATAAAAATAAGGAGTTCTTGATTTCTCTACTAGAAACTTCTGATTTGGCGAAGTATTGAGAAAGTAAATTAAATTTTGAATACAAGTAACATGGTACAATGCTTAGCACATATCTAACGGAGACCAAACTGGTCGTTAAGGGCGGCTAGTAATTAAAATAACAGTGGCGATCTCCATGCTAATGGGTTGTTTTCGTCTCTGAGTAAATCAGATCAGTGAAACATGTAAAAAAAAGCTAATAACTATAAAATGAATTAAGTAAACAGAAACTTTGTATCTCGGTATTTTTATAAGTCTTTTTAAATAAGACATTTTAAATGCATAGCTTTAAATCTGACGTAATTTTCACCAAAGTTTTCTTTCTCGTTTTAATAATCATGTGAAAATACTTTTGTTGTTAGGAAGGAAATATTATTTGCACTATCTTGGAATTCTCAACAATAGTTTTAAAAAATTATCTCAAAATATCAAGTAAATGTCTCGCGAAAATATATTTTTTAATTTAAACTGTTTGCCAATATTATGAATTGACAATTTTAAAATGACGTAATTTCCTCCATATACACTTTTGACGCATATTAATGGATTTATTATTTTACAATTTTCTTTCTGTTTTAAAATTCACGTGAAATATAGTTTTTATGATGTAATTATAAATATATTCCTGCTTTTAACACGTAATCATTTAATTGTCATTTGAAAGTTTTATTCTGTTTTTAATAGTCACGAGTAAGCAATTTTTAATTTGAAGGAAATATTATTCATTGCGGTGTTTTTAAGTTTTGCAACGATTTAAAATAATACCCTTTTCTGAAAGTTGTAAAAAATGCCTTTCGAAATGCTGAAAAATTGAATTTAAAATAGATATAGAAACTCAAAAAAATGAGTCAAATTAAAAAAATAAAATAAATGCAGTCTGAACACCGGGTACTTCTAATGCATAAAATGATCTAAAAATGATTAAATTCCCTTGTATAGTTTGTCGGAGTTTCCTCTTAGTCCGCACAACTTCGAAGAAAATCCTTATTATTTATATGCTGCCACCACCGATATGATTACGTGATATCGGTCACGCACTGAGAAGATTGTTTAAATGAAAACCAACGCTTTCAATTAACTAAATTAACAGTTTATTTACACACTATTTACACAACAACAAAAGACTATTTACACTTACAAACTAGGATATAGATGATCCGGTTCAACATTAAATTGAATACAGTAAATGCTGGCTGTGTACTGTTAAACTACGTTAAACCACTCTCACTCTACACACGTTAAATTAGCTTTCCGGAGATCAATCTCGATCTCCCAACACCTATGTGCTCTAAGCCTACGCTCTATCTCTAAGAGCTCTCCCCCGGGACACCCGGCCACTTTGCGCGCTACGCTCCAAACTGATTATCTCAGCATAAGAGACTGCCCTCCAGCAACCCCTTGCTCCTTCTCCACGTAACCCCTCCGGAGTTTTCGACCTGGCTCCCATTTCAAACTCTTTTCTTCGTTCGTGGAATACTTTTGTCTTAGCATCTTCCACAGACATCTCAAAAGTTTGGGCACACCCCTCTCCAACTATCTTTTTTCCCTTTCATACCATCTATACATTTTCACCGGCTTAGATCCAGTTTTAGATAAGGAAAGACTGTTATTTTGAAATTCCAGTATACAGACCATACAATATATAATATATTAAGACAAAAATAATATAGAACCCCAGTTCTAATAGCAGATATTTTTCAGAACCTGACATAGTTTTTGCTCCTATAAACTTTTTTAATGGAACGATTTTGACCAACTTTAACATTAAAGATCTCTTAAAATAATTCTTCGATTTGAAAACTGTCTGCATCAGCGTATTTATCAAACATTTCTCTACAACACCACGGATTTTTATATTTCGTATGCTATATTTTTCTTAATATTAACGAAGAAGGACCTCCAGTCACACAAAAATTCAAAACCGGCAGCGGCGATGACAGCTTAAGTTACTTTTTAGGTGCGTTCGTAATTATATAAATATGTAGCACCTATAGTTGTCGTTCAGTCCGTCTGTCTGTCCGTCCGTCCGCATATAACAGAGCAAAAACTACCCAACCGAATCGTTTAAAATTTGAACTATATAATTGTTGCATAATTTTGTCGAGTCATTTCAATTTTTATGAAAATCGGATGTATAGTTTAATTACAGGGACAATCAAAATTTTTCCGTTACATTACGGCCAATGGGAAGAAATTATTGCAAGTGCATTTTAATGATGTTACAGCCTTCCGAATGGTCTGAAATTATAAATATATAATTGATGCAAGATTTTGTTGAGTCATTTCATATTTTATGAAAATCGGATGTATAGTTTAATTACAGGGACAGTCATAAGTTTTCCGTTACATTACGGCCAATGAGAAAAAATTATTTCAAGTGCAAATTAATGATGTTATAGCCTTTCGAAGTACACTAAAATATACATTCTGTACAATATGCGGCGAAAAAAATATTTATAAAACTAGTTATAGTACGAACGCATCTCATTTGCCACGTTTGACGAGCAATTTCCAACTTGTTTTTAAATAGAGAGATACTACATAATATGCTAAAATTTTGATCATTTAGGAAACACATAGTACAATTTGAAATTCTCCTTAAGCAATTTCCGTCAGTTATCGGAAATGTGGTCGAGATCTATGTGCTGCTCTGTATATGATCGATAGAATTTTTACACACCAAGTAATATGAAAAGAGTAAGTTCCATTTGAAAACACTTACCACAACTTAAAACGCAATTCCACCAGTACTGTATTGTACCAGACAATACTGTAACAGAATTCTTTGTTCTATATTTGTAAATGAATGATGAATTCATATGAATATCAATATGTTTGAAATAATCTCACGTCATTAATGTGCATTGCGAACGGTTTCTCTCAATATACCATAATGTATCGAAATTATTTTGAGGGTCACTGTAAAAGAACTATAAATGCTAAGCTCCATTTTCAGTACCGAACATGCCATAGTAAACCTCAATAACATAAATCTTCGACATAGAAATCCTAACATATTTACCTGAGTTAGAGCTCTAACAGACGTCCAGACAAACCTGATTCAACAACTTTCAACTATGTTGGAAAGTTATAAAAATGGAATAAATTGATTTGATGAATTGAAATCTTATAAATGGAGAAAACACCCTCTTGCCTTTTCTACACTTATATCCCATTATCATATAAAAACACTTTTACAGTGTATTTTAATGATGGTACACTATTTCAAACATAATGAAATGCATATGTATTACTGAAGTGCACTAAAAATTGATTACCGTAAAATATATTTTTAATTGTATTTCTAGTTCATTTACAAACACACACAAATGAATTATTGTACAGTACGGTCTATGAGCTATAATTTTTAAGAGTCAAAATACTTAAATTACAATTATTAATCGAGTTTCAAATCGAGATTTTTCTCTCTCTGGCTTCTTTTTTTCTTCAAAAACTTTAAGAAATATTGTTTTTCGTTGTATATTATTATTTTTTGAAATTTTTGAGAAACAAACAAAAAACTGTATGTATACTTCCTACTGTATGGATACTGATTTTAATTCTTTGTATGAATGTAAATATTAGCAGAACAGATATTCAAAAAATAAACAAACAACATAAATAGAATAATAACTGAAAATGCAAACTCAAGCGCCTTTTCTGGAATGGAAAGAAATAAAAAAACAAATTAAATCATTATTTACTTTGGATAATAAAACTTTTATGAACTTATTTACAAAATCTGTTCTTAAAACAAATAAAACGTTTAACATACGAAATAAAATAATATGCCAAGGGATATAGTTTAGAATTTTTCCCCCCATCCAGAGCAACTGAACTGCGCTTTTAAACAATAAAGCATTTTCAGAATTCGTATTAATTTATCATACATTTAAAAATGCACCGTAAAATGTAGGTTTATTATATAGGAATACTTACATATTTATTCAGTTAACAAGAAAATTAAAGTCTTATTTCAGCATGTGCATGCATATTAAGTAAACACTTATTTCGTATAAAAAATTGTTACTTACAAAAACTAATAAAACGTTTATGGCAATGACACATCTGCATTTTAAAGTTTCATATCATGTTTTATTTGTTCTTCTGTAATACTTACAGAAAAAATGCTCTAAGAAATGCTTACAGAATACAATTTCATGAATATTTTCTAAAATATGAAATTTTTTCTAAATGTTTTTCTTATCGAAATAATCAGAAATACTAAAATCAAAATGCATTCCTGTTCAAAAAATACGTTAATCCTTATTATGGAATTTTCTTTCGCTTGTTTCATTTATTTCTTTAAGGGAATGGAAGTACTATTTTTTTTCATCCTAATGGCATTATTCTTTAATATCGTTTAAAATGAAATAAATGAAACAGCAGATTTTCATCGAAATTTTTAATTATTTTTTTTTATATTATCTCACATATTTTTAGAACATACGAAGAATAAGCGAAACATTGGTGAAAATAATGTGTAATAAACAATTGCAAATTATTTTATATTGTTTGAGATCATGAAAACACAAAGATTATATAAATATTATTTACTACAGACGGCAAAATGCTTATGAAATGCTTTTCAAAATATTTTCTTAAACGTAAAATAATATCTAACATAGGAAGTGTAAATGAAATACTGATGTTAAATTTTTTAATTCGTAGTAAATTTTCTTTCTTTTAAACATACTAGGGGGCTCGGCCCCCTACGAGCTACGCTCGCCAACCCCCATCCAGACACCGCAGACTCTAAATGCACGCTAATTTGATCGGCTTTAAAAAGATTTCGAAAGATTGAATTATAATTTAAAAAACAGTGGCGATCTCCCTATAAACGAATTTCTATTCATTTCTCTTTGATTGGGGAATTTTAACGCTAAATCCGCTGCGGTACTACTTGATTATCCCGTCGACCAATTTCGCCAAATTATATCAATCGCCAAACCACTCGCCAAATTATACAAATTGACATAATTTTTATTTTAAATAACAAAAGAACAAATAAATTCGTACAACATTAATAAAAATACAAATAAAACGTCGAAATAAAAATTATTTGATGACGTAGACACGTGTAACAACATTTCAAAATAAGCTAATATAAAATGAATTAAGTAAACAGAGTCTTTATCTCCTGATATTTTTTAACAAAGCGAAAAGAAAGTTATTTTAAATGAGACATTTTAAATTAATCGTTTTTAATCTGACGTAATTTTTACCAAGCTATTCTTTCTCTTTTAAATAATCGCGTGAAAGTACTTTAGTTAACAATGAAATATTATTTGCGGTTTCCTAACAAAAATAGTTGAAAATATCCTCTCAAAATATTAAATAAATGTCTAGCGCAATTTCTAAATTTAAACTTTTTTGCAATATTATTTTGTGTTCATTTTATGTAATAACTATAATGTGACGTAAATATGACGTAATTTCTCCTAAGACTTCTAACGCATGTTAATGAATTTATTATTTTACAATATCCTTTCTCTTTTAAAATTCACGTGTGTACTTTTTATGACGTAATTTTTAATAAGTTCTTGCTTTTTATACATAATTTTTTAATTTCAATTTGAAAGTTTTTTCCTGTTTATAATAGTCACGTGTAAATAAATTTTTAATTTGAAGCAAACATTATTGCTTGCGCTTTTTATACAGTTGGCAACAGTTTAAATTAGTACAATTTTTTGAAATCTGTAAAAAATATCTCTAGAAATGCTGAAAATTTGAATTTAAAATAGAAATAAAACCTGAAAAAATGAGTCAAAATAAAAAAATTAATGCAATCTGCACTCCGGCAAATTCTAACGCATAAAATGATCTAAAAATGATTACACTGCCATGTATAGTTTTTGCTGCTATAAAACTTTTTTAGTGGAACGATTTTGTCCAACTTTAGCATTAAATATCTCTTAAAATAATTCTTCGATTTGAAAACTGTCTGCATCAGCGTGTTTATCAAACATTTCTGTATAAAACCACTGATTTTCATATTTTTGTATGCATTATTTTTCTCAATATTAACGAAGAAAGACCTCCGGTCACAAAAAATTCAAAACCGGCGGCGGCGGCGGCGGTGACAGCGGTAGTTACTTTTTTTTAGAATAGAGAGATAACGTATTTGTTAGATTTTTCATTCTGGAAAAATTTGCTTCTTTGTTTATGAAGAGAAAGAAGTAAAGCTTTTCAAGTATGTACTTAAATATTTAGAAAATTTATGTTTATAATCAAAATTATTATTTGTAAAAAACAAAGTAGGTAAATATTTATTCATTGATACAACTGTATTTTAAACTTTTGATTTATATTTAATATTTTCGTTCGTTCTACAATAACATGAAAAAAAAATACTTCCCAACTGAAGTTTTCTTAATACTTTGTGACTATATTTCTGTATCTATTTATAACAGATAAATTAAAAATTATTTTTTACGAAAACTACTGAAAAATACATTATAACAAAACGTTTGCATTTTAAAGTTCGGATTTTCATATAGTATCCGAATCTTGTTCCTTTCAACAACATTAGGGATTTTGCGCCATAAAGCATCATACAACCGACCAATCTCAACAACATTTAAAAAAAAAAGCCTCTAAAAGATTTTATTAATTATTTTAAGTTATTTAACTCTTTTAGAATCCTTCAGTTGCAGAAATTTACGGAAACAACACGAACAATTTTTTTAAAAATGCATTTAAAATTTATATATACTAGCAGCCTTCGCCCGCTACGCTGGGCTGTTTTTCCAAACAAACCTTGAATCAAACGAAATATATCTGTGAATTCGATCATGCGAGTTGATCCTTTACTATATGATTTCATAAAGTACGATAGAACGATATGTAATATACTAAAACCCTTACTCTGAAAATTTATCAATGCAATTCTGATCAGAATCCATCCAATAGAACCTATTAAAAAGGCTAAACTTTCATAATTGGGTTCACCTGATTCTAGAACTTTCAGCCAAAATACTATAAACAAACAACCTAGAACGATATGTATTTTTTCTACTAAAACATTTCCTGAAAAATTAACTAACCGAGCAAGTTCCGCCGAATTCCACCAAGCAAAATCTTTTAAACTATCAAATGTACCATAAACTTTCCTAAAAATTATCTATTTAGCATAGACCGGGAGGGGGCAGCACAGTCAATTACCTCATCGAGTTCACGGCTGAAATTCCAGAATTAGTTAAAACTCGATTCGCATATTTAAAGGCAATTGGTCTGCCAAGTCATATCTTGGTGGAAAACACCTAAAAACCTGATTTTAAAGGTTAACTTATAGGTTTACTATTGTGATTTCCTGCTCCCAGTCCTCCATGTTTTCATTCCATTGGGTGCAGGAAAACAAATTGTTAAACCCATGAATCAACCGCTAAAATAGGGTTTTCAGGTGTTTTCCATCAAGATGTGACTTGGCAGGCAGACCAATTGCGTTTTAATATTCAAATCGAATTTTAACTAATTCTGGAATTTCAGCCGTGAGCTCGATGAAGTAATTGTCTGTTCTGTTGCCTCCCGGTCTAACGGTTCCCATCAAAATCTATTCAGCAGAACTTTTAGAAATGCCAATCTTTCATAATCCTGTTCATCTGATTTTGACTTGTCCCATAATTATTTAACCAAGCCACATAGTACGATATGATATACTAAAGTCTTTTCTGAAAAATTATCTAACAATGTAAGTCCCATGAAAAATCTATTCAGCAGAACTCAAGTTCGGGCGGAACGAAATTTCTCTTTGCATTTCATATATATTATAGTTAGTTAAATTTAAATATATCTTTCATAATCGTGTTAACCAGATTATAGAACTCTCAGGGATGTAGGGGTCTACGTTATATACCCTCTGGATTTTTAAGAAACTCTACACACCTTCCATAGCAATAGCATATATATTCTGTAGTATATTATTGTCTACATATACCGTACATCCTCTAGTTTTTTACTACACCACTGAGAACTTTTCCGCAAAGCATCAAAAAATCATTCTGTACAACTTTAAATAAAAGGTAATCTTTCATAATCGGGTTCACCTAATTTTAAAACTCCCATAGCTATCACTAAGCAGCGTAGAAATATTTTTTTTTTACATTAAAACACTTCTGAAACAAATTACCTAAGTAACAGTATAAGTTCTACAAAATTCCGTTCAGTAGAACCTTAGTTATAGCCAATCGGAATGAAATAAGAATTTGCGTTTTATATATACGAGTTGGAACCCGTCGAAATTCGACGAACTAAAATGTTAGAAAGGAACTTCAGATCGAATTTATAATAAACCTACAAAAATAATTACAATAAAAAATTCCTCTAACATTGGTTGTCTCACTCTTAAAACAAATAATATTTTTCCCCTAAAATTACCAAAATATTATTTCCACAAACTTTAACTGCTTAAATTATTGAAAAATTAACCTCTATTAGAATACGTAATCAAGATGAATAATTATGATGACTTTATCGATTGAGGCTCTTATGTTTGTTTTTACGGGATGAGAAATCAGTAAAAAGTATTTCGCTTTGTCACATCATAAAATTTCCCCCATAAAATCTAAACTGTACGTTATTTTCACATTCTACATAATTTACATACGCACCACTCAAATTCACAATTTGAAAGTATTTTAACGCGCAATAGATTATTAATGAATGTATTTCCAAACTTAAAGTCACGTTTGTCCGATACAATTTTTCATGTGAACTTTAAGTTCCATTCTCAATATCCGCGAAAAAAAAAAAAATATTCAGAAATTTGCCTTTAGTTGTCATATTGGCCATTTAGTATCGGTCAAATATTTAGTTTTATCAAAATAAATGATCGTATTGTTTTAAATGTGACATAATTTTTACTCACTGAATCATTTTTCCTAGCGTCTCAAACTCAGTATCAGCGTAATGTAAAAATATTGAAATGCAACTGATTTATGAAGAAAAATGCGTGTTCTTTTTTAATGTCTGACATCATTTTCTGTTCAAAAATTATAAAAAAGTTACTTTTATTTGTAATGTGAAAATGGCATCAATAAGGATATAATCAATAAAAATAATAAACCATGACTATTTTCTCTTTACTTTCAATATAAATGGAGTACTTCAGTTGCCACGATTACAAAATTTGTATTAAAAACTACAAAAAAATTAATATCTCAAAAATAAATTGAGAGACAGCTTTCGAGCAAAGTGCATTTAAAAGAGCATTTTTTCCCTAATACGACGGTGTTAAAATTTAAAATGTGCGATGTTTAGAAGTTTAAAAATTTGCCGTAGATATTATTGCAAAACCGAAATTTTATTTCAAATTCCAAAGTGTTGCCATTCGCAAAATGACGTATGCGTTACGCACAGATATGTTTGTCCTTTATAATATAGATAGTGGACGATGATGCGTAAAAATGTAAGGGCTGGTATTTGCGATTTAAAAAATGCTATTGGTGAGATTTGTGTAGGCTAACATAAAATTTCCCATTATTTTTTTTTATCCAGGAGCAAATGACAAATTGGAAAACATTTTTTGAATTTAAAGCTTTGAAAATGAAAACTTTTTTTAAGCAGTACAAACATTCTTTCATATTTAAATTAAATATTCCCGTTTTACAACATTTATTTCTTATTAAACCTTTTTCCTTTGTATTTTAAATAAAATCGGTAACTGTTTTGGTATTTTTCCGTTATACCTACATCGTTGTCACCAATCATAATAATTAGCGCAAAATGAAATGAAACATTTGAAAAAAAAATTATTTTGTTGATACAAAAATGAGCATTTAAAATTTATAACATTTGAAAATTACAGGCTTTCACAAACTATTTTTTTTTTAAATCAATACAAATCAAGGTACTACTTAGCTATCCCGTCGACCAATTTCGCTGAATTATATAAATCGCCACTGCGCACGCCAAATTATACAAATTGACGTGTACAAATAAAAATGTTTATTGACATTGATATTTTTATTTTTGAAAAATAACAATTTAAGATGTTTTGCTACAATTAAATACTAATAAAAAAATATTCACCTTCAATAAATAGCAAATCTTAATGTTTGGCACAGTTTGCAATAAAAATCCTTTGCACGATTAGGATTGAAATAAATGGCGCAATAGCATACATTTTGGCATGGTTTTTGTATCGCGAAAAAATATCAATTTTTAAAAATTTTTGTTTCGAGGCGTTTGTAATTTTTTAACTAATTCATATAGCTGTTTTAATTATTCAACCAAAGGAATTGATTATCAAAATTGCTCAATTTAAATTTTTCCGTTGCTATAGTAACGCACACATTTTTAGAAATTATCACTTGAAAATTTGAGGTTTTAGCGCCAAAGACATAGCCAAATTAGAAAAATATGAAATATCTCGCAAACTATTGGACTTAAAAGAATTTGGTTAGTACCATTCGATCCAGCATGCAAAAATACACTAAAATATGTTATCAGTTGAAAAAGAACTATAAAATCCGATTTTTAAGGAATTTTTTAAAAGTTCGTTCTATTTTTTACCCCCCTTAGGGGTGGAATTTTAGAAAATCCTTTCTTAGCGGCACTCTATGTCATAAGAAATATTTTTACCCCAAATTTCAAGATTTTGGGTTCAGCAGTTTTGGCTGCGCGTTGATTAATACAAAATCCAGACTTTCTTTTATATATATAGATGTGTATACAGTTGAACTCGATTAGTACAAGCCAGGATGATACAAGGACACGGTTAAAACGAACAAATTGCACATTCAGAAAGGTAGTCATTTAAACTATATTAAGATTTCCCCTTATTTATTACGAGCTTGAAAAGTAGTATCACGGTTACTAGGAGCAAAATAACGTTCATTTCAATTCCAATTTCGTAGAAAAATAGAGTAGAATTAATAAAAGGAATCCCGTTGCGTGATTGTAAGATATGCTGAGAGCTACGCTATTCATTCAGTTTCTATTTCACAAATATATCTTCATTGTCTGTTATCACAAGATTGAAAACTGAAGGTTTGTAAAAAAGCAAACACCGTCAAAAAAGACAGTTTTTGCTTAATCATGTTCACGTTATTTTATTAATTTCTCACCAATGGAACCCACCTTTTATACTTACGATTTCTGCTTGCATTAGTGTCTTTCGTTCATATCCTACTAGACGTCAGTAGCTGGAAGTAACCAATCAGTAGGAGCTAGAAGAAGTTCGGGAGTAACCAATCAGAGACCGCCAACGGTATTACTCCCCGTTAGAAACTTTTTTACTTTCTTCTATCTTTACAAGAAGAAAGTATTGGATTCATGAAAATTTATCGAATTCCGGTTTTCGACGGATTTACACGTTTTAGAGGTCAGAGAACCCGAAAAAGATGTTTTTACAAAATGTCTGTCTGTGAGTCTGTCTGTCTGTGTGTCTGTGTGTGACACAAATTTTGTGGGCGCTCTATCTCAAGAACTAATGCACGGAATTTAATAAAAATTCATATTCAGTTAGTCCCAGACACAAATTGATGCTGATTAGTTTGTGGGGAAAATCGCTCAACAGGTGGCGCTGCTATGCTGCATTTTTTATGATTTCCGCAATGGCTCTATCTCAATAACTAATGCACGGATTTTCATCAAACTTCAGATTTAGTTAGTCCTTGATATGACTTGATGCGGATTACGTGTTGGTGTAAATCTGTCAACAGGTGGCGCTTAAGTGCTGCATTTTGCACGATTCCTGCTATAGCTCTATCTCAAAAACTAATGCACGAATTTTCATCTAACTTCAGATTTGGTTAGATGTTAACACAAGTTGTTGCTGATTAGGTTTTGGTGTTAATCGTCTAATAGGTGGCACTGCTATGCTGGCATTTTCATGATTTTCGCAATAACTCTATCTCAAAAACTAATGCACGGATTTTCCCCAAACTTCCGATTCAGTTAGACCTTTGACGTAAGTGGTTGCTTGGCAGTTTTGTTTAACATAGGTTTTGGTGTAAAGCGCCCAATAGGTGGGGCTGCTAGGCTGAATTTTGCTGTATTTACACGATTTCGTAGATAGCCATATCTCAAGAACTAATGCCCGGAATTTCATATCTACAGAATCCTCATGATGGGCATAGATTGCCGTTTAATTTTGGTAGTGTGATAGCTAATTTTCAAGTATTAACATGCATGAGATAGAAGAAAGTTTTGGGATTGGTATATCCGACTGGTTTTTAATTGCTTACTAGGTTTTAATTAGCATGGAGCTTTGCAATATTAAATTAATTTCAGAATTTAAATAATTAGAACAATTAATAATAGATATTGATTTAATTATGTGTGTGTATATACGATTTTTAATATCTTCCCGGGTATTACGAGTAACGGTTAGGGGCTACTTCAGTCACTTGGGAAGACTCGCTGGCTAATGCTAATCTTATGGAAGAAAATTTTACCTAGTAATACGAGGATTTTTACAATTCGCTTGCTTATCTTATTAACCTATTTCGACTGTACTTTAATTCTCATTATATATATACTAGGGGGCTCTGCCCCCTGAGAGCTACGCTCACCAACGCCCGTTCAGACACCGCAGAATCTAAAAACACGCTAATCTGATGGGTTTTAAAAATATTAGAGAAGACTGAATTATATGAAAAAAGCTGTGCAGATCTCCCTGTAAACGGGTTTCCATTCAGTTTCCTTTTATTGCAAAAATTTAAGGGCGAATAAGTTGCTGTTAAGACATCCAATGTTTGTTTTCGTTTCTGATTAAAGAGGATCTGTTAAACATTTGAAACGAAGCTAAAATAAAATAAATTAAGTATAAGAGTCTTTGTCTCCCGGTATTTTAAAACAATCACTATAACAATAGTCTAAGTCATGTGACTATCATCAACAGTTCCAGGCGGACCACTTCGCTTTTTATACTCTAGGTGCCATTTTGGTACTTTAATGCTAGCCAGTTACAGGTGATAAGTCCCCAAATATAATTCTATCGCCATCATTTCATCTATATTATAATAGTTCAATTCATCAACTGCCATAAACAAATACGGTCTGATCCCTTCGCCGTTCATATGAAATTTTGGCAAAGATGTCATATACGTCCCATATTGGCGTGATTTTTTAACGACGCCAATTTGGGGAACGCATCAACAGCATAAACAGCAACATCCGGCTCACCATATGAATCAAAATAACGATACTTTTGCGCCAGTCATGTGCCCGTTCCGTATATGACATTGGTGTCAGAAAATAATCGAGGCCAAAATGGGACCGTAAGTTTTCCATTTTTATTAAAAAAATATTTTTTTTCCGGATAAAACTGAATAAAAGTTGCCATGGTCGCAAAGAATTCTAGGTACTGTTACACTAGTAGGATGCAAATCTCGCCAATAACTTTTTTTCAACTCGCTTGTTAGCATTTTTTTTTTTTCCGAGTGGTAATATTTGGCCAGATACGGTTATACAGGTTACAGATATACACGGTTACAGATATACAAGTTTGGCGTGATTTTTATTTTTTTACGAAAATTTGGCGGAAACCTCGTTTTCAAATATCAGTTACATATGCATTTTTGGTATTCCTTAGATATACCGACGACCAAAAATCTATCGCCAAACTATAAGATTAAATGCCAATAATGGTTGATCGTAAATGTCATATTCACTTGACTTTAAGTAAGTTACATGTGTTTACGTCATCAAGTGATTTTTATTTCGACGTTTTATTCGTATATTTATTAATGTTATACTAATTTATTTGTTCTTTCGTTATTTAAAATAAAAATTATGTCAATTTGTATAATTTGGCGAGTGTTTTGGCGATTTATATAATTTGGCGAAATTGGTCGACGGAATAACTAAGTAGTACAGTATTTCTTAATTATTTTCTATTATTTTCTTAAGGAAATAAAAAAAATAATCATAGAACAAAATAATTTATATAATTTGTAAAAAGAGATAAAAGTAAATAAACATTTATTATCAAATAAACAACAATAGCCGGGTTCCCATGTCAACCTTTTCTGAAATATAAAAAAAATATATCTGTTTGATTAAAATTTGAGTTGCCATCATTAGAAAAATGTATATAAAATTAGAAAAAAAAATTAATATTTCGAAAACTAATTCGAATTTAGAAATTCTAATACCATTTTTGAAATCTGCGGTTGAATATTGATTTTGGTGTTAATTTTATCGCAAAGTACTCCATATTTTAGGAGAAATCGCCGCGAAACATAATCAGTTGTTTAATCAGTCGATTCATACTTCCGTTTCATACTTCTGTTTCATAAATTCGTTTCATTAGGATTTTATATATATAGGGTAGATGTATATATATTGCCCCCTTTGTTGCTTTTATTTGGGAAGGTTTTATTTTTAAGTGACGGAACTCCTAAAACTCTTATTTTTAATTTTAGATTATATAATTATTTTGTAATTCTTTGAAAACACAAAAAGAGAAAAAACATTTCCTTGAATAACGTCTTTTAATTTCTTTGTGGATGCAAATACTTGGAGTACAATTATTTACTAGACAAAAACCCCAATATAAATAGACTGAAAACTACAACTGCAGTAGCTGTCTTAAGTATATTAACTGGAATGAAAACAAAACAAAACAAAAATTAAAGTATTACTTACTCTAGATAATAAAACTTTTATGAATTGATTTGCAAAATCTGATCTTAAAAAGAATAAAATGTTTAAGGTAAGTAACAATGTTCAAGAAGTTAAACTGAAATGACAATGGGTTTAGGTTAAAAGAATTTTTTTTTTTATTCGTAAATACTGAAATGCACATTTAATCAAGAAAGAGTTATCTGCATTAAAAGTTAATTGTCATACATTTAAAAACTAAAGATGCCAACCTCAGTGTTTCCAGATGGTCGAAGAAGTCAGTTTCCCCAAAATTTCTGAAATTTTCCGCAAATCAGTGTTTTTATTCCAAACACGTCCCCACCGCAATTTCTATTCAAAAAAGTAAATTTTTAATTTTCAGTTTTCTACGATAAAAAATGTTTAACTAATTTAAACTCAAATTTTCCCACCAAATCAAGCATGTTTTTGAAAAAATTCCCCATTTACAAAAAATAAACCTTTAAATTCGGGAAAACATTGCAGAATATTTGCATGCACATTCGCAGCTAAACTGAGAGATTAAGGGATGCATTTTACAATGACAAGTTCATTTACACTTGTTTTTTAAATTGTTGCTAATAGATGATGCTGGCCTTTCATTACGTTAGCTCCATCTACGCTTATACCGATAACTTTTTCAAAGGTTTAGACCATCTCTAACCAGTTTGGATTTGAATGAATCTATATGGTGATGGCATCATCTGCTTCTATCTGCTTAACCTATAAGACTTTCTTTTAAATTTTTTGTCATCCCTACTAAAGTACCTAATCGTAATGCAAGGCAGCTTCTTTGTATCAATAACCATGCTTCGTCAGTAATAAAAGGTAAATAGCTGCTTTCTACATGTTTAATTAAATCGTTTAAAAAGCACGGCAAGAGAACATTTGGGGTAAGTCTAAGACTTTGTAATAGGAAGATTTATGGCGATCAAGACCGTAGATTTTTCTTTCAAATTTCTTAGAAAGAGAACAAGGGGGGGTCTGCTGCATTCAAAGTTCAGTTACGAGTATAAACGTTGCAATGTGATGGTAGCATGTCTTGCAAAAATCTCCACTGTCATTACATGAAGCACAAATTAACCAGCCTTAAACAAAAAAAATTATAAAATTGTTTCTATTTATGTTGTAGAAATTTATATTGATAAAAGAAATGTGTATATGTATTTGTGTGTCTGTCTGCGATGACTAAGAAAATCTGTCGCACTCTGACCTGAAATTCAGGTGGGGATAATCCAAGGCAGGTACGTGTAAACTGTAATGTTGTAAACGATGAGCAGGACCATGAGAATGATGATTAATATCTCCGATTTCTGTATTTTATTTTTGTTTTCCAAATCAAAATCTATTTCAAGACAGATCCAATGTTGACAGATGACTAAAAGTAAAATTAATGTGAAATAGAGAAACAAATTCCCCAAGTTTTTCCCAAAGATGTTGATAGTCCCCAAACATTTCCCCACGAACTACTTGTCCCCAAAAAATTCCCCTAAAGCATCAAAATTCCCCAAAATGGGGAAAAAATCCTCAATCTGGCAACACTGCCCAGCCTCCAGTTTTTCGTTTTTAAGTATATATATATATACACACAGTAGAACTCCAATTATCCGAATATTGGGACCGGAGCCCATTCGGATAATTGTTTTTTTTCTCAAAAAAGGGTCTATTTTAATTAATTACTGTATGTATGTAGAAAATGGGAGGAAAAAACTGTTTCTAAAGAAAAAGAGCTTTTAATTAATTACATGAAAAGCCTTTTACATGTTAAGTGTACTTACAAATGCTGTATATACATACTTTATATACGTACCATACTGTAAATGACAGACATTGCTTGTGACTTTGGGGGTAAAACGATTATTTTAAACTGGTCATTCTCTCTTTCCAACAATTCTTCGGTGTGATGTGTTGGTGGATTATCAACAATCAAAGCACTTTACTGCTTTCTTTTCCAAGATATTTTTGGTGCTTTTTCACTTCAGGGATGAAAATTTCGTCGTACCACTCGGTAAACAATGCTGCAGTCATCCAATCAGTGGGTTGGCTTTTATAAAAGAGGGGAAGCTTTTTCACATTTTTAAATGCTCTTGGGCTTTTTGATTTCCCTATCAACAGAATTTATTGCTTCCCGTAGAGTTCGCACAGTTAAAACTGAAATTCTGAATTTTTTTCCCGAAATTCTGAAAGTGATTCGGATAATTAGAGTTCTACTGTATATATATATATACAGTGAAACCTCCCTGTGCGACCACCTTCCTGAATGACCATGTTTTCATGGAACGGAATTTATTCCCATAGGCGCAATACTAATTTTAACTGTATTCAGAGACCACTCCAGTTGAACTCCCCCAATGAGCAACCAATTTCTTTGAAGAAAATGAAACGAATTCCGCTTTTTTCTGGTCGATTGAAGAAGATTTTATTAGAATAATAATTTCGGAGAGCTCATTATTCATCAAACTTCTAAACTAAGTTTAGAATTTTCATTTATTACGGTAACTTTTAAGTGTTTAAACCCCTATGTGCCTTCTTAGGCAATGCGTTTAACTGTGATAGCAAAGTAAGGATGACAGTAAAAAAACACCCCTGCCCTCTTCTGTCAGAAAACTCTCAAATAAATAGATAAATTAATGAGGTCGTCATAATTTGTTCCTGTGCAAAAAAAAAAAAAAAAAAAAAAAAAAAAAAAAAAAATGCATTTATTTACTGAACTTCGAGAGGACTTGGAAATAAATGTTATAGAAGATGAAACCGCAAAATCAAAGCAAACGTCAGTGTATTCATTTTTTAAACTCTGCACTAATTAACTTATGCAATTAACTTTGGTTTTGATACTTAAATTTTCATATATTTTCCTAATGTGAAAAATAAATGTTAGTAACATTAATTGTTACCTTTTTCAACAATTAAAATGTCGATTTCAACATTTAAGATACCACCTCTCGGAGCGACCAATTTTTATTGGAACGGAACGTGGTTGCTATAGAGAGGTTTTACTGTATATATATATGGAGCCGGAATATTTATTAAATAAAATTATGTACAAATGTGTTATTTTTCTTTACGATATTTATATTTCTACACTTATTAATTAAAATTTCTGGTTCAGAGAACGTTTATTTAAAAAAATCTAGAATTTTGGCATACATAAAAACATAACATGCATGCAGAAGATAATTATACTAGAATTTTTATTTGTTTTTTAGAATAAAAAGAAGAGAATTATTTTAGTATGCACATTAAGATAATGAGAAAAATCATATTTCGTATACAATTTATTATTTATGAAAAGTACACTACAAAAAAAAAAAAAAAAAAAAAAAAAAAAAAAAAATCGATAAAGTTACTAGGAATTTTCTAGGAAACTTGAATTCCTAGGACATTTTATGTAACGGCAACAAAAAAAATTCATGTGACAGATATAGATTTGCACTGTTAATCAAAAAATCTCTAAGGTTACTAAGAATGTTTTAGGAAACTGGAATGCCTAGATTTTTTTATGAAACTGCAACCCAGGTTACACATACAATTTTAGTAAGATTTCTGTAATTTTAGTAGATTCTAGTTTTGTAAATTTACAACTTTTTTTTCTTCAGTGTACATATAAAATTTTAGTAAGCATACAGATTTCTCTAACTTTAAATCTGTAAAGTTATATCTTTTTTTTTTTTTTTTTTTTTTTTTTTACAGTGTATTACGACATTTATGAAGACGGTTTCATTATCAATGTCTAGATTTTCACATATCATTTTACTGTGTTATTCATTAATAATAAAAATACTTCGAAAAACTTTCAGTAAGATTTTAAATTATGAAAATTCTCTGAGTCTATTTATTAAGTAACTAAACAAACCGAAATAAATTTTACATGTATACATATATAAATAAAAAAGATATATTTATTTCTCTTATTTTTCTTCTCTCATTTTTTCTTTTATTAAAAAAAAAATATATATTTTTTTTTTGTTTTAAGCGAAGATAAACTCTAATTTTTATTTTTCACTTTTCGAATGATACTAGTTATGCTTTTAGGAAAGAAAAAAAGAAAGAGAAACACACGGCTCAAAATGTACTGGAGCAACCTGGAACGATATTTCGGTTCGTGTAATTATGACAAATATCGTTCCGCTTCGTAAAATTATGATAAATATAGTTCCGGTTCGAATATAGTTATTAAAACATATTATTACGGTTTTATACATATAGACTTATTCCGCTCTCTGTAACATTTTTATTATTATTTAGAACCTTGAAAGCAATTTTAAAATTGTTTTTGTATGGTTAGATATAAATTTGTCTAGACTTTCAAAAAAAAAAAAAAAAAAAAGTCAACAATAATTTTGAAGTAGCAGCGTTCCGGCTCGTGGATTACTCTGTTTCAAGTCCTGGAAAAACAAAAATTTTCTTTAAAAAATATATTAACCTTTAAATGCCCGAGTTTTCAAAATTCATTAAAAAAATGTTTTTCGGCTTTCTTTTTTAAAATAAATCATGGGAAAAATACTTTAAAAAATCAAAATTTATTTTAAGTATGGTTTACGGCTAAAAAACTGTTTGTTTCTAATCGGCAATACTGGTATTTAATTGAAAAAATAATTTTCCTTGATAAAATTCTATAATATTAAACACACAAGAATTTTGAGAACTATGATAAGAAAAAAAAATTACTTGCTCACTGCAGAACAAAATAGGGTATTTCGCAAGCTTCCAAACAAAACGAAAAGAACATGTCTCAACAACTGAAAAAATAAATCTATCTTTATTCTTAAACAGCACAAGTGTTTCCATCTAAATGTTCAAAATCGGTTTAATAATATTTTCAGAATGTATTTGATTGTCAACATTAGGCATTATAGCTTCAATATTATTCTAATAGTATTTATAAGCCTAAATTGGGTATGTTTTAAGGGTTAATTCCCGGTAATTAAGGGTTAATTCATTTACATTTATGTAAATACTGCTCCAACATAATGTTTGCCCTAAAAATTCAGAGAAATACTTTATAAACCCAAAAGCAGTGAAATAAAATATAAACTACAAATGAAAACTTTAACATATTTTCTTCTACAAAAACAAAAAATGAAACATGTGCCACCCCCCTTTTTTTTCATAATAAAATGCTTATGAATTGCTTTGCAAAATTTGTTGTTAAAAATAATAAAACGTGTAACATAAGTGTTCGCGGAATACCAACGGTGAAAATTCCGAAATATTTTGGTTTTCTATTCGTAACAAACGAACTGTATTCTTTGGCATGAAAGGATTTTCTGAATTTGCATAAAATTCAGGCTATGAAAAACACAACAGAAAATTATCACTATTTTATACTGTAATTTTTCTTCTTTATTTAAACAGAGGAAAAAAAAAAGAGTTATTCTAGCATATATAAATTCTAAGAATATTTATCCTTCTCAAAGTAAATTCTCATTTACTAAAACTAATAAAATATTTATGAAGACAACATGTTTGCATTTTAAAGTTTTTGCATTTCATATAATCATATTTATTATTTCTGTTGTCACCATACCTTTTTCTCAACTAATATGTAACACACAATGATGATTAAGTCATCATTGAATATTATTTCTTGTAAACGTTTGACATCGCATACTGAATTTAACTATTATGTAGTGCAGGCCTGTCCAAGCATCGGCGCACCCCGGCTCTTGGCACTGAATGAAGGGCGCAATTAATCACATGACTGAAAACATTTGGTAATATTATAGCACAGTATTAGTATGCACGCACGTCTTAAAATAATGCAAATGAATCTTACAGTGGTAGACAAAAGGCTCCTACGGTTCTGGAGTTACATGTATTAAATTTCAAATGATACAATATGCAATTTTCTATAAGAGGACTATCTCCAAAAATGTTTGTAGAGTAAGGTGCCAGAAACTTTAATAGCGTCCGTATAATAATAAAGGCATAAAAAAAAAGTAAAATGAAATAAACATGGAATTCAATCATATAGCTGGGTTTCTTTCAGGATGACTTATTTTGAAGGCGTAAATTTAGTTTTACAAAAAACACAAAAGCAAAGACAGGCATGATAGTGACCAATTCAAATGGGCGATTCCAGAGAGATAGTCTGGAACTGCTGTCATAGACTTAAATCATTCTGCACTGTTTTATGAATTTTTTTAAGTAAATTAAAAAAAATAAAAATAAAAATAAAAACCCTTACGATCTCAAAAGGCAAGAAGGAAAAATAATTAAGCCCCTTTATCCCTTGTATAAAAACGACAATGCGCGAGTGTGACAACAGCAAAAAGAAAAAAGCGGAACTTTCATGTACATGTGTCTTCGATTGGGCAGAAAAGGGTGAAAAACGTCTATTTTTCTATTACTTCTTAAGTATTAAAAAGAGCTATTTCCAATTATAACAAATTTAACCTTCATAATTACACAATTAACAATAACTACAAGTCGTGAAAAAATGCTTGACTGAAGTATGTTTCTGGTTTTTAATGACACTCAGAAATGGATACTCAGATTTCCGAAATTTTCTTCGTTTTTGACGAAATCGTTTCCTGCGAAATGCTCCGAACGAATATTTAGTCAAATTGAAGAAATTACTTTCTTCGCTTGTTTGAGGATACAAATTTCGTCAAAGTGCTTGTTCGAAAATTGCAATAAGATGACTGGTGGTGACATCTATTGATCAGTTTATAAGCACCTGTATTTATTGAGAGGGGGGGGGGGATAGTACCTTCGGGTTGATTAGAACCCACGACCTCCCCTGTGAGAGTGCGTTGCTCTTTCTATCTTGCCAATGGGTCCTTACATGGATGCAGTTTTAGATGCATGTAGTGGATTCCACTCTATGTTTATATTTTTATAAGGTTGATCAGTGCTGTTATAATTCTTGCAAGTTTTATCTAATTAGACTAATTTATTATTATGCTTTTCCAATTGCTAAGGAATAATTATACTAGTAAATCTGCAGATCAGGAGCCTCAGCGTCAGCTCTACAATTCATTGTGTTTAGCACCCTTTGAGTAATATTAATCTTTCTACAAAAAACGAAATTTAAAGTTTTGAAATTACATAAACATTTATAAAACGAAAAAATATTTCGAAGGTTTCTGACATTAGAAGCGTTAAATTAAACCCCTTGTTATGTAAAGGTATTCTGAAAATCTCATGAGCTACTTATTCTGGTAATTTTTAGATAATAGAGTAGATTTCTTCGAAGGACAGAGCCCCCCCCTGAACCCCTTCGTAGTGTAATTTAATTTACATTTGTAGTTATCAATTAATTGTGTTAATGTCCTTTAGTAAATTCTACCAATAGACGGAAACGTACATGAATTTTTTTTTGTACAGCCCTGTATATTACGTGAAGATTTTTACGCATCGTCTATAACATTTAAATTTAATGCAGACAAAAAACCCTCTTAAAACTGCTCATATCACATTTCCGGGGATTAGTATGCATAGTGTGCACCATATATCCAGTTTCTGCGGAGTCCTGTATATGGTTCTATTTAAATTCTGCAAACATTTGTTAGTATACTAAATGTAATTGGGCTGGGGAATACATAACTCAAAAAAAAAAAAAAAAAAAAAAAAAAAAAAAAAAAAAAAAAAAAAAAAAAACCACTGAAGCAATTCGCGCTCATTTTCATTTATACTTACGAATTCATTTGTGTATCCCTGTACATGGTCTATACAATATTTATGCACTACTTATTAAGCACAAATTTACTTAACGTTAAAACGCACACCATAATCGAAAATGCTCTTCAGCAATCATCCCTAATAGACCAGAACTGTATCCGAAATTTTTTATGTGACCCTATAAATGAACGATAAATACTATACAAATCATATTCAAGCTTCTTGTAGTCAACCACAGTAATGTAATTTAATTTCATAATGTTTGAATTAGTGCAACACAATTAACACACTGACGACAGGCAATTTAATTAAATCTGGGTTTAAAAACAGTAGAAGCTCCCCCATCTTCTGAAAGTGTCTCGGAAATTGGTTTCTGAGATATGTTTTTCATGTTTATGCAGCAGTAAATATCTTTCAATGTACGGATGTAATATATAATGTCTTACAATCTATAAAAAATATGGACAACACAATATAAATGTCTTTTCTGTAAGGTAGAAGTCACTCCCTTAGCCAATGATGTATTCTGAATAAAAACGAGAATTCTCGTTTCCCGTCGCTAATGTGTTAAAATAAGCTGTGAAGAGTTTTTTCCCCCCGTAGACCACATTTTAATCGACCACTTTTGTGTGACCCTGAAAAAAACATATGCTTTGCACCCCATATACTACAAAAATGTTTCAAAAATACATATCAATTTTATTATTTTGTAACAGAGTAACATCATTAAAAAACGCCACAAAAGGATTTTCTTCAAAGATTGTAATATTATGAATACTTTTGAGTTCCCTGTACGCATGCTGTAAGTGCTACACATAACATATTTTATAGTAACCAGGTTCTAGTGCACCTTAATAAAGTATATAAATTTCATTACGTTTAAAATTGTGTAACATTATTAAAATACACCGCAGACGATTTTTCCCAAAGACTATAATGTAACGGAATAGTTTTGAGTGCCCCTGTAATTAAGCTATGAATGCTACACTCTTCATTTTTAATATCAAACATACTTTGGCAAACCTCAATAACGTGTATCAATTACATGTAATCCCGACTATATTTACACGAGTTAGAGCACGTAGAGAAACACGGCAGGCGACAGATACAAAAACTGAAGTCATAAATACTTTTCATCCATGTTGGAAAGTGTTAAAAAGGATTTACATGCCTTTAACTGTACTTTTTTTTCACTTATAGCATGGTTAAACATTAGTTTAAACATCCTAATCCATGCGATAGCAATAACATATTAAAAGCCCCCCAAAATATGCATATCTGGAGATCTATAAATCTACTGGAAAATAATTCATTATCGTGGCCACTGTTAATTGCATAAATTGCATCGATTTGGCGCGATAAAATATTTTTTGTGATAGCCTTTTAATAGTACCTGCAACAAAATTAACGTAATTTACTAACTTCATTCATATTTGACGCAATGATAGGCTACGAATAACAGTCGTTAGGCAACGAAGAAAAGGAAAAAAAAAAAGAAATACGTATCATGTAAAACAAGAAAATTAATTTAAAAATTCTTTATATTATTGGAATACATGTATAAATGTCCTCAAAACATTATACACGTAAATAAAAAAATCTGATAGATATATTGATAAAATTTCAATATAATAGGAATAATTTAAAACCCTTATTTGGAATTTTAGTATCCATAATTTGACATTTAAATCCATTAATCAAACGTGCCATTTTCTTTCAACAAATGGAAATTTGAAAATCGTCTGACTTGCCGTAGAAAAGCATTATAAAGAAATATAAAATCTTCCATATTTTCCGAACGAATGAACCAAATTTAACCAAAAACTATACAGCTACGTCCGGGTATCTCACGAATATGCCCAATTAATTTCAAGCTGATCGGGTGCTTTTTGCGGCAGTTATCGCGGAACAGACGGACAGACAGACAGACAGACAGACAGACAAACGGAAATCAAAACTTTTCGTGTCTCCACAGTAAGCCTTCACTGACGTTTCGGCAAATATGGCTTGATTAATATAATTTATTAGAGAAATTTTCTTTGCTCAATGAATGATTGGAATATGGTCTGGTTAATTTGTCGCTCAGAAATAACGAACTTTGAAGTGCATATTGGGGAAGATTTTATCTCTTTGAATAGGTGGTTAAGATTTTAACTACTGTTTATAAAGGGGAGAGGGATCAATTATGCCTATTTTAAATTTGATTGTTATATGAGCATATTTCTTAAATTAAAAAGAGATCGTGGAATTTTGAAATTTTATTGAACAAACTTTCTTATTGAAAAGAAACAACAAAATATAGCTCAAGGATTACTGAATCGTCAAAAGTGAGTTTTATTTCTGAGAGTGATGCGTTTTCACATGTTTTGAAAATATCTCTGATGCAAATATTAATAATTTTAAAGCAAGCATTCTTCATAATGAAATTTTACTTCTAAAAAGTCTAGCAACAGGAAACCCTCAAAAGAGCGCAAAGAAATTCTCCAAAGAGCACTATAGCGCTCGACAGCCCTGATATAGCGCACAATGACCGAATGATGTATCACTGGACAGGATGTTTTGCATCTATCTCTTATTTCATACTGAATTTCCGTAATACGTTTTGGTTAAGTATCATCATGCATGTTATTTATGATGTCAAAATCATTATGGTGTCAATTTTAAAATTAGAAAAAGAAAAATTTAATGAATGCGAAAAAATTTCATTTGCTGTTTAAGCATTTGCATTCATTAATCTGATACCCATTCTTAAAGAAATAGTCTCCAAAAATTAATTCTCACAGTGTCCATTCTGGTTTACTCTAAATTACTCAAGCTACTTTAGATTTCATGAGCAGTTAGAAATATCGCAAATGTCTAATAGTCATATACTATATTATTTCTGCAAGCAACATCCGTTTTACTCATTTAATACGCAACATACAATGATGAATGAGGTACCGTTGAATAGGATATTTTGTCCAAGTCTAACATCGCATACAGAATTTAACTAGTATGTAGTGTACATTGTTGAGATATAGTTGGATAGGATATTTTGCCTACATCTGACACTCCATACTGAGTTTTCGTAATACCTTTAGAACCTGAAAGTATTACGAAAATTCAGTATGACTTTTTATTTTTTTTAACTATCTCGAGACTCGTTGCCGTAGCATATTATTTGCCAATTACAATATTAAAGAAGACAAAATTTACTACAACTTTCATATTTACAACTTTTTAATACACTCAATAGCAAGAGCAGTACTCCATTTCAAAAACAAGGCATTTTTTTCAATTTTCTTAAAATCGGTGAAAAACGTAGTTTTGCCCCGATTATTCAAATGTTTCCCGTGGATTCAATCGTGTATGTCGACTTCTAAAAATTAAAGAAGTAAATTATCTATTATTTGCAAACTCCCGTCTTAATTTTCATCTCAACAGACATTTTACATTCAATAAATTTATATAATTTTAAAAGTAGGTCAGAGAGTAGATGAATGAGACAATTTCCATTTATAGACAGTAACTTTAAGTGTATACAATGTTAACTTAAAAGCATTGTTTAAAAGAATACTTCAATATCACTACCCAGCATCAGAAATGTTTCGGGCTTAAAAATAGTTATTTCCGAAGTATTTTATCTCGCTAAACACGAAAATCAACATAAAAAGTTGAGATTAGCTCTTGTTTTCAAGATAGGAACCAACTTGAGAAATCTCACTATGGCTGTTTTAAGGGAAATCGAATGTTCGGATGTTGTTTCTCCTAATAGCTGTACTAATAGCTGTAATAATAGTACTCCCCTCAACTGCATTCTCTGTGTAGAATCTTTTTGACGTTTTTTTTTCGCAGCAGATATAAGCACCTTCCATGGGACCGACCGTCTTTTGAACCGGTGAGAGCATCAGTAGAACGAAAAAAGATTACAGTGCACGATTCAAGTGACATTCTCTGCTATTCGCCTGACAACTAAATGTAAGCAGTTTAATTATATCAACTGTATCAGACTAATCGACGGTATCCATCACTCTATTTGACCTTTTGAATAAAGTTTGAAATCTTTAAGGCCACTTTGGAGTTTAAAACCAGTAAAAATTGCTGTTTTGAGGCTATATTTCAATTACGATTTCTGACATTTTGATCATAGATCTTGCAATTTCAACAGGTGTAGTGGATGTCTATTAACACGCTTGGTATCTTTTTTTCAGAAAAATATGGGCTTTTAAATACAAAAATTAAAAAATAATAATAAATTTGACAATTTAAAATCGAATTACGATTTAAAAACAATTTTTTTAATACTTGTTATTTCAGAATTAATCACTCAAACTAAAATTTTTAAAATTTTCTTCTTTCAGATCAGAATGCCACGGAAGTGTGTTAATGCCGTCAACAACTTTTGTTACATCTGTGGTGAAATAACTTTTGAAGCCCAGAAGCGAACCATTAGCCCAGTTGTAAAGACAGCTTACTTCCATTACTTCGGTGTGAAGGTAGGTGACCAGGATAAACCATGCCGCCCCCCCCCCATGTTTGTTGTAACTCTTGCTCAGTGAGACAGCGAGAGTGGTTGAATTGGAAGAAACGAACAATGCAGTTTGCTGTACCCATGGTTTGGCGTGAGCCAACAAACCACATTGACAACTGTTATTTCTGCATGACGCCCTCCATGAATCGACGTTGGACAAAAGAGAAGGAATCGGTACAGTATCCCAGTGTTCCATCAGTCATTCAGCCCGTTTCTTACTCGTCTAATCTGCCAATTCCTGAACAACTTCAAAATTATGAGCTTGAAGAGGATGATGCTGTAAAAGAAGACGTCACTAGACCTGGGACTTCCCATGACCCAGATTTCGAGGCAGAAGATTTGAATGAGCCTCACAGACTAAATCAGATAGAATTGAATGATTTCGTAAGAGATCTTGACTTGCCAAAGGAGAAAGCAGAGCTTCTGGCATCAAGACTGAAGCAATGGCATCTACTCCAACCAGATGTCAAGATCACAGAATACAGGACTCGTCATAAGAATCTCCTTCATTTCTTTGAGAAGAAAGAACATGCTCTTGCTTGTACTGATGTTAATGGTTTGATGAATTCCATGAACATAACTCATGATCCACGGAAATGGATGTTATTTATAGACTCTTCCAAACTTAGTTTGAACGCAGTGTTAGTACACAACGGCAACATTATTCCTTCCATTCCCATTGGACATTCCGTTTACATGCAGGAAACTTACGGGAATGTGAAATTACTTCTCGAGTCAATCAAATACGAAAATCATAAATGGCAGATTTGTGGTGAGTTGAAAGTAATCGCTTTACGCCTGGGAATTCAATTAGGCTATACCAAGTACTGCTGTTTTCTGTGTTTGAGGGACAGTCGAGATAGAAACTCTCGCTACATAAAAGATAAATGGCCTTCAAGAAATCTAAATCCCAGGGAAAGAAATGTCCAAAATGAAGCTCTAGTTGATCCAAAAAAACATTCTGCTTCCACCACTGCACACTAATTTGGGATTAATGAAGAATTTCGTGAAAGTCATGAACAACGATGGAGAGGCTTTCCAGTACCTTAGAGCGAAATTTCCAAGACTGAGTGAATCAAAAGTTGAAGAGGGAATCTTTGTGGGTGATTAAATACGCACAATAATGAAGGACCCTGCTTTTGATAAAGTTTGGAAGAGAAAGAGAGAGCAGCCTGGGAAGCCTTCAAAGGTATGGTATGAAGATTTCTAAGCAACAGAAAAGCCGAGAACTACCAACAGTTGGTGAAAGAACACCTACAAAAGTACCATGACCTCGGATGCAACATGTCTCTGAAACTTCATTTCCTCCACTCCCATCTTGATTCGTGCAATTGTATCTGCATAGCTGCCAACTTGTGCGGATGTTTCTTACCATAAAAATTTAATCGAAACTTTTGACTTATTTAAACGTCAAAATTGCTTGAATTTCGGCTATTCAATTAGCTAAAATTTTCTATTAAATTTTAGCGGTATGAAAAATCCGTACAAGTTGACATATATGTATCTATGATGTCAGAACAAAAATATAAACAAAATAAAACTACAATATACTAGACTTGTACAGTTTCTGTGTCTGCTGGTAAACAATGCTTGTTGTCTTGCGTTTTATGTGATAGTGCTTCTGAAAAATGTTTTGTGAAGAGATCTCTAGTACAAAAATTAAAATTGAAGCCATTGCGAAGAGAAAATTTATTAGTTTATCTCTTTGGGCGGAGACGCCCGGTTATGAATCATGTTGCGAAGTTGTTGCTCTTGAATTATCCAGTGTTGTGCAACATATCAACTCGATAAAGATCGAAGCTCTTGTGGTTGATAATATAACTGGAGCTTCTGTAAAAACCCTAGAACCAGAACTTCTAGACATAATGACAACAAGAGGCTATAAGCCTGCTGATACAGGTCTTGAACAGGAAATATGTATTTTGCTAGGGTCTGACTTTTTGTGGAAAATATTAAAAGGAATCGAGGGGAAATTGACAAAAGAGTTATACGTTGCAGAAACTATTTTCCGTCATACGGTGCAAGGGCAGATAGAGTCGAACAAAAAAGAAGTAGCTTGTTTGCGTGTTTCAGTTGAAAGTTTAAATACTCAGCTGAAAGCATTTTGGGATCTCGAAACAATAAAAAGAACTTTACCGATCTCGATGTAATAAAAGAATAAAAAGAAAATTTAAAATTCGTAAATGGGCGTTATGAAACAAAATTATTGCGGAAAAATTCTCGTGAATTGCTTAGAAATAATCTTGAAGTAGCAAAGAAGCGGTTTTCCAGTTTCGAAAATAAATTCCTGAAAAATGATTCTTTACTTAAGGAATTTAACTCCCTTTTGCTAGAGAAGTTTAATTATTGTGTAATAGAATTGTGCACCGAGAAACATTCCAATAATTCCTATTACATGCCACAGAGACCTATTATCCATGACGACAAAACTACAACAAAAAAGCGCATAATCTATGATGATGCTTTTTCCAAATATGGTGATTATCTATCATTAAACGAACGTTTGAATCAGAGCCCTAACTTGAATCCTAATGTTTTAGATATAATTTTGAAATTCCGTTTATGTAAAATTGCTTTTTCGTCTGATATTGAAAAAATATTTTTATAAATATCCATAGCCGAAGAAGATCGCAATTATCTTATATACTTATATTATGAAGATTTTGATAAGAATAAAAACGTAGTACCCTATAGAATGACCAGAGCTGCTTTTAGTGTCACCTGCATTTTCTTTATTCTCGCTTGTACTAATAAGCACCATATTAATAAATATAAAATTTCTCATAATAAAACACTTGAAATCCTAAATACTTCTCTTTATGTAGATGATTTGTTTTCAGGAGAAAACTATGTTCTAGATGCTTTTAACTTATCTAAAGAAGATGCTGATATTTTGAAAGAAGGGGGGATGGTGTTGAGTAAATTTGAAAGTAATACTAAGGAACTTAGGAAAAAATGGCTATTTCGAGTTCCGAATCCCCAATTACGTCCCTGAAAATTTTAGGATTGATCTGGAACAGTACAGAATATAATTTGGGACTAGAATTATGACCATTTCTATCAAAGTTACACAATGGTTCTTGTACTAAGTGGAATGTTCTGAAATTTGCAGCTATCTTGTTTGATCCAGCCGGATTTATTGCCCCTTTTATTATTCATATCCAATGCCTCTTACAATATTTATAGGTGATGAAAATTGTTCTAGTGAACTAGAAAATGATTGGTAAAATTGGCTTTCAGAAATCCCGAATCTCGCACACTTGAAAATTCCCTGGCTGTACTTTAGCAACATGCTCATGGAAAAGGAACATCTCCAGTTGTATATATTTATTGATGCTAACCCTAATGTGTATGGTCCTTAAATTCTTTCCTTGCCCGGAGATCAGTGGCCAAGCGTTAAAATTGCTGCAACATAATTACATGATGTTTCTGAAAAGAAGTCTCGAAAAGCAGTAACCATTTCTTGTGTTGTTCAAACAAATAGCGCTGATAAAATCCCATTTTTAATCTTGAAAAATATAGCTCCCTAAAGAAATTGTATCGAGTAACTGCATGAGTGTTTAGATTCATTTCTAATATCAAAGAAAAAGTAGGAAAAATAGATTTTTTAGAATTATCAGCTGAGGAAATGTTACATGCTGAAAATTTTTGGTTAAAACTAGTGCAAGAAGAAAGTTTTCCTGAAGTTATAAAATGCTTGAAATGTAAAAAGAGTATCCCTAGAGAATCGAATCTTCTACAGTTAAAACCTATGTTGTCAGATGAAGGTTTACTGTTGGTACGAGGACGGTTACAAAAGTCTGATTCCTCATTTTATGAAAAACATCCTGTTGTGATTCCTGCAAAACATAAACGTACTAAAATAATCGTGAAAGATGCACATGAAAAAGTTTTTCATTCAGGAGTGTTTAGTACTTTAGTGCAAACTCGTGAAAAGTTTTGGATTTTAAGATCTAGACAGTGTATAAAATCAGTCCAGAACAAATGTGCAATTTTCAAGAAATTTAACGTACGCACTGGTCAGTAAGTTATAGCACCTCTAAAACATATCTCATGTTTACAAACTAGAAAAGTGAGCGATTTAATCTTACCAGCAATCAAAGGATCTTTAGTGAAACGATTCCGTTGCGCGAGACTCTTCTGAATCATTTTTGGAAGCCCTTGAAAAATGAGTATCTTCTCAACTTACAATCTGCTCACTACACGGACCAGAATAAAACTTCTGACTTTGAAGTAGATTATGTAGTTCTTATGCATATGAACATGTATGAAGAACTTTCTGGAAGTTGGGTATTTGTGGGCAGAGATAAAAAAAATAAGGTCTTATGAACTGAAAACAAATAATTCCATCATTAAAAGGCCTATCAATTTTTTGCTGTACAACTCAAACTAAGAAACTAAAAAAAAAAAAAAAAAAAAAAAAAAAAATTATTAATAAACTCAAAACTTTATTTTTACATAAAAAAAAAAAAAAAAAAGTGTTTGTTAATATTTCTAATTTTTAGTTTGATTTTTGTCTTGCATTGTTTCATAATAATTTGTATAGATTTAAATGGTTCTTTCTATTTTTAGTAGCAGAAACCTGTCCATAAAACTTTTAAATTGTTTTAGTTTATTTTTATTGAATCCAGTATGTAAGTATATATTTTGATCTGTATTGTATTTATGTATAGTGTAATTCCTGATCTCTTAGAATATTTTTTTCTACTTCTGTTATTTTGAATCTCATTTTGATGAACCCTTGTTCATCGGGGAAGGGGGGGGGGGGGGGAGGTTGTGGAATATTTCGCAACTCTCTGTGCGAGCTTCTTTCGACCAGACGGGAGGTGCCAGGTTAAGTGAAATACTAGATAATTGATATTTAAAATATTTTTTTTTTCTCTTCTTCGTTAGTTTTTGTAGTAGAATGTGAAATTCGATGTCAGCTTGCACGCTGTATAGTTTTTTCTTGATCTTCCAAAAGTGGAAGAAAATATGTTCCTGATTATAAAAATATTAGCTTGGGTTCCCTGAGAGGAACAAGTGAATTTCAAGTATTAAGTAAATATTTCTTTGTAAATATGATGTATAAATGTAAATTATGGATATAGTCTGAGTATCAATAATAATCTACAAAAAGTTCTCCTGATGATGATTATTTTTAAATGATGAACACAAAACTTCGGAATATAATAAATGAAAGTAACTCCTTTAAATGTGATTTAAAAAGAAACAAGAATTCTTTAAAATTTGCTCTCCCACTATATTTTATCAATTGTGATATAACGTGAAATTTGTGGACAGCCTGAATATCTTCAACATATAAATATTGATAAGCATATAAATAATGCTCTATACCAAGTTTTGTACGTTTTGATCGATTAATATTCTAAATATAGCCCTGAGACTGACAAACCGAAAGAGGTTTATTAAATGATTATAATCCTCCTGTTGTTTCAGTGACTCAGATATATTTAGTATATTAATCGACCAAAATGTACCAAATTTTGTATATAACATTATTTCTATGCTTATTAATGTGTTTACCAACTTCCAATACCGATTTTCATGTTTCCAACAAAGTTCTTTTCTTTGCACCGGATATGCGACATACTTTTCTTTTGTCTGGGGGCACGGCAGTGCCCCTGCCAAGTCAAGAAAGCACATCCGTAAGCATCCTTTTCTGGAAGCAACTCAGGGTACTTTTGACAGCCCTATATCCCTTCGCTGGAATTTCCCATGAACTTGAAACTTCGTTTTTCTAAAAGTACTCTTCAAACGGAAGCAAATGGTAAAATTTCCGCGTTTCCATCTTTTCTAGTTCAGAAAATATATGAACTCAAAATTTCGTTTTTTCGACACTGACTGTCTCACCGATCATCAAAAATCTGAGATACATCCTGTAGCCCTAGCAACTTAAAATTTGGTAAGAAGGTAGTATTTGGGATACAAAGAAAGAAAAAATTAAAAAATTTGGAAAATTCGAAAAAAAAATCGAAAATCTTTTATTTTCGTTGCCAATACTGTTGCTCACTGATTATCAACATGATAAAACGCAGTTTGTCAACTAAACCATCGGTTTTTCAACTATACTAAATCGAGCACGAAATAGCTGGGTCCTGAATACAGTAAAATTCGTTTTAATTGACTAGAACAAATAAAGGTACTACTTGATTATCCCGTCGACCGAAAAACTATCGCCAAACTATAAGATTAAACGCTAATAATGGATGATCGTAAATGTCGCATTCACTTGACATTAAACACCATACAAGTGTTTGTTACGTCATCAAATGATTTTTAATTCGGCTTTTTACTTGTAGTTTCATTAAGGTTTTATTAATTTATTTGTTTTTTCGTTATTTAAAATAAAAATACGGCAATTTGTATAATTTGGCGAATTGTTTGGCGACATTTATCGACGGGATAATGAAATAGGGCACAGATGTCATATTCGCCCCATATTGGCGCGATTGTTTTCTAACGCCAATGTCATATACGCAATGTATACTTAACCGGCGCCAAAGTGTCGTTATTTTGCTTGATATGGTAACCCGGATGTTGTTGTTTATGCTGTTGATGTTTTCGCCAAATCAGCGTCGGAAAAATAACGCGCCAATATGGGGCGAATATGACATCTGTGCCTCAAATAGTACCCAAATAAAATTAATTCATTTTACCAAATGTTAATTTAGTGAATTTAAATATTTTATAAACATTCTGCAAATATGCTAACATTTCTTGATAGATAGCAGCTCTTATACTTTTGCTATATTTAGCATCACTACCATATTATTTTAAACATCGCTATAGTTTGATGCAATATCAATAGACCATGGCGTAAAATTAGCAGCAGTTTTAAAAGCAAGAGAATTTTGCTGTCAAACTTACCTCATATTTACAAAATAGCTCACATTTGTTGCCAAACTATTGACGTAGACGTAGACAACAATTGTTGAAGAATAATAAATTCAATGTTTATAAGACATGGAGAGTGGCACTCAGGATATGACTAACATAATCGCATACGTAAAAAAAAAGTTTATTTTTTTTTAATGGCAATACAAACTCCCCTGCGATGTATAATTTTTTTAAATATGTTTTTTAGGTACTCAAATTATCGATTTGGAATTCAAAATCAAAATTCTACGGCATTTCACTTTCAACCGTGCTAAGACTACGAGTGGTAGATATGAATATTCAGTTAACAACCGTTAGTGGACTTCCAAGGGAGGCCATTTTTCATCTGTAACCGAAATCCGCAATAAACGATGCCTTTAACATTAATTAAATCTGATGGGGAAATGAAACTGTCCGCATTAACCGGAGATACGTCTTAAGAGGAGACGCATTAACAAAAATTCCGCTATATTCTCCGCAACTTATTGATGTTTTGCGGATAGTATCTATCACATTTCTACATTTACTAAAACAAAATAAATATTTTTAAAAAAAACTACCGACCTATGCTCGGTCTACTGTGTAATAAAATCATTTAAATAATAAAATTATTACGATTTACTTTAAATTCGAAAGTATGAAGGATTGAAACTTTTGTGTAAAATTCTTTCACCTACTTGTTTCTAAAAATAACTTGATTGTAAGTGTTACATATCGAAAAGAGGAATAACTGAATTTCAAATTTTGGCGACACAGTTTTTTATTGTGTAAAATTTGAATTCTAGATGTCAGTGTGCATCTGCAAAATTGCTGAAAAGACGCGGTAACGAAGGGAAACGCGAAATTGTATGATATTCCAACGAAAGACATTGTTTATCGAAGAAAGTTTGAAAGGAAAAAACTGAAATGTTATATTTTGATCACAGCGAAGAAAGTCCTCATCGAGTAGTTCCTACATCTGGAGATCGTTCGTATCTGTTTCATGTATATTTTCTTTTCTGTGCTAGGTAACATAGCCTAGTCGTATAATATCAGATGTGCTATAGTTGAGTATGTGGTTGCGCACTGGGATTAACTGGGATTAGTTTCTTAGGAGGTCACTTTGACGTTCTACTTCCTCTTCTTAACAGCTAGCAATAATCTATTATTTTTCCAAATGAATACCTATCACAGAGAGAAATCAACTAGAAGAAAAAAATTAGAAGACCTATTGAGGTCAAAAGGGGAAGGGCTAATCGTTCCGAGAAATCGCCTTCTCAACAGCTCCAAGAAGCTAGAGCTCTCTATCGTCAAAACCATTTTCGAAAACAAAAACACACATTAAAACGTTACAACGATTCACACTCTGAAATGGGAAGACGTAGCTCGCTAAGAAGTCGCGCGCTGTTCTGTTGCCCACCCTGGTATGAATATTGGAGCTTACTGACGAAAAAGGTCTAGAGGTAAGCTGCAGTTTAAAATAAACACTTTAGAAAACATTACGAGAGCTATAACTAAAAAAATGGGAAATAGACTGGAAGCAGACAAAGTTATAAAATGGACTCTGCAGTAGAATTAACTTTGGAGGACTTTGATTGAACAGCTGACAAATTGAAACAAAAACTAATATAGTTACTAGAAAATTTGAATGAATGGATTTCAAACAGTAGCACACATGCCAATTCGCTTTTCTAGGAAAAGCGGAACATCGAAGCAATCAGGAGCCATAAAGTCTATGAAGTTAAAGATAGTGTAATTGAAATCGACGCTACTGGAAAAGTTTTCTTTGGCTTTCTCCTTACAAAAAGAAGTGAAATCCCATCAAAAACATCTCATGTAAAAAAAAGTCAAGTCTCCTGACTCTTTGACCGTAAAAAGTTCTGAGATCATGTGTAGAGCCAAGCTTAGCTCTCTTATTAACTCTGATATTTTAATTCACAAATTACTTCTAGTCTCTACACCTTTAGTAAATGATTATTTTGTGACTTGGCAATGACGCAGCACGAAAATGTAAAGGCTGTTGTTTACATTTTAATATTAACGTTTATTTATAAAGTTTTGCATAAAATAGTTTCTATAAGAGCACTGAACATATATGTATTTGTAGCATGGAAATAATTTTACATTACATTGTAAGCCCGGATGCGAAAACTCTCTACTGGTCAAACTTGATGTCCGGAGTTTTGGGTGATTTCCTTCCTATGTAACGTGAATACGAGCCAGACCCCTCTTTTACAAAGACCCCCAATCGGTGCATCCCTCCTTCAGGCTTCTTCTATCCCTCGTGTTCATATTCAGCCTTAATCAAATAATCTAATCCCAATTCAAAACATAAGTAAAGTGTTTACGTAATAACTTTCCTGTGTTGCGTAATTGCCAAGTCACAAAATAATCATTTACTAAAGGTGTAGAGACTAGAAGTAATTTGTGAATTAAAATATCAGAGTTAATAAGAGAGCTAAGCTTGGCTCTACACATGATCTCAGAACTTTTTACGGTCAAAGAGTCAGGAGACTTGGCTTTTTTTTTACATGAGATGTTTTTGATGGGATATTTTTTTCTAAAACTATAAGTCATAGGGGTATAGTTTTTAGCAGAAACCTAAAATAGAAAACAGGTTATCATTTTTTACTTACCCATCATGCGTAGTATAGGGTAAGTCTTGTAATCGTTTTAAAAATCGAAAAAAAAATTTTGACGGACTTGCACGTTTCAGACACTGGAGATTCCGAAAAACATATTTTTAGTAAAAAAATTGTCCGTCCGTCTGTATGTGTGTGTTTCTGTAATCGTTCTATCTCCCGAACAAATTGAGATAGAGACTTAAAATTCGGTGGGTACTTAGGGAGTAATAATGGTAAGAAGCCTATTGAATATCACTAACCTCGATTAACCGAAACTATTTTTTTATACGGACTTGAAATATTCGTTCTGATAAAAGGTATACAAAAATTTTCAAAATTGTTTATTTGAAGGAGTGAATATAAACGACAATAAAAAAACATAAATTTTGCTTCATGAATGAACTCGATCGGATAATTAGTTGCTGAGATATTTGTAATTCTATTTTTCACATTCTTCGATCTTTCATGACTCTGTATTTCATTCAAATTTCAATCCAAAGATATATTTTAATTGGAAACAGACGTTTAATCCGACGCAGTTAACTGTTAGTTAATATGATTATAATTTTTCGAGTTATAAGGATGTTTCTTTTAAGCAATTCGGTACTACTGGATTATCCCGCCGAACAAAAAACTATCGCCAAACTATAAGATTAAATGCCAATAATGCTTATCGTAAATTTCAAGCATTTAATGCCTCTCCATACCTATAAGGGAGTTACCGTATGGGTGGGGGACACAGTTCTGCCGCCAAATACCGCCACTTTGGTCGCCAACTTGGTGATATATCGCCAAATTTGTCACTATAAGTGACACCAACTTAGCGATATCTCTAATATTTCGCGAAATTCCCTTAGACTTCCATTGTAAACCTATCGGGATTACTTGCTTGCAGAAAATAAACAAATTGAGACATTTTAATGCAACAAAAAATAATATTAGCTTAAGGGATTATATTAATTATATTTAAGGGAGTCCAAATAAATTAAATTATGAATAAAAGTAACATGGTACAATGCTAAGCAAATATCACATGTTTTATTTTCATATTTTATATTATCTATATCCATGAAGGGTAAGTATTACAGTGACCCCTGACGACTAGTTTTAATATGCAGAAAAGGGGGAAAAGTAAAAACAGAAAAGATACAGACTTTCATAAAAATCTCAATTTATTATTTTTATGAATATAAATATTTTCAGAGAACGCATTTAGGAAGCAAATAAAGAACATTAATAGAAATAAAAACTAAAAAATACCCAAACAGTATGCCATCTAGCATACAAACAAAATGCAAATAAAATTTTTATATACATAAGACGAAAAAAAAATGTTGGAATTGCTTTGGAAAATCTCTTTATCAAAGAGTAAAATACTTCAGATGAGAAACGCTGAAAACAGCGGTTAAAATTTTAGACATATATTTTGTTTTATTATGTATCTCTTATGAGAATTGCGACTGAAGTCTTGAGCCAGAAAAAAGTTTTTTGAATTTATATTAAGTTATTATTTATTTAAGAACACAGTGTAAAATTTTATGTATCTTACGCTGGAAAATTTACTTATTTATTTACATACATAAATATAATTATTATTGCAAAATATGCATAAATATTATGAAGATTTATTTTTCGCATGGACAATTCTCATTTGTGAAAACTGTTAACGTTATATGACGACAAAACATTTGCCTGGAAATTAAGCTTTTCCTATGATATTTTGTTTTCTTCTTATTTAGCATTAAAAAATTACTAATAATATTGTTAATCAGCAAAGATATATAAATTTAGTAACATTTAAAGGATTGGAAAATTAAAATAACTTCTGATTGGATGATTTATATAAAAGCATTCTCAGATTTGGCAACCGCGAGGATTTTAATGGAAGAATTCCTTCATTAAATATATAAAATTTTCTGTTTAGAAATAATAGTGTTGAAAAATTTGGTACGTTGTAGATCTATATTCTTAAATACACCAAGAAACATTTTATTTCTTTTTTCACTTTAGGCAAAAATATCACGTTTTAAACCCATAAAACACAAGACTGCGATGGTTTATAATTGATTTTTATGTATTTTTTTCACTGAATACGAACGAAATTGACCTTCATTATTAACCATGAGTTCGAGATTTTTCGATTTAAGATTATTGTTATGTAAGACAGGAAATTTCCCTCAAACACAGAGGAACTCTGTGATTAACACAAGATTAGATGTATTTCGATAGTTCGTTTCTTCTGTTTCAAAAAAACCCTTTTTTTTTTAGCATAAATATGATAGACTAATCAGTTTAACAATTCTTTTTAAAATGTGCAGAAGAGGGGGAGAATTAAAAAGGAAAAGAAACACATTTTCATAAAAATCTTAATTTTTTCTTTTTATGAATATGAACATTTTCTGAGTACACATGTAAGAAGCAAACAAGTAAGTAATATTAATAAAAGACAAAAGACAAAAGAAATAAACACAGACAGTATGTTATCTAGCATACGAACAAAAAAGCAAACAAAATTTGTATTTACATTAGACGAAAAAACATTTAAGAATTGCTTCGCAAAAATCTTCAAAGAATAAAATGCTTAAGATGAGAAAAAACTGAAAAACAGCGGTTAAAAATTCTGACATACATTTTGTTTATGTTTGAATCACTTACGAGAATTGCTATTGAAGTGAACTGCAGACTTGAGACATGAAAAGTTTTTTGAAATCACATTAAAATATCTTTTATTTATGAACTCCACATAAAAACGGTTTATATATTACGCTTCAAAATTCACATCTTTATTTACATGGAGATATAAAATTATTTTTGCAAAATGTGCATAAATATTATGAAGATTTATATTTTGCATAAACAATTCTCATTTACGAAAACTGGTTAATTTATATGACGATAAAACTTTTGCCATTTGAAATTTAGCTTTTCCTATTATATTTTGGTTTATTCTTATTTAGATTAAAAAACAAATACTAACAACTTTATTAATCTGTAAAGATATTTTTGTAAAATTTAAAGCATTGAATCAGTTAAAAAAAAAGTCTGATTGAACGTTTCACATAAAAATATTCTCAGATTTTGGCAACCGTGTGGATTTTAAATGCCTCGTTTTCGAAAACAAATCGTTGTCTTATTTAATAGAAGAATTCTTTGATTAAATAAACAAAATTTTGTATTTGGAAATAGTGTGGATGACAAAATTGGCACGTTGCAGATCTATGTTCTTAAATAAACCAATAAACATTTAATTTCTCTTTTCACTTTAGGCAAAAAGGTTACGATTTAAACCCTTAGAACACAAGACATCAATGATTACGCATTTTAACTTTTGATAATTTCTTTTTTATGTATTTTTTAGTACTGAATACGAACGAAAATGACCTTCATCTACCAGGTCAAGATATTTCGATTGAAGATTTCTGTTATGAAAGGTACAAAATTTCTTTAAAATACTAAAGAACTCTGTGATTTACACAAGTTTAGATGTATTTCACTAGTTTGTTTCTTCCGTTTTAACCACTCTTTTTATTTATTTATTTATTTTTGTAGAAATCTGAAAGAATAAACATTTTAACAATTCATTTAAAAATATGAAGAAGAGAGGGGGGGGGGGAGTAAAAACGAAACAGAAAGAGATTTTTATCAAAATCTTAATTTATTCTTTTTATGAATATACATATTTTCAGAGTACGCAAAGAAGAAGCAAACAAACAATATTTAATAGAAATAAAAACTAAAAAATACACAAACAGTAACTTATATATCATGCAAACAAAACGCAAATAACATTTTTATATACATAAGACGAAAAAATATTTAGGAATTGCTTTGAAAATCCTCTTCTTCAATGAGTAAAATATTTCAGATGAGAAAAGCTGAAAACAGCGGTTAAAAATTCAGACATATATTTTGTTTTTGTATGTGTCTCTTATGAGAATTGCGGCTGAAGTCTTGAGCTGGAAAAAGTTTTTTTTAATTCACATTAAATTATCGTTTATTTAAAAACAAAACGTAATGTTATATATATCTTACGCTGGAAAAATTACTTCTTTGTTTACATACAGAAAAAAAATATATTTTTGCAATATGTGCATAAATATTATGAAGATTGTGTTTCGGATAAACAATTCTAAATTACGAAAACTGTTAAATTTATATGACGATAAAACGTTTGTATTTTGAAATTTTGCTTTTCATATTATATTTTGTTTTATTATTAATTAGCATTTAAAAATTTATAAAAAACTTATTAATCTGTTAAGTTATGATATTTTTTATATACATTTTAATTTTTAAAGCATTGGATCAGTTTAAAAAAGTCCTTCCGGCCAGTGCCGGGAGGAAGAGGTAGCTTTCATATTACTTATTTTAAAAAAGCCAACTTATATCATTCAAACACACGAAGCTCAATTTAGTGGAAACTGAATATAGGAGATTCAATACTAATTTTTATCAGTATAATGAATGAGAATTTCGCGAAATTAGTCAGCTTTATCCAAGCTGCTTTTCTTTAAAGTAACTTATATTTGGCTGCCAAATTCGGCGATTTCTTAAAGTGCCTGCCATTTTAAGACAAACATGGTGGATGAGGCTAACCAGTGAACTTGGTCGAAACCTTAGTAATTGCTGTGCACATGCTCACTCACATCGGAATCGGTTAATATATACGAGTGCTGTCGTATGCAAAAAATCAGATTTTTCAAAATGTCACCCACAATAGAAATCGAAACTGCTATATCTGAGACATTTTTTAAGGTAAAGACAAACAAAAAATGCCCCTGAATCCTTATATCAAGGTCAAATACTTAAGAAAGAAACCTTTTTCAATTTCTAATTTTTTTGCACCTCACTTTAAATATATATATATATTTTTTTAATTTATGGCCGCCATTTTGAAACAAGATGGCTGATGAATCTGGCCAGCGAACTTGGTCGAGGTATTGATGTATACTATCCACATGCCATCTTACATTGAAATAGGCGAATACGTGTGTTTTCGTGTGACAAATACAAGATCGTTTCAAAATGTTAGCCATGCTAGAAATTCAAAGTGCTATATTTCAACCATTTTTTAAGATATAAACAAAAGAACAAATTTTCAGAAACAAAAACTGCTCCGGAATCTTTGTATCAAGGCCAAACACATAATAAAAAATCTTTTTCATTTTCCAATTTTTTAATACCTCATTTTAAATTTAAAATTTATTTTTTTTAAATGGCAACCCTTTTGAAACAAGATGGCGAATGAAGCTGGCCAACGAACTCGGTCGATACATTCATATGTACTATGTGCAGATCAAGTTGCATCCAAATCGGTTCATAAATACGCCTGTTATCGCGTGACAAAAATCAGGTCGTTTTAAAATGTCAGCCACAATAGAAATTCAAAATGCCATTACTCAGCCATTTTTTAAGATATAGACGAAACAAAAACTGTTCCGGAATCTTTGTATTAAGGTCAAACACATACGAAAAAAATCTTTTTCATTTTTCAATTTTTTGGTATCTCATTTTATTTATTTATTTATTTTTTTTTAAATGGCCGCCATTTTGAAACAAGATGGCGGATGAAGCTGGCCAACGAACTCGGTCGAGATGTTTGTATGTACTATGTACACACCAAGGTACATCCAAATCGGTTCATAAATACGCCTGTGACAAAACGTGACAAAAATCAGGACGTTTCAAAATGTCAGCCACGCTAGACATTCAAAAGGCTATAACTCAGCCATTTCTTAAGATATAGACGAAACAAAAACTGCTCCTGAATCTTTTTATCAAGGTCAAACACATAAGAAGAAAATATTTTTTCAATTTTTAATTTTTTGGTACCACATTTCAAATTTAAATTTTTCTAAAAAAATGTAAATGGCCGCCATTTTTAAACAAGATGGCGGATGAAGCTGGCCAACGAACCCGGTCGAGACATTGGTATGTACTATGTATAAACAAAGTTACTTCCAAATCGGTTCATAAATACGCCTTTTATCGCGTGACAAAATTCAGGACGTTTCAAAATGTCAGCCACACTAGAAATTCAAAATGCTACAACTCAGCCATTTTTTAAGATATAGACGAAACAAAAACTGCTCCGAAATCTTTGTATAAAGGTCAAATACATAAGAAAAAAATATTTTTCCATTTTCAATTTTTTGGTGCCACATTTCAAATTTTAATTTTTTTTTTAAATTTTAAATGGCCGCCATTTTGAAACAAAATGGCGGATGAAGCTGGCCAACGAACTCGATCGAGACATTGGTATGTACTATGTACACACCGAATTACATCGAAATCGGTTCATAAATACGCCTTTTATCGCGTGACAAAATTCAGGTCGTTTCAAAATGTCAGCCACGCTAGAAATTCAAAATGCTGTAACTCAGCCATTTTTTAAGATATAGACGAAACAAAAACTGCTCCGGAATCTTTGTATAAAGGTAAAATACATAAGAAAAAAATACTTCTCTATTTATAATTTTTTGGTACCACATTTCAAATTAAAAATTTTTTAAACATTTTAAATGGCCGCCATTTTGAAACAAAATGGCGGATGAAGCTGGTCAACGAACTCGGTCGAGACATCGGTATGTACTATGTACACACCGAATTACATCGAAATCGGTTCATAATTACGAGAGTTACAGTGTGACATAGCTCAGATATATATATATATATATATATATATATATATATATATCAATTTTGAACGGAGGGTGGTTTCGGTGTCTGGGGGTCATGATCAATGAAAATATACCAAAATTTTTTGAAATCGCTTTCCTCCGAACGGCTGCAATAGGTAGCTTTTTGTAATGAAAGCTACCTAAAAGAACAGACTTCTGAATGGATTTTTCACATAAAAGTATTCTCAGAGTTGACAAACGCGTGCATTTTTTCTGTACCACATTTTTGAAAAGAAATTCTTATCTTATTTAATGCAAGAGTCCCTTGATTGAATAAACAAAAATTTTGTGTTTGGAAATAATGGTGCTGAAAAATTTGGGACATTCCCATTTACATTACTAAATAAACCAAGAAACACTTTATTTCTCTTTAGGCAAAAAGATCACGATTTTAAACTCTAAAAATATCCCAACAAAACATATACACTGCAAAAAAAAATACGACCAGTTTTCCTGTAAGAATCGGAAAAATAGTTGCCCTTATAGTACTGGAAACATTTCCAACCCAGCTGGGAATAAAATCCGTAAGACCGGAATAAAATCCGTAAAATACCGTTTTATTGACTATTTCCTTTTTTTACGGATTTTATTTCGAGCTGGGTCGGAAAATTTTCATGTACGATAAAGGCAAATTTTTCTCCGATTCCTGCAGGAAAACTGGTCGGATTTTTTTTACAGTGTATAGTACTCTAAATAAAATTATATGTTTTTAATATCAAATTTGTGAACTCTTCAGTTTTAATATTACTTTCATACAGGGTGTCTCATTATAAATGCCCAAACTGTGAAAAGCCAGATTCCTAGCTTGGAGTACATATAAATGGCTAAAGAACTATGTCTCTAAGACAAATTTAACCTTTTCGGTGTGCACTGTAAAAAAAAAATAATGCCAGTTTTCCTGTAGGAATCGGAAAAATAGTTGCCCTTATCGTACCGGAATAATTTCCAACCCAGCTCGGAATAAAATCCGTAAAATCGGAATAAAATCCGTAAAATACCGTTTTACTGATTATTTCCTTATTTTTACGGATTTTATTCCGAGCTGGGTCGGGAATTATTTCGGTACGATAAGGGCAACTATTTTTCCGATTCAACTGGCAGTATTTTTTTTTTTACAGTGTGGTGTACTACTGGTAGTGCATGTCTTTTCATAGGGTATTATTTTGTCTTAGCAATTAGTTACTTTCTACATATAGAAATGATACTATATGGCTATGCCTTTCTTTAAAAGCAGAAAAACCAACGTTTAAAATGCACAAATAATATATGAAAAGCAGCAAACAGCTGCTTTAGCTCAGCCTTGCTTTTAATAGCACGCTGTTCCTTTTGCACTGAAGAAGAATCTCCCTAGTAGATTCGAATCAGCTGTTTGCTGCTTTTCATATATTATTTGTGCATTTTAAACGTTGGTTTTTCTGCTTTTAAATATTGTTGCACAAAGGCTTTATTAGCTATTTTTATATGCCTTTCTTATTATGACTTCATTTATGTTTTGACATTTAGTAATAACAATAATAATAAAATTTTACTTATGTCTGTTTGCGCTGTTGGAGATTCCTTTATTTTATACATATATTTCTCTCTTTAAATTTTAAATATAGATTACTATTCTAAACTAACCATGTGTGATAGAACGTAAAAAAACATTAGAAAGCTGTAATATCTGTTTAACCATGTTGTATTACAAAATTTTTCAAACGTCTCCAAAAACTATTCTTTAGCTTATCACCATAATAATATGAATTGAATAGTACTTAATATAAGTACATTCGTTAGATTTCAAGCATTGAGATGGACTTTAAACATCAGTAAGTCTATTTGGATAGCTACGATTAACATTATTACAGTAAAAATAATTTTGTTCTTAAAATCGAAAATGATTCGGACCCGAAAGGATTAAATGCGAAAATAATATGATGTCATATCAGGTGCAAGGGAAAATCCTTGTTGGAAAAGTAAACATCGACATCAAAAGTTTGTAAACCAATTAATAATAAGATAGATATACTATATACCAAGTTTGGTACATTTTGGTCAATTAATATACTAATAATGACTACTCTAAATCACTGAGACAACCGGAGGAGGTTTATTAAATTATTATAATCCTCCGGTTGTCTCTTTATGAAGTCTTCATCGTTTTAAACACTAGCGGATTTTTTCTGGATACAAGTACAGAGAAATCAAGTCATGGAGGTTTTCTATGTTTTTTCTAGAAAGACTGTAACTTGGTAAAAACTTTCTCAGACTAGGGAAACAGGAGAAACTATGCGGCCCACTTTCCGCAATCTACAGGGTTATTTCCCACCATGTGTATAATCTTCTGGTGGGGGGGATAGATTATTCAAAGATGAATCGGCTTGAGACAGCAACATGTGGATGACAATGGCAATCAGTATTGTTATTTTACAGGGTATTTTATTCCGTAATTACAAATTTATACAGAAATTACAAATAGTAATGCTCACTTTGTGTAATCTGGATGTCTGTCATTAAAAAAAAAATCAATAATTACCATTCAGGATTTTTGATATAAAATCGGAAATTCAGAACAAAAGTCTCACCGATAACGGAAATCCTACTTGCACTTTTCGACCCTACATTTCCATTTGATTCCGATTTGTCGTTAAGTAACTCACCCTTTCCAGCAAGGGTGTAGTAGAGAGTATCCGGAAGTATACGCCGTATACCTTCTGGATTTTTTAAAGAATCCTGTATACCCACTCTGTTTCGCAAATCAAACAATAACGTATACTCTAACGTACACCTTCTGCTTATACCATGTAAACTCTAGTATTTCTATGACTACAACACTGTCTCCCAGTTCTTTATACTGAGGTAGGCAATCACCCTCTATATGTGCAATTTGTTCACTGCGCGCAGAAGTGATGCTTTTACAATGTAAAATTGAAAATTTTACCAGTATTTCAGGTGATTCAAGAACAAAATTTTTATCACACTGCACATTTTGAGAAACATTTGCTGGAAGTTGGCGGAACAGCTGTTGAGAAGCATTTATCAGCGTGTGATAGCATTACATCTCACTTAAAAGCAAGCCGGCGGTTAAAATTCACAAAAAAGAATTTTGTTTTCTTGCTAAAAAATTAAATAAAACGAATCATATAATTCTGTAATGATTACATTACCACGTATAACAGTTTTGTGTTGTACTATGAATCTGTCTCCGTCCGTAACTAAAACTTTAAGTCTATTTATCTCAGAACGAATTTTTCCATAATTTTTTCATGTTTAAAAAAATATAGGTAAACTTTCTTGAAAGATGCGTGTGTGAAATTTTGCACAGGGTTTTTATGTTATGCTTTTAATTAATTGTCTTCAGCAATTTTAACTTCATGTAAAAATTTTAAAAATGTATTCCTCGAAGTAAAAATCACTCTCAAAAATCCGCTTTTATTTACTGTAAAATTTATCAATATTTTTATAAATCCTGAAGGCAGTATTAAAATCGCTTGTGGGGAGGTGAGATATATTATATCCCACCTAATTTTATTCATGATTTGCACTTAAAATGTTTAATTAAATTTTAATTGTATAGTTTTGGTGGAAAAAAAAGTTGTAAAATTGCTTTTATTTACCAATTTTATACTAATTTTAATTGCCAAAAGGCGTAAATTAAAACTTTAAAAATATAATATATTCAACTGTTTACATATTTCGACACTTCCCGAATCCTTTTGGAAACAAATAATTAAAAATATTTTTAAATTGCATGGTATATGAAACGCCATCATTCAAAATTCTTCATACCCTTTCATATCACGCACTTTATTTTTACTTTCTTCTATCTTTACAAGGAAAAAGTATTGGATTCGTAAAAATTTTCGAATTCCGGTTTTCGTCGAATTTACACGTTTTAGTGATATGAGATCCCGAAAAACATGTTTTTACAAAATGTCGGTCTGTGTGTGACACAAATTTTATGAACGCTCTATCTCACTCAAGAACTAACGAACGGAATTTAATAAAACTTTAGATTCGGTTAGTCCCTGATATAAATTGGTGCTTATCACTTTTTGGTGTAAATCGCCCAGCAGGTGGCGCTGCCATGCTGCATTATTCCTTATTCCTACAATAGCTATATTTCAAGCACTAAAGCACAGACTTTCAGAAAACTTCAGATTCTGTTAGTCCTTGATATAACTTGGTGCTGATAACTTTTTGGTGTCAATCTTCCAATAGGTGGCGCTGCTACGCTGCATTATTTATGATTATCGTAATAGCTCTATCTCAAGAACTAATGCACGAATTCACACCAAACTTCAGATTCGGTATTCCCTGACATAAGTTAGTGTTATTTAGTATTTAGTGTAAATCGCCCAACAGGTGGCGCTATATGCTGCATTTTCAAGATTTCCGCAATAGCTGTATCTCAAGAACTAATGCATAAAATTTCGTCAAGCTTTAGATTTTTTTAGCCCCTGATATCAATTGATCTTGGTATGTTTTTGGTGTATATTGCCCAACAAGTGCCACTGCTATATAGAAATTTTCACGATTTCCGCAATAGCTCTATATGAAAAACTAATGCACGGATTTTCATCAAACGTCAGACTCCGTTAAATGTTGGCATAACTTGTCACTGATTAGATTTTGGCGTAAATTACCCAACCAGTGGCGCTGCTATAAAGCATTTTTTAGGAAGTATTAACATGTATGAGATAAAAGAAAGTTTTGGGATTGTCACATGCGACTAGTTTTTATTTTACTTGGATGTTTATTTTTTATTTTTGTGACCATTGAGTAACTCGATCCACAGATTTGGTAAATTAAATGATGCTGCATTGTTACATCCTGAATTTTTGCGTGTTACAAACTCTATGGTTTCTCTTATAATGGATGGACAGACCGTGGGTGTCTGCGAAATAACTTGGAGGTCAAATTGAATATATGAGGAACGTGAATTTAAAATTTGGTTTATCCAAAAAAAAAAAAAAAAAAAAAAAAAAAAACAGAGTTTTTTTAATCATACCATTTTATTTGTGTACCTGCATCGGAAAAATACTATAATATGCAAAATTAACTAGTTTTATCCTGTATTTCTGCCATTGTAAAATCTTAGTTCACAATGAAAACCAAAAGGACGCAGTCGGAACTTTTTTCGCGATTTCCTAAGATTTGATTTTCTGGATAAACTGTAAAAGAAATCCGACCAGTTTTCCTGTAGGAATCGGGAAACTAGTTGCCCTTATCGTACTGGAAAATTTTCCGACCCAGCTCAGAATAAAATCCGTTAAAAAAAGGAAATAGTCAATAAAACGGTATTTTACAGATTTTATTCCGAGCTGGGTCGGAAAATTTTCCGGTACGATAAAGGCAACTATTTTTCCAATTCCTACAGGAAAACTGGTCGTAATTTTTTTTTTTCTTACAGTGTAAGGCGTGTTCCCAAAACCCCGTCCTTATGTATGTTCTTTAGCTTGTACAGAATAAATTTATGTATTCTATAGAATAAATTTAACATGTTAGTCATTTATATTCTTTATAGAGCTTTTTATCGATTAAAATTAGTATATTATTAAAAGGTTTTAATTTGTTACACACTGTAAAAAAAATACGACCAGTTTTCCTGTAGGAATCGGAAAAATAGTTGCTCTTATCTTACAGGAAAAATTTCTCACCCAGCTCGAAATAAAATCCGTAAAGTACCGTTTTATCGACAATTTCCTTTTTTTACGGGCTTTATTCCGAGCTGGGTCGGAATATTTTCCGGTACGACATGGGCAACTATTTTTCCGATTCCTACAGGAAAACTGGTCGGATTTTTTTTACAGTGTATATTTGCTGTTACTTATTTTGAATTTTTTTTTTCGAAAATTCTGATGTGAATTCAACATTACAGAAATATAATTACTTTGTCTTGAAAGGGTTAATAAGAAAACTTTTCTGTGCACAATAGTGAAAAGGCAATGAAATCTGATAATTGTTATTTTTTTTATTTAAAAATTTTAAAAGCTTATTTTCTGAAAATTAATCTTTATAGTGATACACATTTTAGAAAAAATAGATATTGAACTAGAAAACAAGAATTCGGTTTTTCAGAATTTAGTGTCGCCCCCGATGAAAGAAAAATATATCTGTAATAAATAGAGATAGTACAAAACATATTTCAGTTTTAAGACTTAATGCACACGCTTTTATTCTAAAATGACGTCATTCGCATCCGCTTAAGAATTCTTCATTTACGATCTAGTTTTATACAACATCTTCAGTAAAGTACGCATATGAGGTCACTGTCACTGAATAATACACAAATCCAAAAAAAAAAAAGAGATGTAGTCATTCAAGAAACCCGACAAAAAATCGGCTATCTAATGATTCATATGCCTTCATTTGCTTATAATATTAATATACATACTTAAAATAATATTTGGTTTATAATATAAATTTGGTGCTCCATATTTTATCAGAAATCACTCATTCATATTTTTTCAAAATAGCACGTATTTTAATCACTTTTTTTTTGTCAGTTATTATGGGAAAATGATTACAAAAAGCTGTAATTACTATTTTCCAAATATTTTTCCTTTAGTTTCAACAGAAAGGGAGTATTTGAGTTGCCACAATTTAACAAATATCGCTAAAAACTACAAAAAATAATATTAATATTAATAAAATAAATTGAGATGCAGTTTTTAAACAAATTGCGTTTAAAAGTACTTTTTTACGCAATACGACGGTATAAAAAATTGAAAATGGGCGACGCTTAGAAGTTTAAAAAGTTGCAGTAGAGTATTTAATCGTAGGATGATACGCCTGCTTTCTTTTACGGCTGGCTTATACAACAGAATGTTATTTTTTAGAGACGACACTTTAATTGCTGAGAGAAAAAAATAGCATACCAGGGGCTAAAAATGCCTATAAATAAAGAAAAAAAATGTTGACCCCGGACAATTTTAAATGCCCTAGGAAATATTTATAATGTAATTCTAATCAGTTGCAGAAAGTATTGACTTTCGTATACTTATTATACATTTATTGGAACACGTTAAAATTGAAACAAGTCGGAAATTATACGTCAATCTTGGCAAATGAATTGCGTTCGTACTATAACTAGTTTTATAAATATTCAGATCTTTGTGCACTCTCGTAGAAAAATGCATGAATACAAAATTTATTACGATTACATAAATTAAATTCAGTAATATCGTAATACGGAAATAATATGCCTCCATCTTAAATAGGTCGTAATTACCATGGCAAATCTACAATCATTATCTAGCCTGGTATATCACTGAATGAATTACATATGATAGGATATAATAGAATAGTCACCATGGAAGCATAGAATCATTACCTATCATGGGATATCATTGAATTAATTACGTGTATGCTAGAATTTAATGGAATGAAGAAAACTTTTAGTAATATATTTTTAAGTTCTGATTTTATTTTCATAAAATGTGAAATGACTCGAGAAAATTCTGCAACGGTTTCATACATTAAATTTCAAACAATCCGGTTGGGTAGTTTTTCCTCTGTTATATGCGGACAGACGGACAGGCAGACAGGCGGACAGACCAGACAATGACTATGGTTCTTACGTATTTATATAACTAGCAGTTACCAGTGACTGCGTTCACGTAACATTTAAAGAAGAAGAAATGCATCAGTTAAGCAAAAAATTTCGATAATTAAAATATAATAACATAAAAATTTCGATAACCACAATTTTATTACCTATAGATCTGCCAGTAATATCAAAATGTTTCTCACGTTCCGAAGACTGTTGAGCCTAAATACTTACTATTAAAGAAATAGAGTTACTTATTGCTTTCGCGAAATAAATCTATTTATAGAAAAGCACCCCAATTATGAATAAACATTTTCATATCTACTACTGTGCTGTAATTTTTGCTTTTGAAAGCCTTCAAATTTGCAGAAATATGTTCCAATGGGGGACAGCGATTGTGTTTCAGAGATATTTTTAACTATGGATTTCGATAATCTAAAATCGAAAAAAAATTTTCCTTTCTTCCTTTGCGCTTTTCGATAAACAAGGTGCCCTTAAAAATTAGAGGGATGTGAGGTGAAAGGCAAATTTATTGCTTAATTAGTGGTTTTGGCTCTTGTTTACACGTAAATGATGTCACATTTAAAGACTAATCTCAAATTGAAATTACTTGCTAAACTTTTTTAAGTCGACTTTCTTGTGCCATTTATTAAATTTTATTGAAACCAGTGTTCTGAGAGATTGTGTGGTAAAAGGATGTTAAACTTATATATTTTAGATTGTTAAATTCTGTGCAAATCGCGCCATTTTGTATGACTTCTATGAAATGCTTGGATAATACGTAAGTTTCAGGTGGATAATACGTAATAGTGTTATTACACGTAAAAGTTGCAAGCGACAAAAATCGCCTATGACTCGTCAGATTTCCTGAAATTTACGTATTTTCCAAGCATTTCATTGGCTGTTTGGGAAAAGGCTTCTCCATCGTCAGATTTCCTAGCATTTGATTGGCTGTTACTGACGACTCGCTTCCTTTCAGGCGTCAAAGACGCTCCGACAGAAAAAAGTTGCATGCTTTTGGAGCGAATCCCCTGGAGCCATAGGAATAACATGGAGACACCTGGAATTTGAAGCGACTTTGACCCCTCATGTAATAACACCATTAAGTTTCAGGAAATCTGACGGGTCGCAGGTGATTTTTGTCGCTTGTAATTTTTACGTTTAATAACATTATAACTTATATTCACACTTTTTAATCAGTATGGACAGTATTCCTTTGACGTCACAGTTGGTAAAGTGACGGTTTTTATAGCCTCGAACCGAAAGCGAAAACAGGGTCCATTTGTAAAAAAATATTTCTGTTATTCGTTTTAATATGACGTCATTATTTATCTATTTTCATTAGTTACTGATATTCATACTCCTTGTATTTTTAAAAAATACTTAGAAATACCTGTTTTATTATTTCAAATTTGACGTCATATTTTTCCAAGCTAATAGCTTTATTAATAATATGATTATTTTTCCTTTCAATTATGACTCCATTTTCGGCAGAAAACCCCTTATTAACGTAACTGATATTCATCCTTCATGTATAATAAAAAATACCCCATTTTTCGTTTCAAGTACGACGTCATATTTATTTTCTTTTGAATTCTTTTTATTTTAATCTTTAATTAATTGTAGGGGAGAAATTATTATTCCAGATTTAGATTTTTTTTTTTTTTTTGGCAACAAGAAAGAAAGATGGTTAAATTTATCGGAAAAATGTCAATTTAATCTGTATGAAAAATAATAAAATTTTGAATTATTATGAAAATTATTTGAATAAATTAAATAAATTACAGCCTATGTTCATCTCCGTTTTATAATACACCTATATACAAAGATACAAAAACATTAATTCATCTGTTTAGACGTTGAATTTATTCAAACTTTCGGACTCACATTGACATTTATAATATTATAAGGATAAGGATAAGGACTGCGAACAAACCTAAAAATTGCGAAACAGCACCGAAAACTGGCGATATGAAGCAATTAAAATAATAAAACTTTGTAAAAAAATCACCATAAAATTAAAACAAAACACAGGACGCGTTTCGAGCTAAAAACATAACAGCTCGTCATCAGCTAAGCATACACGTGTCCGAAAACGAACAAGTTCAAAAATGAACTGAAGATAAAGGATCTTTATCTTCAGTTCATTTTTGAACTTGTTCGTTTTCGGACACGTGTATGCTTAGCTGATGACGAGCTGTTATGCTTTTAGCTCGAAACGCGTCCTGTGTTTTGTTTTAATTTTATGGTGATTTTTTTACAAAGTTTTATTATTTTAAAACCTAAAAATTGTTTTTTCCCCCTTGGACCAAGTATTTAACACAGACTGTAGGTGTCTGTGAAATCACTTTGAGTTGGAACTGAATATATATATTCTGTAGTTTTTGCAGGTTAAATTTATATAATATATACAATAAATTGAAGAGGTTAGTCAATTGCAAAAGGACCCACGGGAAATTACATAATGCCTTAACTCGGGAGAAATCGCTAGTGAAAATGTCCAATTGCTTTTCTTTTACTTTACATTCATATAATATCAACTATTTTTGGTTGGCTTAATACTTTTATTCACAAAATAGGTAAAATAATTGTAAAACAGTTTGAAATTTTAATTAAAATGAAAAATGATTTAAAAGAGTCTTTAAAAAGTACGACTGTGAGAGAAAATCTCATGCAGCGAGTTCTTCCGGGTTAAGAATAAAAGAAGTAGAGCTCGATGGATTCATAATACTTAGTAGTAATAATTATTAATACTTTAAAATTTATATTCACACTATATGCCTTTTTGTTTTTGTTTTTTCCTATAAAAATAATAAACAAATCATTTTTAATTTCTTTAAATTTTTATATTATACTGAATTAATCATTAAAAACAGCACAATAGTTTTCATGATAATAAAATTTTTTAATCATAATAAATTACTGACTATTCCAAAACACTCAAATATATATGTATATATATATATATACTAGAAAGGTAGCCCGTCAAAAATGACGGAGATTTAGATATAAAGATATATACAACTCATGTGCAAGAATATGAGTTTTCTCGTTTGTTCCGCAGTGATAGATGAAAATAACACATTTTAAGAACGAAACACATTTATGAATAACTGTGTACAGTAGAAGATCACTAATCTGCACAGTTTGGTTCCAAGTGTTCTGCAGATTTGAGGATTTTTGCGGTCATGTATGTCTATTCAGTCTTTGTTTACATTTTTTTTAAATTCACATATTGGACAATTTAGATTGTTAAGCCTTAAAAATAAATAAATTACACACTTGAAGTAAGGTAAAAACTATTAAATTATCGTATACGATTTCATGAAATGGTATTATATGGTATTATATGTGTGTGCTTCACGATCTTGGTTACGACTTTGGCGAAATTGGCTGCAACTTGTCATAATTCTAATAGTGTGGGCCTCTATAACAAAAAAGTAACCAGTTTTTAGTAAAATTTCTGATATAAAGTAGTTTTCAAAAACTTGTGTAAAACTGCAGGCCGTTCTCATGTTATGCCAGTCCTGGGAATAATATTTCTAACACTGAAGAGTTTCCGTGTATATGTGGAACTTAGAAAAGCTTCTCCAAAAGAAAGGTCCTGAAATGACATTGTAATTCCTCTAACTTCAAACTTTAATCGGGCCCTGATGTTGTTTACTGAAATCTAATAAATACAGTTATTTTGAATATTACAACAGAATTAAACAGCTAAACTTATTTAACTTAAACTCACTGTTACTTCCCGATGTTATTTTTTAGTATTAAGAAAGAAAATTATTTAATTTTTTTTAAATCATGCACATTTATAATTTTTTCCCGTTTTTAATAACTAAATAATGAAAAAAATATGCTTTTGTTCTGATCTCATAAATATGTCAATAAAATAATGTAACTAAGAGACATTGCAAAATTAAATCCTTGTGATTTCAAACCATAAACAAATGATACCGCCACCATTTTACCTACTATGACGTCATTAGAATATTGTCCATTGATTGTTGGAGAAATTACTTTCTGAATGATTACCTCAATGATTTAATATTTTCTACAGTTCACGATGAATGAATCACTTGTGCTTGTTTAGGTTTATGGAATGAGACATTAAGTCGTGAACCTAATTTCAAATAAAGTTAGCCAAGGATATATGTATTTTTAATCGAAATTAAAAACAATGCATTGATCTCGAAATAAAAAGTTTTAGTTTGTATAATTGGTTATTTCTGTTAATTATTTATTTAGGTACTTTTCCATTATAGCGCATTTTTAAAAAAAGCTTGGCGTAATTCGGGCATCAGAAAGTGAGATATGTTGCCAAAATATACAGCTATGAAAACAAATCTAATGAACTTTTATTTTTGTTTATATATGCACTTATATACATAAAGAAATCGTTTCTAAATATATATAATATTTTTTATATACAAATTACGGCACAGATTTCAGATATGAACCGGGATACCTATGGCTCTAAAATGGTGTTATTTTGCCAGCTATCGTTTTTTATTTATTAATAAATTGTTTATTTACTTTTATTTTCTGTTCTTAAATTATATAAACTGTTTTGTTCTATAGTTGTTATTCAAACTTTTATTTATTTATAGTTATTTCCTTTTCAAAATGATAGCAAATAATTTAAAAATATATAAGTAACTGGTATTCGAAAGCGAGATTTCTGCCGAATTGGCGTCAGAGAAATATCACGCCAACCCCGATGCGTATATGACATCTGTGCAAAAATTACTCCTGTTTCTTTTTAAAAATGGGTAAATAGCTTTTATTTTAACATTAAATAAATTGTATACATGTGCAAAAAACTGCTTGTAAGTATGAAGCAATAAATAGGTTGTCAGAAAATATGTTGGCAAACTTTTTTCTCGCCAAGAAACTTTTCTCAAACTTTTCAATTTGGTGTATTGTACGTACATAAGCAATGATTGCTAGAAATGCATTTTTAATTATGATATGCGCTTTTATGTTTCACTACATTTATGCATACTATACCGTGTGTATAAATGCTACAGTTCATATGCAGGGCTACACAAAAAAATCGTAAGGGTTACTGAGTATGAGAATAAATTGCTTAAAGGTGGTTTTTAAAGGAGTTATGCAGTTTTACGCTGAACTGCATTTAGATTACTAAGAAATCTTTGTAGAATATAGATAAATTGATATACAGGGTCACGCAAAGAGTTGGATACATAACCGTCTATGGATGATAATATCTGGAAATATGATTTCAGAAGCTTTAAGAGTAATTTAAATTAAATTTTAGCTAAATAGTGGCATATAATAACGGTACTATTGGCTATGGACGGTAACTGCTGAAATCAATTTTTAAAAAAAATTATGCGTTTTCTAAAATGTTTACTTAGTTATCTTATTTACCTTATTTCCCTAAATAACGAAGTTTTGTTAAAGCATTCAGGATGTGTTGGAAAGTGTTTCATATTCTATGCTTAACGCATGATTTTTCTTTCTTCTTTAATCTTATTTTGCATTTATTTTATTCTTAATTTTTAGTCTTATACTGCTTTATAGAAACTTTGGCACAGTTGTCATATATACCCCATATTGGAGCGATTTTTTCCGACGCCAATTTGGCGAAAACATCAACAGCATAAACAACAACATCCGGGTTACCATATCAAGCAAAATAACGACACTTTGGCGACAGTTAAGTACCCGTTGTGTATATGACATCTGTGCCGAAATTTTAATATTTAATGTTTAAACTCTTCGTTCCACTCACCTTGCATATAGTATAAATTATAACACGGATAGCGCAAAATAATAGACAGTTTGATACTTTTCCACTGTAGGGGCTTTGGCGTTTTTTAAAAAAAAGTTTGGTGTAATTTGGGCATCAGAAAGTGAGATTTGGGTACTTTCCCGTTATGCAGATACCATTCTCGCCAAGCGTAATAGTTGGCGCAAAAGGAAAATCACGTGAATTGAGGCATTTGAAAAATAAAAGAAAAAATATTGTCGTACTAAAGTGAGCATTTAAAAAATATAACATTTGAAAATTTCAGACTTTTGCGAACTATTTCATTAAATCACAAATATATCCTTAAAATAATTGAACAAATAACTGTTATAAAATAAAGCAATAAAATAAAACTCATATTAAACTGCTGGCATAAAATTACAAATATCTTTTAGCATTTTGAAATAATTGGCGCATTAGCATACATAGGTACTTTTCCGTTATACAGACAGCATGCCAAAATGTATGCTAATACGCCAATTATTTCAACCCTGATCGTAGATTTTTATTGTAAACCATGCGAAACATTGTGATTTGTTATTTATGAAACGTGAATCACGTGAATGATTATTGTTTAACCTTAACCTTGGAAAGCTTTTTAATCTGCTATTAATCGAATTAAAAATGCTTTTTTTTTTTATAAAGTTGTAGTTTACTTTTACTGCTGATGCTGAGATGGATTTTATCATTTGGCAATTACCAGATGATGAGAAAGTTGTGATAAAACTGTTTCAGGAATTTGGAATTCTGCATAATAAAAGATTGTGTTCAAAAAATCATGAAATGAAATTATGGATGAGTTCTGGAAATCCGAAATTGAGTTGTAGCTTACGATCATGCGAAGAAAGCGCAGGAATACGACAAAAAACTTGGTTTAAAGGATCGCGGGTGTCTTTTCTTAATGCTTTGAGGATTATATATTTATCGTGCAAAGAGTTGACATCGATTGAGTTTTGTGAGCTGCAACTTGATATGAACCACAACACAACAGTGGAATGGAATAGTTATTCGAGAGGTTTGTGCAAATGCTTCATGTTCACGACCAAATAGAAAAGGTACAGATGTCATATTCGCCCCATATTGGCGCGATTTTTTTCGGTTGCCAATTTGGCGAAAACTTCAACAGCATAAATAACATAATCCGGGTTACCACATCAAGCAAAATAACGACACTTTGGTGTCAGTTGCGTATATGACATTGGCGTCAGAAAAAAAATCGCACCATAAGATCTGTGAAAATCTGTGCCATAGAAAAATCGGTGGACCTAATAAAATTATAGAAGTAGATGAAAGTCTTGTATTATTTATACAGATTGCTGGAAAGGATATAAAACAGAGGAACTGCTAAGTGCTGGTTATGATCATTTCACAGTAAATCACAAATACAATTTTGTCGATCCTAATACTGGATGTCATACTCATAATGTTGAGAGATTATGGGGCATCGCAAAATGGCGCAACAAAAGACATCGGGGAGTCATCATTTAGAGTCGTATCTCATAGATTTTATGTGGCGACGCCTTCATTCAAAAAATGAAATGTTTACTGCAATGCTGAAAGATATTTATAATTTTATGGCAGCAGTTTAATATGATTTTTTATTTTATTACTTTATTGTATAACAGTTATTTGTTCACTTATTTTAAGTATATATTTGTGATTTAATAAAATAGTTCGTAAAAGTTTGTAATTTTCAAATGTTATATTTTTAAAATGCCCACTTTACTATCGAGAATGTTTTTTCTTTTATTTTTCAAATGTTTCAATTTACGTGATTTTCATTTTGCGCCAACTATTGCGCTTGGCGACAATGCTGTCCGTATAACGGAAAAGTACCGCATACATTTTGGCATGGTGTCCGTATAACGGAAAAATATTGAGATTTGTTGTCAAATCATATAAACAGCTATGAAAACAAACTTGATGAGCGTTTTTTTATTATATGTTTATTTTATATGTATATTATTCATGTTTTTATGTACAAATTACATCTGTTTCTGTATAAAATTAGAGAAACGGCTTTTTTAATCGTATAAATAAATCGTATAAATATCGAAAAAAAAATGCGTGTATATAAAATGAAACAGTGGTTCCCGGAAAATGTTACCAAATTTCCTTTTTCGCCAAGGCACCTATACTGGAAAAGTACCTAAAGCACTAAAGTCGCGCAGTTAGGAGCTCATACAGTACAGCGTCGTCTATTGGCGGTTATTTTATTAGTAGCATCGGGAGGAAGATGTAAAGATGTACTTTAAATTCTCATTCATAGATTTTGAAAAAATATCTTAAAAGAGCGGAGTTTAAATTAAATTTTGGTGACCTCCTTTATGAAAGATTAATAGTTTTAAATGGGAATTTCACCAAATCAGCCAGCTATCGCCAAGTTGCCAATATTTGGCGCTACTGTGGTAACCCTGCATTAGTATTTTTCAACAATTACTCATTTCAATGAGGTGGTCCTACCGGAATCGTGAGGGACACACAGAGACTTGGATTTTATATAAATAGATATAAGAATTTAATTAATACTTTACTTTCAGCATAGTTATTAAAGAAGGGAATATTGATTTTCCTAAGAGGAAAAAGGCAAATGGAATGTATTGTGTGATTAAATTTTTTTATGTCTCAAGTTTTAAAACTATAAGAATATAACAGAAAAAAAAAGAAAAACATTTTACAAGTGCTTTTTAATATTTTTATAATGTCTAATAAAAGCATTTTAACAATCGTAAAACATAATCAATATCAATTACATAATCTTTAACAATCATTTTTGAAGAAGGATATTTTTTAAAGAAAAACATTAAAATATTAATTATTTTTTTTAAGTCATACACAGTCCGCATAAAAATATAAAATAAGGGAACTTATTTTGAATGTAATTTCGTAATAGTGTGAATAAAACATTTCTCCATCATTTTATTTCTTTTTTAATTGTTTTTTCTAGTAACTTTCCATATTTTTAAAAAAAGTCAAGGAACATTATAAAAAACATACCTTAAAAATTATTAATGACATGTGTTATTTTTAATATTATAATGAAAAAATATATATAGTATTAAAGTTTATCCTGAACGTTGTGACAATATTTTTTTCTTTAATTTTTAATGTGACACGGCGAAAGAAAAAGTTTGCAAGGCAATTTTAGTTCCTTTTCAATTAATATTTTACAATAATAAGAAAGAAAAAAGTTTTAATCCTTCTAAAGTTTACAAATCATTAAATAACTTAAAAAAAAATAGTAATTTAAGTACCAGATCAATTTTACAATGTAACCTGATTTAAAGTGTAGACCGTTTGAATATTCGAAACGAGAAAAGAAGTAAAAAATCAATGATTATCTATTGTATATCAAAAAACATTTCAAATAGAAATGTTATCAAATAAATACCGTCGGTAGTAAGAAATCGACTTGAACGATCTAGATAAGGGTCGCAAACATGTAGAATGGATTAGTAGGTATTTGCTATCTTATCTAGCATAGATTAAGGTACATGGAATATCGTAATAGTAAGGCGAATTTTGATCTTCATGTTGAGGGAAATACGTTCCCAAAATGTATCTAAATATTGCCAACTTTCAAAAAAAAAAAAAAAAAAAATGCTGATTTCGTTATCAGAAATACAAACTTTTCTTCTTTAACTTTTAATACCACACGGCAAAACAAAAAGTTCACAAGATAGTTTCAATTCCTTTTCAGTTAATATTTTGCAATAACAAGAAAGAAAAATGTTTTACAGTTTCTAAAGTTTACAAATCATTAAACATCTTTGAAAAAATAGAAATTTAAATACCAGATCAATTTTACAATAAGTCCTAAGTATAAGTGTAATCTATCTGAGTATTAGAAACCAGAACACCAGTAAAACAATCCATGATTATCTTTTGTATTATGCAAACCATTTCAAATAGAAATATTTTAAAACAAATACTGCCGGTAGTAAGAAATCGTCTTCAACGATCTAGATAACGTTCGCAAACACGTGGGATGAATTAGTTGGTATTTTCTATCTTATCTAGCGTAGATTACGGAACATGGAATACCATAATCTTAAGACGAATTTCGATCTTCATGTTGAAGGAAATACATTCCCAAAATTCATCTGAATTTTACGAAAAAAAAAAAATGCTGATTTCATTATTATAAATACTTTTTTTTTTTTTTTTTTTTTTTTTTTTTTGAATATGACATAGCGAAACAAAAAGTTCTCAAGATAGTTTCAATTCCTTTTCAATTAATATTTTACAATAACGAAAAAGAAAAAAATTTACATCTTCTAAAGTTTACAAATCATTAAACATCTCTTTAAAAAAAAATAGTAATTTAGGTACCAGATCAATTTTACAATAAGACCTAACTTAAAGTGTAGACCATTTGAATATTAGAAACGAGAAAACAAGTAAGAAATCAATGATTATCTATTATGTATCACGTACCACTTCAGATAGAAATGTTATTTAAAAAAAAAAAAAAAAAAGTCGGTATTGAGAAATTATCTACAACTATGTAGATAAAGGTTGCAAACATTAGTAGGTATTTGCTATCTTATCTAACATAGATTGCAGTATAATAGACGTGCGTTCTGTAATCAAATAGTGGATGAAGATTTACGTATACCAGTAAACAATTGATTGTACAAGTACTGTATTTCCAATGTACCTTAGTTACATAGTTATGCCGTTTTTATATTACTCTAAAATAATTGTTAATATTGAAAATAATTTTTGTATCTTTTAAAGCTAAAAAAAAAAAAAAAAATTTTTTTTGTCAAAAATTTTTCTGTTCGGATCATCCGAAATTTCGTACTAACGTTTTTCGCATTGGCGAGGTCTTGAGGTATATCGATACACTTGAATGTCAGCTATGCATTAAGAATAGTTTTTGTTTCGGAAATGTATTAAAATAAACAATGCTCTGCTTGTCGTTCTATTACAATAAATGTGCAATTATTTTCAGAAGCACTTACTGCTGACGAAAACATTAACAGACTATTTTTCTTCTTTTCATAATTGATTAAAATTTCAATAAAACTGAACATATGGTACTGAAGGTTTTAACTTATGCCATTGAAAAAGAATTAAAAGGAATCTTTTTCCTCTTTTTTTAAATGCTTTCAAACAATAAATCTTTTATTGAGAAATGCGTGATACATTATTTTCTACTTCATCATCTTATTTTTCTTTGCAATACAATTTTAAAATAGAAATCTGGTTCTGATAATGTTTTTTTTTTCTTTTGCTTATTAAAGTTGAAATGGAAACACATAAATTTATTTTCTTTTTTGTTTTTATTTTGAACAACAACAACAAAATCCCTTCTTTCATTTTATAATAATAATAAGAAATAACAATAAAACTAATAGTATTAATAATTTTTTTACTAAAAATGCTTTAATTTAATAATAATAAAGACAGAATTGTTTTAAATAAATTTCCAAATTTTTAATTAAAAAAAATTTGGACCATTATACCATAGATCACCATAGATACCATAAACCACAGATAATCAAAATTTAAATAAATGAGATGTGAATAAACCACACATACTTTAACATTACATTAAAATATTCTACAGTTTCAGCACATTTGCATGGCCATCCTCAGGAATGCGAATGAATTAAGCTAAATCAACCGTGTCTAAATCTCGCCTGACTGAAAATCGTACATGTGGGGAAAAAAGAAGAAACCGGAGACGGGAGAAAAATTACAGATTTTGCACTCTATTCTAAGCAAACCTCTATCTGAACTAAACTCCTTTTTACAACCTTATATTAGTCGATATATAAAGCTATATTAGCCGAGGGGATGAGGCCCATAGCACCCGAGATAGGTAGGTACTCAATAGCGGTCAAAAGTGGAACTAAAATATGTAAGGCTATGTTTCATAATATGAAAGAGTGGTAAAAAGACTGTGTAATGATATATCACGTGAGGAGTGTCAGCAAAAATTAGAAAAGTGCCCCCCGGGTGAAAAGGGGGGAAGGTTGGAAAAATTTCTTAAAATACACAAGTTAGAGCTCGGAGGGTTAATTAATATAATACTTTTTTAAATTTTTATCATGTTTCGTGTGATCGCAAGTGCTCTGCTATAAGTATGCAAATTTTCAAGTCTCCAACTTAATTAGAGGCCGAGTTAGAAAAACTGCTTAAACTTCACAATTTAGAGACGGGTGGAGGTAAATATAAGACATTTTGAAATTTGTATGTTTAGTCGCGTGATAGCAAGCGTTCAGCTATAAGTATGCAAAACTTCAGATCTCCAACTTAATTAGGGGGCGAGTTAGAAAAAATGCTTAAAATGCACAAATTAGAGCCCAGATGGGTAAATATAAGACTTTTTCAAAAGTTTATGACATATCGTTTCATGTGAGATATTCAGCTATAAGTATGCAAAATTTGAAGTCTCCAACATATATAGTTTTTGAGGACGGGCTCTGTGACAGACGGACAGACAGACAGAGGAGTTGGGCGAATACAACGATGGAAATGTGTAGCAACAGAGAATCAATTGACACTGCAAAATTTTGTTATTATTCTTCACCTAACTTCAGGACGGAATTTCAGATATTTTTCATGGTGAAGAATATTATAAAAAATTTAGTGATGACAATCGCTCAACAGCTGCGCCACTGTTCCATCACTGCGAATAGGGTTTCGTCAGATAAGCGAAACCCTAAAAATAAGAAATGAATAAAAATAAAAATCATGAAATTATTTAAATAAAATTCAAAAATCCTATATTTCAAAAATTTAGCTGAGGTTTAATTAAAAGTTAGAATTACTACTAATAATAATAATTTTTAAAAAATGTTTAAACGAAATTTAAAATTCCGAAATTTCAAAAAATTATAAATTCAAATATAGCACAAATATAATTTACTAAAATTGCTTGTATGGGCATGCATATAATATAAAATTATTTAAAATTCATTAAACTACCTTAAAAACACATTAAAAATTCATAAAAAGCCCCTAACATTCTTAGCCAAATTCACACGTCCAACTTCAGTGGTTATTTAAATTTTGTTATTTCTCTTTGCGCTTTTTTCGTCAAGAAATCAATGTCGAGGAAACTCATCCTTGTCAAATAACTGCAAAGAGAAATAACAACGTTTAAATAATCACTGAAGATGGACGTGCGAATTTGGCTGGACCGTTGTGGGAATTTAATGGACAGGTGGTATCTGGCTTGCCGATAAATTGAAAATAAATTATTTTAGTTAATGGATTTTTTAATTGATATTTCAGAAAATTGTAGACCGATTTTTTTTCTCTCTAAAGACGTTACTAAAAACACATTAAAAACCAATATTTACATCTTACAACTCCTTCATTGAGTCCGCATCAGAATTTATAACAGAATTTACAAATACAATGCATATGAAAACCGAAAAAAAATCATCGAATGACTTTTCTCATTTCAAAAACGAAAAGAGATAGAGCAAAATTTCCAATTAGAAAGTTTTAGAGTATCAATTAATTAGCACGAAACGACATTTGGTTTACATGGATAAGAAAAATCTTCTCCTGTATACCCAAAAATGTCCGAAATCGATGCACTCCATTTTGTGTAAACTTTTGAATGGAGTAGCTAGAAGTATGAAGAAATACGCACAATTTATGATATATATACGTACTTATCACAATACATTTTGATACATCACACAGAGAAAACAAAAAAGACAAGCTGTCTCACAGTCATAAAAAGTTAATATTCAGTATGTTCAAAAGGTTCGCCATTGCTCACGATACACGTTTGTATTCGTGAGAGTAATTCTGCATGCACATTTCTCAGCATGGAAAGTCTATTGCAAGACTCTTCAATACGACGACATACATTTAATATGAAATTTTAAATGCATTGGAAATTAATTTTTTACAGACATTACAGCACAGTACAACGTCACAATCTGCAATTGTGCACTGCTACATTTCCGGAATGTGAATATGCAAAGTAGATTCGTTGCTCATCGATTTCGGACATTTTTTGGTATACAAGAGACGATTTATCTTATCTGTGCGAACCAAATGTTGTTTCGTACCAATTAATTTACGCTCTAAAACTTTCTAACTGGAAATTTTGCTCTATATCTTTTCGTTTTCAATTTGCAATGGCTATCTTCAAAATGTCGCCACTAGGGGTGCTGCTGTCGTTTTCATTAGGTCGGGCGTAGTCGCTTTACTGTACCGTTAACTCGCTTACATAGCTGTAGCTCTCTCTGTTCGAAAGTATTTTCAGATTAAAGGGACTTTTCTTTGCACCCTGTAATTTTAAAGTGATTTAGTAATGCCCTTTAACCCTTTCAGATGCAAAGCAATTCCATTTCTTAAGTGTATAAATTAATAATTGATACCGGAATTTAAAAACACATTTATTTGTAAATACGAAAAATCTATATATCGCATATATAATAAACCGAATTTTTTTTTACCAAAATTCTGGTGCCATTCTGGCATTTGCGAATTAAAATTAAGTGGTTTCATAAAAATGCCACCGCCCCTCAAGGGTTTAAGCAAATAAATATTTTAATACATATATGTTTTGACTTTTCCGTTTGGTATATATATTGTAATATGGTTATTAGTAGACTATTAAGACTTATTACTCTTATTTGTACTTACCTTTGTATCGATTTTTTTTTTTTTTTTTTTTTTTTTTTTTTTTTTTTTCTTTTGGTATTTCTGAAATAGAATGGGATTTTGCGTATGTGTCCAATTTTTAAATCCCTAACTCAAATATCGATGAATTCGAAAATGTCCTGTCTCCTATCTTTCTTGCAAAACTGTAATTATTATTATTATTATTATTATTATTATTATTATTATTGTTATTTTATTTTTTTTTTTTTGTCCACCTCCAACTTCTCGAGATTGAAACATATAGTCCAGGCAATAGAGACCGTAAAGGGGCTCTACCTAGCAAAATTCATGGTAGTTCTGGAAAAAGACTTACTATATGCTTTTTGGGTCGCTGAATCCGAATTTTTATCTTCCCACCAAAATTTCCCCCGGCAACCCCCCCCCCCAAATTTTGTTAAAATGCCCCCCAAAAAAGGTTTTTATTAAAAAAATCAATTTTTTTATTCTTTTAGGGAAAAAGTATCTAAAAATTCAGAAAGTAGACAAAATTTGCAACAAATTTGATATATGACATTATGACTTAGGATGAAGGGGAAGGGGGGATCTGCCTCGGAACATGCGCGCGGTGCTGCGTGGACTAAGTTGCGCAATTCCACTTAACCACTCACACGTTTACATTCGCCCTCCCATCTCCCCTCCGAACTTTCCTTATAATGTTTAATTTAAGTTTTTTGGGTCGCTGAATCCGAATTTTTAACTTCCCCCCAAAATTTTCCCCCCCGAAAACCCCCCAAATAGTTGTTTTTAACTTAAATGTCTTATTGTTTTAGGGAAAAAGCATTACGAAATTCAGAAACTAGACAAAATTTGCAACAAATAGGATATATGACGTTATGACGTAGGATGAACGGGGAGGGGGAGGGCTGCCTCTGAACATGCACTGCGGCGGTACGTGCACTAAGTTATGAAGTCCAGGCAATAGGGGATTTTACCTGGCAAAATTAATACTAGTTCTGGATTTCGACTCACTTTATGTTTTTTGGGTCGCTGAATCCAAATTTGTATCTTCCCACCAAAATTTCACCCGGCAACCCCCCAAAAAATTGATATTTTGAAAAAATTTGGTTTTTGAGAAAAGCGCGCGGGGAATGTTCCGAGGCAGCCCCCTCTCTCCCCGTTTGTCCTACGTCTTAACGCCATATATCCTATTTGTTGCAAATTTTGTCTAGTTTCTGAATTTTGTAATGCTTTTCCCCTAAAACTATAAGAAATTTAAGTTAATAACAACTATCTTAGGGGGGTTTCGGGGGGGGGGGATTTTGGGGCGTAAATTAAAAATTCGGATTCAGCGACCCAAAAAACTTAAAGTAAACCTTATAAGGAAAGTTCGGAGGGGAGATGGGAGGGCTAACGTAAACGTGCGAGTGGTTAAGTGGAATAGCGCAACTTAGTCCACGCAGCACCGCGCGCATGTTCAGAGGCAAATCCCATCTTCCCCTTCATCCTCCCGGCAACCCCCCCCCCCGTCAAATTTTGGTAAAAAGCCCCCCAAAAAGATTTTTATTAAAAGAAATGAAATTTTTTTTATTGTTTTAGGGAAAAGTATTCAAAAATTCAGAAAGTAGACAAAATTGGCAACAAATTAGACATATGACATTATGACTTACGATGAAGGGAAGGGGGGATCTTCCTCGGAACATGCGCCGCATTGCTGCGTGGACTAAGTTGCGCAATTCCACTTAACCACTCACACGTTAACATTCGCCCTCCCACCTCCTCTCCGCATTTTCTCTATAAGGTTTACTTTACGTTTTTGGGTCGCTGAATCCGAATTTTTAACTTACCTCCAAAACTTCCCCTTCCCGTAATGCCCCCAAAATAGTTGTTTTTAACTTAAATTTCTTATTATTTTAGGGGAAAAGCATTACAAAATTCAGAAACTAGACTACATTTGCAACAAATAGGATATATGACATTATGACGTAGGATAAACGGGGAGAGAGGGGGCTGCCTCGGAACAATCTCCGCGCGTATTTCCCAAAAAAACAAATTTTTTCAAAAAATCAATTTTTTAGGGGGTTGCCGGGTGAAATTTTAGTGGGAAGTTACAAATTCGGATTCAGCGACCCAAAAAACATAAAGTGAGTCGAAATACAGAACTAGTATTAATTTTGTCATGTCCCCTATTGCCTGGACTTCATAACTTAGGGCACTTAGCGCCGAAGTGCAAGTTCAGAGGCAGCCCTCCCCCTCCCCGTTCACCCTACGTCATAATGTCATTTATCCTATTTGTTGCAAATTTTGTCTAGTTTCTGAATTTCGTAATGCTTTTTCCCTAAAACAACAAGAAATTTAAGCTAAAAACAACTTTTTTTTTTGGGGGGGGGGGGGGGAAGTTAAAAATTCGGATTCAGCGACCCAAAAAACTTAAAGTAAACCTTATAGAGAAAGTTCGGAGGGGAGATGGGAGGGCGAATGTAAACGTGTGAGTGGTTAAGTGGAATTGCGCAACTTAGTTCACGCAGCACCGCGCGCATGTTCCGAGGCAGATCCCCCCTTCCCCTTCATCCTAAGTCATAATGTCATCTATCTAATTTGTTGCAGATTTTGTCTACTTTCTGAAATTCTAGATACTTTTCCCCTAAAACAATAAAGAAAATTGATTTTTTAAATAAAAACCTCTTTGGGGGGTTGCCGGGGGAAATTTTGATGGGAAGTTACAAATTCGGATTCAGCGACCCAAAAAACATAAAGTAAGCCGATTTCCAGAGCTACCATTAATTATAACTAGGTAAAATTCCCTATTGCCTGGACTAATATGTGTGATTAGTTACTTTGTGGTTTTGATAAAGTGCGATGTTTTATCTAATATTTTCGCTAAATTAATTGAGAGTTTAAATATTTTTAATTAATAACTTGAATAATAATTAACAGTTTAAAATTCCGACACTCAGGTGCATTCGGACTTTCCTTGGACTATCCTCATGCAAATGTCAGCCTTGCACATGCAGTAGATTTTCTAACCCTCGCACACAGACAGACATACTGAAGGAAAGTTTCTTTTATTAGTAGTAGACCGGAGCCGGCAGCACAGACAATCACCTTATCAATTTCACGAATGAAATTCCAGGTTTGTATAAATATTGATTCGCATATTAAAACGCAATCGGTCTGCCAAGTCATATCTTGGTGGGAAATACCTGAAAACCCGATTTTAGCGGCTGACTCGTATGTTTATCATTGTGTTTTCCTGCTCTCAGCCATACCCATTTTCCTGCTCACAGTCCTCTATGTTTTCATACCTTTTGGTGCAGTAAAACACATTGGTAAGCCTACCAGACATCCGCTAAAATCGGGTATTCAGGTGTTTTCCACCAAGATAAGACTTGGCAGACAGATTGCGTTTTAATATGCGAATCAAGATTTAACTAATCCTAGAATTTCATCCGTGAAATCGATAAGGTGATTGTCTGTACTGCCGGCTCCTGGTCTATAGTATTCATGCAAAAAAGAACGATGCCAAACGGATTGCTGGATCTTCATATGTTTGAACACATTAAATGTACAAAATTCAATGCTTTTAAAGTACTATGATAACCACAAACAAAAAAAAATTTTCAAATTTTTTGCAAAAATATAATTGTTATTTCTTTTTTGATCAAATATTATCTTGAAAAATATAAGTACAAGAATGAAATTTTAACGTATTAAATTGATTTTGAATAAATGCAAAAATGAGAAAGACAGTATTTTTCAAATACACTGGCCTCCAAAAGTTAAGGTACACGGACTAAATGCGTTCGATTGCACACGTTTTGTCGAATATCTACAAAACTTATTGGCGAATTGTTCTTGAACTTCTGGTTCATATTTCTCGGTGAAGATTTAGTCGGGGGTACAATTAGGGGGCTAATAATAAATTTAATAATAAAATAATATTTGCGATCACCTATGTAACAGGAAAGGCTGGAAATGGTTTGTCACTGTGGTAAATGACTTTTTGGATCCTGTTCAACATTGGTATGCATTTGTGTAAGCATAGCACTCATATTCGTGAAGATGTTAACGTTTTTGTGAAAAACTCAAACTTTTTTTTTTTTTTTTTTTTTAACATACAGAGTTTTCAACCAAATTTAACACAACTTTCCAAAAACCTGACAAAGAACAGTAGAAACAGTATACTGCAATTAAAACATGAATATATTGAATATTTGATGAGATATGGGCATTTTTATGAGATAATATTTAACTGCGCATGCGCGGCAGATTTCAAAATTTTTATTTCAGAATTTGGTAGTCAGCTATTTAGGGCAACTTATATAAAAAGTCTTGTCAAATATCGAGAAAATTCACAAAGATGGGGTCGATATAGTGAGTTGCTTTCTAAAAATAGCTTTATTATAAGGGATTTTACACAACTTTTCAATCAGCTCACTACATCTTCCTAAATTTTCACAACATTTGACTGGATCATTATCAATGTCTGTTTATTATCGATTCATAATTATTTTTTTGTGTAAATATACTCTTGAAAAATTTAAGTACAAGAATGATAGTTTAACGTATTGTTGAATAAATACAAAAATGAAAAAGATAGCTTTTTTTTAAAAAATATGTTATAGTGGATTTATTGATGAACGGAAAATAAAACAGTTTTTTCTAAACTTAATATGACATTCTAGTCCAGGGGAAATGTACCAAAAAAAGGGGGTTACCTTGCAAAAGGTCGGGTAAAAGATTTTTCTTATTGAATTGTTTATAATAATGCCAACATGGAAAAACCAAGTTTTCTAACAAAATTTCTAAAGGCTAAATTTTCTGTGGCTAAAAAACAACATAATTTTGGGACCTTTTATTTTTTTTTTAATATCTCGAGACCCGTTGCTGTAGCATGTTATTTGTCAGTAACAATATTAAAGAAGATAAAATTCTCTACAACTTTCATATTTACAACTTTTTTATACACTCAATAGCAAGCGCAGTACGCCATTTCAAAAATAGGACAATTTTTTCAATTTTCTTAAAAACCGGGAAAAACGCAGTTCTGCCCGAATTATTCAAATGTTTCCCATGGATTTAATCGTGTATGTCAACTTCTATATATTAGTAGCAGTAAATTATGTGTTTCAGGGCTAAAACTAGCATTTTTTTCACCCGTGCCAAACATGGATTTTCTCGCCCCCTCCTCCCCCCCCCTCTTTTAAAAAGAAAATTTACCGCGGGAATTTTAATAAATCTCTAATAGCCGGATTTTGAAAATTTTAAGTGTGTAAGCATTAAAAACGTAATGCTGAACTACGTAATCAACTTTGCCAAATATTGATTCATTAAAACCTTGAAAACCGTAACGAAAGGAACCGAAATATATTTCACTTTAAACAGGTTTCTATCTTAGCAGGTATAATTGTTCATATTCTTTCTCTTGAAAAAATATATACTTTTCTTTAAAGACCGAATTCCATATATACAGATTTAATTTTCAAAGATTTTACGGTAATTGTCGTATTGAGGCGTTTAAAGTCACAGTTATATGAATTAGAGGACTAAATTAGTTACACGAAGACATTCGCAAGGTAATGTTAAATCTATCGAAGCGTTCTTGACAAATATCTCGCTTGCATTTTGTTACTTTTAAAAAGTTTTTTTTATGGGATACCTGAGATCAATATCCAATGTTGTGCTTTTGTACTTTTTCGGGTTTGGTTGCTTTTTTTTTTCTTTTAATATATTCGGATATTTTCATTTTTGGAAAACTGTTTGGAACCTGTTCTGAAATTTCAAGTATTCTGTTTGAGCTTTAAAGCAATTAATAGATAATCTTAAAGTTTTATTTATTTTTGCATGCTAAAAATATATAATCTCATGTTATATTTATTGATATAAGCGGAAAAAATTGACACTATATTTTAAAACTAATATTTTAAATATTTTTTATAAAACTAGTTATCTCAAATATTTTATTAACAGAATATATAAATTTTACAAGATATAAATGCATAACATTAGTTAGTAAAATAATCTGGTGTTATTTTTGGGTGGTGTATCTGGTAGCCATTTTATCAGGTAAAAGTATTTCTTTCATAAAACATATTTATCTTTTGAGTTACCCCTTTTATAAGGAACTACAATTCAATGTTTGCTATCTTTAAAACAGTAAAATATTAAAACAAATTTTATCAATAATTGGTAAATAAAATATACCATTGTAGTGGGGAATAAATTAAGTTTTTCGCAAATTTTCATACCTGGGTGATTTTCAAAAAAAGTCTCATGTTTTACTGTCCTTTCAGATTTGCATAGAAAAATAGTTAAATATCATAATTTTGATTATTGCATTTTAACTATCATGTTTTTAATGATAATTTACAGATACATTATTATTTATCAAAAAATTAAAAATAAGAAATATATTCTTTTGTAGTCAAAATATCATTACCGTAGGTTGTCCCAACAAGCAATTTATTAGGTAAAGATTTGACAAAGTTCTATTTAAAACAGATGGTTCTAATTTTTTTTATACATTTATGTTTATTAAGATGCTACTAATTTAAAAAAACATTTATTTTCATTAATTAAACTTATTTATAATTCTTAATAATTTTTTTTAAATCGTGTCTCAAGAAAGAGTGTCATTGCCATGCTTCTGACAAAAAGGTCCTCCGGATTTTTTTAGAGGATAGCACATGCCTTTTTATCAAAGCAAAAGTATTCCTTAAAAGTCAACTTGTTATCGGTTTAGGTGAATAGAGTAAATAGCTTTATAGTTTCAATAAAACAAGCAAAGACTTTGAATGTTTTGGTGGGTATTCTTTTGTAAGTCATTACCGTACCCAATTCTAATTGATAATTAAATAAACTTTTAATTCTTAATCTGCTTTCATTATATGAGAAATAGAAAATCATTGTATGGGCCAAAAGATATAATGGCTGCCATTTATGCCTGGGGAAAAATAAAAATATTTTGCTTAATTTGTCATTACCGTGCTCACTTATGTCATTAATCCAAGTGCATTAAAATTTAAAAATTAGTTTTAAAATGTTAAATTAGTAATTTGGTCTCTGCTGATGCTTGTATATTAATATTTATGAGGTAAAGTAATTATTTACAAACAATTAAAACTTTCTGATTATTTCTAAAAGTTTGATGTTGTTATTCCAAAACATGGACAGATTTTGAAAATGACCCACCTATTCCACTGATATCTGGAAAAATATGTATGCATTATAAAAATTATAAAAATTACAAAATTTATTAAAATTAAGCAACAAATCTTTTTTAATTGAAACTATCGTGCCAATAAGTTACTATAGATTAAAAAATTATTTTAAACAATGTTTTGAAGTTAACATTGTATACACGTAAAGTTACTGTCTAAATATGAAAATTGTCTCATTTATCTACACTCTGCCCTACTTTTAAAATTATATAAATTTATTGCATATAAAATGTCTATTGAGATGAAAATAAAGACGTGAGTGGGCAAATGATAGATAATTTACTGCTACCAATTTTTAAAAGTCGGCATACACAATTAAATCTGCGGGGAACATTTGAATAATCACGGCAAAACTACGCTTTTCACGGTTTTTAAGAAAATTGAAAAAATTGTCCCATTTTTGAGATAGCATACTGCGCCTGCTATTGGGTGTTTAAAAAAGTTGTAGGTATGAAAGATGTAGAGAATTTTATCCTCTTTAATATTGTAATTGACAAATAATATGCTACTGCAACAAGTCTCGAGATATTTCTAAAAAATCAAAAAATATCCCAAAATTTTGTTGTTTTTCGGCCACAGAAAATTTAGCCTTAAGAAATTTTGTTAGAAAACTTGGTTTTTCCATATTGGCATCATTATAAACAATTTAGAAAAAAAAAATCTTTTACCCGACCTTTTGCAAGGTAAAATGTACGTTTCCACTGGACCATTTTGACCTTTTTTCTGTTTTATTAAAAATAGACTGTGATTACTTTTTTTTCTTTTATTTAAAAAAAATCTTTCCACGAACATATGACAAAAAAAAAAAAAAAAAAAAAAAAAAAAAAAAAAAAAATTAAGTGATTGAACATGATTAAAGTCTGCTTATTATCGATTCATAATTATTTTTTTTGTGCAAATATACTCTTGAAAAATATAAGTACAAGAACTATATTTTAACGTATTGTTGAATAAATACAAAAATGAAAAATACAGTATTTTTCAAAAAGTAACTATAGTGGATTTATTGATGAATGAAAAATAACACATTTTTTTATAAATATAATATGCTATTCTGTGACTTTTTCCCGTTTTATTCAAAATAAATAGACGGTGATGACTTTCTTTCTTTTTTTTTCTTTTTCTCTTCCCACGAATATATCACAAAAGAAGATTTTATTTTTTAAGTGATTGATCAAAGTCTGCTTATAATGGATTCGATATTTTATTTTCAGATATACTCTTGAAAAATATAAGTACAAGAATGATATTTTAAAGTATTAATTTGATGTTGAATAAATACAAAAAAAAAAAAAAAAAAAAAAAAAAAACCGTATTTTTCAAAAATAATGTATAGTGGGTTTATTGATGAATGAAATATAACACATTTTTTTCTAAACATAATGTGGCATTTTCCGAATTTTTCCTTTTTATTCAAAACAGACTGTGATTTCTTTCTTTTTTTCTTCAAAAAAACTTCTTACGACCATATGACAAAAGAAGAAGCATTAAAAAAAAGTTATTGATCATGATCAAAGTCTGTTTATTATCGATTCACTTGAAATGCAAGCGATTCCCTAAAAATTAATCTTGTTTAAGAAAATCTGTTAAATAAAGAAAAAAATGTCATGTTATTTTATTACTATGCAATCAAAATTTTCTGACGCTCTTAAGCTGGCGAGAAAATCATGAGAAGCAATATTCTTGAAATAAAATAACTTTTATTTCTCTTGGCAATTGATAAAAATCTCACTATAACTGAGCATATGGTACCAGCTGTTCTAACATATGCATTTGTAAATGAATAGAAAATTTTTCTTTATGTTTTAAGGCTTTCAGACATAATCTTTTTTTTTTTTTTTTTTTTCGAAAAGTGCATGATTTATTATTTATTTTTTATTATCTAATTTTAGTTTACGATTGTAGAATAGGAAACAGCTTGTGATAATGATTTTTAGATACATTTTATTTTTCAAGTTATAAAGTAAACTTTAATTATTATGATGTTTTATTTCAAGAAAAAATAATTTTAATTTGCATCATGTTAAAAAATAACTGCATAAATAATTTAATAATCGTGTCAGCTGTTACTTAATTCAATTTAGTAATGGTAACTAAACCCCTTCAAATATTTAATTTAAAATATACTATTTTTTAAAAAATCAAATAATATTTTTTTTTCTAATTATTCATGTTTAGGGCTTTCCAACGTAATAGCGTTTATACATTGGTGGCCAAAATTGTGGGCACTTTTAGGTAGCTTTCATTACAGATAGCAAAAGCTACCTATTGCAGTCGTCCGAACGAAAACACATAATGAAATTTTGCTATATTTTCGCCGATCGTGACCCCCAGATCCCAAAACCACCCTCCGTTGAAATGTTGACTTATATATATGTATGTGTGTATATATATATATATATATATATATATATATGTATGTATGTATGTATGTATGTATGTATATATGTATATATGTATATGAATTTTGTCATGCTATAACTCTCAAATTTTTGAGCCGATTTGTATGAAATGTTTCATGTGCATAATGCATACAAATGTCTCGACTGAGTTCGTTGGCCATTCATTTGCCATCTTGTTTCAAAATGACAGACATTTGCATTTTTGATTTTTGTTTATGTTTTCTAATATTGTATACTTATAGTAAATGTTGCGTTTCACAAAATGAAAACTCTTATGTATCATTTTAAACAGAACGTTAGAAACATTAAAAGATATTTTAAAGAGTCACACAATGTAAGTTAACAACATAGGTCATTTTAAAGAGAAACTTAGGAAACCCAAAAATTTCCAAAAGTGTCCACAAATTTCAAATAGCCGCCGTTTTGAAACAAGATAGTGGATGAAACTGTCCAGCGAACTCGGTCGAAAGATTAGTACGTACTATGCATATGAAAAATTCCATCCAAATCGGTTCAAAAATTCGGGAGTTACAGCGTGACAAAATGCAGATATATATATATATATATATATATATATATATTTCATTACTACTTTAAAAATGCAAAAAACACCATAACTCTGAAAAGAAGGTGTATATCAGCAACATTTAACGATAAAAATCTCAAAAACTTTCGAGAATACAGATAAAAAACAAAACACAGGCAAAAAAACAGTCTGTTCTTCATAAGTGGGAGGACAGACAGGCCTAACTCCACCCCCACTGTTAAAAGCTTGCAGGTTTCTGAAAACACGTCCATCCTGCGCTCAATACAAAAAATCCTATTGTCATTTTAGAAACAAAACTCAAAAAGGCTAAAATAAACCAAATTTAAAGTAAAAAGTAATGTACACAAAGTATAATTTAAAATACAAAAAACAAAAATTCTTTAACAAAATGGCCTTTTAGAAAATTACAGCAATTTAAATATGAACAAATGAAGTTAACAAGTATGAATGCAGAAGAACGTGCACCCACCCAAACCTACAAGAAAAAATTTCAAAAACATGAAAACAGTAATACCTGTACAATGTCCTTCACCTGTCAACAATATATAACTGTTAATTTTTCTTCAGAGTCCAGTGTCAAAATCTAGAAATCCATATCTGCATACTTCCTTCGATTCAAAACGTATATTCGTTCTTTAAACAAGACTTTAGAATACACGCTTCATATGGAATGTTCTAGAAGGATGCTACCATAAGTTGCTCATCCCGACAATCCACATTGCTGCCACTCACTTTTTAAAACTATCTTTAAATAATACTTCAAAAACTGTATAGGATAATTATTATTGTAAAAAAGATTTGCTAAAACTTAAAAATCTGCTTATAAAAATTACTATCTCTGCCACAAATTTTATTAAAACGAATTAATTAATTAATTATAATATTTATGTAAATTTTTTTATGTAAATTAGAAAACCAATGTGGCATACGTCTTTAAAAAAATGAAAACTATTTCTTTTATCATACAAATCCAAAGTTAATTTATTATCAAACATTTTAAAGGAAATATCCAAAAATGCTGCATTATAATCATCACAGTTTGCCCTATTCAACTTTAAACAATTTTGATATATATTTTCATATTCGTTATATATCCAAATTATTTAAAGTTGAGTAGGGTAAACTGTGATGATTATAATGCAGAATTTTTGGATATTCCCTTTAAATTTTTTTTATAATAAATAAACTTTGGATTTGTATGATAAAAGAAATAGTTTTCAATTTTTTAGAAAAGTATGCCACATTGGTTTTCTAATTTATATAAAAAAAATTACATAAATATTACAATTAATCAATTACTTCGTTTTAATAAAATTTGTGGTAATTTGTCGAAAGTAAAATTCAGTTCCTTACTAATGAACCCGAATACATTTCAAAAAGAAATAGTCCTTATTTAAACAGTCATAGCTAACAAATTTTAAAAAATTGGCGAGCAAACATGGAATCCCAAGCAGTAATTGCCATTCACGCAGTTCTAAAATATATTGCTAAATATGCTAGCAAAAGAGAACCCAGATCAGAAGGGATGAAAGATTTCATCAGACAAACAGTTCAGGAATCACGCGATAATATCAATGTTCAGCAGATAATTCAGAAGATTTTAATAAAAATGTGTGCTGAACGTGATTATTCTGCCCAGGAAATATTTTGGGTGTTAATGGGATGGCCTTTGTATAAGTCATCTCGTCAGTTTGTCACCATAAATGTAGCAAGGAACGCATCTTAACAATTAGATATGAATAAGGAGGAGGGAAGCATATCCGTTTCAAATATTTTAGAAAAGTACGAGCAACGCCCAGTGAGATTTGAAAATATGTTCTTGCAGAATTATTTCACAATCGTTTATAAACGCGGTGAAAATTTCAGTATCAGAAAAAACCATTTATCCCCAGAATTATACCGAAATTGAAATATGATCCCAATAATGTAAATAATGATGATTTCTACAAGCAACAAGTTATGTTGCATATTCCTTGGCGTGATTTTCAAATTATGAATCCAAATAATACTTCATGGAAAGTTATATATGAACAGCATTTTGATAATAATGAAATTCAGATATTGGATTTGGAATATCTGTTGCAAAATTTAGAAGATGAGGAAGAATTTGAAGAAATTGAATCTACTGAAATAGATCAACCATTTCACTGGATGAATGTAGCTTCAAGATAAAATAATGCACAGGATGAATTAGATTCGGGCAGAAGGGACATTGATATAAGGTGTAACTGGCATACCATTCAAAGTCAAGATTTGCTTAATAAATTACAGAATTTTATTGAAAATGAAAAGGTGAAAGAGAGTGAAAAAAGTGGTTATGTCACTGTCCCTTCTAATTTGCCAAATTTCGTCTTTTCCCATGAACAGAAAAAAATAATAAATATTTTTGAAGAACAGCCCAATTTCTTGCACGGTCATTGGCGAGAAATGCCAATAGAAAGAATTGTTGTCCAAGGAAAAGCAGGTTCTGGAAAAAGTACTTTAATACACTACTTCACTGCTCGATTAAATGAAACATTTGGTCCATCTTCTTTTCATTTGCTTGCACCAACTGGTGTTGCCGCAGTCAATATAAATGGATCAACGATTCAGTCAAAACTTTTATTGGGGCTAAATCAAAAGCTAAGAGATCTTAATCCATAATCGATTGGTCAACTTCAGGAGTAGTTTCGAAATTGTAAATTCATAATTATAGATGACATGAGTGTGATTGGATGCAGTCTTTTGCGAAAAATAGACTTACAATTACGTAGTATTGTGCCATCGAAACAAGATGAACCTTTATGGTGGAATGTTCTTATATCTATTTGGAGATATCAAACAGCTACCACCAGTAAACGACAGGCCTCTTTACAGTGACAAAAATCAAGGAAGTGAGTTTCTTTTGGAAGGACAATTGTTGTTTTCTTCGACTATTCAAAAGTATTTTTTTTTATCATCATCCTTCCGACAAGATGAAACTCAACAAATATTTTGTAGCATGCTTGATCGAATTAGCAATGGAGAAAGCACTACTGAAGACTATGAAATATTAATGAATAGAAGCTTACTGTCTCTTTCAAAAAGCGAACAGCACTTATTTAAAGATGCAATTAGGCTGTTTTCAACCAATAAAGACGTAAAAGAATATAATAATGAAAAATTAAAAGAACTGCGTCAACCTGTTGCCTTGATTCAAGCTCTTCATAATTGTACTAAAGCAAAGTTAGCCGACTCTGAAATGACAAAAGGACTCGAACCTTTTTTTACTTTATCAAATTGGGTCTAAAGTAATGTTACGTTCTAATTTGTGGACCGAAAAAGGTTTAGTAACCGGCGCTTTAGGCTATGTTGCAGATATTATTTATGAAGAAAATCACGGGCCACCAGACCAGAAGCCGCAAATAATCATGGTTAAATTTGAAAACTACAGTCATTCAACTTATGAGAATGGCTGCGTTCCGATTCCACCAATAACTAAATTCTGGAAAAATGGAAATATAAATTGCTCAAGAAAACAATTTCCTCTGCAGTTAGCTTTTGCAGTTATAATTCATAAATCCCAAGGTTTAACAGATTAAGCGGTCGTAGATATTGGGGATAAAGAGATATCAGTTGGCTTAACGTACGTAGCGTTGTCGAGAGTGAAAACCCTTCATGGTTTAGCATTCAATAGAAAATTTCCTTACGAGAGCTTCTACAATATCAAAAATTCTCGCATGCTAACATGCAGAAGAAAAGAAGAAATTAGAATGAAAAGTATTACAGTTAATAATTCTTCGTATCAACGAGGGCAGATTTCAAATGTTTTTCCAGAAAATAGGATTTTGAAGAAGTAACTTTCTTCAAGCTCTCTTCGAATATATTATTCTAAGATTGCTATCAAAGATTATTTGATGTGAATTACAAAGATTGGAAACATACCTAATTCAAAGCATTTGAGAAACCACCAGAGGCTATTGTAAAATGTAAAAACATCCTTAAAAAAGCTTTTAGTTGAAAATTTAAAAATATTTTGTAAAATTTTGCTTCGAAAATATTTTTATTTATACCAGTCTTATATCATAAATAAAAAATTCCGAGGAAATTCTTACCCTCATAGCATACATGGTCACGGTGACGTCGTTGTGACGTCACTGTAAGTCACTATGGTCACGTCACATCTGTGACCAAAATGCCACCACTCAGTGGTGTCACATTGTGACTGATATATGAACTTCTTAGAAAACTTTAAAAAACTACGAAAATTCTTTAAAACATGTTATTTACTGTAAAATGATATTTTTCTGGCAATTAAAAAAAATTTTTGACGTCACTGTTATGTCACTGTTATGTAACGTACGTCACGTCACATATGTGACAAAAAAACCACCATATTGTAAGTCACAGTGTGACAAAAATATGAACTTCAAAAATCTTTGAAAATGAAAAGAAATATTTTAAACAGTCACGAGTTACAGCGGCATAAGGAATGAAAATATATTAGTGGATACCAAATGGTAAAATCTGTCACTAAAGGTGAGGGGGGGGGGGGCATAATATACACGATACAAGCATTAATAAACTAAATTTTCAGGCTATATTTTATCAATTTGATATCTAACACAGTGAATGTATACTTTTTCATGATTTCAATTTTATCTAGCATTTGGATAATATATTTAGAATTAGGAATATTAAATTTATACACTTTACATATTTTGTTTGCTGGGAGGAAATTTATTTATTTATTTCTTTTTTTACCGACCAGGATTATTCGAAACACTTCTGTGGTTTCAAACTAAAAATTTTCCATTACAGTTAAATCTGCACCTTTTAATGAGCACGTAGAAAGAGTCTTCAGAGTTTAGTCATCTATGCATTTCTTGCTTTAGAATATTTTTATAATCTGTATTCAATTCATAATTTCTACTTCTTTCAGACTTTTTAAATAAAATTAGCATTTTCCGAAAATAAAAGAAATATACAAAATTTGTGCAAAACAAACTTTACTTAAAAAAAAAAAAAAGAAAAAAAAAGGGGGGGGGGTCGTTATTACCATTAAATTTATTTTTACACCTTTTAAAAATTTAAACAATGTTTTATCTAATAAACTCTAATTATGAATATTATTATTATAATTATTTAGAAAAAAGGAACTTTACAATACATTTTAACTTGAATTATTTGGTACGGATAAAAAGAAAAGGTTAAATACATTGGACATTTCTTCAAATACAAAATTTTAATTTACGATACTTTCAGAAAATTACTGCGCACTGAAGTTCCATATTTCTTGAATACAAAAACAAATAATCTGTAACAAAACATCTGCTTGAAAATCGTCTGCCCACAGAAAAAAATATATATAAGACGCGGGAAATAGTTCACTGTTTTAAGAATATCACCACGTCTACAAACTTTAAGATAAGGAAATGACCATTTTAGGATACACGGATATTAATGGAACGACATGTAAGTCTTATTTAATTTAAATATTTTGTTCCTGATTTGTATAGTATGAGTTAAATAGTTTTATGTTATATTTGTAAGAGACTGATCTTTAACTGTCAGAAGCGATATTTTCCAATTCGATAACTGTAAAGAAAAATATCTTAATCTGCCATCGCTTGAAAAAAAAAAAAAAACTGCGCAGGACTGATTCATGCCTACATTCATACTGGAATTAATATAAACATTAATTTACTCTTACTTGAGATTGAAAATGTATGGAACGACAATGATTTGGAATTATTTTATCGGCTTCTTACTATTTTTTTATTACTAACACTTATAGTTATTATTATTTTGGTGTTAAATATGATGTTCGATTATCATGAGATTACGAAACTGTTTCAGATTAGAAATTAACATTATACTGGGAAAATGTATTTTTACATATTACAGTAGTGAAACATTTGAAAGAATTTTCTTTCAGTGCTAATAATATTTTATATTATCTTTTAAAATCCTAAATCTTCAAATCAATGTTTTCAGATTTAACATTTGCCAAAATTATAAAATAATAGGAATTCCTTATACCATATGGAAATATTTTTGAGGTATTGTTAAATTTAATAATGCATTTAATTTATCTATTGTAGTTTGCTGTTGTTTAATAGTACAATTATAAATACTAATTATTATTTTTAGTGTTTTTCAAATTGGTATATTTATTTTTTTTTTAATTGTATGTAAGCATTTTTTCTGTTTGTGATTTTAATCAAACATTTAATTACAGACATTAAGAATTGGTTATTAAAATTTCTTCTATTGTAAATTCATTTTCTACGTTTATGATACGCGTAATTATTGGCACGAAAAAGTAAAATATGATATTTAAGCATTGAAATAAAGTGTTTTTCATGCTTGATAGGAAGTTATAGATTAAACTGCTTTAGAATATATTTTTTAAAAGTTCATATAATGCAGGATACATAATATAGGACACAAGTTGAAAAGTGCTTATGACTTCGGTTTTTCTCTCCGTCTGCCCGCACTCTAACTCTCGAAAATATACTCGGATTGCCCTGAAATTTTTGGATGTTATTGACGTTTAACGTAGCACGGTACCTATGTGTAATGAAGTTTGTAGCATACTTTGTTCATTTACAGGGACAGCTAAAATTTTTCCGTTACATTACGGCCTATGGGAAAAAATCGTTTCAAATGATTTTTAACAATTTTACGCACGCTTTCAAACAGAATAAAATTTATATGCATTTATGAAATGCACTAAAATATGGATTCTGTTGACTATGCGATGCAAAGAATAGTTATTGTTCATTTACAGGGCTAAAAAAGGAATTCAAATACATAATGATATAGGGGTGGAGGGAATTGTTTGCGGCATACTTTAATTATGTTAAACTATTTCATATATAATGAAATTTATATATGTCGCTGAGGTTTACATACTATAAATTATTTCATGTATAATACGAATAATACGTATATAGCATTTACAGGGACACACAAAATATTTCAGATACTATATTGTATCCGAAATACTTGTTCATTAGCGATGATTGCTGGAAATGTATTTTTAATTATGATATGCGCTTTTATGATTCACTATATTTATGCATAGTATATGGTGTATATAAATGCTATAATTCCTATACAAGGCTACACAAAAGTATTCGTAAGGATTACTGGGCATGGGCGCAAATTGCTTAAAGGTGGTTTTTAAATGAGTTATGCTTTTTTTTTGCTGAACTGCATTTAATTTACCAAGAAATGTTTGTAGAATATAGATAATGATATAAAAATGATATACAGGGATATAAAAATGATATACAGGGAATATAAAAATGAAATATAAAATATAAAAATAATAGAAATAAGAAGAATATAAAAAGTAGAATATAAAAATGATATACAGGGTCATGTAAAGAATTGGATACATGGCCGTCTATATATTATAATTTCTGGAAATGTGATTTCAGCAGTTTTAAGAGTGTCTTAGTTTGAATTAAATTTTAACTAAATAGTGGCGTGTAATAAAGATTCTAGGTAAACTACAGGGTTGTACAAAAGCCTTCAAGTATGTTTCCCTACATTAGTATAAATTGCTGAAAAACAATTTCAACCTGTTAGGTGTTTTCTTGCTAAATTAAATTTTCCATTATATAGTATATATACACTTAAAAAAATGGGTACTCAAAATTGAGTAAAAAGTACTCAATTTTAAATACGTCACATACTCAAAAAAATCGATTCAAATGTACTCAAAGTTGAGAAGCACATGTACTCATTTTTTATTCCATGGTTGTGATCAAATATGAATCGTTATGTACTGCCCCCCCCCCCCCCCAAAAAAAAACCCCTAAAATTTAAAGTAAAATTGTACTGACATTTGTTTCCCGTTCAAAGTTCTTAACAAGAAATGTTTGATTATTTATTAAGAAAAATAGCAAAATTCTTAACAAGATACTCAAATCGAATATTTTTAAGAGCATTATTTCCAAGCACTTTTAAATTATTTTTAAAATGCTGTGCATAATTTAATATTTACATTAATAAACATCATTTATGTCGCCATAAATGAAATGAACCATTACAGGGTACAAAACTATTCGTTTGTTTGGGTTTGATAACATGTGATGTTTCAAAATAGAGAAAGCATAGGTTCATTTTTGATCCAAAAATATTCAATTCGATATGAGTACGTCGGTTTACTCATTTTTGAGTACTTCATTTTTTTTTTCAGTGTATCAACCTACAGATCAAATACAGGGCTGTTCAAAAGAATTGGAAAACATATTTGACTATGGACGGTAACTGCTGTAATCAGTTTTTCAAATGTTTTATGCGTTTTCTAAAATGTTTACTTAGTTATCTTATTTACGTCATTTCCCTAAATTACGATGTCTTGTTAAAGCATTCAGAAAGTGTTGGAAAGTATTTTATAATATATGCTTAACGCATGATTTTTCTTACTCGTTTTTTTCTATTTCCCAGATCAGTCTTTTCCTATAAAACATACCAAATCTATTTAGCTCATATTCACAAAATACAATATACACGGGAATAAAAAATTTAAATAAGTATCGCTTACCATGCCGCTCTATAAATAATAGTTGTATTAATATCCGTTAGTCTCCATGTTCGTATTTAATAAAGTAATGACAAATCACAGCAAATTAAAAAACTTACACATTCTAAATATCAAGCTTGAACTCAATATCAAGCATAGAACTTAATAAAAAAATATGTCAGTTGATAAGCATTGTTTTTTAAGTGGAAAAATTTTAAATGTTTTAGAAGAATAGGACTCCAAAATAGCGATATTATGCTAGAAATTACGGTAAAAAGATAAGATTTTATATTTACAGCAACAGTTTATTTTAAAATTCACCGCTGTATTAATACTTAGAAATTTTTCCAGAGAGAATCATTCGCCTTATATACAATATTTCAAATGAAAATCAAATATCAAATTAATTGCTTAAAAGGCGCAAAGGCCATCATAGTAAAAAAGATTCCATGCCGGGACTCGAACCCGGGCCATCAGTATAGCACACTGGCATTCTACAGACTAAACCACATGGAACGACGCCCAGCCTGTGAAATTTCTCACTATTACATGTTGGCAAGACTACAAACGCAGCAGAAATGGAATATTTATCGTGAGCCACCGACATGGGGTAAACACGAAACTTAATTAAACCCAGCATCGATTGACACTATATTAATAATTGGAAAATTTGCCAGGGAGAAACATTCGCCTTGCATACAACATTTCAAATTAAAATTGCCTTTTAAGCAATTAATTTGAAATTTGATTTTCATTTGAAATATTGTATGCAAGGCGAATGGTTCTCTTTGGAAAAATTTCCAAGTATTAATATAATTTCAATCGATGCTGGATTTAATTAATTTTCGTGTTTGCATCATTTTGGTGGCTCACGCTAAATATTCCATCTTGTGCTGCGTTTGTAGCCTTGCCAACATGTAATAGTGAGAAATTTTCCAGCCTGGGTATCGTCCCATGTGATTTAGTCGGTAGAATGTCAGTGCGCTGTACTGATGGCCTGGGTTCGAGTCCCAGCATGGAATCTTTTTCTCTATTTGCGTCTTTTAAGCAATTAATTTGAAATTTGATTTTCATTTGAAATCACAGTGTTTATGACAATTTCGTCACAAATGACACATATTACACAAATTGGTCACAGTGTGACTTCAAAGCATTGTCACTTTCGTCACAGGTTCGTCACAAAGTTAATGCCAAAATAGTTACAAATGACACACTTTTCACAAATTTGTCACACCGTGACTTCACAGAGTGGTCACAATGTGACGTCACAAACGACCTCTAAAATGGCCATAACGACCTCGCATTCTAGTCACTATGACGTCACGTGACGTCACATCGACGGTCACAAAATCACAGTGTGACTTCACAACGACGTCGCCGTGACGTCACCATGCCTTACGGGTAGTTATTTGGTTGAATTTGCATTTCTAAAATTAAAATGCGCCAAAACATAAAATAACGTTTTTGCTTAATAAAGATGTAAAAATAATATAAAAAAATATTGTTACTTTCAATTATTTATCTTATTAAATAATGCTTCGCAAATCCAAACAAAGCATGGCTTTTGCTAGCGATAGAAATTTTGTGACTACAGAAAGTAAAATTTTTTTCTTTCGAAATTTCCGGTATGAATTTGAAATTTCGATAAAAAAAATGGAGGCGAAACTCGTAAGGTGTACATTCTTTACAATTCGCTGTCAAAACGTTTAAAAACCTATTTGTACGTCTAATACTTCTGCTAATTTGTTGCACTTCTGAAGACGTCTTGGAAGAAAGCTTCGTTACGTGATTAGATTTTTATTATGCTTAATCTCAGAACAAAATGCAGTTTTTTTTTCCTTTAAAATTTTTTAATTAGATTTTTCTGGTGAGTGTTAAAGCGCAATAAAAATTGACCGTTATAATTACACCGATCCACAAAAAAACTTTAGTCTCCTTGCGAAACAAATATGGCAACTATATGCATATGTCATTCCTATATCTAAATATGACATCAAATTTGAAACAGCCCATATCATTATTATGAAAAAAATTAATAATATAAACAAAAAAAAGTAGGATTATTATATTAATTTGCGTTGCTTCATAAATCTTGTAACACGTTGTAATTCCTTTATCTCGACTATTGTTTTATATTCATTCATTTATAGCTTATTTACATATTATTATGTATATATTTTAAACATATTTCATAATTTACGCAATTTTAAAAAGAGAACAACTCTTTATAACGTGGTAGGTGATACACAAATTTCATTGACATATTTTTATTTTGTACTGTGAAATATATAGTTTGTTACCAATAAAATTGGCAATTAAAAAAACATCTTTCGAAATATAGTTCTCTAATTTGATGTATGAAAAAAAGGCATTATTATAATAAACATAAAATTTACATTAATATGTATATATGGAATTTTAATTAGCCTGAACATTTTTTACACATTCCAACATAGTTGAAAAAGAGTTTGTCAAATTTGTAATCTCAATTATCCGGTGTAATTACAAGTTAACTGAATGTAATTGATTATACTTACACACATTCAAACGCAAAAATTTCGTCAAATAATGGGATAGCAGAGATACCGGCTACAGTGCGGCAAGAATGTTTTACGGAATGTAATTTTAACTGTAATTAATTACATACAATTAAACTTTAATTGTATTGCAGATAACTGCAATTACAAATTTGCCAATCTCTGGTTGAAAAGATTTTATGAATTATATTTGTCTGTCCGTTTGTCTCTCTTTCCACGCTCTAACTCTCGCAAATATACTCGGATATTCATTCAATTGATATATGTTAATGATGATTACCATGGAATGTTGGGTACTGATAATGAAAGTGTAGCGGTGATATTTCATTTACAGGGGCACTGAAAAGATATCCCTTACATTATAGTCAATGGTGAAAAATAGTTTTTAGTGTATTTTAATGACATAATGCTATTTAAAATGCATTAAAATTGATAGAAATCACTAAATTTCACTAAAAGATTATTACTATGGAATAAAGCATTCATAGTATTTGTCCCTTATTTACACAAAAGAAACCAATTACAGTATTGTCTTTTAGCAATAAATTCTGGAAGAGCGTTTTGCATTTCGGTATTCACTTTTAAATTTAACTATTTTTTAGCATGTTACTGGTTGTGTATAAATTCTATACCTCATATACAGGGCTGCACAAAGAATTCACGTACCATTCTTCTTATTATTAGAAACTGCTGAAAGGGAATTTGTAACTGTAGTGTGTATTAAAAAGCAGTAAACCAACGTTTAAAATGCACAAATAATGCATGAAAAGTATCAAACAGCTGTTTCGAATCTACAACGAGATTCTTCTTCAGTGCAAGATAGGGAAAAAAGAACAGCGTGCTAGAAAAAGCAAGGCTGAGCTCAGCCTTGCTTTGATCGGCCTCTTTGATCGGCTTTAAAAAATTTTCTTAAGAATAAATCTCTGTATTCTGAAAAAAAAGTAACTACCGCTGTCACCGCCGCCGCCGGTTTTGAATTTTTTGTGACGGGAGGTCTTTCTTCGTTAATATTAAGAAAAATATTGCGTACAAAAATATGAAAATCGGTGGTATTATAGAGAAATGTTTGATAAATACACTGATGTAGACAGTTTTCAAATCGAAGAATTATTTTAAGAGAAATTTAATGCTAAAGTTGGACAAAATCGTTCCATTAAAAAAGTTTAATAGCAGCAAAAACTATACATCAGAATGTAATCATTTTTAGATCATTTTATGCGTTAGAATTTGTCGGTGTGAAGATTGCATTAATTTTTTTAATTTGACTCATTTTTGGAGGTTTTATTTCTATTTTAAATTCAAATTTTCAGCATTTTGACAGATATTTTTTACATTATTTTAGAAAATAGTATTAATTTATACTGTTGGCAAATGTATAAACAGCGCAAACAATAATGTTGCTTCAAATTAAAAATTTATTTACACGTGACTATTATAAACAGAAAAAATCATTTGGAATTAGAATTAAATAATTATGTACAAAAAGCAGGAACTTATTAAAAATTACGTCATAAAAAGTATACACGTGAATTTTAAAAGAGAAAGGATATTGGAAAATTATAAATTCATTAACATGCGCTAGAAGTCTTCAATAGGAGAAATTACGTCATATTTACGTCACATTACAGTTATTACATAAAATGAACACAAAATATTGCAAAACGGTTTAAATTTAGAAATTGCGCTAGACATTTATTTGATATTTTGAGAGGATCTTTTCAACTACGTTTGTTATTAAAGCGCAAATAATATTCCATTTCTAACAAAAGTATTTTCACGTGAATATTTAAACGAGAAAGAATAGCTTGGTCAAAATTAAGTCAGATTAAAAACGATTAACTTAAAATGTCTCATTTAAAAGAACTTTCTTTTCGCTTTGTTAAAAAATACCAGGAGACAAAGATTGTTTACTTAATTCCTTTTATATTAGCTTATTTTGAAATGTTGTTACACGTGTCTACGTCATCAAGTTATTTTTATTTCGACGTTTTATTTGTATTTTTATTAATGTTGTACTAATTTATTTGTTCTTTCGTTATTTAAAATAAAAAATATGTCAATTTGTATAATTTAGCGAGTGGTTTGTTTTGTTGTAAATTTATTTCTTATGATAGTTCCGAAAATTCTTGTGTGTTTAATAATATAGAATTTTATCAGAAAAAATTATTTTTTCAATTAAAGACCAGTATTGCTGATTAGTAAAAAACTGTTTTTTTAGCCGTAAACCATAATTAAAACAAAATAAGATTTTTAAAAGTATTTTTACTATGATTTATTTTAAAAAAATGAAAGCCGAAAGACATTAAAATGCTTTTTGGAAAATCAGGCATTTAAGGGTTAAAGTTACATAAAATAGTATTACCAAACTTAATAAAACGAACTTTTATATATATCTATATAAAAAAAAAACACGGAAAATTCTTAAAAGAGACAATCAAGTACAAAAGATAATTAAAAACTTTCCCAGATATTAGCATCTAAAATTAGAACTAGCAATTTGTTTTATGCCACTTTATCTACTTAGATTCGTTTCTGGAGCGGGGTCGTTTATTTGTGTCAACTTTAATATGAAGAATTAATGAAGAACGCAGCTGGGATATATTGATTGCGAAAGAATTTTTTATTGCGTTATCCTAGAAAAATGCTCTAAGAATTGCTTTTCAAAACGCAAAAGTTGATTAACTTTCTTCTTTTCATACTTTATGAATGAGAAACTGTTATGTAGCAGTGCTAAAATGGGGTTTAATAAACATTAAAAAAAATACAATACAAAGGTTTAAGATTATTTTGTCGTAAGACTTTATTTGTAGAGTTTGTATTATGCTTTCGCTCAATACTTGCAATCGTTTTGTGTTAAATTAGATAGTGAAGAGTGACAAAAATTCCCATTTTTATTTCATTTTTAATATTCATAGCTTGTTTTTAGGGGTAATAATATTACACCTAATTCGTAATTATTAAATACGCAACACCTGTAGTCTTCGTATGGTCCGTCCATCTGTCTGTCCGTCTCCCCGCATATAACTCCGCAAAAATTACCTAACAGGATGGTTTGGAATTTAAGGTACAGAATCGTTGCAAAATAATGTCGATCCGTTTCAAATTTTATGAAAATCGAATCAAAACTTAAAGAGATATTAATAAACGTTTTCTTCATTCTATTAAATCCTATCATACATATTTAATTCAATGACATCCCTGGATAGGTAATGTTTCTAGGTTGTCATGGTGATTACATCCTATTTAAGATGGACTCATATTATTTCCGTGTTACTGAAACATGTATATATATATGTATGTAATCGTAATAAATTTGCATTCATGCATTTTTTCATAAAACTGCAACAGTTTTGCACCAAGATCTGAATATTTATAAAAGTAGTTACAATACCAACGCACCTCATTCGCCATCTTTGACGTAAAGTTTCCAGCTTGTTAATATTGTTTTGGTTTAAAGTTAAATAACATAAAATATTCTACAAAACGTTTTTAAAACAAACTTTTATATAAAAAATCCCTCGGAAAATGCTTAAAAGAAACAATCAAGCATAAAAGATAATTAAAAACTTTCCCAGTTATTAGCATCTAAAATTAGAACTAGCAATTTGTTTTATGCCGCTTTATCTATACTAAGATTCGTTTCTGCAGCAGATCGTTTATTTGTGTCAACTTTAATATGAAGAATTAATGATGAAAGCAGCTGCGATATATTGATTGCGAAAGAATTTTTTATTGCGGTACACTGGAAAAATGATCTTAGAATTACTTTTCAAAACGCAGAAGTTGATTAACTTTCTTATTTTTATATCTCATGAATGAAAACGAGCAATATAGCAGGGCTGAAATAGTAATAAACAGGAAAAAATACAATACATAGATTTAAGATTATTTTGTCATAAGATTTTATTTCTAGAGTTTGTATTATGCCTTGTAATTGTTTTGTGTTAAATTATCTTCTACAGTCGTGGGGAAAAAAAGTGAACACCCCCGAGTAACTCTGTAACTTATTATTGTAGATGCAAGTTACTGGTACCGAAAAATTCGAAATAAAATATACTTTTAAATGATGTATATACACTTTTCTTAGGGAGCCATCTACATATCAAATAAACCAAAACTTTGCTTTTTTTTTTTCAATAACACTACCCAAGTTTTACCCTGCAAATAAATTCTACATTATTCAATTAGCCTAAATGCCAATTTTTTATGAAATTCGTATGATTATTTTAAGAGAAATTAATTATTTTAAAATGAGCCTATTTTAAAGGCTGTATCGAAATTGAAGTTCGGTAGTCGATTGTTGAAATGTTACAGAATGACTAAATCACTTCCATTGATATATTATTTCTTGCCAATATGACCACTTCACTCGCTTAATATGTTTTGACACAAGGGATTATGCAAGCCAAATGTTTCAATAAAATGAATAGAATATATTTTTTTCAAATGTTGCTTTGCTGCTTATCATATACGGCCTATCATTAAACCATCATTTTGACTTTTTTTAAATCATAATTAAAAAGCTACTGAGTCCATGTCAATTCAACCAAACCTTGTAACCAGACCCCCAGGGATTTGGATTAAACACGGTGTATATACTAATTCTATCATTGTATGAATACATCAGAAATTTTTACTTCCTAGACGTCATAGTTTGTGAGATATGGGTTGTTCAATTTTTGGATTTTTGTCAAATCGCACATTTCAGAGTCTTTATTTTTAGACTGCAGTTCCATTTTCAAAAAATTGTTTCTCTGGATCTAAAATGCGAATCATCTTAAAAATATCACCGTAAGTACATCAAAAGACGCAGATTTTAATAAAAAAATATTTAAAAAATTAATTTTAAATATTTAGGGCCAAAAATTTAAAAAAATTTGAAAGTTATGGTTATTTTTCCAAATTTTTGTGACTTTACGAAAAAGGCTCTACGCAAAAAGGCAAATGAAATTTCCAATTTCTTTTTGTTTTAAATAAAAGTTTACACTTTGAGATTTTAATTTATGAAATAAAAATGATGTCTTTCTCAAGGCTTGTGCAAAATTTTTCACTTATTTTGGGATGCTGTACCTATCAAGAGATAAATATCTTTAACTTTGCTTATGCTACCTAAATAATTGCTGCCCTTTTAAATATAAATTTATTAATCATTTTGATTTATTTCTTAAAATGAACCCTTAAAATCAGACTGATTTATTTATTTTTATAACAGTAGAAAATTTGTATGTTATTGGTACATATCACACATTATCTGAAATTGTGTTGTTCTCAATCTTATCGCATATGTTTGTCACATAAATGTACATCTATCATTAGATTCAGTGCTATAGCATTTCTATAAATGCTTTCACAAAGGTAGTATGTAAAGAATATGTTTAATATTTAATGGAGGGGTTGTAGATATTGAAATCATAGATTTTTTCTCATTTTACTGAGAAAAAACAAAGCAAAAACTTTACTTTGTAAATAAAAAAATGAAGCACTTATATTAAATAAATTCAACAAGTCATAGGAACCACAGTAATTATTTAGGTACCACAGTTTAAATTAGACATATTAGAGATATTTTTTTTTTTCTTGAATGGTGCAATTTCCCAAAACAGGGCAAAAGTTTACATAAACTAGGAGAAAAAATTCATTTTCATTAAAACTGAAATAATCATTAATTAAATCTAATACATTAAATAAAATTGCTTATAAATAATTTAAAGATTTAGATTGTTGTATTTTTTTATGTAACAAATAAAGAATTTGTTAAATTATATGCAAATTTTTAAAACTAAAAAATCGGAATAAACATTATATTTAAAAGATTGAAATTCAAAAATATAACTAAGCTAAATATAAATATAGAAATAAATGACGTACTTTTGCAGTATAACTTAGACTTATTTTGCAAATTCTTTTTTTCTGCAATTTAAAATTTATATTTATTATGAATAAGCAACATTGAGAGCCTTCTAATATATATGTCAATTTTCTTATCTTACTGTAACTCCAAACATAATAACACAACAAAACATCGGTATATTAGAAGATCTTCGTGATTTAGTATCCAAAACATTAAATGGGTGGCTATCTCCCCTCCTTCCCCCCACCCCCCCAGAAAAGAATTTAAATATCTTAAGGGGAAATTCTCTTCATTTTGCTAAAGGTTTATGAAAATTTGCAATTTTTATATTGCCAGAGCACGCATCACAAAAGTCAAGGACTTTCTTTACATCAGGAAATATCTCTTTTACAAATGATATCACTTCCTTCTGTGTTAAACACACAAGAGTGACATCATGTTGCATATCATAAGATAAAATGTGCATATTGCTTGCTGATAATCTAATACTGAGAGATAGAGTGTATATAACAGTTGGATCAAGAGTGCAGCTTCTTTGGTCCAATGGTAACTTTAAGCATCACTATTTTATATAAAACGATAGATTTTTGAGGGCCAAAGTTTGTTTTAGTTTCTTTTAGGAAATTAGATTTAGCTTTCGTTATAAAAGAGTGGAATAACATTTTCGAAATATTTTACTTAGCTTCTCACAAATTCAATTACATGAACAGTGCTGCTAATACTGGATTGAATACCTAGAGTTATAATTCTCAAGTTTTTTGGAAATTCCTGTTTAAAAAGAGAATACAACTCATATAGATACACATAATATCAATCACTTTTGTGCATAGTACATTCTTAGCAATGCTAACTACATTTTTTTCCAGTCATGATTCTTCAATATTCATTACAATTATAAAACTTTTCAATTAGTTCAATTGTTTCTGGACCTGTAGCTGTGGCTTTAATTTTTCTTATTTCTGGCATAGACAAGATTCTCTTTTCTCTCAGAAGTTGTCATGACGGTCTTGCAGCATAATTAGTTACTTCAAATTCATTTTTTATTTTCATTTGCAGCACAAAGAAAAATATATCCCCCCTTCTATTATGAGAAACAGCAGACTAATAATAATTTGATTAACAGATTCGAAAACACCTACCTTAACTAAATAATTTTATCCTACCTTTGTCAGAATTTGTTTATACAAGACAGGTGTAAAAATATGTTTCATACTGTAGAAATGAACTAGACTTTGTTAAATATAAGGTATTTAAACTATAAAAAACATATTTAAAATGATTAAAATTATCCAAGATAATAAGATAGAAAGTTTTAAAAGAATGTTAAATATAAATAAAATATTTTAATTCAAACACACATACACACACAGAAAAAAACATGTTGAAAATTTGATGGGTAAAAAGTCATTATTGCATTTTCTTATTCTATATCAACAAAAGATTTTTTGTTTACAGTTATATTGTAAACACAAAATTAAGGGATTGTTTAAGTTAAAAAAATGCTAATAATAAAAGAAAATATATGAATGAATAAATAATGGAAACATAAGGATTATGCACAAAATTTAATGGAGGGAGGATAGACTGCAGTCATAGACTTCCCCCCCCCCCCTCCTTTTACTCAGAAGAAAGAAAAAAAAAAGGCAAAAACTTTACTTTACAAAAGAAAGGAAGAAAGAAACATTGAATAATATATTCAACAAGTCATAGGAACAACAGTAGTTAGTTAGGTACCTCAGTAAAATTAGGCAGAGATTTTTTTTTTCTTGATTGGTGCAGTTTCCCAAAACAGGGCAAAATTTTGCATAAGTCATGAGAAAGACATCATTTTTTATTTCATAACTAGAAAGCCCAAAGTGTAAACTTTTATTTACAACAAAAAGAAATTGGAAATTTCATTTGCCTTTTTGTGTAGAGCATTTTTCGTAAAATCACAAAAATTTGGAAAAATAACCATAACTTTCAACTTTGGTTTAATTTTTTGGTCCTAAATATTTAAAATTAATTTTTTAAATATTTTTGTCTTTTGATGTACTTACTGTGATATTTTTAAGATGATTCGCATTTTAGATCCAGAGAAACAATTTTTTGAAAATGGAACTGCAGTCTAAAAATACAGACTCAGAAATGTTTCGATTTGAGAAAAATCCAAAAATTGGACCCCCATATCTCACAAACTATGAGGTCTAGGAAGGAAATTTTTCTGATGTATTCATATCATGATAGAATTAGTATATACACCGAGTTTCATCCAAATCCCTGGGGGTCGGGTTACAAACCATAAAAAATTTGGTTGAATTGACATGGAATGACCCTACTTTAAGGGGGCACAGGACCTTTGAGTTCGTCGAAACAATTAGAAACATCGCCTTCTTCAAAGTACCAAAACACAAACAATATGCAATTAAGATCTTTTTTTCCCTCTTCCTGCCTAAAATATATATCCTTAACTACATTACCCAGGAAAATAAATGTTGTATGTACTAAATTAATATTTAAATTTTAAATTTAAAAATTCATCTCATTAATGCGTGATTAAATGCTGCGCGCATGATAAAACTCTAAATTATGCATAGAGAAAACAATTTTCGAACAAAAAATAATCATACACTGTAAAAAAAAAACACTGTAAATTTGCCAGAACAAACTCGATCACAGTGAATGTGCTGTATCTTTCTTTGGTTTCCTGACTATTTTAATATGGAAAATACAGTAGTTGCGTAAAATTAACAGCACAATGTGCTGGCAATTTGGACGCATTTATTTTACAGCACAAAATGCTGGCGTCCAAATTGCCAGCAAATTGTGCTGTTAAATTTACGCAACTAATGTATTTTCCATATTAATATAGTCAGGAAACCAAAGAAAGATACAGCACATTCACTGTGATCGAGTTTGTGCGCGAGATGAACAGTACTTTGTACTGCAAAATGTCGTTTTTTTTTTTTACAGTGTAACATACCTATTTCTAACTTAAAGCCAAAATATACGCAAAAAGTTTTCTTTAAAATTTAATTTTAGCACAAAATAAAAAAAGTTGAAAAATCTCAAAAGTTTTTGCAAGTTTTTCAAATGCAAAATAAATAAATAAATAAATAAATAACAAAAATATATGATTTTTTTTTTGTTTTAGCCTGTAGGCTATAAACAAACGCATATTTGGTTAATTTTTCTAAAGCTGTAGCTTACATAGTTTAAAAGTAACACTGCACGCAAACTCCAAATTTGCTAATTTGAGAAAACGCTTTTTAAAGTTTCAATAGCACCGTTTCCAATCGCGTTAAAATCAAACCGGCTTTTAAGGAAGGGGTGAGATGCCGCTGTCGTACCTGCTTTCATTTTGCACCCGTTTCCATACGCAAGCATAAAACCAAACCTCTTTAAAAATTCGAAAGCTGCGTAACGTGTTTTTTTTGGACTGTGATTGGCTGCTAGTCCAGTTCCGATGTAAACAGAAGAAGCGATATGCAAAACTTTACTCGTAAAATTATGCATGGTGATTTCATTATAAATGGGCTAGTACATTATAACTTCAAAAATCCGGCATCATCGGGATTGAGACTATGCCGGATTTTTGAAGGAATGTCAAAAGTAGTAACTAGGAATATCAAATGTAGTATTATATTCTTAATGGTGCCTTTAGCCATAATTTAATTCATGATAAGTGAAAATTATGTAAGAAAAAGAGAATTAAATATAAAAAAAAAACTTACTTTAATATTTTCTATATTACAGAAAACAAAATCTAATAAAGAGTGACATTATTTCTTCGCTTATAATTTCGGTAACATCGATGTCCACTTTGTTTACTTCAATTTTTTTGGCCGTTCTTTAACATTTTTTTTTTTCATTTTATACAAATGTAAAATGTCGGTTTCGGAAATACTGTCTTATTTCTCTAAGCCATATATTAATTCTCTAGTCAAATTTATGTATTTTTCTAGTGATACCTTTTCTTCGGTTGGTTGTTCATCCTCATCTTCTGAGTTGCTACTAGCACTATCAGCGGTTTTATTTAGCACAACGTCAGCGATCTATCTGTCCTTTAAATTGTTCGTTCTTGATGCAAATTTTGATGAATTTTTGAAATGATGAATTGTTCGTTCTTGTTCGTCTTTGTTGCCTTTGCTGAGCAACGGTGCAGCTCCCAGAAAATGTGTTCAGAATATAATCGCCTCTGACAAATGAAAAAAAAAAATATTAAGTCAGATATTCTTTTTTTTTTTTTTTTTTTTTTTTTTTTTTTGCATTTTTACTTTCGATCTTGAAGTTTTTAATTCAGAAAGAATTTATATTTTTCTCCTCCCATAACTTGAAAGTGTAAAAGAAAAAGGAAGGGAAAGATGGTTTTGATGCCGGATTTTTGAAGTTACACTGCATATAAATTTTTCAAATTTTGCTTAACTTATCTTTATCAGATTTGTGATGTTTGGTCAGGGGAAAGACCGATGACGGATGATGTTTAGCTATTATAATAAAATGATCAAACATTTAAAATTTAAAAGTTCAAATGTTGCATTTTTCACAATTTGTGGAAATCTGAAAATTCTTTATTCAAGAATTGTAAGTAAAACATAGTTGCCAATTTATTGGAATAGTATTTTTCGCCTTCAAATTTTATTGCATCGTGAAAATTTCATAATATAATTTTTTATATTCTAAATAAAGCTTCAAATTTTAGTTTTCAAGGATCTACAAATACGAGTTAGTTATAATGGAAAAAAAAAAGAGAAAGAAAGAATAAGAAAAATATTTTATTTTGAAAAAATGATTTTATTAAAATTTCTTAAATCTGTTTTGAACATCTTGAGGACGAAAGTTACCTTTTAATGTTTTCTAAATAACTTTTGCATTTTATCAATGTTATTTATTATCTAATTATCATACGCCTAAGAACGGTAACAAAATAATTTTCAGCACTACACGTATAGAATATTTAGATTCAAAACAAGTTAAGAAAAATCGAGCAATTTCTTCGAATATAAATTTTAAAATTTGCTAAACTTTACTAATTTTCTAATTTTAGTTTTATTTTATTTTTAAACTTTGATTCTAATTTAATTTTTACGCTCATTTTTATGCACCCTTTAGTACAACTACTTAGATATGTACTTTTAATTAAGTTTGAATCTCACGTATAGTAAAGGGTTGTTGTATTTCTTAAATGAAAAATTTGATAAATCTATAATCCTTTGTCATGAATTTCTTAAGCTATCAGATAGTAATTTGATGGTATCAGGACCAGCCATAAACGGCAGAGCTCACTTATAAGGGGTCCCAAAGAGGCTGAAATCTAATATATATATATATATTATCTTTGAAGGTAAAAGGGGGTGTATTCTGATCCAATGTACTTCTTCCCTCTCATTTATAAACGACTCCTAAGGAAACTTATCTTTTTTGAGGGGGGTGGGAGGGAAGGGGGATCAATGAAAATATATAGGGCCTTCCGAAAATTCTCTTTCGTCTGGGTTGTTTTACGAAAGACTGGCTCTGAATGGAATCGAATAGATTGTAATTATATGTTTATATGATAAGGAAGCAAATATTAGGTAATGGGTCTAGAGCGGTTCTTAAAGTATATATATATATGCATATATTCCTAACATTAGCGCAGAACTTTCTGACGCATTCACGAAGTCATTTTTAAGCGCGAAAGCATGGAATATGAAGGCAAGACTATGAAGGGATATGAAATCGAATAGCGTTTTTCTTTTTTCGATAAATGTATTATATCTTGAGTTATAAGCGACTTTTGTCTCATGACGACCTTTTTTAAGCAATTACACCCCAAAAATATGCTTAAAACGTTAAATTTGACAAAATTGTTTTAAATATACTTTAGCTTTATCAAAAAATGGAAAACGCTATTCAATTTCGTAGTTTCTGAATAATAGCTCTAGCCAATTTCATATGTCTAAGAATAAAAATAAGAAAAAATTGTCTGAAAATAGTATTTTGGATTTTTAGAACACCCTTTACATTGTTTTTCTTCACTAAGCGAATTGTTCGTTATTAAAAATTTGAGAAATCCGCTTGTTTTCAGCATCTTGCAGAAAAAATTACATAAAAATCCAAAAAATCTACTTTCATTTTTAATTTTTGTTACCTGTTGTTTGCAAATGATGCATGTTACCTCTAATATTTGATAATCATACATAGTTTTGTACAATTACAAAGGCTGTTTCCTCCCTTCGTGCGAAAAAAAATGTAGATATTTTAGGCAGATATTTGGATTACAAACATTCCGTGCCTATAAATATGGCATATAATCGATTATTAATTTTTGCAAAACGCTACAGTTTTTAGAGTTACAATGCTGCCTAATTTTGTTTTTGTGTAGATTTCACCGCTTTTATTATATACAGTAAATTCTGTCTAAGGCGGACTTCGTGTAAGCCGGAAATCTGTCTACCGCAGAAAATTTTTCAAGTCCTGGCGAATCCATAGAAAATAACATTAATTCTTGCTGCATAAGCCGGAATCTGCCTAACGCGGAAACGGAAACTGTTTTGAGGTCCCATCGAAACCAAAATTTTGCTTATGGCGGAAAAAAGGATATTTTAATAATGAAAAGCATTTCGCTTACGAAACTTTAAAACTGTTTATATACGTCAAATAAGCAATGTCGAACTCAATAATAATTAAATTCCGTAACACTTCAAAAAAGTTAATTCAAAAGAAGAGAAACTATTTAAATTTTAAGGAATTCTTGCTTATGCCATTTTTTCCTATAAAAATTTGTATTTAAAAGTTATTTTTATTATTACAGTACACATTTAGGAAAATATGTATTGTCAAAGTAAAGTATATTATGTTTGTGTTGTGTATGCTTGTAGTATAGTATGCAAATGAAGATTTCTGATCTTCACGATTCTGAAAACGTTGAAGACAGCGGTGATTTTAAACATATCAGGACTGCTTGAGAAGAATTAGGTGACTCGAAAATATTTTTATTGTTCAAAGAAAAAAAATATCGATAATAACAGACTTACCTAAAAAAAAAAACAAGGATCGATAAAAGATTATTTTTTGATTCTTTAAACTACTATGTGAAATATGAGGTATGTAATTGTATTGGTTAAATTAAAGGATTTTCAATAAATTTGAGAATTAAGGTAATTCCGTAGTGGTAATACTTATTATTGTGTTTAAATAATGTTTTACGAAATTATTAAAAACAATAAATTTAATAACAAGTCGGATTTCAATAAAAATTTCATTTTAAAGAACGATAATAAAAGTTACGTACGTAAAAATATATAAAATTTGTGCTTTTTTTTCGGAGGGAGGGGGTGGGGGGTGGGGGTGGAGAGCTCTTTTGGATAAGCCGGAATATTGTCTACCACGGAAAATTTTCTCAGTCCCGACCGATTCCGCCTTAGAGAGAGTTTACTGTATCTGAGGAATGTTAAGTTTTTTAGTAATGTAGATTTCTCAAATAAAGTTCATAGTTTGCTTTTAGTTTTCTGTCTAATTAGACTGAAAGAAAGATATTGCTTTATTAAACTAAAATATCAAGAGCTTCAACAATGCACTTTAAAGGATTTTCTTCAAGAAATCATTAAAAAAATCACTTCTGCAAATTCTGATGACATCCTTAGGAAGGGGGGGGGGGGTGTGGAGTAACAGGAAAACAGGAATTCTGCTTTTTCAGAATTTAGTGTCGCTCCCGATGGAAAAAATATATACATGTATATAGATAGTTCAGTTTTAAGACTTCAAACGCAAGCTTTTATTTTATATAAAACGACGTCATTCGCATCCGAGGAAGAATTCCTCATTTACGATCCAGTCTTAAACAACATCTACACTAAAGTAGGACGTCACTATCTCAGAATAATACACAAATCCTGCAAAAAGAAATCAGAAAGAAATTCGACAAAAAATATCGGCTATCTAATGACCTATTTGCCTTCATTTGTTTGTAATATTAATATATAGTTACTTAAAATTAAATGTAGTTTATAACAGCTCCATGTTTATCAGAAATCATTCATTTATGGGTTTTTTTTTTTTTTTTTTTTTTTTCAAAATAGGTATTTGAAACATGTATTTTAATTAATTTTTTTTTTCTGTTTTATGGGAAACTGGAAACAAAAAGATATAATTGCTATTTCCCAACTATTTTTCCTTTACTTTCTACAGAAATGGAGTACTTGAGTTGCCAAAATTAAACAAACGGCGCTAAAAACTACAAAAAAAGTAATATCTCAAATAAATTGAGATGCAGTTTTCAAACAAATTGCATTTAAAACTACTTTTTTCTCCCATAAACGACTGTATAAAAATTGAAAATGTGCGATTCTTAGAAGTTTAAAAAATTGCAGTAGAGATTATTCTGTACAATGATACATCCTTTGTTTTACGGCTGGCTTATACAACGGAACGATATTTTTTGGAGATGACACTTTAATTACTGGGAGAAAGAAATAGCATACCGGGGGTTAATAAATGAAATGTGAAAAAAAAATACAGATTAATACTTTGTATTACTGAGATTACAATATTGCGAAAATATTAACTCAGATTTCCTCAAAAGCCAAAAAATTTTACCATTACTAATTCATCGCCACCTTTTCATTTTTATTATGCTTCATTTTTCAACTAATCACATTAAGTTTGAAATTTTTTTCTGTCGGACGCTTCATTTCATTAGATGACCAACGAACTCTCTTTATTCGTGTTGTAGCCTTAACAAAAATAATAATTTCTAAAAATTAAAAAAGATTAAAAAATAATAACAAAACGATTAATAACATTTAAAATTAATCACTAAATCATCAACACGCCATTGAAATACACAAGCAATTCAGCAAGCGTTGCGCTGAAAGTTTGTTTATCGAAAAAGAGTTCTCCGTAAAGCAGGCTTACTGACCTAATAGATTGCAGGTCTGATTTCGGGGAAAAAATGACCTAGGCTAGTTTCACCCTCAAACCGGCTTGTGCATTGGAAACGGTGTAGGGGGTAAAATGCCCGTTCCGGGGAGGCTTGAAAAATGCATTGGAAACGGTGCTAATATCTATATATTCCATTATACTCACTGTCTAGAAATGATTATAACTCAAGAAATAATACAGATTTTTGAATGCGTTTTTTTTGCATATTGTTAAACATTTTTAAAACATTGAGAATTATGCAAAAACCGAAAACTGATTTTTTGAAAGTTTAAAGGTGAAATCCTGTGCCGCCTTAAAGAAAAATTTTATATTTCGAATTCGCATTAAGCGGAACATAATAAATTTAACCTTATCAAAAGAAAAATGAAAAATTGCAGGTTGCTATTCTTATTTTTTTTTTTTTTTCGACTAATAACAATTTTTGTATCGGTGTCAAATGTCACATTTTAAAAGATTTCTATTTATGGTTTTTCATTAGTAATTTTTAGATTGAAAGAATTACAAATCATTTTTATTATGATGAAGACTTTTTCATGATTATTGATTGCATTAAACAAGTAATATAAAAATTTTGTTTTTAAAGTCAATTCCTACTTAGGTCATCAAAGAAAAAATTAATAAGATCCCTTAAGCTAATATTAGTATTTGTTGCATTAAAATATCTCAATTGGTTGATTTTCTATAAGGAAGTAGGTTTACAATGGAAGTCTATGGGAATTTGGCGAAATATTAGAGATATCGCCAATTGGCGTCACTTTTGGTGACTCATTTAGGTCGCCGAATTTGGCGGTATATCTCCAAGTTGGCGACAAACTTGAATCGAAGATTTAAAATATGTTGTCAAAATTGGGTGTTGTCATTGAAAAAACCAATGTTGAGTCTGGTTTTGATTTGTAGGTGACACCTAAGAAAATTTGTATAAATCATTTAAAAGTAGACTTTATTATTTGGTAACTTTCTTCTATTAGTTGCAAAGTTAGTAGGGAGCATTTACATTTTTCCCCACGACTCTATAGTGCGACAAAAATCCTCATTCTGCATTATTCTATTAAACTCAAAATTGTTTTTCTTTTATGTAAATATGAAATTCTGTAATCGGTTTTTAACTCACTTCTTGATACGCTGGAATTATAAAAATTAAGTACAAACACGTGTTTCCGATGGCAGTAGAATATTTTAATATTTTAAAAATTTAATTATAAACTGTTTTATGGCATTTGTTCATTAGCCAGATGATAAGTTGCCAAATTTTTTTAATGTATCAATTGCATACCAATTGCAGGAAAAAATGATTTAATTAAGCACCAAAACACGCTCGCTACAAAAGATCAACTGTCTGCAAAACTGCAACAACGAAATATTTAAACATTATAAAGTATAAAATTTATAAAAAAGTAAAAATTGTAAAGTAATTTTTCAAAATATCCTTTTATCAATTAATGCTTTTATATTATTTAAATTATGATCATAGGTTAAGAAATCGATTTAAAAATCCTAAAATGTTGTTTAGCACTAGAAAATTTTGCTCAAATTTTATAAAAATATTTGACACCAGAATTTTTATTTTAAATTATTAACTTATTTATTTAACTAATTTTTACTATTTGTATCTTTTACACTAGTTTTATAAAGACACTTCTGGTTCGAATCGAAATATATTCATTTGGTAGCGGTCAAAATGACCCCTCAATCGTCGCGTCCGAGACATTCACGGGCAAACCCATATGAACAAATTTCGTCGCGCCCGTGACGCTCATGGGCTGGACGTCAAATGACTTTAGCTAATTTTTTTCTGGTATCAAATTTGCATTTTTCTTTCACGAAAATATTTTTAAGCCTTATATACGTGATTATATTTTTATATTCTGTTCGCACCACTATATTTTTAAAGTATAGTTTTTAGTAAATTTCTCTTGCACTTCTTTTCGCAAATAGGGTAATATTGTTCCTTAAACAAATAGTGGTGCTCAGGAAATAAATTATCTCATGTCAATACTGCAACATCGGTCCGTTAAGGAAGTCATAAAAGCTTAAAAGATGGGAAACTCTGAAATGACAAGTTTGTTTTTAAGATCGTAATGGTTAATTTAAGGAATTGTACGAGTTGAAACACATGTTTTACTTGTTTCGAATCTGAATACATCTTGGTTACCGTTTTATAAATTTCTATGTTGAGTAGCTCAAGTGAAGAAAAAGATTTTAGTGTTGAGATATATGGAAAGGAATCGGAAGATTACATTTTTTCAGATGTTTTTGACTCTGAAAAATCGGAAACTGAAGATGGTGATGATGACCTAATATTAAGCACACCTATACTTGCAATTCAAATCGAACCCTAAGATTAACGTTTCGTTTGAAGCTATTTCGGGTATTCTGCAGTACTATGTACATTTTATAAAAGATGAATTGGCGCATAATATTCTAATCGAAACTGATTGCTATGATGAGAAATGGGATTATGTTTTGGCGAGAAAGGCAGATTGGAATGACAGCCTATTTCTTAAAATAAAATACTGTTGTTTCTTGCTCTTACTACTGTCGAAAAAATTGCAAAAAAAATTGCAAAAAAAAAAATTGTTAAAAGTAAAAGGGAAAGAAAATATATTTTGGACTACACTTTATTCGTTAAAACCCAATTTATTCGCGATATTATGATGTACAATAGGTACAGCGAATTTTTAAAAAATTACATTTTTGGAATAATGAAGGTCAGGATCCTCAAAATCCACCTAACCCGAAACTGTACAAAACATCGACTGATTGTGCGCATCTGAATGATTTGTAAAGGACAATTATCAACATCAAGTCGTTTATGTGAACACCATTTTCTGGATGTTAGGACCCCTACGGATAACCTTACACACAATGAAAAATTTGTTCTTCCCATGAGAATAAATATGGAAACAAAATTATAAAAAAACCAAATATGAATTCAAGGACTGTAATTTAGGAATATGCATGTCATGTTTCACAGTTTTCCTTACATTAAAAATTTACTAAATTTTGAAAAATATATTGAATGCCAATTTTCAAATGAAATTTGAATGAAATTATCGTCTTCGTAGTAACATATGAAATTATTTGATTTATATATGTCTTTACCTTTACTTAAAATGAAACCGCAGGTTGCAGCATTGCATCGATGCTTCTCTGCACGTCATGTGTGTGCAATACAATTAAATAAAAGATAAATAAAATTGTAAGTTTTAAAAATTTTATCCATCCTGAACACTTTCAGGAACAAAGCACCTTCATTGCTTAAATGTCGAAATAAGAGATTGACCTCAGAATTTATGAACAGATTTTTTTAGAAATAAAAAAGAACCAAATTTCACAAAGTTACTAAAAAAACATTTTAGTATAAAATACCTGGGATTATTGGAGTTTTGAGTATTCAAATTAATGGATTTCATATACTTCAAACCACCCTTAAAAGGGTTAAATATTAAGAAAATATCCAGTTTTTTTTTTTTTTTTACTAATGAACTCAGAATTCTATGAATAATAAAATCGGGCAATAAAAAAAAAAATCGACGATTTTTGAAGGGATTTTCCCAAAACTACGCGACGTTTAAGGGGTTATATATATGCTTTTTTTTATTTTTTTTTAAATTTTCCGTTGCTATATGTTAAAAAGTGACAAATAAAAAAATTATATATGTTTTTGATAAATCACTAACTCACGTTTTCTATTAAGTGTAAAATAAAAGGTGAATTTTCCATATTCAGGTTCCCTGCTCACGCCAAATTTAGGTAATTGTAACGGAATTTTTTAGGGGAAATGATGAATTGCAGTCATTAAATTAGGCATGAATTTCAATATACGCATTGAATGCTTATAAAAGAGTGTATTAAAAAATATATATTTTAATACTTGTTTTAAATTGAAACATGATTTCAGTAATAACTTTACTTTACAAACATAAAAAAATAATGTATGAAGAAATTAATGCAATGAATATAATGATTAACTAGATAGATGTGCTATCCCAAAACTTTTTTCTATCTCATACATCTTATTACTTCAAAATTCACTACCACAGTACCAAAATTAAATGACGATCTATGCCCATTATGAAGATTCTAAAGAAATGAAATTCCGATCATTAATTCTTGATAAATGACTATCGCCAAAATTGTGTATATCCTACAAGATACAGATAGCAACGCCACCTGTTGGGTGATTTACACCCAAAACCTAAACCTAATCAGCAACAACCTATTTCAGCGTCTAACTGAATCTAATGTTAGATGAAAATTCATGCGTTAGTTCTTGATATAGAGATCTATATCTATTGAGATCTATATATATATATATTGAGAAAATCGTGAAAAATGCAGCATAGTAGAGCCACTTATTGGTCGATTAACACCAAAACCTAATAAGCACTAACATCTGTCAGGACTAACTGAATCTGAAATTTGATGAAAATACGTGCCTTAGTTCTCGAGATAGAGCTATTGGGGAAATCGCGAAAAATGCACCACTTCTTGGGCAATTTGCACGAAAAACTAATCAGCACTAATATTCGCAGCACTAATATTTAAAACTGAATATAAATATTTATTAAATTCCGTTCATTAGTTCTTGAGATAGAGCGCCCACAAAATTTGTGTGGCATACAGACATGCAGACTCCAGAGTCACAGACGTACAAACAGAGATTTTCTAAAAAACAGTCAAACGGTGTTTAGGAACTTCTATAACGTATAAATTCCAAAATTTTCACGAATCCAATTCTTTTTTCTTGTAATGATAGAAGAAAGTAAAAATATTATCGATTTATAGAGTGTAAAGAGATCTGTAAAAGATAGTAATAATAGAGTGTCTACGAGATAGTAAGAGTCTATAACAAGAATTTTTATGTATATTTCTTATGAAATACTACCTATTGCAGTCTCCCCTATGTTGGAATTCCTGAAAAAAAAATTACAGGTCTACACCGATCATGCCCCCTAAAACCCAAAACCACCCCGGTAAAAAACTTAATATACCTATCTATCTCTTTCTCTCTCTATATATATTTACTATACACACACACACATATATATATATATATATATATATATCACTTTTTATGGTACGATAACATCCATAATTCTGCACAAATCTTTTCCAAGCTGATACATAAAATCAAGGGGCATAAAATTTCGGTCAAGTTCGTTAATGGGCAAAATCGGACCAAGGGGGTGGAAATAGGGAGGGGGTTTGTGAAAAAGGAAAAAACTCCGTAACGTCTTAATTATAATACATATCGAATTAGTTTAAAGCTATTATTACTTCCAGGAAAACGGCCAAAAATTTATGTATTAAATATTTTTGATAAAATAAAAAACGGGCTCAAGGGGCGAAAAAAACAGGGTTTTAGAGAGAAAAAAATTCGTAACTTTGTCAATTCTCAGCATATCAAATTCACTTAAACTTCTTATAAATCTTCTTAATACTATTTTTTATACTGACAAGTTTTTGATATGAGCAATTCTTAATTAAAAAATAAATAAATAAATAAATAAAGAATAAATAAAAACGAAAAAAAATGGGGTAGTTGAAGAAGAAAAATAATTATAACTTTGTCAATTCATAAGATATTCAATCCGCTTAAATTTATTAAACATCCTCTTAACATTATGTACAATTTTCATATTGACAAATATTTGTTGGTAACAACTCTTACAGAAAAAACAAATTAAACAAAATTAGGGGTTGAGGAAAAACTTATCGTATTAAGGATGTACTCAAATCCAAATTGCTTATTTTCTGATTCATTTTTTCCCTTTCAAACGCATCCAATCGGCAGGTTCTCTTATTTCGGAACTATATAATATGCCGTATTGGTCAATTTTTTGATAATGGCAGAATATATTTCAAATAATGCTTTCAAAATAGGCATTTTGAACAGAATTTCCGGATGCGATAGTGTTGGAAACGAACAAAATACTAAAAAAAAAAAAAAAAAAAAAAAAAATTGTTTATAAATCAAGTTCTAATTATTTGAACGATAAATAAAATCACATGTCGCTTGTAAATCTCTTGAAAAAAATCATGTCAGCAAGTTTGATGTATTTACTTCAAAAAATGAGCCTGAAAATGTGTCAGAAAATTTCCAGTTGTTGAGCGTGGAAAAATATTTTTTTGAATACCACTTTAACATGATTCTGATAAAACCAGCTTTTACAGAAAAATTAAATTAAAAATTCGTCGAAAGCGGCTAGATAAAATTGTTGAACTGGATTTATCTCTAATCTTGATTTAGTGTTTGTGGGTGATATTAGTACTTAACTTTGAAATCTACCTCCGTCTGCAGGCCGAGCCGGCTAGGATTTTTTATATTGTAAATTGGGCAGTCATATATGAAAGAAGTCATGTATATTATTGACAACACGTACTATTTTCTGATTAATATCTATATGTGTTAAATTATTCTACCACTTCTAGCTATTTCTGCCCAGGACACTAGAACGTATCTTTCAGATTTATTTTTCTATAAATTACGTATTTTGGTCTTAATTTTAAACATTTATCTTCTTTCTTGGTTACACAAAAAAATTAAACATTTATATATGGTATTGACCAGTTCTCTTTGAAATCTTCACAAGATTTAAACTTCTGTGATCAGAATATTAATTTCTTATCTGTTTCGTTTCATGTTTCTGTTTCTCAACCTCTCGGATTTTATTTAGCTTACAATAGTTATTATTTGCAGTGCTGCCATCTCGCATCACTTTCTCAAAACAAAAACATATTACATATTCAGTAAAACCCCGCTAATCCGAACCATGCTAATCCGAAATCATCGTTAATCCGAACTGATTTTATTTTTGAAAATTATGTTTGAACAGATTAACTGAAAAGTTTAAAATGTTGTAATAAAAACAAAAAGTACTTTTTGCTACGAAATTTTCCGGATTGCAGGATGAATGTCGGAAAAACGTGTGGAAGTTAGAATTAAACAAAAAAAGGCAGTAAAGCATGTTTCTTACTCTTTAAACAGCTTGAATAGAATTAAAAAAATATTCAATTATGTAAAAGTATATACAACATATACTATACACGAATATAAAATGAAAACGTGCACTGTAAGCCTACTCGTAGAAGCCATCTTAAAAAAATTTCGAATATGATTTTATTTGCCAATCACATTAAAATTATTTTCTAAAATGCAAAAAGTATTTAATTCAGATGATAAAAACTTATTTTCCATTTCAGCAGATTGATTTCACAAATTATCTACAGAAATGTTTATTTATTCCACCTTGTCGACGTGGTGTACTGATATAGATATGTACTATTTATAGATTTGCGATTTTGACCCGTTTGTAATGGGTTGTTACGTAATCCTTCATTCTCAAGTTCCATTGGATTATTATAAACATCAGGAGTGATTAAACAAGGAATACTATTTTTTTCCGAAAGTCGTGCCAGGTTATACAGCCTTAGGATGGCGGATTAGACGATGTTTACTGCGCTACTGAGTACTTATAAGTTACATTTTTTCAGCACGCACCTTTTCCTTTTCTATTTTTAACGGCATTTCGGGTAATCCGAATTTTTTGTAATCCGAACAGGCACCAGTACCAATTAGTTCGGATTAGAGGTGTTCTACTGTAATTTGAGGTACTTTGCAAGATGAAATAGGAACAGATGTCATAAATTCCCAGGGCCGCCATCTTGGAATTCTTCTTGGGGGGATAAATTATTTTCCGCCAAGTAGTAAATGTTGCCAAGCACCGATTTTAACGCATGTTAGGCTTAACGAAAATAAAATGTAAATAATAAACAAAACTCGTTAAAATTGCAATCACTAAACGTCGTATGAAAACGTCGCGCTCATTAACCGAAAAAAAAAAATCACTGGATTCAGCTAACTCATTCTGCCGCGATCACAAAAATGCACGAAACTCGTTAAAGTGGCAATCCGTAATCGTTGTATGAGCGCTACGCGCTCATTAATGGAAAAAAAAAAAAAAAAAAAAACATCACTGGATTCAGCTAACTCCTTCTGCAGCAATCACAAAAAAACACAAAACTCGTTAAAGCCGCAGTTAGAAATGCACGTGTGTTGCTGTGAACCAATCTCCGAAATGCGTGAGAAATATAGAATAAACAACTAATAGAAAACATTACTATAAAATGAAACAACAAAATATACATAAAATTATCAACATACCTTAAAAGACATATTTCTTGAAAGCTCAAGCACGAAATACCTCCTAGCATCATCTTCATTTCTCAAAATAGGCTTATGACTAAGCATTGTAAACAAACCTCCTTTATCATTCAAAGTTTTCTCCTATTTCTTAAATACATCAGCAAGAGCGTTTAAACGGACTATAGAATCCATAGTCAATCAAATGCATACAATAAATTTAACGTAAAAATAAAAAGGCAGAAAGATACAATACGATATCCAAAACGAAAACCTTTTCAAGCACAATCTCGCTGGAAAACGGGATTGCCAGAACACGTCACGCCAAAGTGATTTTTTCAAAATTTTGATAAGTGAAGGCAAAATTTTTAAATTTTGCTAAACATAGCGCGATGGGATTCTTGTTATATATATTTTAGATTTAACAATCAATGGTTTTAAGCATACGGAAAACAAATTTATCCAGTAAAATATCATTCTTTTAAATTAATCCTTGTACCATTTAAGGGCGATATATTATTCACAATTATAATGCGTTGTTTTCCCATGACACATGTTTTCATATTTGCAAAATAAAAATATAAAAATAATATTACATATTTAAGAATTGCATGCGTAAATACACTTCAAAAGAAAAAGAAATTTAAAAGATGATAACTTTTATCGAGTTTTTATTCTTTTAAAATAAAAAATGAAAATAAATGTGTTTACGCAAAATGAAACAGCAATAGAATTACTTCAGATAGAAAGCACTAGCAATAATTCAGAAGTCTTGTTCTTGTATCTGATAATTGCATAATCCGATTATCGCATTTCTATGTGAAAGTACAAAAATCAACATTTGTAGCTTTAAAAGTATTAAATTCGTTTTACTATATAATTTGGACAAATACAGATAGGCTTTTGCATTGTGTATTTTTTTTACACGGTGCTTTGTGAGTAATAATTTAATAGCCTGACAGCCAAATTCATAAATATTTTCTTTCGAAAGAAAAACAAAACCCTTTTTTTTTATATGTGCACATTTTATTTTTAAATACATTGTACAAGCAAACCTTAATCCGACAGAAATGGTAACCAGTCTATCCGTTGGTATTCTTTTTTTTTTTTTTTTTTTTTTTTTTTTTAATTAATTTCCACTGGGGTAACGTGCATGAAATTTTTAACTACCAAAAAATCTAAAAATATATAAACGACCTCTAAATTGTTTTTTTTTCTTTTTTTTTTTTTAAAGTAAATATTCCTACTTTTAAAATCAAAGATTACCGTTTAGAGTAAAAAAAGAACTTGCTACACTGGGATACTTCGTTTTTTAAATTTTCATCCTGGTGACAGGGGTGGTAATTTAAAACTGCAAAATATACTAAAAATAATAAAACCCCTTAGAAATTTTGTTAATACTTCATATTAATATTTTTTAAGAAATGATACAGTTACAACCGGAAAGGTACCATTTAAAAGTATGTTGATTTTTTTTGTGAGTATACAGTGGCGTAGCTACATATTCAGCGCCCTGGAGCAAGGAAAGTTTGTGCGCCCTCTTGTCACACGAAAAAGTTCTGCGTAATTTTGTTTTCAAGTTTAAAATTTATAAAATAACCTGAATTATATTTAAAATTTTACTTTTATTTAAAAGTCAAAGTATTTTAACAACGTATTAAATACAATTAATTAAAAATAGATAATGGATAATGAAATGAATTATAATTTTTTAAGTATGGAGTACCTACGAATATTTTCTGCGAATTGGGTGGGATTTTAATTTTGAATGCGCCAATGAGTCAATGCAATCTACCGTGCTTAATATCTATTTTTTCTTTTCAAGGGTTTCGAAGCATTCTAGAATGCTAATAAAAAAAACACTATTGTCAATTTTTTTTCGCATATGGATGAAGCAGATTTTCTGTTTTTAGTGCCAAAAAATACTACAATTCCATAAAATTCAAAGTATCATAACTCAGTAACTTTTGGATATAGAATATTTTTTTTATTATTTTACCTGTTAAAGTACGGAGAAGATTTTCCTAAATGTAACACGAATAAAAATGTAAACCTCATAATTTAAAAAATAACAATTTTGACATAAATTACTTTTAAGAGGATGAAGAACAACTTTGAAGCTTTTCTACTATTAAAACTATATTTCTACAGCTAATGGTTTAGAAAATTAGCCAGACACCGGTGTCCTCACTGGCTTTTCACTAATCTGAGCAATTTGGCAAATCGTTAAAGAAAAACCAGCCAAATTCAAATAATGGTAGTAATAGATTGATCGTGAAACACTAAGAATATCAAAACACAAATATCGAGTTACATAGGGAAGGTTTAATCGTGGAACAACACAACATCATTGAGAGTGTCGTCGAAAGAAAAGAAAGATGTCTCGCAATTTGACGATTTCAGTCATTTTTTTGCCAAATGAAACGTTTTGGTGCAGTGACGATCGGCAGCGAGAACCCTGATTGGCACCCTTATATATTACTTAGGATTGCAGTTTTTTCACTTTTCATCAAAATTAAAAGATAATGGGGAAAATTTGCTCACTAAGTCAATGTTGCAACCATTACCCAATGCTGCAATTATTTATGATAATTAAATACAATTGAACACAAAATTGCACTTCCGCACATACGTTACAGTCGGAAATATGCAAATTCGGTGATTGACAATGTTTTGCGCAATGGACGTCTGTTGGAATTCTGGTCTGTAGTGTTCTTTAAAGTGAATGTATTGTTTGTGAGTGATCAGTATTCATTAGTTACGGCTCAAAGGCGTCATTTAAGTAAAGGTCAAACATGATGAATAATTGCTAGAATCGAGGGAAGTCAAACGCAAATGGGAGTCGTCCAAAATTTGACTATCACTCAAATTGCCACGTGAAGAGCTATGAGCCGCTTTTTAAGTACTCTATCCGTTGATAAACAGCCTGGTCAAGGGCGATCAAGAACACCAACTGCATCCGAAGACTGTTTTGTGTCCTTGTCAGCTCGAAGAAACAGCGAAGTGACTACAAGAAACTTGGTTTCAGATCTTTAGGCTGCCACATAAACTGGACTTAGCCATTCTGCAGCTGCACGAAGGCTTAACGAGCGTGGACTGTATGCAATAAAACCAATAGTTTGTGTGTCACGCACTCCAGCTTCCAAAGGCGTCGTCGTGATCAGCGGATACAAAAAGACTGGGCTCGAGTATGTTTTACTAACGAGTCCAGATTTAGTTTGAATGTTGATTCTAGAAGTGTTTTAATCTGCAGAGAAGAAGGAACAAGCAACTTGCCTTCCCTTGTTCGAAGATATGTGGAGGAGGTACCGGAATTCCAAGTTAGACTGTTTAGGGGTGCTGTTGGCCCAGAGATTTTTTAATGGATGACGGCCACAACGAGCATATGTGGTGTCAGAATATTTGCAAACAGAAGATATCATTCGAATGGATTGGACGCATTGCTCACTGAAGTTGAATCCGATTGAGCGTGTGTGGGATGACTTAGGGCAGTGAATTTCAGCGCACCAAATCCCTCCACGGACCCTCCAGGAGGTCTTCTAAAAGTGCACTTTTAGAAGAGCATAGAAGCGCCACCTGTTGGGCGATTTACACCATAAATTAAATCGAATCGCACTAATTTATATGAGGGACTATCTGAATCTGAAGTTTGGTGAAAATTCGTGCATTAGTTCTTTAGATAGAGCTATCGCGATAATCATAAATAATGTAGTATAGCAGCGCCACCTGTTGGACGATTTACACCAAAACGTAATCAGCACCAAAGTATATCAAAGACTGACTGAATCTGAAGTTTTATGAAAATCTGTTTATTAGCTCTTGAGATATATACCTATTCCGGAAATAGTGAAAAATGGAGCATAGCAGTGCCACCTGTAAGGCGATTTACACCAAAAAGTAATCAGAGCCAATTTATATCAGGGACTAACTGAATCTAAACTTTTATTAAATTCCGTGATTTAGTTCTTGAGATAGAGCGCACACAAAATTTGTGTCACATACAGACTCACAGAGCGGGGGAACGGGGACAGAGCAGGATTACGGCCCAAGCAAACGCACATTACTATATTTTGTTTTATTTAATCCTAAAATTTTGCGATTAAATAAGGTTTAATGCGTAAAAATTCGATGGTGGTGAAAGTGGTATAAGTTTGCATAGGCGATAATCAGGTTCTAAGGAGCACTGAATTAGATACTTAATTTTTTTCTCTATTTTTGATCAAAAAGGCTTATCAGTTCTGCATTTGAGACTTGCCATATTTTCAAAATCTCAAAAACAATACGTACAAAATTTAATTTGTCGCTTCCCCCTCACCCCCATCTAAGTTTTGCCGTCGTGGGCTGATGAGGAATGTGCCTAAATCCGGCTCTTATTATTGTTTTTATTATCATCTGTATTCATGCATGTTTAGTTTCCACACACACACACACACACACACACACACACACACACACACACACAAAAAAAAAAAAAAAAAACGTCAAAAAAAAATTTTTTTTTGAGTTTTCTGTTTGTAAAATGAATGGTCAATAATTTTCTTCAAGTTGTCAAACTTTTTTTTTCTTCTAATCGCAAAATAACTAAATAGCCAAGTCATTGTTGTTACATCGTAAATATAGGTTTCTCAACGGTAACTTCTTGGGCTACCATTATTTCCGCACAATAATAATCATGATAAATTTCTAAAATATTTTCAAAAGAAATGCACCAGAAAGATTATTTTTTGGAAATAGTGGTACACAATAAAGTGACCGATAAGAGCTCTGTAAACAATTTTTGATTACTTTAAGGTTTGGAGATCTTCAACTGTCGTCGAAGAAAAAGTTACAGAAAAAACAAGTAATATAAAAAAAAAAAAAATTTAAGTCAATTCTTACTTAGGTCATGAAAGAAAAATTTAACACAATCCTTTAAGCTAATTTTAGTTTTTGTTGCATTAAAACGTCTCAATTTGTTGATTTTCTACAATCAAGTAAAACCTATTGGTTTACAATGGAAGTCTATGGGAATTTAGCGAAATATTAGAGATATCGCCAAGTTGGCGTCACTTTTGGCGACTCATTTTGGTCGCCAAATGTGGCAATATATCGCCAAGTTGGTGGTATTTGGCGACAGAACAGGGTCCCTCCTATGGTAACCCCTTTATAGGTATGAAGATGCATTAAATGCTGTTCAATAAACAATGGCCGCCCTTTTTTCTCCCTTATAAAACTAAAATTAATTAATTAAAATTTAATTAATGAATTAATATTTGAAAAACTGTATTAACATCAAGTGTCATCCACTACAAGTTAAAAAAAAATTTATTTGAACTTGAGTGGATGAATAATAAGTATTTTATTAACGATAGGGAGAGTGTGAACTAATAGTAGGAATTGAAAAAGTGCCGACTCGGTGCACAGGCGCAGATAGATGTCGAAGTAAGTACTAATTTCAGCAACAAAACTAAATGAAGATTAGAGATGAACTCAGTTTAAAAATTTTATCTGGCTGCTTTTGAGGAGATTTTAATTTCATTTTTCTGTAAGAGCTGTTTTTTTTTTTTTTTCTTTCTTCAGAATACGATAATTTTATTTTAACCGCTATGTATTCTTATTTTGTATTTGCTGTAAAATTCGGTCCTATCAAAAACTTGCCAGTATAAAAGTTGTAGATAAGAAGATTTATAATAAATTTAAGCGGATTTGATATCTTGTGAATTGACGAAGTTATGATTTTTTTTCTTCTTCAATCACCCTCCCCTTTTTCTCTTCGTTTTTAATTTTTTTTTGCGGTAAAAGTTGGTCCTATGAAAAACTTGTCAACATAAAAGCTGTATATAATATTAATAAGATTTATAATAAAGTTAAATGGATTTGATATCTTAAGAAGTGACGAAGTTATGAATTTTTCCCCCCTAAAACCCTATTTTTATCCTCCCCATTTCCACCACCCTTTGCCCGGTTTTGCCCATTTACAATCCCCGCCGAGATATTAGCCATATGATTGTTTTTGGTGAGTTTGAAGATGATTCGTGCATCATTGCGACTTTTATCATGCGGACAAAATTTAGTACATGCATATATATAAACTTTTGAGGTGGGGGTGGTTCTGGGTTCTTGGGATCATATAATAAAAAGTTATAAAGTAATTTTTCAAAAGTCACAACATGGTAACGACTGCAATAGGTGGTATTTCTTACGAAATCTTGTGTATTTCTTACGAAATCTACCTAAAAACAGGCATGCTTAAACGGTACTGGAGAAGTTACTTGAGGCTTCAATATGGTATGAATTAAAGTTGAAACTTCACGATTAGAAATAATTTCTTTTAACAGTGTATAAAACATGTTTCAAATAGAAATAGTTGAGGTAAAACACAAGGTTAAACATCATATGAATATGCTGATTGCAACAAGATTCATCTGTAATATATCTGATTAATAATGAAACAATACGCAAATATTTTTACAAATCTTTATTCTGCTCTTTCTAATTTTGCGCCCTTAGCATGCGTGCGCCTGGAGCAGTCTGCTCCAATTGCTCCACGGTAGCTACGCCCCTGTGAGTATATGTGTGTGTGTGGGGGGGGGGGGGGTAGAACTCTATTCGGGAACTGGGGATTGGAATTTGAAGAAGCATAAAAACGAAAAATGTGAAAGAGATCTTCAGAAAATAATTTTTCAAAATATGAAGTATTCGTAAACAAATGGGAAGCACCAACAATACTGGAAAGGTACCATAAATACTGACTGATGAAGGATCTTACTAAATATCTCAGCTAATCACCAAAATATGAAAAGTCTGAAATTTAGGAGCATTCGGACCTGTTTGTGTCTATTCGTACCCACATTTCCAGACCTTTAATTGCGATGGATATTTCAATCTATCGCCAACAGTCGGACATAATAAACAAACATAGATGTGTAGACATACATCTTTCAATAATTAACCCATTGGTTACTCTACCAGATTACTATTCGAGATTAGATCATAACTGTTGACCATTGAATAACAGCTTAACAGCAAGTATCACAGAAGTACTAGCGATGCAGTCGAACACACACGAAAACAAGTGGGTAAGTGTGATCACAGATCGCACAGAGGGTTTCGTTTAATATTCCTTTCAAAACACTTTATCCTTTTGAAAAATCTGTTAGTTACACATTTCGCAAGGAGGGGCACACTTGATTCTAAACAAACCTCTATCTGAACGAAAATCCGTTTTACATACTATCCGTAGATATATTAGTCGAGGGGATTGGACCCATGGAACCCGAGGTAAGTATGCGCACCGGGCGGTAAAAAATGGAACTAAAATATGTAAGGCTATGGTGCATAATATGAAAGAATGGTGAAAGGGGTGTCGGCAAAAGTTGGAAAATTTCTCCCCGGGTTAAAAGGGCGGATGTTAGAAAATTTGCTTAAAATACACAAGTTAGAGTCCAGAGGGGTAAATCATATAAGACTTTTTGAAAATTTTATGATTTGTCGTGTGGTCTGGGGCATTCAGCTATACGTATGCAAAATTTCGTGTCTCCAACTTAATTAGGGGCTCTCTTAGAAAGAATTGCTTCAAATACATATGTGGTAGCTCAAAGGGTTAAAAGTAAGACTTTTTCAAGATTTTATGATTTGTCGCCTGGCCTCAGGTGTTCTGCTATAAGTATGCAAAATTTCAAATCTCCAATTTAATTAGGGACTCAGTTAGAAAGAATTGCTTAAAATACACAAGCTGGAGTTGAAAGGGTTAAACATAAAACTTTTTCAAAATTTATCATTTGACATGTAATCTGAGGTGTTGAGCTATACGTTTGCAACATTCCACGCCTTCAACCTAAATAGGGGCTCACTTAGAAAGAATTGTTTAAAATACACATTTTGGAGCACAAAGGGTTAAATGTATGACTTTTTCAAAATTTTATGATTTGTCGTTTGATGTGAGGTGTTCAGCTATAAGTATGCAAAATTTCACACTTCCAACCTAATTAGGGGCTCACTTAGAAAGACTTGTTTAAAATACACATGTGGGACCCCAAAGGGTTAAACGTACGACATTTTCAAAATTTTATGATTTGTCCTTTGATGTGAGGTGTTCAGCTATAAGTATGCAAAATTTCACGCCTCCAACCTAATTAGGGTTCATTTAGAAAGAATTGTTTAAAATACACATGTGGGAGCCCAAAGGGTTAAATGTACGACTTTATCAAAATTTTATGATTTGTTGTATGATGTGAGGTGTTGATCTATAAGTACTCAAAATTTCATGTCTCCAACATAATTAGGAGCTCACATAGAAAGAATTATTTAAAATACAAATGTGGGAGCCCAAAGGGTTAAATGCACGACCTTTTCAAAATTTTATGATTTGTTGTATGATGTGAGGTGTTCAGCTATAAGTACCCAAAATTTCATGTCTCCAACATGTATAGTTTCTGAGAACGGGCTCTGTGACGGACAGACAGACAGACAGAGGAGCGAGACGAATAGGGTTTCGTCAGATGAACGAAATCCTAAAAAGCAATTCTTGTTGTGAGACAAACGATTTGAATCAACCGAAAGAAGAAGACAGAGTGTTATCACACTGTTAACCTTAAATTCAAATTATTTGAAATTTCATTACAAATTATTGATTTCAATTTTTTTCTTCTTGTGTAATAATTATTGTTACTAAATTTTTATTATGAACCTTAAAATTCCTTTAAAAAGGAAGTTTTGGTTAAATATAGTCAGGATTGTCTTCCTCAAGCTGAAAAATCCCTACTCTCGATAACTGTACAGTTTTAATAACACGGGAATATGGATTTTTTTTATATTTTCGAACAGAATAAATCGTAATTGAACAGTATCTTTGATTTCGAATACATGTCTTCATTCATTGTGGACAACTTGTTTTGAAATGATTCCACTTCCAAAAAGCTGAATTAAAAATATCAGGAGCTTTGCAGACTTGCGTTGATAAATTAAGAAGAAAATTACTTAAATAATAAAGATTTGAGACTCAAAATGAAAACGCTTAAACTTGGTCTTTTCATTTTTTAACAGCACATAATCAGATTCAGATTACATAGAATACGAGCATTCAGACATCAAAACATCGATTAATTCAAATAATGTCTCGCAGAAAACACAAAATACAGAAAAGCAAATAAAATTACCTAATAAAGAAAAAAAATTATATGCATATATAGATACAAAAAAAAAAAAAAAAAAAAAAAAAAAAAAACATAATAGGATTTTAGAAATTAAATATGAGTTAAAAAGAATACGAATTAGAATTAATTAAAAGTCTATTTAAAAAGCACTCAATTGTTCTTCCAGTCAGGTTCTGTAGTGCTGCCATCTACTGAGAACTGCGTCATAAAAGGTCTTCCTTGAAGATTAAACAATAACAATAATAACGAATCTTTAAATTTTCGCTTAATTAGCTGCGGTAGCAGACTTATCGACTTATGTGAGGGAGAGATGCCAAGCTGGGCATCGTCCTCGTGACTTAAATGGTAGAGCACTGGAGCGCTATTCCAGGGGTCCGGGTCCGATTCCCGGTTTGGAATTTTTCCACTCCGTTGGTTTTTTGCTTAGTTACAAAATGATAATTTTCTAGGCGATTTTTTGTTGGCGTTTATTGATAAGGTTTATTGAATTTTGATAAAAACATTGTTTTAATGACGTTATATTTCAGGTTTATATTTCATTATTTACATTTTATTTTCGTTAAGCCTAAAATGTGCATAAATCGCTGCTTGGCGACATTTAATACTTGACGGAAAAAGGGTTTCCACGCCAAGAAAAAATCCAAGATGGCGAACGAGGAATTATACAGCATCTGTTCCTTGCTTTACAATAACTATAATTCTGAATTAAATTTATAAGAAAATATGAAATTTTTTATTAACTCTTTCTAATAGAAAATCTTTATCAAATTAGAATATTAAAAAATTATTATTTTTTATTTTAACATTACTTCATCAAAAGTTATTATACAAGTAAATGTAAAGGTGAAAGGATTCAAATAATGCTGTGCAAGTCCCTTTCTTCTACATGTCATTTTTCTTTATACCTAAAAGCCGTTTATATTAATTATACAGCGGATAAGTTTCAGCATACCTGCCAATTTTTACGCTTTTTTCGTACCACTGAAATTTAATAGTAAAATTTTCCATGTGTCAGTGGCGAACTCAGTGATTCAATGTCAAAGAATTTTCTTACATATTACTGGTAAGAAAAAAGCGCAAAAGTTTTCATCTATGGTTTCAGGAAATTTAGCTGTTACAGGTTGTTACGTTACATAAATGCAGTTTCACTCATAGATATTCTAGAAGTGTTATTTCTTGTAACTTCTTAAAGCTAAACAATGCGTAACCTTCCCCTGAAAACCCACCTCTCCCCCCTTCTTTTAAATTTCAAAAAGTACGTTATTTAAGTTTAACAGTAGCCCTGATAATACCATACTTAAATATTTATTTTTTTAATTCCCTTACCTCCAGTAGAATCACAAAACTTTCTTCAGACACCGGATTGTGTTTCTTCCCTATGCTCTATATATATATGAAAAAAAGGAACCCTGTCATACAGTATGACATAAAATATGAACTGCTTTTAAATTTCGAAGTAAAACCTGTAGCATTTGTCTACTTATTTATATACTTCATACTACAATGTTGGAAAGGATATGTTCAAAATATTTCATTTTTAATATTATTTTCAAATATTCTGGATTGGTGGTTCCAGCTTATGCAAAAGTTTATTTTTTTCCTTGCTTCAAACAAGGTTTAAAGAAAAAAGGTGACCTATTTGCACAACAATTTTAAGAAAATAAATTTTGTAGCATATTTTTCTTGCGGATGTTGTTAAAGTATATGCGAAAGTTTTTTGTTTTAAAAAGTGGTGTAACATAGAATAACAAAATAGTAGATAGTGGGAGCCCTGTCATTAGATTTAGAATATTGTCTTCTTTCATAATATGCCATGTGATTTTTATGTAGGGGTCGTCTATATATTAAAAATGGCACTAACTTCAATTTTAGAAGTGGCAACTTTATTTCAACTGATATTTTATTTGAGTTTTTTGGAACAAATCAATCCGGATAAATATGCATTTTGTTAAATATTCATGAAGTTATCATATGTGAGAATTTGAAGATGCTAATATTAAATTCGTGACAAACTACTATATCATGTCAAAAAATCATCCGATTTACATTGTTTGTTTCCGTTGAGATACATTCAACCACTGGTTCCCAAACTAATATTGGCCCGACGCACTGAAGAATCTATAAAAATACGACGCTATATTGTTATTATGCAAGCTATTAATTCTCAAAAGAACATTTTTTGATGAGTAACTGAAGTTAGTATACATCACAAAATTACCAATATCATTTTGATATTAATATTAATGTTAATGCTGTTAATTTAGAATGTTTTTCTGTTAAATATGTTTTTAGAACATGGAACTATTTTCTCGAGAATTCATAGCAAATAAAAAACTCATATTCCTTGTTGAAAAAAAACTGATTAATAGACTATAAAAATGACTCTGAAACGCTTCGGAAAATTACGCGGAGCAAAAGAAATTTTGTTTTATAATTGCTTGGAAAAATCTCAAATCTTGTGTAAATCTCCTTATGAGGTTTCTCAAGATGAAGGAACTCTTTTCCTAAACTTGGTTAACTCGAAGGAAGTTACACTGTATTTTCGTTTGTTAGCCCCTTGTACGATATGCTATTTCTTTTTCCCAGCTTATTTTGTGTCGTCTCAAAATATACCGTTACCTTACAGAAACCAGCAATAAACAAAGCAGAGGTATCATTGTACGATTAAATGCTCTATATTTTAAAATTTATTTCTAATTATCTATATTTTAAAATTTCTAAGTATCGCACATTTTAAATTGTTACACAGTCGTATTGGGAAAAAAAGTGCTTTTAAATGCAAATTGTTTGAAAATTGCATCTCCATTTATTTTTGAAATATTAATTTTTTGTAGTTTTTAGCACCATTTGTTTAATTTTGACAACTCAAATACTCCATTTATGTAGAAAGTAAAGGGAAAATAGTTGAAAAATAGCAATTATATCATTTTGTTGCCATTTTCTCATAACAACAGAAAGAAAATGCAATTAAAATGCGTGTTATTTTGAAAAACTATACGCGAATAATTTCTGTTGAAAAGTGGAAATATTATAAACTATATTTAATTTCAAGTATCTATACTAATGTTACAAACAAATGAGGCCTATGAATTATTATGTAGCCGTTTTTTCGTCGAGTTTATTTAATGACGGCATCTTTTTGCTGCATTTGTGTATTATTTTGCGATAGCGACATCCTATGCATGCTTTACTGTACATGTTTAAGAGTGGATCATAAATGTGGAATCCTTAAGCGGATGCGAATGACGTCATTTTACATAAAATAAAAGTGTGTGCTTTAAGACTTAAAATTGAAATATATTTTGTACTGCAGTGGAGTCCCGCTTAACCGAGTTATTTTCTTCTGATGGACTGGTGGCAGAAATTCTATTTTCTAGTTATTAAATAATATTTTTGTGTAATAAGAAACATCTGTCTTTTTTTACAGTGTAAAAAAGAAAAATGGCAAAAATAAACGAAGATTCAAATTTCTGAATATTTCATTATATTTTAATGAAATTATGTATTGCATCCAAGTAAACACTTATATATTTTCTTCATTTTATATAATTATTTTTAAAACTATAATGCAAATAAACAACTAAATTTAAAAAATCAAAAAAACCGACTGCCTAAAAAGCGAACTAATTAATTATTTCTCATCAATGTGTAACTATTTTTTTTTTCAATTCTTACTATTAGCTCACACTCTCGCTATATATATCCTGTTCTAATTTTCAATCGTTAATATAATACCTATTATTCACCCAATCAAACTCAAATAACTTTTTTTAAACTTGTAGTGGATGACTCTTGATGTTTATCCAGTTTTTTTCAAATACTAATTCATTAATTTAATTAAATTAATTAATTTTCAATAATCGAGAGAGCACTCTTCTTGATCGAGGAATTTTAAGACCGAGAGAGCCCTCTTCTTGATCAAGGCATTTTACGCGCCACTCTACGGAAAAGAAGAATGGGAGAAAAAAAATTCTCTGATTGACGTAAGTAGGAAATGACTTCAAATATATATATATATTTTTATATTACTTGTTTATATTACTTACCTATTTTTTTTAATTACTTGTATTGATGACTTTTAAGTTGTGTTTAATTGTTAGATCCTATCTATAAACACTATTTTGATGAGGTCTATAGGTGTCTATGATGGTTAGAGTTGCAGTAAAGCTACAGATCCTACCTACACAACTTCCAGGTTGTATAATATTTTAAAGGAGCTTCTGACTGTAAAATAGTCAGTGAAACATCGTCTTCATTTTGAAAGACCTATCAAATGATATGCCACTCAATAAGGTGCGTATTTTTTTTTTTTCGTCTCTACCACCATTTTGTTTTTAACGGCCGCCATTTTGAATTTATAAAAACAAAACCTAGCCTATATCCATCAGGCCTTTAAGACGAATTGATAGAGTTCTCATTCATTAAAATCCATCCAGCCGTTGGATTGTTTCGAGGGTATACAGAAATCCACACTGTAAACTGAAATGTCTGAAACGCAGTGTTCAATTTTCAGACGTTTTAAAATGTCTTAAAATTTTTAGATACTTCTTGCGTCTGAATTTCAGACATTTCAAATGTCTTAATTACGGCCATCTTTGACCACTTATCTTTTTAACCCCTTGGGGACGAGCGGCACGTATACGTGCCGCATGAATCGCTCAGAATCCTTGTTTTTCCTCGCCAGTAAAATTTTACTGTAAAATTTGCCTTACTTAATCAGCGCATTTTTCTCGATTCAAGACGACACAAATTTCTGTTTTTAAAAAACGGTGACAAAAGATTAAAAATTTCGTAAAAGGGTCCCGTCCCGAAGGGGTTAAGCCATATACGTAACCATATTTGGCCACATTGAATCATTTTTTTATAAAGGGGAATAATTTAATACCATAAAGTAGAGTTGGTTGCAGCATGGGAAAACTGGGATGCTTCTCTACCCTCTGATTTTAGGGTTGGCCAAATAGAGTACGAGGGGCATTCCACGTCAAATCAGGCAGTAAAATATCAATATGTAACCCACCATCAGAGATTTTAATGAAACTGCGTGTGTTTGTTCTTACTATTAAGATATGATCACCAGTAATTTTTTTTGCTCCTTGGTGAAATAGTTTCTGAGAAAAAAATTGTCAAAATTTTGAAAAACTGCCGTCAGTTGGCATTCTTGATAGCTCGGTTTTCAAATGTAGCATGTCATATATATAATCATATTTCAATATCTACTCTACAAATCATCTTCAAATAATTTATGCACAATATTTAGGGTACGCAGCTTATGAAAAAAATTTATTGTTACGCTTATAACATTTTAAGTGTGTCTAAAAAAATATTTAAACTTTGAAGTCGTGAATTTTTTATGAAAAATAATGCATTAACAAAAAAAGCATTATCAACAAAAGGCGGTATTTTTATTAAATTTATTTTTTATGGGAGATATACTTAAAGGTGTCCTTTGCCTGATTCTGAAATAAAAATAGTGGGATTTTGGGTGTTTTGGGTAGTATTTCCTATTTAAAAATATTTTGAGGTGCATTTCATATCAAATCAAGCAGAGTCATTCCATGTCAGTTCCCCTAAGCCATCACTGTCCATCACTAAGCCATCACTGTGTAAGTAATCACTGTCACAAATTTCAATGAAATTGGGTTTGTTTATAGCTTATTTTAAGACGTAATCACCTTTAATTTTCTTGATCCTAAGTAAAATATTTTTTAAGATAAAAAATATGAAAATTTTGAAAAATTGTTTTAAATTTTTTTAATGACAGTTCGATATTTAAAGACTGCATAAAAAAAAAAAAGTCGTTTCAATATAAAATCACTAAATAGGTTTCAAATAATGTATATGTGACAAATAATGTAGGCTGATTATTATTTCTTGTTTTTTATCATGTTTAAACACTAAGAGTGTCTTTTATCCTATGAATTTCTAAAATCAAGAATTTTGTCAAAAATAATGTGTTAATCAAAAATTTATTATTAACCGAAGGCAGGGTGTTATTGCTTTTTTTTAATTGTACATAAAAATATCTTTCAAATGGTTATAAAATAAAAATAGTGAACATATGAGAAAAAATTATCAAAATTTTGGAAAAATGCCACGAGTTGCCATTAATGATTGTTCAATTTTCAAAGGCCTCATTTTATATATAAAATCATATTTCAATAACTAATAAAGAAATCTTCTTCGAATAATTTAAGCAAGGTAAATAAAGTATGTAGATTATGAAAAAAATATTGCTGTAATGTTAAAAAATATTTAAATGTGTCTAAAAAATTGTATAATCTTTGAAATCAAACATATTTTACAAAAAATAATGAAATTATTAAAAAATCTTTATCAATCAGAGGCGGAGTTTCTATGACTAATTTTTTAATTTTAAATTGTACATAATACTACATTATAACTGGATCTGAAATAAAAATAGTGGGATTTTGGTTGGTTTTAGTAGTATTTAAATCATATTTAAAATTATCAATATTTTCAAATGTAAAACCTATCCAATGTATCATCCCTGGAAATATTTTTATTTATACATTTATTTTATTTTTCAAATTATCTTTTATGTTCGTTTCTTAAGGAAAAAATAAACAATATTGTTTTTTAGTAAAACTTCTAGGGCGAAGAGCAATTATCTCTTTCCAAAAAAGAGAAAAATCACTAGCTCCTCACCGCCCAATAGAAATTTTCAAAATGACAGTCCTAATCTTTAAACTCATATTTGGCTGTTAATATTGAAAATTTAGCATTGAGCTGCTAATATTGAAAAAAAATACCAAATTTCACTCTTTTGAAGAAAATTTTGACGTATTGTACTTTAAATATATGCAAAAAATGCATAATCCATTATATTTATATCTTTCAAATAACTATATCTAAAAAATATTTAAAACTTAATGAGTTGCACTTTTGTAACTTTATTCAGTTTCTAATGATATGTACCGTAATTTCGGGTGTATAGCCCGCAGATCAAACAATTCAGTTTGGACCCAGAAATTTTATTCAGTATTTGAAGACCAATATTTACTGTGATCTAAAAAGTTACATTTTATTTTTAAAAATTTCTGTGTCGAAACACGATTGTTTGATCCGCGGGCTATACACCGGAAATTACGGTAATTTGATTTATTTCATGACAGTATTGCTGAAAGATGGATTTTCAACATATATATGTGTGTATATATATATCCCTGTTCTCAAACAAATTATTTAAAAATTATTCATTTATGTTTAATAAAGCATATATATATTGTTTATACACTTACAGAAAATACATATAGTAAATTTTATGATATTATGTCAATAATGTCTAAAAGTAAAGAACTTATCTAATAGTATGTAACGAAAAATTTAACATCTGGTGTAATGACAACAAATTTTTATAATTGTTTTACTTAATTTGGATGAATGAAAAAAGCTTACATGTTTATATTTTATTGAAGTACAGGTGAAAATGTCACAAAGACATTCCTACCTCAACAACCACTGAGTATGTCACATTCACACTACAGATGATTTTTTTTCTTTTTGATCTTTCGGGTTTGATTTCAGATGGTAATGAATTAATTAGTTTTGTTAGAAGTGTCATTGCAGTCAGCATATTAGGTTCACTATTTTTTTTTATATAATTTGTTTTGATTGACTTGATGAACAACAATATTTAAAGGGACCATTTCATGAATTTCAATTAAAAGCTGATTTATAAATTTATCATGTTGTTTAGTTATTATTATCGTCTTAAGATAATAAGTTGATATTAAAATTTTTAAATGCAGTTTATTTATTATTTGAACAGTTGAAAGTATTTTTCAAAAAGAGTGGGCTGTTGATTTTAAGTCGGCTGTTGAGCAATGTAGTGTTGGTAAAGGAACTGGTACTATTTAATTTAATTTTTATTGCTGTAAATAATATTTGTTATTTTATTATTGTATGTATTATATTTAAGCAAGAGTAGAAATACACGATATCGTAGTCATTTTAGTACATCTTAGCATGAAAAGCTTCAATATTTATCATTAAACATTCACATTTTATGAAAATTTTGTTAAAATTGCTCATATTTTCACTATTTTTATTTTATAACTATTGAAAAGATATTTTTACGTACAATTAAAAAAAGTAATAACAGCCTGCCTTCGGTTAATAATAAAATTTTGATTAACACATTATTTTTCACAAAATTGTTGATTTTAAGAATTCACAAGATAAAACACACTCTTAGCATTTAAACATGACAAACAACAATAAATAATAATCTGCCTACATTATTTGTCACATATACATTATTTGAAACTTATTTAGTGATTTTATATTGAAATGACTTTTTTTTTATGCAGTCTTTGAATATAGATCTGTCATTAAAAACATTTTTAAAAAATTTCAAAATTTAGATATTTTTTTTATCTTAAAAAATATTTTACTTGTAGTCACCTTTAATTTCCTTGATCCTGTCTTAAAACGAGTTATAAACATACCCAGTTTCATTGAAATTTGTGACAGTGAATTAAATGTCTTAGGCGAACTGACATGGAATGACTCTGCTTGATTTGATTTGAAATACGCCTCAAAATATTTTTAAATATGAAATACTACTAAAAACACGCAAAATCCCACTACTTTTATTTCAGAATCAGGTAAAGGACACCTTTAAGTATATCCCCCACAAAAAATAAATTTAATAAAAATACCGCCTTTTGTTAATAATGCTATTTTAGTTAATGCCTTATTTTTCATAAAAAAATCACGACTTCAAAGATTAAACATTTTTTTAGACACACTTAAAATGTTATATAAGCGTAACAGTATTTTTTTTCATAAAATACGTACCCTATATATTATGCATAAATTATTTGAAGATGATTTGTGGAATAGATATTGAAATATGATCATATTTATGTCATGCTACATTTGAAAATCGAGCAGTCAAGAATGCCAACTGATGGCAGTTTTTGAAAATTTTGACAATCTTTTTCTCAGAAACTATTTGACCAAGGAGTAAAAAAAAAAATACTGGGAATCATATCTTAATAAAAGGAACAAACACACGCAGTTTCATCAAAATCTGTGATGGTGGGTTACATGCCTGCCTGAACTGACATGGAATGACCCACGAAGTTTTCATAAAGTTGATATTTTAAATCAGTTTTGACCTTATGATGATTGTAATCAGTATTTTGTAGTTTTACAGTAGGATAATATCTATATATATATTCAACTAAATATGTGTTTATGTGATATCATATATGCCCTAAGGCATCAAAAATATTTATTGCTTTTAGTGAAAATTTCAAATTAATTCTAGTACAAAGACCTAGTACTCATCTCCTCCCCCATCCCACAGCCTTCATATTCTGTTATAAAAAAAAAAGCCTATTCGAGGCCATTAAATACATATTTGGATAAATATATCATTTTCTTTAAACTAATCATGTTCTAAAAGTAGAAAATATTTATTAAAATAAGTATAAGATCAAAACAAATTTAAAATATCAGCTTTATGGAAATTTCATACCAAATATGGGGACAAGTAAAGCTAATGGTCCATAGGAACAGCCCAGTTTGTCCATGTTGCAATCAGCTCTGCTCTATGGTAACAAATTATTCCCATTTATAAAAAAATGATTCATTCCTTTATAAAGAATCCCATCCCTGCTTTGTTGTACACTTTTTTTCCCGTTTAAAGCATTCCCAGAAACTGGGACATTTCCCATTAAAGAATATTCCCAGTGAGTTAGTTTAAGCGTTTTTTTGCATTTTTAATTTCTGTGTTAAATAAAATCTAACACTAGATTTCACAAAATTTGCTGTATATGAGATCCCAACATTAAAAAAAAACTTGAGTATGAAACTATTACTTTTTTTTTTTTTTTTTTAAATCTACCTTCGTTTTTATTATTATACTATCCATAATTCTCAAGAAATACTGAAACATTTGTTAACCGCACATCGGCGGCTGAGACAGTAATTATAGTATTCTGGATGGACAGTATGTCTAATTGACACTTTTTAAACGATAAATAATATGATAAATTTAACTGGAAACAGAAATCCTTCATTATGAATAAATATCCTTCATTTTTTCTCCCCACGGTGTTTGGAGTGTTTGCAATCACACGAGCGGCGGCAGTTGCAAAAGCCATTTCTTATCCAAATGATTGGTATATGATTAACTACATTAAGAAAGAAACCAAATTAAAATCAATATAAGGTAAATATCTTGTACTATTCTGTTCATTTTCTTAGTAGAAAGTACAAATTTCTTTCCGTGCAGTGTGCTTTGAAATATTCTAACGTTTAAATAAAATAATTCAATAATAATAGTATTAATAATATATTAAAGTTTTCACTTTCTCAGAATGTTTTTAATTTGTCATACAAATATTAACATCTAAAAAAAAACAGGCTGGTATTATGAACTCGTTTTTTCTAAGTGAGAAAAAAAAAGAAAAAAGAATGAATTTTTGAAAAATGCTCAAATATAATAAAATTTGCTAAGCAGTCTATGCATATATTGTACAACATTTTTAAACAGTCTAGAGTAAAAAGAAAAACAATAAAGAAAAAATAATAGAACCAATTAATTCCACTCTATATAGGGGATACCAGCGAATAGCGGACTAATTACGTGCTACCGAAGCGCCCGCTATTCAGAGGTTTTGCTATATATTCATTTATATGCGCTACGCATTCTAAATAATAAAAAGATTTTTTTTGTGACAGTGTAGAAATGATGTTCTAAATAAATTCCAGGTCCAGCGGTTGACATTAATCAATAATATTCTGCAAATTTACTTTAAACATGAATCTAAATATCCATTCATGCAAACCAACCAATTAATTAGTACTTGACAAGTTACTCTATTTGTAGCATCACAATGTGAATTTATACATTTTTTTTCTTATCATATAAAGACAAAATTCAAATGCAGCAAAGATAACGTGCGTTGAGATCTTACATTATCAAACACATACATAAAAAATATACTTAATAGACTTAAAATCCTATTTTATTTTTTTTTATTAGTTTGTTTTTATTATTAATTTTCCCGATTTTTTTTTTTTTACATCCAGATAAAAAAAAATATATATATATATATTTGAGGTGAAAAGAAACTTCTAAAAATATTTATTCCCTTTAAACATCGTAATAAAAATAATTTATTTAACTATAAATTAAAAGAATGGAATAATATGAAAAAATATATACGTACATGGAGAAAACATAATCTTAAGAATAATCTGCAAAGCACATTTTTCACAAATTGTTAAGAATCAGCGAAGTTATAATTCACCAATTAGACTGTACTAAACCATTAGAAAAGTATCTTCCCCTATCATGGGCCGAAAATGGGTCTTACTTATACCCATATAACTTTTTTTCTCATATTTTTTTCATTTATCTGTATGATATTCAACTTGATTTTTTAAATAATTTTTAGCGCGTATTGGATTAATTACACAGATTTTATCATTTGTTTAAAGTATTTTTTTTAAGTATGGCTTCGTTTTAAAATTCAACACGGAGAACCCGCACATATACCCAGGGTGTGTATGTATTTTACTTTGTTACCAATAAATACAAATAATAATCGTCACCTTATTTAGTCGCAGACAATTGTTACAAATTCTGCGATCAAATAAGTTGAAGATTACTTTTAAAACAAATAGTGGTAACAATTGTAAAAAGCATACACACTCTGTGACTATCAAGCCCGGCGTTAATCCTCTCGGGTTAAATATGCTATGTAACACAGTAAATACATAAGTAGTTTTTTACTTTTAAACAAGTTTTCATAAAGATTATTAAAAATAAATAAATAAAAAATAGTACAGTCGTTCAGTTGAATACTATAGAAGATTTATTTCATATTGGAAAACTGAAACTTATAAACTATTCTGTACAGTGTTGAATTCAGACACTTTTCTCAGGGAGGGATTTCTGTGGCTTCGGGGGGGGGGGGGGGCATCATAGTGTTCCGGGGGGAAATTGCACTTTTTGACTATTGAAAACAAAATATCAAATCTACCGGGGAGGACAACTCATTGCTACGGGGGGATGCTCCCCCCCCCCCCCCGGAATCAACACTGATTCTGAATACATGAAAACTTTTATTCTTATGCTTATATTTCAATAATATATATTCTGTGAAAGAGTTAAATGATACTCTTGTCACTAAAATGAAAAATCATAAGTGCAATTATATCAATAATATAAAGTAAACTGAAATTGCAAAGAAAAATCTTATGCAATATCATTAGATTTTTTAAAATTTATATTGAGCAAATTTTCTTATTACATTAGATCAAGTGATTATCACACGTTTTCACGTAGATGCTAATAATTCAAGAAATAATTAGATTATTTACTACATAGAGATTTTGTTTATAAAATAAAGGTCTAAAAAATGTTAATATATTCATTAGTACTGAAAATTATATTCATTCATTAAAAATCATCACAAATGAACACACAAATCTTTTCGCACCAAAAATATTTATTGGATGAAAAAGGCGAAAATATAAAAAATTCAAATTAATGTAATAAAAATAATTTAAATAGTAAATAAATAATATTAAATATGCAAAGAACGTCCAAAATTGTCCGAAAAAAAAATTTCTTAATTGCAAATTATCATTCACACAAATCACTATCACTTACCTTGGCTGGTAATATCCAAAAAATGTAATATTTATGATGAAAATACACTTTCACACATTAAATGATTAAATACGCCATTGTATTCCCATTTTTTGGCGCTGTATTTTTATACATTTTATGAATTCTTTTATCCTTTGAATTATGAATGATAAATTATCAATAAAAATAGAGATGAAACATTTTTTCATAGGGAAACACAGAAATTTCAATGTCTTCACAATCGAAACGTTATTTAATAACCACGTTCTAGCACAAAAAACATTCCAATAAGAAGAATTAATACCATTCTGAATATGCAGCATAATTGTAATAAACAAAGTTTCGCCTACCATCCATAAAAGGCAGACACGTGCTGTTAAGTACTAATATACCAATAGATATAGATGCATGTCTTTTTCCAAAAGAAAGTAGATACTTGTCACCATTTCTTCTAAATTTATAACGCTCTGACTCAGCGACAACGATTTGCATGACGAATGACTATTTACAAGTGGAGATGGAGAGATCATTAAAAGTTCTTATCAGCGGGCAATAAAACATCTTGTAAATAAAACACAAACTTTTATACATCAAGCAAATTTACTTTACTACTGAATGAGGTACTGTAATCGACCTTCGCGCCGTTAAAAAATGTCTGTTGCTGGCCAAAGGAGTAGTAAACAAACGAGCTTTCTGATTGGCTGGCACGATATAATATTTTCACGATGCGTTTTAGAATCCGTTTTGTATTGAATTTTCATATTTAAATCTGATCTTTCAATAAAAGAAGAATTATTAAGTTATAATTCCAGCAAAATTTCCGACTTTTTCTTATCAAATTGTAAAATAGTTATGGACAATCATGTGCGCACGCAAGATTTTCATTAAAAGGCAGTGACGTCACATATTCGGAAAAGGGCAGAGAGAATGATTGCCAGGAAGAAATTTTTTAGAGGCTTTAGTTAATTGTTGCCGAAAAAATTATAACATAAAACGATATCTATTAAAGAAGGGGCGCAATATTATGTTGGCCCAGAAGTACAAAATCCATGTTATGCCAGTATTAATGGAGGGGGGCGGGGGGTATGCCTATTTGGTACCTACTTTAAGCATAATCGCCTGAAGAAGAGGTGCATTGAGGACCATTTACCCTCTCTAGATTTTGGTAATTAATTAATTAATTTTTATTTAGATCTGATTGAAAAAAGAATTTATTCTTCCAGGTGACTATAGATTAATTAAGGGCTAGCAGAAAAATGATGTAAAGACTTTTCGTGAGGGTCTCTCTTGTAAAAAACATTTTTAATTGTGTTTTCTTTTGAAGTTCGCGCAGTTTAAATTTATCTTAAACGAGGGGCTTGGTACAGCACAGTCTCCTGACAATAATAATTAAAAAGAATTTCGGTTCTTTATTTTTTAAAATATTGTTAGAAACTTATTTTTGAATACATAATATTTTTTGACTGCAAGTTTTTATTTTGCTTTTTATCTTGATATATTTCAATATTACTTTGCACGATAGAATCTGACAAAAAAAAAAAAAGTTTTTAGGTTTAAAATTTGCTTTAAAAAAATGCGGACTAGTTTGTGGGGCATAGGCATATCTGTTTCAAAATCTAGCCCTTTCGTACATTTTTTTTTTCTTTTTTGCCTGCGGCCATGTTTTATAGCATTCCGAGATATATATCTTTAATATTTTCAAATATTTAGGCGGGGAGGCAGTCTATTTTTACCGTCCCCTATGTAGGCCAATGAGGGCAAACAATTTTTGAGAAAATTTGTACTTTGTGAAAAGTAATTCTTTAATTACTTAACTTAATGCACACAAAATAACTTAGTTTCGAGACTTGGTAACTAGACTTGTACAATTTTGAAACAGATATTTGATACGGAAGTTACTTCTTCTACAAATTAACATCATTTAGTGGATGGAAAACTATTTTAAATATCTTTAATTTAATTATAAAAAAAGTCTCTGGTAGTATTAGCATATGTAGTCATACAATTGTACCACCATCATCACGTATAAAATACAATTACATAAAATTCAGACATTTAAGTGTCTGAATTTCTAAATGTCTTAATTTCAGACATATCACCAATATTCAGACTTTTTTTTTCAGTTCATTTATACCACGATCATAGTAAGACACTTAAGTGTCTTAAATTCAGACATGTATAATGTCTGAAATTTCTTATTCAGACACTTAAATGTCTGAATTGCTTTTTCAGTCACATATGTGTCTGAATTTAAGACACCTATATTTGCAGTGCACATACACAAATACGCATGAAACACATAACCCTTCTTTTCAGTCGGGTAATTAACTCTTTTGGATTGTTTCTACTCACACAGGAGTACTGGGGGATCACTAGTTATGCATAAGAAAATTAGTATACTCACTAGGGTTGTAGTGCAGGGGTGTAGTGGGTGGTATACGGAGACATATGGCGTTTATTTTATATTTTATAAGAAGCTGCGTATATTCTCTGTTTCTCAAATAAAGCTATAACCTATACTCTAGCCATGAACACTCGTGACTCTAACTTCGGCCTATAGCGTATATCCTCTGTTTTTTTTTTTTTTTTACGACTACAACATTGACTACTGGTGCACATAAGTGTATAAAGTTTGTTATTTTTTTTTCCTATTCCTAAAGCACAGATATATTTTTAAACTGTGATTATGTTTATGCTGATAGCTGATGTTTAACATATAGCACCATGATAAAAAAATATATGTTTGTTGGTTTTGATTAAATTGTTACTGATAATTAAAAAAATGTCTGCAAGTGTTTTACACTATAAGAATATTTACTGTAATCAATTCGCTGTATAAATTGATGTACTAGAATGATAACGAAGACCTTTATGTGATGACAAAAGTATGTTAGTTTGCTATAACATCTATTATTTTAAAAAATGATCATTTTTTAAATTGTTTCAAAAGTATTTGTCACGTTCCCAATGAAGTTTTTGTTCGTTTAAAATTAAACCTTTGGCAACACAGAAACATACATGAAATTAAACCTTTTGGATCATTCCTACTCACTCAAGACTTCTGGAGGATCATAACTTGTGCGTAAGAAATTTATTATACTCACTAATTACTGGTGCACATAGGAATGCATATAAAGTTTGTTAATTTTCCCGATTCCTATGGCATAGATATATTTTAAAACTTTGATTAATGCTTATGCTAATAGCTGATGTTTAACATATAGCATCATGATAAAAAATATATGTCGGTTGGTTTTGATTAAATTTTTATTGATAATTGAATTAGTGTCTGTAAAAGGATTACACTTTAAAAGCATTTACTTTAATCAACTCGCTGTTTAAATTTTTATATTAATATGATAAAGAAGACCTTTATGTAATGAAAAAAGTATGGTAGTTTGCTATAACAGCCATTACTTAAGAAAAAAAAAAAAAAAAAAAAAACTATTTTTAAATTGTCTCAAATATATTTGTCTTATTGCCAATGGCGTTTTTATTCGTTTGTTGAACTTTGCTCTCTAAAAATAAAATTAAAACTTTATGCGGTTCTTTTCAATTGTGGGGAACGTGTTTTTTTTTTTTTTTTCTAAATCTTGGCAAACTCATTCAACAGAAAGCGAGATTTATTGTCAAATGGTATTAGGAGCTATAGAATGAAATCTGATGAACTTTTAGGCATGTTTATATATGTCTTTATATAAATAAACGTTTTATTTTTATATATAATAGGTGAAGGACGGGTAAAGTGACGAGTGAAGGAAAAGTGGACATTACAGTTTTTTTTTCTATAGTGCCCCTCCACGCAGGAACTGGCCGAAAGGTCATAGATGCTGGTACTACTGTCTACGATTTGAAATCGAAAGGTTACATTTTTCATGTTCATAGCTCATTTTATTATTTTTTCGCCTTTTTCATTTTAGACAAGTGGTAAGATTTCTTGGTTATACCTGAATAATATGTAGTGTTATAAATATTTACTCTTATGCTGTTTAATCAGTGTGAAATAACCTTTTAAGCGATGTGTGTCTGTAAACGCTAAGTCGTGTAGATTAGATGCTATGTCACAATTTTTGTATTGACGTCAATCCGGGCAATGTAGCAAGGTGACTACTTGCCCGGAAACGATTTTTTTATTTTTTTCTCATAACATAATAGTACTCAAAAGTATTTTCTTTGAAAGGAAGAAGACAAGGCCATAACTTCTGCACAGAAATGCTTTAATCTCTGAATTTGCAGCGTGCATGTCTGCTGAGGGCACTGGTATTGCTCCATTTCTCATAATGAAATTCATTAATGTTTACTTTATCTTGCAACGATTCATTATTTAAACTATTACAGAACATAACACTTATACTTAATGTGTGCTACTTTAGCTTCGGTCGATGAAATATGCATTCTGAGTCAATATGATGTGTTTATTTAGCCATTCTGGCCACATTACCAAGCCTAGACGGGCAAAGTAGTTTTGTAGTTTTGTAGTTTTTCATTTAAAGTAAAGCGTACATTTTAAAATAATTTAAAAAAAGTAAAATACCTATTTAAACTAAAGTTATTGCAGTTCCTATTGACATTTGTTTCTAGAGCTTTATTGATTAAAAAGATGTAATAAAAATTCATCACACGTTAGAGTGGGCACTTTACAATACCTTTCCATTTTATTGATTTTTATATACAAATTATTCCGTTTGTATATAAAGTAAGTAAATGGTTTCTTTATAGTAATTAATTTCCATAAATAAGTAAAAAATATGTTGGGAGACCGCGCCAGTAGTTGATATCTCTCCAGTAGTTCATCAAATTTTGAAATATTGCGCCATTTCAGGCGGAATTGAGTTTTATACGTAGCACTAGACATAATATTTTTGCTAAAATGTGGGAGCACCTATTGTCATAATGTTGTCAATTGTCTGCTGTAAGAGAAGCCATTTTATGACTTTTTTTATTAGAAAATGTAAAAATTTAGTTTTTGATTAGTTGGAGTCAATTACAACAAGTTAAATTAATCCACTTCTATCTTGTCTATTTAAAATATTAGTTTTATATGAATTATTGTTACTCACAACTTAAGTATGATATTTTAAAGATTAATTTTTCAATTTTCCACTTATTTCTTGATTGATCAACTATTGGGGAAATGGCAATTAAAGGAACAATTTACTTATAATTTTGTTTCTAATTAACTTCAGCAGATTTCATATTTACCCGTTATAGGACATTCATTATGGGTTGTAGAAAGTATGTTAGTTTACTTCTAAAATTTAAAAGGAAGAAAATATAATAAAACAACCGAAGTACCAACCTTATTTGATCAACTACTGGATCGGTCACCCTATGTAAAAATATGCATGGAAAATTTTCTTCTCTCGCGATGGTCATTTTCTCTGTTTCGCCGAAGCCCTTACACCAAAAATATTCTTTCAACAATTACACTTTCCAGAAAGTGCATCATGACATAAACTTTCTATTTATCCCATGTGTATTTTAATTAATTATTAAATAAGCTCCTCTGTGAAATACTGAAGGTAACTGTTGTTGCACGTTAACGCAACTAATCAATATAAAAAGATTAAGACCTTTCTTTTAATACATTTAGATAAATACGGACTATTGAAACCTTTATTTTCATTAACCCTTTTCTATATTTTCATTCGTGTTCATAAAACCAACATTTTATGACTGCGATAATCTAGCGATGATTTCACATGCTGGGCTATAAAAATGCAGAAATTAATCAACTCTAGTAAATGAAATCCTCCCTTTTATTTCCTTGGACACCGCGATAAATATATTTTCTTCTAAATTAATTCATCACTGCAGAAACCTTTATTAAAACTGCGTATGAAAGTTTATCTAATTTATTTAGTAGTCCCACTGAAGTTCAAATTAATGGAAATAAAATTAATATCTTAATTTTCAGTTTCAGATGCTAATAATTTTAAATGTTTCATAGCAATGTTTTTTCTTGGTGGATATTTTTTCATACTATGTTACTCTGTGAAAAGCAGAAAAAATCCTTCCTACCGGGTGTCCCAAAAGTGACCGATGATTTTAAAATTCAATAACTTGCAAACGGTGACAGATATTAAAAAAATCTTTGCAGGAGGGTTATGTAAGATGCCAGTAGTTTTATGCTGCGATTCCCAATTTTAGTTACAAATAGCAGCGATAGATGATACTGCAAGCAATAGGCGTTAAAGTCAGTCTCGATTTTTCAGCCTTTCTCGTCTTCCATGGGAAAAAAAGCAGATCAAAATGTTTTGAATGGATCCCGAAGTACCAAAAATGGAGTCTGGAATTAGCACCTATTTCTCGCAGCGCATTCTACTTTTTGAAATTCGAACTAAAATCAAGAATCACAATATAAAATCTCCTGACATCATACATAACCCTCCTGCAAGAATTACTTTAATGTTTGTCACCTTTTGCAAGTTATTGAATTTTAAAATCATCGCTCATTTTTGGGACACCCGGTAGTACATTCAGTGTTTTAAAGAAAAAGATACTTCTGATTTTATTAGCAGACCGTTTACGAGATATTACACTACATTAGACTCGGGATATCGTCTTTCAGATTATCAATGTATGTTTTGAAATAGTGGCCATCTACGATCTACATGACATATTTTATCGCACTTTGCTTCTTCAAATTGTAACACCAACTTTTGACACCATATTTGAGTTTCGTGGATCACGATAGCCGGGAAAAAATGTATAGGTTATATAATTTTTAATTAATTATTCGTTGGGTTAAAAAAAATCACTAACTGGCCTTAAATAATAGACCATTCAATAGGGGTAATTCAGACTCATGTTTCACGCATGATAGTGCTTCATGAAGTCATTCCATCTTGTGCTGAATTTGCAGCCATACCGACATAAGAGTGAGGAGTGTGAGGCTAGGTATATCCTGGTAGCTCAGCTGGCAGAGATTTGGTGTGCTAAACCATTGACCCAGGTTATTTCATTCTGTTGGTTCGAAACTTTGATAGCAATTTGAATTAAAAATCCACGAATTAAGTTCAGATTTACTATTTCTCGGGCGTAATTAATCCTTTTAGAAAAATAGTAAGGGTATAACCATTTATAAAATTCAATTAGAATTTCAGAAGAAAAAATTCCAAAGTCACACCAGTAAAAATGTAAAGACAATTGAAGAGCCGAGTGGATGAACATGTTATGCTACATTTTCTAATTTTTTTTTTTTTTTTTTTTTTTTTTTTTTTTTTTTTTTTTATCTTTTGGGTGAAAGCGTTATGAGGTATCCTATCACATGGTGAAGATAAAATACTAAGATTCTATAGAATCTTTAGTCTTGAAGATTTAAGGCATTATTCATTAATATTTAATATTTTCATATTTAATAATGTCAATAATATTAATAATGTTTTAATATTTGAGAATTAAATCTGAATAAGTTTTCCTGAGAGAGTTTAGTACCATACCTGTTAGTATTTTAAACACATGGTATCAAACAGAAAATAAATCATTAAAATTTACAGCATAAACTTTCACTTCAAATTTCTTCAAATGTGATTTTTGTTACTTAACATGTTCTTCCATTTAGCTCTTCAATTGGTACAGTCGTGGGAAAAAAAAGTAAACACCGACTACTAACTCTGCAACAAATTATAGAAGAAGAAAATTATTGGTACAAACCGATTGGAAATAAATTCTACTTTTAAATAATGTCCATAAAATTTGCTTAGGGAGCATCTACCTAGCAAAATGAACCGAAACTTTGTTTTTTCAACAGTAATACCTAATTTTGACATCATAAATAGGTTCTACACCTTTCAATTAGACTAAATCCAAATTTTCATAAAATTCGTATGATTAGTTTCTGGGAAAATAATTATTTTTAAATGAGCATATTTTAGGGGTTGTATCCAAATTGATGTTCGGTACTCAATTGTTGAAATGCTACAGAATGACTATGTCACTTCTATTAATGTATTATTTCTTGCCAATATGACCATTTCTCTCGCTTCATATGTTTCGACTATTGCCAGTCCAAAAGTTTCAATAAAATGAGTAAAATGTATTTTTTTCAAATCATACTTTTCTGGAAATCATTTTGACGTTTTTTACTCATAATTCGAAAACTACTTAGATGAAAAATTTTAAATTGAGAATTAGCATCAAGCTAAATATAATAAATATTAATCTATATAAAAAAAAATGTAGGTTGCAATTCATATATTTTACGAATATTAATTTCATAATTCATATTATATATATATATATATATATTTAAATTACAAATTCAATGTATTTATGTTTTGATTTTTTAGTATTATAAACTACAAAAATAATATCACATTAGAATTATAATTTCAAGAGATATTAATAAAAATATGAGAACGTAAATTAACATTAGAAACTGTCAATTTCGAATGTTTATAATTCAAAAACGTATCATCCAAATGACTAGAAATTTCGATTTCAGTTTGAAACAAAGATTTAAAATATATTGTCAAAATTGGGTGTTACAATTGAAAAAAACAAAGTTTGGTCTAATTTTGATAAGTATATGGCAACTAAACAAATTTTATATAGATCATTTAAAAGTACACTTTATTTCCAGTCGATTGGTATCAGTAACTTTCTTCTATTATGATCAGTTCCAGAGTTAGTACGGTGTTTTTACTTTTTTTCCACGTATGTACATATATACGTGTATGTATATATCTGTTTATTTATCTCTATATGCACATATAAATTGATAGATAATTCTAAAAGTATGCATTTAAAATATAAAAGAAAACTCTATTCATGTTAAAACTCTTTAAAATTCCAAGAATACGTTTAGTATAAAAAGTAAGTAGAATCATTTTGAATAGAAAATATAGTTTAACGATAAAAATAAAATCTATCGCAGAAGAGAAAGGAAAAGCGGTCTTTAAAGTAAAAACGTATAGTAAAATAAATGTTAGACTTTATATAACTTTTGACTTCAAAAGTACTTTTAAAAGATAGACTTGAAATACAGTTCAACATAAAACATGTTTTCAGAGCTATATTTTGACTTGAAATTTCGTTTCTAGGCATAGTTCGAAACGAAGATTATATATTATCAAAATTGGGGGTTGCAATTGAAAAAAAAAACGAAGTTTGGTCAGGTTTTCATTTGTATAAAACTTGTTAAAAAAATTTTATATACATCATTTAAAAGTAAATTTTATTTCAAATCGTTTGGTATCACTAAATTTCTTTTATTATAATTAGTTGCATAGTTAGTAGGAGGTGTTTACTTGTTTTGTTCCAAGACTGTACTTAATACAAACAAAAATATCACGAGTCCTGAATTTTATTTCTCTTTTTTTCACATAAGTTTTCCTTTTGCTATTTCCTGTAGATTTTCTTTGAATATATCATTGAAATGTAGTCGAGTGAGGTTCCTTTAGACATTCGAATAATTCCATTTCGCTACATTAAAAAAATTAATGACTTAAAAGGCCTCAGGGCTCTTAAAGCTTCAAATTTTTTAATTTAATTTTTTTTAAATATTAAACAGCTATATTTTCTGAACATTTTGATATAATTGTTTCCTTCGAATTCCCATTAAACGGAAGTTATGGCTTTTAGAATTGTACTCGCTCAATAGATGAAGCGGTGTTTCCGAAACTTTGAAGTCATTTTTCTCCAAATGACGTTTTTGGGCATAACGCGCAAAATATCTCAAAAACTTCTGAATATTTTTTCATGAAATTTTCAGAACATATTTTTCATGTTAGTATGTAACCTAAAATTAATATATATATACATATATATATATATTTGTTGATTATACTGTTGAAATTTTCAAAATGTTGCATTAGCTAAATACAACTTTGTATTAAAAATATAAAAATGAGTTAAATACAAGTTTATTTAAGTTCAGGGTAATTATTACAATCTGAAGAAATAAGTAGGTATCAAAATTTTTATTCTAGTTGCAGAATTTATTTTATAATTCTGCGCGTAATCTGGTATACCACACTGTAAAAAAATACTGCCAGTTTTCCGGTAGGAATCGGAAAAATAGTTGCCCTTATCGTACCGGGATAATTTCCGACCCAGCTCGGAATAAAATCCGTAAAAATAAGGAAATAGTTTGTAAAACGGTATTTTAAGGATTTTATTCCTCGCTGGGTTGGAAATTGTTCCGGTATGATAAGGGCAACTATTTTTCCAATTCCTACCGGAAAACTGGCTTTATTTTCTTTACAGTGCAGTTTTCTGCTCGTCAAATCTCTGACAGTTTAGAGCCCCCTATAAATACTAATTCTGCATCTTGCAATGTTTTAAATACATAAAATGAAAGAAATATATCTTTCAACCCAATTAAAATTTTGTTTTAAAATCATATAAATTTTAAGATATTAAATGATGAAAATGATTTTTTTTTTCATTTTTTTCCAATTTTAAGAGTTTTGAGAGTCCTTAAGTGAACTGTAGACTTACTCACCAATGATTTTTAATTTTCCCATTCTGTTTATGTAAAACATGATGCAAGTCAAAATTTATAATTTGTTTTAACATGAATTTATAAATAATTTTCATAATTAAAACTTTAAATTTGAGTATAAAATTGCTTAGAATACATTTGGTTCCATTCATTGTGAACTTACTAAAAACAAAAACAAAATTAAATCTAATAATTTTTTGCGAAGATATAAATGAATGTTTGTCACGTAAATTTAACATTAACATCTTTAAATTTTGAAACGTTTAACTACACGAAGATTTACAAAAATTCATCAACTATACACTTTTTTGGGCGGATTTGAACCAAGGAGCACAAATAAAGTGGTCATTTGAAAAACCGAAGTTTGTGTAGTTATTAATATGTACACGACCCCTGTATAAAAAATGGAATTTATATTCCTGAAGAAGATAATATTCCCTGTATAAGACCACGTTTGGTGTGATTTTATTCTAAACGATCTGCGAATATAAGCATGTGTATAGTTAATTTTTATACTTACTCTACATTCACCAAATGTTTGGTAGTGTGATGGTTTTCCTGTGTTAATACATTATACTATAAAGAATATTTAAATTTGCCTCCACCACCTCTCAGGCGACAAAAACATTTGACCAATAAGGGTACGTAAATATCATTGAGTATGTTATCACGTAAATACCAGAAAATCAGATGTGCAGAAATTGTATAAAGTTTTTCGATTCAACCGTGGCATGGTTGGTAAGTGCACCATCTTATATTTATACGCAGGCCGTGAATCAATATGAGTTTGATCCTCACGAGGATGTTGACAGGTTTTTTTCCTTCACCGGAAGCTGAATTTAAATTTGTATATCTATTTTTTTAACAAAATAATAAACAAATCAATATCATTTAAATTATTTCTTTTAGAAAAAATAATTATTTCAATCAGTTGTCCTTCAACAGCTTTTTCACTTTTTATTACGTTATAATAAAATCTTTTCTTTAAACAATTTTATTTTACTTATAATTTATTTCGACCTAAAATGAAATAATAAATTCAAATCATAGATGATAATTACTTTAAATATTTCATACCGTTATTTCTACTGTTGTTATTTTTATTACATTTAAAAAGATTTGGCTCTTTGATAAAAGTTAGCCTTGTTCAGGTTACTGTGTGAAGAGCAGAACATGAGGGGTTCACAACCATAGTAGACCAAGTCCATTTTTCTTTATTGTAAATAATAAAGCTTTAAAGTTCTTAATAAATAATTAATTCAGGCCAAATGGTTTATAAGAATTATATGCGTAAATATTCAATTTAAAGTACCATTTTATAGCGCGCTACTTTTACAAATGACAAATTAATATTTTTATCAAAAATTTATACGTTAAAAAAATAAGGACTTGGTCCAGTGTGGTGGGAAATTTCCATGTGTAAATAAAGACTTGTTATTATAATTACAAAAACTCTTGATTTTGATTTATATTTATCTATTCTATTTTATTACCAGTATTACCAGTTATCGTAAATCATTCACTGTACACAATGCTATCATCATCATCAACGTCACGTGATGTACTCAAGAGGAAGTAGCTTAGAACTTGGTATTGACCTCTGCTGGAAGATTCTTGAAGTAAATGTGATGGATTGGCGGTATATATCGCAAAAGATCTATCATATCTTTCTATTTGGCCAAAGAAATGTTTCTACGACCAACGTACAACGCATCTTGACTGACATTTGTCAAAGAAAGTAACTTGCGCTCACGAACCCGATTTTCCAAATTTGTTTTGCGAAGAGGTTGATCCTCATTGAGGGGTTTTTTCAACAGTAACATGAAAAGAGAACCTCTCACAACTCCCTGCTATCCAATATCCACCCAACTAAAACAAATTCCTGCGGTATCCTTCTTTCTGTTTGTGATACTTTGTTCCAAAGGTGTAGTAGAAAGAAAGTCGGAATTCTTATATTCAATGACATCAAATTTAGGATACTTCCTCTTCGCATTCATAATAGTTCCCAGGAACATAGATGTGCTGTTTCTCGATAGTTGCTAGTTCAATCGAGTTACAACTTTCTGCTGGTGTCTAGCAATAATGCTAGAAAGGTCGTGAGAACCTTTTCCTCCCTCTATTTCATGAATTTCATCCCAGACGTACATCTATCCCACATTATTATTGAAGGAATGCCTCCTAAAGTTATAAGCATATAGATTGCGTTTATAATAAGCTATGTACGTTAAAAGCTTAGAAAGGGTGGTGTTTTTTGCAAGTCGAATGTACAGCAGTAAGTTCCATCTCAGGTTTTAATTTTAACAGTTTTCATTTTCTCTATAGCCTGTTTAGCTATCAGCAAGTGGAGCTCTCCTTCGATATCAAGACTTTTTCAAATGTTTTCACCAGTTTTTGTCCAGAGATTGATTGATATGTCATCACATAATTTACACGTATCTGTACTTGGCGGCTTGAAGTGTAAATTAAACTTTTTGCTGAAGACTTTATAATAGAATTTCTCTTTGACGGGGTCTTATACTCTGTCGTACATTCCTCTCTAGGCCTATGATCAAACTATGTGGATTATTAATTTTATTTCTTTGTAATGATTTTTTTAAGAAAAAGCTTTACAGTTTTTTTACGGAGAGGTGGAAGGAGGGGTGTCATCAAAAACAATAATATTTCTTTCCATTCATAGTTTGTACATCTGATTCACGAACGGTTATTTTTCATCAGAAGTTTTGAAATCGCTACTTATTTAAAATACCACTTTTTTGATAGCAATCAGGTAAGATTTAGAGAATAATGGGTCACAGATAAAAAAGTAGTGATGGAGTAGTACACTGATGAATGGACTTGATTCAGTATGGTTGTGAAGGTTTCTTGCATTACTTCACCAACTCTGGACACAGATGCAATGTATGAGAAAGTATGTGAACTATAGAATTGGTGCACTATGGCAGTAGATAAAAGAAAGTTTACTGCACCTTCTACATGAGCTATCTCAATTTTTTTTTTAAGTGGACTTGGTCTACTATGGTTGTGAGCCCCTCATATATGAGGCATGCTCACAATCTTTTGACTTTTAAGTCCTTGAATAATAATTTTTATTTTAGTACATATCCTTGAGTTTGTTTTTTATTTCTTATACTGGAAAGCATCCCATTGCATGCGTGTATCACAATATTAACGAAACAAATGAGTTTTGGGCGATGTTGGGGGTCCAAATGTAACACGAAATTCCTATACCGTCCCGTGTCCTTGATGCTGATTTTTAAGTTTGAGCTGTCTGTATAAAACTGTTTCAGCAAAAGTAATTCGATGTAATTTTTTTCCGAAACTGAGACTATTGTTTTATATAAATATATAGCAAAAAATTAACCTGCATACATTTTTACGGTTGTTATTATTTTTTAAACTCTTTACCTGGGTTTTAGATTCCTTACCGTCCAGATTGCTAAAATTATACAAAGAATCACTTGAGATGTAGCCACAGAATTTTTTCAACTTTCTTCTCATACAGAAGTATGCTAAAGAAAGAATGTCTAAAATTCCTTGACAAGAAATTTACTGCAGAATTTAAATCAGCATTTAAATATCAATTTCAAGCATCGCGGCTTTATTGGTAATCTTACCGTCCCCAAAGTTTAATACTGCACTTTTTGGGGTAAATTAATTTTTTTAATTTAATCCAATGTAAATAACTGTTTCTAAAACTCAATAAACATTGTGGCTATCACTTAGTCTTAACATGATTTTCCTAAAAATAGGTAGCAATTTTCCTACCATCCCTTTATTTCCCCTTACAGTCCCTTTTTCCCTTACCGTCCCTTCTTTAACACCCCTTTAAGACAATGTTATACCAAAATTTTGTACTAAAAATACTACATCGTTATTATTTCTTATTTGAATTTCCTGTGGGTACTATGCAAATTCATTATAAGTAAAAATTCAGAAGGGAAAAAAGTTATAGTGGCAAAATGGTAAGAAAAATTAAACTCGCAAGTTGAACTTAAACCTTTAAATAAAATAAAAAAATTTGCTTCTGACCATGTTTTCTTTATTTTGAATCAATAAAGCATTCGTCTATAAGTTTAAAATGTTATTTTAGTAAGTTTTACTTTCACCAGATTTTTATAACTGAAAGTTAAAAATTTGTGAGAATGCTTCATATCTTTAATTGCATATTAAACTCAATAAAATTCAAATGTTGAAAACATTTCTTTTGATTCTATTCGAATAAATAAAGACCATTGACAGCATAATTTTTCTCAGCATATTTTCATTTTTTGGTTCATCATGGTGTTCATTAAGCCAGTATTTTATGATTGTGATGAAATTATTACCAGGAGTGACTATGAAAAGGAATAAATTAATCATATCTTGCTGTTTTGAAAAGCAATCCTCCCATAACTCTTTCAGATATTGCGATAAATATTATCTTTCATAATTAATCAATTCATCACAGCTGCATTCTTTATTAATACGGCGTTTCAACGTTTATCAAAATTATTATTTTCTAGTTCCACAGGAACTGAAAATAATGGGCATAAGATTAATTTTAATTTCAGATAGTAATTTTTTAAAACTTTTCATAACATTATTTTTGCTTATACAACTACTTTTAAAGAGTTTTGTGTTTTTGATAATGATTTACTTTATTAGAGCAGATAAATTCTTTTATACAGTAAAGAAAATATTTTTTTATTCATTGATACGATTTAGATATTGTATTCGAAATATAGAAAAACAATAACTTAAGGGGTCTTGTACCTTTTAAACGCGTTGAAAATGAACGAAAAACTTCAAAGTTTGAATTAGTCTATCTTCAAAGCCTTTTTATGTATAAACATGAAATTTTGGGTATTGATTAAACAGATTGTGCTTTGTAATATGCTATCATTAGAAATTTATTTACCCTTTACAGAATTTGTGTATTGTTGAAATCAAAATAGCTCTTTTTTATCCCATAAGTCATTGCGCGCATGATATCTTGAGAAAGTATGTATGGATTCGCATGAAATTCGGTAAAGATGCTAATCATACATGTGTGTTTAAAATGATCTTCTCTTGGGATAAAATTATTTCATTAACTATATATATAAAAAAAAAAAAAAAAAAAAAAAAAAAAATGTATTTTTAATGAATAAAAATAGTCATAACTAAAAATATTACCATTGTAAATACTTAAAAGTAGATCATTTTAAACACACCTATTTGTTTAGTATAGTTACCAAATTTCATGACAATCCATACATACTTTCTCAAGATATCATGCGCGCAATGACCTATGGGGTAAAAAAAAGAGCTATTTTGATTTCAACAATACACAAGTTCTGTAAAGGGTTAAAAAATTTCTGTTGATAGTATATTACAAAGCACAATTTGTTTACTCAATATCCAAAATTTCATGTTTATACATAAAAATGTTTTGAAGATAGACTAATTCAAACTTTGAAGTTTTTCGTTAATTTTCGACGCGTTTAAAAAGGTACAAGACCCCTTAAATATTCACAATTTTTTCTTTATATCTTACAACTTAAGAGTAATATCTATCTATATTATAAAGGACAAACGTGTACGTGTGTATCGATCACGTCATATTGTCGCTGGCAATAAGAGACGATTAAATTTCTCATTGCAGTAATTTTTTTAACTTCAAAACATCGTGCATGAGAAATTTTTACCCCGTCAAATAAGGAAAAAAAATGTACTATCAAATGCAATTTATTTGAAATCTGTATCGCAACTTGTTTGAAAACTGTATCACAATTTGCTTTTTTCATGATTTTTAAAACTATTTTTAAGCGTGATTTTCGTTCAAAATGCATCTCTATTGCGTGCAGAGTATTACGACACAGATAAATATGTTTGCATCAGTGGCGTGGCGTGAAAATTTTCGGTGGTCATCGCAATTATTTAAGTTTGTGGTGAAAAATTATTAACTCTAAAATTCAATGGTTGAATGTTCAAAAAAGAAACTTTAAATCTTACCTTCACTTATACATGAACTCCAAATGTTCTGCTAAAACAGGATCGTAGAGTTTTAAAAGCTTATTAAGAGTTTTGAAATATTGCTTGGTCATCGCCGCATCCAGCGATGACCGGACGCCACGCCACTGGTTTGCATTTAAATTTATATTAGTAGTTCACCATTTGTTTCTGGCTTATATTCCATAATGAAATTAAAACTTCATTAATAAATATATAAAATTATCAAGTATAAATAAAACACAAATTTAGGACATGTAATCGAACTAGCCGCTTAAATCACTGAAATTATCACAATAAAACAGGCTTTTGTATATAGCAATCTTTCGAGATTTCTTTAAATTTAATTTATTTATTTATTTATTTATTTATTTTGAGGGCTGTTAACTCTCGGCACGAGGGGAATACAAAAGTACTTCCTTTAATAAGTTTAAAAACTTTATCTAAATACATACTCGCTATTTTTCATTTATAAATTATTTTTGGTATTATTAGTGGGTAGTCTAGGAAACACATGAAGTATAACAATAATAGAAGAATGGAATAATATAACTGCATTGTAATTTTTTCTTACCGTTATCTATGATTATCGAAATTAAGAAAAAATTTCAAATAGGAATGACAAAACGAAAATTTGAAAAGAGGTTGAAAGAGTATAAAGCGGATATCAAGTACAGTAGAGCGCCGATTATTAGAACTCCAGTTAACCGAACTTCCAATTATCCGAACAGCCAATTACTCTCAAAAAAAATTTTTTTTTAACCGAACTTCCAATTATTAGAACAGCTTATTAAACCTGGATATCAGATTTTTAATGATGATGAGATTGTGGATGAGATTTAAGAGGGAAAAAAATGAAGAAAATGAAAACAAATACTCTGAAAATTATCCATGTCCATCACATAACGAAGCCTTCGAATATTTGGAAACATCAATGAAATGGCTCGAACGTCAGAAGTAATTCTATCTTATTCAACTAACGTATTTTAAAAGAATTCAAGATATACCAGCATTGAAAAGAATATCTTCTTTGAAGAAAACAACAATCGAAAGCTTTTTCGCTTAATTTAAAAGTTCAGGAGTTCAGAAAAGGATATAAAAAAGTAAACAAAAAAAATTAAAAAGACGAAAATCAATTTTTGAACATGCCAGCCTTAACTACAGCTAATAGTTAGAAGAGTGGATAAAGTGTAAAGATTTTTGTATAGTCAAGAACATCCGTTAAATTGTCTGTCCATTTATCCAAACTTTTGTTTAACCGAACTAGGGTCGGTCCCGACTTGTTCGGATAATTGGCGCTCTACTGTATAACAATCGATCAACAGCTCTTCCAAGGTTTTGTTTAAAAAATAATATTAATGAAATCGATTAAGAAAACGCAAAAATTATTTAGTCAACTAATTATCTACAGAAAAGTCTGATTAGTGAATCACTAGAGATTGAAATGAGACTAAACGGTGTCTGCAACGAAGGAGTATCGTATAACATACCTAAGTTATGATTGAATTTTTAGAAACAACTTAATAATTTTGTTTAGTTTAAAATTCAAGAAATTTTTTATACTTAATAGTATTTTACTTTCCCATCTATTCTGTCAGAAATAGATGGCTCACTTATAGCATTATAGATGGTGTAACAATACCAGCAAGATCAACGTAATGTGTTTATTTACGACTTTTAAAATCCAAAAATACTTTGAGTTTCTCGACACTGGAAAGAGTAACCCTGAAGATGGCTGCAGTGTAGCTGAAACGTGTTGATTTTAAGATTTTTAACTTTTAACTTTTATAGCTTTTATATGCTTTAAAAGTTTTATCTTATATGTTTCATCTACGTCTTTAAGTAAACTTTTTAGTGTATGTGTCAAACTTCAAGTTTAAAACTAGATCTTAAGACGTAATAATCCTATAGTTTATTTTAATTTACACTCTAAAATAAATAATAGAATTTTTCCAGCACAATTTCAACATTTTTATGTGTTTTTATTTTCCGGTGTAATAATAAAAATAAATAGTACTATAATTTTTGAAAAAACAACAACAGCAACAAAAATCCGTACAAATGTGAAAATTGTACTAATAATTAACTGATATTTTTTACAGTTTAGAAAGATAATTAACTTTCGAAATCTGAATCATATTTTCAATTCTTATTTTTGTATGCCGCTTGAAGTATCAACTAATGGAAAAGTGGCAACCCCTGGAGCAGTGGCAAATCCTGCTACGTTGATCATAATGACTTTTTCCAGATTAGCTGAAACATTCTCATTTTCTGCTTTTGATCTAAAACCAATATAAAAGTCTATTGGAAATATTTCTTTCTTTCTTTAAATTTTGTGGGATTCTTATACGTTTTCTTTTTAAATGAACACGTTTTTGACCAGTGACAAATATACACCCTAAGAAATAAATGAATAAATTTACACATAAGAACAGGTATATCCATACAAAAATGATTTGTCTATATGTTTAAAGTGTTGTGTAAATTGCCAAAATACACAAGTAATGCGTAAATTTCGAAATACACATTTTAATGTGTAATTTCATGATAACAATAAATACTATCCTATTATCTCTCTATTAAAAAGAAAAAGTAACTACCGCGGTCACCGCCGCCGCCGGTTTCGAATTTTTTGTGACAGGAGGTCTTTCTTCGTTAATATTAATAAAAATAATGCATACAAAAATATGAAAATCGGTTGTGTTATACAGAAATGTTTGATAAACGCGCTGATGCAGACAGTTTTCAAATCGAAGAATTATTTTAAGAGATATTTAATGCTAAATTTGGACAAAACCGTTCCACTAAAAAAGTTTTATAGGAGCAAAAACGATTCATGGGAATTTAATCATTTTAGATCATTTTATACGTTTGAAGTTCCCGGTGTGCAGGCTGTATTTCTTTTTTTTTTTTAATTTGACTCCTTTTTTGAGGTTTTATTTCTATTTTAAATTCAAATTTTCAACATTTCTAGAGATATTTTTTACATTATTTTAGAAAATGGCATTAATTTAAACTGTTGCCAAATGTATAAAAAGCGCAAACAATAATGTTTCCTTCAAATTAAAAATTTATTTACACGTGAATATTATAAACAGAAAAAATCATTTGGAATTAGAATTAAATAATTATGTACAAAAAGCAGGAATTTATTAAAAATTACGTCATAAAAACTATACACGTGAATTTTAAAAGAGAAAGGATATTGTAAAATAATAAATTCATTAACATGCGTTAGAAGTCTTAAATAGGAGAAATTACGTCATAGAATTACGTCATATTACAGTTATTACATAAAATGAACACAAAATAATATTGCAAAACAGTTTAAATTTAGAAATTGCGCTAGACATTTATTTGATATTTTGAGAGGATCTTTTCAACTATTTTTGTTAGGAAATCGCAAATAATATTTCATTTCTAACAAAAGTATTTTAACGTGAATATTTAAAAGAGAAAGAATAGCTTGGTCAAAATAACGCCAAAATAAAAACGATTCATTTAAAATGTCTCATTTAAAAGAACTTTCTTTTCGCTTTGTTAAAAAAAACCAGGAGACAAAGACTCTGTTTACTTAATTCCTTTTATATTAGCTTATTTTGAAATGTTTAACTTATTTTACTTAATCAAAGAAGAAAACAGCGATTGTATCTTTTGTACTACTTAGTTATCCCGTCGATCAAAAATCTATCATTCGCCAAACTATAAGATTAAATGCCAATAATGGTTGATCGTAAATGTCACATTAACTTGACTTTAAGCAAGTTACATGTGTCTACGCCATCAAGTTATTTTTATTTCGACGTTTTACTTGTATTTTTATTAATGTTGTACTAATTTATTTGTTCTTTCGTTATTTAAAATAAAAATTATGTCAATTTGTATAATTTGGCGAATGTTTTGGCGATTTATATAATTTGGCGAAATTGGTCGACGGGATAATCAAGTAGTACCGCAGCGGATGTGGCGTTAAAATTCCCTGATCAAAGAGAAAAGAATAGAATTCCGCTTATAGGGAGATCTCCACTGTTTTTTAAATTATAATTCAATCTTTTGAAATCTTTTTAAAGCCGATCAAATTAGCGTGCATTTAGATTCTTCGGTGTCTGGACGGGGGTTGACGAGCGTAGCTCGTAGGGGGCAGAGCCTCCTAGTCAGGGCTTGATTTCTAAGAAAAAAAGTACCGGAGCTCTAATATTCTGCGATAACGTTACTAACAGCTGTACCGTTCCCCCTCCCCCCACCCCTTGTCACTCCAATCTCCATATTTATATTTCGTACATTATTTACAAAATTTAAAGCATTTTTTTTCTTTAGCAAAATACAAATTTTAAATAGTATATTTATCAGCATGTACTCGTACTTAGCTGTCAACTATTCCACTTTTTAGTTATCACTCCTTCTGAATAGTAATCTTTGCCTAATTTTAATGTTAATTAATATCACAATTCGGTGATTAAATATGGTAAGGATTATTATTCAGAAATAGTGGTAACACAAAAAAGGGTTATTTCGCAGCTATGCATTTTTAAGAAAAAATTAATGAAATTTACAGAAATTAATATTTATAAGCTGAAGAATGGAACAAATAATTTAATTTCCTATAAAAGGTGCATATCTTAAACTATAATTTATTCTTTCCGCATAACAATCTTTTGTGGTGAGTCCCTGAAAATCAGATTAAATTAAAATTTTAACATCGGAAAGATTCTATGGTCTTATAGAAAAAGGGGGAACACCGCTCGATTGCATTTCTATCAGAATAACAATGCATGGCAATTATACTTAAAATGAAAGTGACTTCATAAATGTGCAAAGCAGAGCCTTAGCATGGGCAGCGTTCATGATACAAAAAAAAAAAAAAAAAAAAAAAAATAGATAAATCAGTAACGTTATTTTAATAGTCGTGCGCAATAGAAGAGAAAAAAACCTCAAACTGATGATCGTTGGCTAAAAACAGAAAATATTCTTTTCACATTAGATATCTAAATAATAATAAAATAAAAAACAGCCAATTAAAAATTATCCTACTGTCACAAAAGAAAATAGAACTGAAAGCAAATTCATTGTTCAGTCTCTTGAGTGGCGCTGTATCAACAAGTCGCCAACATAAATTTGAATATAATAAATTTGAAATAGAAAAAAACGATTTCTGTTTTCCATTCATTCTGATCAGGACAGATGGAGCTCGAGTCAGTCCAAGCCTCAAAACTCATATAAAAATTGAGTCCGTTTTATCTCCATCTCCTGCGTGTGCGACACATTACGTCAAATATAAGTGTTTTTATAAAAAAGAATGCAAAAGATTGGAGATGGGAAGTAAAGGGAATGGAAGGGAAGGATAATTTAGGCTTCGGTTTTTCGGAAGTACTATTGCATTGGGCTCCGGAGACCTGTATGTATGAGCTCCGGTGGAATGCCGACCAATATTTAAAAAGTCCTTCCGGCCAGTGCCGGGAGGAAGAGGTAGCTTTCATAATCCTTATTTAAAGAAAGCCAACTTATATCATGCAAACACACGAAGCTCAATTTAGTGGAAACCGAATATAGGAGATTCAATACTAATTTTTATCAATATAATAAATGAGAATTTCGCGAAATTAGTCAGCTTTATCCAAGCTGCTTTTCGTTAAAGTAACTTATATTTGGCTGCCGGATTCGGCAATTTCTTAAAGTGCCTGTCATTTTAAGACAACATGGTGGATGAGGCTAAGCAGTGAACTTGGTCGAGACCTTAGTAATTGCTGTGCACATGCTCACTCACATCGGAATCGGTTGATATATACGAGTGCTGTCGCAGGCAAAAAATCAGATTTTTCAAAATGTCACCCACAATAGAAATTGAAACTGCTATATCTGAGCCATTTTTTAAGGTAAAGACAAACAAAAAATGCTCCCGAATCCTTATATCAAGATCAAATACTTAAGAAAGAAACCTTTTTCAATTTCTAATTTTTTTGCACCTCACTTTAAATATATATTTTTTTTTTAATTTAATGGCCGCCATTTTGAAACAAGATGGCTGATGAATCTGGCCAGCGAACTTGGTCAAGGTGTTGATGTATACTATCCACATGCCTTCTTACATCGAAATAGGCGAATACGCGTGTTATCGCGTGACAAATACAAGATCGTTTCAAAATGTTAGCCATGCTAGAAATTCAAAGAGCTATAAATCAACCCTTTTTTAAGATATCAACAAAAGAACAAATTTTCAGAAACAAAAACTGCTCCGGAATCTTTGTATCAAGACCAAACACATAAAAAAAAATCTTTTTCATTTTCCAATTTTTTAATACCTCATTTTGAATTTTAAATTTAATTTTTTTTTAAATGGCAACCCTTTTGAAACAAGATGGCGAATGAAGCTGGCCAACGAACTCGGTCAAGACATTGGTATGTACTATGTACAGACCAAGACCGGAACAGTTTTTCTGTACTATGTACAGAAAAACTGTTCCGGAATCTTTGTATTAAGGTCAAACACATACAAAAAAAATCTTTTTCATTTTCCAATTTTTTGGTATCTCATTTAATTTTTTTTATTTTTTAATTTTTTTAAATGGCCGCCATTTTGAAACAAGATGGCGGATGAAGCTGGCCAACGAACTCGGTCGAGATATTTGTATGTACTATGTACACACCAAGGTACATCCAAGTCGGTTCATAAATACGCCTGTTATTACGTGAGAAAAATCAGGACGTTTCAAAATGTCAGCCACGCTAGAAATTCAAAATGCTATAACTCAGCCATTTCTTAAGATATAGACGAAACAAAAACTACTCCCGAATCTTTTTATCAAGGTCAAACACATAAGAAGAAAATATTTTTTCAATTTTCAATTTTTGGTACCACATTTCAAATTTAAAATTTTCTTAAAAATTTAAATGGCCGCCATTTTTAAACAAGATGGCGGGTGAAGCTGGCCAACGAACCCGGTCGAGACATTGGTATGTACTATGTATAAACGAAGTTACATCCAAATCGGTTCATAAATACGCCTTTTATCGCGTGACAAAATTCAGGACGTTTCAAAATGTCAGCCACGCTAGAAATTCAAAATGCTATAACTCAGCCATTTTTTAAGATATAGACGAAACAAAAACTGCTCCGAAATCTTTGTATAAAGGTCAAATACATAAGAAAAAAATATTTTTCCATTTTCAATTTTTTGGTACCACATTTCAATTTTTACATTTTTAAAAAAATTTTAAATGGCCGCCATTTTGAAACAAAATGGCGGATGCAGCTGGCCAACGAACTCGGTCGAGAGATTGGTATGTACTATGTACACACCGAATTACATCGAAATCGGTTCATAATTACGGGAGTTACAGTGTGACATAGGTCAGATATATATATATATATATATCAATTTTGAACGGAGGGTGGTTTCGGGGTCTGGGGGTCATGATCGATGAAAATATACCAAAATTTTTTGAAATCGCTTTCCTCCGAACGGCTGCAATAGGTAGCTTTTTTGTAAAGAAAGCTACCTAAAAAATTACTAAAACCAGAAAAGTACCGCAGCTGGGCTCCGGCGCAAATTAAGCCCTGCCCCTAGTAATATATATATATATTAATTCATAATATTTGATGGTGGTAGGTTATGTTTAATTAATGGTTATATATATATATATGTGTGTGTGTATGTATAACCAAAATCGAAAAAGTAAAAACTAGCCCGGTTGTAGATCATCCTCAGCTATCCTATGCAAAAAAAAAAAAAAAAAAAAATTAACCCCTGACCGCCGAGCAAAAGGGCAGAATTGTAAAGTTGTTTTCTCTGTAATTTTTTTAAAAAGTCTGAAAAAAGATTATTTTTATAACATGACATAAATAATTTAATTACATATTGGAGTATAAGCCTTGAGAGTATTATACATAACAAAATATTTTAAAACTGCGTTATAGTTGTAGAATTATATTAATTTAAAAAATGCTTCTACTACAGTGAAACCTACAGCTTAGTGAACGGATATATCAGTTCGCGGCGGTGAGAAGGTTAAAAATATTGCAGGTTAAGCGAGAAATTTGAAAATAACGCTTCCATAGACTTACCATTAACGTTCGACTTTTTAGAGTGATTAATGTGGGCTCTTAAGTGGCCATACTAGTCACTCGAAAATTCAAAACTCTAACGTTAAACCTATAGGATAAATCTTTACAGATTTCTAAGTTGTGTTTTAAAAGTTTTACATTTTTTTTTAATAGGAAACCTGAGTTTGATATCAAATGTTGTGTGTTTGTACTTTTCGGATTTTTTTTACAGTTTTTTAATATGAAGATAGTTTCAGAACCGGTTCCAACTGATTCACTAGTTTCAGAACCGGTTCCAACTGATTCACTAGTTTCAGAACCGGTTCCAACTGATTTACTAGTTTCAGAACCGGTTCCAACTGATTCACAAAAGCATCATTAAAGCATCATTTTAATATTCAATACAATGTGAGCACGTGAGAAGTTTGTAATCATAAACGAACGTAACTATACGAATTGTTTTGTGCATTTCGTTTTCACAGTGAGCATATGCTGTTAAATTTAATTCCCCAGATGTTTTTCGGCAACTATTAAAAGCAATTAAATAAGAAAAGAAAACTTGTTACTGAACGCAGAACATTTTAATAAGGCAATTTACGAACTATTTTACTTCCTTGTTCTAATGACTGAGATTGAACCACTAATCTGTAACTCAAAGAAACATCTGAACACTTTGACTTTTGCCAGACATCTTTAATTGATTATATATTTTTTCCAAGCTGCGAATATGTCTTCTAGAAGCTTATGTATTCCTCACTTTTAATCATGTAACCTCTCTATAAACACGGAGTTTCTTATATTCCAGTAATATGTTTAATTATAAGTATTTAAACTTAAATTTGGTTATCGTCAAAACACAAGACTAATCCAAATTGTATTCCAGCGTCCCATGGATATATACAAATTCTCAAAGGTTCCTTAACTGATAAATAATGCTTCACAAAAAATAAAATAATTTCTTCAAGAAGCACTTGGATAATCCCTCGCCTCGCCACACGGATAATGTTATACGAGTCATCGCGATATTGATGAATTCATGTAAGCGACTTTACTTATTTCCATTATAAAAAGCAGCATAGCCACAGGGAGATTTATTTTTCTATTAGTTTAAATATGAGAGAGCAAACTCTCGCTACCGAGAATGGAGTGTTTTGGCTTAACATGCCACTTAAAACTCCAACATATGCTTATTGGGAAGTGCTCTGAGAATATTATTATTATTATTATTATTATTTCAGAAAAAAGACTTTTTTAAGGAAGTAATAGTTGTATGCCGCTCAATGGCATAAAATACCAATAAAACGCCCTAAAAAGAACACCCCACCACCTGAATGGTATACCATGCAATAATTTTATCGCCATATTTTTATTTAGTAACGTGAAATCAATAAAAATGGCCGATTTCTTAAACAGAAAAGTTTTTGTTGCAAATTAGTGTGAGTAGAAAAATATGAAAACTTTATCTCATATTTGAATGTACTAGCTTTGTACAAAACTTAAACCGCCTAAAAGAAAAAAAAAATAACAAAAGAGAGATAACAAAGTGGGACAAACAAAGTTAAAGATAAAGAAACAATTAAAAATTTGCTTAAAGTACATTCTTTAAAAAAGTATATTTAACTTTTAATAATTATTTTAAAGGAATAAAACAAAATATGAGAAGCCACTTTATAACAATTTCCATGTTCTATTATTCTCTGTTTTACAAAAGTCATTTATATACCAGGATAAATTATTTATTAAATGCATCTGCATAACAATAGTCCAAAAGTTTAAGAATGGAGAAAAAAATGCTGAAACAAGTATACTAAACAAGGATAAATTATTTTTGCTTAATGAAGCATTTTGGGAAAGTAAAAACTCGTTATTTCTGATGCTTTTATAAAAATTAGCCAGCAAAAATCTTTGAGGATGATGATTATGCTGCCTTTTCTTGTTTAAAAAGACAACATATTTCATATAATTTCCTTCTTATTTTTTCTGCCATCTATTATGTTAAATCAATAAATTTTGTTTACGTAAACCAGATAAAATACAGATTATTTAAATATCATTATCACACTTAATGTGCCTCTTTTGTGTTTTTTCTATCACTTAAAAGAATTAAGTGAATATACATTCTACTTTAAGTATTTGTGAGTAATATTTCTCACCCTATAAAAGAAATTTACTTTTCATATAAAAAAAAGTAAAAGTGCTCAACTTTTTTAAATAAAAAAAGTAAAAGTAATTTACTTTTGTGAAATTTATTTTTCTGATGTTTTACAAATTATTTTATAGATCCATCAGAGCAGACAGAAAAAATAACATAATGTTAATCTCCCGCATTTAAATAGCAATTAATCGTAGCATAGATACCTTTTTTTTAAATCTGAATATTATTCTTTTTAGAATATATTTGTTCTCAAAAACTAAATACAGTGAAACCTCCCTAAGGAGACCACCCATTAGCCCATAACAAATCGGTCTTTCAGAGAGGTGGTCTCTGAATGGAGGCGATGAGTAAAGCAAAGTTTCATGAAATACATACTACAAAAAAATTATTATTGAATTAGTTTATTACATTTCATGTCTATACAGCTTTAAAGAAGGAATTAATTGTAGTTTGCTTTGATTTTAACAATTTCGCATTAACAATTTTTGTTTCTAAACATTCTTTGATCTCTTTAAACAAATTATTTATTTTAGTATCATCTCTAATAGGTATCGAATTTTCTATCAATCTATCGATTTCAAAAAGTGTATCTTGACATGAAATAGAAGCTCGTCGTCTGAATCAGAATGAGCTCCTAAAATAGATTTTAAAAATATCTTGATTGTAGTATCATTCATTTTTATACAAGATCGTAGAATTTGCTTTTTATTATCAAAATTTTAAAGTATGATCTCTGTCGGGATTTTCTATAATACTATTCCCTCAGCCTTCAGATAATCGTAACACTCAAGAGCTTCCACAAGTTCATGTGATTTGGTGTCATATTCAACTTTAGCTGTGTTTGATAGACAAATCACTTCGTCTTCTAAGGCACTGATATCATCAATGGATTACTCTATGGATACATTGCTTAGTCTACAAGTTCTGAAGCAATTGACATTTGTTTGTGTCTTTACGTTATCCCATGCACATTTTATCGAAGATATCACCTTGATTTAAAAGGTCTAAGGAAGCAGACTTAGTTGAGCGCGTTTTCTGGAGAGAAATGGAATTTTGAGATTTCCCATGCAAAGGAAAGTAATCCTACTCTTCGACTGAAAAGTTGAAAAGGGGTCTTTCAAGAAGGGAGATGGGAAATAGTGGTCCTTTAATGGAGGAAAAATAACACTGAGCCTATAGCCAAAAGTTATAGACCATAAATAAACGGTCTTTATGAGAGGTGTTCGCCTTATAGAGGTGGTCTTTCAGAGAGGTTTCACTATGCTATCTCGCTTCCACAGACAGTAATTAGTAGAACACAAATTAGAAAAATGTGGAAATAGGTCAACACCACTTAAGAAAAATATCATGAAATAAAAGAAAAATCATTTTATTCTTCTTATTGACGGTTTCTAAAAATTAATTCCTTACCCAGTGTGCATTCTCTTCCCAACACATTAACAGTTTCTACCAGTCTCTCTTTGTGTGATGATCAAGTTAATTCGTTCTCCATCTAAATACACATTTAAATGTATAATTCACTATTTTTACATTTCGTATTATTATTCTTCAAAAGGAAGAAGTAAACTTATGCGGCACTGGGAAAGAGTTATTTACTTTTACTATGAAAAACGAAGTTAAAAAAATAATCTAATTAATATGAAATCTAAATAATTACCTTGACATGTTTGTCAAAAGTTTATATTTGAAATAAAGTTAATGTTTCTAAAAACTTTTTTCTTTTCTTTTTATTTTTTTTCCTCTGTTCGCTTTTTTTCCTTCTGCTAGTTCAATTAAATACATTGAATGCAACAGAAAAATTCTCAACCTTTATACAGCCTATAACATTAACAAAAAGTATTATTTTTTTGCACGTTAAAATTGTTGACGTTTGTTCTTTTCTTAGAGTGTGAAGCGGGATTAATGCATTATCTCATTACAGAACATGATTTTTGAATTACTTTTATTGTTCTCGCTCAGGTATTGTTATTGCTGTATTACTTCATAGCTAATACTTCTTAGATTTTTATCTTTTACAAAAAGAAATAACAGATAAATAAATGAAGAGTTTAGTGGAAGAAAATGTTATGATACATCTTATCGAAAAATGTTTTATTATACGGATGAAAGAGTTATGACGTATTATATCACATCGCTCAACTGCAAGAAAAGTGTCACATCTCGCAAAAATTAATTTTGCGTTTTATTCTACTAATAGGTCTGTTATAGGTGCTTCCCTCTATACAAACAGTTTCATAAGTGTAGTTATACGGAAAATAACTTTTTTACACTATCTGTCCATTGGTGACCACAGAAGAAGAGTGGATTGTGTGGGGAAATAGAATTGCCCAACCTTTCAAACAGCATCATACGTCTTCATCCTTATGGGTTTTATGCATTTATGCAAGTTTTTATTCATGCATGCAGTTATAAGTGCTATAATTTCATGTTACAGTAAAATCATGAAAATTTTCTTTTGTCTCTCCTGTGAAATTGACATTTGTCGAGATGTATCACTTTTCGATCGTGGTGATCGATATGGTAAAACAAAAATACTAAAATTCTACTTAGAATTGAAAATACGAAACTGTATCGTTTAATATTTAATATTTTTATATTTAATAATTTAAAGGGTGAAAATTATATCTAATATTTAATAATTAAATGTTAATATCCTTTTCTAGGCGAGTTGAGTATCACCTATTAGCATTCAAACATCTCTCTATTCTAAAAAAAGGTAACTACCGCTGTCACCGCCGCCGCCGCCGGTTTTGAATTTTTTGTGACCGGAAGTCTTTCTTCGTTAATATTAAGAAAAATAATGCATACAAAAATATGAAAATCGGTGGTATTATACAGAAATGTTTGATAAACACGCTGATGCAGACAGTTTTCAAATCGAAGAATTATTTTAAGAGATATTTAATGCTAAAGTTGGACAAAATCGTTCCACTAAAAAAGTTTTATAGTAGCAAAAACTATACATCGGAATTTAATAATTTTTAGTTCATTTTATACGTTATAATTTCTCGGTGTGCAGAATTCATTTATTTTTTTAATTTGACTCATTTTCGAGGTTTTATATCTATTTTAAATTCAAATTTTCAGCATTTCGAGAGATATTTTTTACAGATTTTAGAAAGTGATATTAATTTAAACTGTTGCCAACTGTATAAACAGCGGAAACAATAATGTTTGCTTTAAAAATATATATATATATTTATACGTGTAATAAATTAAAATTTATTTACACGTGACTATTATAAACAGAAAAAAACATTTGGAATTAGAATTAAATAATTATGTACAAAAAGCAGGAACTTATTAAAAATTACGTCATAAAAACTATAATTACACGTGAATTTTAAGAGAGAAAGGAATTTGTAAAATAATAAATTTATTAACCTGCGTTAGAAGTCTTAAATAGGAGAAATTACGTCATATTTACGTCACATTACAGTTATTACATAAAATGAACACAAAATAATATTGCAAAACGGTTTAAATTTACAAATTGCGCTAGACATTTATTTGATATTTTGAGAGGATACTTTTCAACTATTTTTCTTAGGAAAGCGCAAATAATATTTTATTTCTAACGCAAGTATTTTCACGTGAATATTAAAAAGAGAAAGAATAGTTTGGTCAAAATTACGTCAGATTAAAAAGGATTAATTTAAAATGTCTCATTTAAAAGAACTTTCTTTTCGCTTTGTTAAAAAATACCGGGAGACAAAGATTCTGTTTACTTAATTCCCTTTATATTAGCTTATTTTGAAATGTTATTACACGTGTCTACGTCATCAAGTTATTTTTATTTCGACGTTTTATTTGTATTTTTATTAATGTTGTACTAATTTATTTGTTCTTTCGTTATTTAAAATAAAAATTATGTCAATTTGTATAATTTGGCGAGTGGTTTGGGGATTTATATAATTTGGCGAAATTAGTCGACGGGATAATCAAGTAGTACCGCAGCGGATTTGGCGTTAAAATTTCCCCAATCAAAGAGAAATGAATAGAAATCCGTTTATAGGGAGATCACCACTGTTTTTTAAATTATAATACAATCTTTCGAAATCTTTTTAAAGCCGATCACATTAGCGTGCATTTAGAGTCTGCGGTGCCTGGACGGGGGTTGGCCAGCGTAGCTCGTAGGGGGCCGAGCCCCTTAGTTGAAAAAAAGGAAGATGCGTAATGACTGAATTTCCGAAATTAAAACTATAAAAGCTGATAAAAAGTTGATCGATTGATCAAAACATAAGATAAGATAATGAATTTTTAAAGGGAAAAACTTAAAATGGATTAAATAAGATACATTAAAATTAAAGATTGAATAAATAAGACTAGGGATTACAGATATTAAATTAGAGATATTGAATTGGGAAGAATAAGAGACAATATATCAACATGATATATTATTCCGCCAACAATAGGAGAAAAACTTGAAAGAACCATAAAAGAACCAAATAAAAACTTATAACATACCGATAAACCAGGAATTCTAAAATAAAATTACGAAAATTAACAAAAATGACTGATCAATCGAAAACAGATGTGAATTAAGAACACTCACTATAATTATATAACACCATGTCGATTGAAAACAGAATAAGGAAATTAAAAAAATGAATGAGAAAATCAAAGATTAAACGAGAATACAAAACATTGATCAAGAATACCAAATATCTCTCTATTCTAAAAAAAAGTAACTACCGCTGTCATCTCCGCCGCCGCCGCCGGTTTTGATTTTTTTGTGACCGGAGGCCTTTCTTCGTTAATATTAACAAAAATAATGCATACAAAAATATGAAAATAGGTGGTTTTATACAGAAATGTTTGATAAACACGCTGATGCAGACAGTTTTCAAATCGAAGAATTATTTTAAGAGTTATTTAATGCTAAAGTTGGACAAAATCGTTCCACTAAAAAAGTTTTATAGCAGCAAAAACTATACATGGCAGTGTAATCATTTTTAGATCATTTTATGCGTTAGAATTTGCCGGAGTGCAAATTGCATTAATTTTTTTATTTTGACTCATTTTTTCAGGTTTTATTTCTATTTTAAGTTCAAATTTTCAGCATTTCTAGAGATATTTTTTACAGATTTCAGAAAATTGTACTAATTTAAACTGTTGCCAACTGTATAAAAAGCGCAAGCAATAATGTTTGCTTCAAATTAAAAATTTATTTACACGTGACTATTATAAACAGGGAAAAAACTTTCAAATTAGAATTAAATAATTACGTATAAAAAGCAACTACTTATTAAAAATTACGTCATAAAAAGTATACACGTGAATTTTAAAAGAGAAAGGATATTGTAAAATAATAAATTCATTAACATGCATTAGAAGTCTTAGGAGAAATTACGTCATATTTACGTCACATTATAGTTATTACATAAAATGAACACAAAATAATATTGCAAAAAATTTAAATTTAGAAATAGCGCAAGACATTTATTTGATATTTTGAGAATTAATTTAAAATGTCTAATTTAAAAGAACTTTCTTTTCCCTTTGTTAAAAAATACCAGGAGACAAAGACTCTCTTTACTTAGGTCCTTTTATATTAGCTTATTTTAAAATGTTGTTACACGTGTATACGTCATCAAGTTATTTTTATTTCAACGTTTTATTTGTGTTTATATTAATGTTGTACGAATTTATTTGTTCTTTCGTTATTTAAAATAAAAATTATATCAATTTGTATAATTTGGCGAAATTGGTCGACAGGATAATCAAGTAGTACCGCAGCGGATTTGGCGTTAAAATTCCCCAATCAAAGAGAAATGAATAGAAATTCGTTTATAGGGAGATCGCCACTGTTTTTTAAATTATAATTCAATCTTTCGAAATCTTTTTAAAGCCGATCAAATTAGCGTGCATTTAGAGTCTGCGGTGTCTGGACGGGGGTTGGCGAGCGTAGCTCGTAGGGGCCGAGCTCCCTAGTATGTTAAAAAGAAGGAATGAAATAAATAAAAAAATTACAACAAAAAAAACTTTCACTTCAATTTTCTCTAATTCTATTTTTTTGTTATATAACAGCTTCTTCCAATCAAGTCTTCAAATCATCAATAAAATCTCATCTGGTAATATTTTTTTATTTATTTTGCCATTTTTGCTAATCTGTATTTCGTCTCGTTCTTTTTCATGCCAAAATTAATTTTTGATGCTTTCCAACATAATTGTTTTGAATTTCGAACATAATTGAAAAGTATTTAACCCCTTCGAGACGAGCGTCTTTTACAGAATTTTTAATCATTTATTACCGGTTATTAAAAACGGAAATTTTTGCCTAATTGAATCGGAAAAATGTTCGGATTAAATAAAGCAAAATTTACAATAAAAATTTACTGGTGAGAATAATCAGTTCGGATTAAATAAGACAAAATTTACAATAAAAATTTACTGGTGAGAATAATCACTGATTCTGAGCACCTTACGCGTGTATACGGGTCGCTCGTCTCCAAGGGATTAACACTCTCGCTGCATAATTGTTTTATCAAAACAGCTTCGCGATGCCACCGTCTTTTTAGAATTTTTATTCTTTTGTCAGCGATTTTTCAACACAAAAATTTTTGTATAATTTAAATGGAAAAAATGCTCTTATTAAAGATGGCAAAATTTACAATAAATAAAATAACTGGTGGGAATAATAAAGGAGTGTTAATTAGACGAAAAAAATGCATCCCCCCAAAAATCTGGGGTTGCGCAGCGATATGGTTAATAATTGTGTTTGTCTGACCCTCGGCGCGACCATTTGTCTGCCTGTACTCTAACTCGTGTAAATATACTCAGATTGCGAGGTAATTGATATAAGTTTTGAGGTTTATCCTGGCATGATTGGTATTGGAATAAAAGTGTTTAGCATTTATGTTTTGTTTATAGGGTACTCAAAAAAAAAAAAAAAAAAAAAAAAAAATCTGTTACATTATGGTCTAAATGGAAAAAAAGTTTGCAGTGCATTTTAATAATATTTCATGACTTCAAATACATTGAATTCGATATACATCACTGAGGTGTATTACAATAAACTTACTATATATGTATATACACAAATGTTGGAAGCCGCTTGATAAAGATAGGAAAACTGACATAAAGACAGATACACCTTATTTTATAATATTAAAATTGACAAGAAACCACCACCATAACGAGACAACAAAACAACTCTTTACAACAAAAGAAAAAATATCAAAATAGAACCATCTGTCTACAGGTTATGTCAGAATATACATAAAAAATCCCATACCAGCGAAACATATAACCCCCGCTTAACCCATTTGCATGTTTATCACATAGATGTCAGCATTTAAGGAATTTCTGATTTGTTAAGGAGTTCCATGCAACAGGGATTCTGAATAAAATTTTTTTAGGACAGACTTTTGTAATCGAATAACATAAAAATTCTTCTTTTAGAATTTCGTATATGTATTGGGAATTTTTGAATGAAATAAAAATCCTGAAATGCACGCTTAGATGCGTTAATGTATAAAATTGGTTAAAAGAGCACCTGAAGCTATTACTATAAAAACAGAAGCACACATTTTTGAAGTATTTCCTCATGAATTGATATATTAGAATCCTGAATTAATAATATTCATGTCTTTTTAGTAGTCTGGGATATAGTTAATATATGAACATACAATACATTGCATACTGAAAAACGAGGGCACATACATGGTTAGTCTAAATGGTTCATCGGGTTTTAATACATAGTGTACTGAGAGGTAGGTATACGACCTACAAAGAAGGGTGATACATGAAAATATACATACACTCAACAAGTTTAAAGCTCGCCTAGTGCCTCGCGTACAGGAACACATCACGGCTGCTGTGACAGACATTAACAGAAACATGCTCTTGACCGCATGGATGGAACTGGATTACCGCTGATATGTGTGACTAAGGACGCACAGATGGAGAATTTGTAGTACGAGGGCAAATGAAAAATTAAGTTACACTTCCAAATTATGGTCATTTATTAAACCACATATACATAGGCAACACGGCTATGACAACATACAATGTAAGTTAACTTTTCTACATAGTTGCCAAGAGACTGTAAACATTTATCGGAATGGTCAACCAACTTTCCGGATTCGTAGAAATCACCTCCAGCGCTATGTAACCACCCGGAGATAGCGAAATCAAAGGTGCTCGAGAACAATAAAGAACACACTGCTGTACAAAATGTTCAGCATCAACGGATATCACGGACGAATATTGCGAAGTCAGGCACCTCGACGTCCTGTACAGTTGCAAATGTTGACCATGTGGATGCGATCATTAGAGAGAATCGGCGCATAGCACTCCAGGAAATTGCCAGCATGCTGAAAATTTCGTACGGCAGTGTGTTCTCCATTGTCCACGAGTACCATGTATTTCGCTGTCTCCGGGTGGTTGCACTGGAGGGGATTTCTACGCACTCGGAAATGAAAAGTTGGTTGACCGTTCCCAAAAATGTTTACAGTCTCTTGGAGACTATGTGTGTCAAATTTTATGTTGTCATAGCCGTGTTGCCTATGTACCGAGTGTCCCAAAAATGACTGATGGATTTTAAAATTCAATAATTTGCAAACGGTGACAGATATTAAAAAAAATTCTTTCAGGAATGTTATGTAAAATGTAAGGAGTTTTTATGCTGTGATTCTCAGTTTTAGTTACAATTAGCATCGATATATGGCGTTGCAAACAATAACCACTATATCCAGGCTCAATTTTTCGGCCTCTCTTTTCTTCCATGCGAAAAAAGGAGATTAAAATGCATTTAATGGATCCCGAAGTACCAAATATCGGGTCTAGACTGAGCACCTTTTGCTCTCAGCACCATCTATTGTTTGAAATTTGAACTAAAATCAAGAATCACTGTAAAAAATCTCTTGACATCATACATAACCCTTCTGCTAGATTTTTTTAAATATCTGTCACCGTTTGTAAGTTATTGAATTTTAAAATCCATCAGCCATTTTTGAAACACCCGGTATATGCGGTTTAATAAGTATCCATAGCTTGGAAGTGAAACTTATTTTTTGAATTGCCGTCGTATGTAACAGAAACTTGGTGAGTGTATGTATTTTTTCATGTATAACCCGTATTTTAATGTCGTATCTCCCTATTCTTAAAAAAAGTAACTACCGCTGTCACCGCCGCCGCCGGTTTTGAATTTTTTGTGACCGGAGGTCTTTTTTCGTTAATATTAAGAAAAATATTGCACACAAAAATATGAAAATCGGTTGTTTTATACAGAAATGTTTGATAAACACGCTGAAATAGACAGTTTTCAAATCGAAGAATTATTTTAAGAGATATTTAATGCTAAATGTGGGCAAAATCGTTTCTTTAAAAAAGTTTTATAGGAGCAAAAGCTATACATGGGAATATAATCATTTTTAGATCGTTTTATACGTTTGAATTTCCCGGTGTGGAGACTGTATTTGTTTTGTAATTTGACTCATTTTTTGAGGTTTTTATTTCTATTTTAAATTTAAATTTTCAGCATTTCGAGAGATATTTTTTACATATTTTAGAAAATGGTATTAATTTAAACTGTTGCCAACTGTATAAACAGCGCAAACAATATGTTTGCTTCAACTTAAAAATTTAATTACACGTGACTATTATAAACAGAAAAATCCTTTCAAATTAGAATTAAATAATTACGTGTAAAAAGCAGTAACTTATTAACAATTGTGTCATAAAAACTATATTTACAGGTGAATTTTAAATGAGAAAGGATATTGTAAAATAATAAATTCATTAACATGCGTTAGAAGTCTTTAATCGGAGAAATTACGTCACCTTTACGTCATATTACTGTTATTACATAAAATGAACAAAAAATAATATTGCAAAACAGTTTAAATTAAGAAATTGCGCGAGACATTTATTTGATTTATTTATCTATTGAACAACAAATATATGAATTGTGTGCTTGTCATGAGAGCCCGCTTATAAGTCAGGGACAAGAAATATTACAGCGCAAGCGAAATACATCCTGGGAGTTCCACACAAAGAGTGTGTGCAATGGAAATAGCAAGATTCGAACCCACAATCTCTTACGCTCGCAAGCGATTAGCAGCGTGGTGCTTCGGCCACTCGGCCACGGAGACCCCGTAATTTATTTGATATTTTGAGATGATCTTTTCAAGTATTATTCTTAGTACAACGCAAATAATATTTCATTTCTAACAACAGTATTTTCACGTGAATATTAGAAATAGAAAGAATAGTTTGGTCAAAATTACGTCAGATTAAAAATGATACATTTAAAATGTCTTATTTAAAAGAAATTTCTTTTTGCTTTGTTAAAAAATACCGGGAGACAAAGACTCTGTTTACTTGATTCATTTTATATTAGCTTATTTTGAAATGTTTAACTGATTTTATTTAATCAAAGACGAAAACAGTCATTGTATCTTTTAACACCAGCTAATTTAGCTTTAAAATTCCCCAATCAAAGAGAAATGAATAGAAACACGTGTATAGGGAAATTGCCACTGTATTATAAATTATAAATCAATTTTCCGAGATCTTTTTAAAGCCGATCAAATTAGCGTGCTTTTAGAGTCTGCGGTGTCTGAACGGGGTTGGAGAGCGTAGCTTGTAGAGGGCAGAGCCCCCTAGTATTTGTAAATAAACAGTCTTTTGAAACCCGATGAACCATTTAGGCTAACCCTGTATTTTAATGAATGTCTTGACGAGGTGTAAGATTATTTTTATTGACAGCAAATTTGTTTGGAAACACAATCAACCTTTGAAGAAAAAAAATTACTCCTACAGCTATATTATAAAGCAATTAATATTACAGTGTGACTACAAAAATCCGACTTTTAGAAATCCGACATGAAAACCATCTTTCTCTTCCTTTTACTTTTACATTTTCAAGTTATGGGAGAAGAAAAATAGCAATTGTTTATGAATTAAAAATTTGAAGATCGAAAGTAAAAATGCAAAATAAGAATACTTGACTTTTTATACTTGACTTTTGAACTTGACTTTGTCGCATATGTCACAGGCGATTATTTTCTGAAAAAATTTTCTGACTTTGCAACGGGAACAACTTTGTGGACAACTTTGGTGAATGCATGGAACAATATATGGCTGGAACGAGTTTTCGGCAACGGCGACATCAATAATGAGGAAGAATTTTCAGGCATTGAAATTTTCGTGAAAAGAGCAATTGAGTCGATTGGACATGCAAAATCTGAAAATGTGTGACGAAAAAAGGAATACAGAAGATTGGCTAAGCATTGACGAAAATGCATGGACGCCAAACAATTTAACAGACTGTGAGATCCCCGACGCTGTGCTAAATAGAATCGCCGATTATGTTAGTAACAGCTCAGAAGACGAGGATGAACAGCCGACAGAGAAAAAGGTGTCACTAGAAAATGCATAAATTTGGCTGGAGTATTAATATATAGTTTAGAGAGACAAGACCTTATTTCCGAAATTGGCATTCTTTATTTGTATAAAATCTCTCTAATCTAAAAAAAAGTAACTACCGCTGTCACCGCCGCCGCCTCCGCTATTGGAATTTTTTGTGACCGGAGGTCTTTCTTCATTAATATTAGGAAAAATAATGCATACAAAAATATGAAAATCGGTAGTATTATACAGAAATGTTTGATAAACATGCTGATGCAGACAGTTTTCAAATCGAAGAATTATTTTAAGAGATATTTAATGCTAAAGTTGGACGAAATCGTTCCAGTAAAAAAGTTTTATAGGAGCAAAAACGATTCATGGGAATTTAATCATTTTAGATCATTTTATACGTTATAATTTCCCGGTGTGCAGAATTCATTTATTTTTTTTTTATTTGACACATTTTTCGAGGTTTCATTTCTATTTTAAATTCAAATTTTCAGCATTTCGAGAGATATTTTTTACTTATTTTAGAAAATTGTACTAATTTAACCTGTTACCAACTGTATAAACAACGGAAACAATATTGTTTGCTTCAAATTAAAAATTTATTTACACGTGACTATTATAAACAGAAAAGATACGAGGGTGAGTGGGAGAATAAGTTTCCCCTGGCAACTGCGTACAGAGGTGTGTATGAAAGACAAAAAATGTAATGAAACATTAAAGATAAGACGTATCTTTATTTTTCTACATAAGTACCAATTGAGTTGAGACATTTTTCATACCTTTTTATAAGCTTCAAAAAGCGCTCGTTGAAAAAATCAGGGCTCTGCATCATTCTGTTCCTGGTAGATATGGAGAGGAAGTGCGTTGTGAATTTGTGGTCTCAAAGGAGAAAGTGAGAGCGGTTGTCCGCTATGATTGGGCACGTGGAGTATCGGGAGAAGAAATCCATAACCGCCACGTGGGAGTCTATGGACCAGATGTGATGCCAAAATAAATGTTGCGGAGACGGTGCCGCCAATTCAGTGAGGGACATCAGCAAGTTTTGGACAGGCCGAGACCTATACGGACGTGCACGGCCACTACAGACGAAAGCAAAGCTTGATTATTTCTTTGGAAGCAATACTGAAGTCACGTAAGCCGTTCAACGCTTCCTTTGTATGCAGAGCCCTGTTTTTTTCCTAGACGGCTTTATGAAGCTTATAAAGGGTATGACAAATGTCTCAACTCACTTGGCACTTAAGTAGATAAATAAAGTTACGTCTTATCTTTAATGTTTCCTTACATTTTTTGTCTTTCACACACACCTCTGTCCACAGTTGCCAGGGGAAACTTATTTTCAGACTCACCCTCGTACTTTCAAATTAAAATTAAATAATTATGTACAAAAAGCAGGAACTTATTAAAAATTACGTCATAAAAAGTATACACGTGAATTTTAAAAGAGAAAGGATATTGTAAAATAATAAATTCATTAACGTCACATTACAGTTATTACATAAACTGAACACAAAATATTGCAAAACAGTTTAAATTTAGAAATTGCGCTGGACATTTATTTGATATTTTGAGAGGATCTTTTCAACTATTTTTGTTAGGAAAGCGCAAATAATATTTCATTTCTAACAAAAGTATTTTCACGTGAATATTTAAAAGAGAAGGAATAGCTTTGTCAAAATTACGTCAGATTATAAACAACTAATTTAAAATGTCTCATTTAAAAGAACTTTCTTTTCGCTTTGTTAAAAAATACCAGGGGACAAAGACTGGTTACTTAATTCCCTTTATATTAGATTATTTTGAAATGTTGTTACACGTGTCTACGTCATCAATTTATTTTTATTTCGATGTTTTATTTGTATTTTTATTAATGTTGTACTAATTTATTTGTTCTTTCGTTATTTAAAATAAAAATTATGTCAATTTGTATAATTTGGCGAGTGGTTTGGCGAAAATGGTCGACGGGATAATTAAGTAGTACCGCTGCGGATTTGGCGTTAAAATTCTCCAATCAAAGAGAAATGAATAGAAATCCGTTTATAGGGAGATTGCCACTATTTTTTTAAATTATAATTCAATCTTAATAAATTGACTTAATAAAATAGTCCAATCTTGCACGCCAGATTCACCTTTGTTTATTCTATAAAAAAACATGGAAACATTTAAACTGCTTCATTTAAAACACATTACTACATAGGTGTGATAAAAAATATACAAATGTTTTTTTTTAAATTAAAAACACTAGATGTTAAAATGATAAAAAGCTACTCCGAGCGGTTTCGGCTAACCTTAAGCCTTTGTCAAGGAGAAGAGAATTGACTGATGAAAACACTCGACGTTCGATGTTCAATGCTACAGATTCTAGCAGTGAACATCTGTAGCAGTGAACATCGAGCGTCGAGTGTTTTTATCAGTCAATTCTCGTCTCCTTGACAAAGGCGAAAGTTTAGCCGAAAGCGCTCGGAGTTACTTTTTATAATTTTAACATCTAATGTTTTTAATTTAAAAAAAAACATTTGTATATTTTTTATCACACCTATGTAGTAATGTGTTTTAAATGAAGCATTTTAAATTTTTCCATGTTTTTTTATATAATTCAATCTTTCGAAATCTTTTTAAAGCCGATCAAATTAGCGGGCATTTAGAGTCTGCGGTGTCTGGACGGGAGTTGGCGAGCGTAGCTCGTAGGAGGCAGAGCCCCCTAGTAATAAAAAAAAAGTTAAAGAACGGCCAAAAAAATTGAAGCAAAAAAAGTTGACATCGATTTTTCCGAAATTATAAGAGAAGAAATAATTTCATTCTTTATTGGATTTTTTTTCTGTAACATAGGAAACAGGTAGAAAAAAGGGTGTCACTATAAAAATACATAAATTTGGCTGGAGTATCAATGTATGCATTAGAGAAACAAGAATGTATTTCCGAAATAGACATTCTTTAATAATAACTGAATTATTAAAGAATAATTGAATATTATTGAATATTATTAATGAATATTATTAATAATTGGATAGTATTGAATGCAAGGCGTGGGAAATTTTCTACAGAAAAATTTCCAAGAATTGTATAGCTTTAGACATTCTTTATTTGTATAAAATACAAAAAAAAATTTTTTTTTTAAAGAACGGCCAAAAAATTTGAAGCAAACAAAGTTGATAATGTTGTTTCCGAAATTACAAGAAAAGAAATAATTTCACACTTTATGCGATTTTTTTTTTAAACATAGAAAATATCATATAAAGTAATTTTTTTTAATTAATCACATAAAAAGTGAATTAAATTATGGCTAAAGGTAACATCAATAACTACTTTTGATATTCCATCAAAACTTTGGAATTTTCAAAAATCCGGCATAGTCTCGTTCCCGATGGTGCCGAATTTATGAAGTTATACTGTATATTTCCATGAGTAGGGGAGGTTGGCCTAAAATGATCCTAGCGGGCAAAACGATCCACATAGGTTTTCTTCCAAACAGGTCGTGCTATCTACAGGGTAACACCTAAACTAGGTGTGTCAAGTGAAGAAGAAGCAATGGCGGTATTCAAGCGATCGCAGTATTACGCATCTGAAAAGAATTCTTTGAAAAAGTGGTTTTTATAACATCTGTTATAAGATAAGCACTAAGTTTCATATTTATTTAGATAGAAGGTCTTTCATATATAGAAATATAACTTGGTTTACTTAATAGAGTATGTTTTTAGATGTGAATTACACTTGTTAAGTTTGGTATGTTTCTCAGCGTCATCCTATTATATGGCCTAAAATAGATGGCCATGTTGTCGGGTAAAATGATCCATTGTGTGGATCGTTTTACTATCACTTCATTGGCTGCAGAAAATCCGGTACCGCGTCCTAGCCATCATGGGAGCCAAATGTGTGACTGCCCCAAACCTTTCTCTTTGAGTCCATGTGTTATCCTACGATCATAATTTTCAAATATTCCATTTATTGTTTTTTCAAAATTATTTGTGACACTTTTTTATTTTAAAATTTACATAAAATAAATTTTGTATGCTATTTAATTGCAAAACTTATTTTATTTCATTATGTATTGCCATAATTACTTTTATATCCTTTATTTTGCCGATAAAAAACAATTTACAAATATTTTAAAATGAAGGATCATTTTGCCCTTGGGTGAGGGTAAAATGATTCTTTGGACACTTTTTCAAAAATCTATGTTTTTCATTACTCAATCTGGGTTTAAAATATTATTAAGATATGTTTCTAATGCAGAATATAGTGTAAAACATATTAGAGTAGGGCTTAAGTTTCATTTAAGCAGTTATGTTATTTTACACAAGTTTTCCCCTTAAGGGGATCATTTTAGGCCAACTTCCCGTAACATTGTCGTTATATTGACGCTTGCAAAACCTGGCTAAAGTATTTCGATTTACTAGATTTTTTTTCTTTCTAAACATCACACAATTTTTATTTGTACACCGTGGAATAGGAAACAAAATGTTCTTTCGAATGCAGATTCGTTGAAAACTGTATCTCAATTTACTCATTTTTTATGGTTAATAAAATAATTTTCTTTATTATAAATCTATCGGGTGCAGCCAGATTACAGGAAATGAAAGCATTTAAACTTAAGATGATATTAAAATAAATAATCACTGTTTAACGTCTGATATACGAGTTAAAAATAAAAATTATATATTACAATTCTGTATGTCTGTATTCTTGTATGTCTGATGAATTGTAATACATATTTTTTATTTTTAAGATGATATTAATTGTTCAAAATTTTTCGTCTTTATATTCGATAAAGAAATAAAAACTTCATCAATGAATAAATAATAAAATAAAACATTTTAAGTTGTGCACAAATTTAACAGACATGTAATCGAACTATGTGTTTAAACCACTGCAATTATTAGAGTCAAAAAGTCCGCTTAAAGTAGTAAAATCTTAGACTATTTATGTGGTTATTAACTACTGGCATGCGACTAATCAAACGTATCACTTTCAATAAATTTCAAAAATTTATTTTAATACAAAATTCACAATTTTCATACAAAAAACCTTTTTGGTGTTTATATTCGAGAATAATACAGGATTAGCCAAAATAATTCATCGAGTTTCAAAAGACTGTTTCTTTACAAGTATACAGTGCACAAAGACGGGTGATATATGTAAAGATACATGCACTCACCAAGTTTCTGCTACATACTACATATGTTCAATGTGTGCGCCCTTAGTCACGCTGCACATCCCAATGGTAATCCAGTTCCGACCATACGTCCAATAGCATGTTTCTGTTAATGTACAGTCGTTGAAAAAAAAAAAGTAAACACCCCTACCCACTCCTCAACAAATTATCGTAGAAGAAAGTTACTGGTACCAAACGATTGGAAATAAAGTCTACTTTGAAATGATGTATATAAAATTTGCTTATGGAGCATCTACTTATTAAAACGAACACAAATTTCATATTTTTGCAATGGCAATACCCAATTTTAACAAGATATTTCAAATCGTGGGTTCAGACTATGCCCAGACACCAAATTTCAAGCCATTTGAATGATACGTTTTTGAATTATAAGCATTTAAAATTTAGTGCTTCTAATATTAAATTACATTTTCATATTTTTATTAATATCTCCAGAAATTATACTCCTAATGTACTTTTTTTTTGTTCAGCTATAATTCTAAAACAGCCAAACATATATACGTTGAATTTGCAATTTTTATAATTTTGTGATATGAATTATGAATTATGAAATTAATATTCGAAAAAATTATGAATTGGAACCTACAATTTTTTCGATGGATTTAGATTTATTAGGTCCTACTTTATGGAAATCCAAAATTTCTCATTTTTCTTCCAAGTAGCTTACAAATTATGCCTAAAAAACGACAAAATGGTGGTTTAAGGGGCTGTCTATGATAGAAGTGACTAGATATTTTGAAATTTCTTCTGCTACCCTGTAATCTAGAAGTCTTCAATGACTGCTTGAGTGGCGCTTAAGATGCCTTGATCAAGAACTCACACTCACACAGAATCTCACAACAATCTAGTAAAGAACTTCAATTTCGATACAGTCCCTAAAATACACACGTTTTAAAATATTTAATTCTTGGAAACTTATTGTAAGAATATCATAAAAATTTGTTTTTAGGCTAATTGAAGCATGTAGTGTTCATTTATGCTGTCAGAATTGTGTGCTGGTATTGAAAAAAAAATATGTTTCGTTTTAATATGTAATTGGCCCCGTAAGCAAATTTTATATACATCATTTAAAAGTCGTGTGGTGCCAGTAAATTTCTTTTACGATAATTTTTTGCAGAGTTAGTAAAGGGTGTTTACTTTTTTTTTTTTTTTTTTTTTTTTTTTTTCCCGCGACTGTGCGTTACAGCAACAGTGATGAGTTCCTGGACTTGAGCCAAGAGGCGGGCTTCTAAACTTGTTGAGTGTATGTATCTTGTGATGTATCACCTATTTTTGTAGGTCGTATAACTTTCAATACACATTGCTTTGAAGCCCGAAGAATCATTTAGGCTAACCGTGTATATTAAGTGTAAAAAAACTAATTCTAGAGTTTTCAGTAAAAAAAAAAAAAAAAAAAAAAAGTTTTCAGCAATATTTTGTAACCCGGAAAATCTGTGTTTGATCCTCTAGCCCAGGGTTGGCGAACCTTTTTGTTGCCGCGCGCCAAATTCGATCAAAACATATTTTACGTGACTATGGCGTGCCAACTCAAAAATAATGGTTTAAAATTACTTTAAATTCTCTATTAAAATTTAAAAAATATGAGTAACATACATGTAGGTAGTACAATATAATAATTATGGAAGCAAATATATTTTTGAAAATAATCTAAAAAGTTTAATGCGATGTAATTTGATTTCTGTTGTTGCATCTTAATATCAAGTTGATTGTAATGCAAACTGAACCGGATTTATCTGACAAGTGTTTTCAGTTTCAGTTTTGATATTATTAATTTGTGAAAACATTGACTTGAAAGAATAGATAGGAAGAAAAACTTAAAATAGCAAACACCGGTTTCTTTGAAAAGCTCTGAAATAAATTCTAAGTTGCCACAATTTTACCATCGGATAGTAATGTCTAATAACTACAGATGGGAATGCTCGGAAAAAAAGTCGGAAAAGTTGGGGAAAAAACCGTTTTTTTTTCCAGTTTTTTTCCGAAGGGTTATTTTTCAATTTTTCCAAATTGGAAAAAATTGAAATTTCATTTATAAAATAATGTAGTCAAAATTTTATAATTGCTACATTCTGATACTTTTATATTATATTTTTTTCATGTTTAGTGTCCCTCATGAAAGCCTTAACATGGAAAATCTTATGTATATGCAGGGATCTCTTTAGAAAGAACTTGAGTCTCTTAAGGGTGTTAAGGTTAACTGCTCTACTCAACAAGCGCAAAACGTTTTGACACATTTACAAATTGATTTTTTAACGGAAAAATATAAAATTGGGAAAACGTGACCATGAAAGCGATTTGGAATCGACTTTCGTTTTCCATTTTTTTTTATAAATAAATTACCTATTGAGTTATAGGCGATTTTGATCACGTGACAAACACGTTTTTTACCCATTCTTGACGATCTATTCTTCTTTCGCGTGGAAATTCTGTACAAAACGTCCACTTTGACACTATTTTCTGAAAGATCTGTTGCGTTTGCAAAAAAACGGAAAAAACAGCTTGATTATATAGTTTTTTAACAACAACACCTGCTAGTTCCATGCATTTCCGAACAAAAATAAATTAAAACTTATGTCATAAAGTTGCCCTTTTGGATTTGAGAACAGTCTTAAAGGATCCTTCATGATTTTTTCCCCTTAAAACATATGACCTTTAACGAAATTCCTTCTCTTAAAAATATACATTTCATAATTTTTTTACAATCTCCAAATTAAATTCTTCACAAACGTAATGATTTTTGAATTTAAAAAAACCCTGTTGTGTAATAGCTGCAATAACTAATGAATCTATTATCTAGTTGTTCATATGTACAAAGGACCATCTCAATAATGTCGAAATAAGAACTTAAATATGTCAAATTTACAAAATTCTAATTACATTTTTTACATTTCATTCACATTTTTTACAAGTTCACAAGTTTTTATAAAAATTCACAATTTTGTAAAAACATGATTATGTGAAAAAAAATCCAAGCAAATTCCTGGTAAGATAATTAAATGCAACTTATCTCGTTAAAAATGAAAATTCATGTGCAAAAGTATTTCAATAGTATACCAATGAATGAAAATGGTAAGATGAAAAATTTAATGTAAAATTTGAAACATGCATTTATTTTTATTCGCATGGTTTTAAATTTTCACTATTGTTAAAAAAATTTCTTTTGATAATAACATGTAGTTGAAATTATGGGTAATTTTCTTTTTTCTTTTTTGAAATATAGATTCTTAGATTTGTCTAAATGTATTTTCAAAAAATATAAATCCATACAAACTTTGCAAAGAAAATGTAAACAAATCTCTGTGAAAAATCTAGTTGAAAACAATTTTTAAACAAATGGAAAAATCCACCTGTTTTAAAAGTCTCTCTCCATTCTAAAAAAAAGTAACTACCGCTGTCACCGCCGCGGGTTTTGAATTTTATGCGACCGGAGGTCTTTCTTCGTTAATATTAAGAAAAAAAGTGCATACAAAAATATGAAAATAGGTGGTTTTATACAGAAATGTTTGATAAACACGCTGATGCAGACAGTTTTCAAATCGAAGCATTATTTAAAGAGATATTTAATGCTAAAGTTGGACAAAATCTTTCCACTAAAAAAGTTTTATTGGAGCAAAAACTATTCATGGGAATTTAATCATTTTTAGATCATTTTTTACGTTTGAAGTTCCCGGTGTGCAGACTGTATTTCTTTTTTTAATCTGACTCATTTTTTTGATGTTTTATTCATATTTTAAATTCAAATTTTCAGCATTTCTAGATATATTTTTCACATTATTTTAGAAAATGGTATTAACTTATACTGTTGCCAAATGCATAAACAGCGCAAACAGTAATGTTTGCTTCAAATAAAAAAAATTATTTACAGGTGACTGTTATAAACAGAAAAAATCATTTGGAATTAGAATTAAATAGTTATGTACAAAAAGCAGGAACTTATTAAAAATTACGTCATAAAAAGTATACACGTGAATTTTAAAAGAGAAAGGATATTGTAAAATAATAAATTCATTAACATGCGTTAGAAGTCTTAAATAGGAGAAATTACGTCATATTTACGTCACATTACAGTTATTACATAAAATGAACAAAAAATAATATTGCAAAACAGTTTAAATTTAGAAATTGCGCTAGACATTCATTTGATATTTTGAGAGGATCTTTTCAACTATTTTTGTTAGGAAAGCGCAAATAATATTTCATTTTTAACAAAAGTATTTTCACGTGGATATTTAAAAGAGAAAGAATAGCTTGGTCAAAATTACGTCAGATTAAAAACGATAAATTTAAAATGTCTCATTTAAAAGAACTTTTTTTTCGCTTTGTTAAAAAATACCAGGAGACAAAGACTCTGTTTACTTAATTCCTTTTATATTAGCTTATTTTAAAATGTTGTTACACGTGTCTACGTCATTAACTTACTTTTATTTCGACGTTTTATTTTTATTTTTATTAATGTTGTACTAATTTATTTGCTCTTTCGTTATTTAAAATAAAAATTATGTCAATTTGTATAATTTGGAGAGTGGTTTGGCGATTTATATAATTTGCCGAAATTGGTCGACGGGATAATCAAGTAGTACCGTAGCGGATTTGGCGTTAAAATTCCCCAATCAAAGAGAAATGAATAGAAATCCGTTTATAGGGAGATCGCCACTGTTTTTAAAACTATAATGCAATATTTCGAAATCTTTTTAAAGCCGATCTAATTAGCGTGCATTTAGAGTCTGCAGTGTCTGGACGAGGGTTGGCGAGCGTAGCTCGTAGGGAGCCGAGCCCCCTAGTCATTTAAAAAAAATACCGCTTTCAATATTAAGGATCTAAATCTTACTAAAACATAGGCTTAGTCTGGAAAGCTGTACCAAAACACACATATACAGGAAATGAAAATTATAACTGTTAGGGGGTAGGGTAATATTTTAAAATACCAATTTTTAAACAACAGAAGATTTGAAAATGATAATAGTATTTATAATAATACCAGAACTACTATAATTTGTTTCTTTTACACTGGCATCCTTTATGTTTTATGTATTTGAAATCCAGTACTGTGTAGATGAGGTGTACAGTTTAAAACTGCTTTAAAACTGCAGTGATATTGGTTGAAACTAAAGTTTTTTAATTAGCTCTATTGATGTAATTAAAAAAGTGCTACTGAAAAATCATTTTAACAGACACATGATAGATTACAAACACTGGTGTTAAATTAAGGAAGAAAAGCTACTGTCAGAATTCTGAGACTGAAAGGATAAACTTTTAAAAGCTGGTTTTTTTATGGAAAATATTTTTTTTTATGCGCATAAATATTGAAAAAGTTTATTATTTTATACTTTTTAAGAAAATATAACTTATTTTTGAGAAACATTTATAGGAAATCAATTTTTCCAGAAAAAAACTGGGAAAAACCGGTTTTTTCCGCCACTTCAAATTTCCCGGAAAATTTACATGTCTACTAATGACCAATTCTTATCTACAGTTTTCAAAAACGTATTTGTTTGAATAATTTTTGAGACCATAATTAATTAGATTGGAATATAATATGCCACGATTTAATTTTTTCAATTTACATTTAATCGAATTTAGAAAAGATCAGTCACAATTTTGTGTATTTTGATTTACAGCCATAGCAGTGCCGTGCCAAAAATATTCTTTCGCGTGCCAAAAGTGGCACGCGTGCCATAGGTTCGCCGTCCCTGCCCTGGCCTATAAAAACACTTAATGAACTAATTTTGAATAGTTATATTGTTAAAGTTATTCTATGATAAATTCTGATTGAATACCTTTGAAATCTTAAGGTATTATAATTTAAGGTATACTATAAAACTCACTAAAATATATACATAGTATTGAAACACATAATTTTTGTTTAATTGTAATAAATGTATGGTTTAAAAAATTTAATTGCACAATAATGCAACCTTCAGAAATAACTATACTAGGAATTACACTCTCTTTTTCAGAATAATATAATGAACTATTGAGAAGCAATAAACTATTATTTTTCTTTAATGAAGTTTGTATTTATTCTATATTTTACTCATTGGAATTAATTTTAATGAAGATCAAAAGAGGTTTCTGTGATTACGCTTTAATATTAATGACTGTCTCGAGGGTGAATTTTTAGTTAGATAGAAAACTTAGTTTTTTTTTTTGTCTCTTTTATTCCTTGTGTCGCATTGCATTAAATTCAACTTTTTTAAAACTGACTTACTCCACAAGAAGTAAATTTCCGAAAAGGTTTTAATTAAAAATAATTATTATTTTCCCTTATTTTTTATTCGGTTAAAGAATCTCTTAAAAGAAAAAAAAAAAAAGGTTAATTTTTTTTTTTTTTTTTTTTTTTTTTTTTTTTTTTTTTTCTTGCCCGCTTATTGCTATCTTCATTATTACTAAACTCTCATTTATTTTTAAAGGTAAAAACAGTACTTTCTTTTAAAAAAAAGTTTTAATTTAAATACTGTGTTTTTTAAGAGTGCTTGCTTAAATCTAAAAAATTCGAAATGACTTTAGTCGAATTTCCGAACATTTTATGGATTACCGTGGATTTAGATAAATAGAATTAACTGAATTCGAACACTGGACCTCCCGTTTCGAAAATAAAGACGTTACCTCTTATCTAGACAGATCAAAAGAATATACTACTGGCAATGGAACTCCATTAAAATTTTATTATTTTAAACTTAATCATACGATTTGTAAAGTTATGCTAATATATTTTTTAAATTTTTATGATATGGAACACATTTCTTTTGTAATTTTCTCCTTATAATAAATACATCGCAAAATAAATAAATGCATAATCTGTCGCGCGATTTGTACAAAAATGTTATTTTTAAGCAATAAACATGTTGTGATTTTGATTAATTAAAAATTTCACTTTAATATTCATTACCAATGTAGAATCGTAAAAAAGCGAAACCATATGAACTGAATTTTTGCAAGTAAAATTCACATTTGAAATGATTTTCTTTTGAATTCCTATTATGTGTTCACTCACTGATATTTAACATTAATTTAGAGTTTCGGAGATTAAATTATTTGGAAACAATGTATTATTATTTTTTTTTAGAATTTTTTCTTTATTTTATTTCGAAGTAGTGTATTATTTAAAAAAAAATCTTATCACTTTTAATGAATAGATAAACATTTACTAGTAGTGTATAATACTGAATAATAATTGTAACTCGTGAACTAGTAACTCATAAACTCATATGGTAATAACTCTTAAGCTACATTCTCTATAACCTACATTTCTAAAATTTCTAAAAATTCTCTAACTAATAAATTTAACCTGAAATTAATCTCTTTACCTTACATTCCTCTTACTTTATACTTATAGCAAAATAATTCTTAACTAATAAAAACTTGTCTCTATAACCTGCACAATTCTTAAGAGAGATTTTTTTCTTCATATGATATGTATTTTTAAATTTTTTCAATAGTAATTTAATAATATATATATTTTTTTTGAATAAGGGGTAAAAGAATACTCCGTATTCAAGGCATACGTTAATTTTTTTAATAGTAATTTAATAATAATTTTTTTAGAATAATAAGTAAAAGAATACTCTGGATGCAAGGCTTTGACTTAAAAAATGAAGGATATTTCAGATATTATGATATCATTGAAAGACAGGTAAAAAGATATGTATTACAAGAATTTGGAATAAATTAACTAAGGTAAAAAGGGCGAAAATTGAAAAAAATGTCGTCGTTTGTGCGATGAAATGTTCGTCAATCTAAATAAAGACATTTTATCACTTGCAATAGCATTATTTAGCTTAATCTGTTTATAAGTGATAATTATACATGTTATATTGATAAAGTTTTTCTATGATAAATCCTTATTCAATACCTTTGAAATCTTAAGCAAATGTTATGAAACGCATTAGTTTAGAAATACACTGCTCAATTAAATTAGGGAAGCAAGCAAAAAAGTGAAGAGATTAGTGCAATACAGCCATGTATGGGCATAAAACGGGTAGTACACGTGTATCAATGCGCAATACAGAAAAAAGACGCAAAAAAATTGTAAGGCAGCTTTTATTCTTTGAAAAGATGGAAAGAACATGAAAGATGGTTTACGGTAACAATTTGGTTACATGTAAATGATTAAAAAAACATTGTTTACAAATTATGCAAGATTTTTAATATGACTTGTGGTCTCCTCGAAACAGCTAAGACTGCTTGCTACACATGTGTTTTCCGTGGATGCAATGGGGTTATCGACAAGGCTTTGGGGAATGCTGTTTCACTGCTCAAGAATTGCAGAATTGCAATCTCTAGGTCCCGGACAGTAAAAGGAGGCCTTGGTATCGCAGCAATGCATCGTCTGAGTATGTTCCAAACATGCTCGATCGGATTCAGGTCAGGAGAACACACTGGTCATTCAAAAGGCTGTATTATTTCAGCTTCAAGCACGTTTTCCACAAGACGATCTGTATGAGATCTAGCATTATCATGCATTGAAAATAAATAAATCACTAATTGCTGCAACATAAAATACGACATGAGGTCCCAGCATCTCGTCTGTATAACTTCGGACCGTCAAAGTTCCATTCCGAATGATGTGCAGGCCTGTACGTCCAGCTATGCTGATTCCAGCCCATAGCATCAACCCACCTCGTCTGTAATGCGATCTTTCACGAACGAATGGGAGATTATTTTGAGTGCCTCTTTCTCTCCATGTCGAAACATATCAGATGATACATCCAAACTGAATCGGGACTCGTCTGTAAACAGAAATTGACTCCAACAACGTTGCTTTCAAATTCGATATTCAGTCGTCCACCTTCTTTGTGCTGCACAATTGCTTGAGATCAACGGTATACAGACCATTGCCTTACGTGCATAGAGATGAATCCATGATGAAGCCTATTTCAGACTTTTTGGCTGGACACCCTTCGTCCTGTGGCCAAGAACAACTGTGTTTGCAGCAGAGAAGAATTGCCCCTTCCGTCTCGACGGGCTGTTAACAGGATATATCGGTCATCAGTTTCTGTGGTAGCACATGGCCGACCTTGACCTTGTCAATGTCTACCTTTCCATGTGTCTTGGAATCGATTCCACAGCCTTGCATGACACTTCTTACGACCCCAACAGCGTCTGCTACACTTCGTTGTGTTTCCCCAGATTCAACTGTTCCGATAACACGCCAAACCATGGATTCCATTAAATCACATTGTTTTGACATTTTCAAGTCACCTTTTTTCTCAAACACAAGCTGAGCAATTAAATTTTACAACTGAGGCAATGAAACAGACCCGATTTCTGCCCTTATCACCTTTTTCTAGTTTTTGATGTCATAAACTTTAATTTGCATGTGAAGTTTTTTTTATCTGATTTCTATTACGCTTTAAATTATGGATATTTTATTTTGCGTTACTTATCGGTGTAAATATTTGCGTAATTTTGTTAAAACCATGTGCTCCCCTAATTGTTTTGAGCAGTGCTCATAGTAACTGTTGTTTAATTGTAATAAATATATGGTTTAAAAAATATAATTGCAGAATACTGCTACCTTAGGAAATAAATATACTAGAAATTACTCCCTCTTTTTCTGATTAATATGCAGTAAATTATAATTTTTTTAAATGAATTTTCTACCTTTTCAACATTTTAATCATTAGCATTAATTTTAATGAAGATCGAAAGAGGTTTCAGTGATTACGCTTGATTATTAATGACTGTTTCGAAGGTGAATTTTTAGTTAGAAAACTTAAGTTTTTTTTTTTTTTTATCATTTATTCATTGTGTTGCATTGCTTTAAATTCGGCTTTTTAAAACTGACTTACTCCACAAGAAGCAAATTTCCGAAAAGGTTTTAATTAAAACTAATTATTATTTTCCATTATTTATATTCGTTAAAGAATATCTTAAAAGGAAAAAAATAAAGGTTAATTTTTTTTCCCCTCATGCTTATGTCTATCTTCATTATTACTAAGCTCTTATTTTGTTTTAAAACTAAAAACTGTACTTTGTTAAGAAAAAAAAGTTTTATTTTAAATGAAGTGTTTTTCTTTCTAGTGCTTGCTTAAATATAAAAAATACGAAATGACATTAGTCGAATAAACGAACATATTTTGGATTACCGTGGATTTTGATAAATTCTTAACTCAATGGAAATAACTGAATTCGAACACTGGATCTTCCGTTTCGAAAATAAAGACGTTACCTCTGATCTAGACAGATCAAAAGAATATACTGCTGTTAATGGAACTCCATTAAAACTTCATTATTTTAAACTTAATCATACGATTTGTAAATTTACGCTAATATATATATACATATATATATATATATTTATGATATGGAACACATATCTTTTGTAATTTCTCCCTTGTAATAAATACATCGCAAAATAAATCAATACATAATCTGTCGGACTATTTTTACAAAAATGTTATTTTTAAGGCAGTAAACATGTTGTGAATTAGATTAATTAAAAATTTCACTTTAACATTCATTACCAATGCAGAATAAAAAAAGCGAAATCATACGAACTGAATTTTTTCAAGTAAAATTGTCATTTGAAATAATTTTCTCTTGTATTCGTATTATGAGCTCACACGCTGATATTTAACATTAATTTAAAAGTTTCGAGATTAAATTATTTCCAAGTACTCTATTATTTTTGCAACTTTTTTCTTATCACTTTTAATGAATATATGAAAATTTTGTAATAGTGTATAATAGTGAATAATAATGTAACTCGTGAACTAGTAACTCATAAACTCATACGAAATAACGGTTAAGTTCATCTCTCTAACCTATATTTCTAAAATCTCTGAAAATTCTCTAACTCATAAATTTAACATAAAATTAATATACTTACCTTAGATTCCTCTTATTTTATACTTATAAGAAAATATCTCTTAACTAAAAAAACTAGTCTCTATAACCTACATAATTCCTTAGAGAGATTTTTTTTTTCATATGATATGTAAGTTAAATTTTTTAAAAATAACTTAATAATACATTTTTTAGAATAATAAGTAAATCAATGCGCTGGAATAAAGGCATGGACTTAAAACATAAAATGTATTTAAGATATTATTAAAAGACAGGTAAATAGATAGAAATTATAAGAATTTGGAATAAATTAACTAAGGTAAAAAGGGCGAAAATTTAAAAAATAACATCGCCGTTTTTGATATGAAACATTCGTCAATCTAAATAAAGATATTTTATCACTTTTTATAGAATTATTTAGTTTAATCTGTTTATAAGTGACTATTATACATGTTATGTAGATAAAGTTTTCCTATAATAAATTCTTTTTGAATACCTTTGAAACCTTAAGCAAATGCTATGAAACACATTAGTTTAGAAATAGTAAGTAATTGTTGTTTAATTGTAATAAATAAATGGTTTAAAATATATAATTGCAGAATAATGCTACATTAACCCATTTGTGCCTGGCGTCCTAATTTTGGGACGAATTTCTTAAAAAAATCCCCATTACAAATGGAATTATGATATCCTTTCAAAACTTTGAAAAATATGTCCTTAGTATTTGTTTTCAATATTTATCCATAAATGACCGCGCATTTTTAAGAATAAAAGGGTGGAATAAATGTTTGTTGTAGCGAAAAGTTGGATTTTCTTGAAATAAAATGGCGTGTAAGAAAAAGTAAGATATTTCTTTTATTTTTTTATCAATCATTTTATAAGTGGTATTATTTATAAGACGAAACATTATTTTAGAATACGTATTTTTGCATTTTTTCAGATTTCTATTTTTTTTTTTTTTTTGTTCGAATTTGAATCTTTATATATCGTCCCAATTTTGGGACGCTAGGCACGAATGGGTGGGGGTTTTCTCCGTTACTGTCTATGCATTAAATGTATGTTTTATGCCATTTATTTTGTTACAAAATGGTTACATACCATTTAGATTATTATTTGGCTATAAAATTATTATTCGGATTATTATTTGGCTATTCTTTGTTATTACTATAAGGGGGGAGGGGGTTAGTTGTTGGGCTCGGTTCAAGAACAAGACACCCATTCCTCCCCACCCTTAGCTGTTGGCTTGGTAAAAATTTATATCATACCGTTATGTTTTGTACTAGTTTAGTATTTGGAATCCTGAGGTTACTAAAATACAGTAGAACCTCGATTATCCGACATAATTGGTACCGAACCGACAGCAGATAATCGAAATTTCCGGATTATCGAGAATTTATCAATAATCATCTAGCTTAATATGTAACATCGTCATCGAACTGCTATTAGGACTATTTAAACTTCTTAATAAATATCTAAATTTAAATTATGCATGAAAATAATTTTATCTGTTTAGAACAGGGACGTGTACACTGGGGGAGGGGCAAGGGTACAATTATACCGGGATCGAATCTTGCTGGAGCTCATGGTAATTTCAATGGAATTCGAAGAAAGGGGAACCAAAATGCTTATCTCTAGTCGTGGTTTGGAAAGGAACACTTGCATACACAAGGAATGTGAAAGTAAAAAAAGAAAAAAATACGTTGGAAAAAAATTCAGGATACCGACATCGGTTTACAGAGAGTTCCGGTTACACGAGGGTCGGATAATCGAAGTTCTACTGTGCCATATATACTCGTGTGCAATACGAAGAATTTTTGACAATTTTCTGCAAATAAATTGGGGGGGGGGGGGGGTAGACTTATACGCGAGTCAATTACAAAAGCCGAAAAGAAGAAAAAAAAAAAAAAAAAGAAAAGAAAAAACTTCGAATACTACAAAAATCTGCTTTTTTATGTGTATAAATAATAAAATAATATACAAAATATACAAATAATAATAATTTATTATTAAAAAATTTCAATGATTTGCTTTTGTTTACTTACTAATTTTTCGCATTAGTAAGTGAACTCTTTGGTTTGATTTTGTGCGAAATTGAAGTAAAAAGTTAGGGGGTCGACATACGCGAGTTTTTGATTTTTTGCAGAATTTGCGTTCAAAAGTATACGGTATATATACTCCATTTGTAGTTACTGATTATTATAAATTGTTACTATATAAATTTTTACTCCAATATAATTTTTTACACCAATAGCTAATGGTGAGGAGGAAGGGGGTCTTGTTCTTGAGCCGACCTCAGCCTTCGCCCCCCCCCCCCGCCCCTCCTTATAGTAATAATAAAGAAATTTTTATAGTCAAATAATAACCCGAATGATATATAACCTTTTTGAAACATATTAAATGGCATAAAACATAGATATAATGCTTAGACAGTAACGGAGAAAACTCCTATCCTTTCGTGCCTAGCGTCCCAAAATTGGGACGTTTATATTTTTATACGTTAAATAATTAAAAAAAAATCAAAGAGAATTTTTTAAAATATTTTTTACGTTCATTTTACACCATTTACTATAATTAAGCCCAATATTGAGTTGAAAAAAAAATTCAGGCACTAATGGGTTAAGAAATAAATATACTAGGAATTACTCCCTCTTTTTCTGAATAATATAATGATTTACTGGGAAACAGTAAATTATTATTTTCCTTTAATGAAGTGTCTACCTTTTCCACATTTTAATCATTAGAATAATTTTAATGAAGATCGAAAGAGGTTTCAGTGATTACGCTTTATTATTAATGACTGACTCGAGGGTGAATTTTTAGTTAGATAGAAAACTTTTTTTTTTTTATATCATTCATTGTGTTGCATTACTTTAAGTTCAACTTTTTTAAATTGACTAACTCACACAAGAAGTAAATTTCTAAAAAGGTTTTAATTAAAACTAATTATTATTTTCCATTATTTTTTATTCGGTTAAAGAATCTCTTAAAAGGAAAAAAATAAAGGTTAATGTTTTTTTTCCCCTGATGCTTATATCTATCTTCATTATTACTAAACTCTCATTTAGTTTCAAAAGTAAATAAAGCACTGCTAAAAAAGTTTTATTTTAAATACAGTTTTATTCTTTATAAGAGTTATGCTTAAACATAAAAAATACGAAATAACTTTAGTCAAATTTCCGAACAATTTATGGAGTATCGTAGATTTAGATAAATTCTTGACACAATGGAATTAACTAAATTCGAACACTGGACCTACCGTTTTGAAAATCAAGATATTACCTCTGACGTAGACATACCAATAGAATAAACTGCTGGTAATGGAACTCCCTTAAACCTTTATTATTTTTAACTCAATCATACTTATTGGTGAAGTTATCATAAGATTGTTTTTTTTTTTTCAATTTTATGATATGGACACACTTCCTTCATGATTTTTTTTAGTAGAATCGGACACACAATGGTTAATTATCAAATCTGTTTTGCGATTTGAAAACAAATGTTATTTTTGCAAGGCAATAAATAGTTTTATTTTTAATACAGCTCAATTCTTTAAGAGTGCGTGCTTCAACATAAAGAAAATACGAAATGACTTTAGCCGAATTTCCGAACATTTTATGTATTACAGTGGATTCAGATAAAATCTTAATTCAAATGAATTAACTAAATTCGAACACTGGGCCTAACTTTTTGAAAATGAAGATGTTACCGCTTACCTAGAGATATCAATAGAATAAACCGCTGGTAATGGTACTCCATTAAAACTTTATTATTTTTAACTCAATCATACTGATTGGTAAAGTTATCATACGATTTTACTTTTCAATTCTTATGATATGGCCGCATTTTCTTGATAATTTTCCCAGTAGAATCGGGCACACAATGGTTAATTATCTAATCCGTTGGGAGATTTGTAAACAAATGTCATTTTTGCATGACAATAAATAGTTTTATTTTAAATACAGTTCAATTATTCAAGAGTGCATGCTTACACATAAAAAAATACGAAATGACTTCAGTCGAATTTCTGAACATTTTATGTACCATCGTGCATTTAGATAAATTCTTAACACAATGGAATTTGCTGAAATCAAACGCTGGACCTGTCGTCTTTAAAATGAAGGTGTTACCTCTGGCGTAGACATATCAATAGAAAAAACCGCTGTTAATGGAACTCAATTAAAACTTTATTTTTAACTCAATCATACTTATTGGTAAAGTTATCATACGTTTTTTTTTTGTTCAATTCTTATGATATGGACACATTGCCTTGATGATTTTCCCAGTAGAATCGGACACACAATGGTTAATTATCTTATCTGTTGGACGATTTATAAACAACTGTCATTTTTTTAAAGGAAATTAATAGTTTATTTTAAATATAGTTCTATTCTTTAAGAGTATACGAACTTATTAAGTATTAAGAGTGCATGCTTAAACATAAAAAATATAAATTACTTTAGTCGAATTTACGAACATGTTATGGAGTATCGTCAATTTAGATAAATTCTTGACACAATGGAATTAACTGAATTTGAACACAGAATCTACCGTTTTGAAAATGTAGATATTACCTCTGCGTATTATATATTTCTTCGCTCATCTGAAAATTATTTTTTTGGTGATTTTCCCGAGGAATACATCGCAAAATGATTAAATACATAATCTGTCGAGTGATTCGTACAAAAATGTCATTTTTACAAGCGAATAAAGATGTTGTGAATTACATTAACGCCATAATCGTCGCGGCGAATATCTCAACGTACCCGTGAAGGAATCAAGAGCGACGACTAAGGGATTAATTAAAAATTTCGCTTTAATCTTCAATATCGATGTGGAAACCATGCAAATTGAATTTTTTTAACTGAGTGAAAAAATGCCTAGGCTGGAGTCGAACGCTGTACCTTTGACTTATATTCTGTAAGCTTTGCCTTCTGAGCTACATGGACCGACTACCGACGGACACATTTCACTTAGATAACCTTATTGGCAATAGTATCTTGTTTATCTTGTAGACAGCTCAACAGAATATAAAGCAGGTAATGCGGCTGAATTAAAGGATAGATACGTAGATACCCTTTAGTATTTTATTATGTTTAATACTAAGTCGTAAAATTTCATTTAGATACCCTTGCGAATTAGTATGGTTGAGTTAAAAATAATAAAGTGAAACAGTTCGTGCGACAGTGATCTATAACATTATTTGCTAAATGGGAAGAACTGTTTGAAAGATATCGTGCTCACTCTCACATGCATGATGCTTACAATACTTACAATATATTTACAAATGTATTCTGAAGAAATTATTTTGTACCTTAACTAGTAACAAAGAAGGTTGTGGCAGCAGTGCTGCCTTAATTTCCAAATTATTCATATATCATTATAATTATTAAAATTCTCACCTATTTAATTGTAGATTTCGCTTTATAAATAAAAATAATATTGATATTATAAAATAGTGGTTTCTCTCTGAATATCCGGTTGAGTTTTAGGAACATTAGATAGATACTAGTATTTAAAATTTCAAGTCAAAGTAGGTATATTTCGAATAAAATGCATAATGTTTAGGAACTAGCAATTTTAGTCCAGTGTATTTCCAAGGCATAAAACATGCTGTGAATTAGATTATTTAAAAATTTCACTATACGATTCATTACCAATGTGGAATCCTAACAAAGTGAAAGCGGTCCATGTGACAATGGTTTACAACACATTCGCCAACTGGAAAGTACTCTTTGAAAACTATCGTGTTCGCTCACAGGTAAACGCACACATACATTAGAATGCTTGCAATGCGTTTGCCTGGTTATAGTACTTATTCGGATATATCACGTTTTATAAATGTATCATATGAAGAAATTCGTTTGTTCTTTAGCTACATTTTTACGTTCTTCTATGCATACAAGAAGAAAGTATTTGATTCGTGAAATTTTTCGAGTTCCGGTTTTCGACGGATTTACTTGTTTTAGGAGTCAGAAATCTCCAAAAACATGTTTTTACAAAATGTCTGTATGTGAGACTGCACTGCAAAAAATAATTGTTGATTTTACAGTATAATATTGGCATCTGAGGCGCCAGTATTATACTGTAAAATTAACAGTAATAAACCATAAAATAAACAGTAATATACTGCTAAGTAGTAATATAATGGTATATTTCTGCATTTTCATTTATAAAACAGTATACTACTGTTTATTTACAGTTTATTACTGTTAATTTTACAGTATAATACTGGCGCCCCAGCTGCCACTATAATACTGTAAAATCAACAATTTATTTTTTGCAGTGTGTGTATCTATGTCTCTGTCTGTCTGTAATTGACACACATTTTATGGGCGCTCTGTATCAAGAACTAATGCATGGAATTTTATAAAACTTAAGATTCAGTTAATCTTTAATATAGATTGGTGTTTATTACTTTTTGGTGTAAATCTCCCAACTGGTGGCGCTGCTATGCTGCATTTTTCAGGATTTCTGCAATAGCTCTATCTCAAGAACTGATGCACGAATTTTCATTAAACTTCGGATTCAGGTATATCTTCATATGAATTGATTCTGGCTGTGTTTTGGTGTAAATCGCTGGACAGATGGCGCTGCGATGCTGCGTTTTCTATGATTACAGCAATAGCTCTATATCAAGAACTAATAAACGGATTATTAAACTCCATATTCAGTTAGACATTGACGTAAATTGTTGCTGATTAGGTTTTAGGGTAAATCACGCAACGTCTGTGCTGCATTTTGTAGGATTTACATGATTTTAGCTATAGTCATATGTCAAGAAATAATGCACGGAATTTCATATCTTTAGAATTCTCATGAAGGGCATAGATTGCCATTTATTTTTGCCACTGTGATAGTGCATTTTGCAGTATGAATATGTATGAGATAGAGGAAAGTTTTTGGATTGGCACATCCGACTAGTTAAGCATGTTTCGGCAGCAGTGCTACCAGTATTTCCAAATAATAATTCTCACCTAATGTAATAGCAGAATTTGCCCCTTAAATAATGCGAATATTATCAAATACTGGTTACGCTCAATCCCCGTTTGAGTGGTTGGAAACCTTTAATAGATGTTATTTCAGATTTCAACTCAAAGTAAGTACCTTTCAAACAAAAGATACAATTTTTAGAATCTCGCATAATTAGAATACAATAGTTTTTAAAGGCAATAAACATATTGTAATTAGATTAATTAAACCTTCCCATTTAATCAACATTACCAATGTGTAATCGTGACAAATACTGATTTATTTACTTTTTAATAATTACAGAGAGTTTTATTGAAAAAATAAAAGTGCTTAGAAAACCTAACTAAAATTTACCATTAAAACATAGCGGGAGAGAATTTTCAGCGTAAAAAGTTATTTTTTCATTTATAATATTTTATAAATTACATTGAATAAAAATAAAATATATAAATTTAATTTCTTTTTATCTGAAAGAATGGGATACCATATTCTGTGTCATAATGTAAAATAATCGCATATTATTAAGATTTTTCATTTTACTTCAAAAATTTGCTTAGAAAAGTACTGTTTTACAAATACAATTAACTTAGTTATACCTCATTTTTACATTTCCCAGCATAGTTGAAAGGTATTTATTAATTCTGTTCGGCTGTCTGTTATCCGGGGTATTCGTTAGCTAAAATGTTAGTGTATAACTTAGAAATTGTAAAATGTTCTCAGCCATTATTGCAACGTTATTTCTAATATATAAATTCAGAATATCGGGATAATATTTCGCGCCAGTATAGCCAGTATTGGGTAAGACATAAACTATACAAACTTTATTGTTTTTTTTTTTAAATATTAATTTAGACTTATTACATTAGGACGTTAATTTATTTCAAAGTAACGTATTATTTTTTATTCACTTATTTATTTAAGTTTGTGAGAAATGTCTGACATACAAAAAAGAATATGTACAGCAAAATTATTCTGCAAAGACTTTACTTTTTACACTACACTGTAAAAAACTTATGTACTCCATAAAATTGGCGGCAACATGCTGCATTCAATTTTATGGAGTAATTTAACTTATATAATGGTGTAATTTAAACTGATATAACTGGGGTAATATTACACATCAGTGTAAAGTAACACCAGTTATATCAGTTAAATTACTGAATAAAATGAGGCATCAAGGCTGCAACCAATTTTATGGAATAACTCTACATAAATTGTTTACAGTGTACTCTTTTAGATTTACGGCCAGAGCTGAAAGGTAATTATTTATTTTCTTTTTTAAAGTAATGTCCTGATAACTTGTAGCAAATGTCAAATAATTTTTCTTCGTACAAAATTAACATTTAATATAAAACTTTGATATAAACAAAAGGACTGCGTCTGAATCCATTCATAATTATAAAAACTTTTCAAAATAACAGACATTACATTACACAGAATTAAAAGATAAAAACACTAAAAACAATTTAAATGTGACGTTTCGGATTCATTCTGAATCCCACATCAGCTAATTTTTAACGTAAAAGTCATACTAGGTTTTAAAGTATCACTAATTCATAGCTGCCAACTTGTACGGATTTTTCATATCACTAAAATTTAATAGGAAACTTTATCTAATTGAATCCCCGAAATTCTCGCAGGTTTACTGTTTAAATAAGTCAAAAATTTCTATTAAATTTTAGTGGTAACAAAAATCCATACAAGTTGGCAGCTATGCTAATTAGTAATATTACTTATTACTTTTAAAGTATACTTTAAAACCAAGTATGACTTTTACGTTAAGAATTAGCTGATGAGGTATTCAGAATGAATCCGAAACGTCCTTTTAAATTGTTTTTAGTGTTTTTATCTTTTAATGTAGTGTAATGTAATGTCTGTTATTTTGAAAAGTTTTTATAATATAAAACTTTATCGGAAGAAATTATTCACTTGCATCATTGAATTAAACAAATGTATGAAGATTAAATTAATATCTGCTAACTTTCGGCATTAATTTATTTTAAAGTATTATAATAATATTTAAGTGTATTATGCGATTTTTACACTTATATGCGTTATTTTTTAATGTCGTTGGTTCTGCCGCATACAAATTACACTCGCCATCCTCCGTTAAGACAACTTTGTCTATTAAGACACGTTAATTTGTTACGTTTTAAAAAAATACAAAAAAGAAAATGTCTGCAAATTTAGAAACTTAACAGTCATTTGAAAATAAATATTATTCATAGAAATAGACTCAGTGAATAAAAAAACCGTTAAATGCACTTTTAAATTAATAAAATGCAATTACCCGCACACCCCCATGCAAATAAATAAATAAATAAAACAAAAAATGCGATTGTTCCGGTGATTGTGACTCGATTTCCACATAAAAACATTTATTGCATTAAACATTCGAAATTAATGCATTGATATTAAAATGTTTTTACTCTAGCTCAGCTGTTTTTAAAAATACGGCAAGAGAAAACAAATTATCTAATTAAGTTAAAAATAAAATAAATAAATGATACAAATATCCTAAAAAATAAAAATTAAATAAAAATAACGCCTTTTCAACAGTGAAAATATATCTCTATGTACTGTCATCCGTGTACATGTATTTTTGAAAAATATTTCAACATATGAAAATGCACATTTAAATTTAATTATGACGTAATTCTCGAATCAAACACGATTTGCAAGTAATAACTCAATTATCAGTTTTCTACCCTTTTAAATATACATATGTAAATACAGATTTAAAATGAAAATAGATTGATTGGAAGTAGAGCTATTTATAATTTTTTTAATTTTGGCAAATATAAATAACACATAGCTACATAGAAAATTGTAATTTATTTCTCTTTCATATTATGAAATTTGGAATAAAATATTTTAAAAATATGAATAAATTTAAACAATATTAATTCGACCGGACACTGAACACAACAATCTAGTCAAGTATATGCCTTCAAAAGATGTTTAGATTGATATGAATAGTTTTTGATCATATAAAGCTTATGTAACTGAACTAACTTGGTCAATTTCAACATTGAACAGTTAAATGTCGAACATAAAATTAACAACATTGAACATTGAACAACATGAAACAACTTTGAACTTAAAATAATTTTTGAATTTAAAATTTATTTAATTCGTCGTATTTGTTATATTTTTAGGTATAAAAAGATCAGTTTTCATATTATTCTGTAGAATAGATTTTGCAGGAATAATGTGCTCGTGCACAACCGCCGCAGCGAGTGGCCCATCTTCGTCCGAGGCCTTTATTCTTCTACTTCAGTCCGACTCTTTTGCGGAAGCAAGATTCGTAGGTCCCCAGCCACGTCCCGAGTGAAAAACTCACTATTGGAAGCCAGAATGAGAAAAAAAATCAAAAATTGAAACCGGAAAAATTTAAAAGGGAAATTACTCAAATTAAAGACACCAAAAAGCGCTAAAGTGGGGCTCAGGGCCAGGGCGATGAAGCTACCGGACGACCCCTGCCTCCTCTAGCCCATTATTCTACTTGATGAATTTTAAACTACGCATTATAGCTGTGAAAGTGAAAAAGACATCCCGTCATTTTTAAAACCAGCACCCGCAACAGCATTAGTATTTTCTTTTATTCTTTAGATCAAAGAGATGTACTGTTTTATTTGTAACATCAACGGAATTAAAAGTATATATTCCTCATATAGTTTATATCTTTTAGCTGTTACATCCCCTTCCACATTTGAAAAAATAATATTATGTAGAAAATTTATTTTCTAAGTAAGCATTTTTTTATTTTATATGGACATATGGCAAGAGGTGAAAAGCTGAAAGTTCTTTGGAACACAATAGTCTCCTGATAACTGTTCTTGCAGAGTCTGATAAACGATTATTTAGCAAATCAATTTTATATCTATGTTCGTTAGAACTAGATCACATTAACATTTATAAAATGATGGATTCATTTTTCTCATTTCATTCCAAATAAGTGTATAAAAATTCAGTTTGTGATTTTTAAATTTGAGCAAAAATTACTTTAAAAGTTTTGTGGAATTTCTCATATTAATATTATTTATTACATAAAAAAAAACCTGTAAAGTTAAAAAATTTATTTTTTCCTATTTATTAGCTGTTTCACAATATACAACCTTAGAAAAATAAAACTATTTACAGAAATTTAATTTTATACATGAACCATTCATATTTTACATGAGAATTCCGGATACATGGCCAGCCACAACAAGATAAAAATTAATTAACTTTGGCCGGGTTTACAGGTAATTTTTCTAGAGAAGAGTTATATATTACATTTCAAACATAAGAGACCTTCTTAAGAAGACCTTACTTTTGAAGAGACCTTACATAAGAGAACTTCTGTTTATAATTTAATAGTTATATATTAATTCATTAGCTGAATTTAAGAATTCGTTAATCTAAAATTAATTTTTTAGCTATTGAAAATTGTGTTTCACACTTTATCTATAAATTCAATTAAACAAACAAGCATGCTTAGTTTTCATTAAAAACATTTTTCCTATACGAGTAAGTTAAATTAGAAAATTTCTTTACATTTTATTTAAAAATATTTTTATATAGAAATATGAAAAATTTATAAAGGATCTATATCATAGTGATAAATATAAATTTTGTATATACATAAAAAAAAAAAATATTTTTGTTTCAATTTTTTATTCAATCTAAAAGCATGTTGAACTACAACTATAAAAAATAAAATTTAATTAAGATTCTAAACTGAAAAGAAAGTTTCATGCTTTATTCTAATATGAGTTGCGGTAACTTCAAAAATGGTGTTTTCTTTTAATTAAAAATACTCCAGAAAAATTAAGGTTTCTTTCACCTGTGTAATAGTCAGACAAAAGAAAATGCAGGTGTATAAACTGGATGTAAAGTCTAAGAGAGATGAATGCAGGATATAAAATTAAACTTTAAAAATATTTAGAAATTATAAAATTGCTTAATAAAAGGAAGCATTAATAAGTACAAAAGTAAAAATAGTTTGAAATAAAAACACTCTCTTCTAATCATTCAATTTTTGTTTGAAAAATCACACTTAATTTCAGGATTGAAATTAATGGTGTTCCAAAAACATTTCGTCACAATTCGTTAATTTTGGTATGAGTACAATTTATAAAAAAAAAAGAAAGAAAGAAAGAAAAACGTTTTGATTTACGGTTACTGGAAAGCGCGAGCTGATGAATTTATTTAAAATATTTGTAATTTTTACTTTGTTTCTTTTTTAACATAATTAATTTATGTATAACTTCGAATCATCGTGTTCCCTTTGAGATTATATAAGAAGATTTAAAAACTCACAATCAAAATTATGAATTTTTATTATAAAAAGTTTCGAAAAATATATAAATGTAGGATTTAAAACATAATATCTTATAAAAATGCGAGTTTTTCTGCCTTACGTCTTAGTACAATAGGATATTTTTACTAAATATAAATTACAAGAAAGATAGACCGTCAAAAATGACGAAATATGAGATACAAAGATATACACAACACATGTGCAAGGATATGAGTTTTTTTCGCTTGTTCCGCATTGATAGATGAAAATAACAGATTTTAAAAACGAAACCCATTTATGAAAATCTTAAATACATTAGAAGACCACTAATCCGCACAGCATGGTTCCAAGTGTTGTGCAAATTTCAGACTTTTTGCAGATTACAGGTCATGTCTACATTTTAAAATTAGATATATGGCTTCTTTATGTTAAATAAATTGTATAAATATTGAAAAAATGCGTGTGTATATCAAATGAAACAGAGAACAGGTTGCCAAAAAATATGTTGTCAATTTTCCCTCTTCGTCAAGGCCCCTAAAGTGGAAAAGTACTGAGAATTTAACTTTTGTATCCGACATTATAAAGCGCGGTACTTTTCCAGTATAGGGGCCTTGGCATTTTTTTTTAAGTTTGTCATAATTTGGGCTTCAGAAGTGAGATTTTTTGCCAAATGATATAAACAGCTATGAAAACATAATTAGTGAACTTTTAAGATTATTGATATAATCTATAAACATTTTATTTATATCTATATTATTGTTGTTTTTTATATACAATTAACTTGAGTTTCTATACAAAAATAGTTAAATGGCTTCTTTATATTAAATAAATTGTATAAATATTGAAAAATTACTCGTGTACATGAAGCAGTGAATTAGTTGCTAGAAAATATGTTGCCGAATTTCATTTTCTCTATCTCTCCAAGGCTCTATGTAAAAGTACCTAAAGCACATTTAAATAAGGCAGTTAGAAACTCAGGCAGTACAGCGCCGTCGATTGACTGTTATGCTATTAGTAGCATCGGGATAAGGATGTAAGGACGTACATTTTCGTATATTACACTTTAAATTCTCACCCATAGATTTTGAAAGAAAACCTTAAAAGCGCGGAGTTTAAATTAAATTGCGGTGACATCGATTATGAAATATTAATGGTTTTAAATGGAAATTTCGCGAAATTAGCTAGCTTTCGCCAAGTTGGCTTCATATATGACAACTTATTGTTGTCGCCAAATTTGGCGATATTTCATCAAATTTGGCGATATTTCGCCAAGTTGGTTAACATTTGGTGCTTCTGTGGTAACTCTGTATTAGTAATTTTCAACAATCACTCATTACAATGAGGCGGTCACTACCGGAATTGTGAGGGACACACAGAGACTTGGATTTTATATAAACTAGGGAATCGTACCCGGGCTTCCCGGGTTAAAGAATATAGGTGAATGTATTTTTATTTTAATTGAAAACTAATAATTTTTTTTATATGCAATAAATTTTTTAGATTGCCCACTACATTAAAAAAAGTATTTTTCATATGGAAATACGAATTATACAATCAAATAAATTTTTGAAATTTATCAAAAGCGATATTTTCTTATTAGCTGCATGGTAAGAGTTATTTGACCAAGATTTTGCTACTTATGGCATCCTTTTATATTCTGATAATTTCAGAGCTTATACAGGTCTGTTAAATTTGTGTTTTATTTATGTTATTTTATATATTTATTCATAGGGAAGGGTTTTTTTTAAAATGAATATTAGCTCTAAGAAAATTATGAACTCTTTATTTTGTTTTAAGGGGAAATGAATTAATCTTTCGTAATCGAGCTCCGCGTGATATATATAAATTAAAAAATATTTCATGCTTTAAAATTGTTTTTAAAACTATAGACAATCAGTAAACTGAGATGAACTTTGCTAACAAATTCCATTTGAAAAAAAAAATCCTATTTGGTGATCTAAAAATTTAAATTGTACGATTACAAATATGTTAGATTTGTGTTTTTTCAATATTATTCTTTTATTTGTTTATAAAAGGAGTATTAATTTCTTTAATTTGTCTTTCACAAATATATTAGATTGGTGGGGTTTTTTATATTATTCTCTTATTTGTTTATAAAGGAAGTATTAATTTCGTTATGCAAAAATAGTGAGAAACAAATGATGAAAAATGTTTGTTGCTTTATGTGCAAAATGTTTATTATTATTATGTATTGAAACCGGCACGTGATAAGATAAACTTAAAAAAAAATCATGGGTACTTTTCGGTTAGCCGGGCGCCAGTGTTATATATACATATCTATATACATACATATATGTAAATATACATATATATTATATACATATACACATATTGTCCACACACATATATATATATGTATATATACATACATTTATGCATACATATATATGTATATATAACACTGGCGCCCGGCTAACCGAAAAGTATCAAATCATGCTTAAACATTATCTTAGAAAATATAATACAACGGTCAATTAAGATACAGTTTTTAAACAAATTTCATTTGAAAGTAAATTTTTTCCCTTTGCGACGAAAATTGAAAATGTACAATGGTCAGAAGATTAAAAAATTGCAGTAGCAAAAATATCAAGACAGAAATTTGATCGTGAAGTGTTGCCGTTCGCAAAATGACGTCAGCGTTACGCACAGATACGCTTCTTCTTTATAATACAGATACTTAATCAGTAAAATATAATAAAGATCAGTTATTAGGATGTGGTTATCAATTGAGGCTCTTATGATTGGTATTCCTGAATGAAAAACAGCAATTTTCACCTTCACAAAATTTGCATGCGTACTTCTCATTCATCATTTAAAAAAAATTGTACTTTGATCATTTAAAAATCATTTTAACTCAAAACTTGAAGTCAAGATTGTCATCAACATCTTTTATGTGAACAGACGCACTCTTTACTTGAGATTCTAATAGCAATTCCGGAGAGTAAAAATTTCCGTTATTTATGGTTTTTAGACGCATTTGTGTCAAAATGTTTAGTTTTATCTAAGAAAATGATCGTTTTCTTTTAAATATGACTTCATTTTCACTTAAATAAGCATTTCGCCTAGTGTCTGAAATTTAGTATCAGTACACATGCAGAAGGAAAAACAATATAGAAAATTTATGAGGAAAAGTACGTGTTTTCAAAAGCAGTATGTTACTTTGCGTTATTATGCCCCTAATATAATATTCTGCTCCTAATGGGATATTGTGACACTACACTCTATACAACAATTTTTATCAAAAATTTTGAATTTTTATCAGAAAATAGCATGAATAAAGATAAAAATACCTCATTATTTCTCTCTTGTCTGCAATAATGAAAGGTATCTAATTTTCACCATTTTGAAGCAATTTCATAAAATGCTTTTAAAATTAAAATATAAAAGTGAGATATTTAAAAATCAAACAAACAAATAAACAAACAAATAGTGCCACATCTACAAATGAAGAGCTTTCAGTTTAAAATATATATATATATTAGTAAAATTGGTTCGGCAGAAAGATCCGGGCAGATGACTAAAAAACACTTGTATTCTTAATATAGATTATATAAAATTAGGAAAAATTAAATTAAGCAAATTATGTTATTTTGATATAATTATAGTAGAATGTCCTAAAAAATAGCATTAAAATTTTATTATTCAAGAGAATTTTAGACAAAACTCCAAGAACATATCATTTTAAACCACGAATTATTTGGTTGCTTGTCTGACTCGGCGAAGCAAATCCATCCAGGCGAGAATCATCAATTTCTGTAATATAAATCGCTATTATTTGCATGTCACCTCTCTTTTATAAAGATACTCAAAATTTTTGTAAAACATTGCGTTTTATCAGTGCGTGATTTCGATTACATTATTTTCAAATTGAAGCATTTTAACCTGTGAAGAATTTCAAAGCAGCTGGGCTGTGAAAATGACGCACTTCTAAAAAACATAATTCAGGTTTAAGAATTAAAATACACGCTTTTTTTATAATATGACGTCATTTGAATCTAAACTTCGTCTATGGAAAAGTATGCATATGACGTCATTATCACGGAATAACAGACAATATTCTTGACATAGCCCACATTTTAATTTCAACTTTTTTTTCGGGTTTTATGTGAAAATGGCAACATAAACATACAGTATCTCCTATTTTCGACAATTTTCCGTTTACTTTCAAAGATTTTCAATAGAAATGGGGTACTTTTGTTGCCACGATAAGAAAAATGGTATTAAAAACTACAAAAAAATTAATATCTCAAAAATAAATTGAGGTACAGCTTTCAAACAAATTGCATTTAAAAGAGCATTTTTTTCCTTATACGACGGTGTAAAAATTTAAAATGTGCGATGTTTAGAAGTTTAAAAATTTGCAGTAGAGAAAATTGGAAAAGCAAAATTTTATTTCAAATTTCAAAGTGTTGCCATTCGCAAAATGACGTATGCGTTACGCACAGATATGTTTGTCCTTTATAATATAGATAGGTGGAAGCGGAGGATTGTATAAAAAATTAAATTTCTTATTTTTAAAAAAAGTGTTTTTATTGACCTATATGGAATTTAAAATACTTCGTTACCTCATTTAAAGTATTTCTGCAATTGGAATTATATGTTTATGCCTAACGGTTTAAGAAGTAGCATTGGACACCGTTGAGAGTGGACACCCTATATATCTCATGTACATTATCCATTAGAGTTGTTATCAATAATTAGAAAACACATTTCACATTAATTTATTGAACAAATTCTGTTTTACTCAAAGGTCATTTCAAAAGCTGCTCTTTCTATAATATTTCATTTTAATGATTAATTTAGGTAACTGCGTTAAAATCGTTGCATCCCTTCACGCTGTTTGATAAATTACTCTATGATGAATACTAGCACAAACAATATCATTTTGGCACAAACATGCACTAAAAAATTATTCATGTTGTTTATTGCTAATCAGATTTCTATAAGATTTTTGAAAAGTGTTTCTAGATGTTTCAGTAATGAATATTAACAATAAAATTATATGATTTAAAATACTTTCTTAAGGACACTTTCTTTAAGACTTTTCATATATAGAATATTACTCGATCAGATTTATTCGTAGAACAATGGGAATTTTTTCGCCTTGTTTCTTAGTATAATAGGATATTTTCAATAAATATAACACGCAGGAGCGGAGGATATTATAAAAATTTAAATTTTGTAATTCTTAAAGAAATGCTTTTATTGACCCAAATTGCTTTCAAAATACTTCTTTATCTCATTTAAAGCATTTTTGCAATTGGAATTATATGTCTATGTCTAACAGTTTAGGAATTAGCGATTGGACAACGTAGAGAGTGGACACCATGTATGTCTCATGTACAGTCGTGGAAAAAAAAAGTAAACACCCTCTACTAACTTCTCAATAAATTATCGTAGACGAAAATTGCTGGTACCGAACGATTGTAAATAAAGTCTACTTTTAAATGACGTGTACAAAACTTGCTTAGAGGACCATCTACATATTAAAACGAATCCAAACTTCACTTTTTTCAATGGCAATACGCAATTTTAACGAGATATTTCAAATTTTTGGTTCAAACACCAAATTTCAAGTCATTTGAATGATAAGTTTTGAATTATAAACATTCAAAATTTAGTGCTTCTAATGTTAAATTACATTTTCGTATTTCTATTTATAACTCTTGAAATTATGCTCCTAATGCGCTAATTTTTTGTGCAGCAATAATACTAATATACCCAAACAAAAATACGTTGAATTTCCAATTTTTATAATTTTATGATATGAATTATGAAATTAATATTCGAAAAAATTATGAATTGCAACCTACAATTTTTTTGATGGATTCAGTTTTATTAAGTCTTCCTTTATGGAAATCCAAAATTTTACATTTTTCTTCCAAGTAGTTTTCAAATTATGCTTAAAAAACGGCAAAATGATGGGTTAAAAGGCCGTCTATGATAGAAGTGACTAGATATTTTGAAATTTCTTATGCTATCCTGTAATCTAGCAGGCTTCATTGACTGCTTGAGTGGTGCTTAAGAAGCCTTTATCAAGAAGAGGGCTCTCTCGGTTAACAATCGAGTACCGAATTTCAATTTGGATACAGTCCTTAAAATAAGCTCGTTTTAAAATAATTAATTTCTCGGAAACTTATGGCACGAATTGAATAAAAATTTATTTTTAGACTAATTGAAGGATGTAGAGTTAATTTATGCTGTCAGAATTGTGTGCTGCTATGAAAAAAAAAAGTTATGGTTCGTTTAAATATGTAGATTTTCACCTAAGAAAATTTTATATACATCATTTAAAAGTAGACTTTATTTCCAGTCATTCGGTACCAGTAACTTTCTTTTACGATAATTTGTTGAGGAGTTAATAGGGTGTGTTTACCTTTTTTTCCACGACTGCACGTTATCCATTAGAGTTGTTATCAATAATCAGAAAACACATTTCATATTAATTTATTGAACGCCATACAGTTTTTGCCTTACACAAACATCATTTCAAAAGCTGTTGTTTTTATAATATTTATTTTAATGGTTAACTCATGTACACTGTAAAAAATATACGACCAGTTTTCCTGTAAGAATCGGGAAAATAGTCGCCCTTATCGTAACTGAAAATTTTCCAACCCAGTTCGAAATAAAATCCGTAAAATCGGAATAAAATTCGTAAAATACCGTTTTATTGACTATTCCCTTTTTTTTACGGATTTTATTCTGAGCTGGGTCGGAAAATTTTCTTGTACGATAAGGGCAACTATTTTTCCGATTCCTACAGGAAAACTGGCAGGATTTTTTTTTTTTTTTTTTTTTTTTTTTTTTTTTTACAGTGTACGAACGAACATTTCCCCCCTATTTGAAAGTGTAAAAAATGAAATTGGGCGATATAAAGAAGATAAAAAATTTCGGTAGAAGCGAAATTTATGGGCCAGGTATTGTCACCATAAATAGACATCATTATTCGTCACATGGATGTTTTTGTTTTATAATACATACATGAATAATAATAAGGCTAAAAATGTAACATTTTACGACCTACAGAATATATGTTTATCCTTTTAGTATTTGTAGTCTTTAAATGACTCCCGTATAATCCCTATATACTACCAATTAGAGTTGTTATCAATATTAAAAAACATATTTCATATTAATTTATTGAACGCACTACAACTTTTGTTTTTCACAAACATCATTTCAAAAGCTTCTTTTCTATAATATTTCATTATTATTCAATGCTGTAATGTTTCATTTTAATGATTAACTCTTTTAACTGAGTTATAGCGACTACATTCCTTTCACGCTGTTTGATAAATTACTCTATGATGAACACCATCTTATTTTGGCATAAACATACACTAAAAATTTATTCATGCTGTTTAATGTTAATCATATTTAAGATTTTTAAAAATGTTTCTAGATGTTTCAATTATGAATATTTACAACAAAATTGTATAATATAGAATATTCTTTTCGGGGAGCTTTCTTTAAGACTTTTCATAAATAGGTTTTGTTGGTTGGATTGTATTATTTTATTAATAAAACATGAAATAAAGAGTAATTTATTTTGCATTCATTTAAAACTAGTTTGAGCTTATTCCAAATCCAACTACGAAGAAGGATGTATATATTTCTGTCTCGTGAAATATCACACCCAGGAAAAAAAAAGAGAAATCCAATTGTCATTTCATTTCTAAACTAGTAAATCTGCAGATCAGGAGCCTCAACGTCAGCTCTGCAAGTCATTGTTTTTAAACACACTTTGGTAATATTCAATTTCCTGCAAACCGCAATTTAAAGTTTTCAAATTACTTAATCAGTTATAAGAATAAAAAAATACAAAGTTTTCAGATATTATAAGCGTTAAATTAAAAACGTTGTTATGTAAGGATATTTTGAAATTTTCATGAACTACTAATTCTGGTATTTTTTTAGATAATAAAGTAGATTTTATAGTAAAATGTCAATTTATTCCTTATGAAAATAATGAAATTTTTAATTTAAAAGAAAAATATTTGAGCAAAGTAAAACGAATACAGACTTTCTTTATTTCTGGGATAAATTCCATCTATATTTATAGACGCAAAATGCATTAATTCATTCCTTTTGACGTTGATTGGACTCCAAACAATTACACATACTTTCACATTTCGATATTTTTAGGCGTAGTTCGTTGCTAGGTAACAGTTAAAAGAAAATTAAAAAAATGAAGTATCTGCATTTTAAAAAAAAAGAAAATTTGTTAAAGAAAATATTTGATATTATTGGAACACATTCCTCCATAAAATCCCTCCATAAGTTATACACCGAATTTAAAATCTCTGTCCAATGTATACACAAAATTTCAAACTAATATGAATAATGCATGGTTCTAATTAGGAAATTTCATTATCCATAATTTACTATTTAAATCCTTCAATCATATGAGCCATTTCCTTTCAACAAATAAAAATGGAAAAATCGTCTGAATTTCTATAGAAAAGCAATATTGCGCAAAATAAAATATTCTATATTTTCTGAACGAATGAACCAAATATAACAAAAAACTATAGAGCTAAACTCCGGGTACTTCACCAACATACCCACTTAATTTCAAGCTAATCGGATGCTTTTTGCGGCAGTTATCGCGGAACAGACAGACTAACAGTCTAACAGACAGACTAACGGAAACCAAAACTTTTCGTGTCTCCACATTAAACCTTCACTGACGTTTCGGCAATTATATAATAAAAAAGACACTAAAACTATAGTGCAGTTCTAATTTAAACTAATTGGATGCGCCAATCACAAAACTTTCTTCTATCTCGTACATGTTAATATTTCAAAATTGGCTATCAATTACCAAAATTAAATGGCAATATAGAACATCCTGAGGATTCCGTGCATTAGTTTTTGAGATATAACTTTTGTAAATCGTAAAAAATACAGCATAGCAGCGTCCCCTGTTGGACGATTTACACCAAAAACTAATCAACACCAATTTATATCAGAGACTAACTGAATCTGGAGCTTTTAAAATTCCGTGCGTGAATTCTTGAGATAAAGCGCTCGCAGAATTTGTATAACATACTCCCAGACAGACATTTTCTAAAAATAGTCGAATCCTGTTCAGGACCTTCCAAAATGTGTAAATCAGTCGAAAACCGGAAGTCGAATTTTTTCACAAATCCAATACTTTCTTCATGTAAAGATATAAGGAAATAAAAATTCCTTTGCAATCGGATGGGGTTTATTTCCTCGCTGGGATTATATAGATACTAAACCCGAATTTTAGTTTTGAACGATAATGCAATAATTCTGCTGCACATTTATGTTTAGCTTATCAAAAAAGCAAAATATAGATCACATTATTTAAGAATACACGTGGTTTATATTCTTACTAGTGTTAATGCCCGTCCTAGGACGGTGGGTAAAAATTTTGTTTTTCACTTAAAATTTGAAAAACTGATAAAAAATAATTGACAGTATGGAAGCGTTTAGATGAGCAAAGTTCGGCTAGCTTATGTTCTAATAAACACACAATTAGCATTTGCAATATTTCTGGGTAAACCGTGTTTTCCGGCTAATCTATCTATTTATATAAAATCCAAGTCTCTGTGTGTCCCTCACTATTCCGGTAGGACCGCCTCATTGAAATGAGTAATTGTTGAAAAATATTAATGCAGGGTTACCACAGTAGCGCCAAATGTCAGACAACTTGGCGATAGCTGGCTAATTTGGCGAAATTCCCATTCAAAACCATTAATCTTTCATAATGGGGGTCACCAAAATTTAATTTAAACTCCACTCTTTTTTTTTTTCGAAATCTATGGGTGAGAATTTAAAGTGCATCTTTACATCTTCCTTCCGATGCTACTAATAAAATAACCGCCAATAGACAACGGTGTACTGTGTGAGCTCCTAACTGCGCGATTTTAATGTGCTTTAGGTACTTTTCCAGTATAGGTGCCTTGGCGAAAAAAGAAATTTGGTAACATATTTTCCGGGAACCTATTCACTGTTTCATTTTATATACACACGCATTTTTTTTTCGATATTTATACGATTTATTTAACATAAAAAAGCCGTTTCTCTAATTTTATACAGAAACAGATGTAATTTGTACATAAAAACATCAATAATATACATATAAAACAAACAAAAACGCCCATCAAATTTGTTTTCATAGCTGTTTATATGATTTGACAACAAATCTCGATATTTTTCCGTTATACGGACACAATGCCAAAATGTATGCTAATGCGCCAATTATTTCAAAATGCTAAAAGATATTTGTAATTTTATGCCAGCAGTTTAATATTAGTTTTATTTTATTGCTTTATTTTATAGCAGTTATTTGTTCACTTATTTTAAGTATATATTTGTGATTTGATGAAATAGTTCGTAAAAGTCTGGAATTTTCAAAAATTATATTTTTTAAATGCTCACTTTAGTATCGACAATGGTTTTTCTTTTATTTTTCAAATGCTTCAATTCACGATTTTGCGCCAACTATTACGCTTGGCGACAATGGTGTCCGCATAACGGAAAAGTATCCAAATCTCACTTTCTGATGCCCAAATTACACCAAGCTTTTTTTTAAAAATGCCAAAGCACCTACAGTGGAAAAGTACCAAACTGTCTATTATTTTGCGCTATCCGTGTTATAGTTTGTACTATATACAAGGGGAGTGGAGCGAAGAGTTTAAACATTAAATATTAAAGTTTCGGCACAGATGTCATATACGCCCCATATTGGCGCGATTTTTTTCTGACGCCAAAGTCATATATACAACGAGTACTTAACTGGTGTCAAAGTGTCGTAATTTTGCTTGATATGGTAATCCGGATATTTTTGTTTATGCTGTTGATGTTTTCGCCAAATTGGAGTCGGAAAAAAATCGCGCCAATATATGATAACATATATGACAACTGTGCCAAAGTTTCTATAAAGCAGTATAAGACTAAAAAATTAAGAATAAAATAAATGCAAAATAAGACTAAAGAAGAAAGAAAAATCATGCGTTAAGCATAGAATATGAAACATTTTCCAACACATCCTGAATGCTTTAACAAAACTTCGTTAATAGGGAAATAAGGTAAATAAGATAACGTTACTTCTTAGATATCCCGTCGACAAATTATATAAATCGTTAAATCAATAGTAAAACATTAACAAAAATACAAATAAAACGTCGAATTAATGGTTTTATTGGCCATTATTGGCATTTAATCTTACAATTAATTAATTAATGGCAACCATTATTGGCAATTAATCTTACAATTTGGCGACAGTAATTTGGTCGACGGGATAACTAAGAAGTACCAAGATAACTAAGTAAATATTTTAGAAAACGCAAAAAAAAAAATTTAAAAATTGATTTCAGCAGTTACCGTCCATTGCCAATAGTACCGTTATTACATGCCACTATTTAGCTAAAATTTAATTTAAACTACTCTTAAAACTACTGAAATCACATTTACAGATATTATCATCCATAGACGGTTATGTATCCAATTCTTTGCGTGACCATGTATATCATCATTTTATCTATATTCTACAGACATTTCTTAGGAAACTAAATGCAGTTCAGCGTAAAAATGCATAACTCCTTTAAAAACCACCTTTAAGCAATTTACTCTCATACTCAGTAACCCTTACGAATTCTTCTGTGTAGCCCTGCATATGAACTGTAGCATTTATACACACTGTATAGTACGCATAAATGTAGTGAAACATAAAAGCACATATCATAATTAAAAATGCATTTCTAGCAATCATTGCTTATGTACAATACTTCGGAGAAAAGTTTTTTGGCGAGAAAGAAGTTTGCCAACGTACTTTCTGGCAACCTATTTACTGCTTCATACTCACAAGCAATTTTTTCCATATGTATAGAATTTGGCACAGATGTCATATATTGGCGCGATTTTTTTACGACGCCAATTTGGCGAAAATATCAACAGCATAAACAACATTCGGGTTATCTTTACAAGCAAAATAACGACACTTTGGCGCCAGTTAAGTACCCGGTGAGTATATGACATCGGCGTCAGAAAATATCGCGCCAATATGGGCGTATATGACATCTGTGCCGACAATTTAATATAAAAAAAGCTATTTACCCATTTTTATAAAGAAACAGAAGTAATTTTTGCACAGATGTCATATACGCATGGGGGTTGACGTGATTTTTCTATGACGCCAATTTGGCAGAAATCTCGCTTTCGAATTCCAGTTACTTATATATTTTTCAATTATTTGCTATCATTTTGAAAAGGAAATAACTATAAATAAATAAAAGTTTGAATAATAACTATAGAACAAAGCAGTTTATATAATTAAAAAACAGAAAATAAAAGTAAATAAACAATTTATTAATAAATAAAAAACAATAGCCGGGTTACCATTACCAAAATAACACCATTTTGGAGCCAGTTAGGTATCCCGGTTCATATCTGAAATCTGTGCCGTAATTTGTATATATAAAAAAAATTATATATATTTAGAAACGATTTTTTTATGTATATAAGTGCATATATAAACAAAGATAAAAGTTCATTAGATTTGTTTTTATAGCTGTTTATATATTTTCGCAACATATCTCACTTTCTGATGCCCGAATCGCGCCAAGCTTTTTTTAAAAATGCGCTATAATGGAAAAGTACTTAAATAAATAATTAACAGAAATAACAAATTATACAAACTAAAACTTTTTATTTCGAGATCAAAGCATTGTTTTTAACTTCGATTAAAAATACATATATCCTTGGATAACTTCAATTGAAATTAGGTTCACAGCTTAATAGCTCATTCCATAAACCTAAACAAACACAAGTGATTCATTCATCGTGAAACGTCAAAAATATTAAATCATTGAGGGAATCCTTCACAAAGTAAGTTCTCCAACAATCAATGGGCAATATTCTAATGACATCATAGTAGGTAAAATGGTGGCGATATCATTTGTTTATGGTTTGTAATCACAAAGATTTAATTTTGCAATGTCTCTTAGTTACATCATTTTATTGTCATATTTATTAGCTCAGAACAAAAACCTATTTTTTTCATTATTTAGTTATTAAAGACCGGAAAAAAATCATAAATGCATAATTTGAAAATTTTAAATAATTTTCTTTCTTAATACTAAAAAATAACATCGGGAAGTAACAGCGGGTTTAAGTTAAATAAGTTTAACTGTTTAATTCTGTTGTAATATTCAAAATAACTGTATTTATTAGATTTCAGTACTCAACATCAGGGCCCGATTAAACTTTGAAGTTAGAGGAATTACAATGTCATTTACGGAACTTTCTTTTGGAGAAGCTTTTCTAAATTCCATATATACATGGAAAATCTTCAGTGTTAGTAATATTATTCCTAGGACTGGCATAACACGAGAACGGCCTGCAATTTTACACAAGTTCTTGAAAGCTACTTTATATCAGAAATTTTACTAAAAACTGGTTACTTTTTCGTTATAGCGGCCCACACTATTAGGATTATGACAAGTTGCAGCCAATTTCGCCAACGTCGTAACCAAGATCGTGAAGCACACACATATAATACCATATAATACCATTTCATGAAATCGTATACGATAATTTAATAGTTTATAACCTTACTTCAAGTGTGTTATTTATTTATTTTTAAGGCTTAACAATCTAAATTGTCCAATATATGAATTTTAAAAAAATGTAAACAAAGATTGAATAGACATGACCGCAAAAAGCCTCAAATCTGCATAACACTTAGAACCAAACTGTGCAGATTAGTGGTCTTCTACTGTACACAGTTTTTCATAAATGTGTTTCGTTCTTAAAATGTGTTATTTTCATCTATCACAGCGGAACAAGCGAGAAAACTCATATTCTTGCACATGAGTTGTATATATCTTTATATCTAAATTTCCGTCATTTTTGACGGGCTACCTTTCTAGTTATATATATAAAATCCAAACGGAAATTTCGTTCCGAACGCCGAGATTTCGTGTTCTACCGCATGGATTTTTACGGAACTTATACCGTTAGATAGGTATCGTTCCAGTGTCCTGATTCTGCCCTTCTCGGAACGGGTTACTTTCTCGTAATGCGCCAACGAAGTGATATTTTCCAATTCTGCCCCTAACGTGTTGGAATTATTTCCCATTCACTGGGGTTGCTTCGTCGTAATTCATCCCGACTGCAATCAGCAGCCGGAAAGCATTACTTGGGCCGGTTTAAGATGGCGTCTCTGTATATCAAGAGATATGCATCTCTTGTAAATGAGGATAGATAGACCTAATTTTTGTTAAATGTATATTCACATTGTACTATTGTTACTATTAGTATTCAGTTTTGTTAGGTTCATTACTAGAAATAGTTTTACCTTAAATTAAATGTAAATTAATTGTGGGAGAAGCATAGTTTTTCAATTATTTGCCTAATACAGCTTGTATTTTAAAACTTATATAAAAAAAAAAAAATCTTTATGCTAAAATATTTTTTTGAGGTTAAAACTTATTGCACTAATCCAAAAGTGCAATTACAAATAATTTTTGCTTAAATAATCCCTTGATTTTGATCTAAACAATAAAAAATATATAATAATGTATATATACATAATGTATAATATATAATGTTATAATATATAATGTAACATAATTATGAGTGAAACTTAATTTTCCAATTATTTGGCTGATAGAGCTTGTCTTTTAAAGCTTGTATTCAAAGTAATAATAATAATAATAATCCTAAATAATGCATTTGAGAAGATTAAAACTTATTGTACTAATCCAAAAATGTAATTACAAATATTTTTTGTATAAATAATTTCTTGATTTTACTCTAAATAATAATAAATATTATATCATTGTAAATGTAAGATAATCACGACTGAAGCATAATTTTTGAATTATATTTGACTGATATAGCTGGTATTTTAAAGCTCGTATTAAAAAAAAAAAAAAAAAAAAAAAAAAAAAAAAAACTTTCATGCTGAAATATATTTTTGAGAAGATTAAAACTTGATGTAATCCAAAAGTATAATTACAAATAGTTTTGCTTAAATCCGTTTATTTTATTCTAATAATAAAAATTAAAATATAAATGCAAAATAATTATGAGAAAGCATAAAGTTTCAATTAATTGGCCTAGAGATTTACCATAGCTTGTATTTTAAAACTTGTATACATAAAAAAAAGCTTGTATTAAAAAAGTTAGTACAATAAATTGTAATTACATAAAAAAAAAAAAAAAAACCTTCATGGTAAAATATATTTTTGAGAAGATTAAAACTTGCTGTAATAATTCAAGAGAGTATTTACAAATAGTTTTTGTTTAAATAATTCCTTGATTTTACTTTAAATAGCAATAAAAAATTATGTACCGTACTTTATGGAAGAAACGCCGCACCCGTCGTAAACGCCGCACTCCTCAAATTGTCCTGAATACGCTTAAAAATATCGTAAACGCCGCACCCGTTGTAAACGCCGCATCCATCGGAAGCAACTTTTGTCGACAGCCTCACATTGACCTAATTTTAATCAAAGCTTTCTGAGCAGTGTAGGATGCCTCGTTCTTAATATCTTAAGATGTGTATAGTTTTATTTAAAATATTTCAATCCGATTTTAAGTATTTTTATGAATTTTTAAATTAAGGAAACTCAGTTGGTATTTAAAGAACATCGTAAACGCAGCACTTAGAAAAAAATTAACTTTTAATCTCGTAAACGCCGCGGCGTTTCTTCCATAAAATACGGTAATTGTAAAATAATTATGAGTATGCATTATTTTTCAATTATTTGGCTGATACAGCTTGTATTTTAAAACTTGTAAAAAAAAAAAAGAAAAAGAAAAAGAAAAAGAAAGCTTGTATTGAAAAAATTAGTTTAATAAAGCGTACTCACATAAAAAAAAGACTTTATGATAAATTTATATTTGAATTAATACAGTAAGTTTTAATCTTCACAAAAGAGTAATTACAAATAGTTTTTGTTTAAATAATCCCTCGATTTTAATCTAAATATTAATAAAAAATTATATACCGTATATACTCGCGCATAAGTCGACCCCCCCCCCTCCTCCCAATTCTTACGCAAAATTTTGAAAAAAATTGAATTTTCGTGTATAAGTCGAACCACATTTCTGGTAGCATGTTGAAAAATAATTTGTAATCGAGGATAGAAAAATTAAAAAAAAATTTCATTAAATTAGTAATTTTTTTACGTTTCTAATCAGATTTTTTTTTTAATTCAACGTTTTAAACCTGTATAATTATATATAACCGAAGAAGCTTAAACTATTTTGAAACCTATTCACATCAATTCAATTATACTTAAAAAGATAAAATTCTTTCAAAAATCCATTCAGGCATTATTTACAAGTAAACAACTTCTTAGACTGCTAAAATATAGTACTTCTTTGTATTATAGGAATTTTAACCTTTAACTGATGGACTAAAATTTGTCACACAACTGATGTGATCCGGTCTCTCAGACCCCTCGAATAAAATGAATAAAAAAAATAACTCAAATGGTTGAATTAATTAAATTTTGTCCTAACAATATCGTTGTACTTCTCTTAGGAGCATGTGAATTAAATTGCATTCAAAAAGTATTTTATTCATATTATTTAACTTCCGTACAGAAAAGTAAAAAGCTGTAAAAGTGTTTACAGCTGGGAGTCGCGGGGTCTGGGAGACCGAGTGACATCAGTTAAAGGTTAAGAAAGATATCTAGAAGCATTCTAAAGTTGGATTTTTTTTAAAAAGGGGATTAAAAGGCTGAAAGGAATATATTGAAGGGTTTTTTCTCCCACGAGAAAATGGGTGGAAAACAATTACAGGGACATTGAGCTTTGTTTGTCAGTCACTTGGAAATGACCATTGTCCGCTTTTATCTCTCATGTAATTACTTAAAAGACTGAAAAAAAAAACAATCGCAGTAGTCTGTGATTTTTTTTTTTTTTTTTTTTTTTTTTTTTTTTTTACTTTCTCGTGTATAAGTCGATCACCCATTTTCAACGCCCAAATTTTGTCTAAAATTCTTCGACTTATACACGAGTATATAAGGTAATTGTGAATGTAAAATAATTATTATGCGTGAAACATAAATTTTCAATTATTTGGCTGATATAACTTGTATTTTAAAGCTTATATTGAAAAAAAAAAAAAAAAAAAAACTTCATGCTAAAATATAATTTTATAATTTTTAGAAGATTAAAAATTGTACTAATTTAAAAGTGTAATTGCAAAAAGCTTTTGTTTAAATAATCCCTTAATTTTACTCTAAGTAATATTAAAAATTATATAATTGTATCAAAACTTCGTAAAGATTATTTATAACTTACCACCTATTAAAACTTTACACACTGTTTATAGCGATGTTATATAATTCACTTTATATTAATCTATAAAAAATCAATATATAATCATAGTGCCAATTAAAGGTCTCTTTTTAAAGGGGTAGCACGTAAACACACATGTTCCTGTTTCAGATAAAGAGACCACATGTGTCCTTGGAAGCGATTGGTCGAAATTCTAGTCGAAACTCGTTGACCTTGTAATTGAGAGGTCAAACGCTGCTCCCCTATTCCGTTTGGGGCAGAATTGGAAATTGTTGAACATCGGTATGGATTACGTGAATCGGAGGTTTCCTACTCGGCTAGTTCCGTTAAGGGCAGAATCAGGACACAGGGAAGGTTTTAAGCTATAACACATCATTCTACCTAGATTAGTTATAGAATTATTACGGAAAATTCTATTATTTTGGACTTTGTTACTTCATATTTCCTTAAATATCTGGGCTCCTATTGGTCGTAGAGCTTAGATCTCGCGCCAAAAGTAGATCCGAAGCACCAAAGCAAACTTTTCCCCGCGTTTATTTTGCCGTCTTCCGATTTCCTCTAACTCTATTAGGGGCCCGCGTAGGGCCCCTTTAAAATATTTTTCGTAGTAATTTCAGCAATTATCTTAAATTATTGGTTAAGACCGCCACCCTCCCGATTCATGTATCTACGGAAAGGTTGCATGAAGTAGTTTCGTTCAGATACGCTTTCGTTAAGAATAGAGTGCGCTCCCTGGTGGTGGAATGTGGAACTAACATAACGCGATATTGTTAAAATTAGGAAATCTAACAATGTGATCTGTTTTAAACTTTGAGATAGTTAATTAACACATAATCTATTATCTATTCTATTATGTATATATATAATCTATTATCTATTCTATTATCTATTATATATATAAAATCCAAACGGAAATTTCGTTCCGAACACCTAGATTTCGAGTTCTACTGCATGGATTTTTACGGAACTTATACCGTTAGATATGTATCGTTTCAGGGAAGGTTTTAAGCTATAACACATTATTCTACCTATATTAGTTTTAGAATTATGACGGAAAATTCTGTTATTTTGGGCGATAAGGTTACCATTTTATTTCTTGGCGAAATTCATCGTTGATAAAAAAAAAAAAATTGAAACGGCTATTAAACCTCGAAAAATAAAAGAAAAACTGTTACTAATTTTATTTAAAATCTTTAAAAAAGAAAAAAAAAGAAATCCATTTTAATGAGTGATAATATTAAAAAACGAATATATTTAATATAAACATGAAAGAGAATGTCCGTAATACTTAAAGAATTACTCAGTTGAAATATTGCAATTGAAATAATATTTGGCGATTTATCTTTTGCATCAGGTTAAGAAAAATGTATCTGAAAATTGATAAAATGATATCAAGGAAGTTCCCCATAAGCGCATGCTCAGCATTATTTGAAAAAAAATTATAGAATATTCTTTTCATAAATATATATATATCCATATATCCATAATAAAATCGGCAGAACCTCTATATAGTATTCCTAAAAAAATAATGAAAATTTAATTTTTTGCGATTTAGCGCTGGATGGCGACACGATAAAATTTTGAATAATACTATGATAAATATTCTTTAAGAAAAACTTTTTCAACTCTCGATACGAAGTTAGTTTAAGTAAGTTTAACTTAAATAAATACATATTTATAACTGCAGTTTTGTCATATACATTTTTATATGTAACAATGAAATTTAACGATCGTATTTATGCCGTTTACAATGAAATTTAAATGGATTAAAAGTGTTTTAAACTCAAATTAAGGTCCGATTTTGAGCATTGGCAATTTGACTTCGATATTGTTAGTGTCAGAGACAACAAGAGAGTTTTATTGCCATGGAAACAACAATTTAATATCGAAATGTTTAATGATAGCATTCTTAATTAAAATACCCTTAAAACTTATCCAGCCGGTGACACCGTATAAAATTAAATAGCTCAATAGAAGTAACACGCAATTTGCATATATTATATAAGCTTACAGCAAAAATAGTAAACTAATCCACAGTTTAAGTTTAAATTCATTGAGCATTAGGCATTTAATTACTTATTTAACAAGGAATTTATAAATGCATTTCAATCTCTTGCATTTGGCGAGTAAACCTATTGGTTCGCCAAAGAGCGTCGAGCGTTCGTCTGTTCACGCCAAATACTCGAAAAAATACTTTTTTTTACAGATTTTCTACTGCGATTCGACCGCTATATTTTTACCGATCTTTTTTACATACATGAGTCATTTTATTAGCATTTCCTTTTTCAAAATATTTTGAGTATGCGTTTTAAGGAGACCTTCCTTGTGAGTAACAATTTTTATTATGTATCTCTTACAGAAAAAACTAGCAGATGTAATTATAAAAATAATGATATTACATAAATAGCAGTTAATATTATAAAAGTGGAGTCAAATATTTAAATTTTAATGCAAACGTTTGCACCCCCCCCCCCCTACACACACATATTATAAATAATTTAATTTCAGATATTTAAAATATTTTTCGCGTACTTTACTACGGATACATGCTATTTTGTTTTTCCCCAAACTTATGACTTTTATAACCTCGAACTCAGATCAACAAATATTGTCCCCTCTCTTTTTTTTTTTTTTTTTTTTTTTTTTTTTTTTTTTTTTTAACATATATCGCTAATTTTTCTTTTAGAAAAGTCTACTGTTTCAAATCTTAAGTACTAAAGATTATTCTTAAGAAAATTTATGCAATTTTGCGTTATTAATACCACAAAAGAAAATATTTTGCAATAAAAATTGCTTACTGAAATACATTTTCGATTGTCTTTTTAATTCGCCATCCTATTTTCAGTTTTTTTTTAAGGTTTTTGATATTGGATTAATCTTCCGTAATCAGGGTACCTTCTAATTAGTGTATTTACTGAACTATTTAGATGTTTCTTTTATATTTGAAAGAGTCAGATCAGTGATCAGACAGTGATCGCGATTGTAGAAGATTACATGAAATTTGTACTTAGCTATTAGTAAATTTATGTTTTTTCATTATGAAGCAAACGGAGAACAGAAGATTTAGTATTATGTATATATTTATTTGCAGTTATTTTACTGTCACTAAAAAATAAATACTTGGGAAAAAAATTTGAAATTCCAATGGTGGCTGGTGGAACAATATTTGTTGATTTATCATTTTAGCCTAGATAAGAAAAAAAAGTACCTGAAATGCAGATAAAATTGGATATAGAAATCATTATGAAGCAAGTTCTTCTGACGCACAATCCTATTCGCTAAACTGAGGGGAAAATTAACGATTTTAGGTTTATGTAGGCAGCAGACTGAAGAACAATGTAATTTTGAAAATAAAAAGTGTATTTATTTCTCCGTGTTATTGCACTCTTTAGAGAAATGGAAAAAGGTCTTCGGTGCATCAAAAAGATTATTTCGTTATATTATAACGTGTTAGGTTATTAAGTTTTGTATAACTGACTTTATTTGTCATTTACAAAAAGTATTTTTGGCGAAAGATTTATAATTCAGCCAACAGCAATTTGACTTTATTTAATGGGATGTAGTCTGGCGCATAATTACGTATGTTTTACGTGTTTTAACTCTGGTAAATTTGTAACCATATAGTTTGCAAACACTTCTAATGTTTGCCGTAAAACTTAGCTGTGCACCCGATTATGGACGATTGGGAAGATTTTGATTGGATGAAAACAAGAGGTTTATTTTTCTATCATAATGAGTTATCGAGTTTTTTTTCAGGTTAACAATTACATAATTGCAAGTGGTATTCATATAAAAAGGAAATGGTAATGAAAATGACATTATTTTAATTTTATTCAAACACTTCATTTTTAAAAGTCCACTTTTATGTGATTTACATTTCTTTTAATGAATGTTAAAGACTTTTTGTGTGCAAACAATTTATTAGATTTTTTTACCGTATTTACTCTTCTGTAATCCGAAGATAGAAAACTGCAGTAGACCTGCTAGAAGACGTGTATTACAAAATATAATGCAACGTAGAGAGAAATTGTATTTAAGCTACCAGAACCACACATAGCACCAAGCTGAGAAGCTCGGAGTTCAAGAACTAATAAACGAAAGTGAATAATCCGAACATAAGTAATGTTCAGTGGTCACTCTCTGCAATCATTGTAATTATCTCTCCTTTTAGTAGTGTGGTGACTAGAGAACATTTTAACATTTCTGATTATCACAACGGCCGTATTTTCTTCCCAACCTCTACTTTAAATATATACTGTAAAAAGAATTTCTTCTGAATAGTCCGAATTTTGCCTAACCCATAAGATACTATAATAGCTAAATAGCGTTCGCATAGTATTCAGCAAATGCGGAAAGATTTTCCCGGTGAAGGTCCATATTAATTTAAAATACAAGGTCGAATTCATAATTTTGTTTGATCAAGGATCATTTGGAAAATGGACCAGCGAAGCGGGTGTAGCCTGCTAGTATACTATAAAAAAAATTAAGATTTCTTAATTAAAAAAAAAAATTACCAAATATGCAATAAAACTGCGTAATTAAAAAGTTTGCTGCAACTATTGAAATAATACTGTTTTTTTAAATAACACTTTGAAATTGTATTTTTATCGCTTACACTTCCCCCCCCCCCCACCTCCCTCCAAATTTTTTTATATGCATATTGATTAATAAATAGGTATCTCGGGTTGAACTCCATCCGAAAGAACGAAGGGGAAGCATTGTTAAAGTTGCTATCTATTAATTTAAACTTCTATTGCTGTTTTTCTTCTGTTTACCCGCGGCTGGCGTCACGCATCAGGGGTGGGACAGCTTAACGGAGACTGGTAAGACTGACGGTTTAGCCCCGCCTGCGTTACACTGCGTTTTATTATATAGAGATTGGTGATTATGCTCATAGCAAAATTGAACCTAACTTTCAAAAACTAAACATAATTTTATTAAACATTTGATTTTTCCAACGAAATTTAGAATACAAATTTTCATTAATTTTAAATTATTTTGTAAGATATTAATTATAGAAAAATGGCTCGTTCAACTTTAAAAAGAAATATTTCTCATTTAGGAATATCTACAGGATTATTTTATTCATTTCCTTGCTTTTTTTTTTTTTTTTTTTTTTCATTTGATACATTGCATTTGCTGAAACATAATGCGTAAGCGTATTTTAGAATAAACTGCTTTTGTAATAACTTTATTATTTTTAGCTCAATCATCATAATTTATAAAAATATGATATGAATTGGCATTTTTTCACGTGGACTGAAAAACAAAGAAGTGTTTAAGTCTGGAATCGAACTTAGAACCTGTGGCTTTAATTGTCAATGCTCTGCCTATTGAGCTACTTGGAACGATAACCGACCGACAAATTTCACTCAAGAGGCCTTTTTACCACAGTATCTGGTCTGCTATCTGAAACAGCACATCAGACCAAACCGAAGTTAATGGTACTTCATTAAACGATTTACGTATCCATCGTTTATACGTATCTACGTAGGCATCGTTTAACAGAGTTTAGTTATCTGCTGTTTATCCTAGTGAGTTGCCTCAGATAACAGACCAGATATTATTGCTAAAAGATTGTATGTGTGAATTGTGTTGGACGTTGCTGAATATGTAGATAATTGTTTATTAATAACAAGGTTCTGTATTAAAAATAGCAATTAAAGCCTTTGTGCAGGAATATTAAAAAACAGTAAACCAACGTTTAAAATGCACAAATAATGCGTGAAAAGCAGCAAACAGCTGTTTCGAATCTACAGCGAGATTCTTCTTCAATGCAAGATAGGGAAAAAAGAACAGCGTGCTAGTGGGCTCAGCCTTGCTTTTTCTAGCACGCTGTTCTTTTTTCCCTATCTTGCACTGAAGAAGAATCTCGCTGTAGATTCGAAACAGCTGTTTGTTGCTTTTCACGCATTATTTGTCCATTTTAAACGTTGATTTACTGCTTTTTAACAAGGTTCTGGGTTCGACTCCGGGTCGGGACTCTGATTCTTTTTCAATGAGTTAGAAAAATAGAAATTCGCGTGTTTTATTTTTTTTTTTTTATTTTTTTTTTTTTTATTATTATTATTATTATTATTAATGATTTGAATACTAAAAATTCAATAATACGTATATATGCAATTCTGCAACTATTAGAATCTACATAAACAAACAGCCTTAACTAAAGAAGTTATTGTAAATTTTATTTAACTCATTAGTTGTAAACATATGGCAAAAACGCAAAATTCGCAGAATTAAAGAAACATAGTTTTGTTTGAAAATAGAAACACAAAATTAATTTCCTGCTATTTCATGCTTGATAAATACATCGATGTCAACAATATTATTATGGATTTCCAGATAAGTATGTTTATACCATGGAATTGTGAATACAGATGAATTGATTTATCTTCAAAATGGTGTGACTTCAACTATAACAGATTCCACGGGAACTGATTAAAGTTTTTCAAACTTCCACCTGTAAATTTGAGTAGAATCTTTTTCCGTATTAAAACGCTTTATTCATGCAGAATTTCTGTCATAATGAACATAAAAAAAATCTCTTATTTTTTACTGGTAGCTGAGTTTATTACTGGAGTTTACCCCGGTAGGTTTCGCAGAATTAAAAGGAAATTTTATAGGTTATAGACAGTGGTGGGATTCAGCCGGTTCGCACCGGTTCGGTAGAACCGGTTGTTAATTTGTGTTCAGTTCGGCGAACCGGTTGTTAAAATGATACTTCAAATGCGAAAATCGCATTTACGTTAATTTACTTTTTTTAAATTTTTATCTACACAACAGCGTTTTCTAACCACAACACTGTTTGTTTGATTTGTTAGAACTGGTTGTTAATTTCTGTTCAGTTCGGCGAACAGGTTCTTAAAATGATACTTCAAATGCGAAAATCACATTTACGTTAATTTACTTTATTTAAATGTTTGTCTACATAACAGCGTTTTCTATCCACAACACTGTTTGTCTAATTTGTTTCATTTATTAAATTATTTTTCTTTTGCAAAAAATATTTTTTTTTCATCATTCCTGTAAGGAGCAAATTTAACTTAAAAAATTATATATGAAATTTTGAATATTTGAAGAATTTTGGTATACAAATCGGCAGCATATAGGCTAATCCTAGTAATATGGCATGCTTATTGAACAACATTAAAATAACTACTTATATTCGAATAAAAGGCTACTTTGCTTTGACTGCTTCTTTTGAAAATATGCGGAATGTTCCCTGCGTTACCACTGATCAATAGCTAATGGCTAAATCGTTAGATTTAGTAATATACTTCCAACTGCGTATATATACTTTTAAATATTGTTCTTAATATCTTAGAAGTAATTTAAATCAAAGTAGTTATTTTCGTAAATGTAACAAATTAAAATTTTTATAAGATCCCTGAGTTCTATAAGATCTATTTAGAAAAATATTTTCCACGCTCTAACAGATGAAAAAAACATTGTATGGACTAAACTTGCCGAGTCCTGATGTCTTATGAATTTCCAGCGTTGTCTGCCCCCCCCCCCCTTTTTAGTTTACTAAGAAATGGTAAAAATTTCTGAAATTCTAAATATCGTAACTCGAGAAGTTTTGGTCGTGCAAAAATAATGATTTTTCTAAATGTGTTATAGGACATAAAGGACCCCATAAAAATTTAAATTTTGTAAATTTTTCAAAAGTAAAAACGTTTTCTAAGATGATGAACAACATTTGAAATATTTTTGAAATGAGAAGTATTCTAAATTTAACGATTTAAGAATTAGCTCTCGATCAGCGATAAGGAAGGAAACTCTAAAACATAACTGTTGTTATTGCCTTTATGATTGCATATTTTAAACGAAATTGCTCGTGTTTCAGAAGCACTGTGAACAAGAAGTATAAGCATCATAAAGAATGAAACGGAATGAGGAAATGTTTGAAATGCTTCTCAAGGAAAAAGCACATACGACGATGAGGGTTTTATTATTTCAGAAACTTGAAAAAATATCAAATTTGTAGGAGATCATTTAAATGCTTTAGTGTGCTCAGGAACACGTTTTTAAAAACAACGGAACGAGCTAAAAAAAAATTGTAGACTACTGAATTCTGAACATTTGAATGGGAGTTATAGTCAGTTTGAATATAGGAATAAGCTGCAGTTTTTTCTCTGTCACATTACGGGAATATTGGAGAAGAAAACTTCCATGGAAAATAGCTGAAGAACTATTATTTATATTTAATGTCACTTATAATTAATATTAATAATTATCGAGGTTTTAAGAAATATATTTTAAATATTTTTCTAAAGCTATGGAGTTTTTTTTTTTTTTTTTTTTTTTTTTTTTTTTTTTTTTTTTTTTGACGTATTCAAAAGGCTAAAAATACTAAAAAGCAGAAAAACCAACGTTTAAAATGCACAAATAATATATGAAAAGCAGCAAACAGCTGTTTCGAATCCACTAGCGAGATTCTTCTTCAGTGCAAAAGGAACAGCGTGCTAGAAAAAGCAAGGCTGAGCTAAGCCTTGCTTTTTCTAGCACGCTGTTCCTTTTGCACTGAAGAAGAATCTCGCTAGTGGATTCGAAACAGCTGTTTGCTGCTTTTCATATATTACTTGTGCATTTTAAACGTTGGTTTTTCTGCTTTTTAATATTGTTGCACAAAGGCTTTATTTGCTAAAAATACTGTCTGAACAAGTGCTATACAAGTTCAGCCGAAATGGAAAAGGGGTTTCCAAAGATAAATATAATATGGTCAGATAAGAGAAGTCGACTAATTATTTCTAATGTATCATACATAATGACGATTAGCCTAAATTCCCTAAAAACCTCTAAAAGAATGGGTTCCTACTGTTATAGTGAATGTATGTTAAGAAAGAAGCACAGATCCGATAATGTTCGAGTAAAGACAAAGAAAATTGAAAGTGAGGACGCTTATCAAGAAGATATATCTCAAATAACCCAAGTTATTTAATATTTTAAAACTCTTTTCTATACTATAATCTAGTTTTTTATTCCTCCTTCATTGTTTTATTTAACACGTTCACGCCGCCGCGGTGGGTCAGACACGACTGTCTCAGAGCTGACGAGTCTCCGACTTTTTGGATACCAGTATTTTAATACAGAAAATGTTGTTTTATTTAATTAGAACAATTGGACGATTTAAAGGAACAGCATTTTCTCTAAAATAACAGTGGTGAGCAAAAAGCCGGAGACTTGACAACTCTGAGACAGTCAAGTGTGACCCACCGCGCCGGCTGAACGGGTTAAGTATTAACTATATGAAATAATACGCAACTTTCTTGAATACGCTTTTTAAACTTTTCAACATCATAAAGTTATTTTCCGTACATGATACCCAAAATAATTCGAATTTATTTTTGCTAGTTTCAATATGAACATGTATAGTGTGAAGAATAATCTCCATGTATTCCACGAAATTTCACGTTATCACAATTCAAGATATTTTTATTGGGAGAGCTAAGTTCAAGAATTCACGATCTGTTTTAAATAATATTAATGTAATCAAGCATATTTTCACAACTGAAAATGGCGCTGGTGTTGTTCAGTATAAGTCCAAGTCAAGCACAGGATGATTAAAAACTTTGTTAATTCTATTTACACTTATAAATATTTACAGTATTTACAATGAAAACATTTGGATAATATTTCTTTAAAAACATGTAAATATTCCACACTGGGAATTCAAGATAATTTCTTTTATATGTTCAAGAATATTTATTTCTCCCTTTTCGGAAGATCAAGAAATACACAGCCAGCATGCTGCTTTCGAGATTCACATTCGCAATAAAACTAAACTAAAAAATGAACAAGAAAGAAAAAATGTTTTAAAATATTAATTCTCTAGTCAGACCACGTGACCTGGGATCACTGGCGCCTAATCAGTCTGGCTGAGAAAAGAAGGGGTTTGCGAAATTTCACAAACTCCCCCTCCCCCCCCCCCCCGATGAACAAGGGTTCATCAAAATGGGGATTCAAAATAATTAAAGTAGAAATAAAATTATTCTAAAAAATTATCAGTTACACTATACATAAATACAATACAAATCAAAATATATACTTACATACTGGACTTCAATAAAATAATAAACAATTTAAGAAATTTGCCAAGATGTTTCTGCTACTAAAAATAGAAAGAACAATTTAAATCTATACAACTTTTTTCTAGAATATTCAACGCAAAAAAAAAAAAAAAAATTAAACTAAAAATTAGAAATATTATCAAACATGAAACATTTTTTTTTTTTTTTTAAGTGAAAAAAAAATAAAAAGCTTTTTAAAGTCAATAGCAAAGACAATTCCAGATTTGTTTTAAAAGTCAAATGTCAATGAGAGTTTTTGAGTTTCTAATAATATCAAATATTTTTTTTTTTTTTTTTTTAGTTTGTGAGTTCAAGATTGTACAATAGATTTATAGGTCTTTTAATAAATGAATTATTTGTTTTGAGTTCACAAGATCTTATCTTGCCGTCTCTGCCTATAAAGGTTTTAGTAACTTTTCCTAACTTCCACAAACTTCGGGGTAAGTGTTCATCATGTACAAGCACCACATCATCCACTTTAAAGTCTGAAGTTTTATTCTGGCCCGTGTAGTGAGCAGATTGTAAGTTGAGAAGGCACTCATTTTTCAAGCGCTTCCAAAAATGATTTAGAAGAGTCTCACGTAAACGAAAGCGTTTCACTAAAGATTCTTTCGTTGCTGGTAAAATCAAATCGTTCACTTTTATGGTTGGTAAACACAAGATACGTTTTCCGATTAAAAAATGTGCAGGAGTAAGAGGAGATGGTTCTTCTAACCCGGAATACGTGTAAGTCAGCGGACGAGAGTTAATTACAGCTTCTACTTCAATTAGAAGCGTTTCTAATTCACTCAATGTTAAGGAAGATCTTCCAATAACTTTACGCAAGATAGTTTTCACTGAGCGAACCATTCGCTCATAGAAGCCACCCCACCAGGCTGCACGCTCTACAATATACTTCCAGGATATGCTGTGATTGGCGAAAAAATTTTTAACATCAGGATGGTGGATTACCTTCCACATTTCTTTTAGTTCAAGATCAGCTCTTTTGAAAGTTTTGGCGTTGTCTGAATAAATTACAGCACACAGTCCTCTTCGTGAGATAAAACCTGCGAAATGCTAACATGAATTCTGTTGTTGACATGTCTTTTACTAGTTCTAAATGAAGTGCTCTTGTGATAGCACATGTAAATAATAAAATATAATATTTATTTTCATTCCCCTTCACATATAGGTGTCCCGCATAATCAAGACCTGTTACTGAAAACGGTGGAGCTTCGTTAATACGGTAACCTGAAAGAGGGGCTATAACTTGTTGACCAGGGCGTACGTTAAATTTCTTACAGATTGTACATTTGTTCAGGACTGATTTAATGCACTGCCTTGATCTTAAAATCCAAAACTTTTCAAGCGTTTGTACCAATGTACTGGACACTCCTGAATGAAAAACATTTTCATGTGCATCTTTCACGATTAATTCAGTCAATTTATGTTTTGCAGGAATCACTACGGGATGTTTTTCATAAAATGAGGAGTTAGACTTTTGTAACCGTCCTCGTACCAACAGCAAACCTTCATCTGACAACATAGGATTTAACTGTAGAAGATTCGATGCTTTAGGGATACTCTTGTTACATTTAAAGCTTTTAATAACTTCAGGGAAACTTTCTTCCTGCACCAGCTTTAACCAAAAATTTTCAGCATGTAACATTTCCTCAGCTGATAATTCTGAAAATTTTCTGTTTTTTACCTTTAATTTTACATTAGAAATAAACCTAAATATCCATGCAGTTACTCGATACAATTTCTTTAGGGAGCTATACTTTTCAAAAATGAAAATGGGAATTTCATCAGATTTATTTGTTTGAAGAATGCAAGAAATGGTGGCTGCTTTTTTAGACTTCTCTTCAGAAACATCAGGTAATCGAGATGCAGCAATTTTAACCCTAGGCGACTGATTTTCGGGAAGGGAAATAAATTGAGGACCATACCACCATTTTTGAGAATTTATTAAATGCTTCACAGAACAACCTCTCGTTATTAAATTTGCGGGATTAAGTTTGCCATCACAATGTCTCCATAAACTAGGATCAGACAAATTATGAATCTCAGCTATTCTATTACTAACAAATGGTTTTCTTTTTTCTTATGGCCCTTTAAGCCAATAAAGAACAATTTCTGAGTCCGACCAGAAAATAGCATTATTTACTTGGATAACGTTCGTGATAAACTTTGCCATTCTGGCACCAATAAGTGCTCCCATGAGTTCAAGACGAGGAAGAGTTAACTTCTTCAAGGGAGCAACCCTAGTCTTAGACATTATAAAACTAGTTTTAAATTTATATTTAGAAATTGGATACCGTAAGTATGCCACTGCACCATACGCATTAGGGTTAGCATAAGTGAAAATATGCAGTTGGAGATGCTCCTTTTCCATGATCAGGTTGTTGAAATAGTGTCGGGGAATTTTCAAGTGTGTGAGATCAGGGATTTCTGAAAGCCAATTTTGCCAATTATTTTCTAGTTCACCACAAAAACTTTCATCCCATGATATTCCCATTATCCACAATTGCTGCAAAAGGCATTTGACACGAATAACAAAAGTGGCATTAAATCCGGCTGGATCAAACAACGTAGCTGCAATTTTCAAAACTTTCCGTTTTGTACAAGAATCATTGCTTAAATTTTCTAACAATGGTCGTAATTCTAGTCCTAATTTATCTTCTGTATTCTTCCAGATCAATCCTAAAATTTTCAAGGAAGTATTTGGAGGTTCGGGACTAGAAACAGGAATGTTTTCGTCAACCCATTTTTTCCTAAGTTCTTGAGAATTGTTTTCAAATTTTCTTAACTTCATCCCCCCTTCTTTCAAAATATCAACAGCTTCTTTAGTTAAATTAAAGGCTTTTAGAACATCGTTTTCTCCTGAAAACAAATCATCAACATAAAAAGAAGAATTTGGGATTTCAAATTTTTATTATGAGAGCTTTTATATTTATTAATATGGTGCTTAATAGTACAAGCAAGGATAAAGGGACTGCAGGTGACACCAAAAGTAGCTCTGGTCATTCTATAGGGTACTATGTTTTTATTCTTATCAAAATCTTCATAATATAAGAATCTAAGATAATCGCGATCTTCCTCGGCTACAAATATTTGCAGAAAAGCTTTTTCAATATCAGCCGAAAAGTCAATTTTATGTAAACGGAATTTCAAAATTATGTCTAAAACATTAGGATTTAAGTTAGGGCCGTGATTCAAACATTCGTTTAATGATAGAGAAACACCATATTTGGAAGAAGCATCACAGACTATGCGCATTTTTGTTGCAGTTTTGTCGTCACGGATAACAGGTCTGTGTAGCATGTAATAGGAATTATTAGAATGTTTCTCGGTGCACAATTCTATTACACCCTCATTAAACTGCTCTAGCAAAATGGAGTTATATTCTTTAAATAAAGAATCGTTTTTCAAGAATTTATTTTCTAAACTAGAAAACCGCTTCTTTGCTACTTCAAGATTATTTCTAAGCAATTCACGAGAATTTTTCCGCAATAATTTTGCTTCATAACGCCCATTTACGAATTTTAAATTTTCTTTAAATTCTTTTATTACCTCATGATCGGTAATGTTCTTTTCATTGCTTTCAGCAATGCCAATTGATTCAAGATCCCAAGATGCTTTCAGCTGAGTATTCATATTTTCAACTGAAACACGCAAACAAGCTACTTCTTTTTTTATAATAAAACACACACACTACAATATATATTAAAACACACATACACACATAAATAACGCCTGCAGTCAACAGTTAAAGGTATATATAAATATTTTACAGACATACATACAATAAATACAATAAACCCAACTGGAGTGAAAAATTAGCCAGAGCCAGGAATCGAACCCGGGACCACAGTATACAAGACTGCTGCTCTAACCACTGAGCTACTCAGGCCGATGCCTGAGTCTGCAATTTCTCACTAATAAACCATGTTGGGGAAGTCACCAGCCATCTATACGACAGCCTTGGATGACCGGACAGCGATGAAGAGATTTTACTATTACATCGATCTACGATAATTATAATAAAACACACACACTACAATATATATTAAAACACACATACACACATAAATAACGCCTGCAGTCAACAGTTAAAGGTATATATAAATATTTTACAGACATACATACAATAAATACAATAAACCCAACTGGAGTGAAAAATTAGCCAGAGCCAGGAATCGAACCCGGGACCACAGTATACAAGACTGCTGCTCTAACCACTGAGCTACTCAGGCCGATGCCTGAGTCTGCAATTTCTCACTAATAAACCATGTTGGGGAAGTCACCAGCCATCTATACGACAGCCTTGGATGACCGGACAGCGATGAAGAGATTTTACTATTACATCGATCTACGATAATTATAATAAAACACACACACTACAATATATATTAAAACACACATACACACATAAATAACGCCTGCAGTCAACAGTTAAAGGTCAACAGTTAGAGCAGCAGTCTTGTATACTGTGGTCCCGGGTTCGATTCCTGGCTCTGGCTAATTTTTCACTCCAGTTGGGTTTATTGTATTTATTGTATGTATGTATGTAAAATATTTATATATACCTTTATCTGTTGACTGCAGGCGTTATTTATGTGTGTATGTGTGTTTTAATATATATTGTAGTGTGTGTGTTTTATTATAATTATCGTAGATCGATGTAATAGTAAAATCTCTTCATCGCTGTCCGGTCATCCAAGGCTGTCGTATAGATGGCTGGTGACTTCCCCAACATGGTTTATTAGTGAGAAATTGCAGACTCAGGCATCGGCCTGAGTAGCTCAGTGGTTAGAGCAGCAGTCTTGTATACTGTGGTCCCGGGTTCGATTCCTGGCTCTGGCTAATTTTTCACTCCAGTTGGGTATATTGTATTTATTGTATGTATGTCTGTAAAATATTTATATATACCTTTACTTCTTTTTTATTCGACTCTATCTGCCCTTGCACCGTATGACCAAAAATAGTTTCTGCAACGTATAATTCATTTGTCAATTTTCCCTCGATTCCCTTTAATATTTTCCACAAAAAGTCAGACCCTAGCAAAATATTTATTTCCTGTTCAAGACCTGCATCAGCAGGCTTAAAGCCTCTTGTTCTCATTATGTCTAGAAGTTCTGGTTCTAGGGTTTTCACAGAAGCTCCAGTTATATTATCAACCATAAGAGCTTCGATATTTATCGAGTTAATAGGTTGCACAACACTGGATAATTCTAGAGCAACTACTTCATAACAAGATTCATAAGGGCGTCTCCGCCCAAAAGGATAAACAATAAATTTTCTCTTCGCAATGGCTTCAATTTTAATTTTTGTACTAGCGATCTCTTCACGAAGCATTTTTCTCAACCACTATCACATAAAACGCTAGCCAACAAGCATTGTTTACCAGCAGACACAGAAACTGTACAAGTCTGCAATAATGTAGATTTATTTTGTTTATATTTTTGTTCCGACATCATAGATACAATTGCACCTTTCATTTCTTTTTCAGGATTTTCTTTTGCTGTTTCTTTAAAACAAAACAATTGACTATGGGTATTGTTACCACATTTGGAACAAGGATTAATTTTTGTTCTACAATTTGCAGATAAATGCGACCTATAACAGCATCTGTAACAGCGACCTTCTTTCTTTAATTTATATCGTTTTTGTTCATCAGTGAATTCTGAACAATTTAGTCCTACATGATCAGAAGACTTGCAAAATATGCAAAACTGTTTTGTAGATGTATTTAAAGCAGCAGCGGAAGGTATATTTTTCTTTTCAGGAAAATGTTGATATTTACTTGAAGAATTTTCATATTTAGTTTTAGAATTTTCATAAGCCTTGCTTTGGGAATTATTTACTAAGTTAGTAGCTTCCCGGATCTTAGTTCCGTTTTAATAAAATTTATTAAATCGGTGACTTTACAGACCTTATCGGGCTCACGTTTTCGATGGAAATCTAGTATCAAATTTTCTGGTAATAAGCTTAATAAAATGGGTAGTAATAAATGGCCGTAAGAGCCTAATGTTACTCCTAACGCATCAAGATTTCTCATACACGTTTCAATATTATAATACAACTTTCTTAAAGAAGTAACATTGTTAGTGGATTTCATTGGTTCAAGATTTAGAATTTTATTCATATAACAGTTGATTATATTTTCCCGCTTCCCATACCTTTCTTCTAACAATTTTAAACAAGTAGAATAATTTTGATCTGTCAGTTCAAAACCAGATACAATATTATATGCAGGACCAGACAACAATGATTTCAGATATTGGAATTTTTCAATTTTTGATAACGATTCGTTTGAATCTATCGCACTATTAAATAAATTAAAAAAATTCTAAGAACTGGTTTGCATCACCAGAAAATTTTTCTATGTTAAGTTTAGGAAGCTTCACTGCCGAAATTGGTTTACTTCCGATTTTTGAACCGTTACTTGATTCTAGTAAAACTTTTGGTTCAGTTTCGATTTTACATTTTTTAAGCCTCATCTTAATTTTAAATTTCAAACTTGATATTTTTTCAAAATATTCTTCTACCGATTTTAGTTTTTTTTCATATTCAGTTTTTTCCTGAATTAGCTCATCTATTTCAGAATCTAATTCCTTAAGTAGAGCTTCCTTTTCATTTACGAGCTCTAATGATTCTATTAATGAGTCGCAATCAGTCTTATCAATATCAACAGATAATAATGTATCACATTTTGTGATTAATCTTGTAACTGCTGTGCGAACAGTAGCTCTTTTACTTTTAAGCTTATCAGGCTTATCCATGTTTAAAATTAAATTCAATTTTCAAAATAAATTATCATGAAAAATGTATATTTTCAAGAAATAAACAGTCATGCAGAATAATAAAGGTATTTCTTACCTTTTTTCCCGGTTGTTGAGGCACCAAAAGGTGAATTATAATCTTCATGTATTCCACGAAATTTCACGTTATCACAATTCAAGATATTTTTGTTGGGAGAGCTAAGTTCAAGAATTCACGATCTGTTTTAAATAATATTAATGTAATCAAGCATATTTTCACAACTGAAAATGGCGCTGGTGTTGTTCAGTATAAGTCCAAGTCCAGCACAGGATGATTAAAAACTTTGTTAATTCTATTTACACTTATAAATATTTACAGTATTTACAATGAAAACATTTGGATAATATTTCTTTAAAAACATGTAAATATTCCACACTGGGAATTCAAGATAATTTCTTTTATATGTTCAAGAATATTTATTTCTCCCTTTTCGGAAGATCAAGAAATACACAGCCAGCCCCAGCATACTGCTTTCGAGATTCACATTCGCAAAAAAACTAAACTAAAAAAGGAACAAGAAAGAAAAACTGTTTTTTAATATTAATTCTCTAGTCAGACCACGTGACCTGGGATCACTGGCGCCTAATCAGTCTGGCTGAGAAAAGAAGGGGTTTGCGAAATTTCACAAAGTGCTAATCCATTTCGTCGGCAACTTTTATTCATTGGCAGTTATTGTATGAAAGGTTTTTAAAAAGTTGTTGCATGTTTTGAACTGAACAAAATTTTATTATTGATAGAAAATTCTTTTTCACGTGCGCAATTTTGTTACTACAAAAATAATTTTAGAGTCATTTGGAATTAATTACAAAAGAAGGCATTGGCGAATATCTCCATGAAATTTGCGGCTTTGATGAAAAAACCCAACATAAAACATGCATTCAAAAAATCCAGAAATCAAACATCTACCACTCACAAGAGCCGATTTATCGAGATTAACTTTGAAGAAATTACAAGCATTTATCACCAAAGCAAGGGTGTCAATAGGAATGCTTGACATTCAATAAGTTGGTAATCTCACGAGAATAAACTTCGGCAATACCTCGAGCTCTTCCTACAGTTAGCGCTTTTAATATCTAGCTGATTGTAACGTTAGATCATAGACATGGGTTAATTCTTAAGCTTAAATTTCTGCTATTTTTGTGTTATCCTTATTGTATTATACTGCAGATTATTGATGGCAGTTTCTGATAAAAAAATTCTAATCAGGGTTTCATGATTGCCGAATATTTATTAAATAAATTATGTCCTTTAATAGGGAACCTTGTTTCTGGATTTTGTTTTCACTATACGAAGATATCAAAATTTTTTAACAATGGCCTTATAACATTGGAAAGTGTTTCATAATCTATGTGTGATGCGTCATTTTTCTTTCTTGTTTATGCATCAAAAATCATTCGAGCAGCGAACCGGTTTTTAAATTATTTGAAACCCACCACTGGTTATAGATTGTTTTAAAACTTGTCCGCTATCACGGGATTTTAATTTACTGACATGATATCACTAGTGAAGTTTATCTTTCATTAAATTATATATTAGTGAGGCAAAATATATTGCTATTCGAAAAAAATATATATATTGTAAAACGAAGAGAAACAAATAATCTCTTCTAGTACTAATTAATTATAATATACTTTTAGCCAAACATAATTAAATAACAATTTAATCGATTTTTATTTATCCATAATAAAAAATAAAATTTTACTAATGAGTGCAGATTGTTTATAATTTACTAAATCGATGAACCTCTGAAATTTCATTTCTTCCATGTTAAAAATTTCGTAATCTTAAAAATTAATAAAATTTCGATCGATCAGTTTTTTTTTTCTGTAAGTTTATGCTTTATCCATATCAAAAAGAAAAGAAAAAAAGCCTAATATGAGTGCATTGCAAAAGTTTACACACATATATATATATATATATATATATATATATATATATATATATATATATATATGTATATATATATGTATTTTTTTTTCTTTAAAAGGTTGTATCAACTAATGTACATTTTATCTGAAAATTAATTTAAAAATGTATTCTAATGTTCATGAAAGTTTAAATAAATAAGTGACAATTACTGTACAGCCCAATAAGTATCCCATTTTGTAAAATATATTATATACACTTTAAAAAGTTCACTGTTTTACTTAAAAGGCGACTAAAGTAATAGAAGAGATGTTACAAGCTAAAAATATACATTTTATTTAAAACTTCTTCGTATACTTTCAAGTATTTCCAAGCTTTTCAACAGCGAATATATTAATGAAGGGAAATGCTGGAAATGCTTGAAAGTACAAAGAAGTTTTAAATAAAATGTATATTTTTAACTTGTAACATCTCTTCTATTACTTTATTCACTTTTTATGTAAAACAGTGAACTTTTTAAAGTGCATATAACATATTTTATGTTTGAATCAAGCTGAAATATTATTATGTGATTATTATTATGCGATCATTATTATTAATGATATTATTATATCCCATTTTGTTTTCTTTTTTATTGTCAATTGAATTTTTTCAACGTTTCATTAAATTTATTTTGTTTTTGAAAAGAAATTTAAACAAATGAATACATGAAACATGTTTGAAAAATAAAAATAAAACTTTTAATAATTGGCTTTATTTTCTAAACAGGTGTTATCTTCCTAATATAATAAAGAACATTAAAAGCATTTACGTAATAAATTTATTCACATAAATGTTGATAATTAAAATCGCAAAATCACAAAATAATAATAATATTAGAATTTTACAATGCTTTATTTAAATAATAGATTCAAGATAACATATAGCCTTTTCATTTTTAAATTACCTATTTTTCATATTAGGGATCCAACTCGGCCCTCAACCGGGGTACAGAATACTATATGTGCAAATATGTTTAGCACTTTCCAACAAAGTTGAAAGATGTTTATGAATTTTGTCCGTTCGTCTGTCTGTCTTTCCGAGCTTCCATTCGCATAAATATACCGGGAGTCCTACAAAGGACTGACTGATTTTAAAATTTAATAATTTGCAAAAGGTGACAGATATTAAAAAAATTCTCACAGGAACGTTATGTATGACGTCAGGAGTTTTTTTACTGTGATTTTCGCATTTAGTTTAAATTACAAACAATAGATGGCGTTGTAAGTAATATTCGCTAATCCAGGCTCGATTTCTGATACTTCGGAATCCAATCAATACATTTTAATCTCCTTTTTTGGCATGAGAGAAGAGAAAGGCCAAAAAATCCAGCTTGAATTTAACGTTAATTGCTTTTAGCGTCATCTATTGTTTGCAATTTGAATTAAATTCAAGAATCACGGTAAAAAAAAAAAAAAAACTCCTGACATCATACCTAACCTTCCTGCAAGAATTTTTTAAATATCTGTCACCGTTTGCAAGTTATTGAATTTAAAAATCAGTCAGTCCTTTTTAGGACACCCGGTACAAGGATTTCCATGCAATTGATATATCTATATTATAAAGGACAAACATATCTGTGCGTAACGCATACGTCATTTTGCGAATGGCCACACTTTGAAATTTGAAATAAAATGTTGGTTTTGCAATTTTCTCTACTTCTAATTTTTAAACTTCTAAACATCTCACATTTCAAATTTTTACACCGTCGTATAAAGAAAAAAATGCTCTTTTAAATGCAATTTGTTTGAAAGCTGTAAATCAATTTATTTTTGAGATATTATTTTTTTGTAGTTTTTAATACCACTTTTCTTATCGTGGCAACACAAGTACCTCATTTCTATTGAAAGTCATTGAAAGTAAACGGAAAATAGTCGAAAATAGGAGATACTGTATATTTTTGTTGGCATTTTCTCATAAAAACTGAAACAAAAGTTGAAAATAAAATATGGGCTATGTCAAGAATATTATCTGTTATTCTGTGATAAATGACGTCATATACACACTTTTCTATAGGCGAAGTATCTGGAATGTAAAAGTGGATTGCTTTAGCGGATGATAATGACGTCATTTTATAAAAAAAAAGCGTGTATTTTAATTCTTAAACCGGAATTATCACCAAATAGGATTTTATTTTTTCAAATGGAATTTGTTTGCAAAGTTCATCTCGGTTTACTGCTTGTCTATGGTTTTAAAAACAATTTTAAAGCATGAAATATTTTTTAATTTATCTACATCGCGCGGAGCTCGATCACGAAAGATTAATCCATTTGCCCTTAAACCAAAATAAAAAGTTCATCATTTTCTTTCGGCTTATTTAAAATAATTAATCCATTATTAATTTAATCCATTAATTTAATCCATTTTTAAAAAAAACTTCCCTATGAATAAATAAATAAAATAATATAAATAAAACACAAATTTACCAGACATGTATGAGCTCTGAAATTATCAGAATATAAAAGGTTGCCATAAGTAGCAAAATCTTGGCAAATTACTCTTAGCATGCGGCTAATAAGAAAATATTGCTTTTGATAAATTTCAAAAATTTATTTGATTGTATAATTCATATTTTCCATATGAAAAATGCTTTTTTAATGTAAGTGGTCAATCTGAAAAATTTATTGCATATAAAAAAAATTATTAGTTTTAAATTATAAAAAAGTTTTCACCTACATTCTTTATACCGGGAAGCCCGGGTACGATTCACTAGTGTTAATAATGTTTACCATGGCATTTTCAAGATTGAATATGAAGAGAGTAGCATTAAATTTTCATTTACAGGGGCACTCAAAATCATTCTGTTGCATAATGCTCAATGGGAAAAAATCATTTGTAGAGTATTTTAATACCATTACCCTATTTCGTATGCATCGAAAAGGATATAAATCGCTGAATTTCAATGTAAAATCTTTACTAAATATAGGGCATTAATAGCATTTGTCGTTTATTTAGAAGGAAACGCAGAAGAAATCGATTGCAGTACTGTCGTTGAGCAATAATTGCAGGAAGTGAATTTTTCATTTCGGTACGAGCTTTTAAATTTAACAAATATTTTGCATGTTAGTCTCTGTGAATGAATTCTATACCTTGTATACAGGGCTGCACAAAAGAATTCACGTACCATTCGCCTTAGCGTAAATTGCTGAAGGAGAATTTTCAACTGAGATACGCATTTCCTTACTGAATTTTTGCATCCATGTAGTTAATAGATACACACACACACACACACACACATATATATATATATATATATATATATATCTTATGCAGGGTTGCTCAAAAAATTCCGATAATTTTCCGATTGTAGATGGGAATTTCTGAAATTGGGTTTTCAAATATGTTATGCGTTTCCAAATGCTTAATTTAGACATCATATTTCTACTTATTCAATGATGAAGTTTTGTTACATTATTCTGGATGTGTTGGAAAGTGTTTCATAATCTGTGCCTGATGCTTATTTTTTCTTTCTTTTTTGGAATAGGTTTTTTTTACATTTTAACTCTGATACATTTTTTACATTTAACATTTTTTGAAGTTTACAAATTAGCAACACCAAAAAAAAAATTATATGAGAAAAAAATTATTATGCGATGAAATAAAGTTTTAAAATTTATTAAAGGCACTATTTTGGTATAATCCGCATGTCAAGAGGTACTATCCGAAGAAATCATGAACGATTTTGTTACTTACAGCAGCCACTTTGATTCTGATAATTTCAGTGGTTTAGGCAATTGATTCGGTTGTATGACTGTTACATCTATGTTTTATTTATATTATTTATTTATTTATTCATTTAGTTTTAATTTCATTATCAAATATTATCAGGAAATAAATGCTGATCAATTCATTCAGGAGTGTTAATTTTATGTAATAGGCTTGAAAGCAAAAAAAACAACAACAACAAAAAAAACATTTAAACATGTCATGTTTGGAAAATATTTTGAAAACCATAAAAAATTAGTAATTTAAAATATAATTTTCAAACCAAATGCATTCGGAAGGACTTTTTGCTTACTTTGTAAAAATTTAAATTGTGCAATGTTTAGAAGTTTAGAAAAAATCATTAAAAACGAAAGTTGTTGCTCAGGTGTTGCACTCATCAACAAGACCCAGCTTTACTCACGACGTTAGCGTACAGTTTTTGCTTTCTAATGTGAAATTATCTAATGTAAACTAAATCCTTCATTTTTAGATACTAAGTTGCAAAATTGTTACACACATTCCAAATTTCATAGTTTTAGTCCTTGGATAAATTGTCGCATGTATGATTCTTGTATGATTTTAGATATGGTACTATGCATTTTATCTATTAAAGCAATCTGAAACACTGACATTTAAAAAAGAAGATACAAACAAAAGAAGATACGCTGCATACAAATATGCAGTGTAACGTTACTCTACAAATTTGATGGCAGCATTGCAGCCTCTAAGCTACGGAGTAATTTAACCGATATAACTGGTGCTATGTTGCGCCATAATTATGTGAATTCTGATATTTTCACGTTATTATGGTGTAATATTACACAAGTTATATCAGTCAGTGTTACCAGATGGGCTACTTTTTTTTAATTCAGATACTTGATTGGCACCACTTTTTTGAATTGGTAAAATGTACGTTATTTAATGACATATTAATAAAAGTGAAAACAAAGGAAATCTTACCGTTTCAAAAAAGTGCTGGCAATCAAGAAATCTGAATTTAAAAAAAGTAGCCCACTGGCAACACTGATATCAGTTTAAATTTCACCAGTTATATCTCTCTATTCTAAAAAAAAGTAACTACCGCTGTCACCGCCGCCGCCACCGGATTTGAATTTTTTGTGACTGGAGGCCTTTCTTCGTTAATATTAAGAAACATAATAAATACAAAAATATTAAAATCGGTAGTATTATACAGAAATGTTTGATAAATACGCTGATGCAGACAGTTTTCAGATCGAAGAATTATTTTAAGACATATTTAATGCTAAAGTTGGACAAAATCGTTCCACTAAAAAAGTTTTATAGGAGCAAAAACTATTCATAGGAATTTAATCATTTTTAGATCATTTTATGCGTTAGAATTTGCCGGAGTTCAGATTGTATTAATTTTTTTATTTTGACTAATTTTTTGAGGTTTTATTTCTATTTTAACTTCAAATTTTCAGCATTTCTAGAGATATTTTTAACAGATTTTAGAAAGTGATATTAATTTAAACTGTTGCCAACTGTATAAACAGCGGAAACAATAATGTTTGCTTCAAAAAAAAAAATATTTATACGTGTAAATAAATTAAAAATTTATTTACACGTGACTATTATAAACAGAAAAAAACATTTGGAATTAGAATTAAATAATTATGTACAAAAAGCAGGAACTTATTAAAAATTACGTCATAAAAACTATAATTACACATGAATTTTAAGAGAGAAAGGAATTTGTAAAATAATAAATCTATTAACATGTTTTAGAAGCCTTAAATAGGAGAAATTACGTCATATTTACGTCACATTTCAGTTATTACATAAAATGAACACAAAATAATATTGCAAAATGGTTTAAATTTAGAAATTGCGCTAGACATTTATTTGATATTTTGAGAGGATACTTTTCAACTATTTTTGTTAGGAAAGCGCAAATAATATTTCATTTCTAACACAAGTATTTTCACGTGAATATTAAAAAGAGAAAGAATAGTTTGGTCAAAATTACGTCAGATTAAAAACGATTAATTTAAAATGTCTCATTTAAAAGAACTTTCTTTTCACTTTGTTAAAAAATACCAGGAGACAAAGACCCTGTTTACTTAATTCCTTTTATATTAGCTTATTTTGAAATGTTGTTATACGTGTCTACGTCATCAAGTTATTTTTATTTCGACGTTTTATTTGTATTTTTATTAATGTTGTACTAATTTATTTGTTTTTTTCGTTATTTAAAATAAAAATTATGTCAATTTGTATAATTTGGCGAGTGGTTTGGCGATTTATATAATTTGGCGAAATGGGTCGACGGGATAATCAAATAGTATCGCAACGGATTTGGCGTTAAAATTAGCCAATCAAAGAGAAGTGAATAGAAATCCGTTTATAGGGAGATCGCCACTATTTTTGAAATTATAAATCAATCTTTCGAAATCTTTTTAAAGCCGATCAAATTAGCGTGCATTTAGAGTCTACGGTGTCTGGACGGGGGTTGGCGAGCGTAGCTCGTAGGGGGCCGAGCCCCCTAGTTGTTTAAATTATTCCATAAAATTGGTGACAGCATGCGGCCAACAATTTTATGAACAAACATTACACCATTTTTTTTTTTACAGCGTGTAGTTCTAAAATTATAAGCTTACAGATGTAGAATATGTATTTTTTTCCATATATGAAAAAAATATTTAATTTTTGAACTTCTAAACGTTAGATATTTATCTTTTAAATTCGCTTGTTCGGAAATAAGATAAACAAATGGTTTTAATAAATTATTTTTTAGAATTTTTCTTATGATTTTAACATATCTTTGCACACATATGTATGTATTTTCTCTAAGCACTGCAAGATGAAGAAACACCATTCACCTCGCTAATGACAAAGTATATAAAAGAACAAGTGGGTAAGTCTGATCGAATATCGCGTAGAGTGTTTCGTTTAATATTTGTTTCAAAAGACTTTATCCTTTGATTGATAAATCCAAATCGTTATTTTCTAATTATTAAATTCTTAACCTTTTTTAATAAGAACATTGTATTAATAAGATGGCAGAACCATAAATTATTAGAACAGGAAGATATTCTTTTAATCGAATAAATAATATTCAAGAACTGCTTTTCAGTGAATTGTAACAGCATATGTTGGTATATCTGAAAAGCATATTTAATTAGATGGTTTAATTTTCGTTAAAAAGAAATAATAACCCTTGAAATGTCGTACAGAAATTTCGTATTTTTTATATGAAATTTCTTTGAAGTACACCCATTGGATAAGGAAAAATGACAATTTTTGGAATTTCTTAAAAAATAAAAAATAAAAAAATTGAAAAAAATTATAAAATATGTTACATCAACACTTAACCTCAAAATGGCGAGCAGAAGTTACTAAAATCCCATAAAATTGAATATATTAGATAATGAAATTTGTTTCATGGAAAAAATGCCAAACTCCTAAGCCGAGTATCGAACCGGGAACCTTTGGATTAGCAGGCAGATGCATTACCCACAGAGCCATCTAGTCTGCGAGAAACGATTGAAATTAAGATTATGTTTTTAAATATAATAGTAAAAATGTTCGGATGTCATTAAGTTTTTTTAATTAAAATAATATAAGATGTTTTTCAAAACTTTATGATTTTTCGTGTGATCGTAGGTATTCAGCTAATAAGTATGCAAAATTTCGTGTCTCTAACTTTCTTTACTTTTATTCCTGAGAGCAAACTCTGTGACAGACAAACAGAGGATTGAGACGAATAAGGTTTCGTATGATTGAAAAAAATAAAAAAAAAACCTAAAAAAATAAAAATAAAAATGCATTTAAGCAAATGATATATTTTTGTACAAATTTCAATGTTCGAGAAATAAATTTTCACATGTTTCTTCTTTTTCGAAGCTGTGGCTAAAAGCCTTCATGTTTCGCATATACAAAGGGTACTAGGAAAGTTTTGCAATACGGATTTATTTATCAAACTTTTTCAAAGTAATTTCCGTTACAAGCAATGCAGCTCTCCATCCTCCAAAATTAGTCTTTAAACCAGCTCTTCCAAGTTTCACTAGGGAGTAAGGCACAGTCATTGTCCCAAGTCCTCAGAATTGCCTCATCACTGGAAAATCGAATCTCTTTCAACTTTATTTTCACATGCGGGAACAGTGCGAAGTCACAGGGGACAAGATCTGGACAGTAAGGAGAATGTTCAAGAAGTTTCAGTCCTCTAGTGGCCAAATATTCAGTGCAGGATTTGTCCCGGTGAGCTGGAGCGTTGTCAACATGGAGGAACCGAGTGTTCATTCTTGACTTAAGTCGCAGGTTCTTCAAAGATCCTATGACTTTAGGTAGGCATTGTTCAATGTACCACTTAGCTGTAACTGTCTTCTGTGTGTCCAAAACGATACGCTCAACGATTCCACTCGATTTGAAAAATACAGCTATCATTTTCTTCTTGACAGATCAGGATTTTCTGGCAGCTACCGGTGTGTCCTCATCCTCAAAGACCCAAACTTTGTTTTGAGACTTAGTCGGCACATCATAATAGCATTGCCAGGTTTCGTCACCTGCCAGGATGCTGTTCACATACCGAGATTGTCCCTTACCAAATATTTTTTGCATCCTCCAGCACCAAGTCACACGTCGTGTCAACTGCTCCTCAGTCAGACTATGTGTCACCCAGAGACAACACAGTTTCTTCATCTGGAAATGATCATGCAGAATTGAATGAATTACAGGTGCATTTAGGCCTCAGCTATTCTCTATCTGCTGGAAAGTTATTCGTCTGTCTCCGTCAAGCATTTTCCTCACAGCAGTAATGTTTTCATCCGTAATTGACGTTTGAGGCCTTTCCGTACTTTCAGCGTCATCCAGGGAGAAATTTTCCCTTTGGAATTCTCTGTACAATCTGTATATAGTTGTACGATGTGGTCAATCATCATCAAGTGCAAGAGTCATTTCTTCTAAGCTTGATCCAACTTTAAACCACGTGCGAAGTTATACCGCAAAACTGCCCTTATCTCACTTTGTGACCAGGATACCATTGGAAGAACTTCTCACTATCACAGATAATGAATAACTGGGTCTACAGACTTGTGGTTACATGCAGGTGCATAAATATGAACATAGGGCAACTCCGGGAGAGTCGCCGCATACGGGATAGTTGCCGCACCCCTCGTATTTCTTGTAATTATAGATAGATTGTCGTCAAACGCACAGTATAGGTGCGCAATGAGATTATTTTAACCAGTGTATAGCGTGAATCCCATTTCGATGTTTACTTGTAGAAGTACAATCCTTAATTTGACGTAAGTGCATGATTTCACTGTCCAAACTTTTAAACACGTTATGTTTAAATGCTTTTCATACACTAATTACTAAATGCATGCATGATTTCGAAATCAAAACTAAGTGTGGCATTTCTATAGAGTACCGTGTGTATGATTACGCCACTCCCATTAGCGATGGCAGGTAACTGTGATGGCCGACGTCTACACCACGCAAAATGGGATTCATGCCGCACTGCAATTCCAGTATACATGCCGCAGTTTCTTTTGTACTGGATGATTAAGTTTATTAACTTTTACTTCCCTTTTTGCACAGACTAACCATGTTAGGCATGTTATCAAGTTCACTAAAACCAAAGGAGAAAAAGGGGAAAATAAAAATTAAACAGGGCTACAAAGACGCAAGTCAAGATGATAATAATGAAAAATTGGATTACGCGTAACACAGACGTTCTTTGCAAACTACTCCAAAAAAGAGGAAGTGTAATTAGCTTCGTTGTATCATGCGTTTAAATGTAGGTACATAAAGACTGCACTTTTTCGACACTTTTTCTGTAGATTGCACACGAAAAAACAGGTCTATTAACCCATTCGGGACGATAGGTGCATATAAGCATCTTCATAAAGAGCTTACAAAATTTGTTTCTGGCACCAGTAAAAAAGAAAAGTAATATTTGTTTTGTTTAATTAGAGCATTTTCATGATTATTTAAGTAAAGGTAACTTCTTTTAAAAAAGTGGTACCAACAGAATAAAATTTGTGTAAAAGCCACCGGTCCCGAAAATGTTAACAAATAAATAATGTAAACACAATAACACAATTTTACTTTTTTTCTTTTCCCTGTCTAATACATTGATGTTACGTTGTTCCTGAAATAATAATAAAAATTTAATGTAAAAAAAAAAGAAAAAAAAAATAAGTCGATAATTTTAATAGTGAAAGTAGGCAACAATTATTAATTTGAATATACTAAAACGTTTTATTGTACTCATTTAGTTTCATTTTGTTATTACATCGTTAATTATAGTCCAGATATGAATATTTTTTTTAAATATTTTATTTATAATTTCATTCTGTTCTTATTATAAGCGCGGCATAACTATCGCACAAGTGCGGCGTCTCAGACTGAATGTACGAGTGACGCGACGCAGTGTAATGTTTTAGAAAAAAATTGTTAAAAAATATTAATAATTTGTTTTGATTTTTTTTTTGTCGCACTACACGTGTTGTATATTTAACATTAAATAGCACAGCATGATTTTTTTTTTTTTATGTCCACCATGGTACTTTATACACAAATTAAAAAAAAGTGCGGCATAAATCCTGGAATTACCCTATGTCAATACGCAGCCACAAGCATCCACCTGCGACTTTTTGTTTCGTCATATTGCAAAACTTTCCTAGTATTCTATGTATGTCTTTATGTTAGCCACTCGTACAAAAAGTTCAACAAACCTTCTAATATTTTACCTTTTTATATTTATCATTCAAGCATACGATTTTATGTCCTATTGTTCATATACTTAATTTATTAAATTTTTCACAATGGAAAACTAAATAAATGAACAAATATAACAAAGCTATGCATATGTTATAAACAATGTTAAGCATATGTTATAAACAATGTTAAGCATATGTATGTGGAACGAATACATATTTTTTAAACAAATGTGGACATTTTATTAATGTAATATCATCATTATTCCCGAAATAAATTTCAGCATGTCTGATTTCAGTAAGTCACTCTGTCACAGAAAAGTTTGTCGTAAAACCCCTTTATTTCTTACTTAATAATTTACTACCACAAAAATTTCCTTTCAGTTTCGAGGTTTTATACGTATTTTTATAGGTATCGAGATTTATGCGTGAATTTGAATATCTAAAATTACATACTTTTTTTATTTGATGCATCAAAGAAAAGAAGTAAATTTTAGATTTAAAATCAAATTGAGGCCTTTATTATAGACTGAAGACATTTTTAGTATCATGCTGAGAGATTGCTTTTCGTTAAAAAGAAAGCAACAAGAAAAATGTTAAAGAAATAAGGTTTTTTAAAAGTTGATAACGATTTACTCTTACAAATTTTCTTTTAAAATTATGCGCTTTTTTACATACTTAAGTGCTGAATATGTGTAAAGATGTCACATTTTATTTATTTCATGCATCCTGAAGTTTTGGTATAAAATAAAATGCATATTTTTTACTAACCACGCCAAATTATCCGCATAAATTTCTAACAGATAAACGTTTACACAAATCAAAATCTTAAAAAATCTTACTAATTTACTATTTAAAAAATTTAATATCTTTACAATGTTCTCAAGAAATTTATAGTTCAAAGATTTATAGATTTATTTGAATGAAAATAGTTACAAATTATTACAGTTATATGCCATTTATTATTAATCTAGTTTTAATATAAGAGAATGTATAATGAAACAACATGCCTTATTATTAGTCGCTTTTTGAAGTCAGAATTTTTAGCAGAGTTTAATTTAACATCTCATTTTACCAGAATTAGCTGTTTAACTGTTTCTGCGCATGGAGTTCATGAATGTAATTCTAAAACCAAAATTAAAAATAAAATTTTGCCGAATTAGCATGTTTCTATGGCAGCAGACAATAAAACGATATATTTGGAATAAAGGAATAAATATAATAAAAGTTTGTTGATGTTTGTGATAAAAGGTTTTTCTGTATTTTTTCAAAGAATGTAATAATTAAACGCAACTAAATAATCTCTGATTATTTGCATGTGAGCTAAAAGAATTATCGTAATACCCGCTATAGCTTCTTAGTATTGCAGCGTAGCGTACGTAATGTGTATATCTCACTTTCCAGTAAAGTAACCATTCAGAACTGGTTAGAACTCGCGTGATTACGGGTTGAACATAAAAAAGGCAAAAATTCTTCAAAAAAATATATTTAAAATTTTTCAATTTTTTGCTCCAATCGTTCATGGGGCCCCTAACAGGATCCCGTATGCCAAATTTCGTAGCCCCGCGCCTTGTTGTTTCCACGTTTTTGAAGTTACATATATACGGGTTCTATTTTAATAGGGTAGATATGAGTTGCGTGCAAAATGTAATATATTATCTATAATAATCTATTGCCAAATGTTATTACACGCATTACAGAACTATTTTACATAGATGACATTTTTATTGAGGATGTGGAGGTCGGATAGTCGCTGGCGGGGATTGAAGAACAGATCTCATGAACAGTAGGCCAGAGACATAGCGTTGAACAAAAGACAAAGTCAGTCACTCAAAGCTAGTAATTCGCTGTATACTTTTCAGGTGGGATTGATATCGCTACACACTCCATCCACTGCGAGAAAGACGCCTCATAACGTTGGACAAGCGATGCTGTCCCGTTGCCGTCCGCTGTACGCAACAGTCAGTCTGCTGCGAGCATTTTAAAGACTTTGTGCGCTGGTGATGATTTTCAGTGGTGCGACCCAGACGAATCTTGCGTTCGTCCGGGTTATCGCGGAATATGTCCGATAAGAGCTCGATGGGATTAAACCAGAAACCTTATGACCAGTATCCGAGAGACATAGCTTCGTGCAAAAGACTAAGACTTTAAGCTAGTAGCTTGCTCTCTACTGTTCAGGTGATATTGAGATCACTACAAAGCATATGTCGTATCTCGATACTAGCTATTGTATACCCTCGTGGAATAAATTCATCCTCAGCCCGTTCAGCCGCTCTTAGACAACATCTTTTGTTTCTTGATTACACTGCAGACTCTGGCCCCGCCTAAAAATCTCTAAACTCAATATTCGAATCGCTTCGTGCCATTCATAATTTCGCGAATCTCCTATTTCCAAAATCTTCAAATCATCTGTCACCAAAGTCAGCCGTCTACTTAGTTTCTCATTATGCTCTTTCGTCCTATCTTTCATAAATAACTGATATATTAGGCTGAGCAAACAGTTCTGGGAAATTTTTAATCTAATAGTTACCAGAATTTGCATCATTCAAAGTGGTTGTGCCATCAATGCCGAGCTCTATTGCTAGCAGTTGGATCGCGTCTAAGACAATTTGGTGCAGAAGTATCCAAGATTGGTCCGCCGAAAGCGCGCTTTGTTTCAGCAGGACAATGCCAAACCGCACGTGGCCCAGAGGACCAAGGACAAGTTTGTACAGTTAGACGGTGTCGAAATTCTTCCTTCCCAACTATAGTCTATACATGGCTTTATCCGATTATGGCTTCTTCCGATGAATGCAACACTTTTTCAAGGGCCGTCGATTTGAATCCTTTAGTGGAGTTTAAGAAGCACGTCAAGAGTTTTTAGATTCAAAGGAGTCGCCATGATACTTCCAGTAGATCCGGAATCCGGTAGAACGATGGCAGAAAGTATTGGACTATGATGGTGTCTCCTTTAAAGAACAGTCCTAGTTGCTTTTGTTGTTAATTTGCACATAACAACGCAACTTTCAGAAATTTCCCGGAACTTTTTGCTCAACCTAGTAATTTCCTCACATGTCCCTCATTAATGACATTTTCAGCATAAATTGTGTACTTGGTTTGGAAATTTTCGTCGCAGGAATATTTAGTGCGCACAAAATTCTCTTCTGTAATAAGCATTTTTCTGTAATAAATCTTCTGACACCAATGTTTTTACCATCTTTATAGTTTTAAATGTTTTTGAAATGTATGTATATTTGCACCTATTTAGTAAAAAAAAATATTGTGAATTAAGTATTCATATTGCTTATTGATTTTATTAAGGTGAATATGTCGTTTCAACTTCAGATATAGAGTTTCTATATATATTTTATTTATAGAGCATCTTACAGGATAAGCATGGAAATAGCGTGAGAATAGTAACTGCACCAAAAAAACACAAAATAGTGTTAATATTAAATTGTGGCTAAAATGGGACCATGCAATATATATTTAAGACTTTTGTTTGATACTATTATCCATATGGTTAAGTATGGAATTATTTGTAATTTAACTTGCAACTTCGGACATAATGTGCCATTTTTTTTATAATAAAACGTTTCATTTTATTAAAATATATGAAAACAATTGCGTCCCAACTTTTAAAATACATATTTTTTAATTTTAAAAGTAGATAATTCATGTTTAAAATCACACTTGTATATATAAGATTATTTTCGCGATATCTAAAATCTTCATTACAAAAAGCAACTTCAATCGAATAATTTAAAATAAAAAATAATCTGAGAGGAAATACATAAAAAAGCCTTCTCTATTTCTTTCTATATTCATACAATAATTAACAGCTTATCTGTTTTTAAATTTTTATATTTAATTGTATGTGCAACACAAAATGAAAAAAAATGCCAAAATGAATTCTTTAAAAAGTAATTTAATTGATTAAAAAATAAATTTCTACACGTGTTTAAAAACATATGCAAATGAAAAGAGAAAACGAAAAAAAAAAATACTCTTAAGTTATATATTAAGATTAGTTTAGAGTTTTGGAATAAAATTCTTCCACTCGTTTCTTAATTAAGTCAGAAACAATTTAATTATGATGACAGTCGCGCGCTTTTTTTAATTAAAAGATAGAACATCACTGCGTAATTTTTTTACGTTCGACGATTAATTTATAAATTTGGATTAATTAAAGCTATTAAAAAATTTCTAAAATATGTAGATTAGGGAGAAATTGTAAAAGCTTTTTTCTGTGGTCTTATATTTATTTTGTATATGCTTTATTTTATCGTTATCATTTTCTTGTGTACGATAAATTTAAGCTAAAAAAGAAATGTGATGATGGTACAGCTTATTACACTCTTTTATTAAATTCAACCTTCCTGTTACTTTCTTCTATCTTCAGTAGAAGAAAGTATTGTAATAGAAATTTTTTTCGACTTTCAGTTTTCGACGGATTTACACGTTTTAGGGGTCAGAGATCACAAAAACATGTTTATACAAAATGTCTCTCTGTCCATATGTCCGAGTGTCGTCCTTGTGCCAGCAAAAAGTGTTTGAAGTTATGCATAGAATGGAACCAAATTCTTTGTGTATGTTTTTGGTCATGGCAAAAAGGTCCTCCGTGTATTTGGAAAAAATTCACCGTACGGAGCGCTGTAATTGCGATTTTTGTGCATTTTGAATATTGTGCCATTGAAAAGTGTATGAAGTTATGCATCGGATTGAACCAGTTTTTTGTGTATGTTTTTGGCCATAGTAAGAATGTCCTCCCTGACTTTTGAAAAAATCCGCCGGTAGGGGGCACTGTAATATCGATTTTTGTTCATTTTGAATATTGTGCCATCGAGAAGTGTATGAAGTTATGCATAGAGTTGAACCAACTTTTTTGTGTATGTTGTTGGCCATGGCAAGAAGGTCCTCTCTGAATTTGGAAATATTCAGCCAAAAGGGGGCACTATGATAGCGATAGCGATTTTTGTCTGATTTTCTTGATTTTTCATAGTTCTATTGTACACCGGTGGTTCGCGATTCGACGGGAATTTCCCATCATGATAAGCCGAATATTCGCGAACAACTGATATACAACAGAATAACGAAAAACTATTACTTCTAATAAATATCATGATCGAGATTAACTCGTTTTGCTACGATTAATTGACTGACGCAGAAATTTAAGATGAAATTCATAGTTTACACAGTATTTAACTAATAAAAATGAAATATTGACGTTTGAAACAACATTTAGAAATATTAAAATATATGAGATAGAAGAAAGTTTTGGGATTGGCACATCCAACTAGTTGTATGTAAAGATGAAAATTTGTAATTAATTTTTAACCGACAACCTGATTGGCTAGGAATGTAATATTATGTTCACATGTTCGTCCAGGCAATAGAGACCGTATAGGGGCCATATTTTGCCAAAAATGGCACTTGACACGTGTCTGGCACAGTTTTTGTGCCGACTAAAGTGTCTGTCATTTTCAAAATATTTTTCTCTAAGCATAAATATTATTCTGCCTCAATCTCAGCGTGCCTCAAATACCTTTTTTGGGTAGTCCAAAAATGGCACTTGACACGTGTCTGGCACAGTTTTTGGGCCGACTAAAGTGTCTGTCATTTTCAAAATATTTTTTTCTAAGTATAAATATTATTCTGTCTCAATCTCAGCGTGCCTCAAATACCTTTTTTGGGTAGTCAAAAAATGGCACTTGACACGTGTCTGGCACAGTTTTTGTGCCACGATAATTCAGCCAGACATTTGATTTTGTATTCAGGCATTATAAAAGAAGTGTTGCACAAATTTTCAGGGTGCCTCATTAAACCTACTCAAAAATGTTCAACAGCTCTCCTACTAAAATTTATGTAAGTGTCTCTCTATTCTAAAAAAAAGTAACTACCGCTGTCACCACCGCTGGTTTTGAATTTTTTGTGACCGGAGGTCTTTTTTCGTTAATATTAAGAAAAATAATGCATACAAAAATATGAAAATCGGTAGTATTATACAAAAAGGTTTGATATACACGCTGATGCAGACAGTTTTCAGATCGAAGAATTATTTTAAGAGATATTTAATGCTAAAGTTGGACAAAATCGTTCCACTAAAAAAGTTTTATAGTAGCAAAAACTGTTCATAGGAAATGAATCATTTTTAGATCATTTTATGCGTTAGAATTTGCCGGAGTGCAGATTGCATTAATTTTTTTTTTATTTTGACTAATTTTTTGAGGTTTTATTTCTATTTTAAATTCAGATTTTCAGCATTTCTAGAGATAACAGATTTTAGAAAGTGATATTAATTTAAACTGTTGCCAACTGTATAAACAGCGGAAACAATAATGTTTGCTTAAAAAAAAATATATATATTTATACGCATAAATAAATTAAAAATTTATTTACACGTGACTATTATAAACAGAAAAAAACATTTGGAATTAGAATTAAATAATTATGTACAAAAAGCAGGAACTTATTAAAAATTACGTCATAAAAACTATAATTACACGTGAATTTTAAGAGAGAAAGGAATTTGTAAAACAATAAATTTATTAACATGCGTTAGAAGTCTTAAATAGGAGAAATTACGTCATATTTACGTCAAATTACAGTTATTACATAAAATGAACACAAAATAATATTGCAAAACGGTTTAAATTTAGAAATTGCGCTAGACCTTTATTTGATATTTTAAGAGGATACTTTTCAACTATTTTTGTTAGGAAAGCGCAAATAATATTTCATTTCTAACACAAGTATCTTCATGTGAATATTAAAAACAGAAAGAATAGTTTGGTCAAAATTACGTCAGATTAAAAACGATTAATTTAAAATGTCGCATTTAAAAGAACTTTCTTTTCACTTTATTAAAAAATACCAGGAGACAAAGACTCTGTTTACTTAATTTCTTTTATATTAGCTTATTTTGAAATGTTGTTACACGTGTCTACGTCATCAAGTTATTTTTATTTCGATGTTTTATTTGTATTTTAATTAATGTTGTACTAATTTATTTGTTTTTTCGTTATTTAAATTAAAAATTATGTCAATTTGTATAATTTTGCGAGTGGTTTGGCGATTTATATAATTTGGCGAAATTGGTCGACGGGATAATCAAGTAGTACCGCAACGGATTTGGCGTTAAAATTCCCCAATCAAAGAGAAATGAATAGAAATTCGTTTATAGAGTGATCGCCACTGTTTTTTAAATTATAATTCAATCTTTCGAAATCTTTTTAAAGCCGGTCAAATTAGCGTGCATTTAGAGTCTACGGTGTCTGGATGGGGGTTGGCGAGCGTAGCTCGTAGGGGGCCGAGCCCCCTAGTGTTCTAAAAGAACGGTACTATTTGAAATTCGGGTTGGAATGAATATGTAGTAAAGCGAAGTTTATGGGTCAAAGTTGTTGAGAACTTAGAGAAAGATTTATTTACTATTTACATTTTTTTTTTATATTGTGAAAATGTGAGTCATATAGTAATCAATATCTGGTGTCTGTATCTGTAAAACTCCTATATCTCGTTTTTCATTTGAAGCTAAAGAGAACAACAACAACAAAAAAAAATCATCAGTCATGAGATCGGCGAGGCATGGTGGATTTTCCAGAACGAATACGGTGTACTTAGTCAAGAATTTGGGCACACACAGTGCTGTATACATATAAAAACAGTTTGTGCTCACAGCTTTTGTACCGTACACTTTAAACATGCTTTCGGGATCTCTTTTAGAGCCTGAACCCAACGATTTGATGCCTGAGTCCGACCGAGGCCAAGATATTTCGTGTTATCAGAGTTTGAGCTTCATACCGAACATACAAAAATTATTAATGCAAAATTATTAATGACATTTTAAAAACATTCACGATTAATTTTCTCCTTTGAATATCGCTTTTTAAAACGAAATAATTATGAATCCTAAATAGATCGTCGTGAAAATGTTTTGAGATTTTCCAGACGCTGAAAATATGTTTAAAATAGAAAATCTGTTATTTATCATCAAATACTAGCAGAAATCTTCAAAAGTTACAATTATTATTCTTTTAAAATATTATTGTATAATTTTGGCAAAAAGACAGAAGATATTTTTTCCAATAATTCCGGAAAACAACTTCAAAGTTAAAGCAAAAAATAAACAAGGGATATTTCATGGTCTTTGTATTTCACTAACACTGACCGTGCACATATTTCAGAATCCGATAGAATATTTATCCGTGTGTAGAATAAATAACAATTTAATTTTCTTTCAAACTTATTTTCAAAATTACTAAAACACATTCAGAAACGCAGACAACATTCTTGTTTCACAGATAGTAAGATTGTTTTCCGTTTTGCAATTTGTGAGTAAATAAAATTTTCAGTTTCGTCCCGAGTCCAAAGACTGTTATAAAAATCGAGTTCGAACTCGTGTTGGTGCTCGGACTCATTTTCACCTGTAGGTCTCATCTACAATGTTAGAAAATTCGGTAAAAACACCGAAAATTCCCTGAGACTTTCTGTAACTTTTCCCTAGTTCTGTGTTAAATGAATTTAATTGAGTTTCTCGGTCATCATTTTACAGTGAATTCAGTTTTATTTTACATCAGATATCATATAGAGATTTCCACGTTTTTATTTAAATATATTTTTTATCTTTGTTATAACTAGTTGTTCAAATTAGGCACTATTAAAATACTTTTACAAATATATTAGAAATAACAAAGTAGAAAATTTTCTTTAAAATTGTTTTATTCTGTTGAATCATAAATGTCAGCTTTTGCACAATTTAGTAACAGCTGCTGTAGCGCACTAAGTAAGATGTTCGTCTCCAACACAGAGACCTCGGTATGAAATCCAGGCATACTAAATTAAGTCTTGTAAAAAGTAAATGCTACATCAATTCATATACATTCGAAAAATTCTAATTATTCGAAGTACAAAAATTCGCAAATTTAAAAAAAAAAAATTAAATCGTTATTATTGAACTAAATAAGTTTACAGTCTTCTGTATTTTTATCAACGTAAAAATCTTCTGAAAATCTGCTGAATAATTTTTTCGTTATTTATCAAAATATTTGTTTATTTAATCTCGGAAATTTTGTATAAGATTTAAGATAATGCATTACTAGTAGATTCCCTGTAATTTTAAAGAAATTTATTTAACAGTGTGTAGTACATTTGCACCAACATGTTATATGCTGTCGTTGTATTTTCGGAATTTGTAACAAAACATGATGTTTATGCATTGTTCCATTGCACTAAATACATGTAACGTTCGGATAACTTCAACAGTCAAATCTACTTCCTCTTAGTATGTTCTGTGCTATGTTACCATTCTCGGCTATTTTCTAAAATTGAATGCACATGCGTGCGTTTTTATCCCACTTTTCCTTTATAAAATCGAGTTACTCACCAAACATTTCAGACGAATCTTCTAAAATAAACGTCACAGAAAATCATACAATGGATGATTCTAAAGAAATCAGCTAAGCACAGGAGACGTCTATTCGATTTTTTGAAAGACAAATTTTCTACACACAAAGTTTGATTATTGCCCACTAATTTGAAATAGTTATTTTCGTCTTATTCAATCGCATAATTTATAGCATGCACGTTTAATGCAGAAATTTTACGTTTCAATAAAGAGGAAATCACTATTTGAAAATAGCAGTTATTGTGCAGCAATCAGACTCTGACATCTCAATATGAAATATATGACTGCTGATTTTATTTAAACATAATACTTCTGCTAATCAAAATGTTAATATGATTGTCGGTTTTAAGGAAGAATAAGTAAATTTCAACATAGCACTTCTTTATCTTATGGCTAAACGGGTATTTAATTAGTCCTTCACCACTTGTGTCACATTTCCAAAAAGAGGAATAGATCAAAAGTGTGTAAAACATTTCTTGAAATTATTTTAGAAAAAAATTACGAAGCTTTAGAAGATTCTCCAAAGAAAGACAAAATTCCTGTCTCTTAGAACGGTATTGTCCAACCTTTCAGCAAGCAAAGATGCAATAAAGAGAGAGCAAAAGCCTTTTCTTGATATATCGTCCTTTATATATTAGAATATCAACAGAAAATATTGATATATTCGATATAGCATAAATATTATTTTTATAAATTCTTAAGGTTTTAACATGCAAAATCAGGTAATTCTTTCTAGAATAAGAGATCCTTTATTTAAAAACGAATTTTAAGATTTAAAAAAAATATATTTTTGTCATTTATTTATATAATGATCACAATTTCAATGATCAGGGATTTTGAAGTATTTCTGAGGCAAAACTGTTGAAAATAGTAGATTTGATAATACAGAGTTTGATTATTGCAGCAGTACATAATCCCGCTATTTTTAAATAGTTATTTTCGTCTTATTCAATCGTAGAATTTATAAAAGCACGTTTAATGCAGAACTTTTCCGTTTCAATAAAGAGGAAATCCCTATTTGAAAATAATAGTTATTGTGTAGCAATCAGACTCTGACATTCCAACATCAAGTATATGACTTATCGCAAAAATGTATTTAACGCTTTCAGTGCGGAATTTTTTTAGGGGGGTTAATGCCCTGTGTGGAATATGTTGACCTAAAGAGAGATCTATTCAAAAACAACAGTTATCTTTTTTGACGTTGAGAAGGTCCAGTACGATATGAAGCCATAATAATTATTTTCATTTCAAAAGATAAAAATCATCAATAAAATGACACATAACCACAAAAAAAATGTACATGCAAGGCAAGCTACTGGTTTTGGTTATAGCCAAATTACTGCACTATGCAGGCGCAATACGTCATCACTGCTAAGCCCATGACGCACTCCAGTGAGCACAATACACGCCGTGAACGCCTAGGTGACTTTTGTCGACGCTTACTGTAGTCTACAGCACCCAACTCCTAGATGTCGACATTAGTCCACTCCTGCACTAAAAGTGTTAAATAAACTTCTGCTAATCAAAATGTTAAGCCAAGCGGTATCTTGAACAGAACAGTGCAAGACACCCATGTATGGGCAAAAAATGGATAGTACACTTGTATCAATGCGCAATACAGGAGAAAAGACGCAAAAAATTTGTAAGAAAGCTTTTATTCCTTGAAAAGATGGAAAGAACATGAAAAGATGGTTTAGGGCAACAATTTGGTTAGATGTAAATGATAAAAAAAAGTATTGTTTGGAAATGATGCAAGGTTTTTAATATGGCGTGTGGACTCCTCGAACAGCTAATACTGCTGCACACGTGTTTTCCATGGATTTTATGAGGTTATCGATAATGATTTGGGGGATACTCCTCACTGCGCAAGAATTGCAATCCCAAAGTCCTGGACAGTAAAAGGAGGCCTTTGTCTTGCAGCAATGCGTCGTCTAAGTATATCGCAAACATGCTCGATCAGATTCAGGTCAGGAGAGCATGCTGGTCATTCCATACGCGGTATTGTTTTAGCTTCAAGCATGTTTTCCACAAGACGAACTTTTCGAGGCCTGGCATTATCATGCATGGAAAAAAAGAAATCACTCATTGCTACAACATAAAATACGACATGAGTTTGCAATATCTCGTCTGTATAACTTCGGACAATCAAAGTGCCATTCTGAATTATATGTAGGCCCGCACGTCCACCTATGCTGATTCCAGCCCATATCATCAACCCACCTCGTGTGTAATGTGATCTTTCACAAACGAATGTAGAATTGTTTTGAGTGTCTCTTTCTCTGCATGCCAGAACGTATGAGATGTCACATCCAGACTGAAATCGGGACTCGTCTGTAAACAGAATTTGACTCCAACAACATTGCCTCCAAACTCGATGTTCAGTTGCCCACCTTCTTTGTGCCCCACAGTTGCTTGAGATCAACGGAATACAGACCATTGCCTTACGTGCATAGAGACCACCCTGATGAAGCCTATTTCAGACTGTTTGGTTGGACACTCTTCGTCCTGTGGTCAAGAACAACTGTGTTTGCAGCAGAGAAGAATTGCCCCGAATCTGTGAAGTGAAACCCCGATCTATCGCTCCCGCATCCATCAGTTTCCCGCATTGATCGTTTTATTTCTATGGTACCTGCACAAACTATATTTAAATAATGTTAACGAAACCCGCATACATCGTTCTTCAAAAAGTCGTTTTCTCGCATTCATAATTGTAAAATTTATCTCCTCACAAATAATTAAATTGAAGATCAAGCGGATCCATATGACATACAAACTGGAATTACTTCTTTTATTCTAAAATAACTCATTTGTGCTGTTTTAGGGGGAAATACAGGGATTAGTGCTGATATTATGACATGAATGTACGTGTAAATAAATGAATGCAGAACAGATGCTCTGTTTGGAGAATGGGTTATTCTATTCTGTGTAACGCGGAGGATGGATGCATCCACTTCGACCAGCTCCAGCTTGCACATTCTTTGCTAATCTGCTGTGAGCAGTTAACGTGTTTAATTTCAAGAGTGTGAGCTTTCAATTTAGTGCGTTCTGTGAATTTTAAAAATGGCAAAAAAAAATCTGAATTTAGAAGAAAGGCCTCTTGTCATAGATAAGGTGGAAAAAAACCTTTTGAAAAAAAAATTAACATCGCTAAACGTTGAAGTATATCACCTTCAACCCTGAATTCGATAATTTCGAAAAAAGAAAGAAATTAGACAGCAGGCCGATAAGTATGGAACTTCTGCAAAAAAGAGAAAGACTAACAAAATGTCTACTTACAGTGATTTGGAAAGCCTTCTCTTCCCTAGTACGAGCAGTCTCGTTCGTCAAATATTCCTGTGTATGGGAATATTTTTCGAAAGAAGGCACTTGAAATAGTTCCATCATATAGCATGGATGCTTTTTCTGCATCAAATGGGTAGATTTCAAGATTTAAAATTCGCCATGGATCGCAGTAGTAAATACTGAAACCATAGAAATATGGTTCGAAAAACTTCCGAAGTTACTAGAAGGTTTGTAAGGATGGTGAAATCTATAATACAGACGAAACACGCCTCTTTTATATATGCTTGCCAGAGAGAATGCTAACGCTCAAAGGAGAATCTTGTAAGAGGTGGTAAATATTCCAAAGAAAGACTTGCAGTGTTACTATGCACAAATTAGGACAGTTCTGACAAACGAGTACCCCTCGTTATTGGTAAATCTGCTAGACGTCGATGCTTCAAGAACGTAAAGAAACTACCAGTAATCTACAATTTCAGTGCCAAAGCATGAACGAAAAATGATATTTTTACAAAAATTTCTTCATACTTTTGATAGATCAATCAACGCTCAAAAAGAGAAAAACATTCTATTTATTGATAATAGTTCAGTACATTTACCAGATACGTTATCTTTGAAAAATATAGAAGTCAGTTTTTTTCCCAGCTAATTGTACATCTGTCTCTCTTGATGCCGGGTAATCAACTGTTTCAAGAAATTTTACAGGAGGTGGGTAGTGAAAAGATCATGGAACAAGCAAACGAACCCACTCCCAAAATAGACCTTCTGCATGCTATTCATTCTGCACTTTTAGCATGGCATGAACTAACCTCTTCAGCCATCCAGAATTGTTTCGTGTAATATGGTTTTGTGTGGAAAATTGATGAAGAATGCTCAATAGAAGGGAAGAGTATAATGATGAAAGGGGCGATAAATGCAGATGAAGAGTGGTTGCGTGTAGCAGAGGATGTTTCGGGTGTGAAATTTAGTGATTATATTTCCATTGATCAAGATATTGCGACATGTGGTGTCCTAAGCATAGAAGAAATGTGTGATGATGCAAAAAATGAAAATAACGGCAAAGTAGCAGATGAAGCCGATGAAGCTGAGCGTACACCAGTGCCAAGTCTGTCTGGTGCAATTACAGCATTTGAAACTGTACGAACTTTTATAGATGTACATGAAATTACAGAAAGTGACCAGAAAAATATTGGTTATCTCCAGAATTTGTTGTTTAATTTAAAATAAAATAAACGAAAAACCCAATATAAAAGTATTGATATTTTAAAATAAATATTAATTTTCCACAACTTCGATTTATTTTTTTTTACAGTGTGGAAAGTAACAAATTAGTATTTATTAGTATACTGTACACATTGCATGTATTTGTAATGCTTAAACATTATTTTTTCGTGTTTTGACGTCAACCCGCATTCGTCGTTTTCCCGCATTCATCGTTTTTATTCACGCAGCCCTTGAAAAACGATGGATCGAGGTTCTACTGTAATTGGCTTACGTGCATAGAGACCACCCTGATGAAGCCTATTTCGCACTTTTTGGCGGGACACCATTCGTCCTGTGTCCAAGAACAACTCTGTTTGCAGCAGAGTAGCATTGTCCGTTCCGTCTCGACGAGCTGTTAACAAGATATATCGGTCATCAGTTTCTATGAGAACACATGGCCGACCTTGCCCTTGTCAATGTCTACCATTCCATGTGTCTTGGAATCGATTCCAAAGCCTTGCATTGACACTTCTTGCGATCCCATCCCAACAGCGTCTGTTACACTTCGTTGTGTTTCCCCAGATTCAACTGTCCCGATAATATGCCAAGCCATGTATTCCATTAAATCACATTGTTGTGACATTTTCAAGTCATCTTTTCTCAAAACACAAGCTGAGCAATTGAATTTTACAACTGAGACAGTGAAACAGACGTTCCTGTAAAATCCGGATTTCTGCACTTAGCTCCTTTTTCTAGTTTTTGACGTCATAAACTAATTTGCATGTGAAGTTTTTTTATCTGCTTTCTATTACGCTTTAAATTATAGATATTTTATTTTGCGTTACTTATCGGTGTAAATATTTGCGTAAGTTTGTTAAATCCATGTGCTCCCTTATTTGTTTTCAGCAGTGTAGCTCAACGGATGAACTTCATTTTTCAATATTTCTGCGATAGCTATATTTGAAGAACTAATGCATGGAATTTAACCAAAAACTTGATCTTATGTTAGACTTTGACATAAATAGACCCTCATTAGGTTTCGGTTTAAATCGGTTCGTATATTTAGATCCCAATAGGTGCCGTTGCTATGCTCTACTTTTCTGCCATACTACAGCGCATGAATTAAAGTACGAATTTTCGTCATACTTCATATTCTGTTAGCCCTCGACGTAAATAGAGATAATTGATTTTGGTGTAAATAGCTCAATAGCTGAACTTCATTATTCAATGTTTCTGCGATAGCTATTTTTCAAGAACTAATGCACGGAAATTAATAAAAAGCTTGATCTTATGTTAGACTTTGACATAAATAAATCCTCATTAGATTTCGGTTTAAACCGGTTCTTATATTTAGATCCCAATAGGTGTCACTGCTATGCTCTATTTTTCTGCCATACTACAGCGCATGAACTAAAGCACGGATTTTCGTCATACTTTATATTCTGTTAGCCCTCGACGTAAATAGAGATAATTGATTTTGGTGTAAATAGCTCAATAGGTGAACTTCATTATTCAATATTTCTGCGATAGCTATTTTTCAAGAACTAATGCACGGAATTTAATAAAAGGCTTTATCTTATGTTACACTTTGACATAAATAGATCCTCATTTGGTTTGGGTTTAAATCGGTTCCTATATTTAGATCCCAATAGGTGTCGCTGCTATGCTCTACTTTTCCCTATACTTCTCCGGGATAGCTATATCTCGAGAACAAATAGATTATCATTTAATTTTCGTTGCGGAAGATTTCTTTTTAATAGAAGGAAGTTTTGTGCTGTCAGTAACATACTAGTTTTATTTTGCTGACAGTTTTTTTTTTTTTTTTTTTTTTTTTTTTTTTTTTAAGACATGTTTTTTTTTGGAACCAGTTTCAATTTTTATACTCCAATATTTTTTGAAAAGTAATAATTAAGGAATGATCAAATTATTGTATTTAAAAGTATTTTAGAAATTCTTAGGATAACAAATACAGCATTTAGGAAATCAATATCAGACAAGTAGATTTAGCAGACAGCAATTTAGATCCCAATAGGTGTCGCTGCTATGCTCTACTTTTCTCAATACTTCTCCGAGATAGCTATATCTCGAGAACGAATAGATTATCATTTAATTTTCGTTGCGGACAATTTCTTTTTAATAGAAGGAAGTTTTGTGATGTCAGTAACATACTAGTCTTATTTTGCTAATTTTTTTTTCTTTTTTTTTTTTTATTTATTTAATTTTTTTTTTTTTTTTTTGAAGAGATGTTTTCTTTTGGAACCAGTTTCAATTTTTATACTCCAATATATATTTAAAGAAATAATTAAGGAATGATCAAAGTTATTGTATTTAAAAGAATTTTTAGAAATTTTTAGGATAATAAATACAGCTAGGATATAAATACATTTAGGATGTCCATGTATTAATTAGGATATAAATACATTTAGGAAATCAATATCAGACAAGCAACAAACTAATTGAAACTACCTTTTATACTGATTAAACATTAAAACTGCTGGGAAAGTGCAATATACCTTTTCACTTTAAAAAAAGTATGTTACCCCCTATTAGTCATTAGCACTAAAGTTAATAACATTCGAAAACGGTTTCGATGATTAAAATTTATTGATATTAAATGTTCCAATGCAAGTTTTTCTCTCTAAAAAACTGTCATTATCCCATTTTTACAGCATTAAATTCCACAATTTGAAATTAGACTAATCGAAAAAAAATTGGCAATATATTTTCATTTGAAATAATTTTCCCTTCTTCTTTTTGTAGTATTCTTCAAGCTTGTACCAGTATAAAACATACCATTGGAATTAATTTTTATTGTAATATATCAAACATCCAGTGTGCACATGAATTTTTATTTAATTTTAAGTTGTATTTAATTATGTTTAATTATAACTACTTAAATTAAAAACAATGCAAATGAAAATTAATGGGTAAATGAAATAACACTAAGGTTAACATAAGAAATATATTAAGGGTTTGTTAATTAACATTATACAGCCCGGCTGACGCATTTATGTATCATTTATAAAGCTATCGTTAGGAAATTCTAATTTAGCCCCATAAAATTTTAATAGTTATTTTTGGTTATTATAGTATTATATATTTAAAATGTTTATGCATTAATAAGCATATTTTTTTATTTTTTATTTTTCCTTTTTTATTTATTTTTTCATTTTTATTGAACCCAAGAATCTAAGTCATAACCTCCCCCCTCCCTTTTATATGTTATCACTGCTGCCAATGGAAACACACCTTGTTATGCATCTTACATGTTCAGATTCTGGGGATGTGGGACATAGGTCCCGGGCTCCTCGGCATAAAGTCTTCGCATCGTCGTCATGAATAAAATAAAATAAAATTATTAGGGTTAATCAAGGATAGTTCCACCCCTTAGCACACCTAATTTTTCTTTTTTATATTAATAAGTTTTATTTTGCACATTTAAATAAACTACTCCAAATTTTATGTAGAACTTCATATATATTATTACAGTAATATACAAAACGATAAAATGGGATCCTTATAGAAAAATTAATCAATGATTTCGGCCATCTATCTCGGACCTCAGGGTTAGACGTCGCACTTGAATGGAATATATGTTTCAGCCAGTAGCTTTGGAAGTAGGAAGAAATATGCCTGCAACCTATAAACTAACACATTATTCGATACGTATTTCAACAACATTCACTAAGTATTTCATGAAAAATCTCATATAAATACATTATATGTCATCTGTTATTATCTCTATCGTTTGAGAAGATACAAGAAAAGCCAAACTTACCTTTATCAATGAATATAATATTTCTTTGAAGAGAAAAATCGTTGTAACTTCGTATACTACGCTTTTTTATGACGATTGAGAGCAGAAGAATGTTGCTAGCTACGTCACATGTCCAATAGTTGAAATCTAGGGTGATCAAAAAATAATTTTTCAGTTTCTATGGTATATTATAACAATTTAATTTAGACTATATACAACAAATCATACATCGAATGGAAGGTAAATTAACCTAGTTTTTCTTACAAGTGTTGAATATGTACACACAGAGTTAAAAGACTCGACTTCCAACTTAATGTCCAATTCCTCATACACTTCGGTTAACAAACCCGGAGTAATGGAAGCGATAGCCTCTTCAATTCTGTGTCTCAATTCTGGAAAATCATTAGGTAGTGGCGGAATTTAGAGACGATCTTTTATAATGTCCCAAAAGAAGTTTTTCTGGTATTGAAAAATTTTAAATCTTCACACCAGCAATAATGCTTTACGCTCAAGAATCGCCATTTTGCGTATGCGGCATTGCCAAGCGCGTTAATAACAAAGCAGTATTCGCGCATGTGCTCATCTAAAACTGTTTGAGTTACTCTTTATTTGTGATCTTGAACCAATACCTTATAATCCTTACGTTAGATACTATTAAAATTTATAACTGGGAAATTCTTTTATGGATACCCTCTACAGTGACGTGGGCAACTGGCCCGATGTGGCATCTAACCCGGATTTACCCTATTAGAAATTGTCTCGCGTGAGCTCGAAATTTCTAAATAAAACTCCAACTAGGTTTAGCAAAGATTTTCTCGCCTCTTTACTTTTAAGTACATTAAATATTTAGTGCATGAATTTCTGGATTGATAAATTTTTAAAACTTCAAGTGCTCAAAAGAATTTCATAATAATTTCCATTTCATTTAAACGTGTGCATTTACTAATTACTGTTTTATGAAACGTGAAAGTAATTATAAGGATTAAATCTTGTAATTAACCATTAGAAAATATTTATAGATATTTTATAGATATTTATAAATTTAAAAATATTTACAGGTTCAAGGGAAAAACCGTTTCAGTACATAGGTATAAATTTAATGAAAAACGTAAATCAAACTTGAGTCGGGTGCCTTGTTAACGAAAACGTTTCACTTATAGCTAATTGCATGTGAACTGATTTTGTTTTCTAGAGAATACAATAGTGTACTATCACAGTTACCTACGTGACACAAAAAAATCTATTTTATGAAATTTTTGTCTTATGCGACATCTCCTCCTGAAGCTTCGTTTGCCTTAAGTTGTTTACCAGCATCGATGCACATCTGTACCACTTACGGTATCCAAAATCGACGTGCTGAATTAAGTATTCGTAACTAAAGCTCACAAGATAGAAGCAGGTTAATTTGTTACTTTCTTCTATCTATAATACGAGTAGGGGAAAATGTTGTAATCGAAATTTTTTACAACTGCTGGTTTTAGATGGATTTACAGGTTTTAGGGGTTTAAGAGCCCGTAAAAACACGCCTTTAAGAAATGCCTGTGTGTCAGTGAGCCGTTGTCTGTGAGACTTCGTGTCCGTGTGTCTGCTTGTTATATCTGTATCATCAAAAAGTGTACGTAGTTATGATTAATTGAACAGCTAAAGATCATAACTAAAGATCGCAGCTTAATGAATGTTTTTTGCTGAAATTTTATATTTTATGTAACGTAATAGGCCGAGGTTAGTATATAATTTGAAGAAAATTGCTCTCAATGTGGAACGGCGATGGCAAATTTTGTAATGGGCGTGGTAGATGTTGAAACAAAATCATTCTGAATCACCCATTATCTTATCTAGGGCTTCCATATTTGTAATATCTCAATTTGGCACGCTTTTTGATATATTACCCGGTGATAAAACTTCTTTACGAATTTTTTTTCCTCGCCACCTCACTTCATGGTTTTGAAACATTTGACAAAAACTTGAAATGCAATAAAAGAAAAATAAATGAGAAATCTGCTATCTACTCATTTTTTGTTTTTAAATGTATATTTAAAAAAAAAAACAAGTTGGAAATTGCTCGTCAAACGTGGCAAATGAGGTGCGTTCGTACTATAACTAGTTTTATAATTATTTTTGCACCCCATATTGTACTGAATGTATATTTTTTTGCGCTTCATAAGTGCATAGTCTGTAACATCATTAAAATGCACTTACAATAATATTTTCCCCATTCCCCGTAATGTAACGGAAAACTTTTGACTGTCCCTGTAATTAAACTATACATTCGATTTTCATAAAATTTGAAATGGCTCGACAAAAGTTTGCAACAATTATATATTTAAAATTTCAGACCATTCGTAAGGCTGTAAAATCATTAAAATGCATTTGCAATAATTTTTTCCCATTGGCCATAATGTAACGGAAAATTTTGGGTGTCCCTGTAATTAAACTATACATCCGATTTTCATAAAATTGGAAATGGCTCAACAAAATTTTGCAGCAATTATATATTAAAAATTTCAGACCATTCGGAAGGCTGTAAAATCATTAAAATGCATTTGCTATAATTTTTTTCCCTTTGGCCGTAATGTAACGGAAAACTTTTGGGTGTCCCTGTAATTAAACTATACATCCGATTTTCATAAAATTGGAAATGGCTCGACAAAATTTTGCAGCAATTATATATTAAAAATTTCAGACCATTCGGAAGTCTGTAACATCATTAAAATTCACTTGCAATAATTTTTCCCATTGGCCGTAATGTAAAGAAAAAATTTGACTGTCCCTGTAATTAAACTATACATCCGATTTTCATATAATTAGAAATGGCTCGACAAAATTTTGCAGCAATTATATATTAAAAATTTCAGATCATTCGGTCGGGTAGTTTTTGCTCTGTTATATGCGGACGGACAGACAGACGGACGGACAGACGGACAGACAGACGGACTGAACGACGACTATAGGTGCTACGTATTTATATAATTACGAACGCACCTAAAAACACTCTGTAAATTATTAACGCGTATGATACAGAAGAAAGTTTTTGGATTGGCGTATCCGATTAGTGTATACGAAATTTAATAAAAAAGAAAAAAGAAAAATAGCATAGATTAATCAAACATAGATTATGAAACATTTTACAACACTTCCATAATAATATAACAAACATTCTCAGTTTAATTAGGTAAATTAAATATTCAAGTATACATTTTAGAAAACGCATGACAAATTTCAGAACCAGATTTCAACAATTACCTCCCATAGCTGGAAAGGTTGTCCAAATATTTTGTGATACTCTGTATACGATTTATAGATTTGAACCGATTCTAAATAGTATGCTAAAATTTATTTTAGTAAGAAAACGCTTAACACAGTGGGAAATTCACCTCCAGCAATTCCTAACCGCAAAATGAAATGTACTCAGATACTTATGTAGGGCGCTGTAAATTGCATACAGATTTTTATATACGCATCATATTAGACTGATATTTAATTCAGGCAAAAGCACGCTTTTAACAAATGCAATAATACTTCCTGGAATTACTAATCATATTCCATACATCCAGTTCTTTGAATAACCCTGTATATGATTTTATTATATGCTACAAACATCTCTTAGAATTAAACTATATTCAGTTGAGTTTGAAAATCGCACTTGAAATTGCATTACTCAAATTAAAAAAAACATCTTTAAGCATTTCACTCTAATTCTCAGTAAGTTTTATGAATTTTTTGTGTAGGCCTGCATGGGGTCGACATAAATTATGCACACCACATTGTATACAAAAATGAAGTTAAGCGTAAAATGGCATAATATAATAGAAAATGCACTTTCAGTAATCATCCCTAATACGCAGTACTTCTGATACAGTATTGTATCCGTAATCCTTTTTGTGTCCCTGTAAATAAACAATAAGTGCGATGAACATCTTATTCTACCGCAAGCATCTTGAAGTAAATTTCAATAGCGTGTATCAATTTCATCATATTTAAAATAGTGCAACGTTATGGAAATACGCTGCGAAGCATCTCCCGTAGATCATTATATAACACAACTCTTTTGTGTGACACTATATATGAATGATAAATACTCTGCACCCACATTCTATAGAAAGCATGTATTAGTGCACCTCATAAATCCATATCAATTTCATTATGTTTATACTAGTGTAGCATCATGAAAATACGTCGAAAACGATTTTTTTTCATAGGCAATATTGAAACGGAATACTTTTGAGTTCCCCTCTGTAAGTGCTATATATAACTACTAGGGGTTCTGCCCCCTACGAGCTACGCTTAGCAACCCCCGTTCAGACCCCGCAGGCTCTAAAAGCACGCTAATTTGATCGGCTTTAAAAAGATTTCGGAAGATTGAATTATAATTTGAATCTGACAATTATAATCTGACGTAATTTTCACCAAACTTTTCTTTCTCTTTTTAATATTCACGTGAAAATACTTTTGTTAGAAATGAAATATTATGATAATCTTAAAATATAAAATAAATGTCTCACGCAATTTTTTAATTTAAACTGTTTTGCAATATTATTTTTTGTTCATTCTACGTAATAAGTGTAATGTGACGAAAATGTGACGTAATTTCTCCTGTTTAAGACTTCTAACGCATGTTAATAAATTTATTATTTTACAATTTCCTTTCTCTCTTAAAATTCACGAGTGAATATAGTTTTTATGACGTAATTTTTAATATGTTCCTGTTTTTTGTTCATAATTATTTAATTCTAATTTCAAATGTTTTTTCTGTTTATGATAGATAGTCACGTGTAAATAAATTTTAAATTTATTTACACGTATAAATATTTTATTTTATTATTTGAAGAAAACATTATTGTTTGCGCTCTTTATACAGTTGGCAACAGGTTAAATTAGTACCATTTTCTAAATTAAGTAAAAAATATCTCTCGAAATGCTGAAAATTTGAATTTAAAATAGCAATAAAGCCTCAAAAAAATGAGTCAAATTAAAAAAAGAAATACAGTCTGCACACCGGAAAATGATCTAAAAATATTTAAATTCCCAAGAATAGTTTTTGCTCCTATAAAACTTTTTTAGTGGAACGATTTTGCCCCACTTTAGCATTAAATATCTCTTAAAATAATTCTTCGATTTGAAAATTGTCTGCATCAGCGTGTTTATCAAACATTTCTGTATAATACTACCGATTTTCATATTTTTGTATACATTATTTTTCTTAATATTAACGAAAAAACCCTCCGTTCACAAAAAATTCAAAACCGGCGGCAGCGGCAGTTACTTTTTTTTTAGAATAGAGTGATACTATAGTAATCATCTTCTAGTGATCCTCAATAAAGTATATAAATTTCATTACGTTTAAAATATTATAAGACTGTTAAAATATACTACAAATGAATTTCCCCCATAGTCCATAATGTTACAGAATACTTTTGAGTGCCTCTGAAAAGGAACTATGAATGGTACACACTTCATTTTCAATACCGAACATCCCATGGAGAAATACAATAACAAATATCAATTAAGTTGCAATCCGAGTATATTTACGTGAATTAGAGCACGAATGAATAGGCAGTCAGACAAACCCAATTCATAAACAATTTTCAGCTATAATTGAAATGGGTGAAAAAGTTTGAAATATACACTCATATTTGTAACGGATTGTAAGTACGATTAAAATTCGTAAATTTTTGTTTAAATTAAAAAGTGACATACCATGTTTACTGAAAATTTAAAAGACGCCGTAACTATAAGCGTTTTGGAAACAAGGATTTTTCGAATTTTTAGAAAAGGATTAATGTTCATCGACGGTAAATTAACAGTTTTCCTACACTTGAACAGCCGTCATACATTAAGCTACTGGGCTGACAAAGTGTAATTTAGCTGGTTGAGGTTGAAACAAACGAATTTGATCGAGTACTGCATTTCAAAGAAAACAAGACTGAACCTTCTCGCTTTTGTGATTTACTATTCGCATTTGCTGCCCCGTGCTTGAAGGCTTTGACCTCTCGTGTTATCCGAGGATTTTGCGTCTTGGTAAAAAGTAAAATAAACCTATGTGACTGAACTGGAATAAATACTGGATTAATTATTACTCTAGAACTAAACTAAAATCTATCAATGAAATACCAATTTTCATTTAATGTTGAACATAAATTTAATATCAATCAAGTATTTGGCAGTGTCTAACCTCATGAAGATATGCTGGTTGAGGTACAAACGGATTGGGTCGAATACTGCATTTTGAAGAAAACAAAACTGAACTTTCTCGCTTTTGTGATTTACTATTCACATTTACTGCCACGTGCACGAAGGCTTTGAACTCTCGTGTTATCCGAGGATTTTGCCTCTTGTTAAAAAAAAATAATAAACCTACCTACTTGAATGAAATAAATTTTGTAGTCCACGAGATTTCGATTATTTAGAGACATTTAATTTTTGTTACAAATATCATTGCTTAACATGTTTAAAATTTTGCAATACTTAGAAGTTAAAACTATTGCACTAAAATTAAAATTTATTAGTGAGGTTGTTATCATCGTCAGTATGATGTCTGCGTAACTCACAGGCATGCTTTTAGGTAACTTTCATTACAAAAAACTACCTATTGCAGCCGTTCGGAGGAAAGCGATAAAAAAAATGGTATATTTTAATCGATCATGACCCCTAGACCCCGAAACCACCCCCGTTCAAATGTTGATACATATATATACAGTATGTCCACGTATAACATGACCGACCTTTATTTTCGCAACCATTGGTCCTAGACGCATACTTCCAATTACAATAATGGTTTAAATAAGGTAAAGAATTATTTTTAAAGTGATTTGGTTCAAGAAAAACATTTATTAAAAAATTACGAAATTTAAATTTTTATACGGTCCCCCGGTCCCATAAGTTATATTTACTAAAAATTTAAAGTGACACTAACAAGTAGGACAAAAAATGTCCCATTCACCTAACATTAAAATTGACCGAGTTATGAAACTTTGAAATGCATGACTTATACCACTTTTTTGCATATCAAAACAGATGATTTCGACCATGCTTTCGGGGTCGTGTATAAAGTACTTAAACTTATTTCAAGGTATCTGCGCTTTGAAAGTAATCGTACAAATATTACGATTAACTTTTATTAGTTAAGTTTCAGATTAGTTAAAATAATTGCATTTTAACATATGTTTTATTTTGTAAAGATCTGAGGCTATGATTTCTTTTAACTAAAATTATGTTATTTTTATAAGGTTTTATTTAACTTGCAATGATCATCTTTACAGTTTAAAATTTGTACTTGAACTTTAACATAATTCAAATGTCCGATCGAAGTTAAATTTTACATACTAACTTAAATACGATGACAATGCAATATTATGATTTTCGACTCTTACCATCTTATGCATACTTATATTAGAGGCTAACACAAAACAATTCGGATAGATCACCGTCAAGAAGTTTAAGAAGGAGTTTTAGATTATATAACATAAACCTGCGATGGTTGTGTTTTTTTAACTTTTATAATTACATTTTATGTATTCTTTATCGCTGAATCAAAACCTTCACTTTTATCCATCATGTCAAGATTTTTCGCAAATCATAAATTTCAAGGTTAAAAAATAGCGAAAAATCTGATACTACAAAACAGATGTAGGACTTTTTTATTCGGTTTAATTTTATTTAATTCAATAATTTATTAGATTTTTTGGCTTATACTGGGTTTCTTACTGCTGAACAGCTTGGGGGTCCGATGAGGTTGGGAGGGGAGGGAGGATCAATTTTAACTTTTAACTTTTTAACTTTGAAATTTACGATTTGAGAAAATTCCTGACGTGATGGTTTAAAATGAAGGTCATTTTCGGAGTCAGAGCTAAAAAATACATAAGAATCAATTTTCAAAACCTAAAAAACATGCCACAACCCAAAATTTGAAAGACAGTGTAATCTAAAACCATTTTAAAATATGTATCATTTTGTAAAGAATTGAGGCTGTTGTTTTTCATCCTTTTATTTAATAAAAAATCTGTTATTTTTATCCTCTTATAATGTTCAGTACAAATTGTACATTTTGCAGTAATATGTCAGAATGATTAAAGATTTAAAATTTATATTGAAATGCTAATTTTACTTACCATTTCTTTAATATATCTGGCGAAATTATATTTCTACTAAATTTGTGAATGACTCCTAATATGCACCAAAAATATACTTCAACTTTCAACAGCTATTACTCGGTCAATTTTAATCGTAGATTAACGGGACTTTTTTTGCATTACTTGCCACTGTAACAGCAAAATTTTACTAAATTTAACTTATAGGACCGGAGGACCGTATAAAAATTTAGGCTCTGTAATTATTCACTAAATTGTTTTTTCGCTTCAAACTTTTTTTATCGTAACTCTGCACCTAATTTTGAACATTTTTGTAATTAGAAGTATGCATCTAGGACCAACAGTTGCGAAAATAAATGTCAATCAGGTTATACGTGGACAAATTGTATATATATATATATATATATATATAGGAATATATTTATAGGAATTTAACTAGAAATAAATAATAGAACGTATTGAAAAAAAAAGGAAGTAATGAATATGCCGGCAATTTAGAATAATTTAAATAAATAGTAAAAGTAAAAATTTTTATATAACATATAAATAAATAAATATATATGTTATATAAAAAAAATTACTTTTACTATTCATTTAAATTATTCTAAGTTGCCGGCATATTCATTACTTCCTTTTTTTTTTTAATACGTTCTATTACTTATTTCTAGTTAAATTCCTATAAATTTAAAACGCGTATCTTAATAATAGATATATTCCAAAACGTAATCTAAACTTTTAATCCCTTCATTAATTTTTATCGTCTACCAAACTGTTAAGTTCTGAACGCAGTTACTTATTTTTCGAATGATTATCAAAGCCATTTTTACATTTTTATTCTATTTTATCTCATTTCCCCGCCAGCTGGGAGACCGACTTTTTTCATCGAAATCCTTCCATTAGCGGCACCGGGATTCTTTTCTGTGACGATTCTCGATCGCTCTCCATTGGCTGAGTGACGGATCGCAGTTTCACTTCGAGTCTCGTTCGTGATTTTGTTTGGCTAGCCTGAAGTTTTCATTTCAAGTGAATTTTCTTCCGCGCATTCTAATAAATAGCTAGAGCATGAGCTCAGGAGTAGATTTTTTGTGCTGATTGATTGTTTACATAACCTGTTACCTGGTGTCCTCAGCCATGTAGAATATTTATTTCGTGAGTTAACATCTATTCCGGATGAGTAACTAGTTCATGCTCGAGTGGAATGCTCTGATTTCTCATCCTGTGGGAATTGTTTAATGTTGGTATGTTCTGATGGAATAAACAGTTTCCTATGACTACGTTTCCATGTTTTTAATTGTAAAACCCCAGATTTCTTCATACGCCTTTTTTCACCACTCACGCGGCCTAATCTGCCTTGTCTTCATCATGAATAAATAAGTGTTTGATTGGGCTCTACCAATATTATCATCGTTCTACAGCTGCTAAATTTTCACAGAGATGACACCTCCACTAGCGATGCTTGTGCTAAGTGGTATGATTGCTATACAACATCACCAACGTCTGATTAAAAGGTGGTACGAATCAAGTAATATGTCCTAAAAAGCACGACGTGATAGTTCAACTTAACCCATTAAATTGTTTCGTAATATATATATATATATATATATATATATATATATATATCTGATCTTTGTCCAACTGTAGCTCTCGTATTTATAAACCGATTTCGATGTAACTCGGTTTGTATATAGTACATACAAATGTCTCAACCGAGTTCGTTGTCCAGCTTCATCCGCCATCTTGTTTCAAAATGGCGGTCACTTAAAAAAAATTTTAATTTAAATTTTTAAATGTGGTACCAAAAAATTGAAAATAGAAAAATAAATTTTTCTTATGCGTTTGACCTTGATACAAAGATTCCGGAGCAGTTTTTGTTTCGTCTATATCTTTAAAAAATGGCTGAGTTATAGCACTTTGAATTTCTAGAGCGGCTGACATTTTGAAACGTCCTGATTTTTGTTACGCGATAACAGGCGTATTTATGCTCCTATACGGATGTACCTTGGTGTATACATAGTACATACCAATGTCTCGACCGAGTTCGTTGGCTAACTTCTTACGCAATCTTCTTTCAAAATGGCGGCCATTAAAAAAATATATTTAAAATTTAAAATAAGGTACCAAAAAATTAGAAAATGAAAACGATTTTTTTCTTATGTATTTTACCTTAATACAAATATTTCGAAACAGTTTTCGTTTCATCTATATCTAAAAAAATGGATGAGTTATAGCATTTTGAATTTCTATTGTGGCTGACATTTTGAAACGACCTGATTTTTGTCACGCGATAACAGGCGTATTTATGAACCGATTTGGATGTAATTTGGTGTGTACATAGTACATACTAATGTCTCGACCGAATTCGTTGGCCAGTTTCATTCGCCATCCTGTTTCAAAAGGGAACATTTAAATTTTTTTTAATTTAAAATTTAAAATGAGGTATCAAAACAATGAAAAATGAAAAAGATTTTTTTATGTGTTTCACCTTAATACAAAGATTCCGGAGCATCCGGAGATTCCGGATATCGTTTCGTCTATATCTTAAAAAATGGTTGAGTTATAGCACTTTGAATTTCTATGATGACTGACATTTTGAAACGATCTGATATTTGTCACGCTATAACACACGTATTTATTAACCTATTTGGATGTAAGAAGGCATATGAATAGTATATAGCAATGTATCGACCAAGTTCGCTGGCCAACTTCATCCGCCACCTTGTTACAAAATGGCGGCCATTAAATTAAAAAATTATATTTAATGTGAGGTGCAAAAAAATTAGAAATTGAAAAATGTTTCTTTCTTAAGTATTTGACCTTAATATAAGGATTCCGGAGCATTTTTTGTTTTGTCTTTATCTTAAAATATGGCTCAGATATAGCAGTTTGAATTTCTTTACGTGGGTGACATTTTTAAAAATCTGATTTTTGCCTGCGACAGCACTCGTATATATCAACCGATTCCGATGTGAGTGAGCATGTGCACAGGAATTACTAAGGTCTCGACCAAGTTCACTGGTTAGCCTCATCCACCATGTTGTCCTAAAATGGCAGACACTTCAATATATCGCCGATATTGGCAACCAAATATTTTAAATAAAAGCAGCTTGGATAAAGCTGACTAATTTCGCGAAATTCTCATTCATAATGATTTAGTATTGATAAAAATTAGTATTGACTCTTCTATAATCGGATTCCACTAAATTGAGCTTCGTGTGTTTGAATAACATAAGCTAGCTTTTTAAAAATAAGGAATATGAAAGCTACCTCTTCCTCCAGGCACTGACCGGAACGACTTTTTCTTCATAGATTTATTTTACTATCTTACCTTATTTCTTTCAGCGACATTTAATAGGGAAGAATGTTTTTTAACACGACTGAAAATATTCACGATTACATATGAAAATTACTATATACATGTTAAAAAGTATTTTCATAACCAGAAATGCTAATAAAAATTTATCTACTGGGCAATTCAAATTTTAAATACTTTTCTATATATTTGATTCTGAATATATTACCATTTACTAACACTTTCTAACACAGTTGAAAACTGTTTATAAATTCGGTTTGTCTGTCCACCAGTTTATCTGCCAGTCCACGTTTTAACTCGCTTAAAACGTGGCTTAAAATGTTCGGATTTTATTTCAATTTATATATGTTAATGATGTTTACCATGTCATGCTCGGTGTTGAATATGAAGTGTGAATCATTAATTGTTCATTTAACACGTTCACAACGGCGCGGTGGGTCACACTCGATTGTCTCAGAGCTGCCAAGTCTCAGGCTTTTTGTATACCAATATTTTAAAACAGAAAATGCTGTTTTATTTAATTAGAACAATTGGGCGATTTAAAAGAACAACAGTTTCTCTAAAATAACAGTAGTGTGGAAAAAGCCGTAGACTTGACAACTCTGAGACAGTCGAGTGTGACCCAACGCGCCGGCGTGAACGTGTTAAAGGGGCACTCAAAATAATTCCGTTACATTATGATGAATGGTAAAATCGTTTGCAGTGTACTTTATTGACATTATACTGTTTCAATTGCATTGAAATTGAAATAAATCACTAGATTTCACTACAAGATGACTACTATAATAAGGCATTCATAACACTTATGGTTAATTTATAGGGACGCACAAAAGGAATCGGTTACAGTGCTGTTTTTGAGCAATAATTGTTTGATGTGCGTTTTTAATCTTAGTATAAAATTTTAATTTTAACTAATTTTTTGTAAGTTACACGTTGTGTGTAAATTCTATATATAATGATATAAAATACTGGTGGAACCAGAGAGAAAATTAAAGCTCGATCTAAAAAAGTTACTGAAAAAAATGGCAAATAGTTTCAGTCTAAATGTAAGTAAGCAGTGCGTAGAAAAGCAATGGTACCAGATTATCTGTAAAGTTAAGGAAATTACCCAAATTTTTGTTCATAACAGAAAATCTGGTCTGAGCTTTACTGGTGCCTTAAAATCAATCAAGGAAATAGAGACATTTTTAACACATTCTAAATTCCAAATATTCATAACCAGTTTAAAAATTTGTTTCATAAGAATAGGTTAGAGGATGACTTGGTAATGAGCGAGAACCTGAGAGGTCAGTTCAGTACGAAGTATAAACCAAATTCCATTCCAGGGATCACTGATAAGCCTAGAAGTTCAAAGCCCAAAGTAAGTTTAAAACCGTAAGCATGTACAGTCGTGGAAAAAAAAAGTAAACACCCCCTACTAACTCCTCAACAAATCATCGTAGAAGAAAGTTATTGGTACCGAACGATTGGAAATAAAGTCTACTTTTAAATAATGTATATAAAATTTGCTTAGGGGGCCATCTACATATTAAAACGAACCATAACTATGTTTTTTTCAATAGCAGTACCCAATTCTGACAGCATAAATGAACTCTACACCCTTCAATTAGCCTAAAAACGTATTTTTATGCAATTCGTACCATAAGTTTCCGATAAATTAATTATTTTAAAACGAGCGTATTTTAAGGGCTGTATCCAAATTGAAGTTCCGTACTGGATTGTTAACCGAGAGAGCCCCTTACTTGATCAAGGCACCTTAAGCGCCACTCAAGGAGTCAATGAAGCGTGTTAAATTACAGTACAGCAGAATAAATTTCAAAATGTCTACTCACTTCCATCATAGACGGACCCTTAAACCATCATTTTGCCGTTTTTTAAGCATAATTTGAAAACTACTTGGAAGAAAAATGTGAAATTTTTGAATTTCCATAAAGCAGGACTTAATAAATCTAAATCCATCAAAAAAATTGTAGGTTGCAATTCATAATTTTTTCGAATATTAATTTAATAATTAATAATTCATATCATAAAATTATAAAAATTGCAAATTCAGCTTATTTATGTTTGGGTATATTAGTATTAGTACTACAAAAAAAAAATTATTACATTAGGAGCATAATTTCGGGAGATATAAATAAAAATATGAAAATGTAATTTAACATTAGAAGCACTAAATTTTGAATGTTTATAATTCAAAAACTTATCATTCAAATGACTTGAAATTTGGTGTCTAGGCATAGTTTGAATCGAAGATTTGAAATATCTCGTTAAAATTGGGTATTGCTATTGAAAAAATGAAGTTTGGATTCGTTTTAATATGTAGATGACCCCCTAAGAAAATTTTATATACATCATTTAAAAGTAGACTTCATTTCCAATCGTTCGGTACCAGTAACTTTCTTCTACGATGATTTATTGAGGAGTTAGTAGGGGGTGTTTACTTTTTTTTTCCACGACTGTACGATTCAACCATTTCCTAACTACTTGTCTGCCTTAAGTTTATTGACATAAGGTTCCCTTTTCACAGTAATTACATGAAATAAAATTTATCGTCTATATCTTTTATGTCAGAAGTGTTAATACAACAATTCCTCATCAACCTGACTATATTAATGTTATACTTAAAATATTTCTTCATGGTTTACATTCTTTTAGCTTCGTGGAGTTTAGCTTGACTTGATGCAATCATGGCCACAATTCTGGGCCTGACAGATATTTTTTAGTACATAACTACACATTGTTTACTATACCCGGTACTCATTTTGAGTGGATAATATGATTCTGAATATAAAACACCAGCAAAGCTCAGTCCACATTTTCAGCTATAACAAAAATTTGGGTAATTTCATGAGCTTTACAGATAAACTGGTTCCATTACATTTCTACGCACTGCCTATTTTATTTAGAGTGAAACTATTTGCCATTTTCTTCGAACTTTTTTATATCTAGCTTTACTTTTCCGTCTGGTTCCACCAGCTTTTTAAAATCATTTCATACCTTTTTCAGATCCTTCCAGGAACTGAATCAACCAACTTCAACTAACTAAACAACCGCCCCAACTAACCAACCAATGACCTCAATCAAACAGTCAAACCAATTTTCCTAAGCAAAATCTAACAGAAACTTTGGTTGACCAGCGTATTTCAAGAGCTGTGAAAACCCCATACTTATTGCTAACACCCATATTGGGATATTGACCTATAATTTCATATGAACTGGCCGCCAGACTAGTCCTTAGACTAAGTTTTACACGTAGTGTGATCTCTTGAATTTTTCTGCTACGTACCTAGGCTCATTTGGGTTAAGGGTACTATGCAATGTAGTATCCTAGGTCAATCCCTCAAACACACAAAAAGCTAGGGTAAGAAACAGTCATAAAAAATTAATTAAAACTGCAAAAAGTTATAAAAAGGGAAAATTCTGTTTTTGGGACTTAATGGTAATTTAAAATTTAAAAAAAAAATCTGAAAACAACTGAATCGAGAAAAATGATCAAAATTGATTGAAAATATCATACAATACATATGTAAATGATAAAAGAAATATTTCTAATATTGATATTTACAGTAATATTTCGTAGGTCAAACTAAAATACTTCGATAATGACTAATATATTTACATCTAACTGTAAGTATTGATAAAAAAAATCAGAAAAATTGGAAGGTAGATGTCCTGAGTCTATAGAGAATTGGCATATTTAGTACAGTTAAATTACATAATTGGATCTACAGGGAATTTGCGATTGTTACCGGGCGTCTTTTAGCACATAATTTACTTAACCATAAGCACACGCAACTATTTTTGTAATATTACCACACGCGTGGGATATCGGATTATTACATTTTGTCAACTATTATATTTTATTCTAAATGCGTTTTAAAAGCAAGTCTGCTACTATATAGTGTAAAATGCATCAGTACTACTTATTGTTAGGGAAAAATCAAGCGTTTCATATTTATTTTCCGATATTGTAACATTTTCTGTAAAAATCGTGTTTTTATTTTATTATTTATTTTGGAAAATATGCAACGATTTGATTTACCTCTTAAAACACGAATTATTTTATAAAATTTACAATAATTACATCTACTGCACTTTCATCAACATACACAGGAAGCTTTCATGTCGCGCTTTCAGTAAAATAGTTTTAGTGTATGTGTTATTCCGTAATGAATGCACATATCGAAATGAAACGTTTGTACACACGCGGGATTATTTAATCCCAAAAGACATATTTCTCCCGTTCTATCCATCAAAAAAAAAGACATTCCTTCACACAACTTTTCTCAACCTTAACTTGAAAGTTACAAGGAAGTTCAGAAGCGTCCTCGAGAAATTTATCATTTCTTTTTTGAAAGAAAAATGTGAGTGGGGTGAGATTTACCCCAGCGCGTGTTCTTACGCGTTAAAAAGGAACAAATTGATTCTGTGTTTTTAAAGCGAACCTATTCCACATTCTAATTTACATAGAATCGCCGTAAGTTGGGACAAAGTTTTTTGGGTAACATTCTCTACTTTTACGTTATACCAACTCTATACTAAAATGTATGCTATTGCGCCATTTACTTCTATCCTGCACGTGCAAAGATTTTTTGATACGTTTCCACATATAGGGACCTTAGCAAAATAGACAAAATAGCCTAGGCGGAGAAGGAAATTTTGTAACAAATTTTCTGGCAACCTAGTCACTGTTTAATTTCATATACACAAGCATTTTTCTTTCAAATTTTATACAATTTATTTAACATAAAGACGCAATTTATCTAATTTTATATAGAAACAGAAGTAATTTGTATATAAAAGCATTAATAATAGACATATATTTAAAATACGTATATAACTAAGCAAAAAAGACCATCAAGTTTATTTTCATAACTATTTATATTATTCGGCAACAAATCAAAACTTCTGATGCCCGAATTGCGGCAAGCTTAAAAAAAAAAAAAAAAAAAAAAAAAAAAAAAAAAAAAAAAAAAAACCCGCAAGGCTCTTATACTGGAAAAGTAACAATTTTTTTTTTTTACAAACCAGGCCAAACATTATGACTTGCTATTTATTGAACGCGAATCACTTTTGGCTTTAATTATTATTTAACCGTAACCGTGCAAAAAATTTTAATTTACTATTTTTTGAATGGAAAATATTTTTTATTATTCAGAAAAATTAAGTTTTAGCTTCACTATTCGATGACTCAAAACTGGCAGCCCCACCAGTGGCCGAGAGGTTCTTCTCTCGAAGCTGGTAGATGGGAGGTGCTGGGTTCGATCCCAATCGCGCCCATCGGCCTAATCGTTCGGAGTTTTCGTGGTTTTCTTCGAACCTTGGTTCTCCAAGCGTTAATACGGGTTAGGTTCCCTTAAAAAGACCTCCACGGAAGGCACTCCCCCCCTTAGGGCCTATATCCCGCGTGCAGATAATTGGCCGACATAAATACAACCAACCAAAACTGGCAATATTTAGTGCAGTGCTAAGAGACCCTTACAATTTCATGTATGTAGTTTAAAATGACATTAAAAGAAAATGTATAATATTTATTTAGGCTTTTTTTTTTTAGTATATTTGTATTGATATCATAAATTAGCTCTCGAAACTCTGTAATTTATATATATATATATATATATATATATATATATATATATAAATTATATACATGTGTATATAAATATATACATATATATATATAATATATACACACACACACATATATATATATATATATAAATTATATAATATATATATATATATATATATATATATATTATATATATATATATATATATATATTACATACGCCACGCTGCGATGCTAAGACGCTGTAGCGGGTATTACTATAATTCTTTTACCTTACTTGCAAATAATTAGAGATGCACATATTACGTACGCCACGCTGCAATATTCAGAATCTCCAGTGGATATTATGATAATTCTTTTACCTCACATGCAAATAATTAGAGATTATTTAATTGCGCTTATTTGTTACTTTTTAAAAAAAAATGAAGAAAAACTTTTATCACAAACATCAACAAAACTTTTTATCATGTTTATTCCCTTATTCCTGTAGAGGAAAGAGACAGATGGCGATGCAGTAACGTAGCTGGGGATGACACCAAAAATGTAACTCTAAAATGAGCTACTGCCGTCCCAAACACAAGCACGTTCGTTTACGAAAAAAAAAAAAAAAAAAGAAGAAACCTTTTAGTAATGCAGTTTTTAATTCATAATACAATGGAATGCTTCTTTAGAATGCTTAGAAATAAGCAGCCACTTTCATTTAGAGAAAAAAAAAAGCTTGAGTGATGCTAATGAATTCGGTTCCTGTTCTAGGTGCTTGTTTTGTTTGGGCCGTGTGAACATTTAAATTTGAGGAACAATGCACGTCCTATTGCAAACCATTTGTACTGCATATTGCATCTCCATCTATCTCTTTTCTTCATGCCTTATTCGAAAGATATTGTTTTATCGTCTGCTGCCATAGTAACATGATAAATTAAATTTCATAAAAAAATGCACAGTAATAGAAAAATATTTTTCTAAATCGAATAGTTTTGATTTTGGTTTTTGATTTTTTGATTTTGGTTTTTGAATTAAATTCATGAACTTCCGTGCGTACAACGGGGTAAACAGCTAGTTTATATATATTTATGAAAAATGTGCATTTTCTGTTTAGAATGACGTTGATTTCAAAAATTCAAATATATACTTGAAAATCTGAATTTTTATTGACTTATAAATACATAGTAACGCGTGTTATGCTGTTTTTTTTTTAATTATTGTACTATTTTTTAGGTTGTGGGAATACAAAAGATAGGCTTTAAATAGACAATTAAAAATGAGATATTTCTATAATGTTAAATTATGGAATTTATAGTTCTATGTAAAATTTAAACGAGTGCCATCCCCTTAATATTGGATATTTTTTGACCCGACCTGGCACATTGCTAAATTAATGGCTTTCCAACAAGCCATTTCTCATCCCTGAATGTTTCCTGGTTTAGATTGTAATTGAATTATTGCCTTTTCATCATGTTTAAAAACGTTAAATATGCGGCTGAGCTCTACTAAACAGCGTCCTGATTAATATAAGGGGCTGCACAAAAGAATGCACCATTCTCCTTATTAGCGGAAATTTCTGAAGAATAGTTTTAAAATGTGGTATGTATTTCCCAACCGAACTCAATTTTTTCATGCGTATTATTTATAGATAAAAATGTGTACGTTATACACAGAGCTGCTCAAAGAATTTGGTTAATTTTCCGACTGTAAATTTGAATTGCTGAAACTGGGTTTTCAAATATTTTATTGATTTTTCAACTGGTTCTATTAGACATCATATTTAAACTCGTTAAAAGGTGAAGTTTTGTTACATTATTTTGAATGTATTGTAAAGTGTTTCATAATCTATTCTTGAAGCATGTTTTTTTTTCTTATTATTTTAACGTATATTTTTCTTTCATTGTAACATTAATAATGACTTTAAGAAATTAGCTCTTTTTATAAATAATGACTCTTCTTTAAGTAATACTATAAATATGCAATCATTATTTGCAGCGTGAATTAAATTCCAACTTTCAAAAAACTTTTTAAACGAAAATAAATAAACAGGCCATTAAATTCTGAGTGCACTTAGCTTTTTTTTTTAAATAAAATATTTTAAGTCAGTCACAATCAAATCGAGAAAGTTCTGCTAGGAAAAATGCTTTTGCATTATATTTAATGATTTTGAAGTAAACTATTATTGCGCAAAAAATGATCCATCATTTATCACAATGTGCGAAGAAGGCGAAAACCTTTAAAAAATAATAATGGTAATTTGAAAAATATACACTTCAAATCCAATTTAAATATAGCAGTTGTTATCATTTTTGAATTCATAAATATTTATTTCAGCCATTTCATTTTTAAAAATTGTTTAACCATATTGTATCTTTGCAAAGCTCTGTTATCGATAATTTGTTTGGATGGGAGAAAAACTCACGAAAGAAATTCCATATTTTTAAGTAAAGTACGTTTGGTACATGCTTTAACATATAGACTAAAATTATGAATATGTAATATTTACTCCGAAATATTATTATACAACAGTGAATAAGCACTTAACGTCCTACCATCCATTATATATGCGATTTAAATTCAATTTTATAAATGATTTTAACTTGTGTATTTTATATGAAGCATCAAATAATTTAAAAAGCTATATTAAGATATATTAATTCTTTAACAAAATAATAAAAATATAAAATTGAAATTCTTATTTTACATTCAAATGGCCATGAAGAGATTTAACAAAGTAACCCAATTATTATGTTTCTTCTCTGCATTGCATTAAATCATTGATTGACTAATTAACTTTAATTTCAAATGCTGTGTATAAAAATTTTTATATCTCAATTAGCTGACCCGCCTGGCGTTGCTCGGGACCGTGTTGAATGCTTCTTAAATTAATCTGAAGTTTGTGTGATTTTATATCTTTAACTCCATTTTATCTGAATTTATATTTTTTAATGAAAAAATATTGAATTGAAAGTATATGCTATTTGATATTTTATTTCCTGCGTAATTAGATTTTTGTGGCCTATGAGCACCGAAAGCGAGCGAATCGCGACGAAACACTGAGGTTTTCACCTATTTTGTCGAAATGGCCACAACTTTTATTTTGTAAAAAAATTTCTAACTGTCCAAATGTTTTCAAATTTCTGTAGGTGATGTAAATCTGATCCATTGAAATGCTCTAAAAATATGCACTTAACGTCCTACCATCCATTATATATGCGATTTAAATTCAATTTTATAAATGATTTTAACTTGTGTATTTTATATGAAGCATCAAATAATTTAAAAAGCTATATTAAGATATATTAATTCTTTAACAAAATAATAAAAATATAAAATTGAAATTCTTATTTTACATTCAAATGGCCATGAAGAGATTTAACAAAGTAACCCAATTATTATGTTTCTTCTCTGCATTGCATTAAATCATTGATTGACTAATTAATTTTAATTTCAAATGCTGTGTATAAAAATTTTTATATCTCAATTAGCTGACCCGCCTGGCGTTGCTGGGACCGTGTTGAATGCTTCTTAAATTAATCTGAAGTTTGTGTGATTTTATATCTTTAACTCCATTTTATCTGAATTTATATTTTTTAATGAAAAAATATTGAATTGAAAGTATATGCTATTTGATATTTTATTTCCTGCGTAATTAGATTTTTGTGGCCTATGAGCACCGAAAGCGAGCGAATCGCGACGAAACACTGAGGTTTTCACCTATTTTGTCGAAATGGCCACAACTTTTATTTTGTAAAAAAATTTCTAACTGTCCAAATGTTTTCAAATTTCTGTAGGTGATGTAAATCTGATCCATTGAAATGCTCTAAAAACATTGGGTTAAAATACATACATTTAGTTACTTTGAGCGTAGAAAAAATATAGTCTCTGTGAGGTGCAAAATTATCTCCGGTGTATTTGAAAGGGTTAAAATTCAAATTTTTAATCTAAAATTTTTTTTAACCCAATTACACCATCGATTAGAAGAAGGTTTTATATTTAAGAACAAGTTTTTGGTTTATAGGTACCACTAAAATTGTGCCCTGGAGGGGTTAATAAGGGAGAAAAACGTTTTTCGAAAAAGAACCATTTTTTTTTTTTTTTTTTTAGCGGTGAACTACGATATTTTTTTCAAATTGATTATGTCATTTGAGACGTCAGAGTACGGTCTTTCATAATATGTCTTCTGTTTTTTACTTTACTACTGGTTTTGTCAGTGTAAGTTAATGAAAACATACCCCCGAAATTACTTTTATTCGACCTTCATTTTCTGAAGACGCGTAAAAAAGGGTTCTGCGCATGCGCCTGTACTTTTTTGCTATCGCGAGGACAAAGATGATTTTTTAATTGGAGTGAGTTGCGATTTTTAATTACTAGCTCAACTAATTATCCGAATTTTAAAATTCTGCGTTTCATGTGCATCAGGAGAGACTTTGAGCTACCCTCAGAAAAATGTTCAGCCTCTTACATGCCGTAGATTTTGCTAGCCATCAGACACAGACACAAGTTATGATTACTTGTAGCCAAAAATCATAGTATGTGATTTACACTAAAAATACTCAGCCTCTAATGATATGATTTAAAATCATAAATTTTTCAAAAAATTTTTAACACCTTTTGAATTAAGTCCATTATATTTACAAAAAATACGTGAAGAGAAAAATTACAATGTGGGAATAACTAACGATGTTTTAAAAAATATATATTATCCTTCTATTGTATGGACAATTAAACTCTTGATATAACCTTTTCTAAGTCATTGGGAAGAATTTGTCCCACTTAGTTTTGATCCCAATTACCAAATTTCTACTATTTTTTAATGAAATTTTGCTTTTATAATGTATGTGATGAAAAAGTCGTTTCTCTGCCTGCATTCCTCTGATTATGATCATTACATAGTGCTGTCACTTTTTTCCTTACCTGTTAATGTCTACCTTTATTTTTCACTCATAGTACAACTTAGAACTACTTTTGGACTAATTGTTATAAATGAATGATCATCTGAACTATCAATAGTCCTAAATAATCAATTAAATTGTGTGCAATTGGGAAAATTATCCATTAGTATATTTCACCAGACTTTCCAAAAAAAAGAACGAGTGTTAATTCCATTTACGTCACAAGAATTATAACAGTACCACCTTGATTAGAGCCAAGGCACGGGATATGGTAAAGTTTATAACCAGAAATTTTTATACTAATGTTACGGTTATGGACTTCTTTCATAAAAATTTTCCAAATATAATAAAATTATGTATTTTTCTTAATAACTATTCTTTTAGAAATATTACGGTGACTGTTTTATTTTTTCTTTACGCGGCTTTGGAATTTTGTATGTTTTTTTTTTGTTTGTTTTTTTAATAATGTTGTATTTTGTATTTTGCATATACAAATTGCATGCTGTGCGATATTTAATATAATAAATTTGATTTTTCGTTTTGTTGTATTGTGGGCCGCGGAATTGTACAAAATAGTTAATTTAGCCCATGGTAGTAAATGGGTTTGACATGCCCGTTCTAGAGTATTCTATGTATTCTTTTACAAATCGACAGTTACCCAATGCAAAATATTTTATCATTTAAAAATGTAATAATATAGAATGAAAATTTAATGAAATTTAAATAGTTTTTTATTAGTGTTGAATGTAACAAAATATATACAACACCGTAATGTAAATAGGAATTCGTGTAAAAAGAACATTTGACTAAGCAAATGACATTTACGATATTTTAGCACAATTTTGAATTAATTATAAATAACAAGGTATTAGGTTGAGCAAAAACTTCTGGGAAATTTTTAATATAATAGTTACCAGAATTTGTATCGTATATAGCACAGTTGGACGGCGTCGAAATTCTTCTACACCCCGCCTACAGTCCAGTCGTGGCTCCAGCCGATAGTGGCCTCTTTCGATCAATGCAAAACTTTTTCAAGGGCCGTCGATTTGAATCATTTAATGAAGTTCAAGAAGCATGTCAAGAGTTTTCAATTCCAAGGAGCCGCCATGGTCTTCCAGCAAATCTGGAATCTGGCAGAATGATGGCAGAAAGTCGTGAGCTATGATGGTCTCTACTTTGAAGAATAGTCCTTGTTGCTTTTGTTGTTAATTTGCGCATAGCAATGAAACTTTCACAAATTTCCCAGAACTTTTGCTCAACCTAGTATTACTTTTCGGTCGCTAAAAATGTATAAAACAAAAGTGAATTTTTGAAGCACCATGTATGCGCATCTCAAAATTTTTAATTAATAAAACTTTTATTCCAATATTTTTTTAGAAAATTTCTGCAATCAATCATTACGCATTTCTTCTATTTTAAAAAGTGCACATTTTTGCATGAATAAATAATCTGTTCGATTTTTTTTAATATTCCACTCTAAAACATTTTATTTGGCCTTCATAAATATCTTTAATGTTATATATCTTTTATATTATCAGTTTTTTAAATATACCAATTACGGAATGAACAGAATAGCATTTAAAGATATTCGTAGAAATTCTTAATGCTGTATTTAAAAAATCAATAAGTGCTAAGTTAATAACACTAATTAAAACTTAACTTTTATTTTCATTAAGCTTAAAGACAGCTGACAAAGTGATATATACTTTTCCCCTTATATCTAAATGTACCACTTTTTAGTCATTAGCGCTAATGAAAGTCGAAAAATATTTCATTGATTAAAATTTATTGTTGATAAATGTCCCAAAGGGAAATTTTCTACTTACAAAAACCAGTCTTTTTAAGGATATTGCACCGCATTAAATTCTTTAATTTGAATATAGATTAGTCGAATTGAGATATATTTTAATTTAAAATAATTATTTTTCTCATTCTTTGGTAGTTTTCTTTGAAGTATCTACTACTTAAGAAAAATACATTTTATTGAAATTAACATTAACTTTGATAAATCATACATATCTTTGATATTATTAATGATTTCTTTGCTCGCATGCTTTTTTCAAGTATACAAGATGTTTATAAAGAAAAGAGAAATTAAAAAGCATCGATAAGAATTGTAGTTTTAAAACGAACCTAAGGTGGTTACCAACTCAGGATTTTCGTTGATAACGTATACAATAATTAAGATATAATAAAAGTATTTTCAAATTCACTTTATGGGAAACGTTATGAGATCATGAGAGATTCCAGAAATGGTCAATATTAGCGTATAAACAACACTAAAATAGTGCTCTATAAATGAAAATGTAACTGACAGTATATACGGTCTGACGTACGATTAATTATAGTGCATTTTTAGCCCTTCACAAGTAGTTATATATAATACAAAGTTTTTCTGTAGAAATTGTCGATAAAACAACTTCGTTGTTTAAATTTATAAGACTTATTATTATTAAAATAACCAGTTGTAAATTGCACGTCAAACGTGGCAAATGACGTCAGCTCGTACTATAACTAATTTTATAAACATCTTTTGCACCGCATATTGTACTGAATGTATATTTTAGTGCACTTCATAAGTGCATATGGATTTCATTCGGTTCAAAAGATTGAAATATCATTAAAATGCACTTGGAATAATTTTTTCCCGGTCGCCGGAATGTAATGGAAAATTTTTGACATCCGATTTTCATAAAATTTGAAATAACTCGACAATTTTTTGCAACAATTATATATTTAAAATTTCAGACTATTCGGTTGGGTAGTTTTTGCTCTGTTATATGCTGAAAGACGGAGAAACGGACGGACAGACAGACAGATGGACCGAACGGCGGCTATAGGTGCTAGGTATTTATATAACTATTAAATCTGCAGATCAAGAGCCTCAACGTCAGATCTGCAATTCATTGTTTTTAGACACACTCTAGTAATATTCAATTTCCTGCAAACCGCAATTTAAAGTTTTCAAATTACGTAATTATTTATAAGAATAAAAAATACGAAGTTTTCAGACATTAGAAGCGTTAAATTAAAAACGTTGTTATGGAAGGATATTTTGAATTTTCATGAGCTACTAATTCTGGTATTTTTTGTAAATAATAAAGTATTCAGGGGGGCTCCGCCCCCTGAACCCTCCGTGGTCTCATTAATTTACATATGTAACTTTTTATTGATTGCGCTAATGATTATGGTAAATCTTTTTACACTTCCGAGCCTTATTCTTCAATACTGGTGGGCAGAAAAGGATTCACATTGACGCAATTATATTAAAAGTTTAGGTTTTACGAACGAAAATGTAATTTCCTTTTAAAGATAAAAAAATTTTTCATTCATATTTTCTGAAATGAGGCGGCAGTAAGAACTAACACTCGTCAAAAAATATTTTTTCAGGCAATCTAGTTAATGTTTGTTTTTAAGAATGAAAATATTTATTTCCCGATACAATGACGTCCTTTTCGACAGCGATAATTTTGCGGTGCATAATTTTGATATTTACTATCAAAATATATATATTTACTATTTTTTTTTTCATTGAAATTTTCGATTAAAAATTAAATATTTCTGTTAGCTGCGTCCAGACGATAAATCGTGAGATATTAGTAACTTTTTTTTTTTTTTTAATAATAAGAATTAATACCATAACACAAGCCCCTTTTATTTCAACCTCAAAGCGTATTTGTTTTATTTTTGATATATGAGATCAAATTCACCTTTCCGTTGCTAGGAAACAGTTAAAAGAAAATTAAGACAATTAAATATGTGATTGAAAAAAAGTAAATTAAAAAAAGAAAATATTTTATATTATTGGAACACATATATAAAATCCCTCCATAAGATATACACCGAATTTAAAAACTCTGACAAATGTATACACAAAATTTCAAACTAATATGAATAATCTATGGTTCTAATTAGGAAATTCCATCATCCATAATTTATCATTTAAATCTTTCAATCATATGAGCCATTTTCTTTCAACAAATAAAAATGGAAAAATCGTCTGAATTGCTATAGGAAAGCATTAAGGCGGAAAATAAAATGTTCTATATATTCCGAACGAATTAACCAATTTTAACCAAAAACTATACAGCTAAATCCGGTGATCTCACCAACATGCATCCTTAATTTCAAGCTAATCGGATGCTTTTTACGGCAGTTATAGCGGGACAGACAGACTAACAAAAAAACAGACAGACGGAAACCAAAACTTTTCGGGTCTCCACAGTAAGCCTTCACTGACGTTTCGGCAATTACAAACGCGCCTAAAAATATGTGTGATAAAAGTGATTGCAGTACATACTGCCATTGCAGATCTTAAATGATTTTAAGGGGTTGTACTGTACTGTTAAATAACTTTTAGCATTATATTATTTTTATTTTTATTTCATTATTATTATTAGAGTTATAGACGAAAATCCGGATGCGGTTTGTGGGCAGACACACTTTTTTATTCAATAAATGGATTTAAATCTGGCTATCTAATACAGTATAATTTTGCTGAAGTATTATGTTGCATGATATCTAAAAGTTTGTAAAATGTATATTTTTATTTTAGCTTCAATTTTGTTATTACTAAATATAGACGAAAATGTGTTGTGTGCAGATACACATTTTTATTCAATAAATAGAATCTTGGTTTTCAATACCGATTATTTTTACTGTAGTATCATGTTGCATCATGTATAAAAATTTGTAAAATGTATATGTTTATTAAAGCTTGGTTATTGTTAAAGTTATAGACAAAATCAGAATACGATGTGTGGGCAGACACACATTGTTATTCAATAAATGGATACTTGGTTTACAATACAGTTTAGTTTTGCTGTAATATTATTTTCCATCATATATAAAAGTTTGTAAAATGTATATTTTTATTTTATTTTTATTATTGTTAAAGTTATAAAGGAAAATCGAGTGCAGTTTATAATCAGATACTAATTTTTATTCAATAAATGGATTTGGACTTTGTTTTCGAATACAGATTATTTTTGCAGTTATATTCATTGTAAAAACTTTGCAGCAAAATAACAGGTCTATCGACCGTTTTATAGAAAACAAGTAAATAACAATAAATTAACTGTATTGTGACCATAATATGGACAATAATATCTAAATACAAAAAATCTAATTGTAAATTTGCTATAATTTATGCTTTATTCTACAATTATTTTTCACAACGAACTCTATGGGGACTTATAGCTCACATTTCAATGTTTCTGTCCATTTTATAAGACAAGGTGTCTGCATATAGTTATTGCCTACCAGAGTTGCTACTATGGTTTCATTTTTTATGAAAATAAAATATCGGAATTCATACCAGAATTTCCGAATAGTAATTTTTACTTTATTCAATGACAGAATTTTTAAGATTACGTTGAAAAAAAATTCTTCTTCCGAAATTTCTGAATAAAAAAAGAGGTTAAACTTACAACCTTTTGTATAGGAGGTAATATTATTCGATGTTTTCAGATATGGGATTAAGTTTCCTTCAATTACATTGTAATCCGATTTAGAAAGGTTAGAACACGATCAGAGAAATGCGATGCCATAAACAGTTAACGCGATTAACGGTTACTGTAGAATCTGGTGTCCATATAATTTATAGTTCATTTACAGGGACACAGAAAAGTATTTGGCTACATTATTGCTTATGAAGAATAATTGCTGGAAATGCGTTTTCAGTTGTAATACGCGTTTTGAAATGATTTTTTTTTTTTTTGCATATTACTTAGTGAGTATAAATTCTATAGAACATATACAGGACTACACGAAAGATCTTAAGTGCACTTCCGTTTATTGACGGAAATTTATGAAATTAAATGGATATAAATTATTGTTTAGAGAGTCATTTTTAAATACTTTTTCAAAATTACTGTATACACATTAAAATAGCATTTTTTAAATCAGAAATAGTACTACTACGTATTTATTTACTTTATACTTCTAATTTGAAATGCTGTTCTGCATGTTTACTTCTGAATATAGAAGCCTTTCACAAATAAATTCAAATAAAAAAAAACTTCTCAATTTAAAACTAATGATCATTTTAAGAAATTAATAAATGTCATAAATATATCTTCGTTAGCTATTATTACTCCGAGTGTACACTGTTAAAAATTTCATTTCAACGTTTCACCAAAAGATGGTACAAGTGCAGCAGCAACCATTCTTTGGTGCATTGTTTGAACCATGGTTTGGTTATAGGTTGAACCATGATTTGGTAATAGGTTTAACCATGATTTAGTAATAGTTTAAAACATGATTTGGTAATAAGTTAAACAATGGTTTGGTAATAAGTTGAATCGTCGTTTCGGAATAGACTAAAAGATAAATTGAATTTCGTATGAACCATACTTTGAAAATATGTTGAATCATGCTTTGAAAATAGGTTGAACCATGAACTAATTTTGGTTGAACTATAAACTGTATTTATGTCACTCCTCATACACTTTTATGGTGACATGGAAATAGGTTGAATCATGCTTTGAAAATAGGTTGAAACATAAACTAATTTTGGTTGAACTATAAATTCTATTTATGGCTCTCCTCATACACTTTTATGGCGATAATCTGAAGTATTTGTTTCGAAACTGAAAACAAATAAATTGTATGTATATTTTTTACCTTAATGATAAATTCATACCAATGTATAAAGCAGTTATATTTTCTGCAAAGACAAATCCAATTTGAAACAATCCATTTAAGGCATTTTGTCTGCCGGTAAATTAACTATTTTTACTTCCCTTAAAATTGTAATCTTCGAATTTTATAAAAAATATATTTGGTTTCAATTTGAAAATACATGCTATAACCCATTAACGCCCAAATTATTATATTCGTTAAAATGTGAATTTTGGATTTCCCACTACTTTTGAAAGAAGAGTAATTTTTATATTATTTTATCAAGGAATTTGTCTCGTGAAAGAAAGTATATATTTATCTTCATATTTACTGGTGTGAAAAGCGCTTTCTTGCCATTAAGTCTAGCGTCCTCAAATGATGACACTGGACGTTAATGGGCTAACTTTTCTTCCATCAAAATGTTTGCACATTGCTTATATTTTAATTGTAGTATTTCAAACTTAACTGACTAGTTGCCACAACTCTCAAGTAGTAATGTTTTTGTACGCTATTTAAAAAATACTTATCAAATTGAAATATTTATTTTGTTTATTCATTTATGTTGGTGCATTTTTATTACTATCAATCTTGAAATTTTTTCAAGACTATGAATAACGAATATTTATTTGTTAAGCTATAAAACCCAGAGTGTTTGATCGAAAAAAATTATTTCGTAAACCAAAGTTATTATTTAAAAAACATACTAGAAATTCAGAACTCAAACTTCACCTGAGAATTAAATTTCTGGCATTTGTAGTGAAGTAAGTAAATCAAGTATATGTAAGCATATATTTGAATAAATTATATATACATATATTTTAACTTAATGACAATTTCATATCAATGTATAAAGAAGTTAAATTTTCTGCAAAGACAAATCCAATTTGAAACAATCTGTTTAAGGCATTTTGTTTGCCGGCAATTTAACTATTTTTACTTACCTTGAAATTTTAAACTTCGAATTTTATAAAAAATATATTTGGTTTCAAAATGTATGTACATTGCTTATATTTTAATTGTAGTATTTCAAACTTAACTGAAAAGTTACCACAACTCTCACGTAGTAACGTTTTTGTACGCTATTTAAAAAATACATATCAAATTGAAATATTATTTTGTTTATAGATTTATGTTGGTACATTTTTATTACTATCAATCTTGAAACTTTCTCAAGACTATGAATAACGAATATTTATTTGTTAAGCTATAAAATCTAGAGCGTTTGATCGAACAAATTTATTTCGTAAACCGAAGTTATTATTTAATAAAAGCATACTAGAAATTCAGTACTCAAACTTCACCTGAGAATTAAATTTCTGGCATTTGTTTTGCAGTAAGTAAATCAAGTATATGTAAGCCTATATCTGAGTAAATTATATATATATGTATATTTTAACTTAATGATAAATTCATATCAATGTATAAAGAAGTTATATTTTCTGCAAAGACAAATCCAATTTTAAACAATCTGTTTAAGGCATTTTGTCTGTCGGCAATTTAATTATTTTTACTTACCTTAAAATTTTAAACTTCGAATTTTATAAAAAATATATTTGGTTTCAAAATGTATGTACATTGCTTATATTTTAATTGTAGTATTTAAACTTAACTGACTAGTTGCCACAACTCTCAAGTAGTAATATTTTTGTACACTATTTAAAAAATACTTATCAAATTGAGATATTATTTTGTTTATTGATTTATGTTGGTGCATTTTTATTACTATCAATCTTGAAACTTTTCAATCACATTGAAAGTATCAATCTTGAAACCCGTTCCCCCTCCTACGGAACAATTTTCAAAGGCTACATAATTTTTTCAGTGCCTTTCTCAAACTTTCTGTGCTGACTAAAACATTGCTCAGATTCATCCCCGCCCCTCCTATTCCATTGTCCGCAAAAAATAACAAAATCTTGCCCCCCCCCCTCCCTTGAACGGTTACGTAATACTTGAACGTTAAGATCTACTGTATTCACTTACATAAAAATTTTAAATCATCTTCATTCATTAGTACGATTTATTATGTACTATTTTAGTTTATGCTAGAAATGAGCGAATAAACCTTTTCTCTAATTTCAATACTAAATAGCTAATTTGCGTTTGATCAAACAACATGCTAATAAGATACATTTCAAATGCATATTAAAAAGTTAAGAGTATTCAAGTTCTTGGCGAATACAAGTCATATCTTGACAAAAATTTCCCGCTCACCTACTTAGCAAAGATTTATCCACAATACCTGTGCCTAATCCAGAACATAAATACTAAAATTAATAGTATATGATACGCAAGATATAACAAATGAAAATAAACATGTCCAGTCACATATCACTCAACTAGGCCTAATACATATAGACACATTGTAAAATTACATTTTATCAACATTACACAAAAATTAAATATAGTTAAGGTTTAATAAAGAAGTATGTTTTATATACAAATTATAGTTAAGAAATATAAATAAATCCTGCTTTCTATACCTCTAAGAATAAACGCAACAATATAAAAAATGCCTATGGATCGCTACTATCCTACACGCAAACGGCAGATTCAATAGAGGGCGATCTGTGATTGGCTGGAATGTTTTACTACAGGATGGTAAAAGGTTGAATCATGCTCCAGGATTCCCCAAAAACAGAATTTCTGAAATAGATATTGAACCATCTTTTGGTACTTTTGCTGACTTTGCACCTTATAATGGTTGAACATTGAACGGAAAATTTTGACAGTCAACTATTAACCCTTAACCGGAAACGTACCGTCTGCGAGATGGTTGCGTCTACATATCTACCTTTACACAAAAATGAACGCGTCCCAATCTTATCACGCAATCTAATCTTTACACTATTGGTTCTCTGTCACCCCCTACTTAGTTGCAACACCTGCGCATTTTTAGTTATTGAAAGAAAAAAATATTTTACTTTCAATGTAGTCTGTTAGACGGCGTGTTTCCGTTTATGTATCTTTTTGCTCTGGGATATCGAAATGGAGGGGCCGTCAAAGCAGGTACGCTATCGTGATAAACACTTTGAAGAAACTGTTTTGCGATGGTTTGATAAAGTAGGAAAATTCATAAAATTCATTTCAATGTCAGAAAATTCATAAAAAATGTAGATATTTAGAACCTGCAGCAATATTTACTATTAAATGTTTTGTGAATTTTACAGCTTAATATTTTTTTCTAATTCATATTGCACCGAAATATATAAAAATATTAGCATTTATTTAATTATTATGTGGAAAATGTAATATATTGAACAATAATGTGTAATAAAAATATATTTTCTGTCTCCGACATTCAAAACTTATTTTTATGCTATTATATATATATATATATAAAATGATCTTGTTAATGCATTGCTATTAAAGATTAAGTAGTTAAGTTCACTATTTGGTAAATTATTAAGAGTTTTTTCTTTAAAAAATTTTATAGCAATTTTTAAAATTTAGCCGTCTTACAGACGGCACGTTTCTGTTTGCGCGAGGGATTTTCATGTTTCCGGTTAAAGATTAATACTTAAAGAATAAAATCATAAGATCCAATGCTCAAAATACGTTTAGAATGAAAATAAATGAACAAGTCATTACAATCTGGGTGCATTTATAATGTTTTCACAGTCCTTTTAAAAGATTCACAATAGAATTCAAAAAGTTCTGCTAGGAAAAATTATTTTCTTTACATTTAATGACCTGCTGTAAAATATTATTGCACTGAAATTTATCATATATTTAGTATAATACGTGAAAAATGGAAAACTCTTTTATGGAATAACATTAAATTTAAAAACCGTGCACTTCGCATTCAATATTCCAAAGGCAATTTTTATCATTTTTGAATTCATAAATGTTTGTTTAAATCTTAAAATATATATACATATATATATATATATATATATATATATATATATATATATATATATATTTGTTTAGCCATTTTGCATCTAGAATTTTTCATAAGTGTATTATCCATAATTTGCTTTGCATGTGAGGAAAATTCACAAAATAAATTGATGTACGTTGTCAAGTACTTTTATCTACAAGCCTGGAAAGTTGAGTTTTAATTTGGAAATAAAATAAAGTAATGTTTAAAAAGTCATTGAAACATATGTTGTGTCATTTTGAATAGATTGTCGAACATTAAACATACATTTTAATTCATTTTTGAAAAAGGCTTGAACTTGTGCAAACTATAATAGCGATGATTATTTAAAAATATATAATACAGATACTCTATAATATAGATACTATATAATACAGATACATATATATACAGATACTACGCTTACTATTTTATAAAAACTATTAAACATTTATCCTTTGAAATCATAATCTTGTATTTTTGTTGTTTAAAAGAGCTATAGGAAGGCAGAACTATATATATATTTTCAAACACATGAAGAGCAAAGAAATTATATATTTTGTTACATAACGTAATAACATTTTGACATGCACTAAAAAGAGAAAAAACGAACCACATTTCGCAATCTAAGCGCCACAACCTGTTTGCACCAAATTTTGAGTTTGAAATTTTCTTACTACTAATAAATAATGTATTATACATGGATCGTATAAATATTTATTTTTACAAGAACTTTAAAGATATAAGTAAGCAACAGATATATATTTTTTTCTTTGGTTCCGTTTCATGTGGCACAGTTAATTAAAATACAATTGTCATTGCCTTAGCTTGAAGAACATGTTTAACATGAGTTAAAGAGCATTTTGAAACGATGGCTGCTTTAATAAGGGGATTGTGAAGGATAGATGGTACTGTAGCTAGCACTATTAAAATAATGACAGAATATCTTATTAATTACGTTCACATGGAAATCCATAAATGTACTTTCGGTTTGCTGATATTTAGCATGAAATGACAAGAACTAAAATGCAATTACAAGAAAAGGATTTTTAGTTTTAACCTAAGATATGATGTGTGGCGGTTTCCTGTGACAAATTACTCTTTTATCTTATAGGCAGGTTTCTCGCTGGCATTTTACCAACATTTGCGATTTGGAGAATAAGAAATAAAAAACAGTCGCCAAATGAGAAGAAATGTTAGCAAAATAGATTTGGCGTGAAACACTGAAAAATCCATCTTTAACCCCTTATTGTATCCCTTTTTTCGAATATTTTCTAAAATAACTTAATTTTTTGTAATTACTTATAAAATAGAAATTCGGCTATTCACAACAGAAACTATTAAAAATAAGTACATTTTAAATGTCTCCTAACTATGCAAATGTTTCAGACATTCTTTTAGCACTCTAAATAAAAATTCGAAACAGTTATCTTTGATTTACCGTTGTGAAAATATACACTAAATTGCTATGAGATTTCGACTCTAACCGATAGAAAAAATTGACCAGCCAATGATAATTTACATACAGCTAAATGGTAAATGGATAATTTCAACACCACATTCCAGCAAAACTTTTCACTATTTGCACTTGATGCGAGTAATTTTGTTTGTGTTCTTACCAGCGCGACGCCGGCGCATAGATAGTGATTAACTGCCACTAGAGAAATACCTATCGCATATTTCTTTCTATGTCTTCGGCTGCTGCTAAACTGAATTGGTATTAGGTCAGTATCTCTATAAATAGAAGAATGTAAATGGCACGTTGCAGTTAAACATGAAAAGTGACATCAATCGTTCAGAAACGTGGATATGAATCTCGACTGTATTGGCACACACATATACCAACAGTGCAGAAATTGAGCACTCGCAATTTGGCGAGTCTCTTTGTTCGATTACTCGCCAAATGAAGCATTTTGTCGCGATTCTGAGCAATGGCGAGCGGCAGCGAGAACACTGCTTATAGGTAGTTCCCAAATTAGTTCTGGCATTGGCATTAAAATTGGACATATATACATATAAATAAAGAATTTAGCACAATAATGCCAAAACCTTGCCGGTTATTGAAAATCAAAAATATTCATCTATCAGTGAACTGATAGATAGGCAAATTTGACTTTACATTCATTGACATACCATATTCTTCCATAACAATATAATTTGGTTCTCATTTCCCATTATTATTTTTACTTACAGTAGATATACGAATTTGGGTACTTTCACATTCTCCACTTGCCATCAAATTATATCCAAAGAAATCCAGAACAATTTCATGTCATTTACGTATTCATGCTTGTGTGCAAGTATGTTTGTATAGGATACGTTCCGTAATGGGGTTCGCAGACAATTGGCATGTATTAGCGAGCATTGTTCGCCGTGTGCGCGGCGCAAATTTAATTTGAGTGTATCAATCAGTTTTTTTATGCATATGTATACGCAAACTGTTATATTTGAATTTAACCATGCGTATCTATGTTTAAATAATTGTTGATTGTTTAATTAATTAGACAAACGATGTTTATATGATTTACATTTGCCTCTATATTTATGTAAATCGCTTCTAACGAAAGAGGCATGCGACTGCTCCGCACGATTTCTTCTACTTTTCTGCCTACCATGATCACACGGTAGTTCGGCAACTAGTAAAAAACAGTCTATCTTGATAATGTAACAGCCACGAAGGGTAAAATTATCGCGGCTTGTGTTCGTCGTAGAGGAAATATAAATTCTCTTTTGCACGCTAAGCCACACTTTTGTCAACATCGCTTAGTTTCCAGCGGTATATTTCGTTGAACTATCAACAAAAAAGTTGCCAAAAAAGTTGCTGAGTGGAATGTGTCCGCCAGTTGTTGGTCCAGCTCAATGTGTAAAGTGTTAGAAATTTGAGTCAAAGGTCTTAGGTTCACCTTCCGGGAGGGCATTTTCGCACACATTTGGAAAAATTCAGTTTGTATAATAAACTTAATAATCCGTATTATTGAGTTCAAATTAACTAAATGTACTTTTTTATAGTTCTATTTTTGAGCACCTAATAAAAAATACAAAAAACTATTTCTAGAAAATTAGTTAGAATTATTTTTGTTAAGATGCGATAGTAAAAGGAGCAAAAATATAATTTTAATGTGACTTTTAAAATAAAGTTTTATGAACCTGTTAGAAAAAAAAAAACGTGTTAGGCATTTACAATCCTATAAACATATTTTATGTTTTATAAAATATTAATAAAAAATTGATGCGAAAAATATTCACATCAAAAAAATGTTAAGTTAAAAGCGTACTAAAAGGAAATATTTTTTACGCAATTTTTTTTTAACGTAGAAACGCTAAATTGGATTCTTGAAATTTAATCAAAATGAAAGGCTTACTTAAAATTAAACTTTATTATTAATATAAAATTTAAAGAATTGCTGAAATTCGATAGATGTTTCTAATAATTTTCCAAAAAATTGTTCATTTAAAAAATATTTTTTTTTTCTTTTTACAAATGCAAATATGAGATATAAAAATATTTTCATTTCTTTAACAAAAAAAAAAAAAAAAAAAAAAAAAAAAATGCACTTATAACATTTGAACGATTTATTTTATTATTCCAGATTTACTGAAACATCGATGTTACTTCTTTAGTTTTTATTAGTACTTCTAAAACTGAATAAAAAAAAAAAATATATGCATTTTTTACATCGTTCGAATGTTGAATTTTATATTTTCGCCAGGAAAGAAAATCGGTGTTTATTAGGTTATTAATTAATATTTTTTCAAATAGTCATTTGATATTTAAACTGAAAAAAATATCAACATTAAACAAAATGTCAATTAAACTAATTAAAATATTTTTATTGCTGCAAATGCTTCAAGATATGCCAAAATTTATAAGGGCGTGTGTTATGCAAGTTTTATAATGTTTAAATATACATGTTTGCTTCAAGTATGTATGCATGGATGGATAAATACTTTTACTACCACTACAAGCGTATTTAGCGCTTTCAAAATAAAACAAAATAATGTTTTCAAAATGAAATATTGTTAAATCATGTGTATTTTTACGCTTTGTATTTCAAAATAAAATTTAGCATATTTTATTGCTTAAAGTAATATTGCTTTGTGTGTTGCTTTGTTGAACTGAAAACTGTCTGCATACATTTTTTGCCTCAACAAAAATCTTTATTTCTGATAGCGCTGGTTGGATTTACATTTAATAATGACTAATAATTGCGCAAAACACTGTTAAAGAAAAAAAGGGAACTGTATTACCTTTTAATTAAACCCTCTTGATTTACAATTCTTTTTAGAAAAGAACGAAACATGTAAACAAAGCAGAGCGTTACCATTTTCAGAAAAATAAAATTGCAGAAAATATTGCAGGCATTCAGCTTTGGCTGATGACAGCAGCATCCTAAACAACAACAAAATAATAATATTTAACAATCTATCACGAATGATAAAAACAATATATTTTGTAACTCCTTAAAATATTTTCTTTATAATTTTTTCTAGATGATTAGAATAATTGCGTATATTTTTACACACAAACACACAAATTTCACACACAAAAATCTAATCTCAGGTCTATGAGAAATTCGGTTTATATGTTTGATAAGGTTTAGAAATTTCTTAATTTTTTCACAAAAAAAGAAACGATTAATATTGAATCTAAGTGAATAATGTTTTAAAGCACATTATCGGATTAAAATATTATTTCATAAAAAAAAATATACATGAATTGAACATATGGTCGATATTAGAGATGGGGATTAAAAGTTACTTTTCTGCAGTAGGATTACATCGTTCATTAGTAATTTGGTAATAAATTGCAATAACTGATCAATTTTGTAACTTATTTCTAAAAAATTATTCTTGGCAGCATATTTGGAACAGCGCAATTTACCTAATCCATACTATACTGTTTGCGAATTGTGTTGTTCCATTTTCCAAGTATACCAACCATATTGTTTTCAAATTGTGTCATTCCATTTTCCAAGTATACCGTGCTGTCCTTTATTGCCTAAAAAGACATTACTTGTTTAACATTAATATATCTAACGACATGTGTGTCATTTAATCTTTTAATTGACAGATGAGACAATCTTTTAACTGAAAACTTTTGTCAATATTGTATATTGCAGAAACAGGTATAATCTCTCTATCCTAAAAAACAAGTGGGTAAATGTAATGGAGGGCGCACAAACGGGTTTTGTTTAATATTCTTTTCAAAACACTTTTTCCGTTAATTAATAAATCCGACTCATTAATTTATAATTATTAAATCTTTTCATAAATGGGAGCACCATTAAATTTAATTTTAAAATAATTGGAAAAGAAAGCTTTTAAATTAGAATAAAAATATTGAAGTCAAATTATTTAGATACAATTCAAAATTCCGAAAATTCGGACATTTAGTTCAGGTTTAAGTAAAATTTAAATTTCTAAAAACAAAAAAAAAGTAAACGAATATAAACTTTAGAAATTTTAAAATACTTGCAAACTTCTAAACAAAATTTTAAATTTTGCAATTTCTCAAAAAAAGAATTTTTGAATAAAAAAATAATTGTTAAAATATTTTTCACCAACACTTGGCCTTAAAACGAAAAAAAAAAAAAGTCCTTCCGGCCAGTGCCGGGAGGAAGAGGTAGCTTTCATAATCCTTATTTAAAAAAAGCCAACTTATATCATGCAAACACACGAAGCTCAATTTAGTGGAAACCGAATATAGGAGATTCAATACTAATTTTTATCAATATAATGAATGAGAATTTCGCGAAATTAGTCAGTTTTATCCAAGCTGCTTTTCTTTAAAGTAACTTATATTTGGCTGCCAAATTCGGCAATTTCTTAAAGTGCCTGTCATTTTAAGACAACATGGTGGATGAGGCTAAGCAGTGAACTTGGTCGAGACCTTAGTAATTGCTGTGCACATGCTCACTCACATCGGAATCGGTTAATATATAAGAGTGCTGTCGCATGCAAAAAATCAGATTTTTCAAAATGTCACCCACAATAGAAATTGGAACTGCTATATCTGAGCCATTTTTTAAGGTAAAGACAAACAAAAAATGCTCCTGAATCCTTATATCAAGATCAAATACTTAAGAAAGAAACCTTTTTCAATTTCTAATTTTTTTTGCACCTCACTTTAAATATATATATATTTTTTTTAATTTAATGGCCGCCATTTTGAAACAAGATGGCTGATGAATCTGGCCAGCGAACTTGGTCGAGGTGTTGATGTATACTATCCACATGCCTTCTTACATCGAAATAGGCGAATACGCTTTTATCGCGTGACAAATACAAGATCGTTTCAAAATGTTAGCCATGCTAGAAATTCAAAGAGCTATAAATCAACCATTTTTTAAGATATCAACAAAAGAACAAATTTTCAGAAAAAAAAACTGCTCCGGAATCTTTGTATCAAGACCAAACACATAAAAAAAATCTTTTTCATTTTCCAATTTTTTAATACCTCATTTTGAATTTTAAATTTAATTTTTTTTTAAATGGCAACCCTTTTGAAACAAGATGGCGAATGAAGCTGGCCAACGAACTCGGTCGAGACATTGGTAAGTACTATGTACAGACCAAGTTACATTCAAATAGGTTCATAAATACGCCTGTTATCGCGTGACAAAAATCAGGTCGTTTTAAAATGTCAGCCACAAGAGAAATTCAAAATGCTATTACTCAGCCATTTTTTTTTAGATATAGACGAAAGAAAAACTGTTCCGGAATCTTTGAATTAAGGTCAAACAAATACAAAAAAAAATCTTTTTCATTTTTCCAATTTTTTGGTATCTCATTTAATTTTTTTTATTTTTTAATTTTTTTAAATGGCCGCCATTTTGAAACAAGATGGCGGATGAAGCTGGCCAACGAACTCGGTCGAGATATTTGTATGTACTATGTACACACCAAGGTACATCCAAGTCGGTTCATAAATACGCCTGTTATTACGTGAGAAAAATCAGGACGTTTCAAAATGTCAGCCACGCTAGAAATTCAGAATGCTATAACTCAGCCATTTCTTAAGATATAGACGAAACAAAAACTGCTCCCGAATCTTTTTATCAAGGTCAAACACATAAGAAGAAAATATTTTTTCAATTTTCAATTTTTGGTACCACATTTCAAAATTAAATTTTTCTTAAAAATTTAAATGGCCGCCATTTTTAAACAAGATGGCGGGTGAAGCTGGCCAACGAACCCGGTCGAGTCATTGGTATGTACTATGTATAAACGAAGTTACATCCAAATCGGTTCATAAATACGCCTTTTATCGCGTGACAAAATTCAGGACGTTTCAAAATGTCAGCCACGCTAGAAATTCAAAATGCTATAACTCAGCCATTTTTTAAGATATAGACGAAACAAAAACTGCTCCGAAATCTTTGTATAAAGGTCAAATACATAAGAAAAAAATATTTTTCCATTTTCAATTTTTTGGTACCACATTTCAATTTTTACATTTTTAAAAAAATTTTAAATGGCCGCCATTTTGAAACAAAATGGCGGATGAAGCTGGCCAACGAACTCGGTCGAGAGATTGGTATGTACTATGTACACACCGAATTACATCCAAATCGGTTCATAAATACGCCTTTTATCGCGTGACAAAATTCAGGACGTTTCAAAATGTCAGCCACGCTAGAAATTCAAAATGCTATAACTCAGCCATTTTTTAAGATATAGACGTAACAAAAACTGCTCCGAAATCTTTGTATAAAGGACAAATACATAAGAAAAAAATATTTTTCCATTTTCAATTTTTTGGTAGCACATTTCAATTTTTACATTTTTACAAAAATTTTAAATGGCCGCCATTTTGAAACAAAATGGCGGATGAAGCTGGCCAACGAACTCGGTCGAGAGATTGGTATGTACTATGTACACACCGAATTACATCCAAATCGGTTCATAAATACGCCTTTTATCGCGTGACAAAATTCAGGACGTTTCAAAATGTCAGCCACGCTAGAAATTCAAAATGTTTTAACTCAGCCATTTTTTAAGATATAGACGAAACAAAAACTGCTCCGGAATCTTTGTATAAAGGTCAAATACATAAGAAAAAAATATTTTTCCATTTTTAATTTTTTGGTACCACATTTCAAGTTTTAAAGTTTTTTAAAAATTTTAAATGGCCGCCATTTTGAAACAAAACGGCGGATGAAGCTGGCCAACGAACTCGGTCGAGACATTGGTATGTCCTATGTACACACCGAATTACATCGAAATCGGTTCATAATTACGGGAGTTACAGTGTGACATAGGTCAGATATATATATATATATATATATATATATATCAATTTTGAACGGAGGGTGGTTTCGGGGTCTGGGGGTCATGATCGATGAAAATATACCAAAATTTTTTGAAATCGCTTTCCTCCGAACGGCTGCAATAGGTAGCTTTTTTGTAAAGAAAGCTACCTAATAAATAAAAAATTCTGTAAAATTGTATATATTAGATAATAAAATCTATTCCGACGCCCAGCATCGAACAGGGTACCTTTTTAATAACAAGTAAATCCGTTACCAAGGTTCCATCTAGCCAGTGTTGGGTTTTTGACGTCAAAAACTGGTTTTTGACATGACAAGCATCAAAAACTGGTTTAAACTGTCATAAACTGGTTTAAACCGTCAAAAACTGTCAAAAACTAGTTTAAACCGTCGAAAACTGCCAAATACATGTAACACACCAAAATATTTTTAAAACAATAGGTAAACATTAAATAAGTCAATGATTTATGTGATCTTTTATTTAAATTTATTGTAATTTAATAATTAAAAAAAATTATTATTTGCAATAAAATATTTTTATTTTTTAGATTTTTCAATCAGAAAAAAATCATTTTGTACAATTAAATAATCCGGATCAATTTTACCCCGCAGCATGCTGCAGCACACAACGTGTTTAGCATATTTATTTACACCCAAAAGATTTCTGAGTTTAGAGTGTATGAAGTGTTAGAAAATAATCTGTCTCTTAATTGATGCTGAGCTAGTAGGACTTGATAGCAAAAGCATTGCTAGATGAGCAAGTTTTGAAGCAGGCTCAAAAAATTATTGCATTTAATGATACCTTTCCACCAAGCAATGGGGTCCTTCCTATAGCACTGAAATAAGGAGACGAAAAAGGAGTTTCTTTAGCTTCATACACAATCAGTATGGGTAAGCATCCATAAATTCTCTCTGTAGCTCAAGCGCGAGCTGAATCAACTGATACATCAGTCACCCCTTGCCCCTGATGCTTGGGATGCAAAATATAAGCCAAACAATGGTATGGTTTCATGATTTGATCTCTTCTATTATGCACTTTTTCAATATGGGGCTTAAGGGAATTTTCTTTTAGAAGACCGAGCCAATTTTGTACAGTTTTAAAATCGAAATATTTAAATATTATTTTATATATTTAAAGAAAGCATGTTTTAAAAAGATTTTGACTTTAAGCTTTTTTTTTTTTTTTAATTACTTCTCTTATTTTGTAAATGTTTAAGATTAATAATCCAAATTCAATTCTGAATGGAATGGTTATTGCCTAGACTAGAATAACATTGATGCACATTATATTGTTATGCATACAAAACAATCTGCATTTTTCTAAGTTTTCTTTTCCTCATAAAAAAATAGCTAATGCTTTAAACTCTCAAAAGTAAGAGAAGTCATAACGATTTTAAATAAGAGAAAAAATGTACAACTCAGGTGAGTTTAATCTCTACTTTTTAAAAAAACACAATTTTACAAAAAAAAAAAAAAAAAAAAAAAAAAAAGAATAAAAATTTTACCCTGTTAAAAAGTTGCACTTAACAATAATAGTTTACTATGTGCTAATTATTGATATACAGTAATAGTGAATTTAAAATATTACATGTAATGTTGTCATGTGTGTCATTTAATGTGAATTTTTATAGATCAATTTAGTATTTGAGGTTTTTGACGAGGTTTTTGACAAGAGGTCTTTGTCATGACAGTTTAAACCATGGTTTAAACCCGACATAAATTGACACATGTCAAAAACCTGCCAACCCTGCATCTAGCCCTCACTAAAAATACTGAAATTAAGGTCTATTTTAAAATCTAAATCGCAGAAATGGTCCGATGTCATTATATTAATTCATTTAATTAAAATAATGAAAGAGTTTTTCAAAATTTTAAGATTAGTCGTGTGATTGGAGGTATTAAGCTATAAGTATTCAAAATTTCAAGTTTCATTTAAACAGTTTCTGGGGAAGGAATTGTGTGACGGACAGACATACACACAGAGACGTGAGACGAATAATGTTTCGTCAGATGAACGAAACCCTTAAAAGTAAATAAAAGACTACTGACACTGCAGCTGTAAGTGAATTTATTGAGGCCTTATGGCTTTCTTAAATCAAAATAAAAAATTATGCCTTATAAAAACACGAAAACTATTAGTTTAACCAAAAAATGTGTGATAAACACGCTGAAGCAGACAATTTTTAAGTCGAAGAATCCTAAGCTCGATTTAATACTAAAATTCGTCAAAAGAGTTCAAATAAATAAGTTTAATAGGATAAAGCAATATTCATAGCAATTTAACTGTTTTGCAAGCACATATGAGACGAGATTGCTATGTGAGCACCCTGTCATGTCTAGTTAATTTTTTTATTTGTATATATATTTAATTTCAGCATCTCAATAGCGATTTATTTTATATCGTTAAAGTCATTTTTTTTTTTTACATATTGTTGCCAAAAAAAAAAAAAAAAAACCTCAAATTAAAATATTTCTTAACATTTTATAATTAAAAACACAATTAAATGCTTTAAATGATTATTAAGAGAGCAAGAAAACATTAAATATTTAAATTATTACAATGCGAAAAGAATTTAATGGAAATGTCATAAAAGCTAAAATAATAATATTTTTTATATATCTGTACATTGAAAAATAAATTTACGCATGAATATTAAAAGATAAACAAAACATTAAAACAAAGAAACTATTATGCGCTAAATGCATTCAATGGGGAAAATTGTGTCATATTTAAACAATAGCCTTAAAAATTAATTTTTAAAACGTCTATCTTCTAGTGTTTAAAAGATAACTTTACTATAAAATTCCGCGATACTTTTTACTTAATCTTTCTATAAAATCTGACTTTTAAATGTTTGATAAATCTTAATCAATCGCGAAACAACCATCAGCCTTCGCGACAGCCGTGGATGCGTCTTTAGGAACTTTAAAATCCCGCAGTCAATAGGAAATTAATAGCAACCCTATTACAGAGTTCGCCGCTGGTCCTTTATGTATTGGGGATTTTTTTTAAATAAACTTTTTAAAATATTTTGTAACTTTACTTTTATAACAGATTCTCTTAAATAAGTTATTTTAATATTTTAGCGTCAATAGTTTATAAAAATGTGTTAGGGAAACTTTCTATTTGAAAATAATCAATGATTAAGAGGAAATATTCAACTTGTCAAATGCGTGATATATATTACCTAATCAATTACGAAAACAGCCGTTAGGTGTCGCGACAGCAGTGTATGCGGTCTTGGGAACTAAAAAATCCCATCAATCAAAAGGAAATAAATAGCAACCAGATTAGAGAAGATCGTCACCTTTATCACAGAATTTATCGCCACTGGGCGTATCCCCAAATAAAAAAAATCAAATTTTTAAAATATTTTATAACTTTACGTTTATAACATGTTCTCTTAAATATTTTTTTATATATATTTTAGCATCAATAATTTCTAAAATTGATTTTAGTGAAATTTCCTGTATGAAAATCATCAATGAAAAGAAAATATCATGCTTACAATTATGTTTTGCTATTCAAAATTCCATTAACATTTTATTAGTATTAACATTTTCGGATATTTTTACATCTGACTGTAAATATATTTCTATTACAAATTTTTATTTTATCATACTTTGTCAAGAATTAGATTATGAATTCAGTAAAAAATGATAACGTAATTTGAATATTGCCTTGAGGGAAAATAGCATGCAGTATTCTGTACCATAACATTTGAGTTGTGAAAATTTTCCTTTTTTAAGGAATAAATATTTGCTGATATCGAAAAAAATATACTTTAATGTATTTGAAAACATATGCAAATTTTATACATTTTAAATTACTTTTTATAATAATTTAAATAAATGTAAATCTGCAAAATTTTACAAAGTCATTTATTTATTTTGCTGTGACTGAAGTTTATAATTTCTACATTTGTATTTGCTTAGACAAAGGAGTAGGTACAGAAACAAATAGAAAAATCAAATTATTTAGAAGGAAAACTGCTAATGCAACTGTATATATACATATATATAAATACATTAATATATTTTTTTTTCAAAATTTATTCTTTATTAGGATTTTTTCTAATCTAAAGATTTGCAGATAGAGAGAGAAGTGTACAAGTTTATAGACATTTAGGCACACATAAATTGATTAAAAAATATAAACTTGGTATTTAATTTTCGAAACAACAATGAACTGTAATCTTAAAATTTTCTTTTACAGAAATTTATTTCTAGAAGCGTTAAATAAGTTAATCTAAAATTAAAGCCCATTCTTCCAAGTAGTCTTTGAACTATTCTTAAAAAACTACCAGCGCTGGGATAAATTTAACAGCTGTTAAAAATACAGGGTGATTATATAATTAAAGTTGCACCTTTAAAAAGCTGTAAAAAAAGAAACACTGGTTAGGATGACCTGATATTTCATATGAGAATACGTGAAGCGACCGGAATTTGTTTAGCGAAAGAAAACAAAAGTACAAAAGTTAACAGACATAGGGTGTATCGATTTTTAACTTTTTTTTTGTTTCCAAATTCCAAGTTGATAAAAAGTTGCTACTAGACACCACAACTTACCACAAAAAATTTTGGATTTTTAAAAAAATGTTTAGGTCTCCCGCACAAGGCCTAAAGTTTAAAAATTTTACTTTAAAAGTAAATTTTTACAAAAAATTTAAAAAAACCTAAAACACTTTTTTTCTAAATTGCAAGTTAAAATTCCACTAACATTAAGCACAAAAAACGATAGAAAATGTACTTCAAAAACTTAGCACAACATTTAGGTCTCCCGCACAAGGCCTAAAAGTCGTAAATTTCAGCCAATTTTTGAACATTTTTCAGTGCTTTGATATTTGTGTTGTTGCTGGTTTAAAAATTAAATGTAACTAAAGCCTCGTTAGGCTTGATTGGAATCGTTGAAATAAGTGAAATAATAAATCACATTTCAATACGTCAAGCGTCAACTGGAAGTGATGGGGTGGGGGAAGGCCAGATTGCTGCGCCGCGGTGACGCGACACCTATGAATCACCGCGCAGACTTGTCAGTAGTCGTCTGCCCGCGAGCGAGCCTACGGTTGTGTTTTAGTGCGATAGTCTTGTTGTAAGAATCAATTGAGTGAGTGTTGTTGTTGTTCATTATGAGTAAAAAACCGCATCTAACTAGACAAACTACCGACAGGCCGGTTATCGGGCAACCTGTGAGTGAGTTTAATGTTCTGCCAACCAAGATGGATGTTTTGAAGTATTTTGAGTGGGTACGCATTGAAATGAAACAAGAGGGAATACATCAGCCTGCAAAGAATGTAATTGCGTTAAGAGTTGCTTTAAAACTTGAGGAAATATGGAAAAGAGCTTCAATTCCTGTTTGTGGCACCAAAAACACAATATTTATGGTTTTAAAACTGCATGAGCAGCTTGAGAAAATTAAAAAGTGTTCAGGGCACAAAAGGAAGTATCCTAACTCCTACAAAGATGCAGTAACTAGCTTTCAGTCAAAAACTGAAACTGCATTGTTTGATATTTCTACTTGCAAATGTGACTTCAGCAACTGTATTTGCTCTATTGACAAAAAAGTCCCGGCACTAGAACACGAGTTTTTGCTCAACCAACGTGGTCCTAGATTGATGTCAATTGCAGAGTGTGACAAAAACGAGACTAAAAAGCTTAAAAAGCGATTAGAAAGAAAATCTAGGTCACAAACTTTAATGCAGGTAGTTGTAAAAAAGACTGAGGATGAAAACTTAAAATCTGTTGATAACATTGATTCTGGTGATAGTACAGATGATTCAATGTCTCACACATCATGTCAAGATAGTGATTTTGAAATAAATGTACTTGATACGAGTCAAAAAAGTGTTTTAAGTGTAGAAGTAAAACAAGAACTGCCACAACGCTTGTCTTTGTTTTCACGAGCTTGTGACCGCAAGGGCATTTCTAGTAGAGCTGGAGCTCAGTTAGCTACTGTCCTTTTGCGAGACTTAAATGTCGTTACTGCGGAGAACCAAGAAGCAGTAATCGACAAAACAAAAGTAGCACGTGAAAGACTTAAGTCTCGTAAAGAAGTAAGGTCAACTCGAACCTCCGATCTGATGGCCATTTACTTTGATGGTCGTAAAGATGAAACCATAAGAAAAGAAATTGTAGCTGGTAAAAGTGTCCGAAAATCTTTAATGGAAGAACATATATCTATTGTTGAATAACCTGGATCCAAGTATTTCGTTCATATAACTCCCATAAATGGAACAGGAAAGGAAATAGTTACATCACTTGTAAAGTATTGTGAAGAAAAAACTGTCGATCTTAAAAAACTAAAAGCTATTGGTTGTGATGGTACGGCAGCAAACACAGGCACTTCAAATGGAGTTATCACCGTATTTGAAAATAAAATACAACAGCCACTGCAGGCAGTTGTGTGTCTACTACATTTGAATGAATTATCATTTAGAAAAATTATGGTTGCTTTTGATGGGCTAACTTCTGGACCAAACACATTTAGCGGGCCTATTGGTAAAAAAATTGGTAAAGCTATTTGGCCTTCTAAGCTGCCAAAATCTGGATGTTGTCAATTTTGTTGCAATTGAAAGCGATATACCAGAAGTTGATCTTAAAGAGTTGAGCACGGACGAAAAGTATCTGTACGAAATATCCAAAGCCGTATCAATAGGTACATGTACGGAAGAGTTGGCCAGACGAAACCCCGGAAACATCTCGCACGCCAGGTGGCTTACCCTGGCAAATCGAATCCTTCGTTTGTATGTAGCCATGGATGATCCGACCCCTGAGCTGAGAATGCTTGCAGAGTTCATAATGAAAGTCTACATACCATCATGGTTCTCAATTAAGTGCAATCCCAAAATCCCACAGGGTTCCATTAATTTTTTTAAAATGATTCATTTCAGAAATTACTTGGAAGACGAGCTAAACCATGTCGTCCATGCAACGTTACAGAGAAACGCATTCATAGCTCACCCAGAGCATGTTTTAATAGCGATGTTGTTTGATGAACGAAAACATATTAGAGTCTTTGCTTATAAGAGAATCCAGAAAGCTCGTGAAACAGAAAAGAAAGGGGTAAGGATATTTAAACTCCCTCAGATCAATTTTAATGCTAAAGACTATATAGATATGATTGATTGGTAAACGCCTTCAGTAACCGAACCCCCTCTTGTTACCGATATGAGTCTAGAAGAGTTATAGTTAATTGCGGAAACGGGAAAAAGTGGAAGGGTTGAATTTACAATTCCTTCTCACACTCAAGCTGTGGAACGAATTGTGAAAGAAGTCACAGAAGCTTCAAAGCGAGTGCGTGGGATGATCGAAAGAGATGGTTTCATTCGTGCCAGGCTGGAAGACCGTAAAGAGCTACCTACGTTCGAGACCAACAGCCAGTACAAAACTTCAATGAAGGATTAAAATGTAAGTAAGTGTTTTTTTGTACTACTTTGATTTTTAATGTTTTTAAATAACATCTTTATCTTACTGTCTTCCATATAATATTTGAAATTCATTAGGGATCATGTCTATAATTTTGTAGAAATATGTAGGCCTACGTAAATACTGTATATAACTTTCGTTTCAGGTTTTGAAGGCAAGATGAAAGGACGAATATTTAAAAAAAGTCAGTTAATTTGAAATAGAACAGGAAAACTGCGCTCATGTTCTATGAAAATACATTAGCAACATTTTGTACTTATATACTACATTTTATTCCACGTTATAATATTTTATACATTTGTAATAAACAATAGTAATCACAAATAACGATAGAGTTTATTTCAACACCTTTATCAAACAATTTACATCGTTAAACTATTTTTTTAAGGTATACAACATTTATATATTATTTATGTAGTATGTATATATATATATATATTTATTTATTTATTTATATTGTGTCATTTTATGCCTCCTGTAACAAAAATACACTTAAGTCTGGTGTTTTTAACGAAAACAAAAATGGTTCATTTACACTAAAATTTACGAAAGTTTCGTCAAAATTAACAAACTTTAGGCCTTGAGCGGGAGACCTAAATGTTGTGCTAAGTTTTTGAAATACATTTTCTATCGTTTTTTGTGCTTATTGTTAGTGGAATTTTAACTTGCAATTTAGAAAAAAAGTGTTTTAGGTTTTTTTAAAAATTTTGTAAAAATTTACTTTTTAAGTAAAATTTCTAAACTTTAGGCCTTGTGCGGGAGACCTAAACATTTTTTTAAAAATCCAAAATTTTTTGTGGTAAATTGTGGTGTCTAGTAGCAACTTTTTATCAACTTGGAATTTGGAAACAAAAAAAAAGTTTAAAATCGATACACCCTAACAGACAGGTGGTGCTGTAGTCGTCACAAGATGCAAATAAAAAATATGACATGCGCAGGGCACATTACACTTGTGATAAAAAGATATGCAGTTCTTCGGGGGATATGCAGTCCTTCTTATTCTGCGTCTGAAAAAGTAGCCATTGCTTTATCATTCAAGGATCGGTCGCTGCTTGTAAAACTATTTTTGCAAGAACTAGCCCAGTCAAATTAAGAAAGTTTGCGGAAATAAATGCTACAGAGATAAAAATTGGTACAGTTGTTCATTGATACCTACTAATCACTAGATAAAAATTCCTGATGGATAGGAAGTGAGCGGGGGGGAGGGAGGGGCAAAAATAAATTTTGCCCCCCACTTTTTTTAGTTTTTCTTTCAAATATCTCAGAAACTGGGGTTTTCATGGAAAAATTGCTCTGTCATATATGAAAGTGAATAAATTCTCTACAAATGACAGGTATACAAAGTGGAACCTCGGTTATCCGTCATTCACGGAACCAGAACCTTGACGGATTTTGTCCAGTCAAATTAGGAAAGTTTGCTATAATACATGCTACATTGATAAAATTTGGTACAGTTGTTCATTGATAGTTACTAATCCCTAGATAAAAAGTCCTGATGGATAGGAAGGGAGCCGGGGGAGGGAGCGGCAAAAATATGCCGCCCCCACATTTTTTTAGTTTTTTGAAATATCTCAGAAACTGTGGATTATTATGAAAAAAACTGCTCTGGCATAAATTAAAGAGCATTAATTTTCTACAAATGACAGGTATACAAAGTGGAACCTCGGTTATCCGTTATTCATGGGACCGGAACCTTGACGGATTTTTCACAAAAAAAATCACTTTCTTTTCAAATTTATTTAATTTCTATTCCAATTTATTAAATATTGTCACAAAAAAATAAATAAAATAAAACAGAAAACAGCCCGATACTGCACTACTGCATGCGATAATGGCAGGTAATTAGTTAATGAAAGATAAATATTCACCATTAATGAAGTGTTTATTAATATGAAACATTATAACTGCGAGTATAATATATAGAGAAAACTGAAAGTAGATACATACTAATGTATAATTAAGTAGATATTATGTAATTATGAAATAGATAAGTCTTTACAAGTAGTCTTTATCATTTTGACTTGTTTTTTCCATCAATATCAACATCAGTGGAAGTGCATGGGTCGTTAGAATCCAGTTCTTCCTTGTCTTGTGCATCTCCCCATGATCCTGAAGACATATATTTATCAATAAGAAAATGTTTAGGTCATGTGAAACTTTGTTAGTGCGACAAAACATAATAGGGAGCAATAAAAACTACTAATTTATCACTAAGCAGATACTACTTACTAAGTCGTAATGTTCTTTTTCTTTTCTTTGACACATCATCATCAGCTGAAATGGATGGTGCATTAGGTGTTCTCAACAGGATTGAATCCATAATCGCCTCCTCATCTTTTTCCTCATCATGTTGATCTACATATTTGGGTGTAGCATTCAGACAGTCACCATAACAGATGTTGCAGATGATTGTGCAATTAGTGGCTGCTTTCCTGCATCCACACTTAGCTCCACAGCCACTAGTGCATTTGCAGAAGATGGCACTTAAGACAGCCTCAGGTGCGATCGAATCCTTGGTTGTTATGGGAATAAGACGATTCTGTCTTCGTTCCCAACCCCAGAGTTCGGCTTGTTGTTCCTGGCCAAGCCACAGTTGTACCTGGTGGTACACCCGGAAAGAATGCTGTCTGGCCGCTCCTTCTATTTGTGGGAGGGATGAAATGTCAGGTTTAACATTTGATACAGATTTTGCGAAGGAGTGGTTTCGGAAAGTATTAAGAGATGTAGCTGTGGAGGGTGCTCCGTACAATCTCAAAAAAATGTTGCTTTCCTGCTTCTGCAACAGCATCATGGTCGGATCCACTGTTATTGAACACATTAGCAATTTTGTGTATGTCTTCACATTGCTGAAACAGTTTGAAAAATTTGATTTTTCCTTTTTTGTACGCTGCAGACGTCGCATCACATCCAGTAAATGCATGAAGGCCTAGAATGACGTCTTTCAGTCTCGTTTCTTTAACTAACTGTTGTGAGGAAAAAATCTTTCTTTCAATTTTTCCACGGCTTGGCTTAACGAAAAAAATTTCTCGTTCGAGTGGAGTTAGGGAGATTAGAAGGACAAGAAGATCAAAATCCTCACCAACAATCGTCACTCTGTCACTGGAAGAGCACTTTTCAATGGCTGTTGTTACGATTAGGGTATCTGCATCACCAGTACTCTGCCGACAAGCTATTCCATTGTCCTTCAATTTGTTATGAAAGCATAGCAATTAATCTTTATTTGTTCTTTTCATTTGAAAGGAAGTTTTCTTGCTTAACGGTAACCTCTGTGTCTTTGTTTAAATTAATATCGACGAACTTCTTCAATGCACATCTTCGGTTTTATTCTGCTGATTTCGTGCTATTGGTAGTGTCGGAGTAGCCATCAAAAACCACTGTACAGATTTTTCCTTTATCATGTGTGAAGATATATTTAGTGTAGCCTTCACAAATCGAATTAAAAATGGAACCTCTTGACCACGGAACTTTATAAAGGAGGAAACAACCCTCCACAACAATATCACAGTTTTGAAAATCAATAGTCTCTTGCAATGGTTTGAAGAAATTGTAGAGGACTGCTTTTATCGTCTTACGCATGCCTCCTTCGTCAAAAAGGGGTAGCGGGAAAGGAGCCAACTAAAATTTTAATATTTTTTCAAATCTTCATCATGTTGTTTAGCTATGGAGATCCGTTGAAAGATTACCAAAGGGTTGACTGGAACTATATCATCATGAATTTTAATAGAACAGTTCATGATGGCCAAAGGGAGTCTCCGGTACTGTGACTGACGGATAACCGAGGTTCCACTGCGTATACTTATCATTAGTAGAGAATTTTATGCTCTTTACTTTATGCTGGAGTATTTTTTAAAAGAAAACCCATAATTTCTGAGATATTTTCAAAAAAACGAAAAAAAAGAGGGAGGGGGGGGGGGTATTTTTGCCCTCCCTCCCGCTCACCTCGTATTCATCAGGACTTTTTTGCCTAGTCATTAGTAGGTATTAATGAGCAACTGTACCAAATGTTATCTCTGTAGCATTTATTATGGCAAACTGCCCCGAAGCGGGCTTATTTGATTGGACTAAAGGCTCCGTTTCCGTGACTGACGGAATATCGAGGTTTCACTGCGTATACATATTATTTGTAGAGAATTTTATGCTTTTTAATTTATACTGGAGTATTTTTTTTAAATAAAACCTATAGTTTCTAAAATATTTTCAAAAAACTGAAAAAAAGAGGGGAGGGGATTTATTTTTGCCCCTCCGTCCCCCCGCTCACTTTCTATCCATCAGGACTTTTTACCTAGTTATTAGTAGGTATCAATGAGCTACTGTACCAATTTTTATCTCTGTAGCATTTATTGTAGCAAACTGCCCAAAAACGGGCTCATTCGATTGGACTAAACGGTGAATGGGCGGTAATTGAATTGAAGAAATTCCGTACATTAAAGGGTTTAAGAAGTGGTTCTGGCCCGATCGCAGCATTCGGTCTTAAGGGTGCTGATCACTTACAATCCCGTTTTCCGTTCTCCATGTAAACCTATGGGAATATTTTTTCTCACTTTTCTAAGGATATCTCATGAAAAAATTAAGATTTTCGAATTTTGTTTTCTGTATGCAATTCTTAAAACTTGGCACTTTTCATCCTAGTTTTCATTTTATATTAAAAATAATTTTAAATATTTGATTTTACGTGAAATACTCGGAGCATGACCAAAATAATTTCTACCTCTCATTAAATTGTAAATTATGGCAGTTCTATTAGGTCGTTTGGAAATTAAAAAAAACACGAAAAAATGTACAGTTTCCAATTTATCCATTGATATAAAAATATTTCATTGAAATTAATTAGGGAGGGAGCTATAATTAAAACAAAACGCATATATTTCTATTCTGTTGATTTCAGTGTCTTCCCCCTCGATATAATCCATCACTCCATGGGGAGCGACACCCCGTTGCGTTTGCTTGGACTCCGGAGTAATAAAAGTTGGGTCGGGGGAATAGTTAGAGGGGATAGAAATAGTTGAGAGAAGTTTTCAAAGTCAATTTAGCCACGTTTAGGTTTTGCTTCCCTCAGAAAATTTTGAAGGGGCTCGAAATTGAGAAAACAGGAGGCCCCAAATGTTATATTAAATTAATTCCATTCAAAAACTGTATATATATATGTGTGTGTGTTTGTGTGTGTGTATTTATAAGAGTTTCATGAAAATGTCTTTCATAACACATTATTTTTTCATGTACATAATACACCAGTAGTTTAAACCACATGATCACAATTCTTCAGTTTGTCCAATATTTTAGATGTATGTTTATTTTACATATTGAATTTGACTTGTATGCACAACATAAAATATTAGTAACTTAAACTACTGCTAAAATTGAAAGAAGTATTTCAAAATATTGATATTTTATATTGAGCATACATGCTGAATTCAACATTTTTATGTCAATACTATGCAAAATTATTTTTCCATATTTTTCTTGATTGCGTCCAATTTTCCTGTTCATAGTATATATAAGAGAACATAAAAAGTTGTTTTATTAGCTATATGTGTTTAATTTTAATTTAAACCTTTTATGGCCATATGTGAACTCAAATAAGCCACTCTTTGGAGTAATATTTATAGCATTTGTGAGTTTCAATTGTGTTATGCGTTTTTTTATTATACTAAATTTTAGCAGACTGTGTAGAATATGTACAAATATATAGATCATATACAGAGCTGCAGAGACGAATAAAAGTACCTTTTCGACTGTGTACGGTAATTACTGATATCCGATTTTCAAATGCGCTATTTCTAAAATGTTTTCTTGTGTATCTTATTTACATTATTAAACGGCGAAGTCTTGATAAAGCATTTTGGAAGTGTTTGAAAGTGTTTTATAATCTATGCTTGGTGCATGATTTTTCTTTCTTATTATTTAAATATTTTTTTCTTTTTCTTTTTCTTTTTCTTTTTTTTTACGTATTAAAATTATACTCAGATATTTATTTTTTAATTGAATATATATATATAAAGTGTGTGTGATTTACAGAAATAAATTATGATTAATTATTATGTATTCGCTGACCCGCCAGTTGTTGCCTTGGGCCGTGATAATTATTTCAAACATGCCAAAATCAGTGTTGAAGGATTTTATATTTTAAAACGAAAATCTTTACAAACGATCATCATGTTAGAGGACCCAGTGCCTTCGGCTGCGTACACGGGAGGTCGATAGTCAGCACACTGTATATGCTGCGTCAGGCTATCACAGTCAACTTTTTTCTCTTTTGTTTCCTTTTTGAGCATTTTAAAATTTTATGAAAGATGCAATATGTATGATTAAGTTATCTACTTATGTAAATAAGAAAAAAATGTAATTTTTATGTGTAATCAAAATGTATATGATATATGTAGATTTTGTAAATGAGTTTATTTTTTCAATTAGTTTAGTGTTCAAAGCATACATTTTTCATCTGTTACGCTCCATATATTTCCTTCTATATTTTCTTCTATACGTAAATATCTTAGGGGCTGTACATATATAACGATATCACTTTAGAAGGAGGGGGACTCTGGCATTTGATATCGTAATGTATCTGTAGAAGGAGATGTCTTTTAATAATCTTTATCATTTTTTATCTAAGCATTCTTTTTTTTTTCATCAAAATAGTCTTTTAACTTTTTGCTTAGTCTGCTTTCTATTTTTATGAAAGTACAAAGTTGTTACTAAAACCATTAAATAATTATAAAATAATTTTATTCCAAAATATGGAATATCCCAACGTTTGGCATTCCTATTCTTCTGCCATATGAGCATAGAATGCATTGTTAGAGTAACCAGGTTCGAAATGATACTTGTTTTTTAACTCGTAAAAAAATGGTAAGAATATTGGCCACTTGTTTTGTTGATAAGAACTTATTTCTGCTTACTCTTTTCCCATACAGGGGGCAAGTGCAGGAAAATGCATTATGTAACAAAAAGCTATTATTAAACACTTTTATATAATATTTCCTTAAAATGTTTTTTGGTATAAAGCTATTTCATGTTTAATAGTATTTTATTGACTTTTCTTCATTAAAATCAGTAAAATATGTGAATAATAAATGTATAATATCGCTGCAAACGTATGAAAGCTCGGAGCCAAGCACAAAGTCCATTATAGATGGAAGAGCGTCAAAAGTTACTAACAGCGTCAAATTTTGGCGCAGTATGCAATAAATTACCACATACAAACTGCAAAAGTATCATAAAACGGACTTTATATTCCAATATAAATACGCGGGGAATGCAGTATGGTAAAATGCATGAAAGAGATGCAAAAGCAAACATTGAAACATCAGAAAACATCAAAATATTAGAATGCGGATTATTTGTCGATGAAGAACTTCATTTTTTAGGTGCAACACCAGATGGTATTATCGAAAACAGTGATTGCATCGTAGAAATAAAATGTCCATCATCGTGTGAAAATTTATATCCCAATGAGGCTATTCTAAAGCGAAAATTCACCTTTTGGAAAATTAATAAAGATAGAACAGCGGTCACAGAAGTAAATAAGAAACACCAGTATTTTTTTCAGATACCAGGACAGTTACATATAACAAAAAAAATGCATTGTCTTTTCGTGTTTTGGACCCCGAAGGGTATGAAAATAGAAAAAATCGAAAGGGATGACGAATTTTGGAAAAAAGAAATGGAGAATAAACTTAAAGAATTTTATTTTAGCTGTCTTTTGCCAGAACTAATAGATCCCCGCAACACGAGAACCATGCCAGTAAGAGAATCAAAATGCATTTTAGATGCAATGGAAGCATATAAAAAGAAGAAAAAGAAATTCGAAGAAATATAAAAAAAAAAGTGGCTATTCCAAATTCAATTATACATGGTTCCACTCTCAACGATGTCCAGTGGCTGATTCCTAAACCGTTAGTCATAAACATATAGTTCCAATTACAAAAATGTTTTAAATGATGTAAAGAAGCAAGCGATCTGGGTCAATAAAAATATTTCTTAAAAAATTTCGAAATATATATACGTTCTATAAGTGATATTTAGTAAAAACTTCCTGTTACACTAAAAATAAAGTCAAAATAACTCATGAAACTCAACAAAAATAAATGTTCATCTAACACTGAAATTGACCGAGTTATGAAACTTTGAAATTCATGACTTTTATGCTATTATGATTTGTAAAAAATCTTTACGTGGTGGTAAAAAAGGGAGAGTCAATTCCGGTTTCTTCGCTACAAAATACATACAGTCAATTATCAAAAGCTAAGGAACATAACACAACTCAAATTTTGCAACCTAATAGCATTTTATAATATGTATAATTTTGTAAAGAAATGAAGCTGTTGCTGTTCATAATCTTATTTAACAAAAATTCAGTTATTTTTCCCCTCTTATTTGTTTAGTACAAATTGTATATTTTGCATTAATATGTCGGAATGATTATAGATTTCAAATTTATATTGCAATTTTACTCTCAACTATTTTTTTAATACAGCTGACGATATTTCTACTAAATTTGTGAATGACCGCTATTTCGCAGCAAAAAATATGCTCCAACTTTAAACAGATATTCGGTCAGTTTTAATCGTTTAATAATGGCTTTTGGCTTTTTTTTTTTTTTTTTGTCTTACTTGTCAGTGTAATATTGGAAAATTTTACTAAATATTACTTATAGGACCCGGGGCATGAGACAGTATAAAAAATGAAATTTCATATTTAAAAAAAAATCTTTTTATTGACCGAAATCGCTTTTAAAATACTTCTTTACTTCATTTAAAACATTTTTGTAATTGGAACTATATGTCTATGACTAACGGTTTAGGAATCAGCCATTGGACACCGTTGAGAGTGAACAACCTGTATACACTGCGTCACGCTATCACAGTCAACTTTTTCGTTTTGGTTTCCTTTTTGAGCATTTTAAACACACACACATTTTACAATCACATAATTTAAAAAATGAATATTAATTGAAAATTTAAATATGCAGCGCAAACATATTATGTTTCTTGTTTTCACTTTCAGTTAATATTGTTATGGATATTTTGGGGGGAAGTAAGTCGAGGGATGGGTGGGAACTCAGCATGCACATTACACATTTTCATTCAATGATTTTTTTTGTCTCAATTGTACAATGTATTAATATTATACTCTGGCATTTTGTTTTTGTGAATCATATATATCTTGCTGCAGCTTTATTGCATTTATATTGAATATTGTATCCTTTAATTAAATAGATGGCAATGCCAGAATTAACTGAAAATTAATTGTATGTATTGAGCTTAGCAATTTTGGATATTTGTTAATAATGTCAATTTTATTAAAAAATGATCAGAAAAAGAAAAAAAAAAAAGAAAGAAAGAAAAGAAATTGTTAAAATGTGTGGAAGATAGCTGTGAACCTTCCTAATGTATGAGAAAACTACTATGGTATATTTTGGGTAATTAATGTTTTTTAAATAATTTTCAGTGCTAAGTTTTAATCTACATAAAGGAAAAAAAAAATGTGCTTTATTTAAATACTCTGTAAGATAAAAGAAAGTTCGGGTAATATTTACATTCGGATGTAACTATATAAATACAGAAAATATAGTTAGTTTCTTTGTTTAATATAACAAAATTCTTATAAAACTCAAGACAAGGTTAACAAAGTTTTGGGGGAAAATATAAAAATAATAATTTTTTGAGGAAGCATTCCACATCTTTAATTAACATTTACAATCACATAATTTAAAAAAACTAATATTTGAAAATTTAAATATGCAGAGCAAACATATTATGTTTTTACTTTCCTTTCAGTTAATATTGTTAGATATTTTTGGTGGGAGCAAGGTTGAGTAGGAGGGGGGTGGGGGGGGTGTACTTAGCATGCGCAATACTAATATTCATTTAATGATTTTTTTCCCTCATATCTATACATATTAATATTATACTTTGATATTTTGTCTTTGTGAATCGTATATACATTGATGTATGTTGTGTCTATATTTAATATTGTATCCTTTGATTGAATAGAGAATTAAGGAAGATATCGTTACATGTATTGAAATTCGCAATTTTCAATATTCTTTAATAATGTTAATTTTATTAAAAGATGATCAAAATTAAATGAAATAACTTTCAAAATTCGAATTTATGGCCGTTAATTTGAGTTATTGGAAATCTTATATTATGCTTTTGTCAAATAAAGCTGTATTAAAAAACACTACTTGGAGTATTTTTTGTATAATTTATGTTCATTTTGCACTGTAGTTTAATTTCATTATATAAATACTTAAATACGTGCCAATATATTGAATAACTTCAGTAATCGGAGATATTTTGATAAAATTCTCTTACAACCTTTTATTTTTTTTTTCGCTTTTAGGTGGAGAGGGGGGGGGGGTTACTACATTGAGAATTCAGCTTCTTTGTCTTACCCAGTGAGAAATACCGATGGCTGTATCTATTATCGTTTATAAAAATAGGTCCAAAATCTCAACGAAACATCGAATTTTAAAGTGTTCAATAAATTTGTGAAATATTTTTAAATATATCATATTGAAGAATGAATGTGTAACTCAGACTAAAATCTTCACTCTGTCCATATTTTCTTTACCTGATGATTTATAATAATATTTTTATCTATAAACAAACATTTAAAAAAAATACATATTACAGTAATTAATTATAGTCAATTGTGCTTTGATTTTTCAGTAGTAAATTAATGTTGTTTTACATAAACAAAGGAAAAAAATCTCAAACACTGAATATTACGTAATTAAATTATGAAAACGAGTTATAGACAAGTTGATTTAATAATTATTTGTTTAAAATTTAGGATGGTTAAATTTGAAGGTAAACATGAACATATAATAAACATAATATAAAGTAAGGTGAAACATCAAAATCATTTTAGACAGGAGAATTACATTGAATCATTTCTTATTGTCATATTTAAATTTTTATCAAACCTTTTCTAAAATTTAGGCATTTATAAAAGTCGAAATTATTCAATTGAAACTTATTCCTTGATGGAATTCCCGGTTGCGTTGCTGTAATAATAATAATAATAACAGTAAAATTGTTCAATGTGATCTCGTGTATTTTAAAAAGTGCAAAAGAAATTGTAGTATTTCCCTACTAATAAAAATAGCTGCTATGGGAGAACTTTCCGTTCCTTCTGGCTCGTAAATTTTGTCAACAGATAGCCGATAATATCTCTTGGACTTCACGGCTATTAAAAGTACACGCCTCTCTGACAGCTCGTAGGGGGGGTAGGAACAGTCTACTATATGAGCTGAACGCGATATTTTCCGCCAGTGACCAGCGCCCTTAAGAAATTTATTGATAAATTTTAAGAGACCGTTTCATTTTCGCTCTTGCTGTTTCCGCGGTTTTCGGCTTAGGGACAATAAATATCCGACATTTTCCTATCGGCTGTGGCGCGACCATGTCGTGATGGATATGCTTTAACAAACAGTGCCACAACACCATATCACGTCTTACAATTAGCATCTTATGACGCGTAGAGCGCCATCTATCGGTCAACATTTGTACTTTTTTCTTTCGGAGAACAAAATTCCATTGTTTTACGTATACTCACATGAAATATCAGGTGAGTTCTGGTTATCTGAACAGAGGTTCTTTTTTTACAGCCTATTTTAAAGTGAAACTTTAATTATAATCATCCTGTAAGTTTCTCATTAAAAGGTCCAAACTTTAAAGAAGCATATTATCTAAACTACTTGTCCCAATGACTTCCTTTTGACATCCGATTGTAAAATTTAACGAAGTATCCAAATATATGTCAAAATTAAGTGTTAGTATTGAAAATTTGTTTTAATTTCTATACGTAGACAGTGATTAAGTAAAATTTAAATATAGTAATAATTAGCAGACGTTATAACTAATCAATTGGTATTATTCACATTTCTTTACGATGACTTGTTGAAAAGTTAGGAGGGGATAATGCATTTTTTTTCTAGGAATGTACTGTACTTTACAACATAGTAAAATACGTTACAACGTAAAATTAGCAATTTCGTACTTATAACGACATGACTATGAAAAGAGATTAACTAATAAATCCAGTATGTTATACTGACATAAAAGAAAGCCTAAAATGAAAACTTCCACAAAAGACGATGTCACGTTTCTTTCATATTCATCCTTTTATTTTCATAGCACTAGCGTTGAATGTTCTGAACAGAAGATTTTGATAATTACTTTCTATTGGAAAATACTTCTTATTTCAGGTCATATTGTAATCACAAATTTAATGAGAAATTGTTTAGTTTTCTTCTTAATGTGAATTTAAGGTAGAGTGCTAATAAAGAGATTTAACTGTAATTACTTGTACTGTAGAGCGCGGATTATGCGGATCGTTCGGAACCGAGGCCGATCCTGTTTATGGAAAATCCGGATAATTGCACAACCTTAAAAAACGGCTATGGCAATGTTTTTTAGTTAACTTCCTTTCGCACTTTTTCAAGTTACGACTGAAATTTGTTGTAATGCACATCTTAGCATATTAGAAATGTCGTGATTAGAGCTTATTTTTTTTAAACTTACTAGGGGGCTCTGCCCCCTACGAGCTACGCTCGTCAACCCCCGTTCAGACACCGCAGACTCTAACAGCACGCTAATTTGATCGCCTTTAAAAAGATTTCGGAAGATTGAATTATAATTTGAATCTGACAATTATATTCTGACGTAATTTTCACCAAACTTTTCTTTCTCTTTTTAATATTCACGTCAAAATACTTTTGTTAGAAATGAAATATTATGATCATCTTAAAATGTCAAGTAAATGTCTCGCGCAATTTTTTTAATTAAAACTGTTTTGCATTATTATTTTTTGTTCATTTTACGTAATAAGTGTAATATGACGTAAATTCTCCTATTTAGGACTTCTAACGCATGTTACTGAATTTATTATTTTACAATATTCTTTCTCATTTAACATTCACGTGTAACTATAGTTTTTATGACGTAATTTTCAATGAATCTTTTTATATTTTTTGTTTATAATAGTTACGTGTAAAATAAATTTTTAATTTGAAGCAAGCATTACTGTTAGCGCTGTTTATACAGTTGGCAGCAGTTTAAATTAATACAATTTTCTAAAATTTGAAAAAAATATCTTTCGAAATGCTGAAAATTTGAATTTAAAATAGAAATAAAACCTCGAAAAATTATTCGAATTAAAAAAGTAACTGCAATCTGCACACCGGGAAATTCTGACGCATAAAATGATCTAAAAATGATTAAATTCCTATGTACAGTTTTTGCTCCTATAAAACATTTTTAATGGAACGATTTTGTCCAACTTTGGCATTAAATATCTCTTAAAATAATTCTTCGATTTGAAAACTGTCTGCATCAGCGTGTTTATCAAACTATTTTCTATAATACTGCCGTTTTTCATATTTTTGTATGCAACAGTTTTTTTTAATATTAACGAAAAAAGACCTCCTGTCACAAAAAATTCAAAACCGGCGGCGGCGGTGACAGCGGTAGTTACTTTTTTTTAGAATAGAGAGATTTTATTTTATTTTTTACAAAGTTATACATAGAAGTACCCATAAAAATTGTTAATGTATATATACATACATTGGACGAACCACAGACTTCTCATATAAGTCGACCCCAATTAGGTAACCTTTTCTTGACACCTACATCTCTGCCCTCCGTCACGTGATGGAGGCGGAGATGCGCGCCAAACCTATTTTACTCCCGGCTAAAGCTTCTCCGAATCTCTCTCTGGAACCTTGAGTTGACCGAGAATGAAAGTTGCCAATAAAGGGACCACTGCCAAAAAAGACATCCTTTTGGCGATGAAAGAGCGAAAACATGTTGGATTCAAAATCTGGCTGAAAGAACAATGGGGTTTGGTATCTATCTTTCCTCTGAGGTACGAACAAATGCGAGCAAAGAGATGGACACCAAGGAATAAAAAAAGCAAGTTTTCGATCTCTTTCAGAGAATCTGAAGATAAGGAGAGATTTTCCTGAAATTAAAATGCCTGGCACTATCACGCGTTAGAAGTGAAACTTTTTATGTTATAGAAACAGTTGATTTTATGCATGATATCTTTGCATTTGTGGTAGATTTTATTATATTAGGATTCAGAAATGGCTATTTAACGGTTAACTTTCGTGATAACTAGGGATGGGCATTATTTAACGTATTAGGATAAATAACAATGTTATTCTTTTACAGTTTATTATTCAGTAATATATTATCAGAAAGTCCCTGTTAAATTTGGAACGCATTATCAGCAAAATAATTTTAAAAAAAAGGATTTTTATTTATTTATTATTTTTTTTTTTTTAGAAGTACATATTTAAATGATAATAAAAATAAAATGTCCGAAATTTGTTTTCTATATTAATAAAAAAAAGCCTAAAAAATGTGCGCCTCTGAAAACTCAAAGTTAAAATGATTAATCATAAATAATCGAAGCCAGACAAAAATATATCTTTCCAAGTGTTATTTAAATTGCTCTAAGTACTTTCATTGTCTTGAGAATGAAGGCTAGAGAAACCACAGACCTTGCCGGCTAAAAAGCATATCTTACAAACAACCAATCACCGCAGACTTCCCATTTTCTTCTGAGTCTTATTTTCTTTTATACACACAAAGGGTAAATGGAGTTCTTCTCATATAAACATATCAAATGATTATTTTTAAGCTTAGAATAAATATAGATAATAGAAGTTCCTTGTAATTTTTTATCTGCTCGACTTTTCTGCGGTTAATTTAACTTTTGTTTCTTTTGAAACATTTTAGTACAACAACGTTTTAAATAAAAAATAACACTGATGATTATATAAAACTGAAAGGATGATATTGTTTCAATGAACGACATTCGATTAAAAATTATTTTCGTGTTCTGTGGGAGGAATGAAAGATCTGTGTTTTGTGGAACATAACACAGTTATGTTCCAAATTAACTGTGTATGTTCCTTCATTAATTTTAGAAAGGTATTTGTACGTACGAAATTTTTTTGGATGAATTGCATTGGATTATTATTATGGGGATGGAATGATTTCATCTAGTGTTGGAAGGATTGAATTAAGAGATTTACGGAGTTGGTTGCTGAAGGTGTTTGTTTTATCGCGCTGAAGACAATCTTTGGCCAGCATAGGCATGGGTTGGCAGGAGGCGGTTTCTTTGAATTTGAGTATTTAAAAGGGATATCTCTATGTACTCCTGAAGTTTGTGGAGGTGAAGGGGGGGGGGGTTCTGGCGCTAGAATTTTTGTTTGTTGGTCAATTGTTTATTATTATTATTTTGTCATTGTTGCGTTTTTAGAAGATGAGAGCTGGAAAACGTTTTTTTATTTTACTGAAAAAAAATAAAGAAAATAGCATTGTATAATTTGTGAGGGCACTTAATTTTAATACAATTGTAATTAATTTTAGAAAGGTATTTGTACGTACGAAATTTGTTTGGATGAATTGCATTTGATTAAAAGTGTATAAATAACATTTTCGTGTTCTTGTGGGATTAGCATTGAATATGCTTTAATAGATATGGTTCGTTGCAATGAAGTCAATATTCAAGTCAAGGCTGCAATGATGTGAAGATCAAATTTATCTCTTTTACAATACGTGTTGTTAAAATTGTGTTTGTTTTTATGCAGAGTATTTCTTTTTATCGTTTACAAAAGGTTAATTTCTAAACCGTTAGTTTTAGGGGCATAGTTCCAAATGTAAAATGTTTCAAATTTTGTTCTAGAACATATAAAAATCAATTTACGTTAAAATACTTACTTTTTGAATAGTTAAGAAATTGCAAATTTTATACAATGCCTGGATCCTATAAGTTTTATTTAGAAAAAAATCCCCCCATATTATAACAAGTAAAACAGCAAAAATTTATTCTTCTATAGGCAAACCGTACTGGGTTATGATACTTAGTATTTTATGAATTTTCAACGTTTAAGTCACCATAAATGGAAAGGGTATTATTAGTGCCCCAAAACGCTGAAAATACACGATTGTCAAAGTATTATACCTAGGTAAGCTTTTGTTTTGCAAAAATTAAGTTTTTAATCACAGATTTTGATTCATCTCAATAGAAAACAACATTTATAATTGCGTCAAAAAATTATTTCAAAAATTTTGTTTGAAGGGCCTTCTAATTAAACCATCCGTCGACCACGGCGATTAGTTATATGTTATAAAAATAACAGGTTGTTGGAACCTGTTACCTGTACAAGTGTGGAACGATGTAACCTTTTAACCAAAAGTAACTATATTTCCCATCTCTAATGATAACCAGCCGATCTGCATAAATGTATTTTTTGAACTGCATAAATAGAGATTTAAGATTACGCAAAAAAGAAATAAGAAAAATAGTTTATTTAATATGCTTCAATAATTTTAAAGCATCGACTAACCTGACTTATAAAAATTAAAAATGTATATATTAAATATTCGTCTTGCATTTTCTGTTAAATATTTTAATGAATAATTATTGTGAATTAACAATGCATAGTGATAATACAGATTTCTTTTATTTATGCAGTATGTATTGTGTTTAAAAAATGTTTTATCAAGAAAAAAAATTTTTAAACTAAATCTATTAATAAAAAAAAAAGAACAAATATTTTAATTAAGATTATTTTACGAAATGATTTTATAAAAATAATACAATTTCATATGTCTAATTAAATGTGCATACCATTGGAACTTACATGGAATAATGTTCTTTATCTAAAAGCTGTTAATTTTCTTCTGAAATCTCTGTTAAAATTACAATTTCATTAGCATTTCAATTTAGACAAAAAGATTTTAATTAGCAGCATTCCTTAATTGTTTTAACTTATTATTTAATTTTATTTAGAATTGTTTAAAAAAAGATTTTATCTTAAATGTCTTTGAATAATATTTTTTTTTATTGTTTCAGGTTTTGTTTCTGCTGAAAAGTTTACGCTAAAGAGAAGTACTAAATTTGATTTTTAAAAATGTTTTTTTTTTATGCTCACCTAGTCCAATATTATCGTAATTATTTACACAAAGTATTGTCACTATCTATTATATTAAAATCTGTCTTTTTTCACAACTCCTCCTGCTCTAATACTGAGCGTTAGGCAATCAAATTAACACCAGTTATTTGGGAGAATCCGAGGAAGTCATGTGTGCTCTCAGAATTTAAAATTTGACTTAGTTTTAGACATATTAACTTTTAATGAAGTTTCTAAAAAAAGAGCAACTGGATAACTTCATTTTTGGAAAACCGGAACTGAAAAGGAAAATAAAGGTTATAGTGTTTTATATCCAGTGCATTGTAAAAAATATTTAAATAGTCGAACCTCGATATCTCGAATCCCTTGTTATTTCAAAAAAAGAAATTTCCCCTACATTCCCACCAAAATTCTTATGTATTTTCCATAGTTATTCATAAAATATGTTGGAAGGGGTGAGTTCAAGCTATAGCTATGAGCTGAGAACCCAGTTTAAATATAAAGTTATCGTATTAAATTGTTAAATAACAATAATGGAAGATAAAAGGTATTTTCCTTACCTTTCTGGTAGGCCGACTTAGAATTCTTTTCTTCTTACGTGAGTCACCTAAAATATTTGTTTGATTTTATTTGAAAATAAGAGGTGATAATATGAGAAACGTATCTTCATCGAGAAGTCGATATGTAGAAAAAATCAAATTTAATTGGAGATATTTTCTTGGTTATATGTTGCTAGAGTACAAAAAAATAAAATAAAATAAAATAAAATAAAATAAAATTAGTATTTGATAACATAGGATATGGAATCCACGTAGGAGAAGTAACTCTCCTTTTAAACAATAGACTGAGCACACAAAATTTGTGTGTCCTGGCTTGACCACCGTCAGCCATTCAAGTAAAGTAAAAACTGGGGCCCTAGAAAGTTACAGCAAAGTCAATAATTCAGAACAAAGGTAAAATTGCTTAATAAGCAATTCTTTCTCTTCTATTACGAACACATTTCAGTCTTAATTAAAAGTCAAGATTCCCCAAAAACATGTGTAGTGCTGCCATCTATTGCGGCATTAACAAAACGGTATTTAAATGTCCAGTGCTCCGTAATCTGTCGAAATGTTGCTCAGAAAGTGGCGACATCCTTTGTCATATTTCACAAACAAATAGGGTGCCACAAATAAATAGTTATGTTGCATAATGTCACAGGTAAATTGTCATGTTACACGCGAGGAGGTGTTTGGCATGAAATGCAAGTGAGCTGAGACGATTTCCATCAGTTATCTCGAAATATATTTTCCAAAACCCTTGATATGTCGAAATTTTTCCACAAAAATTCGTTTGAGTTTTTACTTTTGGCTATTGTCAGCCGTATAACTAGTTTGATCTGGATGCTGGACTCACATTTTTTTATCCCTTTGTTGATACAAAGAACTTAAAGAGTAAGAATGGAAGGCTTTTTAAACCGAAAAAAGGCACAACTTCGTTTTTTGGAGTTTTTGCGGTAAACGTGGATCGGTGACGCAGCTATTTGTGAAGAGTGACTTTCAGAACTTCCTTCTCTTTTAAAGGGCTATAAAGCAGATGATGTGCTTAGCGCAAATGAAACTGAAATTTTCTACCAGAGTTTTATCAACAAAATGGCTGCATTTATAGGGGAACAAAGCAGACTTGGCAAATGGAGTAAAATTTGTGTAATTGTGTTTTTGCAGCAAATCAAAGTGGTAAAGAAAAGCTTCCTCCTCTTATGATAGGACGATCTAATAAGCCGAGATGCTTTGCTAAAATAAAGTCACTTATCAGGTTAATCAGGCTGTTCAGGTCAAATATAAAGGCTTGGATGACAAACGCAATGTTTGCCGTTTTGCTGATATGAATCAGTAAAACAATTGCAAAGAGTAAAATACACATTCTCCTCTTCATAGACAACTGTAAAGCCACTCTAATCTTCCAACAATAAAAAATATCACTTAGATTTTTTCCGTGAAACACGACTTCGAAGTAACAACCATCGACCAGGAGATAAGTTTCAAAGCAGTTTCAAAGTTCATTATCGAGCCCAAATTGCGAGAAGACTTTTGGATAATATCGGTGAAGGTAAACATTCTAGCACACCTATCAACATCTTACAGTCAATGCGAATGGCTGATTATGCATGGAAAAATGTAACAGAATCGACAAGAAATTGTTTCATAAAAGCAGGATTTTTAGAATATGTAACTTCTAGTGAAACAGAGGAAGTTGATTCCTTTAAGCAAGCAGCTGAAAAAAGAAAACTGAATCCAGAACAGTAGGAATCCATACAAAAGGATCTACACTCAGATTTCATTCGTAGAATTCTTGAATGTAGAAAATGTGCTTGAAACATGCGGCACTATGACAGATGAAGAGATTGTTTCGAGCATTAATACAGAAATTTCTGATGAAGGAACTGAAGACCTTAAAAGATCAATAAGAGCATAAAAAATTACAGTGAAAGAAGCCGAGAAGGCAATTGGCCTGCTGCGGAGATTTCTTCAATCAAACGAAAATATTAGAAGTGATACGTTTGGTGCCATTTCTATGATAGAGAAGACTGTGCAATTGCAAGGCGGCAGACTTCAATTGAGGCTGTTCGCAACAAGTGCAAAAAGTTTTGGCACATTTACAAATTCATTTTTTAACGGAAATATATAAAATTGGAGAGCCTCATGGCCATGGAAGCGATTTGGATCAATCAATTACGTATTGAGTTATAAGCGATTTTGATCACGTGACAAACACGTTTTTCGCTCGCTCTTGAGTGATTATTCTACTTTCGAGCGGAACTTCGTTTCAAAATGTCCACTTTGACACTATTTTCTGAATTGCATTTGCAAAAAAGGAGAAAAAACAGCTCGATTACATAGTTTCTTAACAACAACATCAGCTAGTTTCATCCATTTTTGAACAAAAATAAATTAAAACTTGTCAGAAAGTTGCTGTTTTGGATTTGAGAACACCCTTAAGGAAGTTTTCTTCCGAAACAAAGGAATGCATTTCTTAATGATAAATTGGATATTATTTAATCAAAACAAGTACGTGTTTAACACAATTTTGAAGTTATTAAAACTCTTTTTGTTAATTATTAATCGATTATGTGTACTTTTTGGTGACTCTTATTTTTTACAGCAAAAAGCAGTTTGTGAGATTATATTTTTTAATTTTGTCAAAACCTTGATAACTCGAAGTCTCTATATCTCGATTTTTTTTCTCTTCCCTACAGATTTGAGATATCGAGGTTGTACTTATATATATAATCACACTAATATAATAATTTTGGTGTGATTTTACACCGAAAATGGTGGAATTCACGATGCCACCAAGAGTAGTGTAAGGAAACACCATCAGTAAATTGGAGCAATGAACCACCAGTTTTGGTGGCAATTTAGTTGCCACCATTTTTGGTTTAAAGTCACACCACTACTGATTCCTTGTATTTTAAGCTCAAAATAAAAAGTAATTTTAAATCAGTAAATAAATATAAATGCTTAATTCATCTTTAAAAAGTTAAAGTTAAACTTACACTATGTGCAAAATTACTTAAAAGATGAGAAAATATTAAAAATATACTAAATTATTTTAATACCTTATTGCTTTCAACTATAAAAAACATAGTCTTCGTCAGAGAAATATAAGAAATACAATTGTTATTGACGTCTAATTTTCAAAACCCATGCAGATGGTATCGAAAGGAGTGGAAGTGGAAGTTAATTTTTAGATCCGGAAAACATTGGGCAAATAAAACATGGATATAGGGAAGTGGAATATTACTCGTTTTATGATTATTTAAGCAAAATGAGGTTTGACCCAGAATTTGGCTCAGTTTGCTTAAATAATCATAAAACGAGTAATCCAAATCCATATTTTCCTAATGTTTTCCGGATCTAAAAATTAACTTCCACTTTCACTCATTTCGTCACCATCTACGTGGGTTTTGAAAATTAGACGTCAATAACAATTGTATTTCTTATATATTTCTCTGGCGAAGACTATGTTTTTTATAATTGAAAGTACTAAGGTATTAAAATAATTTAACATCTTTTTAAAATCTTCTCATATTTTAAGTAATTTTGCACATAGTGTAAGTTTAAGTTTAAGTAATTTTAAACATTACTTTTTAAATCTAATACAGTCATAATTTAAATTATATTGTTTTAGGCGGAGAGGTTGGTAAACTTTTATATAATTGATATAATTTATTATAACATATATTTTAAACATTTTACTTGGTAAACAACAAATTTTCTATATTTACATGTTTAAAAAAATCATTTTCATGGGTACCACATAAGAGGAAGGGAGTGCAAATGAATATCGAGTACCTCTACAGTTTGGTGTAGTTTTATGCATTTTTAGAACTAAAATTAAGCTTTTTTCGGTGTATCCGAAAGATAATTATTTACTTAGCACCCCTCTCCCTTGGAAGAACTGAGCTTTCCCACTAAATTTAATCAAATGAGCGTCTATGATCATTTTAATTATGTTTTACCAATTTATTAAACACAATGGAAATATGACAATCTAATTATTTAACCCTTTCACTACCAACACTTGAAAAATTATATAAAAATTATGAATTTTTCCCGCATGTTAATACTGCTACCGATAAATTAAAAACTAATAAAGTATTAGTTTTCTTAACAAAATAACAAATATAAGCTACATACGATATTAAATTATATCAAAATTATACATTTTAATAACTCTTGTCTGCACGAGAGTATTCCTTTTTATTATAAATTTCCCGATAAAACTTTTCTTTAAAAATATTCTCTCGTATGTTTGTTCGATTTCTAAATATTTGTTCTTTTGATAGGGAAATATTTAAAAATACAGATAAAATCCGTAAAATTATTTTTAACTAAATTAAGCGTCTTAAAAAGTTCTAAAAAGTATGTCCTTGATCAAGGACAGATGTAGAAAAAGTGTTAACAAAATGAAAATGCGCTAATGAGAGAAGACATTCGAGTAAATTAGTATACTTTTAATTCCTCAACATTCTTAAGCCAATATAAATTGTTAGTAATTTCAAGAAAGGCTTTCACATTTCGATCAGTAAAATGAATTTAATACATAACATAAAGGGCTTAAACTGTAGTAGCTAACTAACAAATAAAAAAAGCTGTGTAAAAAAAAAAAAAAAAAAAAAAAAAAAAAAAAAAAAAAAAAAAAATGACTGCAGAAGTGCAGAATATTCACGACCTCGCATTAAATTGAACCATGTGATCATTATTGTTAGATTGTCAGTATGTTGTTTGAAAGCATGACTTTTATTTTAAAAAGCATATAATAAACACAATTTAGTTTTATTAAAAAAGTGCTGACACCAAAACGAGTGCATATTTAAAATATATTCGGCATTTCACAAACCCAAATTGATTGTAATAATACACTCTTCTGTTTACAGTGTATATCCAGAAATATGCTAAAGAAAAATCCCATTTCAGATTCACAGATTATGAAACACTTACCATGACTTTCTGAATACTTTAACAAAACTTTGCTGATTAATAAGGTAAATTAGATACCTAAGTAAATATTTTAAAAAACGCTTACCACGTTTGAAATTCAGCAATTACCATTCATAGATGGAAATGTACTTGAATTCATTTGTGCAGGACCGTATTTGATTCGTACATGTTCTAGATACTATGCTAAAAGGATCAGGGTCCATAAGCCGCATTATTGGCCAACGAAATAGACTAAAATTTGATTATGTTACACAGACTTAATTATTTCGCTTTTTAATATTAGAAGGTATATATTGTACGATTTTAACAATAGTTTTTGTATTTTGTTCGGATTTATATGACTTACACAAGCTGAAAGTTCGTATAATTCGTAGTTTTGGATGAAAAATACGCAATTTCTGCTATATTTACCTCAATTTACTCTCTATTTTTAATATTCTGCTACGAGCACAGCTTTGCAACGCTTTTATTTTAACATATTTTGTACATTTTGATGTGTCTTATAATGTATGTCAAGAACAAATTGTTGTACGATTGCGCTCATATAAATAATTGAGAATAAAATCATATAAATTATGAATGAAAATTGCGTTTTAAAAGTTATCTCTTAACCTTTTGTTGTACATATTTCTTTTTTAAATGTCTTTTTTTTTATCCAAGATTGTAAAAAAAAAAAATTTCACGGCCATATTTCGATCTTTCATCCGTCAACGAATATAATATTATCAAAAATATAAATTTGTCATTAAAAGTATTTTTTTAAGGCATCAAAAGTAAATGCTTTTCTACTTTTTCTAAGTCAAAAGTTTGATCGGCAGCTATTAAACATTTAGCTTTATAGTGATTTTTTATAAATATTGAAAAATAAATAAGACACAGTAGAAGGAGAAGTGCACCATTACTGATATTCTCGTTATCCTAAGTGCTTGCGAAATTTTCAATTACTCATCAATAATAGTAAATTGACGTTTCTTTGTTTACTGCAAAAGTTTCTCTTAGACAAAATTTATTTTAATGCACCCTTTTGGAAAAAGCACAAAATAAGAACAGTCAATAAAAAAGGGATGCATTTTTCAATTCTCTTTTACACTTTTTTTGTACTAACTCATTCATTTCTCTCTCTCTTTTTTTTTTTTTTTTTTTTTTTTTTTTTTTAAATGAGGAATTTTAAATGAAGAAAGACAATTAAATTTGATTTCTTTTTTAATTAATTAATTAATTTTAATTTATTTGTAGTTTTTATTTAATTGATTGTTGAGTCATTGTTAGTGTTTATGATTTCGGTTTGTCTGGCCGTCTCTATGAGTTTGATTCAATTCAAGTAATACATACGATGGCTTGTTCAATGAAGAATGATCATAATTTTTTATTAGCATATTTTATTGACCATAAATTTACTTTTATGTTCTATTGTTAGCTTAATGTATAGTGAATACATTTTAATTTACGTCAGTGGTAACTTTGAAAGTTATATATAACCTGTTATTAATTAAATTAAAGTTTAATTGAATTAATCATATTTTGTATAATAAACTACTTTGAAACAAAATAAAGTAAATTGTGTACCTAAAAAAGATCTATATTTGAACGCTATTTAAATGAATTTTACGCCCATATTTTTAACATTAGCTGGGCGAGGTAGGGGAGTTGACTAACTAACAGCCTTAACATTGGATCCACAGCTATACATAAAATTATTCGATAAAAATAATGTGCAAAATTTAGTTTCCCGCTGTGCCCGCATTAATTTAACTACACCAAAAAGCGGAACAGGTCAGAATGCGTATAAAAGCCCCAAAATTATTTAATGATTATGGCCACCGCATTTTTCTAAAATTGGATCTGGTGACTGGGGACCTTACGTGGCGACACATACGTTTTTTTACTTTTGGCATTACAACACAGGTCAGAATGCGTATAAAAGCCCTAAAATTACTTAATGATTATGGCCACCGCATTTTTTTTCTAAAATTTAAATTGTTGACTGGGGATTTTACGTGGCGGCACATACATTTTTGGGGCATTAGAACACGTCAAGATAGTTAAGTATGAGTCTTTAAAGATGACCACAAACCAACGACGGTGAAAAGCTAACGAGCACTGAAGTAATGAATGCCGTGTACTTCGCATGTACAGGGCTGGTCAAAGCCATAAAGCTAAAGGGACAGAAGGCAGTTACAGCAAACTGGTTCTTCCCTGTGTGTCTTCCAATGGTAAATGTTAGGTGACTCATGTTTTACGATATCAATTCTTATTTTCATTTAGCAAGTATTACAGCCGAATTTCTTGAACAAATAAACATCAAAGTGATAGACAGCCATCTTATTCTCGCGATCAAACTGTTTGATGTTTTAAATTTTTTTAACCAAAAAAAAAAAAAAAAAAAAAAAAAATCGTGGTCGTCGTATATATTTTCGTTATTTATTTCGTTATTATTATAATATTTTCGTTGGTGTTCAGGGGGGGGGGGGGTAACCTCTCCCTTGGATCCGCCATTGTGGATTACGTAGTTCAGTATTACATGTTTTATGGTTACATATTTTAAATTTTAAATAAGTCGGCTATTAGAAACTTAGTAAAATTCTCTTTGTAAATATCCTTTGCAGAAGAGAACGAGGGGGCGCGAAAATCCATGTTTGCCCCGGGTGCAAAAAAGACTAGTTTCGGCCCTGGTCAGAGAATAAAAAATACTGTTATTAACGTCTTATTTTTCAAATTTCACGTAGTTGGTGTCGAAAGGAGTGAAAGTGAAACTCAATTTTAGATCCGGAAAACATTTGGAAAATAAAATATGGATATAGTGGGAAGTTGAATATTACTTGTTTTTATGATTCTTTAAGCAAACGGAGCCAAATTCTGGGTATGTTGTCGGATAAAACGTCATTACAGAAAGTATTTTCTTTAGTAATAATTTCTATTGATTCACAGATAATTAAATTATTTAAAGGGCATATAATTTTGTATCTTCGAGATTAACTTGTATATTCTTTTTCTGGTTAAGTCTTGGTCTCTCATTGGAGTTTTCCTTGAAGAAGGTTTTAGAAAGTATGCTACTAGAGAGGTAAGTTTAACTTATACCAATTAACCGTATATCAAAAATTTCAGTTTTATCCTGTCATCTTGTAGGAAACAGGAGATATGTTAAAGCACTTTTTAAAAGTAAGATTAGTTGGGGTAACTGGACCCACGAGGTAACTGGGCTATATGCTATAGGCTATTTTATAAAAAACCGTTGATGTATTATAAGTTTTAGCTTTTGTGAACAATGCCCCTAAACCTCTACTTCCTAAAATAACGTGTGTCAACTCAATCATAACCCTCTCTTTGCTGTGATAGGTTGTCGAAAATTTACGTTATTTTTTTTTAAAACAACGTCAATTTGGTTGAACTTCCTCGGCTTTTTATTAAAATACTGTAAATACTTTTATTAAACAAACTTTTTGTTTTAAGATTAGGCATATAACTACGTTAATATTATTAGGTATCTATACATATTTACTTCATGTTTCAAATGTAAGCCCGGTGTGCCAGTTACCCGATAAATTTTTGCTGGACCCAGTTACCCCAATAGTTATAAATAATTTTTTTGAGTTTCTCTTACAACGGGAAGTAACTTTCTCCATTGTTTTTGCTTACAATAAAGAAAATTATAGAATACCTTATTAACATTACGTAATAAAATTTTAAAGAAGCATATTGGGTGGTATCAAACCAAATTTTTTGATCCGTTGAGAGGCGGTGATGCCGTTATGGCTTCACATAATTTTAATTTCTAATTGCACAATTGGCACCGGAATTTTATAAAGAAATTTTCACCTTTATTAAGTGCGCGAAAATATACTTTTACTTGTTTTCAAATAGATTCTCTTGTAAATACTGGTGTCATTAAATTATTTCAGCATTTTACGAATGCAAGTACCTTGCCCCTGAAAGCGAGATAGCCAAACCTTGAAATTGTACGATATACAGGGGTCGCATTCTATAGGGAAAATTTTATTGTTTCTACCACTATTTTGGAAACAATATCTACATCGCACCCTTTTTTAAAAGATGTTAAATAAAATGATCATGAAAGTAACTCATTAAGATTTCTGATAGAAATAATAAAATTCTCCCTATATAATGCGACCTGTGGATACAGATAAAGTACTTAATAAGTACTAGCCGTTTGTTCATTGATTTATCTTGCTATTTTTTTCCTTAAAATACCCATGTGACTTTTATACTTTTTACCAATACTAAAGTGCTTAAATACTTACAAATTTTTTATGTTTTTAGCATAAATAAATCTAATATTTTCAGTTTTAGTGCTTTTTTTAGACACATTGACACCAAAGGTTTCTCTTACAACGCTCTTTATTGACATATAATTTACATGATCTGCCTGGTTTAAATTATTTTAAGTTGTGTATACTTTTTCAAACAGGACTTGTTATCCCATATGAAAAAAAAAAAAAAAAATAAACGCGTGTGGAACATAGACCCTCCTTGTCCACTTATTTTTATTGGGCAACTGGACCCATGAGGAAAGAAAGATGAAACATGCATATTTTTATACTTTTAAATATTAAAATGTAATTTTGAGCATTTCTCCCTGATAGAGGGAACCTAACTGAACACTTAAACTAACTTAAACTAGAACAGTAACTTATCTAGTACTCCAGATTTTCCAAGTATTTGGAAAGCGTTAATTTAATTCCCCTTTTTTGGTTTCTTTTCTCTACTTCTCCGGTAGATGTCGCTACTTGTCCACCCAGTCGTTTCCACTGCTTCTCTCTCATTGGTTGTTTCGGCGCCTTCGCCACCCGCATAGGGTATAAAAGCCAGCACGTCTCTGTCTATGATTTTGCTCAGCCTTGCTTTTTCTAGCACGCTGTTCCTTTTGCACTGAAGAAGAATCTCGCTAGTAGATTCGAAACAGCTGTTTGCTGCTTTTCATATATTATTTGTGCATTTTAAACGTTGGTTTTTCTGCTTTTTAATATTGTTGCACAAAGGCTTTATTTGCTATTTTTACATTTATAGAAGTTCAGACTTTAATTGAAATAAACTTTCGCTTTTTGAAGCTGAACTGTCAGAAGCTCCAAAGTCACGTTGTAAAAGCATGGCCCAGTTGCCCCAACTAACCTTATTTTCTTCGTTGTATTTAATGTTTGTATTAGTACTATGTTTTAGAAAAAAAAGTTTTTTTTTAAGTAATGTATAATAATTTTGAACTTTAGTAATTTGCTATATGAGCTATACTTATTAGGGTGGGCCGAAAAAAACTTTTTTTTGATTTTCGATGATGGGTAGTGCGTAAAAGTGGCCACTAGTGGCACCAAGTTCACACAAAAAATTTGAGATTTTTAGGACAATTCCTATATTTGCCGCTTTTGGCTTGAAGTTTTGCTAAAATGCTGATTTTTGAACTTTTTGTAGCAAAAATTTTAAAAATGTTAAATTAAACTTATTTTAATCGTATTTACTTGAAAAGGCATATTTAATGTTCCAAATGTATAAATATGCTCTGATAATGTATTATTTAATTGCTATGTGTATTTTAAATTAGACGACTTTTACAGCCTTTTCGTGTGAGCAAAAGTTGCATGTATTGTTTGAATCTTTCAACAGTTTCTCTCCTTTTCTTGTTTATGTCCCTTGGTCTTCCTTATTTTTTTCGATGCTTTAAGGGTCATATATTTGGGTGACGGACAGCAGAATCTCCCAGAAACAGATCTGGATGGAGAGAAGGGAGTGAGGCGAGAACTTAAGCGAACGCAGTGACTCATCGTGATGTTGGGGGAGTGAAGGAGGAAATACAAGAGGGGAGAAAGTGCGATAAGTGATGTTTATTATTTTTCAGTGCTCGGTTTCCCTGTGATATTTGTTCAGTGTAAAAGTAAAACCTTTTTCTCGTGCAATACATTGTTTTTTGGATCGTTTAACGTGACTTTACTGTGTTTTGTGCGTTTTATTACGACGAGTTTAGAAATGGCTAGTGCGAAAGTTCATGATCATGTAAAGACATGTGATAGAGTGAAAAGTAGCCATTTTGGGGCACCATGCAAATTGAAAGACTTGCAATTGTCAACTATTGCTGACATCATGCGCCACTACTATTGGTTGCAAAACGATATAGAAGAAAATCGAGATATTTATCTTCAACCAGTGGATGATATTATTAAAATGGCAGGTGAAAAAGTTTCCGAAATCTGGATAAAATCTTCCATACCAGTGGTTTCCCAATGAACAATTAACGGAAAGATTAAAAACTATTACAATGAGCGTAGATCATTGGAGAAATCTTGTAATCATACGGGCGTTAAAGGCAAGGCGATCTGTGAAGATTTCGTACGAAATGCGGAAACCTCTCTATTTGACATTGCAGCTTGTAAGTGTAGAGGCTTGAACAATAGTAGCTGCGACATCAGACGTAAAGTTCCACATCGGGAGGTGAACTTCTTGAAGGATCAAAGAAATTTTCGAAAAATGTTTATCGGAAATATTGATTTAAAAACAAGCAAAACTCTTGCAAAGAAAATATCGCGGAAAATGAAGAGGGATACAATTTCAACGATTAATAGTGATTCTGCGACAAAGCCTTCAACGAGTGGAGTTAGATCCAGATGGAAGACAGTTATATTGTTGGAAGATTCAAGTAGTGGGAGCTTTCAAGCAAGCAGTTCGACTGAATCTGAATTTGAACCAGGCCCTTCAAAGCCAAACACTCCTAAACGCATATTCCTGTCTCACACAGCGTCCGCCATGTCTCAGGGAAACGGAACACTGAAAATAATAAGCATCCCTTATCGCACTTTCTCCTCTCTTGTATTTCCTCCTTCACTCCCCCCAACATCGCGATGAGTCACTGCGTTCGCTTAAGTTCTCGCCTCACCCCCTTCTCTCCTTCCAGATCTGTTTCTGAGGGATTCTGCTGTCCGTCACCCAAATATATGAACCTTAAAGCATCGAAAAAAAATAACGAAGACCAAGGGACATAAACAAGACAAAAGAGAGAAACCGTTGAAAGATTCAAACAATACATGCAACTTTTGCTCACTTAAACGCGAAAAGGCTATAAAAATCGTCTAATTTAAAATACACATAGCAATTAAATAATACATTATCAGAGTTTATTTATACATTTGGAACATAAAATATGCCTTTTCAAGTAAATACGATTAAAATAAGTTTAATTTAACATTTTTTAAATTTTTGCTAAAAAAGTTCAAAAATCAGACTTTTAGCAAAACTTCAAGCCAAAAGCGGCAAATATAGGAATTGTCCTAAAAATCTCAAATTTTTTGTGTGAACTTGGTGCCACTAGTGGCCACTATTCCGCACTACCCATCATCGAAAATCAAAAAAAAGTTTTTTTCGGCCCACCCTAATACTTATCTTATTTTAATGCAAACAAAATTTTGTGAGTAGGGGAGACTAGGGAGGGTTAACCATACCGGAGGCTTGACCCACCCGTCAGTTTTCATATTTAAAAGATCTTCAGAGTTTTATGAATAGGTGTCAAGCAAAGCTACTTGAATGCTCAAACAACAGCCTTTGTTTCATACAGATAATCGAAATAGGTGTGGAAAAAATCAGTTGTGAATGGTTTTTACCCCAAAAGTTGTGTTTTTTAGAAATATTTTGTAAGCTTTTTTCACATAAAATATATCATAGAAATTTAAGTAAGTAAGTTTTAAGTAATGCATAAATATCGAGCTTGCATTCGAGGCATAAAGATGGTACAGTAAGTTAGGCTTAACATAATAGTGTGCTATTCTTTAGAAAAGGTATATGTGAGGAGGCTTGACCCAGTCAATGTGAGAGAGGGCTGACCATATGCTCAAGTCTCCCTTAATTAAGTGGGGAAATCTTTTTTATTACAAACTGTGCAAAATGAAAGGTTAATGGTTATATAAAAAAATTTACATTTATTGTGTAAAGCTAAAGTAAAATGGGGTGGAAAAGAAAATGTTTAACACTAATTAAAAAAAGATGTGAAAAATTGCTATAGTGTCCACTGCAAGAAAAAATTTAATGATATGGATAAATAGGAAAGTTGATAGGAATTTTTTTCCATTTAAATATTACTTACAATAGGTAAATAGAAACAGTTGAAATTAGAAAGTATGAAAGCAGCACTTTTAACCCTTTCAGTTGCAGTTGTATGTTTATGAAACCACTTAATTTTAATTCCAAAACGCCACAATGGCACCAGAATTTTGCTAAAATCTTTTCCATTTAATATATATATGAAATATAGCCTTTTCTTATTTGCAAATTAATTTGTTCGTAAATTCCGGGGCCAGTCATTTATTTCAACATTTTTGTACTGAATGTACTTTGCCACTAAAAGCGTTAAAAGATGTTAATGATAAGTTAATTGCTCATGCGGCTGCAAAAGAACATAGCATCGATCGAAAAACTTTAGGAAGGTCTATAGACAAATATCTCCAGGAAGAATATAGTGAGATGAAGCCAAACTATGTGAAAACTAGAGTTGCCAGATCGAGTGTCACAAAAAGTAGGACAAGGAGACAAAAACAGGGGGACAGGGGCTCCTAAATTCGGTCATAATAATACATGAAACCCTAAGAAAACGGAACCTGTCACTAACGGAATACTGTCTTAAATGTCAATATTTCGTTTTCCCTGCTGTACAATTATATCTGCTCAGACAAAATGATGTTTTGAAACAAAATTTTTCTACTCTGACTTGCAATTGCATCTAAACAGGTTTATTTAAGCATCATATTTTCAAAAATGTATTTTTCATAATAATTAAAGCACGTATCATAAAGTTATTTTGCGTTTTTTAAACTGATTTTATTCCTATTCACAAATATTTAAACATAAAACAAAGTGGGTGAAGCCTCCCATATAGTGGGTCAACCCTCTCATATGTGGGGAGACTTGACACATTATTTTCTCATGATTAAAATCAGTAATTTTTCAATTTTCTTATATAGTACACTTATGTAGCAATTTTATTTTGATAACTGATTGCATAACGAATAAAATGATATTTAAAACTTTATTCTAGGTTCAATGTATAAAAAATAAAAAATCATTTTGTAATAAGTGGGTCAACCGTCCCTAGTCTTCCATATATGGTGAATTTAAATAGGATATAAAAATGCACAATTGTAAGCAATTAAAGGAACTATTTCAAATTGGACGTTCTATGTAAATAGGGCGCCATATGTCAAATAGGACACCCTATGTTAAATAGCTACTCTAATAAAGACTCTGTTAAATAAAAAAATATTTATTTTTCAGCTACATAATAAATATAATTAATAATAAACCTGTTTATTTTAATGTGTGAAAAATCTAATGAGTATAAAAAGTATTCTTAAAAATTTAATACTTTTGCAGCATAGATTTCTCAATTCCAGAAGTTGTTGAACTTTTTATTAAAATAATTTATTTAATAATTGATTCCATAGAAATCAAACAGTTTTATTTAATTTTTTATCTGCTTACACTAAACATTGTTTCTACGAGAATGCTTCCATGTCTTTAAATCATTTGCAGCAGTATAAAATTTAATTAACTTAATGAGAATTTCGAATGAGGGTAATAAATAGTCTAATATCTATTAATTTAACTTCTAAAATATAAAAATATCGTGCTAGAAAAGTAATAAAATACTTTTGCTGTTCGAAAAACATAGACAAGATTAAGAAAATGAAAAGTTTGAGCAAAAAAGCAAAAATATAATAATAAAAAAATTCTACCTATGCTTAATAAGTATTTTTTTAATCTAAAGATATAAAATATTTTGTTTCGTTTCTTATTTGCATTTCAAAAATAATATTTTTCAAAAACAGAATTATTTCGATGAATGTATACGAAATGTCTATCGAATTTCTACGATACTTAAAACTGAATAATGATAAAGAAATTTTATTTTTATTAAATGTTTCACTTTTATTAAATTGTAAAATCATATTTTAACATTTTTACACGGAAAAAAATATACATAAAAAATAATTGTTATCCTTGTATTCTTAAATTAATAATTTTTCTGATTGATTTTTTTTTCTCCACAAAATGTCTTTGCTTTTGAAAAATATTATATTTGTAAAAATATCCATATTTAAATATAATATTAGTGACAAGCGATTACTTTTGTGAAAATGAATTTTTAATGTTTTTCTTTCAAATTTGCACAGACATATAAATAGATTTTTTACTATAATAATATGAAATATTGAAAAAAAAATTAATTTTTTTAGAAGTAGAAAAGTGAGTTTTTGCATAATAATTTAATTCAATAAAAGTGTTTCAAAGTATTATGAACATTACAAGCAAACTATTACAAACCGAAACAAGTAAAAAAAATCATGCGTTTAGCATAGATTATGAAACACTTTCCAACACTTCCTGAATGCTTTAACATAACTTCGTTAATTAGAGAAATGAAGTATATAAGAGAACTAAGTAAACATTTTAGACAACACATGAAACATTTGAAAAACGGATTTCTGTAGTTACCGTATATAGCCAAATATGTATTCCAATTCTTTTGAACAGACCTGTATTTGATCTATACGTTCATATATAAACTATATAATAGGAAAATTTAGTTTAGCAAGAAAACGCATAACAGGTTGAGATTTCTCTTTCAGCAATTTATACTAATAGATCAAAACATACTTGTATACATTTGTACAACCCTATAGTTAACCTAGAACATTTATTACACGTCACTATTTAGATTAAAGTTTAATTCAAAGTGAAACACTCTTAAAACTACTGAAATCACATTTCCAGAAATTATCATCTATAGACGGCCATGAATCCAATTCTTTACGTGACCCTGTATATCATTTTATCTATGTTCTACAAACATTTCATAGTAAACTAAATGCAATTCCGCGTAAAAATGCATAACTCATTTAAAAACCACCTTTAAGCAATTTGCAATCATACCCAGTAACCATTATGAATTATTTTGTGTAACCCTGTATATGAATTACAACATTTACACACACTATATACTATGCATAAATATAGTGAAATATAAAAGCACATAACATAATTAAAAATGCATTTCCAGAAATCATCGCTACTGCACAGTACTTCGGATACAATATAGTATCTAAAATCTTTTGTGTGTTCCTGTAAATGCTATGCACTTCGTATTATACATGAAATAAGTTATAGTAAACCTCAGCGACGTATCAATACCATTATACTTGAAATAATTTAACATAATTAAAATACGCCGCAAACAATTCCCTCCACCCCTATATCGTTCTGTAACGGAATTATTTTGTGTGAAAAACGATTTTTCCCATAGGCCGTAATGTAACGGAAAATTTTGACTGTCCCTGTAAATGAACTAAACATGCTAGTAACTTTATTTGAAATAGGGATCGTGCTATGTTAGAGGACACTTACATCCAAAAATTTCAGAACGGTTCGAGTATATTTACGGGAGTTAGAGCGCGGACAGACGGACAGACAAACCGAATTCTTAAACACTTTTCAACTTTATAGAAAGTTTTAAAAAAGGGTACGAACTCGTCTTTAAAAAGAATTATATTGCATTATTTTTCAGATTTTTAAAAATGTAAATACCATAATTTTGGAAAACATTGCATATCGTCATTCGTTGCTACAGAGGAATGTTTTAGCCGAAACGGTCAAAGATGTTTCAAATGAAAGCAACACTAATATAGCATTGCTTTGCTACTGTGGAATAATTACTTAAAAAATTATGAATATACTTGAAAACGATTATGAATTGGACATCTTCGAAAGTATGTAATTAGTACAATAATAAATATATGAATAATGTTAAGAATGTAAGGCATAACATTAAAACGTTACTGAAAAATATTTATAATATTGCAGTAGTACAAAAATAAATAAGAAATTGTAATATAAACATAAGTTCTTGTTAATCCAAGAAAAATTAGTCGGATGTGCCAGTCCCAAAACTTTCTTCTATCTCCTACATGCTAATACTTCAAAATTCGCTATCACAGTGCCGAAATCAAATGCAACATATGCCCATCTAGAGGATTCTAAAGGTATGAAATTTCGTGCATTAGTTCCTGAGATATGATTATCGATAAATTCGTGTAAATCCTGAAAAATGCAGCATATCAGAGCCACATAATGGGCGATAAGCACTAAAACCTAATAAGCAAAAACTTCTGTCAACGTCTTAACTGAATCTGAAGTTAGGTGAAAATCCGAGAAAATCCGTTCTTGAGATAGATCAACTTCGGAAATCGTGAAAAATGCAGCATAGCAGTGCCACCTGTTAGGGGATTTACACCAAAACCTAAACAGCACCAATTTAAGTCATGGACTAACTGAAAATAAATTTTTATTAAATCCCTTGCTTTAGTTCTTGAGATAGATCAATTTCGTTAACCGTGAAAAATGCAGCATAGCAGCACCACCTGTTGGCGATTTACACCAAAACATATTCAGCGGCAAAATTTATCTATGTATACCTGAATCTGAAGTTAGATGAAAATTCGTGAATTAGTTCTTGAAATAGAGCTATTGCGGAAATCGTGAAAAATTCAGCTTAGCAGCGCCACCTGTTAGCTGATTTACACCAAAAACTAATCAGCACCAATTTATGCGAGGTGCTAACTGCATATAAATTTTTAATAAATTTCGTGCATTAATTTTTGAAATAGGATGCCCACCAATTTTGTGTCACATATAGACACACAGAATAAGAGAGTCACAGATAGACATCCTTCTATATATATATAAAAGTAACGATTTGGAAATGGACCAATGAAAATCTGGGTAGATACCGCGAAACGCATTTGATTGGTCTGAGCTTTCTGATGCTATAAAAGGGATTACCAAGGATGCTCTGTCGCCAAAATTCGCCAAGTTTGTCGCCAATTGGCGATATATCACCAAATTTGGCGACCAAAATTAGTCGCCAAAAGTGAAACCAATTTGGCGCTATTTCCAGTATTTCGCCAAATTTCCATAGACTCCCATTGAAATCCAATAGGGTTTACTTGCTTGCAGAAAATTGACAAATTGTGCTATTTCATTGCAACAAAAACTAATATTAGCTTATGAATAGAGCTTAATTGAACTATTTACATTATCTTTAAGCACAAACACTAATTATTTACAATATTCGTAACACTATATATATAATTCTATATTTAATATTTCTTATAATTATGAAACTCTGTAAGCTCTAATGGTTATGTGCTTGGACATAAGGAAATAAAATTGCCAGGAGTTGGGGAGGAGCGCGTTTGTACGAAGTGGGTTCTAAAAATTGAATACATGAATATATAGAAAATTAGGGATCGGGAAGCTATCCAGAATGGACACGTGAAACAATTACGTCTGGGGTTGGCTAGAAAATAGGGATTGCTTCGCGATATCGAATGGAATCGCGAAGCGATTACGCGGGACGTTGGTGAGCGGGGCGAGCAGAGGGGCAGAGCGATCCTAGTTATGTAAAAATAAGTTTTTCGTATCTCCGATCCCTATAACGTGTCAGTCCGTCGAAAACGGGTATTCGAAAAATTTCACGAATCAAATACTTTCTTCTTGTAAAGATAGAAGAAAGTAAAAATGTCGTTCTATTTCAGGATAGTCATTTAAAAGTGCATATATAAACACAATTCTTTTTTTTGCTGTTGTTGTTATAACGCTGGTAAACGTTGATTGAGAAGTCAGCGTAACACTTAAAAGTTAAAAAGAAACACCAGAATTTTATTACGTTAATATGTTAAGCGTGCTAAAGACATCGAAGTACAAATATTCACCAATTCTTAATGATTATTTAGTGCGATAAAAATGAATTAACCAATTTATGCCTGAATTTTTGTTTTCTCAAATTTGTTGTTAAAATCACTTTAGAATGCTTCAAAATGAACTGGAAAAATACAAAAAAAATTACGCTAAGATATGTTTGTATTTATTTGATAAAATGTAAACGTACTAAATATTGCAATATCCATACGTGGAAAAATGCATAATTATATGTTTTGTCTAAATTTATATAAAATATACGTTTAAATTTTATATTAAATAATATAATTAGTATATTTATGAACTATTAAAAAAGTATATTTATATCTTTACTGAGACTAATAACATTATACGTATAATTAACAATAAATTAAGAATAATCGTATTTGAGACTAAAAAACAATTTATTTCAAAATTATCATAAAAAGGCCTTTACGTAAATAACTGTCCCCTAAAAGGTTAATAGAAATGTATACATATTTGCGCCTAGTGTCCTATATTTTGTACTTACAAACTGCATAAAAATGGGCTTAAACATTTAATTTCGCAAAAAAAAAAAAAAAAAAAAAAAAAAAAAAAAAACATATTTTAAAGAAGTATACAAGCTAAGGTTATAACTTATTTATTTGGATCCTTGATACAAAAAATGCAAAAAACTTACTTTTTACATTTAGCTATCTTGAAAAATGAAAAATCTATAAACACCGAAAAAAGTCTTCATTTAAGCAAATAAATATCAATATTATGCTGCCATCTGTCGGTAACAGATAAGTACATTTATAGACAGTTATAGTCAGGAGGGGTAATTGTGACCACTTTTTACATTTTCAACTTTTCTATTTTTTTTTTAAATCTTATTTCTATTTGGAAAAGTGCTGTTTTTAGTACGTAGGAAGTAACTTTGATCCTTTAAGAAGACATTTTACAAGTTTTAATTATCATAGCTGTTTTTCTTTTAAAGTTAAAAGGGTGGTTATAATTACCCCACCAAAAACTCAAAATCACATAAGTTGGGGATAATTAAGACCATTAGTGGGGAAATTATGACCACTATATATTCTCTTTATCCTTGCCAATACACATATGTTTGGGGTAATTATGACCACTTTGAACTCCAAAGTAACAAATCCGTTTATCAAAAATTTTATAGACTTAGTTTCAAATTGCTATTTTAATCTCAAAAGGGCATCAGACTAGTAATAAAGAATACCTAAGATGAAATATACATTATGAGGTTAATATCTAAGCTTGAAAAATTTTTTTACCATCAGAGTTATCTCCAGTATGACGGCGGTCATAAATACCCCCTGGTCATAATTACCCCATCTGACCCTACTTCATACAATTTTCATGTTATAAAGAAGAAGAAAATTATGAAGAATATATTAAAATTTGAAACGTCCCAAAAATGTGACGCTAGGTTAATAAGTGGGTAGGCATGATCGAGGATCGCACAGAGGGTTTCTTTTAATATATCTTTCAAAACACTTTATCCTTTAGTTAATAAATCCAAATTGTTAATTTTAGAATCCTCAGCTTTTTACAATAAAAAATTAATTTGATTTCAAATTTAAATAGATAAAAGAAAATTAATGTTCGGTACAAAATAAATACACATATTTCATGTATGTGTGTTTAAATTTTCCATTGCCTTTATAAACTAAACATGTTAATTTTTTCTAAAATTGAACGTTAGTTGACGTTTAAACAAAAATAAACACACAAAAATCTCACGTTAATTCTATGCATTTTTAAGTCTTATTTCACAGTTCCTTCATTTATTATGAAAATTCAGGTATAAATCTGTACAACTAAAAATACTTCACGATGTATATTAGAGAATAGATTCAATAATTTTAAAATTTTCCTCATATCCAAACAAATTGTCGGTAACGGAAATAATTATATGTGTATAAATAATATTGTTTTATTTTATTTTATTTTTATTAAGTTTTAAATGAATTATAAAATAATAAAACAGCCTTATTCAAACTGAATTTGAAATGCACGGTATTTGAAATTTATGTTATTCTGAAAAGAGTTCTTAATGTATTATGCTAAATGATGGATCAACTCAATAATATTTTAGTTCAGGTAATTAAATATAATACAAAAGCGTTTTTCCTAGCAGAACTGCTTGCATTCCATTGTGAATGGCTTAAAATACTTTCGAGAAAATTCTAAGTGCACTCAGAGTCTAATAGCAGAGTCATTTACATCAGCTTTTAGAGTTTTTTTAATATTAAAATTTAACTTTATTCCGTAAATATCTAAGTAATGTTAGTTATTCAATACAAAATTTCATAGTAGGGTAACTCCGGGAGAGTTGCCGCATCCGGGATAGATGCCGCACTCCTTGTATTTCTTGTAATTATCGATAGATGGTCGTCAAACGCACAGTATAGGTGCGCAGTGAGATTATTTTAACCAGTGTATAGCATGAATCCCATTTCGATGTTTATTTGTAGAAGTACAATCCTTAATTTGACGCAAGTGCATGATTTCACTCTCCAAACTTTTAAACACGTTATGTTTAAATGCATTTCATACACTAATTACGAAATGCATGCTTGATTTCGAAGTCAAAACTAAGTGTAGCATTTGTATAGAGTACTGTGTATATGGTTATGCCATTCCCCTTAGCGATGGCAGGTAACTGTGATGGCCGACATTTGCACCATCCAAAATGGGATACATGCCGCACTGTTATTCCGGTATACATGCCGCAGTTTCTTTGTATGGGATGATTAAATGTTATTAACTTTTCCTTTTCTTTTTGCACAGACTACCCATGTTAGGCATGTAATCAAGTTTGCAAAAACCAAAGGAGAAGAAGGGGAAAATAAAAAGTAAGAAGGGCAAGAAAGCTGAAAGCCAAGATTATAATATTGAAAAATTGGATTACGCGTAACATAGACGTTCTTTGCAAACTACTCCAAAAAAGAGGAAGAGAAATTGGTTTTGTTGCATCATGTGTTTAATTATAGTTACATAAAGACTGTACTTTTTTGGCACTTTTTTCTGTAGATTGTAGTCGAAAAAACAGGTCTCTTAACCCATTCGGGACCATAGGTGCAAATAAGTACCTTCATAAAGAGCTTACAAAATTTGTTTCTTGTACCAGTAAAAAAGAAAAGTAATATTTGCTTTACTTAATTAGAGCATTTTCAGGATTATTTAAATAAAGGTAACTTCTTTTAAAAAAGTGGTACCAACCGAATAAAATTTGTGAAAAAGCCACCGTTCCCGAAAGGGTTAACAAATAAATTATGAAAACACAATTTTACTTTTCCCTTTCTAATACATTGATGTTACGTTGTTGCTGAAATAAAAATTAAAATTTAAGGTAAAAAAATAAGTCTATAATTTCAATAGTGAAAGTAGGCAACAATTATTAATTTGAATCTACTAATACGTTTCATAGTACTCATATACCGGGTGTCCCAAAAAGGACTGACTGATTTTAAAATTCAATAACTTGCAAACGGTGACAGATATTTAAAAAATTCTTGAAGGAGGGTTATGCATAAGGTCAAAAGTTTTTTTACAGTGATTTTCAATTTTAGTTCGAATTACAAACAATAGATGGCGCTGCGATCAATAGACACTGAATTCAGGTTCGATTTTTGGTACTTCGTGGCCCGGATAATACATTTCCATCTCCTTTTTCAGCATGGAACAAGAGAAAGGACCAGAAATCGAGCCTGTATTTAGCGACTATTGCTTACAGCGCCATCTATTGATTGTAATTCGAACTAAAATCGAAAACCACTGTAATAAAACTTTTGACCTTATGCATAACCCTCCTGCAAGAATTTTTTAAATATCTGTCACCGTTTGCAAGTTATTGAATTTTAAAATCAGTCAGTCCTTTTTGGGACACCCGGTAGTTTCATTTTGTTATTATATTGTTAATTATAGTCCATATATGGATATATTTTTTTAAATATTTTTATTTATAATTTCATTCTGTTCTTATTACGAGCGCCGCATAACTACCGCACAAATGCGGCGTCTCAGCCTGAATGTACGGGTGACGCGCCGCAGTGTAATGGTTTAGAAAAAAATTGTTAAAAAATATTAATAATTTGTTTTGAATTTTTTCGTCGCAATATACGCGTTATATATTTAACATTAAATAGCACAACATGATATTTTTTATTTTATGTCCATCATGGGACTTTATACACAAATTCAAAAAAATGTGCGGCATAAATCCCGGAATTACCCTATTGAGAATAGAAATTAGTTAAAAAAAAAATTGAAAAATATAGTAAATACAAAATTATAGTAAACATAAAACACAGAAATTTAGTCATTGTATAAATCAAATAGCTTTATGTGCTTCAATGGAATTAAAACAATTATATTTTTGAAAACTATCAATTACTCGTTTGACCTTTTCAATCAAAAAGTTTCGAATTTGAACAAATAAAAAAATAATGTTCTACACAAAATAAATATACATACATCATTTTTATGTATGTGTTATATTTTTCATTGATTTTATAAACTACGAAAGTTAAATTATTTCTAAAATTGATGAAAATTGTGCGATTAACTAAAAGTAATACATACGAAAATCAAATGTTAATTCTATGCGTTTTTAACTATTATTTCTCAGTTACTTTATTTATCATGAAAACTCAAATATAAAGCAGTACAGCTAAAAACACTCCAGGACGTATATTATAGAATAGGTTCATTATCTTTACAATTTTTTTTTTCTCATTTCAAACCTAATTATTGATGACCGAAGTAAATATATATGTATATAAACAATATTGTCGTATTTAATTTATTAAAAGGCTTTAAATAAATTTTAAAATTATAAAAAAACTGCCTTATTTAAATTGAATTTGACGTGAAAGATTTTCAAATTAATTTTATTTTGAAAAGGACTAAATGGTGGATCAATTTCAATGCAATAATATTTAACTTCAGGACATTGACTATAATACAAAAGCATTTTTCCTAGCAGAACCTTTCATTGCATTGTGGATGGCTTAAAATATTTCCAAAAATTTTTTTAAGTGCATTCAGAAAATTATAACTGGGTCTTTTACTTCCACTTTTCGAGTTTTTTGAGCATTGAAATTTAATTTCATTCCGTAAATATCTAAGTAATGTTAGTTATTCGATGCAAAATTTCATAGTATTCAGAAATGAAATTAGTTTAGAAAAAAGGTAAAATTATAGTAAACATACACAAAAATACACCCATTGTATTACTAAAATAGCTTTATGCACTTTAACGGAATTGAAAATTTTATTTTTTGAAAACTTAGAAAGTAGTCTTTAGAACTTTTCATACAAATGTTTCGAATTTAAAAAGAAAAAAAATATATTCAGTACAAAATAAATATGCATATATTATGTATATGTGTTAAAAATTTTCAATGCTTTTATAAGCTTCATAAGCTAAATTATTTCTAAAATTTAATGAAAATTGTACTTTTTACTAAAAATAAAACATGCCAGAATCAAATGTTAATTGTATACGTTTTTAATTATTATTTCATGGTTACTTCATTTATTATGAAAATTCGAGTATAATGCTGTACAGCTAAAAATACTTCACGATGTATATTATAGAATAGATTCAATAATTTAAAATTTTTCCTCATATCCAAACTAATTGTCTATAACCAAAGTAAATATACTAAAATAGTTTTTTGAAAAGTTTTAAATAATTTCTAAAATGATAAAAATGGTCTTATTCAAATTGAATTCGAAATGCACGGTTTTTAAAATTCATGTCATTCCGAAAAGAGTTCTTAATGCATTATGCTAAATGATGGATCAATTTCAATCTAATAATATTTACTTCAGGTCATTTAATATAATACAAAAGCATTTTTCGTAGCAAAACTCTCTACATTGCATTGTGAATGGTTTAAAATAAGTTTCACAGTATTCAGAAATGAAATTAGTTTAAAAGAATTAAAATTATAGCAAACATACACAAAAATATAGTCATTTTACTAATAAAATGGCTTTATGTACTTTAATGGAATTGAAAAATTTATATTTTTGAAAACTCTTTAGAACTTTTCATACAAAAGTTTCGAATTTAAATACATAAAAATAATGTTCTGTACAAAATAAATATGCATCTTTCATGTGTATGTGTTTCAATATTTCAATGCTGTTATAAACTACAGAAGCTAAATTATTTCTAAAATTGAATGGAAAAATTATGCTTTTGACTACTAATAAAAAATACCAAATCAAATGTTAATCGTATGCCTTTTTAAATATTTTTTCGTAGTTACTTCATTTATTATCAAAATGCAAGTATAAATCTATACAGCTTAACACATTTCACGATGTATATTATAGAATAGATTGAATAATCAAAAATTATTCCTCATATCCAAAATAATTATCAATAACCGAAGTAAATATATATAAATAATGTTGTTGCATTTTTTTTTTTTTTTTTTTTTTACTTTTTAAATAAATTTTAAATTAAAAAATGGTGTTATTCAAATTGAATTTAAAATGCACGCTTTTTCAAAATGATGTTATTCTGAAAAGAGTTCTTAATATATTATGCTAAATGATGGATCAATTTGAACGCAATAATATTTTATTTCGGGTCATTAAATGTAATACAAATGCATTTTTCCTAGCAGAACTCTTTGCATTCCATTGTGAATGGCTTAAAATATTTCCGAAAAAATTCTAAGTGCACTCTAAATCTAATTGCTGGGTCATTTACTTCAGCTTTTAAAGTTTTTTTAGCATTGAAATTTAACTTTATTCCATAAATAAGTAATGTTAGTGAATGTGAGCAATATTTAACGAAGGTTATTGATAAAATGTTATTAATTTTTTGAACTTTTGCTTTTAGTTTTGCTTTAGAAGAGTGCAGTTTTGTGTTATGTAGACAACATTGACAGACTTTAAGTTTCATATTTAATAGATCTCAATTTTAAAAAGAAACACACAGGGTTCTGTATAAATGAGTAAAAGCCAGGTTTCAGTGTACATGAAAATTAATAGGAACAAAAAGCATTTTACGGTATCCGCACTTCTTCGGAGGTGGTTTTTGAAAATTTTGAAAATTTCTCTTTATGCCATGAATTTCTGTATAAATCATGAAAAAAAGGAATGAATGTCATTTCTTCAAGTTTAAACTGCATTTTACGTAATTACTTGAACTTCTATAGCATTATCACCTGCAAACTCTGTGAGTTTGAAAAAAAAAAAAAAAAAAAGCTTGTTTTTGAATATTTGCATTTTTTTTTTAAATATGCGTGCAATGACACATAATTTTTTTCCTTTTATATATGTTAAGGCCTTTTATATATGTTAAGACCTTTTATATATGTTAAGAAGATATGTTTTCCTTTTACATATATTAATATGTTATATAGTCCGAGACACACGACCGTTACACGACCAAAATAAGGTGAAAACTGCAAATCGTGATAAGAATATACCGATTGGTCAGTATCTACTTTATACTAATGCAATGCATTTCAGAGGGGGAGGCATCACGTAAAGTCGCGGAAATTCAAGATGGCGGCTGTTATTCAAAATGGCGCCGTTTTCTGAATGTTCTTACTATCCATCGTATAAATGTATGTTTCAGGTCGATTTCGATGTTTTTAACGTCAAAAATTTAATTTTTAATACTTTCCGTTATAGTTGAATGAGTTTATGAATTCAGTTTGTCTGTTTGTTTGTCTGCCTGCCTGCCTGCCTGCCTGCTTTCATTCCATGCTCTAACTCGCTTAAATATCGCTACTCGATTGAATTCACTCAGATTTTCATGTAATTTATGTATGTTATTTAAGTTTACAATAAGATGTTCCGAATAAAAATGAAGTGTATAAGTTTTATAGTCCGTTTACAGGGACTTCAAAAGAATTCCATTATGTTATTGTCTATTAGTGCGGGTGCTACGGTTGAGAAAACTGCAAATCTTGAGAATAATATACGGAGTGGTGAGCATCTACTTTTTATTAACACAACCCATATAAGAGGCGGAGCCATCACGTAAAATCGTAGGAATCCAAATGGCGGCTGTTATTCAAAATGGCGTCATTTTCTGAATTTTCTTACTATTTATCATATAAATGTGTGTTTCAGGTCGATTTCAATATTTTTACCGTCAAAACGTTCGTTTTTAATACTTTCCACCATGGTTGAATGAGTTTATGAATTCAGTTTGTCTGTTTGTTTGTTTGTCTGTCCACTTGCTATTTCGTGCTCTGATTCGCTTAAATATCGCTACTCGCTTAAATTCACTGAGATTGTCATGTAATTTATATATGTTATTGAAGTTTACAATAACATTTTCTGAATGAAAATTCTAGTGTATAGGTTTTATAGTCGGTTTGCAGGCACTCGAAAGAATTCCATTACGTTACTGTCGATGGGGGGAAATCATTTGTAATGTGTTTTACTCATGTTACACTCTCTGAAACACATTCAAATTGACATACTTCAGTGCACTCTAAATTAAAATGTCTGAAATTCAGACACTTAAGTGTCTGAAATGGAGTGTTCAATTTTCAGACATTTTAAAATGTCTGAATTTTTTCAGACACTTTTTGCGTCTGAATTTCAGACACTTCAAACGTCTGAGTCGCATCCATTTTTTTGTAAGCATCATACGTAGCCATGTTTGACCACGTTGAATCCTGGAAAAATATTTGGCTGTGGTCCTGCCCCTCCCCCCCCCCCCAATACAGCCTGATTTTTTTGGTGCTCTCAGTTTTGGTATACAATTTTCGTTACGTTGATAATTTAAATCTTTTCCGACATTGTACTGATTATAATCAATATCTTGAACTTCAGGAGTAGAACAAGATTAAAAAACAAAAAATATTTATCTAAATATTAGATTTTTTTAAATTTATTTTGTTTTTAACCTTATTTTACTTTAAAAGTTCAAAATATTGATTATAATCAGTACAATTTCGAAACAGATTTAAAATATAAGGTTTACAAATATTGCACATCAAATTTGGGGGCACTACAGTCGTAGGTGGACGGGGCACTTCCCAGTTTGCCCTTCCTTTAATCAAGAAGTACTTTTGCAAAAAACGCAACCCTGCATTATAGTTGTTTAAATTGAGATGTCCGCTATTCGGGAGTATCCGTTGTGGAGGTTAATGGACATTCTCGAATAGCGAACACCTCTATTTAACGAATACTTTTTTAATCAGCAGACATACATATTTGTATATTTTTACCTCAAAAAAGTAGACATCTCCAATTATCGGACAAATTCCGCGGTCCCGAAGTGTTCGCTATTAAGGGCTTTTAAGGTACATAGATAAATATATATATATATTTTATAATCTTGTCCTACTCTAAAAGTTCAAAATATTTATTATACTCGGTTGAATGTGGAAAAAGATTTAAAATATCAGATGTACGAAAATTGCAAAAATCCCCCCCCCCCCCCACCAAAAAGAAAACGAAAATATAAAAAAATATATTGCCACATAGGCAATTTTACATATACATCACTTGATAATCACAACAGCTATTTAACTATGAATAATGAAAACAAATAAATAAATATTCTACTTTAATAACATTGGGGGAAAAATTACTTTGGTATTTTGTTAAATATATTTGCGTTTTTAATCTTGTACTACTCTAAAAGTTCAAAACTTTCATTATAATCAGTGCAAGACTCAAGATATCAGCTTTACAAAAATTCATGCAAAATCCCCCCTCCCCCCCCCCCAAAAAAATGAAAATACTTATTTAAAAATTATGTTTTTAAAAAATTTATATTTCCACATGGGCAAGTTTTTATGTAGATCAGAGGGTACTCACAAAAGCTATTCAACTATCAATAAAAACAAATAAGTACATATTCTATATTAAAAACATGAGGAAAAAATAACTTATGATTTCCAAACTTCTTTCGTCTTAAATATATACAGTAACATCTGTCATTTTTGTATTTTTCGTATAAGTGCATATAAATAAAGTTACCACAATTTTAAATACGAAATCTAGTTAGAGGTTTTTACTTTTTCCCATTATAAATTTCAAATTACTTTTTTATTAAAAATAATAAAAAAATCAGTATTAGAGTTGATTGCAAATCAAATACATATGTATATTTTTACAGGCAGCTTCATATAATAGACCAGTCTCATTTACTTTATTTATCTTTTTTTAATCTGCGGTTTTATGCCAGGAAGTAAGAAAGCATTAGGTCATCTTTCAAAGTTTTTTTTTTCTTTACTTCCTTGTGGCCGTCATTTACTGCGAGATAAAAATTATTCATTGAAACTAAAACTGACATTGAATATATAATTCGTAATAAAAAAGAACGTCATAAGTTTAAAAATATATACTTCTAGAATTAGTGGGGTTTTTTGCGAACAGATTCAAAACTAATTAAATTTCATGCAGGATTTTGTTTAGTACAATAAATAAAATCATAAAATACACTAATTTTACTACTATAAAGAAACTTACTTGAGTTGCTGCAAGAGGTAAGAAATATTCCTCGATTTGAAATTTTAAAAACTACCACAACCACAGTGAGGGAGAAAGACTTTCATCAGTTTAAAAGGTAATCCCATAATACATCCGACTAGCCATATTTAAAGAATGAGATGTTTCATCCTAAAAACAGGACCCGCCAGACAAAAGTTTCTTTTTTTTTGCCAGCTTCGACAGGACGAAGATGAATAACACAATATTATTGATATAAATTGATACGAGTTAACACTAAGCCCATTGCACACGCTTTGTAGAATTTCCGGGTGTAATCTTCAACCGTCGTCTACTTCTGTTCTGTGTCTATCCCGCCCTTGTATCGACGACAGCTTCTAAGAGACATTTGATGTCGAGCACACACGTCAGATGTATGTATTCAATAAATAAATAATCCAAGTTAATACGAATTAAAATCACAGTACTTCACATTTCGCAAAAAACGAATTAAAATACACGCGTACATAAAAACAAACTTTGTTTGAATTACAACGTATACCACTTCGAACGAAGACATCTAAAACGCATGCGCAACTGGGAGTGCTAGTGCCCCCTGGTGGTTATTGCGTCGGAAGAATCAAAACGTCTTAAATTAAGACACGTTTAAAGCAATGAAGTGTCTTAAAATAAGACGTTTGCGGGTATTTTAGACATTATTCTCAGTTCGTTTACACCATGGTCATAGTAAGACGCTTATGTATCTTAAATTAAGACATCTATAGTGTCTTAATTTTCAGATTAAGACACTTAAGTGTCTAAAATTCTTTTTCAGTCACATATGTGTCTAAATTTAAGACGCTTCTATTTGCAGTGTGAGATGATATCCCATTACGTTATTGTTTATTAGTGCGGGTGCTACGGTTGAGAAAACTACAAATCTTGAGAAGAATATACCGGTTGGTGAGTATTTACTTTGTACTAATACAATCCATATAAAAGGGGGAGGCATCGCGTCAGTTCGTAGAAATTCAAGATGGTGGCTGTTATTCAAATTGGCGTCATTTTCTGGAATTCTTGCAATTTTCATACTATTTATCGTATAAAAGTGTGTTTGATGTAAAATGTAAGTGCAAAATCTGTAAAAATAAGTATGGCATTAGACAGGTTGGACTTTCTTGCACATTATTGTGCAACTGCAAAAACGAATGTGAGAAATAGGATGATACAAAGTGAACTTATTATATTCTCTAACTTTAAATGTAACATGCAATTTTTTAATATCTTGATAAATTAAGTTATTAATAAAAATGCATTTTTGTTATTTATTTATTCTTTTCATTTTCCTGACTATAAAATGCAAAAATATTTTAATGATTGTCCTAATTTCATTTTAAGCGTATTTATGATACTAAAAAGAGAATTTTTCATTAACACATACTGGAAAATTGTACCATAAAATATAATACATAAAGACACTCAACCTTGCTTAATGGTACACGAAACACGAACTTTAATAAGCTAAAAGTTAAATTCTACATTTCGAGCTGTTTCTACAGCCGTCTTCAGGAAAAATATGATAGTATAATGGTTTTTCATTTTAAAAATGTCAAAATTGATATCGTAGACACTTTTATAGAATGTATAGGAATAAAAAGGCAAATAATTTTGAATTACAGCCGCAATATTGAATTCCTATGAACTTGCACGATGCATCAACTTCTAATATGCAATGTATTAATATGAAGTAGATACTGGCCATTCGGGATATCTTTCAAACAAAATGCAGTTTTTTATACCTAGCAGCTCCACTAATAAGAGTTGATTTAACTGATGATCTTTATAGAATTTATACACGAGTTAAAAACGCACGTATTTTTTGTTGTTGTTGTGTCACTGTAAATAAACGGTAAATACTATGCACACCTCATTCTATTGTAAGTATCTTGTAGTGCATCTCACTGATGTATGTCAATTTGAGTGTGTTTCAGAGAGTCTAAATGACTCCATTTTGAATAACAGCCGCCATCTTGAATTCCTACGACTTTACGCGATGCCTCCCCCTCTTATATGGATTGTATTAATATAAAGTAGATACTTACCCATCGGTATATCTTCTCACGATTTGCAGTTTTCTCAACCGTAGAACCCGGATTAATTGACAATAACGTAATGGAATTCTTTTGAGGGCCCTGTAAACGGACTATAAAACCCATACACATCATTTGTATTCGGAAAATGTTATTTTAAACTTCAATAACATATAAATTAAATGACAATCAGAGTGAATTTAATAGAGTAGCGATATTTAAGCGAGTTAGAGCATAGAATGGCGACCAGGCAGGCAGACAAACAAACAGACAAACGGAATTCATAAACCTTTTCAACTATGGTGGAAAGTATTAAAAACGAAGTTTTGACGTTAAAAACATCGAAATCGACCTGAAAACACAATTATATGATGGATAGTACGAAAATTAAGAAAATGATGCCATTTTGAATAACAGCCGCCATCTTGAACTCCTACGACTTTACGCGATGCCTCCCCCTCTTATATGGATTGTATTAATAAAAAAATAGATACTCACCAATCAGTATATTCTTCTCACGATTTGCAGTTTTCTCAACCGTAGAAATCGGATTAATAGACAATAACTTAATGGAATTCTTTCGAGGGCCCTGCAAACCGACTATAAAACCTATACACTTGAATTTTTATTCAGAACATGTTATTGTAAACTTCAATAACATATATAAATCACATGAAAATCTCCGTGAATTTAAGCGAGTAGCGATATTTAAGCGAGTTACAGCATGAATTAAGAAACTGAATTCAGAAACCCATTAAACTATGGCGGAAAGTATTAAAAACGAAATTTTTGACGTAAAAACGTCGAAATTAACCTGAAACAGACATTTATATGATGGATAGTAAGAAAATTCAGAAAATGACTCCATTTTGAATAATAGCCGCCATCTTGAATTCACACGACATTACGCGATGCCTCCCCCTCTGAAATGCATTGTATTAATATAAAGCAGATACTCACCAATCGGTATATTCTTATCACGATTTGCAGTTTTCTCAAACGTAGCACCCGGACTAATAGACATCATCAAGTATAATATACATTATAAAAGAAAAATATCTAGATCAGTAACTCTCCCGTAATATTACCTGTGACATCACCTGTACAAAAAATGTCCCTTTTTATTCCGATTTTTTAACTTCGAAAAATTGAATTTCAATTTTAACACCATCGATTAGGGGAAGAAATTATTCTTTGAATTGCACTTTGTTCGAAAATTATATCGTAATTTACTGACAGCAAATGGTTTACGAAAGACGGTAATCTGAAATCCATTTTCACAACGAATAACAAGGACATCCAGGAAAGAAAGACAGTTATTGGTCTCAATTTCAGAGGTAAATAGAATGCAGTGATCAATAGAATTCATAATAGAGAGAATATGATTAATAACCGAATTCATTTCAACCAGGACATAAACATCATCAACATAACGAACATAGAACGGAAATTTTAATTTAAAAAAGTTTGGCGTCAATATAGTGCATATAAATATCACATGAAATTGGACTAAGAGGATTACCCATAGCCAAACATTCAATCATACGGAAGAAATTATCATTGAAAACAAAGTATTTTGCGACAAGCAAGCGCGAATGTGAAGGATAAGATCCTCGATTTCAAAAATCATTTTTCTCAGCCTTGCTTTTTCTAGCACGCTGTTCCCTTTTCCCTATCTTGCACTGAAGAAGAATCTCGTTGGTAGATTCAAAACAGCTGTTTGCTGCTTTTCATGTATTATTTGTGCATTTTTAAACGATGGTTTTTCTGCTTTTTAATATTGTTGCACAAAGGCTTTATTTGCTATTTTTATGCATTTACAGGGTGTCCCAAAAATGAGGACATACTTTTAAAAATGAATAATTAACAAACGAATAGAGTTATTAAAAAAATTCTTGCAGGAAACGGATGTGTGAAGTCTGGAATTTTGTTTAGAGTATCAAATTTGTTTAGAGTTTTATTTAGTTTTATTATGTTAGTCCAAATTCTTACTGACAGTTGACGCTGCGGCTACTGCATTTATCAGCAATAGTTGAAAATTAAATGACAATATTTTCAATATGTCCTCCATTCATCACAGTAACATGCTGTAGTCTTAGAATAAATTTAGTTTTTGTTTATGTGAAACTTTCATCCAGTCGGTGATATTCTAAAACAATGAAAATTCTGTCTTCCAACGAATACACCATACTGAAGAATTTACGCAACGACAACTACTGTTTCCCTTGAAACGGTTACTACTGAACTTTCACTGACCACGTCTACTTCTGTCTTGTCTTCACGCATGCTCCGTTTGTTCATATAGCCACCAAAATGTGCTGTAGCGCCATCTGTCGGTAAGATATTGAACTGTCATAATAAAGTACTTTAAACAAAATTCCAGACTTCACACATCCGTTTCCTGCAAGTATTTTTAAAATAACTCTATTCGTTTGTTAATTATTCATTTTTAAAAACAGGTACTCCTTTTTGGGACACCCTGTATCTTTCGCAATTGTACGCGATAGAGATAGATTTTAAAAAAATTGAGGGTTGAAAATTATTTTAAAACCATAAAAAATGAGTAAATTTGGATACAGTCTTTTAAAAAATACTGTGATACAGTTTCGAAACAAATTGCATTGGAAAGTACTCTTTTTTCCTATTCGATGGTGTAAAAATTGAAAATGTGCGATGTTTACAAGTTTAAAAAACTGCAGTAAAATCTAAATTTAACCGTGTGATGTTTCCACAGTGAAAATGAGGACAGCGTTACACACAGCACGTTTGGCCTTTATAATATTGATAGATAGATATCCTTTTTGATGTTATTCGTGGTCAATCTAAAAAAAAAAATGTATAAAATGTCAAACATCTGTTAAATTTATAGATATAATTTTGCAGTTATGAAATACGCCCTGAATATTTATTTTTTCGATTGCATGAATTTTATATTGCTAATGAGGTGTAAAACCAACATATTGAAAAAGGGTCCAAACCTGGACTCTACACTGTAAAAAAAAATCTGTGAAGTTACTAAAGTTTTTCTAGGAAACTTGGATTCCTAGAACTTTTCATGTAACGGCAACAACAAAATTTCATGTAACAGACACACTTTTGCGCCGAAAATCAAAAAATCTGTAAGGTTACTAAGAATTTTTTTGGAAACTGGGATTCCGAGAACTTTTCATGTAACTGCAGCCAGGGTTACAAATAAAAGTTTAGTAAGATTACTGAAATTTTAGCAGATTCATTTGTAAAGTTACAGATTTTTGTATCTTTACAAAAACTAGTTTTGTAGATTTGCAGCTTTTTTCGTACAGTTACAGGTGAAAGTTTAGTAAGCATGTAACTTTACATCTGTAGAACTACAGATTTTTTTTTACAGTGTAACATGGATCATTGACCTAGTGCACTAATGCTTTACTAACCAAACCTATTCAAGAAGCTCAGTTGCTAGAGCATTGGTGCACTGTACCAATGACACGGTATCGAGTCCCGTCTTCGACACGTTTTCACTTTTTTTGGTTTTACGCCAATGCAAAAGTTCATCCAATTAAAAATTCTATTTGATTTTTTAAATTTAAAATGTAACCTATATTTTGTAACCCAGGAAGCACAGATTGGATTCCCTAGTACTTTTGAATACTATAAAATGCACACATTACTAATGATATTATGCTAAAATGTAAACAATAATGAAAGACCACATCAACGCCGAAAATATCAGAAAATTAAGCTGTAATTTCTGTGCTATAATTCCGCAGAAAATGAACTGTTTTTCTTTAAATGTGCGAGATACTTTACAAAATAATTTCACATAATAGCATTCATTAAAATACTTATTCGCAAATGTTCGATAATTTGATTTAATGTTTATAATTACTTTTTTGTTTCATAAAATAGGAATTACCAAATGAAGATATTTCATCAAAATCTAAATTGTTACTGAATTCTACTTGTCATTATCAGCTTTTAGCAATCAATAATGCAAAAAATAAATCCCTAATTTCAATGTAGTACTGAAATGGCAAATGTTACGTTTTGTTATGGTAATCATTATACAATTATTTTAATTACCCATTAATTTTCATTTGTTCTTTTTTAAATCACATCACAATTTTTAAATACACTTGAAAAAAAAATAATAAAAAGTAAATTTTTATAAATATTCAAGATATTTGTTGATGTATTAAAGCAAATGTAAATTCCAACATATAATTTTTTTTAAAGAAAACATGTTAAGTATAGAGAAAAAATATATATTCAATTAAAACTATATTTCAAAAAAAAATTTACTTCGATTTGAATAATTCAAAATTGGTTTCAGTTTGAATAAATCCTGTTAATGATAATTATTTTAAGTGGAACATTTCCCCAGAGACATTTATTGACAATAAATTTCTATCACTGATTTTTCTTTTTGACATTCATTAAAATTAGTGCTAATGATTAAAAACTCAGTGAATTTTTTAAAAAGGGTAAGAATATATTTAACTTTGTCAGCAGTTGTTATACTTAATCAAGGTAAAAATTAATATTGTAATTGCTGTTATTCACATATCAAGTATTGATTTTTAAATATGCTAATTTATTGTCATAAAGCCAACTAAGGATATACTTATTGTATACACTTAAATTTACTGTCTAAATATGAAAATTGTCTCATTCATCTACACTCTGTCCTAATTTTAAAATTATATAAATTTATTGAATATAAAATGTCTGTTGAGATGGAAATAAAGACGTGAGTGTACAAATAATAGATAATTTACTGCTAACAATTTTTAGAAGTCGACATACACAATTAAATCCGCGGGGAACATTTGAATAATCGCGGCAAAACTACGTTTTTCACGGTTTTTAAAAAAATTGAAAAAATTGTCCAATTTTTCAAACAGCGTACTGCGCTTGCTATTGAGTGTATAAAAAAGTTGTAAATATGAAAGTTGTAGAGAATTTTATCATCTTTAACATTGTAATTGACAAATAATATGCTACGGCAACGAGTCTCGAGATATTTCCAAAAAATCAAAAAATGTCCAAAATTTTGTTGTTTTTCGGCCACAGAAAATTTAGCCTTAAGAAATTTTGTTAGAAAATTTGGTTTTTCTATGTTGGCATCATTATAAACAATTTAGAAAAAAAAATCTTCTACCCGACTTTTTGCAAGGTAAAATGTACATTTCCCCTTAATGTAAAAGCTAATTTTTTTAATTTGTGTTACTCACTTACAAACCCATTAGTAATTTGTGTTACTCACTTATTAACCCATTTTCGACCAAAAGTGCGTAAACGCACCATTTCAATAAATACTTTTTTATTAACACTGGGCCGAATATTTTTTACTAATTTAATTTTTCTGCTATTTTTAAGGGTTCTGAAAACATCTATAAAATATTATAAATTCAACTACAGTAAACATTTTCTGTTGGGAAAATTTCAAAATACACTAGTCTTTTAAAATTGAAACGGTTATTGACAAATTCGGTTATTGTTAAATTCGACTTTTTAAAAATGCATAATTATTCCATTTGAGTTTAATCATATGTTTTTATAATGGATTAAAGTTGCAAGTTCTGTAAATAAAATAATAATAAAACACATGTCATAAAAAATTTAAAAAATATATTAATTTTAAATTTAATGCTGCGCCAGCAGCGCACCATTGACCAAATGCATGAAAATGCCGAATGCATTTTATTTCTCAATTAAAATATTATTTTTCATGCACAAAACATATTTGTGTATTGATGAATGTAATTTAAACATATTTCAAAGAAAATAATACCACATTTTATACAATTTCTATTTTTGGCCTAAATGAGTTAATGATTTTTAAATACTGTATTTATTATTCTACAGGTTACTGAGAATATTTTTAAATATCACTTGGAAAAAATTATTTATGTTTATATTTGCCATACTGCTACATATTTCATAAGCTATTTATTTATTTTTTAATTAGCTCAGACAATGCGATATCTTATGTACTGATAAAAAATACTTTTTCGCTATTTACCATTAATTACTTGTTATAGGTTACTATATAAAAATTTTCTAATGAAGTATTTTTGGATATTGCGATTGTAATATATCAAATGTAATATATGTTTTTTAATGTATCAACTGTTTAATTAGACATACACATTATATTCTGATTTTTCGATTACAAAAATACGTCGTTTTGCAACAGGACTAACGACAAGAATGAACTATTTTTATTATTTATTCTAAATCTGAAATTCTAACTATTATTTTTGGATTTAGCCAATTTTGATTATTGCTTGAGAATGAATGGTGAAAAACGATTAATTTTGAGAACTTCATTTATTTTAGTTTCAAAATAAAATTTGACTTATGTGTAGCATAGTAAAATGTGACTTTGTTGAAATTCATCGAATAATTCCAAAATCCAGCACTAATTACATATAATTTGTTATTTTATTTTCTACTGATTCATATGTAATTTTTAGTACTCGAGGACTGTTTGGAGAAGTGGAAATATCGTATGTTGTGAAAAGATTACTGAAACTAATGCAAACTGTGCGACTGAATGATATATTCAGTTCAACATAAAATTAGACTTCTCTGTAACGTAGTAAAATGTGACTTTATTGAATTCCCTCAAATAATACGAAAATCCAGCACTAATTAGATACAATTTGTTGCCTTATTTTCTACTCATTAATATGTAATTTTTAGTAATCGAGGACTGTTTACAGAAGGAGAAATATCGTATGATGTGAAAAGATTACAGAAACTAATGCAAATTGTGTAATTGAATGTTATATTCAGTTCAACATAAAATCACACTTCTCTGTAACACTGTAAAAAAAATTCTGTAGCTCTACAGATGTAAAATTACATGCTTACTAAACTGTCATCTGTAACTGTACAAAAAAAGCTGCAAATCTACAAAACTAGTTTTTGTAATGCTACAGAAATCTGTAACTTTACAAATGAATCTATTAAAATTTCAGTAATCTTACTAAAATTTTATCTGTAAACCTGGCTGTAGTTACATGAAAAGTTCTAGGCATCCCAGTTTCCTAAAAAATTCTTACTAACCTTACAGATTTTTTGATTTTCGGCGCAAAAGTGTGTCTGTTACATGAATATTTGTTGTTGCCGTTACATAAAAAGTTCTAGGAATCCCAGTTTCCTAGAAAAACTTTAGTAACTTTACAGATTTTTTTTTTACAGTGAACATTGTAAAATGTGAATTTTCTGAATTCCATAAAATAATCCGAAAACCTACCACTAATAACGTATAAATTTTTATTTTATTTTCTATTTATTTATATGCAATTTTTAACACCGGAGGACAGATTGGAGAAATGGGAATATCATATGACTGCGAAAGAGATCACTGAAACTAGTGCAAACTGTGTGACTGAATGATATATTCAGTTCAACATAAAATTAGTTTCTTTTGTAACATAGTAATGTGTTACTTTGTTGAATTCCGTCAAAAAATACGAAAATCCAGCACTAATTTACTTACAACTTGTTGCATTGTTTTCTATTCATTAATATGTAATTTTTTGTAATCGAGGGCTGTTGGGAGAAGAAGAAATATCGTACGATGTGAAAATATTACAGAAACTAATTCAAATTGTGCGACTAATGATATATTCAGTTCAACATAAAATTACACTTCTCTGTAGCTTAGTAAAATGTGAATTTTCTGAGTTCCATGAAATAATCCGAAAATCTAGCACAAATAATGCATATTTTTATATTTTATTTTCTACTTATTTACATGCAATTTTTAACACTCGAGGACAGCTTGGAGAAGTGGAAACATCGTATGAATGCGAAAAAGATCACTGAAACTAGTGCAAACTGTGTGACTGAATGATATATTCAGTTCAACATAAAATTAGTCTCTTTTGCAACATAGTAATGTGTTACTTTGCTAAATTTCATCAAATAATACGAAAATCTAGCACTAATTTACATACAACTTGCTGCTTTATTTTCTATTCATTAATATGTAATTTTTTGTAATCGAGGGCTGTTTTTGAGAAGGAGAAATATCGTACGATGTGAAAATATTACAGAAACTAATGCAAATTGTGCGACTAAATGGTATATTCAGTTCAACATAAAATTACACTTCTCTGTAGCATAGTAAAATGTGAATTTTCTGAATTCCATAAAATAATCCGAAAATCTAGCACAAATAATGCATATTTTTATATTTTATTTTCTACTTATACTTATTTACATGCAATTTTCAACACCCGAGGACAGATTGGAGAAATGGAAATATCATATGACTGCGAAAGAGATCACTGAAACTAGTGCAAACTGTGTGACTGAATGATATATTCAGTTCAACATAAAATTAGTTTCTTTTGTAACATAGTAATGTGTTACTTTGTTGAATTCCGTCAAATAATACGAAAATCCAGCACTAATTTACATACAACTTGTTGCTTTATTTTCTATTCATTAATATGCAATTTTTTGTAATCGAGGGCTGTTGGGAGAATGAGAAATATCGCACGATGTGAAAATATTACAGAAACTAATGCAAAGTGTGCGACTAAATGGTGTATTCAGTTCAACATAAAACTACACTTCTCTGTAGCATTGTAAAATGTGAATTTTTCGAATTCCATAAAATAATCCGAAAATCTAGCACAAATAATGCATATTTTTATATTTTATTTTCTACTTATTTACATGCAATTTTTAACACCCGAGGACAGCTTGGGAAGTGGAAATATCATATGACTGCGAAAGAGATCACTGAAACTAGTGCAAACTGTGTGACTGAATGATATATTCAGTTGAACATAAAATTAGTCTCTTTTGTAACATAGTAATGTGTTACTTTGTTGAATTTCATCAAATAATACGAAAATCCAGCACTGATTTACATACAACTTGTTGCTTTATTTTCTATTCATTAATATGTATTTTCTTGTAATAGAGGGCTGTTGGGAGAAGGAGAAATATCGTACGATGTGAAAATATTACAGAAACTAATGCAAATTGTGCGACTATATGGTATATTCAGTTCAACATAAAATTACACTTCTCTGTAGCATAGTAAAATGTGAATTTTCTGAATTCCATAAAATAATTCGAAAATCTAGCACAAATAATGCATATTTTTATATTTTATTTTCTACTTATTTACATGCAATTTTTAACACCCGAGGACAGCTTGGGAAGTGGAAATATCATATGACTGCGGAAGAGATCACTGAAACTAGTGCAAACTGTGTGACTGAATGATATATTCAGTTGAACATAAAATTTGTTTCTTTTGTAACATAGTAATGTGTTACGTTGTTGAATTCCATCAAATAATACGAAAATCCAGCACTAATTTACATACAACTTGTTGCTTTATTTTCTATTCATTAATATGTAATTTTTTGTAATCGAGGGCTGTTGGGAGAAGGGGAAATATCGTATGATGTGAAAATATTACAGAAACTAATGCAAATTGTGCGACTAAATGATATATTCAGTTCAACATAAAATTTCACTTCTCTGTAGCATAGTAAAATGTGGATTTTCCTGAATTCCATAAAATAATCCGAAAATCTAGCATAAATAATGCATATTTTTTATTTTATTTTCTGCATATTTACATGCAATTTTTAACACTCGAGGACAGCTTGCAGAAGTGGAAACATCATATGAATGCGAAAAAGATACTACTAAAACCAGTGCAAACTGTGCGACTGAATGATATATTCAATTAAACGTAAAATATGTCTTTTTTTGGAAAATAGTAATATGTTTCTTTGTTGAATTACATCAAATAATACGAAATTCGAGTACTAATTACATATAAATTTTTTTTTCTACCTAGTTATATGTAATTTATTTTTGACACCCGAGCACTATTTGGAGAAGTGGAAATATCGTATGAATGCAAAAAAGATTATTTAAACTAATGCAAACTGAGCAACAGAATGATATATTCCGTTCAACATAAAATTAGATTATTTTGTAACATTGTAACATAGTAAAATGTTACTTTGTTGAATTCCATCAAATAATACTAAAATCCAGCACTAATTATAACTTTTTATTTTATTTTCTACTCATTTATATGCAATTTTTAGTACTCGATGTCTGCTTGGAGAAGTCGAAATGTCTTTTGAATGTACGAAGATTACTGAATCTATCGCAAACGGGGAGACTGAATTCCTATTTCTCAATAAAAGTTTCAGTGATTAATTTTAAACAAGAAAGCATGTTTCGGAAAAATTATTCAAAAAATCCAGACATGTCGACAAAGATTTCAGTCCTAGCACGAAAGCAATCGTAATCGTGACACATGGGAGAATATTAAGCTATTCACAAAAAAATTCATTTGGGCAGGATTATAAAATAAGAAAGGATGTAGGTTCAGTAAGTAAAGAGGTAATGTAAAAAAGAAAACACCAACACATTTTCCCGTTCATATTGTATTTCAGAATTATTCGACTCATAAAATTTATGTTTTTCGGCTTACATTCATACAGCTTGTACATATTTTGAATATCGTCCCATATAGAGGCAATTTTAAGCAGTGTTCCTATATTTATTACAAATTATTCGATTGATAATATTTATGTTTCTCGGCTTACTTTCACACAGCTTGTACATAATTTGAATATCGTCCCATATAGAGGCAATTTTAAGCACTGTTCCTATATTATTTATTAAAAATTATTCGACTCATAAAATTTATATTTCTCGGCTTACAGTTACACAGCTTGTACATAATTTGAATATGGTCCCATATAGAGGCAATTTTAAGCAATGTTCCTATATTATTTATTAAAAATTATTCGACTCATAAAATTTATATTTCTCGGCTTACAGTTACACAGCTTGTACATAATTTGAATATCGTCCCATATAGAGTCAATTTTAAGGAGTGTTCCTATATTATTTATTACAAATTATTCGACTCATAAAATTTATGTTTCTCGGCTAACAGACACACTGCTTGTACATAATTTGAATATCGTCCCATATAGAGGCAATTTTAAGAACTGTTTCTATATTATTTATTAAAAAATATTCGGCTCATAAAATTTATGTTCCTTGGCTTACAGTCACACAGCTTGTACATAATTTGAATATGGTCCCATATAGAGGCAATTTTAAGGAGTGTTCCTATATTATTTATTACATATTATTCGACTCATAAAATTTATCTTTCTTGGCTTATAGTCACATTGTTTGTACATAATTTGAATATCGTCCCATATTGAAGCAATTTTCGGCAGTGTTCCTATATTATTTATTACAAATTATTCGTATGTTTTACTAACGTTTTTCAAAATTGGTTTGAACATTACTTCAAAATTCCAAAGGGTGTAGCGCTTGTAGATTATATGATAATGAGCAAAAAGAACAGTAGTTTCTGTCCGATTTAAATTCCAGAACTATTTGACTCCTAAAATTTATGATTCTCTGCTTTTATCGTGCATAAATATTTATATAGAAAATACACGCATTTCTGTGCATGTACATTCAATTGGAAGATTATTTAACGAAGAAAAAAAAATATAGTGTTGCGTGCAGAATAGTTTCAATACCATAAATCGAGCGAAATGCAATATTTCTAAATTATATGTGTAATAAAAATTAAACAAAATTTGGAAAAATCTAAATATATATAAATACATAGTACCAGAGAACGCTTAGAAAATTCTATTTTAGTTTTTAATTAAAATATATATATATGAATGTTTTTTAAACAGCACAATTTCACAGATTTTATGTTTAAACTAAAGGAAATTTAAATATTTATACTTTCTATTACACCATATATACATACCTACCTTTATAGAAAGAAATTAATTTCATATTATAGTTTTAAAAAATTCTTTTCCTCAATATCTGAATAAGTAAATAGAGATAAAAGTCTTTAAACATTTTAAATTAAATGAAAATATTTAGAAATACGTTCACACTTACTGTAATATTTTGTAAAAAATATATTAAAGTGAAAACTTTGTATAAAATTATTCAGAGCTAAGATTGCTACAATTTAAGAAAAAAAAAATAGAAGTTAAAATTTTGATTTTTTGACACTTTTGTGTTTTTCCTTCTTAAAAATAAGCAAACATAGAAATGTTAGACCTTAGCAAATGATTATTATTGAAGAGGAAATAGAAAAAAAAAAGAAATATTTTTGTTTAAACGACTGGAAATGAATGACATAATAAATTTAAAGATTTTAAAATGTACAGTTTTTATTTATTTATGTTTTGTTTTGTTTTATTTAAAAAAGATTATAAAGTGGCACATAAAAACAAATTTCATTAGAAAATTAAAATGTTTGATATAAACATTTTTTTCTAGGATTTTATTTTGCAATTTATGATACATTGTCATAGGAAGTTTCCTGATAATAATTCCCTAGGTACAATATATAATCTTCATAATTGCATGTACTTTTGCTAAAGTAGTAATTAGTTATCGTACATGCAGTTCATTGAAATTTTATTGGATATCCTGTTGTTTTCTAAAATTAGTAACGCAAAAAGTTAAGCACTGAAATCCATTTACGTATTTAGAAAATCTTTACTTTATACATTTTACGTTAACTATAATAATATTATTATTTTAATTCCCCATTAATTTAAATTTTCTTTTAAATTCAAATAACGATTGTTAACTATATTTGATATCAACTTAAAATGAATAATAGTGTAGTGCAGGGGCGGATTCAGAGAATCGTTTTGGGGGGTGCGATACCGAGTGACATATAATCAACGTAGTTATCATTTCTGTTGTTCAAATCCTTCCTTGCAGTTAATTATTAAATGAATATAAAATTAATGCGATTTAAAAAATATTACAGACTCTCGATTATCCGACATCCGATTAACGGAAATACTCGGTTATCCAGCACTCTTATTTTATAATCCGCCCTCTCCTCAAAATATCGTTTATTGTTACTTATTAGGTCGTAAAATTAAAAACGTTATAACAGAATTTATTTATTAAATATCTTTTTTTTTCTTTTTCTGTTTACTCTTATACTATGGTAATTATTTATCTTATTTTTTGTTCTTTTAGTTATGGTGAACAACGTTAATAACACAAGCCTGTGATGATTATCTTTTTCAACTTTTGATAATTGATTTGATGTAAGACTTTTTAAAAATTTGCGATTTATGGAAAATCCTAACGTGATGACATGGTAAAAAATGAAGATCATTTTTGGATTCAGCACTAAAAAATACATAAGAACCAATTATCGAAAGCTGAAAAACATAACCATCACATCCATTTTTTTTAATATCAGATTTCTGAAAGAGGATAATCTCTGAAAAAGGATCCCCTTCAGAAATCTGACGGGCCATTAACATCCTAGAAAGTCAAAATGTGTCATCTAAGTGGTGTGTATACCTCTTCACTGGCGCGGATCCAAGGAAGGGGGGGGGAATCCCCCACCCCTTTGGATAAAAAAATATAAATCCACCGATTATCGCGAATTTCGACAAATGGTCGCCGAAAGAAATGAATTTCGTCAATCGTTCGCAAGTCAAAATATCGCGCAAAAAACGCGAATTTTGTCAAAGGATCACGCAAAAAACGCAAATTTCGTCAAAGGATCGAGCATAAACGTCAATTTCATTAAAGAAGCGCGGAAAAAACGTGAATTTCGCCAAAAAATCGGACATTTCATCAAAGGACCACAAAAAAACCTGAATTTTGTAAAGGACCACGAAAAAAAAAAAAACGCGAATTTCGTCAAAAGCTCGCAGAAAAAAACGCAAATTTCGTCAAAGGATCGCAGAAAAACGCGAATTTTGCGAAAGAATCCCACAAAAAATCCGAATTTCGTCAAAGAATTGCGAAAAAATACGCAAATTTCGACATAGGTCCGCGGAACAAACGCACAAGTAGCACCAGGAGGAGATTCCCCTAGGCGCGCATCCACGGGAGGGGGGATCGATAGGGGCGGTCGCTCCCCCAAGATATAAATCCAATGTTTTTATCGACAGTTTTCGCGGAACAGACAGACAAGCAAACGAAAATACTTTTCAGGTGTCAATGGTAAACCTCACTGACGTTTCGGCAGTTAGTGAACAAAATAGGATTATATCCTGTCAAAAGGCATATGGCGCCATAATTTTTGACACTAATGGGTTGAGGTGGGGACGATGCCATTTCGTGTACCTTTTGTTGAATCTCTACAACGGAAATTGACAACGTTATGCGGATCCCTTTAAAGTGTTGAAACTTTTTCGTTCTTTCAAAGAAGCTGCAATTCTAATTTCTGTATAACGATATTTTTGAGGAGTGCTTTATTGTTTGAGAAAAGAATGGGATTCATAGCAATTTCAAAAAAAGAAAGAAACAAGAAAAAGAAAGGTCCTTTGAAAAATTGAAGCATCTTAATGTTTTCTCAAGAAAACCAATAATGTGTTTAAAATATACTGTTATTTCCACCCACATTGGTGAATTTAAAGGGTATTTTATGAATGAAAAAAAAAGGATTATGTCCTAATCCTAGTCAGTTAAAAGCTAAAATGAGTATGGTGTGTTGATTTCTTAAAAACCAACTAGGTAATTAAAATTAAAATAATAAAACTTTGTAAAAAATCACCATAAAATAAAAGCAAAACATAGGACGCGTTTCGAGATAAAATATAACAGCTCGTCATCAGCTACAGTAAGTACGTGTCCGTAAGCGGACAAGGTCAAAAATGAACTGAAAGGGAAAGAATGTTGCAAAGAATGCGACAGATGGCGCTAGCTGAAAGGGGTACATACAGAAGAAAAAAGTGTTGCCAAAAAATAGAAGAGAAATTGATAGGGAAAAAATGGAAAAAAAAGAAATAAACATAATTAAAATAAAATAAAAGAAGTAAATCAAAAAATGTAAATAATAATAATAAATAAAGAAATGTAAAAGAATAAAACAAGAAAAAACCAAAAGATCCCTTTTTTTTACAAAATAAAAAGAAAACAAGCAAGAGAAGAGGGAAAAGAATTACAAAAGTAATTTCCACGCTGGAGACAGGAAAGGAGATGATGGGAGATCATTGACAATATTAGCAGAATTTTTAGAAATAAAATATGCTTCATGAAAATCCAAGTGAGGGGGAGAGGCAGAGGAAGAAATAATTCTGGCCATGGAGAAATTTAAACAGTGACTGGAAGACCAACAGTGAGAAGCAATCGACGATTTAGAGATTTCTTGATTTGTAATATACCTCTGATGCTCGCCTAATCTGAATTTTAAAGCTCTCTTTGTTTGACCAATATAACCTAAAATGCAAGAGCAAGGAATAAAATAAACACCCCACCGGTTCTCAATAGGAATAGGATCTTTTAGAGAAGAGAATTTAATTTTATTCATAGGTTTGAAGATAACTTTAAAATTAAAACGAGAAAGGATTTTAGCAATTTTAAAACTGAGAAGAGAATAAAAGGGCAGAACTATTATAGAGTTAAAATTAGGAGGATTGTTTGAATCAGAAAAAGGACGTTTAGTCTTATTAAATTTATACAAAGCTTTATCAATCAAAGAGGGATTATAACCACGAGCAAGGGCAAGAGATTTGAGATAATTAATTTCATTATTCAGTGTAGAAGAGTCAGAACAAATGCGTAACGCCCTGAAAACAAAAGTATAAAAGGACGCCACTTTTTGTTGAGGAGGATGATTTGAAAAAGCATGAGGAGGAAGAGATACAGCGAAAGGTTTTATATAAACGGAGGTAGAGAACCGATCTGGGTGTTTCGAAACCAAGACGTCAAGATAAGGAAGAGAATTGTTCTCTTCGATTTCGAGAGTAAATTGAATACAAGGATCAACAGAATTAACAAGAGAAAGGAGATTAGAAAGATCCAGGTCAGAGGGAATTAAAATGAAAGTATCATCAACATACCTAAACCAGAAAGGAAATTTACATAAACTGAAGAGTTTTTCTTCAATAAAATGCATATAAATTATCACATAAAAGAGGAGACAGTGGATTACCCATATCCAAACCCTCAGTTTGAGAATAGAAAGAATTATTAAACTGAAAAGCAGTTTGCCTGACACAAATACTAACTAAATGCAGGATTTCCTCAATCTCCATGGAAGAGTAATGAAATTCGCGCAACCTTCTTTCCAAACAATCAATTGCCCCTTAAACAGGCACGTTAGTGAAAAGGGATTTAACATCTAAGGAAACCATTATATAATTGCAAAGAGAAAGGCGTTTAATTTTATCAACAAAGTCAAAAGAGTTTTTCACAGTGTGAAAGTTAGTGGAAGATAAAGGAGCGAGTAACTTAGAAAGGAACTTGGTAAGTTTATAAGAAGCAGTACCAATATTGGAAACGATAGGGCGAAATGAAAGAGTAGGTTTATGGACCTTAGGAAGAGCATAGAAATGAGTACAATTAGCGATAGAAGGGGTGACCAAACGTTTGGTGTTATCATTAAGAAAGACAAAATTTTTAATGACATGCTTGATATCAGATAAATGCTTAGTAGAAGGATCCTTCTTTAATTTGAAATATGGACCAGAGTTTAACATAGATTCAACCTGGGAAATATAATCAGATTTATTGAGAAGAACTGTTTGACCGCCTTTATCAGCCTTAGTAATAAGAAGGTTAGGAACGGAATTAAGTTCCTCATGCTTTTTCAAATCATCCTCCTCAACAAAAAGTGGCGTCCTTTTATACTTTTGTTTTTAGGGCGTTACGCATTTGTTCTGACTCTTCTACACTGAATAATGAAATTAATTATCTCAAATCTCTTGCCCTTGCTCGTGGTTATAATCCCTCTTTGATTGATAAAGCTTTGTATAAATTTAATAAGACTAAACGTCCTTTTTCTGATTCAAACAATCCTCCTAATTTTAACTCTATAATAGTTCTGCCCTTTTATTCTCTTCTCAGTTTTAAAATTGCTAAAATCCTTTCTCGTTTTAATTTTAAAGTTATCTTCAAACCTATGAATAAAATTAAATTCTCTTCTCTAAAAGATCCTATTCCTATTGAGAACCGGTGGGGTGTTTATTTTATTCCTTGCTCTTGCATTTTAGGTTATATTGGTCAAACAAAGAGAGCTTTAAAATTCAGATTAGGCGAGCATCAGAGGTATATTGCAAATCAAGAAATCTCTAAATATTCGATTACTTCTCACTGTTGGTCTTCCAGTCATTGTTTGAATTTCTCCATGGCCAAAATTATGTCTTCCCCTGCCTCTCCCTCTCACTTTGATTTTCATGAAGCATATTTTATTTCTAAAAATTCTGCTAATATTGCCAATGATCTCCCATCATCTCCTTTCCTATCTCCAGCGTGGAAATTACTTTTGTAATTCTTTTCCCTCTTCTCTTGTTTCTTTTCTTTTTATTTTGTAAAAAAAAGGGATCCTTTGGTTTTTTCATGTTTTATTCTTTTATATTTCTTTCTTTATTATTATTATTTATATTTTTTTATTTACTTCTTTTATTTTATTTTAATTTTGTTTATTTCTTTTATTTCCATTTTTCTCCTATCAATTTCTCTTCTATTTTTTTGGCAACACTTTTCTCTTCTGTATGTACCCCTTTCAGCTAGCGCCATCTGTCGCATTCTTTGCAACATTCTCTCCTTTTCAGTTCATTTTTGACCTTGTCCGCTTACGGACACGTGTTTACTCTAGCTGATGACGAGCGGTTATATTTTTAGCTCGAAACGCGTCCTATGTTTTGCTTTTATTTTATGGTGATTTTTTACAACGTTTTATTATTTTAATTGCTTCATATCGCCAGTTTTCGGTGCTGTTTCGCTGTCAACTTGGTAATTTGTTCTTCCCTTCCTTGCCCCGATCTAACCCCCCCCCCCCCGGTAGATGCGCGCCTAGGGGAATCTCCTCCCAATGCTAATTGTGCGTTAATTTTGGCGACCCTTTAACGAAATTCGCGTTTTTTCAGCGATTCTTTCGCGAAAGTCGCGCATTTTTTTCGCAATTCTTTGAAGAAATTCGCACTTTTTTAGAGATCTGTTGACGAAATTAGCGTTTTTTGCGTGATTCTTTCGCGAAATTAGTGTTTTTTACGCAATTCTTTGACGAAATTCACGATTTTTCGCAATCCTTTGACGAAATTGGCGTTTTTTGCGCGATCCTTTGACGAAATTTGCGTTCCTTTTGCGATCCTTTGACCTGCGAACGATTGACGAAATTGATTTTTTTCGGCGACCATTTGTCGAAATTCTCGACAATCGGTGGATTTTTGGCCTGGTGTAGTGAATAACTATCCAACAGTGTTGATATATCGGAATAAGAGAAAATTTCACTAATATGTAATTTTCTGAAAAAGAACCTTGGAGGCATCTACAAAAAAGAGAAAAATTCTTTTAAATAAACACGTATTTCCAAAAATGTGTAATTTCGATCAGAAAAATTCCAAATTGTACAATTTAACGTGGTATAAATAACGTAGTAATAACTTAATGAAAATTATTTTAAGTGGAAATTTTCCCTGAGGCCATTTATTGATAATAAGTTTCGTCATTGAAATCTTTTTCGATGTTCATTAAGTTATGTGCTAATGATTAAAATGCTGACTGTTTAAAAAAGGGAAATAACATTATTCGCTTTGTCAAAAAAATTTTGTGATACTCATTGTAAAAGCAACTATTTTAATTAATGTTATTTATTTAGTGCATAATGGTTTGTAAATAGTGCATTTATTATTATAAGAGTTACTAAGAATAATTTAAAATAATATCACTTGGAGAATTTATAAATAGCTATATTTTTAATTCTGCTAATTGAAGCAGTACACTATGACGCAAAAGTTTAGACAATGAAGAAATTCTTACATATTTTGAAAAATATTTATTCAATTTTCAAATCACTGCTTGAAATTAATGTGCTGTACATATAAACAATATTTATAACAAAGAAAAGTGGAATTGTGCATATTGCAATAAATTAAATGGTAACAAAAATAAACTGCTGTCTCAAAAGTTTAGACACAAATTAAATAAAATCGAAATAAACAATTTTTAAAACCCGGTTGCGCATCCATGCTTATGTATTACGTCATATACACGAGATTGCATGGAAGAAACTAAATCTTGCATAGTTTGTGGATCGATATCGTACCATGCATTCTCAATAGATGTCTTAAGTTCCTTTTCAGAAGAGTATTGTCTAGCGTTGCTATAAACTTTGCGACACATGATGCTCCAAAGATTTTCTATAGGGTTAAGATCTGGGCTACATGCTGGCCAGTCGAGAACTCTTATATTATGGGAATTAAACCAAGATTTTGAATGTTTTGCAGTGTGAATTGAAGCATTGTCTTGCTGAAATTCCCACTGAGGACCCCCCTAGAAGCTCAGCAAATGGCAGTAGGTTTTCTTCTAATGTCTGTGTATAATGCTGTGAAGTTTGACGACCACTGGTGAAGGTCAGAGATACTTGTCCATTATAGCAAAAGGCTGCCCAAACCATCACCGAACCCCCTCCTTGTCTGCGACTAAAAAAACGTCGAGGTTCCTTCCGCAAGTCATGCCAATACGATAAACAACCATCTGGACCATCCAGATTCCACTTTTTTTCATCGCTAAATATGACTGACTGCCATTTCTCTCCATATGACATATGCTTTCGAGACCACATAAGTCTTTGTAACTTATGATGTGGTTTCAGAACTGGTTTCTTCTGCATTTTGCTATAAACGATTGTTCCTTTTTCCAAAATTCGTCTACGAATCGTATCCTTTGATACAGAGAGTCCCGATGAGCTTTGAACTCCACGTACGCTCATTTGTTGAGTACTCGCTAGTCTTTGTATCAGGCGATCCTCTCGTACATTTGTCACACGTGGCCTCCCAGACCGACATTTTGCTTTATATTCGGAACCACTCGATAAAACTCGATAAATAGATTTTTTTGACCTATTAATAATAGCAGAAATTTCAGAAACGCTCTTCCCTTCACCTTTCAACTGCCAAATCCTTGAAACCTCATTCACTTGAATTTCTTTAGCTCTCGGCATGTCGACTATGAAGCGCAATCGTTTGCAGAACTTAAGTACTCCAAATTTGTGACATCATCGATTCTAAATTTGCATATACCAGCGAATATTCAAAGAAATTTAGAATGGTGTCTAAACTTTTGCGACAAGCACATTTGAATTTTTATGAAAAAAATTAGTATTATAGCAAATAAAACGACTGTCTTTTGTACATAGCATTTTAAATCAGTTTTTGAATATATTTACAGGTTTTTGTAATTCTGACGTCATAATTCTACATTTTAAAGCTGAATGACGTCATTGTCTAAACTTTTGCGTCATAGTGTATAAACTTAATAAAAAAAAAACAGTGCTCATTTTATCTGACGGCATTGAGCTCACAGGCTATTCACACTAATTGAATATTATACACTTATTTCAAAGAATAATGCCCCTCAAAAAATTAATGAAGGGGAATTAGCCCACGTTTCTCCCCTTTATACTTAACCAATGAACCTCCAAATCTAATCTGGGAAGCTCCTTAACATAAGAAACAGGTGTACCAAATTTGAAGCAAATCAGATAATTCTGCATGAAAAAACCATTTCGAAAAATTAAGGGGTGTCTAACCCCCGTTTTCCCCGCTTTATACTTAATTAATGATCTTCCAAATCTAATCAAGAAAGCACCATATCAAAATGAACAAAGAATTTTTTTAAAACTAAATTGGATAATTATGCGTGAAAATCCATTTATGTAAATGAAGGGAATGAATTTGTTCCCCTTTCCCCCTTTTATACTACCTCCAAATCTAATGAAGGAAGCGCCATATCGGAATAAACCAGTATATCAAATTTGAAGCAAAGAAAAATAATTCTGCACGAAAAACCCATTTATCTAAATTAAGGTGAGTCTAGCCCGTTTCCTTCTTTTATACATAACTAATGAGCCTCCAAATCTAATCAAGGAAGTTCCTTAACATAATAAACTGGTATACGAAATCTGGAGCAAATCGAATAATTCTGCATGAAATACCCATTTATCTAAATTAAGGGAGGTTATCCCCCCCCCCTTTCCCACATTTTACTTAACTAATGAACCTCCAAATTTAATCAGGGAAGCTCCTTAACATAATAAACTTGTATACGAAATTTGGAGCAAATCGAATAATTCTGCATTTAAAACACATTTATCTAAATGGGTTTAATTTATCATGGGTTTAATTTATAATTTATCCAAATGGGGGGTAGCCCCCATTTCCCACTTTATACTTAATTAATTAACCTCCAAATCTAATCAGGGAAGCTTCTTAACATAATAGACCGGTATACCGAAATTTGGAGCAAATCAAACAATTCCGCATGAAAAACCCATTTATCTAAATTAAGGGGCGGCCTCACTCTTCTTTCCCCCCTTTATACTTAACCAATGAACTCCTAAAACTAATTAGGAAAGCGTCTTATCAGAATGAACCTAGAAAAAAATTGAAGCAAATCGGATTTTTTTATCAAGAGTTATCGCGTTACTTACGTACATGCATACATACGTACGCGCATACATAACCGGCGGGCACATTAGCTCTAAGGCTTTGATAGCCTGTGAACTAAAAATGTGATATTTAATAATTAATTTAAAATTTTTAGAATTCCTCATACAATTCAAAATCATATGTACCTATGCGACTAAAAATGTTTCTTTCTAATTTTTCTATTAGTTATATCTAAAAACTTTAAGCAAAGAAATTTCTCATGAATACTTAATCTTTCGAAAAATTATGTACAATAGTACATGACGTAAGTCTAATTTGTGCGAACTCAGTTATAATTTTCTGTTATAAAAATGCATCATTTCGGAAAAGCAGACACAGGAATAACGAGCTAATTTCCAGTTTATTCTAATAAAAAAATATAATATTGAAACCATCATTTCTGACTTAAGGGGGCACAGGACCTCTGAGTTTGTCGAAACAATCAAAAACATCGCCTTCTTCGAAGTACTAACACACAAACGATATGCAATTAAGATTTTTTTTTTACCCTTTCTGCCTAAAGTATGTATTCTAAACTACATTATCCAGAAGGATAAATGTTGTTTGAACAAAATTAATATTTAAATTTTAAAATTAAAAATTCATTTCACTAATGCATGATAAAACTCTAAATTATGCATATTAAGTATTTATTCAAGTATGTAAGTTTGGTTTCTAACTTAAAATCAAAATATACACAAAAGGTTTTGTTTAAAATTTAATTTTAGCACAAAATAAAAAAAAAAGTTCAAAAATTTCAAAATTTTGTTCAAGATTTCCAAATGCAAATATATATATATATATATTTATTTATTTATTTATTTATTGCCTAAGTGGGACAGAATCACCAGACCTCAAGGGTCCGATGTAGACTCTATTTGCCCCACCCGGAGTGATCCCCGTCACGCGGGGATTCGTTAACAAAATAATAATAATAATAATAATAATAATAATAATAATATATACAATACAAGCTCCTCCCGCCGGAGCACAGGCTGCTCCCTCGCGACAAGGGGCGGGTGAGCAGAATGTGTGAGCGTGGAGTGCGCTGGATCACACAAAAAGTCCAGTTAATTGTGGAGGAGTAGCCACAAGGTTGTGGGTAAGTTGCAGCACCATGCAGGTCTATGAGGTGAGGTTTGTTAGTTCCATTTGAAATTTATAAATTCTATTTAATTTCCCTATAAGAAGGGGTCTTGTTAGAATATTGGAAAGCCAATTTTTGGGAAGGATGCGGGGGCGTTTAATATGCCAGGTTTGGGTAAGTGTGCAGTGATAGTAGCTATGTTCTGGAGAGCCGACCTCGCCACACTCGCAGAAGGGGGTGGCTGCCCGATAGAAGCGTTTCAAGTATTCTTTGAATGGTCCATGGCCAGAGAGGAATGCTGTAGTTCCTGGTGAGAGAAAGTACATTTCTCTTGACACTATACGTATGAGATCGTATGTGTATCTACCTTTGGTAGACGCATCCCAATAAATTTGCCACTCTGAGATGATTTTTTGATTCAACCTTCTGCGAATGTGTGAGGGGGGAAGGGGAAGGGTAAAATCTATTGATGTTCTAGCCGTTGCTTCTTTAGCCAACCTGTCAGCCCGCTCATTGCCCTCAATGCCAATGTGGGCCGACACGTGACCCAGGGCGACTTTGTGTATGAGAGAGAGTAACTTAATTTTTATGTCAAGGACTAAAGGGTTCTTAGTTCTGTGCGCGAAGATTGACTGTAAGCCTGAAAGACTATCACTGTACAGCCTGGTGAAGGAAGGAGGTTGGGAAGAGATCCAATCTAGTGCCCGCAGAATCGCAAAAAGTTCTGCTTGGAATACAGAGTTATCATCTCCGATTCTACAGGCCCATTCATGGACCACCACATCGTTCCGCATGACGCAGAATGCTGACGCCACGCCCGATTCCGTGCGGGATCCATCAGTGTATACGATTGGGACTCTTGAGGGTACAGATGAATGTTTAGAAGGTTTGACTTGCAGATGTGATGTTTCTTTTGCAGGATGCAGGAACCAGCTGCTGACTTTCCTTTGTATGTCTGTTTGTGGAAAATGCGCGTCTTGCGTTTGTTTGTGATCGAGGTGAAGGATTCTGTTTTTGGTGTATTCATAATTTAGTGTTATTTTTATGGGAGGGATACCCGTAAGTACTGCGAGCGCGTCTGTGGAGATTGTTTTATACCCCCTCGCCATTCGTAGTAGGAACATCCTTTGCAGCGAGGAAAGTTTGTCCTTGACTCTATTGGTGAGGTTCCCTCCCCAGACGCCCACGCCGTAGAAGATGATCCGTTCCACAATTGTGTGGTACCTCATTTTTAACATGTTGGGCTTAATGCCCCAAGATTTAGATGTTAATTTGCAACTATTATTGTGAAGTGTTGCTAAGCGTAATTTAAGTGCGTTGATGTGTTCCGTCCAGCTCCGATGTTTGTCTATTGTAATTCCTAATAATTTCATGTGTTTAACGTGTTTGACGCTGCGCCCGTTGATTCGCATCACGGGGTTGCGTTTGAGAACTATGGGTTTGTCAAATGTAAGTGCTTGAGATTTTCCTGGTGAGAGCTGGAGGTGTAGGTCGGTCAGCAGCTGTAGGAAAACAGGGAATGCTTGACGTGCCGCAATTTCAAGATCTAGGCGCCGGCGACCAGAGAAGATAAAACTGAAATCATCGGCAAAGGCGAAGAGCAAAAAGCCTAATTTATCGAGTTCTTTTAGTATTACGTTTGCTATGAGCAACCAAAGAATTGGTCCAAGGCAGGACCCTTGTGGGCAGCCTTTTTCTAGTTGGTGCACTGATGTTCCAGTGCCCCAGTTAATTAATATGCTTCGGCGAGAGAGATATGAGCCGATGGTTCCAGCTATATTTCCCGGACAGTCGATTGCAATAAGCTGGAGTAAGATGTCCCGCCACTCCACATTATCAAATGCACCTTTGATGTCAAGGGAGACTAGGGAGGTGTAGAGTCCAGAGTCTTGACTGAGGGCAACGGAGGACATGATGTCGAACAAAGCTTTTTCACAAGATCTGCCCTCTCTGAACCCGTATTGCCTGTGGTGCAGGATATTGCGGGATTCCAAGTAATGTACTAATCGTGTTACTAGGAGTTTTTCTAGTAATTTACCTAACTTTGGAAGAAGGCAGATTGGTCTATATGCACTGGGTTCAGAGGGATTCTTCCCTTGCTTCTGGAAGTAGACTACCTCTCCCTGTCTCAGAGTGAGCGGGAAGTAATTGTACGATAGGCAAAGATTTGCCCATCTTGTGAATATATTTGGAATAATTTTGAATGTTAACTTTAGGATGCGAAAATCAATACAGTCAGGGCCTGGAGCTTTTTTGTCATCGAACGTTTTGAATGCCTGTGATAGCTCTGCTTTTGTAAAAGGGAGGTCGTCTGGTGCATTAAATGTTAGGTTATCATTATTGTTGTTTGGGTATGCCGAAGGTCCGAAAAGTTCTTTTGTTAAGTACTCCATATTGTGCTGCTTGGACGCTCTAGACGAGGGCAGTTCAAGCTTAATTTCGTCTGGCCGAAAGAATTTACCCGTGAAGAATTTTTGTGCAGTGCCATTCGGATCGGTTTGATTGCTGCAGAATTTCCGCCATGCTTGATTCTTGGTATCAAGAACACTGCGTTTATATTTGGCTGCCAACAGTTTGTAGCGTGCTGCTAGTGCTCGGAAGTTGTCCGTGTCCTCTTGTGTTGGTCGAAGTGATTTCAACTTCCTTCTTAAGGCTGTTAGTTGGTTACGTTTTGTGCGGAGGTCTGCCGTCCAGAAGGAGAAATTAACAGACCTATGTGTGTTTTTGTATCTAAAGGATGCTTTAGCTGCCATCTGCATTGTATTTATGAGGACCTCTGTGAGGTGATTAAGTTTTGTTGTATCTGTGACATCCTTTAGGTGTTGGCTGAGGAGTGATTTGTGAGTTTTTATTATGTGTGTAAACTTGCGCAGGTTACCTCGTGTGGTATTAAACCTGCGTTGCATGGTGTAAAGTGGTGTAATTTCGAAACCAAAAATAATGTATTTGTGGTCAGAGTCGCTATGAATATCCGAGACATGCCAATCACGAATTTTGCGATTGGCCAAAGGGTTGACCAGGGTGTGATCCGGGAAACCCCTGGCCACCACTCTGCCTGTGCTGTCTTCTTTGACAAATGTGTGTGTTGTGTTGTCGATATTTGATATGGCTAGATTGTTTTTAATCAGAAATTCAATTAGGGGTTCTTCACGGGCATTGGACCGCGCATAACCCCATAGGGTTGATTGCGCATTAAAATCTCCGCCACAAATGAAGTAATGTCTTTGTGTGATAAGGTGTTCCCACTCTTCGAGGGTATCCTCAAAATCTAAGCGTGGTGCAGCATAAGTCGAGTCAACTATCAGCTGACCCTCCTTGGCTGTGATGGTTATGAAGGCGCAGTGTTGACCTGTGAAAAGATGTGTGTAATTTATGTTTGTGTTCCTGACGACCACATGAGCCGTATTTGCTTTCGATGAGAAAATTGGCCAGGACGGCGGAATGTCCGGAACTTTGCCATTGTTACAGTAAGCATCCTGCAGCAGTGCAATATCCGCTCCAGATGTGATCATAAAATTCCTCAAGGATACATTTGCTGATTTACAGTGATTTAGGTTGATTTGTACAAATTTAATATAGCCAAAAGGGGGAGATGGTGGCAATTTAATTGAGGGATCCTGGGAAGAAGTCATCTGATATAATTGCTAAATTAATAGATTGCTATATAAATAAAGTACTTGGGGAAACTCCAAATGGAGAAATAATATAAAGTGTTAGATTTAGTTTTAAAAGGGCCTACCTCTTTGGCCTGCACGGTGATGAGTGTCGTGAGTATCTTCATGGGGCGGGAGTGGCTAGTGTCGGTAGACAGGTGTCCAGTCCCTGGCAGGCCATTGTGGGGGATGGTGAGAGTACACTGTGTGTTGGAATTCCTGGATTGGTGGTTCGACTGGGTTGCTTTGAAGAAAGATGCTATTAAGGCGTCCTCTTTCGTTGGCATACGCTGCTTGGAAAACCGGGCAGATGGGATCTGAAGCTGCGTGCTTGGTGTTGAAGCGAGTCCCTTCAACATTATTATGCGCTAGGCAATTGACGCAGCCATGTGGCAAGTCACATGCCCTTGGTTCATGCGCATCCCCACAGTTAGAGCAGTATTCTCTGCTTCTACAACGTTTCCTGTCGTGATAAAACGCTTGGCAATTCGTGCATCTTTACACCGATGTGTGAGGTCGCAGACGGCATGACTTAAGTCCAAGGGTTAGTCCATTTGATGCTATAATGGCCCTTCCTAAACCTCTGGGCATGACTATTATCCAGTTCTTTGTATTTTGTGACTTCCTCGATTTGAATGAAGTGAGAAACAATAGCTCATCTTCTCTTGCCTGGAAGTTGGTTTGTATATTTTCCTTTATTTGTGTGTCTGTTATTTGTTCTGGTACGTCTAGCAGGATCATCTTAAATGTGGGAATGGTTTTATGTAGAACTACTAGAGTTCTATTTAGAATCTGGTTCATCTGTAATTCTCTTTTGAGGTATGAGGCATCAGCTTCGGATTTACACTTAATTTCCATTTGGTGTTGTCTTATAAATATTTTTTCTACTGTAGCTGCAGTGTGGCCATTATGCTTAAGTATTTGTTGTTGTATTGTTTGGCCAGGCATCTTTGAGGTTCCTTTGACTATTAGTGTTCTTTTATAGGCTCTGTCATGCAATGGGTGGGTTTGGGCCGTGATACTGATTGGGCGAGCTGTATCTGGACCATGTACTAATGTTGGCTGAGTTACAGGCAGATCCGGCGATTCTCTTGGTGGTGGGAGGGGTATGATGGTTGGGCTATTGTGCGAGTTCTCTTCTAATACTGTTTTGAATTTTTCGCCGATATCTTGTAAAGAGGGTATAGAGCTTAGGCATTTATTAACATTGTTTTTTAACTCTACGATTGAGCATTCTTGTTTTGCTATAGTTTCCTCCTGTAACTTTTTTAGGTCTTGTTGTTTTTCTAGTTCTGCTGTCAATTCAGCGCATTTCGGCACCAGGGCCATGAATATCCTCTTTAGTATTTTCAGGTTATTTTGGATTGTATCGTCCTCACTGTCCTCAGAGCACTTAAGGCCCTTTATCACGATCTGTTTACCTTTATAAAGGAGATCTGTTATAGACATATCTTTCAGGGTATGTTGTGTATTGTCAGACTTTATTGAGTTGAGTCTGTCTCAGCGTCGCATTCGGCCAGTCGTGAGAGGAAGCTTATCTCTGTACTTGCCCATTTCTACTTGAAGTGAGGTGATAAAGTTAGGTTAGAAGTTGACCAATTTACTTGCTAATAAATTTTTAACAAATTATATTAATTTAGATGGATTATAAAGGTCTAGGCGTCACTAGGCCCCCGCCCTATGTTTTTTGAAAGAAAGGGACACAGAAAGAAATAGCAAAAGCAGGTGATTATTATCACCGAAAATGACGAAGTTAAAAAAAATAAATAAATAAATAAATAAATAAATTTAGCGTTTGGATAGGGGGAATTTTATAAATTGTAGAGAGCGAAAAAAAAAAAAAAAAAAAAAAAAAAAAAGGGAGGGAAATTTTGAATAATAACAAAAATAAAAGAGGGGATGATTTTGAATAATTCTGATCATGCGAGTGAAATTTTGAATATCAGTGCTTATTACCTCGTTGCAGTCGGGATAGCATTTACATAATAATTTTTGTTTTGCAAAAGATTTTTATTTACATTCACATATATATGATATATTTACAATATAAGTTAATTTAAATACAAACAAGTTGCTCTTATTTGCCAGAAGATGATACACTTGATAAGTTAGAGAGGCACTGTTAGACGTTATAATTAATATAAAACAAGGCTTGCACGGTTAATATGCGAGAAAATCCAAAATTGTGGTTTTTAAAGCGCCCTCTATAGGCGCAGCGTGGGAAAATAATTATATTAAAATATTAATATTAGATATGTGCATGAAGACCTATAGTTTGATACCATACTCGACAGACGTGTAAAAAAAAAAAAAAATTAAAAACTCCCCCCTCCTGCCCCCCCCCCTAAGGGTGGCTAAAAAGTAATTTTTTGTGGAAATGAAATGTGCGCATCAAAACCTACAAGTTAATACCAAACTTGATAATGCTGGGAAAGATTTTAATATTCCCCCCCCCCCCCAAATGCGCCCTGCACAAATTTGCTAAATTTTGAAAAAGCCAACCCAGACTAGGGGTTATTACTTACATTACCCTAGCAAACCTTTGTTTACCGACATATGGCAAAATCACAAGCTTAGGGGTACTTCTTCTAGGTAGAAAGCTGAAGAAAACTTAGCCCACTCCAACGTATTTCAACCTCCATCCTTCCATTGTATAATTTACACAATTAAAAATAAATAAAATAAAATAAAATAAAATAAAAAAAAGGAAAGAAAGAGCACTGCTAGAAGTTTTATATAATGTAAAACAAGACTATATTTATTTATTTATTTATTTAAGTTATGAGGTATTCGCTACGGCTTTTGCCGGCATGACCTCAAATGATCACAAAAATGGCGTTATTTCCTTGGGACAAACCACAAATTCAACCTTCCTCCACGAGGAAAAAAGGCAGAACCCAAAAACAAGACTAGCACTGTTAAAATGCGAGAAAAACCGAAAATGTGGTTTTAAAGCGCCCTCTATCGGCGCAGGGTGGGAAAATAATTTTATTAAAAAAAATTGATATGAGATATGTGCATCAAGACCTATAGTTTGATTCCATACTCGACAAAGGTGTAAAAAAAAGTAAATAACTCCCCCCCTTCTCCCCCAAGGGTGGCTAAAAAGTAAATTTTTGTGGAAATGAAATGTGTGTATCAAAACCTACAATTTGATACCAAACTTGATAATGTTGGAAAATATTTTAATTTTGCCCCCCTCCCCCCCCTCCAATGCGCCCCTGCACAATTTACTAAATTTTGAAAAAGCCAACCCTGACTAGGGGTTATTATTTAAATTACCTTAGCAAATATTTATCTACCGACATATGGCAAAATCACATACTGAGGGGTACTCCTTTTAGGTATGAAGCTGAAGAAAACTTAGCCTACTCCATCGTATTGCATCCTCCATTCTTTCCGTTACGTACTTCACTTATTCAAACATTAGCGACATTGAAAAGCGTGGCAACGGTAGATCTAAGTTAAAATGTAGACTGCAATTAATTATGGATAATATAGAAAGTTGGCAACTTTAAGTCAGCTAACTTGAAATTGGAATAAATATGAGAGGATAGATCTGCAAAGGACTCAACAAACGTGCTTGGCAACAGTATAAAACACCTCAACCCATGCGAGCATTAGGCGGGAATGCGATACAAAACGTGCGCCATTAACTCTATGGGGAAATATGACAGTTATCAAGATCAGAGACACAATTTAAAAAAAAATTATTTGAACACCTTAAGATTAAAATTTTTAAAAGCGAAAGGTTGCGGAGCACAGTAGAAGCTCTAAGGTACTCAAAAAACATGTATACATGTCATATGTAGCAATTATTAATTGATTTTGAGCTTCATAAAAAAGGTAAACAAACCGTAGTTTGCCATAGACTTGCGTTATGTGCAATCGCCATTGGCCCAAACAACTATTTATAAAGGTGCACTTCAACTTCATAGTATTATAATTAAAAGTTAATGAAATGTCACTTACTAGTTGGTGTTCTAGAGGGTATGAAGTATCCATAATTATCAATGAAGCAAAGTTTAACACAGAATATACACTATAACTACATATATAAAAATCACTAACTTAGACAGTATGCTAACCCGATCACAACTACAACAAATATTGAAGTGGTCATAACTTTGTTAAAAAGTCACTCCGGAATGTCTGATCACTTTTAACAAGTCTGTTAGTGATTGTATAATACATGAAAAATGTCTATGACCCTGGGAAAATTCTAGAGTAATTATAAATAAGCACTGATAGAAGTTCAACCCAGTTGCAATGGCGGATCCAGGAGACATGGGTTGGAGATTAAGTAAAAAGAGTAAAACTTTAGAGGGTCATATCTCCTGAACCACTGGGTCGATTTTGATGATATAAATGCCAAAATGATCGAAAAATGTTCATATAAAAGAAACAACATAGTTTAGGGGTCCAGCTTACCTAGGGCTGCTAACTTACGACTCCATTTGCGGAGCTCTAAACCGATGCGACCAATCTAAAGCAACCACCTCGAAGGATCTTTTCTATATATATATATTGTTGTTTTAGCCTATAGACTATAAAAAATGCATATTTGGTTAATTTTTTTAAGCTGTAGCTTACATAGTTTAAAAGTAACAGTGCGCGCAAACTCCAAATTTACTAATCTGAGAAAATATTCTTTAAATGTTCAATATCTAGGGACATTCAATTATACCCATCGTCTATAAACAATTAGAACTCAAGAAATAATGCAGATTTTTTAATGGGGATTTTTTGCGTATTGTTAAGAAATTTTAAAACATTCAGAATAAACGAAAAACCAAAAATTGATTTTTTGAAGGTCGCCGACCGAAAGAGCAAAATTGTAATGTTGTTTTCTCTGTAATTTTTTTAAAAATCTAAAAAAAGAGGATTTTTTCCAGCATGACATAAAAAATTAATTACGTATAAGAGTATAAGCCTTGAGAGTATTAATCATAACAGAATGTTTTAAAACATCATTATATTTGTAGAATTATATTAATTTCAATAATGCTTGTATTGCTGTGAAACCTGCAGCTTAGTGAACGGATATATCAGTTCGCGGCGGTGAGAAGGTTAAAGGGCCTGTGCCCCCTTAAATAGATAGTGAACAGTCATGAATTATTCTGTTATGTTTCTTAATTTTGCTTTTGTTATATTAGCTCTTTTGAACTTGGTCCATGAAAGTTGGTACTTTAGGCAGGTAAATCATGATTGGATATTGGAATATGTGTTCCACCAAAAATTATTTTTCCTTTTTTTTTTTTTTTTTTTTTTTTTATTTATTTTATTTTTTTTACCGCAGTGAAAGAAAATTAAGTGACTTTTACCGCAATGAAAGAAAATTAAGTGATTTTTTATCGCAATGAAAGAAAATTAAGTGATACCAGTAATCTAGGCATAAATACACCCTTGTCACATATAAGTAATTTTCAGCACATTTGTACATTACTATCCAAAGTACACTAAATTTGATGATGCATTTTCAGTTCATCCTACGTTTATTAATTTAACTAGCTGACACACCCGGCGTGCACGGACCTGTGGATTTTTCCAAAGGAATCGCAAATATTTAAAACATTTGTTAAAAATAAATAAATAAATAAATGAATAAAAAAGAATCTGTCAAATGATACCTTTGGAATGAGTCCCCGCAAATTTCGGCATCGAACCACCGGCGTGTTACGCCGTGTGTTCCAAACAAGCCTCTTTGAACGAACCTCCGATAGAGTACAAGCTGCCGACTGTATCATATAGCAGGTGCGTTGCGTACGTGCGGAAATACTGAAGCAAATATTAAGCTGAATTAAAAAAAAAAAAATCCGTTGAAATCAGGTCCATCAAACCCAAGATTAGAATGCCCCTGACGGTTGAAATAAAAAATATAAGGCAATCGAAAACCAAGGTTAATGAGCGAAACTCCATTGAAATTGGGACCACGGAACCGTAACTAAAGTCTATATTTAACAAAGCATGCTTTTAAATGTAAATAAAGGGATAGATACTTTTCTGGGCAAACTCTTAATCCATATCAATGAACTCTTGCCACAGAACATAGTATCAATCTTCGATTAAGATGCTAAAAAATATTTAATTCAGTTTTTAGCATTTAAAGCATTTAACATTTTTTCGTTTCATATCCGAATTAGACAGGGAGTCGGCGTACCTGCTGAAATGGAACACTTTTTGTTTAGTTTTTAATGCTTGATCGCCCCTATCTGGTTATTTATTTGAATATTTGATCAGTCGCCGTCAGTTTTTTGAAAAAAATTAAGAAAAGTTGCTGATCAATTTAAATAAAAATTAGATATTCCGATGTAAAAAAAAAATAAATAAATAAATAAAAATAAAAAAATCTACATTTGCTCTGAAAATTCTAAATAGATACCGTGATTAGTTTTCTTAATTTTAGTCAATTAGTGAAAATTGTCAATATTTTTATCATCCTTCTGAAAAGTTCTAGACTCGATGAGATTTTAAGTTCCAAGTGTTTGGTGGGTTTTCATTGGACAGTCCCATTTTCCATGGTTTCTCATCTAGTCAGCTTATGGTTCTGAGGAATGAAATGCCTTTATAAAATTGGACCGTTTAACAAGTCTTTAATCAACTGCTTTTCCAAGCATTTCATTTGCACCAATGGGTGACGTTCTTTCTTTACACTGAATAAAAAATATCCTTGTCGACAAATTTGCTCTAATAAAAAGTTGTTTGTTCGAGCGAAGCCTTTTGTAGTGACATGTTATCATTAAGTCGCCAGAGAGTAGTGGCAACTTTGATGCCTGATATAATAGCGCCATAGCAAAAATTTACCGATTGAATTGTGCAGATCAAATACAATTAGAAAAAGCAAGCCCGCTCTTTTAAATGTAAATTATTACCCCTTTGTCAACAATGCCCGCCCCCTTTAAAAATACCATGCTTAAGGTCCAGATAGACGTATAGGTCTATTAGCGGTCTCTCTGTTCGGCTCACGCGATGTTTTTTTTTAAATCTTTAATGGCTTTACAGTGAAACTGATGGACATCCTGCAGGACGATAGTTGAAATATTTTTTTTTTAAAATTCATACATTAAACTGTACCTATAACTTACGGATCTTTGATGTTTAGTAGATCTTTGACGCACATAGTTAAAAAGTTTTTATGAATTCAGTTGGTCTGCCTGAAAGTCTGACCGTCATCTAACTTTCGTAAATATACTAGGATTACCATATAAACTCTATATGGTATAGATGCTTACTATAGAATGCTCGGTATTGAATATGATACGTGTAGTATTTATATTTCGTTTACAGGGACACGCAAAAGAATTCCATTACACAATCATTTCCGATGCATTTTACTGAAGTTGCAATACTTCAAACATAATGAATGGGTTTAATATGAATCACTAACATAGACCAAACCATGCTTTATCAGCATTATAGAAGAAATTGCATTTATATTTACATATGAAACAGTATCGATAAAATTGACAAAGAATCGCAATTAAATCTAAAACTTCGTATGAATCACCATAAAACAAAAACAACACACAGGACTCGTGTCGAGCTTGAAATTTTACCAGTCCGGCATCAAGCAAACGTAATACGTGTCTGTAAGGGGCCAATGACAGAAATGAACAGTAAGGGTAGAGAGGAGAGCTTACAAAAGAATGCGATAAGTGGCGTTAGCTGAAATGTAATCACTAATCACAGAAAATCACATACAGAATGTGAAAATGTTGCCAAAATAACAGGAAAAATTAACAAGAAAGTAAAGAGTGAAGAAAAGAAAAAGAAAAAAGAAAAATAAATAAATAAATAGAATAAAAGAACTAAATAAAAACTTTATTTTTCTCTTTTATTTTTATTTTTTAATTTATTTATTTATTCATTTTCTACTTTTATATATTTATTTCTTTTTATTCCGTGTACTCTTTGTTTTTCTGTTAAACATTTTCGCAACTCTTTCCACTTCTACATGTGCTCCTCTGTGATTGGTGTTTACCTTCCAGCTAGCGTTAATTGTCGCATTTTTTGTAAGATTTCACCTTTGCCGTTTCTGTTCATTTTTGCCTTTGTATCCTTACAGGAACGTGTTTACTTTGATTGATGACGGGCTGTTAAAATTTGCAACCCGAAACGCGTTCTGTGTGTTCTTTTGTTTTATGGTGATTCATACAAATCTTTACTTTTTAAAATTTTAATTAGCATTTATATGTCTTTTATAGAGACGCACAAAAGTGTTCTGTTACTGGACGGAATGGTGATTTTATTGCATTAGAAATAAACTTTGTTAATAATATTCCGTTAGTGTTTCATAACCCATGACAGATGCCTTATTTTTTTGTTTTTGTTATATTTTACAATGATTATCTACCCTATTAAAATCTGTTCACTTATCTATGTAACCTCAAAAACTCGGAAACCACATGGCGCATGGCGACGAAATTTGAAACACGGGTTAATGACAGGGGCTCCAGGCAAAAAAATTCGAAATTTTTAAATAGATTTTTTTTTAATGTTTTTGACGAATTTTTCCCTTTTATAATGTTCAACCCGTAATCGCGCGAGTTCTGACCTATGTGAGATATGCATATTACGTACGCCATGCTGCGATACTAAAAAGCTGAAGCGGTCATTACTATAATTCTTTTACCTCACATGCAAATAATTAGAGATAAACATATTACGTGGGCCACGATGCAACATTCAGAAGCTCTAGCAGGTATTATGGTAATTATTTTACCTCACATGCAAATAATTATAGATTATTTAATTACCAAGGTTCCTACACTTTCAGCTGAAATATCAGAATTTTTATGTAGAAAAATTGGATTTATAATAACGCAATGTAATAGATCTATTGCAAAAGGCAACTTTTTCTCTAAGAAAATAGTGGTGTATAGTCAGGGAAAAGTCAGAGAAATTCCTGAAGTGTAGGAACCTTGATTACGCTTAATTATTAACTTTTTTTTAAAAAAATGAAGTAAAACATTTGATCAGAAACATCAACAAAATTTATTATTCTATTTATTCCCTTATTCCATAGATTTCGTTTTATTGTCTGCTGCCATAGTAACATGATAAATTAAATTTCATTAAAAAAAATGCACAGTCGTTGAAAAATACTTTTCTAAATCTAATAATTTTTTATTTTGGTTTTAGAATTAAATTCATAAACTCCCGTGCATAGAGCGGGTTAAACATCTAGTATTGTTAATAAATGTGGTTTTACGAATGAGATTTGGAATGTTCTAATTTTGTACGGCTTAACGAAGGTCACTGATTATTTTAACGCTAGAACGACTGCAAATTTTACTCAAATGTTATAAAAATATTTCAGACCAGAATTTTTATTTAAAACTATTTAACTTATTTATTTAACTTAGTTTCGTTGCCAATTTAATGTATGGTCACTGAAAAGTGTGTTCTTTTTGGTTAGGTTTTAGGGTTGGCTTGAGATCTATTCGGCTTGATGAACGTTGAACATTTTTTCTTGTTCTAACCTTCGATTTTCTACTGTGGACTTCCTGTAACAGTGAAGCCCCGCCCTCCTATTTCCGTATTGGCTGACTGTTCGGCCACTTACTTAAATATACAGTACCGGACCTCAAATCCGGAATCCTAAAATCCGGGCGACCCAAAATCCGAAATGGAAAAAAGAAAACTGAAATTCCGCGATGATCTTGAATAAATATTTCGTAAAAACATCCATAGATGGCGCTACGTGCGCGCGTAACACAGTGCTGAGTCGCCAAACTAGACTCAGCAATTTTATTTTATTGCAATGTTTTTCATTCATTAGTTTTAATACAAATTTTCTAACAGAATTATCGTAGTTAGTGTGTGCACACATTTTAAATTTATTTTAAAAAGAAACCTTTTTCTTCATTTATATAGAAAATTTAAAAAGAATAAATAAATAACCACAAGAAAGAATTATTTTTAAAAAGGTTCGTAGAATATATTTATAATATTTATATGTAAAAATATTTTACAACGCCCTCCCCCCACTTTTAATATGTTCAAGAAATTTCATTTTTCGAAAAAATTCTGTTTGTAAGCACCGTACCAAAAAATTCTTTTCTTTAACTCAAAGAGAAAAAAAAATCTATGCAAAGTTCCTTTCTCCATAACAAAACAAGCTGTCCATCGAAAGCTAATGATCTCATTCTGATGATGTTGACTTTCCACTTCATGCAGTTAAATAAACATGTTGAATAAGCAAAACAAACAGCGGATAGATATGTCGTTTGTCTTTACTTTCTTTTCATCTAGTGGCCTTTTTTTAGAGGTACCCTAGCTTTCTAATAACTTATCATAATTTATTAAAAATTTGTTACACAAGCTAATTCACTATTATTGTAACTGGCTGAAAATTTGAAAGAAATTCGTCAATTAGCCTAATTCGGCTCTCACAAACAACGATGTATTTTCATTTTCTAAAAAATGTTTTATGTTCCTAATAATGCGATGTGCAGGATTAAAAAAATTCTTATCCTTATTTTAAATTATTTTTTTTTAATTTATGTTTATGTTTGTTTACTTATACCTCATATGGCAATCCGTGATATAGATTCCTAGGCCTAACTCGCGAGCAACAACGCATTTTCATTTTCTAAAAAAGGCTTTAATATTGCTAAGAATATGCAGTAATAGTATTTTTTAAGAAAAAAAAAACTTATATTTATTTTGAATTACTTTTTGTAAGTTGTATTTTTGGCTTTATTTACACTAAGCCTAACATGGCAATTCGCGGTATAGATTGCTTCGTGGCATGTAAAATTTTGCAAAGGGCATGTACTGTATCTGTTTATTTATTGTTTTGGTTGAGGACCTAAAATCCGGAAAATTCCGAAATCCGGAACGGCCGCGGTCCCGACCAGTCCGGATTTGAGGTCCGGTACTGTACTTTCCTCTCTCTCTTTTTCTCTCATTCTGTTTTTGAATCTCGGTAGTGGTGCTGGGAGTTATCGACACTCTCTATTACAGTAGTGTTTTCACTACACTTAGACTAACAATTCCTCTTTTTTCATATGATATGCAAAGCAAAAACACACCGACAGGGCGTGGATTTGTTTTGCAAATGGGTAGCTCCTGAAACTGTATGCTGTTCACTGTACACTGCTCGAAGACACTTCATTCGAGGAGTCTGGAAAACTTGTCCCACAACTCCGACACATAAGATGATGGAAATTAAGTGTTAGAGTAAACTCATAGCTGGTAGTATTGGGAATGCAGGACTGACAAGTAAAAATGCAAGGGAATTGAGCTTATAAAGGGAAACGTCTAGAAGGAAGTTTAAGTATAGCATTACAATAACTAGACATATTTTTGTACTTTATAAAAAAATTATAAGATTTTTTCAAATATTTTTATACATTTTTTGTAGGTTTTTTAATAAAGTAATAGGTAATTATTTAACTTAATTCTCCATGATAGCTATTTAACTTATTTTAGAATGAAATTTCTGGTTCGAATCGAAATATTTTTATCTGGTATTTTTATTTTGTAGCGGTCAAAAGGACCGCTATGGTCGTTCTGGTGTTAAAAAAAGTTAGAATTGAGCTAATTAGGTGCTAATTATGATTTTATAACAGACTGTTTATTTTCTAAGAGCCTGTTAGGTGCATTGCGCCCGAATGCGAAAATATCAGAGATGAATGCAATGAAAGGGTAACATTTTGAGTCGTAAATAAAATCTACGAATAAGGGTTTATATTAGTGGTATCTATGTTTACATTTCTCTTTCTAATGAAATATAAAATCCTGCTTTAAGTTTCCTCAATTTTTATGCGGTATTTAAAAAGATACAGCATATGAACGATTATTTAACGTATTTTAAAGAAATATTTTATTCAAAGAATATTTATTTATTTTTTTGTTTTTAATGTGTAGATCTCATATTAAAAGTTAAAAGCAAGATCTTTTGAGGCCTTTAATCATTTATTCTTTTTAAGAACGAACTATTTCAAATATTTCACAAACATTCATAGTCGAGAATAAATATATTATCGCTTGTATTTGTTTTTGTATTAGGTAATATATTTTAGTTTGCATGTGCAGTTTTCAATTTTATTTATTTCGTTTGTTTATGTACTTTGTGTACGTTGTTTGTTCTGTAAATAGCTACATTTATTTAAGAAACTGAAACGTCTTTGAGGAAACATATATATTTATACATAGTATTTCAATACATAAACCGATCATGTAAAAAAAAAAAAAAAAAATTAAAGAAACAAGCATACTGCCAAGAAATATTTTAAAGGATATTAGTTTTTAAAGAATTATTAGGGTAATATATTATGAATTCCTATGTCTACGTATGTATATTTTTTTCGTTGCTATGAAACGTGACGATAAAATTTACGATTTAAATTAAAAGTTTTAAATGGTTCCCATTTATAAAGTATTTATCATTTCAAATATACATGCAAGGGTTACAGACAGCCGTTTATATTTGCTGTTTTAATATATATATATATAACCATTAATTAAACATAACCTACCACCATCAAATATTATGAATTAAAGCTGTAAGTATAATAAAAAAATAATAAGAATTTATATAAGAATTATTATGGAAAAAAAAGAAAAAAGTGGACACCGACAAAAAATGGAAAAGCTTATATATTGAATTACGTTGTCAAGGGCACAGAATTCAATGATATAAGCAATATGGTTGTTTTCAGTGAGAAAAATAAGCTAAAGCTAAAAATTATTTTCCCCTGTGCCCAAACAACCATTAAAATCAAGTGAATTGATTAAAAATGAAAACAGAATAGAAACAGATAATATGAAATGGAAGAATCAATAAAACCTATTTAAATATTTATAGGATATAAAATAGAAATAATAAACACCATACCGATTAATATTTCAGTATTTTACAAATATCCACGCGCACATGGCTACCAGAATATCATAAAGATTAAGGTGAATAAAACAGTTAAGAAATCACAGTAATTGATACCAAAGGATGCAGTTAATACATTTTCAAATACCATGTTAAATACATTTAATATAATATAAAATAAAATAAATAGATAGTAATTACATTATTTAAAATGCACTATTCAATTAATTAATAACTGTTTAACAATATCGTCAAAATAGCTAAAAATTCCCCCTGGTGTAATAAATTATAACTGAAATGGAGCTAGAAAAATTAAATATATATATATATATATATATATATATATATACAGGGTGTTTCATAAAAATGATCAAAACTTTAAGAGGTCATAATACGCTCCCAAACAAACAATTTTCATCAAAGAATACATGGTCGGAAATAAAATGCAAATTTGCTGGCACATTTGACAACTTTGTCCATGCAAACGTTAAAGCTCCATTCCTGTTGCGAGTTACACGGAGAAACTTGACAGTAATAGCATGCAAATGGGATATGGTTAAGAATAAGAACACGTATGCAAAATTTCACCTCGATTAATACTTAAAGTCCGCTGATCCGAGTGTGGAACTGTCAATCGCGGTAGGAACGTATAGAAATATATTGTCCTTCAATAATAGAGAAATAGCTCGGATGTTAACAACTGTCAGTTTCCTTTCTTTTATCACTTAATCGTTCTTTATGTGTTTTTCCCTCGTATAGCGACACAATTTTTGGCTCCTCTAGCACCTTTGCATTTTATTTTCGACCATGCATTATTTGATGAAAGTTACTCGTTTGGGTGTGTACTTTCACCTCTTAAAGTTCTGCCCATCTTTTATGAAACACCCTGTATATATATATATATATATATACATTTCATGTGTAAGAGTATGTTGGAAACTAGTTTTAATTCTACTATATTATAAAATGACTCATTTCTAGTTTTAATTTAATAGATTTTTTAAAATTTTTAAATCACAAAAAATCTCTGCTATAGATTTAATTTTTAGCTCTTGCATTTAAAATGAACTCAAAATTGTACCAATATTTAAGATTCCCTCCATCCCTCATTGTGTTGGAAGGTGAGCCTTCGTCAGTGCATCTGCACAATCCCTTGAGAAGGGCAAAGGGTTTTGGTTGAAACCGTTGGGAAGTTTTTAACATCGTTTTAGTATTTAAACGTGATGCATATTTTAAATGTCATGTAGATTTTAAATGTTTTATATAGTTCCTATTGTACACTGTTTTAGCAATTATATAAATATTCTTTCATCAAAATTGTACTTCCAATATTTTTATGCTTTTCGTTAATAAATGCCAAATTTTAGACATTTTTTTTATGTTTTATAAATTGTTTGTAAAATATTATATCGTTGAATTATTAATATAAATTACTCTAAACTAAACTAAACGTGTCGCTATACGATCAATGAAGGATCAGGACACTGTCCAATCCTGTTTACTTGATCCTGGGCACCGATGACATATACCGCATATGTCCCAGTCAGATGGTGAGTCTAACACGAGACCTCCAGTGTTTAGTTCCCAAGGAAGCTTGGTACTCATTTTATTGAGCCCGCAGGGATGTAATGTTGAGTGAACCTTGCCCAGACGGGAGTCGAACTCTCGATTGCAACGTGGTAAACAGGCATGCTGACAACTATTCTAGTGGGCATCTTAAATTACTGTGCCAAGGGCAAATTGCCCATGTCTGTTGTGCAATTCAAGTTCATATATAGTAAAAAATCAAAATATTGGACATCATGGGAAAACAATATTTGTTCGCTACTCGGTGATGCCGGCTATTCAGACTTAAAAGCATACAGATGCACATATGAGATTGCAAAAGTGTCGACTAACTAGAGGCAGTGGCTATTCGAGAATGGCCGTTGTGGAGTTGTAATTGTAATAAAATATTTGGAGTGTCATTGTAATAAACTCTATTTGAGAAACAATGTATTTTTACAACTTAACGTAGTACTGTGTGTTTTAAAAAAAGAATTATACTCTTAGAGCGATTAGGCAATATTTAAAATGGTTAGATACTAGGCATACTGAAACGTACAGAGGTAAACAAATATATCTTTTATGCATCCTGATGAAATTAAAACTACCAAAACCATCTCTTTACAACAAAATAAATAGTACCAAAATTAGAGTGTCAGTTGAAACCTTTTACATTAAAAGGTATAAATATACAAAGAATGCTTACAACTTTCTTTATTTGAAACAAGTTCACTAGGGAAGGAAGGTAGAGAAAAGAAAATGAAAATTTCGCTGTAAAATACCTTCATTATTGTTACGTTTATATACGGCAAATATAGGAGTTCGGCATTGTGTGAGGGACCCTGTAATTTTAATATATAAGTAGATTTCGGGCTTGATTTTCTGCAAATATACTTTTTCTTGTAATGTATTTTCTCCCTCGAAATGATTATCAGAAATGAAAAAAATAAGTGTTCTACAGTAAAAAAAAATTAAAATAAAAATAATAAAAAATAAAATAAAAATGAGCACTTTAACAATCTATCCTTTAAAAAAAATAAAGCAATTGTATTCTGTAACGCAGCATAGAATTTATCTAGAACGTGGATGGAGAACCTATGCCACTTGTTAATAATTAAATATTTAGAAAATCTTCTCTAAATCAAATATTTAGAGACGAAACTTAATAATTTAAAAGGAAGGGAAGATTTAGATAGGTTAAGGGGTCTCAGGACTCTTAAAGCTTTAAAATTTTCAAAAATTTAAATTTTTTAGATGTTAAACTCCTATCTTTTCTGAACATTTTGATATAATTGTTTCCTTGAAATTCCCATTAGAACAGAAGTTGTGGCTTTTAGAATTATACCCGCTCAATAGCTAAAATGGCCTTTCCGAAACTTTAGGTGATAATACTATTGAGATTTTCTAAATTTTACATTAGCTAAAAGCAACTTTGTATCAAAAATATAAAAATGCTTTAAATACAAATTTATTTGGGTTCAGAGTAATTATTACAATCTGAATTATAAATAAGCACCAAAATTTTCATTATAGTTGCAAAACTTATTTTGTATCCTGCGCGTAATCTTTTATACGAATTTTCTGCTCGTCAAATGTCTGACAGTTAAGAGCCCCCTCCCCCCTCCTACCCCCCCGAAAATTCTAATTCTGCATCTTGCCATTTTTTAAATACGTGAAATGAAAGAAACTGGTTATATCTTGCATCACAATTAAAATTGTGCCATAAAATAAAATACATTTTAAGAAATAAAATGCTGAAAATGGTATTTTTTTTATCTTTTTTCCAATTTTAAGAGTCCTGAGACTCCTTAATATTTAAAATGTATTACATATGTGCATACGTTTTTTCAAACTCTTTTTTATTGAACATCTTGTTCAGTTTTATGTAAAGGCATATACAAATAATAGATATTAGGGGAAAAAATCGAAATATATCATGGAAAAACAGCGTATTCGTTTACAATAATCTAAAAGATGCTTTTGTAAAATTTTTGAAAGGGTATACAAAGGTATTTGAAAATGTTTTTGGAAGAAAATAATACATGAAAGAAATACCATTTTCATACAAATTTTTGCAGAAATATAGATATGAATGCATGTTTTAGAATACGTTTGCATTATACACATTTTTTCTTTCAAAGAAAAGTATTCAAAAATGTAATTTATTATTATTACTACTTGGAATCTCTTTATACATATTTTCCAAACTATCAGATATAACATTTAAGTATTTTAATTTTATAAAAACATACATACCGGTCGTCCTAAAATGAACTTACTGATTTTAAAATTCAATAACTTGCAAATGGTGACTACTATTCAAAGAAAGCTTGCAGGAAGATAACGTATGATGTTAGGAGTTTTGTTACTACAATTCTCGATTTTAGTTCAAACTAACAGCAATAGATATCGCTGAGAGCAATAAATGCTAAATCGGGTCGAGATTTTTTTTTTTTTTCCTATCTCACCTTTCAGTATTTATGCGAAAAAAGGAGGTTAAATATATGGATTGGGTCTCCAATAATAGCACTTCATTGGCGACTGAGAACCACTCCATATATTTAACATAATTCTTTCACGTGAATACTATGAGACAAGAGAGGCAAAAAAGTCGGTTTAGCGATTATTGCTCTCAGCACCCTCTATCACTGCTATTTTGGTCTAAAATCGGGGATAGCAATAAGCAAATACTCTGTACATCTTACATAACCATCCTGCAAGAATTGTTTTAATAGCTGTCAGCATATGCAAGTTACTGAATTTTGAAAAAAGTCAGTCTATTTTAGGACACCCGTTATGTATGTGGCTTTATAAAATTAAAACACTTTAATTTTATATCTGAAAGTTTGGAAAATATGTATAAAGTTATTCTAAATAATAATAAGGAGATTTAGGACACTCGGTAGCTTATGGTAACTTCAGCATTAGTCAATATGATATCACTCTAAATAGTTTACAAGAAACAGGCACCTTAAAGAATTATTGGGGACGGAATACACGTATTCATAATAAAGAGCGAAATAAAGAGAGACACTTTATCTTTATTAACATTTGCAGTAAGTAAAAGAAAAGACTCATTATTTTTTATAATAAGGGATTAGAAGTAGAGGAAATGTTATATCTAAATCTTACTCCACATTTAATAATTAAAAAAAAAAAAAAAAAAAAAAAAAGTGGCATTTTGCTGAAAACATTTTGTTACAGAGTACTACATATAATAACAGTTGCGTGTAAGCATACAGTTACCATAATCTGACAAGCCTGTCACACAATTATGCATGTAAGTACACACGCTCCAAATTATAGCCAAAATTTAGCCACAAACAAAGTTAAATCGGTGTCAATTGTATATTTATTGGAAATTTTCGTTCAAATCCTATTTTTGCCCGACTGCCAAGAAGGGTTATGCATTTCACGCGTATTTGAGTATGTGAATTTCTTTATACACTCGAAACATCCCGACGCGACGGCCGGATGGGATTTAATGAATGAGGTCTCTATCGATTCGTCTTAACCGTACGATGGTTATGGGCTAGGTTTTCCTTTATAAATTCTAAATGGTGCTAGATACGAAAACAAAAATTGACGCACCCTATTGAGTGGCATATCATTGGATAGGTCTTTCAAAATGAAGACGATGTTTCATTGATTATTTTACAATCAGAAGCTCCGTTTAAATATTACACAACCTGGAAGTTGCGTAGGTAGGATCTCAAGCTTTACTGCAACTCTAACCTTCATGGACATCTATGGGCCTCATCAAAACTGTGTTTATACATAGGAACTAACAATTAAACGCAACATAAAAGTTATCAATATAAGTAAATAAAAAAATAGGTAAGTAATATAAAAAATAGTTTTGCATTGATGAGAAATAATTAATTAGTTCGCTTTTTACGAAGTCGGATTTTTTTATTTTTTAAATTTGATTGTTATTTGTTAACTACTTTTTTTGGAGATTTGTTTAGACTACAAACTATTTATTCAGAGATTATACAAAAACATTTTCAGATTTATTTTGTTTTATCTAACTATATGATTAAAAATTAAGATATTTAAATGTTTTCTTTCGTATAAATTAAATTTTGTGCTTTGTAATTGTCTACTTTTCTTTGCATAGATCTTATTACGTGAGAAAAAATAAACTTTTTTACATATAGGGTGACCCTTCCAGTAGTTGATCAAATTTTTGACATATTGCGCCATTTCAGGAGGAAATGAGTTTTACACGTGGCACTAGACATAATATTTTTGTTTGAATGTTAGTGCACCTGTTGGCACATTGTTGTGAGCTACCTACTGTAAGAGAAGCCATTTTATGATTTTTATTATTAGAAAATGTAAAAACTTAGTTTTTGATTAGTTGGAGACAATTACGGTAAGTCAAAATAATCCATTTCCATCTTACTTATTTCAAATAATAGTTTTATATGAATTATTGTTAATTACAGCTTAAGTATGATATTTTAAAGATTATTTTTTGAATTTTCGACTGATTTCTTCGATTGATCAACTACTGGGAAAAATGGCAATTAAAGAAACTATTTACTTATAATTTTGTTGCTATTTAATTTCAACAGATTTATTTTTCTTTTCATTATAGGACATTCATTAAGGATTGTAGCAATCATGTTAGTTTACTACTAAAACTTACAAGGAAAGAAATACGATGTAATAGAAACCCCATAGCACCGACCTTATTTGATGAACTACTGGCTGGGTTATTCTACGTCTATCTTTATCTTGCTAAAGAGAAATCTTAATGGGAAATTTATTCTTGAAGCTGAAGATCCCGTAAAATCACACAGAAGATACAGGGCGTCACAAAAAGATCGTCCAAACTCTACACAGCCAAATGCCCCGCTTGCAGTATATACAAAATGCCCAGAGAACAATAGATCTATGACTCATAGTTTTCGAGAAATGTTGTATCCGGTGCAAAAAAAGAAAAAATATATTGGAAACATGGGCATTAGAATTTGCATGTGTTTACGTATAAAGCTGTTCACCGCACAAAACGAGGCATGCATGCGCTTGTCGGGGAATGGCTGGCTGCACACGTGCAGCAGCTTCGTGTCCTGAAAGTACACTAAACACGAAAACGAGCAGCTAAGTCACTTTCTATAGTTACTTGGTCTTGATAGACCAATTTCTTCTGATGGCCCCACAGACATATATGCACTGTTGATATTTCGTGTATCTTCGTCTGCATACATATTCAAATATCGATGTTCATAATTCCCAAAGGCTAGTTCCATAGGTTTTTGTAGTGTAAATCACATAGTTGATAACTGCTAAGTTTCTTGGCCAGCGTTTTTTTCGAAAAGTTCTCTCTGCCTTATTCAATTATAGAGATATCTCCGATAAAATAAGTCACATTTTTTCGTTCTAAAACACTAGTAGCCAAAAATTGTAGCATGTGACTTGCACTACAAGTACTACTCATAGAACTAGCCCATAAAGTTTTTATTTTTGTACCGGACATGATGTTATACTTTTCTTTCGTACTTTTCTCGGAAACGGTGGCTCGTATCGATATAGATCTTTGGGCATTTTTTATGTACTTTAAGCTAGGACTATTTGCTGTGTACATTTTGGCTGTTTTAATGGAACACTATGTGTAGCAGAACTACATTAACTGCAACTGCGAAAAAATTTAAACATTAGAAAAAAAAGAATAAATAATAAGAATTATATATATATATTTAATACCTTTATCTTTTAATTGTTTAATATGAATTTAATCATGATTATATATCGATGTCCTACTTAGAAATCCAGAATGATTAGTTTAAAAAATACATTTCTTTTATTTCTTGTTGTCATATCTTAAAACAAACACACACACACAGATATATATATATATATATATATATACATATATTTAATAATACATTCATTAGTTTGCACGCTCTATCAAGCTTAATTTAAAGCAGTGAATTTTCGATAATTGAAGCTCACGCCAAATTAACCCATTAAGGACTACCGTTACCATTATGGTATAGCTGTCAGCCATTTTACTTTTCGAATACCAGTAATTTAGAGCTAAAAATTTCACTTTCTTTAATGACAGAATATCTGCTATAAAAAAAAAGATAAATATTGCTTTTCTGAAAAAGTGGTACAAAAGGCAATTTTTTGTATTTTAAAAGAAAAAATAATTCCGTCTTTAATGGGTTAATGTATTTCACTGATTGTTTTTGAAGCTGCATCAATTGCTGTCATGAAATGCGGCGATATTTTAAAGTTAAACATTGAATATTTATAAAATAATGTTTTATTTTTAAACTATTTTATTTTGAATCATTTTAAACAATGACAGATAAACACTTCGAGAATATATATATCATTATATTTTTCAAATACGCCATTGCTGCATACGACATTTTATGATTTAAAATATTTGTATACAACAACAAATAGAAATCTAACTTCATAAAATTGTGATACATTAAATCTATCTTTATTTTCTTCTCCGAAATAGATTTAAAATAGTTATACATTGAAAAAATCAATAACATATTACATACATCAATCTTCATTTGTGTAATTTATTTTTGTTAAATAGGACATCTCATTTTTTCTTATATTTGCGTTCAATAAAACGATGAAACTAGAAACAAATGGTAATATTATTGAGATTCATTGAAATAAATCTTTATTTTCTTTTTTTAAATATATTCAGAAAAAGAAATCATTAAAAATTTCTGTATCATAATTCATTTTCATTTGCGATTTTTGTAGTATTTTGATGAAAAATCTAAGGTAGTTAGAAACGAAAAAAATATAAATAATGTAGACTCAAATACAGTTTTTACAATTTTCTAAAAAAACAAAAAACAGGTTTCAGGGGATTATTTGTTACCTTATTGTCTGGATACCTATTTGTTTCACTTGTGCTTTTGTAAGAATGCTTTGACACGTAATGTCTACTTGTAATTCGTTATGATTATTCACATTCACTTTAAAACCTACTGTAAGCAATGATGCCATTTAAAATTTTTCATACAGGGTACGGGAGACAAAGTCTCATTTGGTGGGACAAGACTTTCTTTGGAAGTTGTTGTAGATATCTTAGAAGCAATTGATACAGTTATATTCGCACATACGAGTGCAAATCGGAAAGTGACTTCTGTTTCGCAGTAAATAAAAAAACTCGCATACATAAAACAAGTTTTTTCCTTACATCTGATAGGTAAAGCTGTCTTCTGTTTTCCAACATAATCACCATGGACTTTCATTCATTTGGCATTGCGTTTTACCATCTTACCAATCCCTTCTTCATAAAACTCGAATTTAACCCTCTACGAAAGTAAGAATTCGAATCAATTTCCCGCCTAGGAATTCAGTCGTCTTGTCATAGCGGTTAGAAATTTCTCATTGTCAACAAAGTCATGTGCCGATGCTAATTTTTAATTTCAGTGGACAGGTGGTAATCACAAGGAACCAAGTCCGGGCTGTAGGTTAATGGTTGAATGCGTTTCATTTGAATTGGCGCAAAAGATCTTGTATTCACCGAGCACTACATCTTCACTCACAGAATAAACTGTAAATTTATGAGCGTTTGCTCTTCAATTTTCACGAGCAACAGCCTTATTCGATGAAAAACGGTCTGATCCATTAAATAAGCGGTCTTATCCCTTAGATACTTAGAAATTTTAAGGGGAAATTTTTAATTAACCACATATTCTTACAGTTCTAGCCCATCTGTTATCTAAAATAAGTTACGACCCCAAGCATTTTCCTCCACTAAGTATAATCATTCATTTTAGTTGTGTTTCGAAAAATAATGTCACTTAACCGCGACCGTAACATATTTTTAACCCGCCAAAAAAGCGATTATGTGATGATTATCTAACGTGCTACGGAACAGTAAGTAAAGTGTTACTGTGTTTTAAAGTGCAATAAATCCTGCTTTATGGACTGCACAAAGGGATGGTCATGGATTTTTTTTACAGGATATGACTGAAATCTCTGCTGCCAGCCTCTGTCCATAATTTTACAGGGATATTTTTAACAGTGTTCACTCATAATGTTAGGTCAGTATACGGCACACAATTCCCAATGAATGTCTGCCACTGACAGTTGTTTTTGTCCATAGAAGTTTTATGACACCCCGTACCCCGCATTTGGTGGGGTTTTCAATGGTAGGGCACATTTTGTGACTTTATAACCATCAAACAACGAAATTTTATGACACCCCGTACTCCGAATTTGGCGGGGCTTTCAATGGTAGCGCACATTTTGTGACTTTATAACCATCAAACGACCGGCAATATGACACTCTCAACGAGAAGAGCTGGAAGCTTACTGAATCAAAGACTGCTGGTAATCACAAATGGTTGCGCTCCGCCCGCGACTGCTATGTCACAATGGAGGTTAGTTTCCGAATTACCGTCGTATATAGTTAAATTTATTCAAAGTATACTCCCTAAAGATAAAAGTGTCGCATTTGACAACGTTCCAGTAGTAAAGCTTTCTTCGATATTATTAATAATTACTAATTTCTGCTCTTAAAGTGTTTATTTAATGCTAAATTAAAAATATTATTCAAATCGGAGAAATGTTTTTATGTTTGGTGCAATTTCTGAATCTTTTTTTTTTCATTTTTGCGTGTGTGTGATGTTTAGTTGTAGATTCAGAAATATAAAACTCCTTGAGAAGGGCAATTATCCCCCCACCCCTAGCATCCCTCAAATGGCGCCTTTGATTGTAATCAAAATCACTCATTTTGAGGCAGAGTAAATGGTAATATAATAAAATATTTAACGTATCCAGTAAAACTAACGTCACATCATATGGTTATTATTTTAAGAACAAAATGTAGTGTGCCTTAAAATCATATTCTAAATTGATGACTATTAGCAACAGTAAAAACAAAGTCAAGTGCACATACAGCAGGACAAGCGTACCGTGTTTAAATCTCAAATAAATTTATGCGAAACTACCACCAGAACAAGATCTTCACAGAGAAAAGATATCTAAAGAAAATCGAGAAAATTGAAGCAGCCGGTTCAGCAGTTTTGTGTGGACATACATAACTATGCATATATACACAAACACGCTGCATTTAACCTTATTTGTACAAAATTAGGCAAAACACACACACACACACACACACACATATATATATATATATATATACATATCTATCGAAAAGTATAAAAGAAATTTCTTTTGTTGTATATAACCATTTTTGTAAAGTTTTGTAGAAATGAGTTCGACTTTTTCTTTTGGGCTCTTTCCCGAAACATTTTTTATCACAAGAGCCCGAACCCGAAGCTCGCAGTAGAAAATTGTTAATAAAATTTTAAAACTGTTTCAAGATTAATTTTCTCATTTAAAAATACCTTGTTACATCAATATGAATATTAACTCTATATGCTTCCTCGTGGCAACGTTTATGGGTTTTCATGTCCCTTAAAATCTGTTTAAAATAGCAAACTTGTTACTTAAGCGAACCACTAACAAAATGCGCAAACCCTCATTCCTTCAAAATATCATTGTGGAAGTAGGACAAAAAGACATGAGGTCTATTTCACAATAATTCTGGAAAACGATTTCAAACAGAAAGAGACGATAGACAAGAGATACCCCACGACTCTCTCTGAGTGTCTAGCAAAAGGACAAATTTGTAATTTTTTTTGTGTGTTTTTTTCTGTCTCTCTAAAAGTCCATTATTTCAACATTATGTAAAAAATCTTAGTTATGAATATGAACGTATTCCTTAAGAACATTTATCATTGTATTATCAATTGTATTTATCAATATATTAAAAATGCATTAAGCCGATAGAATAAAAGTAAAATCTCCCTAAAGCGACAAAGTTCAGTTCAAACAAAAATTGGTCGCTCCGAGAGGTGGTCTCTTAATGGAGGTCATGTTTAAATCTAGATTTTAATTGTTGAAAAAAGGTAACAATTAACGTTACTACAATTTTATTTTTCACATTAGGAAAATATATGAAAATTTAAGCATCAAAACAAAAGTTAATTACATAAGTTAATTACTGCAGAGTTTAAAAAATGAATACATTGATGTTGGCTTTGATTTTATGTTTTTATCTTTTATAACTTTTATTTCCCAGTCCTTTCGAAGTTCAGCAAATAAATGCATTTTTTTTTTTGGGACGGGAACAAATTATGACGATTTCATTAAATTATCTATATTTCTTTGAGAGTTTCCTGAAAGAATAGGGCATGTGAGTTTGTTGACCGTCTTCCTCAATTTGTCATCAAAGTTAAATTCATTGCCTAAAAAGGCACAAAGGGGTTTAAATACTTAAAAGTTACCGGAATAAATAAAAATTTTAAACTTAGTTTAGAAGTTTAATGAATAATGCGCTCTCCGAAATTATTATTCTAATAAAACCTTCTTCAAGCGATCAGGAAAAAACGGAATTTGTTTAATTTTCATCAAAGAAATGGGTCGTTCATGGAGGGAGTTCAACTTGGATGGTCTCTGAATAGAGGTAAAATTAGTATTCAGCCTATGGGGATAAATTTCGTTCATGAAAATATGGTTGTTCAAGGAGGTGGTCGCTTAATGGAGGTGGTAGCACCGAGAGACTTCATTGTATATTACTTTAAATAACGCTTATATTACTGTGAAACCTGGAACTTATTGAACGTATTAACACGGGCTTGTCAGTGAGAGGGTTAATGTTACTATGAGTGACCGTGCAAAGGATTATAACTCAAATAGAATAGTTCTTCCCGTATCCTAACAATAGCAATTCCATCTCCCTTTCAAAGTGATATCTAAAAGATTGTAAAACGCTATAAGAAATTTAGACGATTTTTTTTTTTCTCAAACAGCAAGATTTTACTTTTTTACAAATTATGATAAACAAATTCTTTCCTGTGAGCCCGAGCCCATAGACTGGATTAAAAATAGTCTAAACCCGTTTTGGACCCGGACTCAAGGTCTGATCTTACCAGTAATTTTTTTATTTAGCTTTTACTCTATATGGCTTTTATTTTCTAACTGTTCGGCCAAGCAATTTAAAAGAAATAGAAACAACTAAGAAATCGCTCAAATACACTCAAATAAATCTTTATAGAACACATTTATTAGAGTTCTCACAAGAAATTTCATTTCAAATATATTGACATTAGGTGAGATCGTTTAAATTGAGATAATATAGTTTCGAAATGTGCTGTTTACGTCATGAAATATTAATATCTAGAAGATGGGTAAAACTTCCAAAAATAATATCATTTTACAAAATTAAAATTTCTAGGGTTAAAAGCTATTTATTGATTTAGAAAGGAATAAAAATCACGCGTCGGGCATAGATTATGAAACACCTTCGTCATTTCTTGAACTTTCATAAACTTTCATCATTAAATAAGACAAAAAAAGAAAAAAAAAAAAAGATTAACTCCAAGCGGTACAAGCCAGAATTAACAAGGAAAGTCTCCATGCAGGCATACTCCGAAAAATCTGAAAAAATTACAGAAAGTTCTTTTCATGATGATAGGTGTATTTATAAAAAAAAAAAAAAAAAAAAAAAAAAAAAAATAGTGGAAACTCGATAGATTGTCCGTAAAAGAATAATGAAATTTTCGTTATTTGGCGATTTATCACCGGTTGGCGATAGAATAAAATTTCAAAAAATACTTTTTTATGTCAAATCCTGTTTATGGTAAAAAGTTTCATATTTTTAAATAAATTTAATTTAAGTAACTTTAGTTTTGTCAGTTTTATTTTGTTTTAGCTATAGTTTTGTCATGTATATATATATATATTTATTTATAATGAAAGATAACTATGAAATTTTACGAATTAAAACAAAATTTAAATGAATTAAAACTGTTTCAATCTCAAAGTTAAGTCCAATTGAACACTGTCGATTCAATTTTATTGCTCTGGAAACAAAAACTTTTCCAGTATTGAAATGTATAACTGCAGCATTCTTCATCTGGCCTTTATTTTGGAAAGGGCTTAAATATTTGAAAATATATTTTTCGATATGAAAATATTTTTACAGTGATAAAATTAAATAACTGCAACAACAATCAACATAAATATGTAATACAAAAAATGTATGCATTAAACTCTCTCATTGTTTAAGTTTAAATTCATTAATTATTATTCACATGCATTCCAAAAATCAATTAAGAAGCACGTTTCAGATGTATTAAAATCATTTGCTTTTGGCGAGGAAAATTACTGCTCGCCAAATCGCGTGACGCTTCGTCTTTTCGTGCCAAATACTCGAAAGTATTTTATTTTTTTACAGACTTTCTACAGGAATTCGCCACTAAATTAGACTGATCCTTTATTACATACATAAGTAGTTTAATTAGTATTTTTTTTTCAAAATATTCTGAGTATGCCCAGTAAGGAGACCTTCCTTGTAAGTAAACAATTTGGAAAACGCATAACAATTTTGAAAACCATATTTTAGCAAATACCGCCCATAGACGGAAATATTCTCGAATTATTTTGTGAAGACTTGTATGTGATCTATAGATGTGTATACATGTACTACATAGTAGGCTAAAATTTAGTTTTTTTCGAAAACATTTAACACAATTTAACATTCATTTTCAGCAAATTCTACCAAAAGAAAGAAACGTATTTGAATCCATCTGTATAACACTGCATATTATTTACAGACTTTTATACATGCCACATATTAAGCTCAAATTTAATTCAGGTAAAGAAATATTTAAAGCTACTAAAATAATACTTTCGTTAATTATCCTCCATAGTCCCATATCCTCCATAGTGTATCCAGTTCTTTGGTTAAGTACCTCTTATATCAATTTATTTACATTGAATAAGGATCTCTTAGTATAATAAATATCATCCTGCTTCAAAAAGTATAACTCAATTAAAAACAACCTTTAAGCAATTCTTGATCATAAACAGCAATACTTAAACATTCTTTAGTTGAGCTCTGTATATGATTTATCTCAATTGTTATACATCATGCAGGTATCAACCATTTAGTTAAACTTAAATATAATTACGAAAAACGCACTTCCAGCTATTATAGCTAATAAACTGTACTGTATCCGAAAATTCTAGCGTGCCGCTGTAAATGAAAGACAAATTATATGAACATCATATTCTAAAGCAAGCTTCTTGTATGAAACCTCAGTGATGGATATCAATTTCTTTATGTTTGGAACAGTGTAACATATTTAAGATTCGCTGCAAACAATTTTCTGCCGTATGCAATTATCTAACTGGATTCTTTTGTGCGAACTTGTAAATGAATGATAAAAGCTTTGCGATACATATTATATAGAAAACTTATTTAAATGCACCTCAAAGCTTCAAATTAATATCATTACGTCTCCAATAGTGTAAAAGCATTAAAATATACCTCAAACGATCCTTTCCAATAGACCATAACTTAAGGGAAATCGCGGAGTGTTCCTGTTAACGTACTATAAATGCTACACAGTTTATTTTCAACTGCGAATATTCTATAGTAAATAAAATAACATATATCAATTCTGAGGAAATCCGAGTACGTTTACGACAATTATAGGACAGGCAGACGGACAGCTGAATAGAAAAACTGAAGTCATAAACACTTTTCATTTATGTTGGAAAGGGTTAAATAACTGATATTTGATCTACGTTGAGATTATAGCATTATTAAAAAAGAATTCATATATACATATCTACGAATTTAATAAATTCTATATGTCATTTATTTAAAAAAAAGTTTTATCTAAAAGAAACCGAGTTGTTCTAAAATTCAGGGATAGGTGTCGAGAAAAGTAAAGTAGATTTATTACTACATAGCTTTGTGAAATGAAATTTGCAACGTTATTTTACGTTCAAAATGTAATTTTTTTCAATTTATTTCTTTTTACAATGGTATAAGCCATTAGAAATTAAAAAAAATTAAAAAATTCAAAGTTTCTTTTTATATTTGGAAAAAATTTCAATATTACTGCAGATTTCTATATAAATCAATAAAATGGAAAATAGTATTGCTTTGTTTAATGTAGTAGCAATGTAATGATATACCATTATTATATGGATTATTTAAAAGTCAATTTATTATTATAAGATTAAATTGGCATTAAAAGTAAAAGTGCATGAAGTAAATAACAAGAATTATTACGTATTGAATTACATATGCAGCAAAGGATAATATATACGAAGTGTGGCTATTAAAACAAGAGACTAATGCTGCAAAACACGTTATTTGAAATTGATACATATTTAGTTATTATCCCTTCAATATATAACCCTCCTTTATCCCTACAACGCTCCATGCAAATTTTCCATTGTTAGAAACAGTGCTGGAAGTCTGTCATGACGCGTGCCGATTTTCCTTTCAACACACAGTGGGACGTTTTGACGATCTAGGTGGACAAAATTATTTCGTATAAACTTAATTAGTGTTTGCTGTTTTTTTTTTTTTTTTTTTTTTTTTTTTTGCAATGCATCACTAATAAATTACTCAAAATGTGATAAATATTTGATTATTTGTGTCAACGGTTGATTATTGTATTTTGTACAACGGTGTGTCTACTAAAGTCCGTTCTCACACTTTTAACTGCCGAACGACTGCATCTATATTCATAAACGTAGTGTCTAAGTATAGTAAAGATGCTATGAGCTAATAGATGAGCAGCTTACAGTGCCACCTGGTATAAAATGGCGGATTAGTGTTCCTATCGCGAAAACTGTTCGAAATCAGGGTTAAAAGTGAATGAGGGCACCTTGTGAACATGAAAGCTAAATGAATCTCGTTTTCAAGATAGGAATACTAACTCAGCTGTTTCGAAACCATGTGGAGCTGAAAGCAGTCTTATCTGGTAGCGCATAGCTACTTTACCATAATTAGACACCACTTTTAGCTTCAACCGTTTGTCAATTAAGAGCGTAGGAAGGACTTTACTGGATACCCTGTATAATGCATTACGAATAATGCGTTAAACATATTTATTTTACAATTTAATGAAAAATAATTTAATGCACACATTTAAGTTAACATTCATTTCTTTTTTGTGTTTTTTGTCTATTCAGAATTGCTCGGGAAATTTGCGTAGTCATCCTGGAAAATATTTTGTTTTAATAAAATCATATTAAAAAAACTTTAATGTTTTGAGGTACCCTGTAAAACATATATATGCTACCAAAATTAATTTCGGTTGAAATAATGCTGTTGTGTGAATAAATAACCTATATAAATTTTATTCAATTTGAAATAAAATTTCTGAATATAGACAGTAATGTATCCGAAATTTTTATGCGATCCTGTAAAAAAAAAATACCATTACTACGGACTATGTTTTCAATTTAAAAAATTTTATTGTGTATCTCAATAACCTATAGTAATTTAATTAAAATTTCTGCTTTTTAGCAAGAATTTTTTCTGCGATCTTTCGTGTGGCCTTGTAACAAATGCATAATTTCTACGTTCGTCAAATTATAATTTTAAAACACATGTAGACAAAGTTTCATCTAATCAGATAATTGTAAGTAGTTTAAAATTGTTTCCAAAATTTGTGCTAATCTTTTATGTGGCTCTGTAAAAAAAGGTAACTGTTACGTTCCATAAATTATAATAATTTTACATTGTCATGAGAACTACATATCCTGAGCAAAGTTTCAGCTCAATCAGAATAATGGAATTGCTTTAAAATTAACTTGCAAGTTTTAATCTAAAATTTTTTGAAGTCCTGTAGAAACAGTAATCTAAACAAACTTCTATGTTCTTTAAATTATAATAATATCGTATTGTCATTCAAATTACACATATTTTCCTTGTTTTGACTCAATCGGTTAATTCAAACAGGTTTAAATTTGACTAGCAAGATTTGAACTAAACATACATACATGCACTGCAAGTTAATATGATGCGTGTTTATAAATAAAAGCTTAATGATCTGCAAAAATCTGGAGGAGTTTTTTTAATTTGTCAGTACTTTTGGAATGGCACTTTGATTTAAAAAAATGCTTATTGCTGAATAATGCTAAATAATATGTTAAAAGTCAAGATCAAATTTGTAAACAATATCAAGTATCATCCAGAATTACAACCCTTCAAAAAAGCGGTTAAGCGGGTTTAGTATCGCTTATTTTCAAACGAAAATGTGTTAAATCTGACCTTGACAAACCTGTGACCATAGCCTGTGACATATGTTCAACAAACTCGTGCTTTCAAATAAAACAGAATAGTCACGCCGTGATTTCAAACTTAGAGGAAGCTAGTGAAACTTTTGAAACGCCCTCAAACCAACTGCGCAAATAGCTTCTTAATGGCCTTAATTAATTCTGATTTTTTTCGACAAAATTCATACGGATCTCGAAAATACAGACATTTAGTTACCGGTACATGCGGTTTTGTCAAATTCTGAGATAATCGGAAAAAATAATTTTGTCCACCTAGATCATCAAAACGTCCCACTGTGCAACGGTCTGAAATCTGGTTCTTTTTAGTGCGGATTCGACCTTAGGAAATAGATAAAAATAACATGATAAGGCAGATTGTCAACCACTGGGACATTATATTTGGCTAGAAACGTTTTGAAAACAGTGAAGTGTGAGTCGGTGCGTTGTCCTGATGAAGCACCCATAACTTCCTCTTCCGCAATTCGGTGCGTTTTACCGTATTTTTTCACAGAAATAAGCAAGGACCTCAAAGTAGTTATGTTCATTAATATCTTGATCATCAGAAATCTAGTGAAGGTACACAATCCCATGAATATAGAAAATTATATTCGTTGTTGAAATAGAAGGACAATCCGGGCGAACATCATCTTCAATGTCTTCCCAGCCATATTGGAAACGCTTACACCACTTTAAGAACAGCGCATTTGATAAACATTCATTCCTGTATACTTCTTTTAACGAATGATAAGTAGCAGATTTATTTAAAGTTAGCGGTTAAGTTTAAAAAGAAATTTCACATTAATTCGTAACTCTTTTAAAACACTCAACATTTTCTCGGCAAAACACTAAAACAGGGTCCAGAAAAAATAAAGGTCACGGACAGACTAATTGGAATTCACTGAAAAAAAAAATCTGTAAAGTTACTAAAGTGATTCTAGGAAACTCGGATTCCTAGAACTTTTTATGTAACAGCAACAACAAAAATGCATGTTACAGATACACTTTTGCACCGAAAAATCAAAAAATCTGTAAGGTTACTAAGAATGTTTTATGAAGCTGGGATGCCTAGGACTTTTCATGTAAATGAAACCAGGGTTACAGATAAAATTTTAGTAAGATTACTGCAATTTTAGCAGATTCGTTTGTAAATCTACAGATTTCTGCAGCTTTACAAAAACTAGTTTTGTAGATTTACAGTTTTTTTTTTTGTTTTTTGTTTTTTTTGTTTTTTTTTTGCATAATTAGGGGAGAGGGGGGCACCTTTGAACAATTTTTTAAGAAAGCCACATATTTCTTACTTGAATTATATTTATTGAATTTTAAATATTTCGTGAGAGAAAGAATGTAATTCTGCTACTCTGCATCATATGAAATTAAAAAATGACAGTTTTTAATATAAATTAAATATGCTGTGAGGCTTTAAAAAGCTGAAAGTTTTCTGTTCAAACCTGCCCCATGTAGGGGTACCTTTGAACAAGCTCGGGCACCTTTGAACAAATAAACAAAATATGAAAATATTGACAGTTTTTATTAAAAACTGCATATCTTTCCAAAATATAAAATAATAAGAATAAAATTACACAATTACATTTAACTGACATTACTCATTTTTTTATTATTTAACCAAATTTGTATCCATCAAAGCACATTGTTGAGACACAACGGTAAGGGAGGATCCTTCCAATTATGTTTAATTGTGGCAATTTTTTTACATAATATGCTTAAAATCCACCAAATTGATATCTGATGTCTCTGGAAAATATATCGTATGTTCTTTTTTGCGAAGAAACCTGACATTAAGCAATTTAATCTGACCAATGTAATGAAGAGTTATTTTAGCATGAAATTGAACTAAAAGGAAATCATTCTCATTCAAATTTTTATATAAAAAAAATGATTAAACACTGTTTTATGAAATACAGAAATAATGTTTACCATTGTAAATGAAACAGTATAGGGTTTGTTGGACAAATCGCTAAATCATGAATTATTGTTGTGTGTCCTGAATTTGCCTGTAGTTGAAGCCCTGAATCAGTACACTTACATATTAAATATAAAAACAATTAATCTCTTAATTTTCATATTTAAAAAAAAATCAACATTAATAATATTTAGATACATCTATAACTCTTTACTTCGTAGTTTTAATTGTTCAATGGTGCCCCAAATTTTTCGTTCAATGGTGCCCCATCACATGGAGTTTAGCATTACAACTATTTACTCAATTAGGTTTGAGAATTAGAATAAAACAAACCTTATAAGTTGAAGATAACATCTTTATTTAAGTATTAAATAGTAAATTATAATTTTAGGGATACAAGATTATCAACAAAAAGCCATCAATTTTATTTTGTTAAGTTTAGATTCAAGAAAGCAAAATATACATATCTTGCTTAGACAGTAGTGTGCATGCAAAATAGTAAATGTTTGTATTCTTGTTACATTGAAGCAGTAGTACTGTGCTGCCGTATATATTTAAAAAATATATAATTTATTTAAAGGAAAATATTTACAGTGTTCAAAGGTGCCCCCAGTTCAAAGGAACCCCTGTCTCCCCTACATGTGAAAGTTAAGTAAGCATGTAACTTTACATCTGTAGAACTACAGATTATTTTTACAGTGTACAGCCAATTTAGAGGCGGTCATCGATACAGAAGGCTTTGCGCTACACAAATATTTGTCGTACGAATTTGATGCATGCGCAGTTCTTCTGTAGAAGCATTAGTCTCGTTATAAAATAACCATACCTCGCACATATATCAGTTCGACTTTTATGTAGCAATTAAAAGGAAGAAATCTTCGAATACTGTCTTGGAATTCAAAATGTTTAGTTATATCTATATTTATCTAATTCCAAATATTTAAATCCTTATTAACAAAATAATAAAACATATTATTTTGTTTTACCTGAATATTTACTCATTTAAACAGACGCTTTTAAAAACATTTGAATCATAAAGTTTTTTTTTTTTCTTTTTCAAATGACATTCTTCTTGTAAATCTGTTAGTCATTAAGAAAATGCAAATATTCAGAAAGAGGATACTAGGAAAGAATTAACACAAAAGAAATAAAGCATTTTCTTGTAAACAATATTTCTGATTAAAAAAAAATACCATAGCATCCATTATCGTTTATCAAAAATGCATGATGTATTCAAGAGTTTAATTTTTTCATTCGTCTTTTAGATCTTTATTTCATGTTTAACTCTATTAAAATAATCCTTTGAAAACTGTTATATACAATACATTAAAATGAAATAAGACAAGTGCATTAGAGGTTTAAAAAAATGAAAACGAATCTTAAAACAATTTAATTGCTATATATAATACTATTTTCTATTTTTTTCACGTTTTATTCTACATCGAAATATATTATTTTGCATAAAAGATTTTCTGTTTCTTATTGCTATTTTATAGGTAGATGTAAAAAAAAAAAATGACAACTTTAAGATATTGCATTAAATTTATATAAACGTTAAAGGATTGACTTATTTAAATGTAATGTACTTTAAATCACGTTTAAATAAAAAATGTATTACATCTTCCAAATAACATTCCTCAGATATATATATATATATATATATATATATATATATATATATATTACTCAGGAAAAGTTTAAAAAAAAAAAATTGAAAGGGAACATTTTTCCCGTAAACAATGATTTTTAAAAGACGTAAAAAGAGATGGTACCCATTATCTCTTATCAAAAATACATAATGCATTAAAGATTTTGATTTTTATGATTATTTTTTGGAATTGGGATAATCAACCTTTCACCCTCTACGGGTACATCTATAAGTTCTGCGGTCTACTAATTATTAATCATTGTTTAGATAGGGTAGGAAAGATATGTATACACATTTTGGATTGCAAGACCATACGCGATTGCATATAGGCGCTGCGGAATTTCTTCTTCATTTACAAAAGATTTATTATTCATTTATATTTGACCAGATGTATCGCTAGATACATCACTCATGCAATTAATTCCTTAGTAAATGTAGAAAATAAAATATGTCGGAAATTATACGTCAAACGTGGCAAATGAGGTGAGTTCGTTCTATAACTAGTGTTATAAATATTCAGATCTTGGTGCAATAGCTGTTGAAATGTTATGTAAAAATGCATGAATACAAAATTTATTGCTATTACATATATTAAATTCACTAATACGTAAAAAATATGACTCCATCTTAAATAGAACGTAATAACTATGGTAACATAGAATCATTTCCTATCATGGGATATTACTGAATTTATTACGTATGATAGTATTTAATAAAATGAAGAAAATATTTATTAATATCTTTTTAAGTTTTAATTCTATTTTCATAAAATTTTAAATCAATCGACAAAATTCTGCAATGATTATATAGATTAAATTCCAAATCATTCGGTTAATGTAGTTTTGGAGCATTTATATGCGGACAGACGGACGGACAAGGTGACGACTATAGGTGCAATGTAGTTATATAATTAGGAACGCACTTAAGAAGATATTTAATCCGCTGGGGGTAGAACTCAAATGTTGAAGTGTAGTGATGGACAATATCCGATAAATTTTTAATCGAGAACAACCTCGAACAATCGAGAACAACCGAGTCACCATAGAAAATAACAATTGATTTTGTTATCGATTTGTTCCCAAATTCTACAATCGACATGTTCCACAATCAATTATTTCATCGAAACTGTTAGCTTTCGTTTCCTAAATGCTTCTTGAAATATCGTCATGTACGACGGTGTATCAATAAGTTTTGCCCTCACATAGAAATAATTGCGTGAAATTTATGAAATTGCTACATTATTTTAGTCCTTTTCTATATAGTCACCGTGCACAGTAACACATTTCTACAGATGGTATTTCAAAGAGACGGGGAGGATGTATTCCAGGAAGCGCGATAGTAGACCCAAAGGGAGTATTTTTCTAACTTTTACCGACCCTCCACATGTGACATAGTGTTGGAAAGGCCTATGACCACTTTTTCATGCTATGCACCTCCCCGCCCCCCCCCCAAATTTGACCTAAATTTGGGCGCACTTTTCTAAATTTTGAAGACATCATTAATGTCCCCGGGGGACAAATTTTGAGGGAAGGGGGCTTGGGAGGTACATAGCATGAATAAGTGGTCACAGGCCTTTCTAACATTATGTCACATGTGGGGGTCGGAAAAAGTGTGAAAAATGCCCCCCTTTGGGACTTTTATAGCTCTTCCTGGAATACATCCTCCCCTTCTCTTTGAAATACCGTGTGCAGAAATGTGTTTCTGTGCACGGTGACTATATAGAAAAGGATTAAAATAATGTAGCACTTTCATAAATTTCACTCAATTATTTCTATGTGAGGGCAAAAACTTATTGACACGCTCTCGTATCAACTTCTGGAGTTTCTGAAGATAAAATAATGCTTTTCCGAATCCTTGGTAACTCTGAAGATGTTATAATATATTTTGATAACCCTTAAGAAAGATATTAACTATGTGATTAAAAAAAACCAGTATATTGACGTTCTAGAGCATAGTCTGCCATTGTACCCATTGCAGATACTTTGGCTTACATTGGAATCATTTTCAGTAAAATGGCGATTAATTCCTGACAATATTCGTACAGTCATGGGAAAAGAATGTCCCCCCCCCCCCCACTGACTCTGAAACAAATTATAGTAGAAGAAAGTTACAGATACCAAACAATTTGAAATAAAGTCTACTTTCAAATGATGTATATAAAATTTACTTAGGGAGCCATCTACAAATCAAAACCAGGCCAAACTTAGCAACACCCAATTTTGACAATATATTTCAAATCTTCATATCAAACTATACTCCGAAACGAAAATTCAAGTCATTTGGAAGATAAGCATTTGAATTATAAACATTTAAAATTTAGAGCTTCTAATGTTAAATTGCATTTTCATATTTTTATTAATATCGCCTGAAATTAATAAAAAATAATTAATCCTAATGCGATATTTTTTTGTGCTTATAATACAAAAAACCCAAATAAAAATACATCTCAATTTTTTCATCCAAACAGCTTTCAAATTATGCTTTAACCCTTTATCTACTGAATTATGAATTCATGAAAATTTTATCTTCAAAAGCTTTTTTTCGTGAATTGTTTAAACTGCATTAGAAGATTTACATAATCATTTAATAAATTTTAGAGAGATTTTAGAAGGATTGGAGGATTTAGAAGGATTCATTAAACTTGAATTTATAGGGATTTTGTGCACAATTTATAACCCTACTCAAATCTTTTATTTTAAATATTTTCTTAGTATTTTGTAGAATTAGGAAATGTGCAAATATCATGTTCTTATAATAGAAAGATAGAAATATTTGCGAGGTGAAAAATCCCCCTCCCCCCCAAAGCCAAGAAAGCTGAAAAGATGCAAAGGCAAAAGAAATCACCCTTTTAAATATATTTTCGTTTTGTGTAACCAATAATGCTTTTGGAACAAGATAAAAGAATGTATCTATAACTCATTCTAAACTGTATTACAATTACTCGATGTATTAAATGAATTTTATAACAAATTATTTTAATGGTACTTATAAGTACCGTCAGTAGAGAAAGGGTTAAAAATGTTTGTTTAAGTGGCCACCTTTGATGTACAGAAAAGCATAATTTAATAAAAACCTTTTTTTTACTCATTTTATTGAAATATTTGGGCGGGTTATAGTCAAAACATATTAAATGCGTAAAAGGTTCATATTGGCAAAACAAAATACGTTAATAGAAGTGACTTAGTCATTCTGCAGCATTTCAACAATCGAGTACCGAACTTCAGTTTAGATAGAGGACCTAAAACAGGCTCATTTTAAAATTATTACTTTCTCCGAAACTAATCGTACAAAGTTCATGAAAATTTGTATTTGGGCTAATTAAAAGGTGTAGAATTTATTTCTGGCGTCAAACTTGGGTATTGCTATTGGAAAAAACGAAGTTTGGACTTTGCTTTGGTATGTAGATTGCCTTCTGAGAAAAATTTATATGCACTGTTTAAAAGTAGGCTCTATTTTAAATCGTTTGGTACCAGTAACTTTCTGCTACGATAATTTGTTGCAGAGTTAGTAGGAAGTGTTTAACTTTTTTTTTTTTTCCACGACTGTACAATAAAAAAACTTAATGGTCAAACTATACTTCATTCCAATAATGTGGATTTAATAATAATTTCCTATTACGTAGAATGTATCTACTTCAGTACATATAGAATCTGAGATGTTTATTACGGATACTGTCCCAAGCGAATACATATTTATTGAATAAACACTTCATATCAACAAAATGAATTATCTAAGGCTTAGGTATACATACTTATAGAAATAAAATAATTCCGAAGCATATTATATTGAAAAGAAACTAGTTGCTAATATCATATTTTTTATCAGCTTTAGTGTTTTATGAAAAAAGAAATCATTGCATATGTGTGTAAAAAAAAATAAAAATAAATAAATTACATTGATACTAAATTAAGTGATTATATATAGTATATAGTATATAAGTAATATAATGTATAGTATATAAAGTGGGGACAGATGCCACAGTTTTTCTTTTGTTCTTGTAAAATGCACAATAAAGGAAAAAACAACAAACTAAGTTCCAGAAATCATTGATCAAATCTTTTAGAATCTATTTTCTATGTTAAACAGGTTAAAGCCCTCTCAATAAAGTAGGCATAGTTATTTTCCCACAGGTCCTTTTTTAACATCATTTTTTATGTGCTGGATAAGATGCCGCATGGGGTGTGGGACAGATGCTGCATGGAGAAAAATGCTAGGCTGGTTTTTTTTTTTTTCAAGCAAATCACATTTTTATTTTCTCAAACAACTTAAAACGAAAATAGATAACAGTAAACTTACAAAAATTATATATATCACTAAATTGTAAAAAGTTTAACGAAAATGCAAAAGTTTAATCTCTATAAACAAAACATAAGACAAAAAGTGAAAATGAAAAGAAAGTCATTTAAATTTACATGAATGGATAGCATAATTACTGGAAACAATAGACAGCAAAATTCCAAAAAAGATGTAAATCACTGGTTTACATCCAGGCGAACATTGTAGTTTGCTCTTAATTTAAGTATTAGTTCTATACTATTTAGGTCCTAGTCTGTTTATTTTCGGCCTTTCTTCTCATTCTTTGATTTTGTATTTCCATTTGCCCACAATCACACCACACTACCCGTTGCAAAAGTAAAGTTTCATGCAGCTATCGATTGAATTTGATGCACTGAATCCTGTCCGCTTTAGATTTTGCTCCTTGATAAGACTCCAGCCACCCAACATATGCAAAGTCATCAAATTCCAATCCAGTTCTGACATCAGAATCCATAAGAGGAGCAATTTACCCATTGTCGGAAGATGACTCATATTTTAGTTTTTTTCTCAAGTAAGCGTTTTAAAGTTGATCTTTCCCTTCCCTTTTTTACACATTTTACTTCCGCGAAGTTGTCACTCTTTGACGCTGTCTAGTTTCTTTTGTTTTTCATTTCCTTCTTATTTTTATTGTTTATAATTTCTGTGCTTGTAATATTTGCATCATTTTACTTTCTCTTACTTGGCTGTATAGGTCTTTTGACCATTTGGTAGGAGATATTTTTTTAATAGTTTAGATGGTGAGAATTGTAAACGGTCTACGTTTTCCTTATTCACACATGGTGAACCAACATTGTTGTTGAGAATATATTTTGATAAGTAGCAGAATGCGCTAATATACATTCATTTAAATGTAAGTTCTGCTTCGCAGCGATGAATATATTGAACCGGAAAACAAAAATATATATTGCGGCATCTGTCCCTCAACCTCGGTTCGGCGTCTGTACCATAGTGGCGGATAAGATGCCTCGCCACCATTTTGTGTTATGTGAGCGACGCGAGAGAAAGGCAAGCATATGTCTGTATTCTACGAGGATCTAGTCTATAGTTGCAATCGATTTTGGGATGAAATTTCTGTTTATTTTTCTTAAAATATGTAATAAAACTTCATTAAAATAATTTTAGCAACTTACCTCGCAGGTTCGAGAAATAAAATCTGGCATAAATGTGTAAATACTGACAATTAAGCGGTGGAAACGCGTAAAACACATCACAAAGCACAGAGGAACACTGCGAACTTCTAAAATTGGTCTAGGGAACGCTAGTGTCACCTATACAATGTCTGCGGTATCTGTCCCACCGCGGCGTCTGTACGCACTTTACTATAACAAGAAAAAAAATCATGCGTCAAGCAGAGATTTTGAAGCATTTTCCAATGCATTCAGAGTAATGTAACAAAACCGCTCCGTTTAATTCTTTATGTGTACTAAATTATGAATTCATGAAAATTTTATCTTCTAAAGATTTTTCGTGAATTTTTGAAACTAAATTAGAAGATTTATATAATCATTTAATAAATTTTAGAAGGATTTTAGAAAGATTGAAGGACTTAAAAGCATTCATTAAATTTGAAGGATTTATAATATTTATAACCCCACTCAAACCTTTTATTTTAAATAGTTTTCTTAGAATTTTGTAGAATTAGGAAATGTACAAATATAATGTTCTTACAATAGAAATATAGAAATATTTCCGAATTGAAAAATTCCACTCCCCTCCCCCCTTCCCCCAACGTCAAGAATGCTAGAAAGATGCAGAGGTAAAATAAATCATCCTTTTAAAAATACTTTTGTTTTGTTTAACCAATAATACTTTTGGAACAAGATAAAGTAAGGGATCTATAACTCATTCTAAACAGTATTACTATTAATTGAAGCCTTAAATGAATTTTATAACAAGTTATTTTAATGGTACTTATAAGTACTTTCAGTAGATAAACGGTTAATAGGTAAAATTTTCAGTCAATTTTTAATACATTTGAAATAGCTTAATGTAGAACAATCTGATTTTTTTTCTTACTTCTGCGACGTTTTTACAAATTAGGTGGATCAGTGAAATTGATAGCCCGGGATAAGATTGTCCTGGTTTCAAGATTAGGATGGCTTTCTTTAGGCAATGTATTAAACTACGGGGTAATTAAAATAACGAGGTAGATGAGAGACGTTTTTAAATGCAAAAATTAAATCAGACATCTAAAGCACGTTAAAGAAGACACTTTTGATATTACTTGTGACATATTCTAATTATTAAGACAAAGAACAAAAGGTTTTTGTTTTTTCTTGTTACTTTTCCGACTCCTGTCCAAATGAAGTGGATCAAAGAAATTGATAGCCCAGGATAAGATTGTTTCGCTTTCTAGATTAAGACAACTTTTTTGAACCGCTGTATTAAACTAATTTTCAAAAGAAAATAGTAACTTTAAACAGCAATCTATCCAGAATTTTTTAAAGCAATTTATACCTTATTTTTCTGTGTTACGTATGAAATATTCCAAATATTTAAACAAAGGAAAAAAGGATTTTTTTCGTTACATTCCAAATTAGGTGGATCAGTGAAATTGATAGCCCGGGATAAAGTTGTTCTGTTTTCTGGATAAAAACTTTTTTTTTTTTTTTTAAACATTGCATTACACTAATTTTGAAAAGAAAGTCCTATCGTTGTACAGTAATCTGTCCAGAATATTAAAGCATTTTATATCTTATTTTACTGCCTTAATTACGAAATATTCTAAATATTTAAACGAAGAACTAAAGGATTTTTTTCGTTACTTCTGCGACTTCTTTCCAAATTAGGTGGATCAGTGAAATTGATAGCCCGGGATAAGATTGTTCTAGTTTCTAAATTAGGATGGTTTTCTTTGGGCAATGCATTAAAATAAATTTCAGAAGATATGACGAGGAAGAAGAGAGACGTTTTAAAGGCAAAAATTAAATCTGACCTTTAAATCACGTTAAAGAAGCACGTTCTTTTGATATTATTTATGACATATTCTAATTATTAAGACAAAGTACAAAATGTTTTTTCTTTGTTACTTTTATGACTCCTGTCCAAATGAAGTGGATCAAAATAATTGATAGCCCGGGATACGATTGTTTTGTTTTTTGGATTAAGAAAGCTTTTTTGAAGCACTATAATAAACTAATTTTCAAAAGAAAATCGTATCTTTAAACAGCAATCTATCCAGAATTTTAAAGCAATTTATACCTTATTTTACTGTATTACTTATGAAATATTCTAAATATTTAAAAAAAGAACAAAATGATTTTTTCTTCGATTCATTCCAAATGAAGTGGATCAGTGAAATTTATAGTAAGGGATAAGATTGTTCTGTTTTCTAGATTACGACGGCTTTCTTTAGACAATGCATTAAAATAAATGTCAGAATATATAACGAGGAAGAAGAGCGACGGTTTAAGTGCAAAAATTAAACCAGACTTTTAAAGCACGTTAAAGTTTATCTTTTGATATTACTATGACATATTTTAATTATTAAGACAAAGAACAAAAGGGTTTTTCTTTCGTTACTTTTCCTTCTCCTTTCCAAATGAAGTGGATCAAAGTAATTAATAGCCCGGGATAAGATTCTTTTGTTTTCTGTATTAAGACAGCTTTTTTGAAACACTATAATAAACTAACTTTCAAAAGAATATAGTATCTTTAAACAGCAATCTATCCAGAATTTTAAAGCAATTTATACCTTATTTTACTATATTACTTATGGAATATTCCAAATATTTAATAAAAGGAAAAAAGGATTTTTTTTTCGTTACATTCCAAATTAGGTGGATCAGTGAAATTTATAGCTCGTGATAAGGTTGTTCTGTTTTCTGGATTAAGACAGCTTTTTTGAAACACTGTATTAATCTAATTTTCAAAAGAAAGTCCTATCGTTGTGCAGTAATCTGTCCAGAATGTTAAAACATTTTATATCTTATTTTACTGCATTAATTACGAAATATTCTAAATATTTAACCAAAGAACAAAAGGATTTTTACGTTACTTCTGCGACTTCTTTCCAAATTAAATCAGTGAAATTGATAGCCCGGGATAAGATTGTTCTAATTTCTAGATGACTTTCTTTAGGCAATGTATTAAAATAAATTTCAGAAAATATGACGAGGAAGTAGAGAGACGTTTTTAAATGGAAAAATTAAACCAGATATTTAAAGCACGTTAAAGAAGCAAGTTCTTTTGATATTACTTATGACATATCCTAATTATTATGACAAAGAATAAAAGATTTTTTTTCGTACTTTTCCGACTCCTGTCCAAATGAAGTGGATCAAAGTAATTGATAGACAGGGATAAGAATGTTTTGTTTTCCGGATTAAGACAGCTTTTTTGAAACACTATAATAAACTGATTTTCAAAAGAATATCGTATCTTTAAATAGCAATCTATCCAGAATTTTGAAGCAATTTATACCTTATTTTACTGTATTACTTATAAAATATTCTAAATATTTAAACAAAGCACAAAGGGATTTTTTGTTTAATTCATTCCAAATGAACTGGATCAGTGAAATTGATAGCTCGGGATAAGATTGTTATGTCTTCTAGAATATGACGGCTCTTTAGACAATGTATTAACCCTTTGAGCTCTGCCGGGTGAATTTTCACCCACATAAAATCAAAATCGTTTAATTTCCTTCAAAAAGTCTCCATTTTAATTGCAAAAACTGGGTTTTGTAGATTTTACTTGTCTTCTTAAAATCTAGATGGCAGCACTATTCTCTGCAAATATCTGGTAGGTTTTTAAAGCGACCTTAAAAACACTCCAATTTTGAAGGTTTAGAAATTTTGTATTTTTCAAGCATTATAAAGAATTATTTTTCAAAGGAGATAACATTTTTTTCTCTTGAACACATCAAACATTTAATAATAATTACATGCAAATCACTAAACTGAAAATTTAAATAATTACAGGGGATAGAAATAAGTAATGGTAGAATTTTCTACCAGCAGAGCTCTAAGGACTACAAAAATGAGCTTTGTCACTAGATGGCAGCACTAAAATTACATACCAGACAGTGTTTCAGAACCAAAATTTAGATGCTTATAATTTAATTCCAAGGAATTTAAATTTGTGTTTAATTCAGCAGATTGACGAGTTTATTATGTTTTAAATATTTCTAAACAAAAATTAAATATTTTTAAAATCTGTTTCATCTATAAATTTGATTAGTTTGTATTTTTATATTATGATTTAAAAAATTTCAAATTTTGAATTTTCTCATTTAATAAATTTTCAAAATATTTTAATAGTCTTAGAATTTGTTTAAACAATGTAACTGCTTAAAATATGTTGAAATTTCAGCAATTATAGTAATTTTAGAATAACTTTGTGGTGTCATATCTTGTATTTGCGTGTTGAAATGAATGCTCTAGAGCTCTGATGGTGGAAAAACTTCCAAGTCCCCCAGCCTAAAGGGGGTATTTAAAAATTTTTTTAATCACATGGTTCAATTTCAGACAGTCCCCTAATCACATTTTAAGTGTTTTTCTAGCATATTTTTAAATTTTTAATAACCCGGAGCTCAAAGGGTTAAAATAAATGTGAGAAGATATAACGAGGAAGAAGAGCAACGGTTTTAAGAGCAAAAATTAAACCAGACTTTTAAAGCACGTTAAAGCTTATCTTTCGATATTACTATGACATATTTTAATTATTAAGACAAAGAACAAAAGGGTTTTTCTTTCGTTACTTTACCTTTTCCTTTCCAAATGAAGTGGATCAAAGAAATTGATAGCCCGGAATAAGATTTTTTTTTTTTTTTCTGGATTAAGACAGCTTCTTTGAAACACTGTATTAAACTAATTTTAAAAGTAAATCGTATCTTTAGACAGAAATCTTTCCAGAATTTTAAAGCAATTTATACCTTATTTTACTGTATTACTTATGAAATATTCTAAATATTTAAAAAAAGAACAAAATGATTTTTTCTTCGATTCATTCCAAATGAAGTGGATCAGTGAAATTTATAGTAAGGGATAAGATTGTTCTGTTTTCTAGATTACGACGGCTTTCTTTAGACAATGCATTAAAATAAGTCAGAATATATAACGAGGAAGAAGAGCGACGGTTTAAGTGCAAAAATTAAACCAGACTTTTAAAGCACGTTAAAGCTTATCTTTTGATATTACTATGACATATTTTAATTATTAAGACAAAGAACAAAAGGGTTTTTCTTTCGTTACTTTTCCTTCTCCTTTCCAAATGAAGTGGATCAAAGTAATTAATAGCCCGGGATAAGATTCTTTTGTTTTCTGTATTAAGACAGCTTTTTTGAAACACTATAATAAACTAACTTTCAAAAGAATATAGTATCTTTAAACAGCAATCTATCCAGAATTTTAAAGCAATTTATACCTTATTTTACTATATTACTTATGGAATATTCCAAATATTTAATAAAAGGAAAAAAGGATTTTTTTTCGTTACATTCCAAAATAGGTGGATCAGTGAAATTTATAGCCCGTGATAAGGTTGTTCTGTTTTCTGGATTAAGACAGCTTTTTTGAAACACTGTTTTAATCTAATTTTCAAAAGAAAGTCCTATCGTTGTGCAGTAATCTGTCCAGAATGTTAAAACATTTTATATCTTATTTTACTGCATTAATTACGAAATATTCTAAATATTTAACCAAAGAACAAAAGGATTTTTACGTTACTTCTGTGACTTCTTTCCAAATTAAATCAGTGAAATTGATAGCCCGGGATAAGATTGTTCTAATTTCTAGATGGCTTTCTTTAGGCAATGTATTAAAATAAATTTCAGAAAATATGACGAGGAAGAAGAGAGACGTTTTTAAATGGAAAAATTAAACCAGACATTTAAAGCACGTTAAAGAAGCAAGTTCTTTTGATATTACTTATGACATATCCTAATTATTATGAGAAAGAATAAAAGATTTTTTTTCGTACTTTTCCGACTCCTGTCCAAATGAAGTGGATCAAAGTAATTGATAGACAGGGATAAGAATGTTTTGTTTTCCGGATTAAGACAGCTTTTTTGAAACATTATAATAAACTGATTTTCAAAAGAATATCGTATCTTTAAATAGCAATCTATCCAGAATTTTGAAGCAATTTATACCTTATTTTACTGTATTACTTATAAAATATTCTAAATATTTAAACAAAGCACAAAGGGATTTTTTGTTTAATTCATTCCAAATGAACTGGATCAGTGAAATTGATAGCTCGGGATAAGATTGTTATGTCTTCTAGAATATGACGGCTCTTTAGACAATGTATTAACCCTTTGAGCTCTGCCGGGTGAATTTTCACCCACATAAAATCAAAATCGTTTAATTTCCTTCAAAAAGTCTCCATTTTAATTGCAAAAACTGGGTTTTGTAGATTTTACTTGTCTTCTTAAAATCTAGATGGCAGCACTATTCTCTGCAAATATCTGGTAGGTTTTTAAAGCGACCTTAAAAACACTCCAATTTTGAAGGTTTAGAAATTTTGTATTTTTCAAGCATTATAAAGAATTATTTTTCAAAGGAGATAACATTTTTTTCTCTTGAACACATCAAACATTTAATAATAATTACATGCAAATCACTAAACTGAAAATTTAAATAATTACAGGGGATAGAAATAAGTAATGGTAGAATTTTCTACCAGCAGAGCTCTAAGGACTACAAAAATGAGCTTTGTCACTAGATGGCAGCACTAAAATTACATACCAGACAGTGTTTCAGAACCAAAATTTAGATGCTTATAATTTAATTCCAAGGAATTTAAATTTGTGTTTAATTCAGCAGATTGACGAGTTTATTATGTTTTAAATATTTCTAAACAAAAATTAAATATTTTTAAAATCTGTTTCATCTATAAATTTGATTAATTTGTATTTTTATATTATGATTTAAAAAATTTTAAATTTTGAATTTTCTCATTTAATAAATTTTCAAAATATTTTAATAGTCTTAGAATTTGTTTAAACAATGTAACTGCTTAAAATATGTTGAAATTTCAGCAATTATAGTAATTTTAGAATAACTTTGTGGTGTCATTTCTTGTATTTGCGTGTTGAAATGAATGCTCTAGAGCTCTGATGGTGGAAAAACTTCCCACTTCCCCCAGCCTAAAGGGGGTATTTAAAAATTTTTTTAATCACATGGTTCAATTTCAGACAGTCCCCTAATCACATTTTAAGTGTTTTTCTAGCATATTTTTAAATTTTTAATAACCCGGAGCTCAAAGGGTTAAAATAAATGTGAGAAGATATAACGAGGAAGAAGAGCGACGGTTTTAAGAGCAAAAATTAAACCAGACTTTTAAAGCACGTTAAAGCTTATCTTTCGATATTACTATGACATATTTTAATTATTAAGACAAAGAACAAAAGGGTTTTTCTTTCGTTACTTTTCCTTTTCCTTTCCAAATGAAGTGGATCAAAGAAATTGATAGCCCGGAATAAGATTTTTTTTTTTTTTTTTTTTTTTTTTTTCTGGATTAAGACAGCTTCTTTGAAACACTGTATTAAACTAATTTTAAAAGTAAATCGTATCTTTAGACAGAAATCTTTCCAGAATTTTAAAGCAATTTATACCTTATTTTACTGTATTACTTATGAAATATTCTAAATATTTAAAAAAAGAACAAAATGATTTTTTCTTCGATTCATTCCAAATGAAGTGGATCAGTGAAATTTATAGTAAGGGATAAGATTGTTCTGTTTTCTAGATTACGACGGCCTTCTTTAGACAATGCATTAAAATAAGTCAGAATATATAACGAGGAAGAAGAGCGACGGTTTAAGTGCAAAAATTAAACCAGACTTTTAAAGCACGTTAAAGCTTATCTTTTGATATTACTATGACATATTTTAATTATTAAGACAAAGAACAAAAGGGTTTTTCTTTCGTTACTTTTCCTTCTCCTTTCCAAATGAAGTGGATCAAAGTAATTAATAGCCCGGGATAAGATTCTTTTGTTTTATGTATTAAGACAGCTTTTTTGAAACACTATAATAAACTAACTTTCAAAAGAATATAGTATCTTTAAACAGCAATCTATCCAGAATTTTAAAGGAATTTATACCTTATTTTACTATATTACTTATGGAATATTCCAAATATTTAATAAAAGGAAAAAAGGATTTTTTTTCGTTACATTCCAAAATAGGTGGATCAGTGAAATTTATAGCCCGTGATAAGGTTGTTCTGTTTTCTGGATTAAGACAGCTTTTTTGAAACACTGTTTTAATCTAATTTTCAAAAGAAAGTCCTATCGTTGTGCAGTAATCTGTCCAGAATGTTAAAACATTTTATATCTTATTTTACTGCATTAATTACGAAATATTCTAAATATTTAACCAAAGAACAAAAGGATTTTTACGTTACTTCTGTGACTTCTTTCCAAATTAAATCAGTGAAATTGATAGCCCGGGATAAGATTGTTCTAATTTCTAGATGGCTTTCTTTAGGCAATGTATTAAAATAAATTTCAGAAAATATGACGAGGAAGAAGAGAGACGTTTTTAAATGGAAAAATTAAACCAGACATTTAAAGCACGTTAAAGAAGCAAGTTCTTTTGATATTACTTATGACATATCCTAATTATTATGACAAAGAATAAAAGATTTTTTTTCGTACTTTTCCGACTCCTGTCCAAATGAAGTGGATCAAAGTAATTGATAGACGGGGATAAGAATGTTTTGTTTTCCGGATTAAGACAGCTTTTTTGAAACACTATAATAAACTGATTTTCAAAAGAATATCGTATCTTTAAATAGCAATCTATCCAGAATTTTGAAGCAATTTATACCTTATTTTACTGTATTACTTATGAAATATTCTAAATATTTAAACAAATCCCAAAAGGATTTTTTCTTCGATTCATTCCAAATGAAGTGCATCAGTGAAATTGATAGCCCGGGATAAGATTGTTCTGTCTTCCAGATTACGACGGCTTTCTTTAGAAAATGTATTAAAATAAATGTGAGAAGATATAACTAGAAAGAAGAGCGACGGTTTTAAGTGCAAAAATTAAACCAGACTTTTATAGTACGTTAATGCTTATCTTTTGATATTACCTATTACATATTTTAATTATTAAGACAAAGAACAAAAGGCTTTTTCTTTCGTTACTTTTCCTTTTCCTTTCCAAATGAAGTGGATCAAAGAAATTGATAGCCCGGAATAAGATTGTTTTGTTTTCTGGATTAAATGAGCTTCTTTGAAACACTGTATTTAACTAATTTTAAAAGAAAACCGTATCTTTAAACAGCAATCTATCCAGAATTTTAAAGCAATTTATACCTTATTTTACTGTATTATTTATGAACTATTCTAAATATCTAAACAAAGAACAAAAGTATTTTTTCGTTACATTCCAAATGAAGTAGATCAGTGAAATTGATACCCCGGGATATGGTTGTTCTGTTTTCTGGATTATGACGACTTTCTACAGACAATGTATAAAAATAAATGTGAGGAGATATAATGTGGAAGAAGAGTGATGTTTTTACATGCTAAAATGAAAACAGACAATTTTAATTAATTCTTCAACTAGTTCTCAGCAGTGAAATTACACTTGAAATTATTGAATATTAAAGGCCTGATTTATCACTTTTCTAACTAGGGTTAAACCAACAGAGTGAAAAATGTTTAAGCCGGGAATCGAAACTGGACCCCTGGAATAGTGCTCCAGTGCTCTACCATTTCAGCACTGGATTGGTATTCCAGGGGTCCGGGTTCAATTCCCGGCTTGGACATTTTTCACTCTGTTGGTGTACGCTTAGTTAGCAAAGTGATAATTCACGTCTTTAATATTCAATAATTTCAAGAGTAATTTCACTGCTGAGAGGGAGTTGAAGAATTAATTATTGTATATTCACTGATACTGGGTTCATTTGCGTCTCATGTTACGCCGCTAGATTGTGTGCTCATGAAGACTATTCCATCCAATAGCTCCAATAGCAGACTTACCGACCTATGTGAGTGAAAGATGCGAAGTTGGGTACTGTCCTCGTAGCTTAAATGGTAGAGCACTGGAGTGCTATTCCAGGGTCCCGGGTTCGATTCCCGGCTTGGACATTTTTTACTCTGTTGGTTTACGCTTAGTTAGCAAAGCACGTTCTTAATATTGAAAACAGACTTAAAAAGTACTTTAAAGCTTATCTTTTGGTGATATTACTGATGACATATTCTAATTATTGAGACAAAGAACAAAAGGTTTTTTTTTTTTAACTTTTCCGGCTCCTTTCCAAATGAAGTGGATTAAAGAAATTGACAGTCCGGGGTAATATTGCTCTGTTTTCTTGATTAAGACGACTTTTTGAGACAATGTAATAAAATACTTTTCAAAAAAGAAAACGAGACAATAGAAAATCTTATCTTTATACAGAAATCTATAAAAAAATTTAAAGCATTTTATAGCTTAATTTACTGTTTTATTTTATGATATATTTTTAATGTTTAGACAAAGAACACAAGAATTTTTTTCATTATTTTTTAGATTGATTTCCAAATGATGTTGATCAAAAAAATTGAGAGCTCGACATATGATTGTTCACCTTGCTGGATTATGAAGCTTTTCTTTAGTCAATGCATAAAAATAAGTTTCAGAAAATTAAACGACGCTGAAAAAAAAAAAGACGTTTATTTATACAGTAATCCATCCATAAATTTAAAGCATTTAATTGTCTTTTTATGCCATATACAGGGCTGACATTGGTCCATTTTTTAAACCAGTTTTTTTTTAAGAGAGAAATTCGTGGTAGCTTTTTGTAACAATAGCAAGAAAAAAGGCTTTCGATACAAGTAAATTATAAAGATGACTTTTCTTTGAAATAAAAGCAGTGTAAAAAAATAAAAAAGATCGAGAGGGAGCCTTTTTATTTATTTAGGCAAAGATCAAAGGATTTTTTTTTTTCATCAACTTTCCGACTTCTTCTCAAATCAAATTGATGTTCCGGCATAAGGTAGTTCAGTTTTCATGATTAGGACGCTTTTCTTTAAGGGGGTCTGGGACACATTTTAAAATAATTTTTATTTATTGATTAAAAATTTTGAATTTTTTTGCGATGGTTAACCATATTATTTGTAAACAAAATCACATGATAAAACTTCCCATAATTAAAAAAAAAGTAATTAAAAATTAATTAAAAAATTTGGGTAATTTAAAATTGTTATAACTCGAAGTATTATTTGTAGAATTTCACTTTTTTCTCCATTTAAATAAACAGAAATATATAAATTTTAATTTTGATTCAGCATTTTATAAAATATTAATTTAAATAAAATTAAAAATGTTTAAAGTAAAAAGAAAAAAAAAGAAAATGTAACTTTAAAAAAAATCATATTTTCAAAAGTAATTTTTTTTCTTTTTCAAATTTGCAGAATCAAAATTAAAGTAAAGCAATTAAAAAAGGCACGTTCCAAGTTTGGACCATTTATCTTTAACAGTTCTAGACTTATAAAAATTTTAATACGAAAAATGGGGGAAAAATCCATCATGAAGAAAAACGCATTTTCACAAGATGTCGTTTCCATGACAACCATTGCTTGAAAGCTAGATTTTGAAAACAAACCAAAAGGGAAAAAAATATATTTTCTATTCCGATTAAGACAGAAACATGATTTAAACGCCATTTTAAGCAGAGAGAAAAAAAACAGAGAAATTTTTAAGGCAGTACTTTTTTTTTTGACTATTTGAAGATTTTTGTGTCCCGGTCACCCTTAAACAATGTTTTAAAATAATTTTCAGAAGATGAAGCAAGTTCAGAAAAAGAAGTTTGTTTACACATTTATTTATTCAGAATTTTAGAGCATTTGATAGTATATTTTACTGCACTGTCTGAGAATTTTCTTTGTTACTTCTTCCCAAATGAGGTGGTTCAATTAAATTTAAAAATCGAGTTATGATTTACCCATTTTTTGATTAAAAAGATTTTCTTTAGATAGCTTATTAAAATATTTTTCATAAATTAAAACGAAGCAGAAGAAATACATTTAGGAGAAAACACATGGGTATGTTATTAACATTATAGATTTTGTTAGATACAGTTTTATTCACAGTTTGGAGGAGTAGTCATAAAAGTCGTCACTTGAAGCCGTTCTTATCCTCATCCTGCATCCTCCATATTTCCGGCGTCCTGTACTGGACAGGGCTTATTGGTCTGCTATCGGCCGATTTCAAATATGGAGGTAGATGGAGACTGGGAAATAATTCTTTTGCCGCCTTCTACACTTTTCACAGGAAAGATTTATATGTCTACTCCTCCTTTCGATTACCTATACCAATATTAAAAAGCATTTTCTTCGTTACTTTACCGAATTCTTTCCGAATGAGGACGGTTAGTTCAATTTCAAACCCGAGATATGATAGATCTGTTTTCTGAATTAGAATGCGTTTCTTTAGATAATGTATAAAAACATTTTTGAGGAAATAAAACGAAGCGAAAGAAGACATTTTTGGTAAAAACAAATTTATATGTAATTAACATTAGATTCCATTCAATACAGTTTTATTCACAGTTTTTCTAAATAAATTCAATTAGAAAATATTTTCACTTTGATATGTATTTCTGAGTAATACTTAAAATAACAATATTAATTCCTAACTTCGTTGGATTTAACTTTTCATAATTTTTTTTAAATGGTAGAATCAAGGATGATCCAATAGATGGAGCAGACATAATAGTTCCTCCATATTTCTCTATCATATCATAATAGTCCCTCGATCTGCACAGAGTATTTATTGGACTGCTATCGGCCGAATTCAAATATGGTAAAAGCTGGAGATGGGGATAGAACTAGGTTGCAGCTTCAAAACTTTCCAGTGGGAAGACTGATATGTCTATTCCTCCTTTTGTTTCCTCATAGGTTATAACTATTAAACATTTCTAAAGTTGCCGACCATATCACGTAATCCAAAAGAAGCAAAAGAAATAAAAGTTCAACAATTCGAAATGTATAGACAATAGCACAATGCGAAATTCGCATAAATACAAGGGAAAATATTTGTTGTTTTATACATACGATTGTTTTAATAGTCTACAAATTATTTGCGAGGACTGTTACATTTGCTACAAATAGGTGGCGCTTATGTTCATTTGATTTTTGCTACGGTGATTTGTACAGTGGTCCAGAAAAGTTTAAAATTCAACTAACAATGCAAATACTGAAAGTGACGGTCATCATTCATTCAAATGTCTGTTAGACGTGCACGACACAGGTTCAATCGAACAGGGCGGCCTACCGAAAAGGTTTTACTTACATCTCGGCTGATAAGGAAATTTAACTGCGACTCGCAAACAAAAGTGGAAAAAACTGAAAACGAAGACCCTCCCGACCAAAACTTCGTCTGGCACTGCCGAGACGGAAATGGTGGGATATTTCAAATGGCCAAAGCCTCGAGTTATATTCCAAGTGTAATTATTTGTTACATGATTGCGAATAGATTCCTACAGTATAGCGAATACCATCGGTTGACCTCTTAATATCTGCAAGTCCCAGTAGTTTTATATAAAAAAGTCATTAGCTGTAAGAACTCGAGACATGAAACCTCTCTTTTACGCTCTTCACAGTGTCCTTTCACATTTGATGGCCTTGGCCACTCGCATGAATGACAGCCGTCCCAGTGAGTATCTCTATTTCTAGTTGAATTGTACATTTTGCAACATCACCGTCCAAACAGAACACAACTCAACAACAAAGAACCACCTGTTACTCATAAATTTAACAATACATTCAATGTACGATTTTCGTTTAAAAAATCCACAAGTTTTTCTGCATTTTCACAGAAAACCGCATTTTGATATTGTCTATTGTTTTCTATTTATCAAATTTTCGTTTATTTGTGACTTTAGTATCACCCTGTATATTTCTTAGTAAAAGTGCTAAAAGCACCTTTAATAAATAGTTTTAAATTAATGTTTTGTTTGTTACTTTAACGATCCTTTTTCAAATAAAGTTACTAATTAAGTTTTACGCAAGCATAGCCGCAGGTAACTACTAATAAAAAGTGGCTTGATAACATGCTTACAAGATTTTAAATGTGCTAAAAACATGGCTTTCTTACAAAATTTACAAAATTAAGAGCAGAAAAAAATTATTGTTAGCTTTATTATTAAGATTAATTACTTTTAAAAGTCTTTTTTTTCTTTTAGTATTCTATGTCATGGTTTATAACATTTTTTGCTTGAATTAAACATATCAAAACCTTAATTCCTGCTTTTATCAAAATTAATGTTTCTGAAAATATTTATTCACTATTCTGTCTATAAATTTTTACATGATTAATCACAGTTAAAATAATTTAATATCTTGTTTAGAAAACTTCTATCTTCAGCTCATAATGTTTGAAAAATAATTAATTATTATTAAAACAAAGCGATCCTTAAAACTTTTAAAGATCACATGGTTATTTTAGAATATTATTATGATTATTTTTCATTATTAATTATGATATGATGTTTTTTTATTATTATTCAAATGTTTTTCCAAAAAAAAAAAAAAAAAAAACCACTAGATCCACCTACACGTTTCAAAATTTTCTGAAACCAACCTAATATATAGATAAATAGAGGCTTTTCTACAATATTCCCTACAGAAAAAGTAAACGTTTGCGCAATATATACTCATCAGAATAGTATTAAGCAACAGTTATTCGAAAACTCCTTATATATTCACAAGGAATTATGCGTTTATCAATGAATATGTTTTTAAAAAGGCAATTTGAAAGCCAACGCAAACTGAAACTCAATGCAGTGTCTGCTTCAACTCACTATCTTCTTCAAATTTGAAGAAGGCAGTCATGTCGAAAATTTATATTTCTATGTTCTTGAGATGCTTTCTGAATGTTGTTGTTTTCGTCATAATATTTCGTGAGATAAAATAAATCACGTAACCCTTCTTGAGTGGTGAATAAACTAAAAAGTGAGTAGGATGTTATTATTCATTCAAATTCTGCAGATTGTTACATAATCATCTATTAGTACAAAGTAACAGGATCTTCAACAAAACAGCAAGGTTAATAAACTTTTAAAATAAAATGCAGTTTTATTTCGTTATTTAACTAAATAAAAACATTTAATAATGCAAAAATAGCAAAATTGAAAAAAAAATTAGTCCGCTGTTTGAGGTTGTTGCCGCTCCGTTCTCTTAAAAACTACAGAACAGAAATCACCCACTCGTGGACAGCCAACCTTACGGTATAGGAGCTAAATGTCCACGAGGGGAAAAAAACATATCCCCCATCCCACGAAACCCCCAGACACCGGAGCGGGCCCAGAGGCCTCAGCAGGATGGAAGATCCCCCTTTATTGAAATTTCACTTAGGATGTAGTACAATCTTCTCACAAGAGATCCCAATGTTGCCTAAGCTGGGCGAGCCCAAATTAAACAATATTTTGAAACTTTGGATCTTTTATGTATGGATATTACAGATCATCAATCAGTTATTGTGAAAACTATTTGAGAGTAGGAAGAATATGATTTATTTAAAGTTTAATAGAAATAGCTTAAAAGCTTGAAATTTTGAAGCCTGAAATTTAAAATTTGAAATTTAAAAAAATAATTCATCAAGGAGATTAGCATTAAATCTTAAAAAGTCATAGAAGTTTTGGTAAATCTTAATAAATTCTTAATAAAACTAAATAAGTAATCCATTTAGAATAAAACAGATATTAAAATCAATGCAAGAATTTGAAAATTTGAATAATACTTAAATTAGATATTAAATTTGCTGAATTTAATTATGTTCTTGAGTGATGACCTGTTAAACAAATTTGAGATATTGATCATTGATTATTATTAATTTTAAAGTTCTAAATTTGAAAGTCTTTGTATTTCACAGTTCAATAAAGTTTGTTTCACAATTTTGAATCATTATATTTTACAGATCTAAGGATTATATTTCGTAGTTCGTAGGCATTATTTTACAATCCAGAGCACTATAAATTTCTTTTTGAGATTTAATTCACAGTTTGAGGATTTAGATCACAGTTTCAAGATTTAGTTATATATTTCACTATTTTGGTTCAAAGATATTATATTTCTTTGTTCTTGGGCTTTATTTTACTGAGCAAGGCACTAAAGCTTTCTGTTTGAAGACATATTTTACAATTTGAAGACATATTTAACAGTTTGAAGATTTGAAAACATATTTCACAGTTTTTAGACATACTTTATTTTTCACAGTTTTAAAATTTAAAGATTTGAAGATTTTGTTAAAGTTCAGAAATTTAGTCTTTTTGCAAATCAAGATATTACGTAACTATTTTCTGAATAATCCTGGTTGTCTAAGGCATTTTATTATTTTCTATAATATTCTATGACACTGTTTATAAAATCTTTTTTATGAAGGAATAATGTTTATTGAGAATATTATAATTTTCATTTAGCGCTGAAAAGTTTGCTGATCCAGTAAAATGTTTTGGAAGTTTTTCCTTAAGGTTTTGTTTTTATTGAATTTGAAATGATTAGGTAAAAGAGAACAATTCCCAAAAATATAATGTTGTACTGTTCCTCTAGCTTTGGTGCAGGAGCACATGTCCTAATTTAATTTGCCGATTTTATGTAAAAATGCAGGAAAACTGCCATGGGCACTAATATAATAGACTGACGATCTTGAAATGCAGATAAATTCTTTGTTAACTTTATCTAGAATTTTGTATGTATCACGTCCCTTTTCTGAGTGTTTCCAGATGTCTTGCCAGTCAAGGATAATTTTCTCCCGTATATAATTTTTTATTATTGAATCCGGGTATGGTATATATTGAATTGCATCGTAGTGGTCGTGTTTAATTGCGTTTTTAGCCAAGGTGTCTGCACGTTCATTCCGAACAGTTCCTATATCAGCTTTTGTCCATGCTATATTTATTAATTTTTGCGGGATTTTTTAAATTTCTGTATAAATCTGTCTTATGATTATATTTCTTGGGAAAATAATTTTGAGGGCATCTAATGAAGATCTGCTGTCTGCCAATAATAGAACTGATGTGAATCTGGAGGTTGAAAACCATTCTATAGAATTTAATATTGCTTTAAGCTCTGCCTGATAGATTGAATTGTGAGGATTTAGTCGTGCAGCACTATCATGGATAAAAACATCGTTTAACATTACTGTAAAGGCACATTATGTCCCCTGCTCCATTAGAGAGCCATCTGTATATATCTTTAATTTGTTGTTACGAATCTGTGACTCCGTTATTTCTTCTATTATATTCAGGTTATTGATTTTGTAGTAATCCGGAAAATCAAACGTACTTTCCTTCAACATTAAATTATCCTTATTTATTTTCATTGATTGAATTATTAAATTTCTTTTTCCCATTTTTGTCTGGTATGCCATGAATTCATTCTGGATTTTCGTAATGATTGGTGGTATGCCTGTTAAGACATTTAATGCTTCGTGTGAGATACTTCTGTAGGTTTTGATGACATTCATTAAACTCATTCTTTGTATTGTCTTTAATGTTCTAATACCACGACTGTTCAAATTAGGGAACCAAATTTCATGTGCATACAACATTTGTCTTTCCACTACCGTCGTATACCACACCTTTTTTATTTTTGGATTAATTCCTTTCTGGTAATTTCCCAGAAATTTGAAGCTGGTCACGAACTGAGATATTCTTGCCTTTAAGTCATCTAAGTGAATTTGAAATTTTAATTTTTGGTCAAAGATAATTCCTAAGTATGGTAGTGATTTTTCAATTTTAATTGTTTTATTTTTTAATTTAAAAATTGGATGTCTGTTATTTAATAGATTTCTTCCAAAGAGTATAGGTTTTGTTTTTTCATGTGAGATGTTCAGGTTTACAAATTTCTTCAAAACTTCGGATCTTATCGTTAGCATCTTTTTCCAAGCCGGTTCTTGTATTTCCCTTTATTAAGACCACGAAGTCATCTGCATAGACTACTAGTTCAGGAAATTTTTTAAATAGTTCCTTAATAATGAAATCTGCCACTATTAACCATAGAAGCGGGCCTAAACATGAACCTTGTGGGCATCCCTTGAAACTGCGAATCAACTGAATGAAATTAAAATGGTTTGCTCCAATAAATCTTTCACTTATATAGTTTATGAGTAATTTTTTTTAATATCTAGGTAGTTCTGAATCTTCAATTAGTTCCGAGATCATATTCCAATCTATTGAATCAAAAGCTCCTTGGATATCAAATGATATTAGTCCTACATATTTATTTTGCTGGAGAAGTTCCATTATTTGATCCGTTACTGATTGTAATGCCGTTAGTGTAATTCTCTTCTCTCTGAAGCCATGTTGCTGGTTTGCTAAGATATTTCTGTTTTCTAGATAAGTTTGTGTACGAATTTTTATGACTCTTTCTAACACCTTACCCATCATTGGGAGTAAGGTTATCGGTCTGTAGGACTTTGGAATTCTTGGGTCTTTATTCTTCTTTCGAAAGAATATAACTACACCTTTCTTCCACGCCGTTGGAAAATGGCCAATCTGAAGACATTTATTGTAAAAGAGTAGCATCAGTTTTGGATATCGTTTAGTTAGATTCTTTATTATTTTTATGTCAATTCTATCATAGCCTGGTGCTTTTTTACGATTTTGTTGGCTGATAACATCTTTGAGTTCCCTCATATTGATTTTAATCTTGTCAAAATATTCATTTGTGATAGGGTCCCGATTTATTCTCGAGTGGATTTGCTCTGTATCTGGATTCCCAAAATGATGATAGATTAGATTTTGTTGTATATCAAGAAATGAGTCCTCTGTTGCTGATGATTCTAGTGTTGTGTGGATTAAATCGGTATTTTTTAGGTATTTTTCCTTCATTATTTTGAAAGCTGTGCCATATACACTTGCGGTTTGTTGACAGAATGAATACCATGAGTCTTGTTTAGCTTTCTTGATATATAATTTGTATTCAGCCAATGCTTTTTTATATTCTTTCCTGTACTGTTGATTTTTTAAGTCTCTTCGAAATCGTTTATGTAGTGCGTTAAGTCTACTACGCTCAATTTTGAGTTTGTCTGTGTACCAGTTGATATTTAGGTCTCTTTTTTGATTTTTCTTTTTAAGTGTTAAATTCATTAAATTTTCCATGTGTATTTGGAAGTTGTTTACCCATGTATCTAACTCCTCAGGATTTGATGTTTCTTGAAGTGTTGTCCATAATTCTTCTTCCTTTTTATCAAATTCTTTGTTGAATTTTTTAAATGTTTCATATTTGGTTTTAAACCTGTACAGACTTCGTAAGAGAGGTTCTAATTTCAATGTGAAGTTTATGTATCTGTGATCACTTAATAATGGAAAGTACACTTCTACTGCCCAAGAGTCGAGTAAGTCCTTCGTACTTAATCCACATAATGTAAGATCAGGGTTACCTTTCTTCTTTCCCAAGACAAAAGTTTTTTCTGCTTGTGGGTCATTCACTATTGTTAGATCTCTATTTGCAAGATAATCTAGTAGGATTTCACCTTTTGCGTTACTTCTGCTGTAACCCCAGGCCCTCAGATTGGCATTAAAGTCGCCTCCTAATACTAGATTAGTACAATTGTGAATGATATTTGACCAGTCCTCAAAATCTTTAGCTAGATCTCCTTTCGGCTTTGAGTATTGCGAAGCAAATTTAAAATTTTCTAACTTCGTTGTTACATTTATAAATGCACTATTATCTGTTTGCAGAATCTTATTATGTATAAATAAGGGGTTGGCGATCAATATTCCCGCTGTTTTTAATGTTGATTGATATAAAGCCCAAGAAATCGGGAGACCAGTAAAAGAGTTTTTGCTTCTATGGTAGTCCTGGATTAGTGCTATGTCAATATTGTTCAGGTTCATTTATTTAATTAATTGAAAATTTGCTGCACGACAATTATTTAAGTTTATTTGGGTTACTTTTATATCTTGTTGATGTAATGGTGTACCACCAAAGAAGTACGTTGATTGTGATGATGAAGCTTGGTTTTGATTATAAGTGCTTCTATCGGCGACTGGGAGGCAAAGCCTCCCTTGTATATTTTGGATATGTATAGTTATGGTTCTTTCTGTTTGAGTTTTCGAAGGTTCGTATTGTTATAGTTCTTGTTTCTCCGTATCTATCCTTTACTTCATCCTCTCTATATTTTATCTGATTATCACTTCTTCCATATCTGTTATTTGTATATTCTTTACTTTTTGTATAATTGTCATATTTATTGTCATTTTCATATCTATTTCCTCTAATTCTGTTTTCAGAAGGTTGGTTTCCAATATGTTGGTCTTCTCTCTTATAGTTTCTTCGTGACATTTTTTCAATTTCGTCTTTGTTTTATCTCGTTAGAGTCTTCATATTCGGAAAGATTTCTTTTGATATGTAGTATTCTTTCAGTCTTTTGTCTTTTTCATATTGGAAAATGGAACATTGTGGTGAATACGCTGGGTGATTGACTTCGTTTTTATTGTATCTTATACAATTTATACATTTTGTTACTTTGTCTTCGCATCCACTAGTTTCATGTTTCCCCGAGCAGTTGGCGCACCTTGTCCGAAATTTGCACTGTGATTTGACATGGTTATTAAGTTCTTGACAGTTTGTGCACCGCATTACTCTGATATAAAATTCAACTCTAAAGACTTCATAAAAGAGTTTTACTTTACCCATTTTTACCATTTTCCTACAGTCGGCTGCTGGCGCTTCGACTACCCAATTGTTGTACGATGTTTTATGAATTTCTATTGATTTAAGTATGGTAAACGTTTCTAAATATTTTCTTTTAGTTAATTCATCTTCTAACTCTTCTTTAGTGATGTCTTTATTTATTTTCAGTAGTAATATTTTCATCGTTCTTTCTTCCGGATGTATGATTGTAAAGTTGTCTTGTTTATTTTCTAGTAACTTAGATATTGTGTCTATTTCTTTTTCTGATGATTTAAGCTCTATATTATTATTCGTGGTTTTTCTTATATTCTTGATTTCCGGAGGTTTGTCTGATTTTTTAGCCTCTTCTCGTATTATTTTTGAGACTTGTGAAATTTCCATATTCTCGTTCGGTATCAGAATGAGTTTTTTAATGTTTTTTGTTTGCATCATTGGTTCTTGACGTGACCTTTCATTTTGAGGGTGTAATGCTTTTATTATTTCATCTAATTTTTTAGTTTGATCTTTAAACTGCTTCTCCATGTATTCTAGCAGATGTTACCTTAACTGTTCAGTTTGGTTCTCTTGAGATTCGTAATAGATAGATTGTAAGGTTTCTGTTTGTTTTTCACAGTATTGTTGGAGTTTATGAAGTTTCCCTTGCGTTTCGAATTTATATTGTTCCTGGTATGTCTGGAACGATGTGAACTTATTTTTCGAATTTTGTACTGTTTCTAATTCATTTAGGATTTTGTCATGGTAACTGTTTAAGGTTTCAGTGATGTCTTGTGTGATTGAGAATATTGTTTTAATTGTTGCCGTTACTTCTATTGTTATTTTCTGCATGTCTAGCTGAAGAGTTGATTGTTGTTTCGGTGAGGCACTGTTTCGTTTCTTGTAGATTCTTAGAAAATTTGTTACATCTTTGTCATTCCAAGTTTTACGTCCATGTCTAATGAATTTATTTTCTAGTAATTTGTGTCCTGTTGTTATCTCTTCTTTCGAATTGTCTAATTCCTCGTTTTCTTCGTCATCACTCCTTGCAGAAACTAATGAGTACTCATTTTGTGAATCCTCTGTTTGTGTTGATTCGTCTGATTTCCTTTTATCTTCATATTGCCTTAGTTCTTTTAAATACTCCACTATTTGTTCCTTTTTGAGAAGCAATTCTTGCTCCTTTGTTTCCAATTCTTCTTTCTTTTTCTTTATTTGTTGGTCTAGCTCTTCTAATTTTTTTGTTTTTATTTTTAATTCCTTTTCTGATTTCTTGTGTTTATCCTCTAGCTGATTTATTTTCTTTCTTGCAGAATAACTGCCCGTCCTAAGTGTGTGGATCATGCTTGGTGTAGATTCCAATATCACGTCTTCTTCCTCTATCAAGGAATTTGTGGTATTCTTTCCAGTATCAGAATCTTCTAGTTTGTTGATTTTTGAATTTTCTATTTCTTTACTCAATAAGTTATATTCGTGTGTAATAAATCTATGTCTTAATTCCTCGTGGAAGTCATTCTTCAATTTTTGTAGGGTATCTTTTTTGTCTGTTTGTTTCTTTTTATAGAGATCTGCGATCTGAGTGAGACCTCTAAGCAGTGGGCCCTCTTCATCCAAAGTTTCACTATCTTTATCTGTCTGGTTTTCATCTTTGTCATCTACTGTAAGGATATCTGATTTGTTGGACATCAACTTGATTTTCAAGGGTATTTTGATAATTTCTGGCTTCTTTATCGCTTCCTGACGCCTTACGTTGATAAAACCTTTCCATCAAATCGTACAGTTGAAAAATACTAACGTCATATTTTTGCACTTCTTCGTATTTATACAGGAGCCTCCCTCTTGATGGTGGCAGGGGGCGACCGAAATTTTTCTCGGACATGATGAAGCTTCTTTGTTTTTCTTCAACAGATATAAGCACGTGTTAGTCTACTTTCCTCAGCGGACCAACTTAATGAACATTTCTATCCCTAAGAATTAGATTCTTGAGACGTAAAAAGTATATAAACTTTAAGGATATAGTTGCTATTTAAATACTATTATTAGAAAGCAGGTTAAGGAATCACCAGCCGCCTACCATATATCATTGAAAGAAAGGTAGTTAGGAAAGATAAAGCAAAAACCAATGGTCTAGACCATTGAAAATAACTAAGAAAAAACAATTTGGAATATTGGGCAATTTAGAATATTAAAATAAATTAAATAAAACAAATAAATGTTAGAGAAAATTAATGCTAAATAGTAAAAAGAAAATGGGGTACATGTTGCCACGACTTCCCATGCACACGGTCACGTCTCAGCCTGAGAGCGACCAGACTAATTCAATAATATAGCTCATAGCTGCTATGTTGTAATATTTGCTATATTATACAGTTTGATTATAATGATGATAAAATAAGTAATAATAATGAATAGAATAATAGAATAATAGAATATAATAAATGAACAATATATATACAGTATATACAAAGCATTATGATTGGTGCAATTTGTTTAAATAATTAATTACAACATATATACAATTTGTTCCTTTACAAGTCACTATACTCGCACCTTACTGACGAGAATTATTGCAGCATACTACAGCGATTTCATAATTTTATGCTCACTCTTTGTTATAGACTGGACCACTTTAGCACTGCTCACAATTTCAAATTTCTGAGTTTTCTGAAACTGTCTGAAATTATAGCAGAGCCCAAAGCGTTAGAGTGTTTATTTAGTTGAGGAGTTGGTGGTCAGGTGCCATTTGTACAATTATATGCAGTATTCAAATTAAAAACTTACTTACCTCTATTCATGTGAAAGGGCCGTGCAGCGCCTGTTGAAGATCACCCAGCTTGGCCAGTTACATGGTCCATTCTAATGATGTAAGCTTGATTATAAGTTCCTCGTATAAAATGAACTTTTTGTTCAAAAATCTAGAGAAATTTCGTGCTTTTTCGGAAATGTAAGTGAGGGGGGGGGAGAGGATAGGAGGGGGCAGGTCAAGCTCGTATGGACCTTCAGTTTGATAGATCACATGGATGGTCTAAGATAATTAAGTAAAAAACAGCCATTGTTAACACTTTCAGGCACCAACGCCTATATTGGTAAAACTGAATGTACTTGCTTAAAATGATGTAACTAGATGATTCCAATAAAGAAAAAAGTTAGAAAAGTATATAAACTTGCTGATCCCCTTAATACCCCCTTAATAAGGCTCCCCTTTAAGTTAGCAAAAAACCAATTGCATATTCGGACTCCTCGTGAAAAGTTCTCATACTCAGTCTCGACCTCATATTAAAAGTGCTATAATTTACTGAGTTATTAAGCTTTTAAATTTTTTTTGTATAAAAAGGCTCGAAACTTTATGGACATTCCTCATAGGGCTTAGTTGTTTTAAAATCCAGTTCGCATTTTCCATGACCTTTAAAATGAGGTATTATTTATGTGGGTTAATCCTATAACTTACATTTTTCTATAAAACCAGACATAACTTATGAACGTGCCTCGTAGCTCATAGATTTGGTAATTTTCAGTCCGGATTTTTTTTTTTTTTTTTTTTTTTTTTTTTTTTTTTTTTTTAAGGTATTATTTGTGGGGGTTTGAAAATTTTTATATTGATATTTTTATTAACATAGGAAAATTAAATAATTAATTAAGATTAAACAAAACAAAATGGCAGAGTTTATAACAGTAATATTTATGTTTTCTTAACATAAGCCCTCAACATTAGCCTCGTGACCTAAAATGGTCGTACACCTCTAAAGATTTCTATTATGATTTACTTTTTACTTAATTCCATTAACCAGAAACAAAATGGCCGAACTATTTAACTATATTTGTCTTATCTATTTTCTCTTTAACCTTACTCCATGTCAGAACAGCCTATAGGCGTCAGTTTACTAAATTAATATTTCACACTATCATTACCTTAAAATTCTTTGAAGAAACAAAATGGCGGAATAGAAAAGATAACTTAAAATGAGGTTGTGTCTATATTTTATCAGTAGCTCACCCATTAAGACTAAAAAGAAGCACAGGAAGATCATACCCATACATTTACAAAATTACTGGTATTGCTACCTATCAAAATAAAACTCCATGAAGAAATCTCCATTGAAAACCAATGGGAACACTTTTGGCATTACCGAACCTTAAAGAGTCAACTGGATATATCCAAAAAGCCCTGCACGACCCCTTAAGACTTCAATTATGAAGTTATTGTGGTGAAAATCCCTCTTAGAGGAAGCTGGCAACATATTAATAAGTCTAACTACTAATGTTTATTGCAGGTAGAACTCGGTGTCGGATAATATACGAGATGTTTACAATTTAGACCAATCAGAAGATATTAACGTCATCACAGACTACTCTGTCATGAGGCAGACCAGCTGCGATGAACCGAAAACAATTTTCAAAATACAACTTAACATATATTTTTAGCTAAAAACCAGTGTATTGAAACGAGAAACCACCAACCTCTCAATCAGGAAAGGATAAATTTCAGGAAAGGATAAAAAATGCAAATTAAAAATACTTAGAGTTATAGGAAAATGATAAAACTTATACCGCTAAAAAGCTTAGACTTTTAACTTTCCGAAGAGTATAAATTTAAAGTATTAATGATAAGAAAAAGTGGTGCAAAAATGGTTTGAAAAATGCACACAAAACTCGTAACGCTATGGGAAATGGGGTCAGAACAAACTTTTTCACTTCACTTTTCAAGAATTTTTTTAAAATATAAAAACACTATATAGAATGATATAATTGGTATGTAAAGAAAGCTTATACTTTACTGTACACAAAACTGGTATTAGGTTTTAAAAATAAGTGGCGGAAAGTTAAATTATAGCCTTATGATTTTTTTTTCTGCTAGAAAAATCACATAGGAATACATGGGATAGTGCTAACGCCAATTTCCCAAAACAGTTCTTTTTAAAACGCTAAGCAAATAATCAAAAGTTGTCGAAAACTAAATAAAAATGATATTAAAAGAAAGATAAAACTCTTATTGAGCTAAAAATACCGATTATGAAACAAAATGAACAAGATTTAAGTGTTTTCAAAGCATAAGAATTTCGTTGTTTATGTAATGTTAAGTCTATGGGAAATTGGCGCTAAAAAATGACAACATTCAAACACTTAGTTTATATATAAAACTTGTTGAAAACTTAAAAATAAAGGAAGATAAATGAACTACAAACATTTCTGAAGGTAACACACGAAAGAATTTTGAGAATACGATTAGATATATATATGTAATTAGCGTTTGAAAATTGCCACCTTCGGCACAAAAATGAAAATGGCTCTATGAACACTAAAAAGTTAATCTTACAGTTTTACTTATAACTTGTTATACATATATGATAGAGAGACATACTATATACGAAATTGAAGAAAAGATTCTGTAGAATATGAAATATACATTATTTATCAAAATCGGTTTAGTTAAACACATGTAATAGGCATAGGAAATCCGCACACATTTTCGAAACCGAAAGTCATGCAGCAAAAAAGAGACAGAAAGTTAATTCAACATAACTTCGGTTCTAGTACACATAGCAACATGTAACTGGTACCAAATTAAAGAGCATAAAGAGAGAAAAAGAATGATATATAGTAGAACCTGCTATCTCACCCCGTTCTTAAGAAATTAAGCAATCATCAGGAGCAACATTTTGCCGATGCTACACATTACTCCGAAACGGGTGAAAAAACTCTTAAAAACTACAAATGAAAATTAAAGATTTAACATTGAGCTTCATACATATCACAGACATATCATATTACAGACTTCTCCTCAACCTATATAAGCTGCCTTCAGCTTAAAGGCTGCACTTTTGAGGGGTGTATTTGATCTAGGAATAGGTATTTTTATATCAGGCATTACTTAATTTAGTTCCAGGTCTTGCCCCGTATCAGCAGATGCTGGTGGAGCATCTTGGTTCATGAAGTTGATTATTTTTTTTTTTGGTAAATCTAGTTCGTTCTGAGCTACATCATAATAAGCTTTTGCCTTAAAACTTTAAAAGCAAAAAGTATTACGCAATCACCGTATAATCTCTTGCCTTTTATATTGTCTTTCAGTTAAAAACCATATGACAAAGCTGATCTCTGATAATGACATTCAAGGACCATCAGCTAACATTCTTGGGAAAAAATCTATTCAACTATGAACTACAAATCCCACACACAAAATTTAGTACCTTTGGAAAACTTGCTAAACTCGCTAAACTTGTTCGAAACGCTAGAGGTGTATTATATAAGATATTCAATTTAATTGAAACAAGAGTTGGACGGATAAAAACCACTGCGTATAGCCTTCTTCGACGTGGAACTTCAGCAAATGTTTCAATAAGTAACACTATAAATAGCTGAATAATCAAAAATAAAGCATTTTGAAGAAGAAATCACGAAAAGCATGAGGTGTACTATATAAGATAATCACTGTAATTGAGACAAGAGTGCAGCGACTAGAATACTTATGGTGTTATTACACGAGGACTCAAAGACGCTTGGAATCCCAGGCGTCTAGCGACAACAGCCGCCTCACGCGCCGTCTTTTCCAAGCATTTCATTGGCTGTTCCGGAAAAGGCTTTTATATTATCAGATTTCCAAGCATATGATTGGCTGTTACTGGCGACTCGCCTCGTTTCGAGCGTCAAAGATGCTCCGACAGAAAAAAGACGCTCGCGCTCCAAGCGACTCCCCTGGAGCCATAGGAATACATGGAGACGCCCGGAATCTGAAGCGTCTTTGACCCCTCGTGTAATAACACCATTATGTGGAAACTTGCTATCCGCACAGTGCTAAAAAGTTTAAATCTCTTAAATGTGCATCGACGCCAAAATCCAAAGAGTATAACACAGTGACATCTGCTTGATATTTTCCAATTTCAGTATAGGAGTAAAAGTCGTATTATTGTAGTGGTTAGACTAGTTTTTGCAGTTTAAAAAATATAATGCAGATGTAGCTGTGATCGACACCTTGGGTTTCAGCATCGCTGGACATTTAAGGGATTCAACAATTTGTCACTTTTCGAAATGTTACTTTGATAGACGATTTCCACACTACCTATTCTAGACGCTATAACAAAAGTTTGAGGGCAAATAATCATAACGTATAACCTTACTCGACGTGCAATATCAGCAAATGTTTGAAAAATAGTTTTTAATCTTTTAATAAGCAAATATTCATTAAAACTTCAAGTCGTTCTATGTGATCTTCTACAGGTTCAGCATATGCTCTTTGTTGTTTATTTACAACAGTTATAGCGCATTCATTTGACCGAGATAAACTTTCTGTGTAATTAGGGATTTTACTTCAGCTATTACATAACTCAGTGGCATAGACATACATGACATTCTTGAAGGATGTCAAACAAATTCAGGATTTTCACTTGTTGGCTTAACATCAGATCGATGTTAGTCCATTTAATGCTTTGCAAGAAATTTATCACTAAAAAGTGGTCTTCAAAGATTATGTCTTGCATTGTCATTACTTTTAGAGAAAATGTTATGCTTGCATAATCGTTAATTCAGTAATAATATATGTTTTGCAAAAGATTGGTATCATTTCCAAAGATGTGGTGCAGACAGAGAAGATGATTCATTCCTTTATACACTTCCCCCGTTCTGAATTTTAAAACACTCCATATTTATTATTCAATTGAACTATTGGATCGTTAGGAAGATGATTGCCTTCAAGTTCAGTAAGATGTAAAACATTTATTTCAGCTTGATTATCCGTGGTTTCACACAGAGTTCGGAAACTCTCAACAGAAAAATTAAACCACTCTAAGATTGCTAATGAAAACTAGTTTAGGTTCGCAACATCAGAAACAAATCCAGCTTTGCAGAAGAAATTAGTTCGAAATAAGGTTCAATTATTTTTGGCAGATGGCAGGTCAAACGATACAAATCCAGTGGAACGGACTTCAATATCTAAGTACACTTTTAAAAACTTCAATATTTCATTATAAGAAATAAACTAGGGTAATGACCACCTTTGTATATTCAAAGCCTTTTGTTAATAGCTATTTGTTTTCGAACGGCGCGGCGAAGTGATTTCCCGGGATATACAGTGCGTTGAACCTGTACCGGCAGAAGCTATGTTATTTATCAATTTTATGGTTACTTTTAAAGAATTTTGCGATTTATGATCAGAAGATGATTTAGTACAAAATTTAATTGATGCTACGGAGTCTGCAAACAATCATATCCAATGTGAAATATACGATTAAATATTACTATATACAAGGTAACACGATCTTTACCTAAACAGCGAGGTTAATAACCATATTTATAGATCACAGTTTGAATTAGAAATTTAAAAAATAATACTATAATTTAAAAAAATAGAAAATCGTTATTTGATATTGATATTGATTATCGGAGCCTAGCCTTGATTATGAGGTTTTCAGCTTCGCTTCACTTGACAGCTTAGTACCACTAATGTTCCAAAATTTCTAATACATTTCTCTGTAAAATAGTTCTTTCATTTGACTTTACATCCCGCAGTTGAGAATTTGTTTGTTTTGACTACGTGTTTGAGGTTTATATTCTAGGGAGTACTCCCCCTTCCTTCATAAATCGTTATTTATCAACATGGAAGAAATACTAGTCGTATGTGGCAATCCCAAAACTTTCTTCTATCTCATACATGTTAATACTTCCTGAAAAATGCAGCCGGTTAGATGATTTACACCAAAATCTAATCAGCAGCAACTTATGTCGACTTCTAAGTGAATCTGAAGTTTCGTGAAAATCCGCGCATTAGTTTTTTGAATAAAACTATGGCGGAAATCGTAAAAGATTCGGGATAGCAGCACCACCTGTTTGGCGATATATACCAAAACCTAATAACAACAACTTAAGTCAACTTGGTAACTGAATCTGAAGTTTAATTAAAATCTGTGCATTACTTCTTGAGATAAAACTATTTTGGGAATCAGGAAAAAATGCAGCATAGCACAGCCATCTGTTGGGCAATTTACACCCAGCACTAACTTATATCAAGGACTAACTGAATTTGAAGTTTCATGAAAATACACTTATTAGTTCTTCAGAGCCATTGCGAATATCGTGAAAAATGCTGTATAGCAGCACCACCTGTTGAGCGATTTACACCAAATCATGGGAAACTCCAACACATATCAAAGACTAACTGAATCTGAAGTTTCATAAAATTTCGTGCGTTATTTCTTGAGATAGAGCCATTGCAAAAATCATAACAAATGCAGTACAGCAGCGCCACCTGTTGATCTATTTGCACCAATTTATATCAGAGACTAACTGAATATTAATTTTTATTAAATTCCGTACATTAGTTCTTGAGATAGACCACACACAAAATTTGTATCACACGCAGACAAACAGACACACAGATTCACAGACAAATATTTTGTAAAAATATGTTTTTTGTGATCTCTGACTCCTAAAACGTGTAAATCCGTCGAAAATCGGAATTCGAAAATTTTTACGAATCCAATAATTTCTTCTTGTAAAGATAGAAGAAAGTAAAAACAATACTAATGAAAATTAATAATGAAAATTAATAATGAAAATTAAACTTTAAACATAGAAAAATCTTTTGCAACCATGCATTTTTGTTGATTTGATTTTTGTGTAAAATATTATTCAGTTATCAATATTACCTATTTCATTCATTGGAAACAAGTTCAATATATCTAAATTATATATTGAAATCCGAATATCACATTTGAAGTATTTCCTACAAAAGTGATATCAATTGTATTCGGAGTGTTAGATTATTTCTTAAGGACAATTTTGACATTTTAAAGTATTTATACGGATATTTTATCTGTGGTAGAATGGAAATATTTGCATAGCACGTCATTGACAAATCGGTTCATGATATAGGCAGATACTCAAACATTTAAATACAGCTATTCTGAAACCCTGAAATTTCAAAGACAAAAATATTTTTGTATCGTTGGCCCTTACAAATATCTGAAATATCCCTTTAAGCCCTGACCCGCACAATTATGCGGGTGATACTAAAGTAAAAGAGAATGACTATTTCCTGTTCTTGCGAGATTTAAAACCAAATCTGCACATTTATATGAGTTAATTGGCTTCAGATGTTTTGATAAAACACAAGTATCAACTACAATACAGGGTTAGATTTTTTGCTTTTAAAAAGACTATATCATCAGACAGCAATAGACAAAAAGTATGTACTGTCGCAATTTCTTTTAAATGTGATTTTTAGTGTTTGCTTGCTGTTCTTTTCGTTTCATATACTTTATTCATGATTTTAATTGATTTTATCTTTGATAAATTTAATTAGGCTTTACAAATGTTGAAAAACAAATGACCCGCACAATTGTGCATGTCCAGCATTTACCACTTCCAAAATGGGTACAATTCCTAATACATAAATTTTTTTAAGTGATTTTTTTAAACTTCTGTTTCTAGCAATTTATTTTTTATTAATTACATTTTTAAAGCGGGATAATTTTAAATTAATAGGTTTGTACTATTCATAATTTCTATTTAATGTTGAAGTTTGATAAATTCATTCCTTTTTGTCGGCAGAGCAAGTAAGTCACCAGGAATAAATACACTGTAAGAAAAACGACATTTTTACAGTACAAAGTACTGTTCATCTCGCGCACAAACTCGATCACAGTGAACGATCTGTATCTTACTTTGGTTTCCTGACTATATTAACATGGCAAATACAGTAACTGCGTGAAATTAAGAGCACAATGTGCTGGTAATTTGGACGCCAGCAGTTTGTGCTGGCGTCCAAATTGAAAAAAATTGCCAGCACATTGTGCTGTTAATTTTACGCAACTACTGTATTTTTCATGTTAATATAGTCAGGAAACCAAAGAAAGATATAGCACATTCAATGTGATCGAGTTTGTTCTGGCAAATTTACAGTGGTTTTTTTACAGTGTAATAAATTATGGAAAGTTCAGCAATTGCTCGACAGATTCCGTAGTATCTTCTTGAATTTACCAGGAGATCATGGAAAATTTTCCATAGATGAGCAGACAATTCCTTTTTTTAGGACGTGCTTCAGTAAAGCAGTATATCAAAAACAAACCACACTCAGTTGTAACAGTATAACGTGGAATAATTTTAAATTTTGTAGTATACCAGTGGGAAAATACAAACCTGGTCCACAAGGATCTGTGCTTAGGACCTGCTGTAGTCCTTACTCTGGTTCAGACCTAGTTTTATGTACTTTGATCAGTATTTCAACTAAATACTGCTGCTGGAAAACCTAAAAAATAAATAAATTTGAAGGATCAGGCACAATCAAAACGGAGTGAAGGGTATACCGTTTGTCAACGGCTCTTAAGAGGGGTGCGAGCATTTAGCACGTCTCAGAAAATGAAATTGTAGTGGTCTGTTCAAAAACAAAATTGTTTCAATCATTTTCATTCCAGCGGATGAAAATTTTCTCAAAAATAACAACTTTTTTTGCTTAAACTTTTATCTTTAGTTATTTGCACACATAATACCAAACTACACAACTGTGTAGATTTAGCCCAAAAACGAAGGCCGAAAATATGGCCTCAATGATCGTATATAGTTTTACAAGGTATCCAGCGTAAATCGGCGTTCCAAATTCTCTGGACACATGTGTTTTATAGTAACTTTTTTTGCTTTATCTAATGGAAGAATTATCTGGCATTAAAGATGGCGGAATAAACTGTAAAAAATTAGCGGTTCCCAAATTATTTGGAGCCCCAATTTACGCGGGATACCTCGCAACATTAATCGTATATGACCCCTGACACTAAACTACAAATTCCATGAAATTCTGACTTTTGCATTCGATCTACATCTTGCTACACTGTTAAGTAGCCATTGTCGAATTAGGAACGTCAGAGTAACTGTTTTGCGATCTGCACAAATCGAAATTAATTTTTGAAAATCCTATTAGGTACATCGGAACGTTATCTGTTACATTTATATACATTGCGTACTGTAATAAAATTTTTGAAGACATTTTTAATGCTTTTCTCAGCATGCCTTTAAAAGATATAATCATGCAGCCCAAATAAAAACAACACAATGATAAAATAATAATAAAAAAAGGCATTGGTCAAATATGACCCCACCGTACTAAAATGGGTTAATAAACTAATTTTCCGTATTTCCTATTTATGTATTAAATCCTTTATTAACTTGTAAAAATCAAAAACCAATTTAAGTCTAATACATTTCATCATACCATTTAATTTCAACTGCAGGGTAAACTTTTTAATGAGGAAATTTCTACATTTATAAAGAATTCTAATCCTAATATATGCCATATAAATACATTGTCACTGAAAAATAACTGTAGAATTCTAAGTATATTATATAACCTTTTTAACATAAAATTTTGAAGAAGCCCTTCAAATAAATAAGTCAAAATCATGGGCTTATAAATAGGTACGACATACTTCTTTGAAGTGAATGTATCTATCAGATGATTTACAGCTTACGTTTATATCACTTTTATTCAAATATTTCTTTAGATTTATTCATGAGTATTCCCTTTCATATATAAGCTTAATGAGATAAAAGAATGAATAAGACCGTTGAATCCAAGAAAAGATTTTTGATGGTAAATGTGATCTTTGAATTACTTATTAAAGACACTCAAAGCGCAATTATTTCTCTGTAGAAATTTGTAAGTAAATAAATATTTAAAATTTATTCAAGGTTTTGCTTTAACTTCACTGATCTTTTGAAATTACAGATAATATCTTGAAATCTTTATTGAATTACAGTGTATTTCATTAAAATCTCACAAAGGAAAATATTTTTAGACCAACTTATGGATATTGCGAAATAATACTTCAAAACAATAGCGTGTGAAAAATATTTTTAAGTTCTTTTATTTGATTCGAATTTTATATGTAATCAGTAAAAATGGAATTAGTATAATCGATTTTTCACTCATTTCTTGATATGCTAAAATGATTAAAAACATATATATGCATATATACGCAAATGTGTTTCAATGCAAATGTAATAATTGAATTAATGATTCTAATCAATGCAAATGTAATGCTTTTGATATTTTTTAAACTTAAGAATCAATTAAATTAATTGTAAGGCATTTTCTCGTTAGCTGGCTGCAGGTGATAAATCGCCAAGTATTCGTTATGGTTATAATTCCAACTGGTTATAAAAGTTCAACAACGAAATATTTTAAACAGCAAAATGTAGAAAACAAAAATAAAATAAATATAAATAAAAAAATTAAAAAAGAAACATGCTTTCATTAAAATTCACGAAAATGTAGAAAAAAATATGTATTTTTAAATGCATTAAAAAGAAGAAAAGTCTTGGAAAAAAAACCCTTAAAAGTACGAGGTCTAAATTTGCAACACAATCACCTATCCACTAGATGTAAAGTTGCAACGCAACTAGGCAATCCATTCAGCTGCTCACATTGTTCCAAATTGCGGTGAGCTCGATTATAGGAGGTTAATGGATTTAAATGGAAATTTTGCCAAATTAGCCAGTTATCGCCAAGTTGGCTTCATGTATGGCAACTTAAATTCCTCGCCGAATTTCGCGATATTTCGTCAAGTTGGGTAAAATTTTGCGCTATTGCGGTAACACTGTGATTAGCACTTTTCAATAAATACTCATTTTTGAAGCTCACGCTCATTTCTCCATAGGAAATCAAACTTAACCATTAAGTAAACCCCCCCCCCCCCCCGCCGTTCCCTCCGTAAGGACTAAATTAAAAAAAAAATATTCAGTTCATGTACTGCCCCTGTACCCTCAGAAATACATACATATTTTCCAAATTTAAAGCTCGATGTCAACAGGAAGTGCGTGAAAAATTAGTCACAAGATTTGATTACCACACACAAACGTAATTGTAAGTTAAAAGAAAGCATGTAAAAAAGTCCTTCCGGCCAGTGCCGGGAGGAAGAGGTAGCTTTCGTATTCCTTATTTTTAAAAAGCAAGCTTATATTATTCAAGCACACGAAGCTCAATTTAGTGGAAACCGATTATAGGAGATTTAATACTAATTCCTATCAATACTAAATCATTATGAATGAGAATTTCGCGAAAGCTGCTTTTATTTAAAGTAACTTATATTTGGTTGCCAAATTCGGCGATATCTTGAAGTTCCTGCCATTTTAAGACAACATGGTGGATGAGGCTAACGAGTGAACTTGGTCGAGACCTTAGTAATTTCTCTGCACATGCTCATTCACATTGGAATCGGTTGATATATACAAGTGCTGTCGCAGGTAAAAAATCAGATTTTTCAAAATGTGACCACATTAGAAATTGAAACTCCTATATCTGAGCCATTTTTTAAGATAAAGACAAAACAAAAAATGCTCCGGAATCCTTATATCATGGTCAAATATTTAAGAAAGAAACCTTTTTCAATTTCTAATTTTTTTGCACCTCACATTAAATATAATTTTTTATTTAACTTATTGACCTCCATTTTGAAACAAGATGGCTGATGAAGCTGGCCAGCAAACTTGGTCGAGACATTACGATATACTATCCACGTGCCTTCTTACATCGAAATAGGTTAATAAATACGCGCGTTATCACGTGACAAATATCATATCGTTTCAAAATGTCAGCCATGCTAGAAATTCAAAGTGCTATAATTTAACCATTTTTTAAGATATATACGAAACAAAAACTGCTCCGGAATCTTTGTATCAAGGTCAAACGCATAAAAATATCTTTTTCATCTTTCAATTTTTTGATAAATCATTTTAAATTTAAAATTATTTTTTTTAAATGGCAGCCCTTTTGAAACAAGTTGGCGGATGGAGCTGGCGAACGATCTCGGTCTAGACATTGGTACGTTTTATGTATACACCAAGGTACATCCAAATCGATTCATAAATAGCCCTGTTATCGCACGACAAAAATCAGGTCGTTTCAAAATGTCAGCCAAGCTTGAAATTCAAAGTGCTATAACTCAGCCATTTTTTAAGATATAAACAAAACAAAAAATGCTCCGGATTCTTTGTATCAAGTTCAAACACATAAGAAAAAAAAATATTTTTCAATTTTCAATTTTATGGTACCACATTTCAAATTTTAAATTTTTTTTTAAAATGTAAATGGCCGCCATTTTGAAACAAGATGGCGGATGAAGCTGACCAACGACCTCGGTCGAGGAATTCGTATGCACTATGTATACACGAAGTCACATCCAAATCGGTTCATAAATACGAGAGTTACAGTGTGACAAAGATCATATATATATATATATAACCATTAATATATATATATATATATCAACTTTTGAACGGAGAGTGGTTTCGGGGTCTGGGGGTCATGATCGATGAAAATATGCCAAATTTGTTTGAAATCGCTTTCCTCCGAACGGCTGTAATAGGTAGCTTTTTGTAATGAAAGCTACCTAAAAGTAATGAGTCTAATGTATGTATACCTATTTATCATTTTAATATTAAGTATATGTATGATTATATAGTACTCATGTTTATCCATTTTGTCTGTAAAATGATTTTTTTTTTTTATTGACAGCATTAATACGAATTTTAACTTAGCATTATTTTGATTAGATTAATTAAGAAGTGCGAATAAAACTAATAAGATTACTATTCGGGATTAGCGGTATTCAGAATCTGCATTTCTTGTTATAAATAGTAAAGTTTATACATATATAAATCGTTATAGTCGCATCCTTCACGTGAATGTCAAATTTCAAAATGAGGTGATGAAGAAGACATTCTGTGTAATTTTTCTCTTTATGTTAATGCTTAAAGGACTATTATCGAAATTTCTGCAGAAGAAGGAATAATAATAATTAAAAAAACTTAAAGTAACTTCAATTTAAAAAAGCATGCGAATGTTTATAATATTATAGTTAAACATGTTTCAAATTGCATATTATATTTAAAAACAGTCAATATTCAAACTGTCGCCAAGGGAATCCTCGGAAACTGACATGGCGCCCGCCAGCGCCACGTTTGTGCTCTTGGCGGTAGTAAAAGACACCACGACTCTCAGTACTTCCCTTTCAATACTAGCCCGAAAAGATAGTAGTTGGCCCGATCACATAATATCTTATCACAAAAAATAGAAATTTAAACTCTGCAGGTTTAAGACAGCGACTGCTATGTTGAGTGGTATGATTAAGATTAATAGCCAGGATGACCGCAGCGACTTCCAGATCATTATAGCCAGACCATGTCCTTGTTGGCTTCTACTTAACCCATTAATAACCAAAACTATAAAGTTGAGATTTTGAACTTTTTAGCTGAACGTCGTTTACCACCACAAACTCTGAAATATAAGTTTCGCTTCGTATAATCATAAAATTTTATGTTTTTAAGTAAGGCCAGTTTTTTAATTGAAACTCTCTCTGAATCCCGTTTCTTGTTTATATGGGGAATTTGTGGATTAAAAAAGATCGAATATTATTACACAGAATTATATTAGAAATTTAAATGTCGTCAAATGACTGGCGTCTTGAAGATGTTACGACTGAAATAATTTTTTATATGACATAATAACAGTGAATTTAAAACTATATAAGTTTATTAAAAGGTTTCATGTAATTCCAGTATAAATATATTTTTTATAAGACTAACCAGCTTATAAGTTTACTGTTTCATAACTTGTTTCCCTTTAAATGTTTCTAGATCTTTGAAGCATTTACTAAAAGAAGAAAAAAAAACAATAAATTTAATTAACATTTTCGAAACAAGACTAAAAATAGCCTACTTAAAATCGAATATTGTTAGGAAATAAATAGAAAACGTTGTACAAGCAACAGAGAAATAAATGGTTAATTGCGAGTATTACTCGCACTCAGAGGGTTCCGAACAGTAAATATATTAATAATGACATTGTTATTAAAATATCGTTAATTCGGTACTGACAAAAAAAGTAGTGCATATTTAAACTTCATTTGGCATTTCATAAAATTAAATTCAGCGTACACTTGTTCAAAGTTTAAACTTGACGTTGTACTAAGCGCGCTTCGAAAGGAGGTCGCAAAGCCGCAACGCCGCCTTAGCCCGTACCGTGTTTTTCAACATAGGTTTTTTATCAGCTTTTAAAGACACGGGAGTCGTTTTGAGAGGTCCATCCAATGCAAACTGGTCGCGAATAAAAGAGTATTTATGTGATTAATTCTGATTAAATTAGTCTGCGTTTAACAATATGACATTTATTGTTTCTGTACTGCTACTGGGTATTGTATTACACAAATATTTCATTAAAAGTTGTTAACGGGTCTTTAAAAGCCGATGGTACATGGGGTACGTCGCCCCTGTCATTATGTATAACCAAACCGTCCGTGTCTTTAAGGATTATTATCTCGGCTAATTATGGAAGATTTTTATCGAAACTCATTATCAACAATGCTTTTATACTTCTGATACGATAGGTACCTTCATCACTCCTAACACCTTTGCTGAATGCCTGCAAATCGAAAATTGTGTTTAACGGGAAAATGCTCTTTTCTCAAAAACTATGTGATCTAGGGTTATCGCTATAATTTTTCTACAAGGTTTAAATTAATGTCTACTACCTCTAATTTTTTCATATTTTTAGTTTCAGTAGATTCAGAAATAGAGAAATGGGATAATATTTTTGAAATACATTTTCGACGACATCTCTGAAAGTATAATACCTAAAATTAAAAGAAATGTATTTTTGTGTTCAGCGTTACGAAAACTTTTACATGATGCCCATACGATAAACAAAGAAAATATTTATATTTTCAAGTAACATAATTAGCCCCTCTACTTTCTTCCAAAATATATTTGTGAATGTTTAATAATCAGTAAATATGTGGGTCAATAGTCTTTATTACTTTCCCAAATTTCAACTTTCCACGTTTCATAGTTTACGAGTAAAAGGCTGCGACAGACGGACAGACAGAAATAGGAGTGATCTTATAATGGTTCCGTTTTTACTTTTTAAGTACGGAAAACCTAAAAACTTCGTTCCCTTATCCAGTTATAAAAATGTCTATAAAAATGAAGGAATTATAAAGATATTTCCGAAATACATGTCTAAATAATATTAATAAATGCTATATAATTCATAAGAGAAATTTTTATGTTATGGAAATAAAAATACAGGATGTTTATAAAGTCCCGGACCCATTTTGATGTTTAATAACTCATAAAATAATGAAGATATAAACAAACTTATGGCATTTATTGATGGAATAACTCATATATTTTCCTTTTCAGGTTTGAATATCTTTACTTTTGTAAATATCGTCTGCGCGTCTGGTTAATTTCAGATAATTTCATTTTCCAGTCTAAATATCTGTACTTTTCTAAATATCGTCTAATTATTAATTGCATTTTTCTCTCCTTTGTTCTTGGCAACTATTTCAACGTTATGTTTACTTTTGATGTGTTTGTTCTATGTTACTTTTGTATGTGATGTTTTATTCGAGCGGATATTAAGGAGAATGCATACACCACAAGATAAAGCACAGATTTTATGGTGGTTCATAGAAACAAAATCGATAGTGCAAGCTCAGAGAAACTGCAGAAGAATTTACCAAAAAGATCCTTCATCCAAAAGCAGCATCTTGCCGTAAAAAAAGAATTTTCTGAAAGCTGGAAATATCGCATATAAGAAACCTTCCGGACGTCCCTGCACAAGTGATTTTGATGTTGAGCGTGTCAGAGAGACATTTTTACACAATCCTAGAAGATCTGTGAGATCAGCGGAAAGAGAATTGGATATGCCAATTTCGACGGTGTACAAGGTTATTAAGAAAAAATTAGGACTGCATGCATACAAAGTTCAAATTGTTCAAGTTTTAAGACCGGACGATAGGCCTAGGAGGATGGCCATTGCAACAGATATGCTAAGGAGAATAGAAGATGATGCTGATTTTCTGAAGCACATAATGTTCTCCGACGAAGCATCCTTTCATGTTTCTGGCATTGTTAATCGCCATAATGTGCGCATATGGGGATCTTAAAAACCCCATGAATACCGTGAGGCAGTAAGGGATTCCCCAAATATTAATGTGTGGTGTGGACTGATGCACGATCGAGTCATTGGGCCTTTCTTTATTACAGAAAAGACGGTCTCATCAGTCCTATACTTAGACATGTTGGAAAACTTCATATTTCCACAACTAGAACAGCTTCAGCCACATGTCATTTTGCAAGAAGATAGTGCACCACCTCATTAAGGTACCATGGTTCGTACTTCTTTGAATGACCATTTTCCAGGAAGATGGATTGGGCGAGGAGATCCAACTCCTTGGCTAAACCAGACCGCCTGATATAACGCCGCTGGAATTTTTCCTTTGGGGATTTGTAAAGGACAATGTCTACAGGAGGAGAGTGTCGAACATTGATGACTTAAAAGCCAGAATTACTCGCAATAGCCTCTGTGGATGCCGACATGCTTGCCGCTACCTGGCATGAAATTGACTATCGACTTGATATTCTCCGTGCGACGAAAGGGGCACACGTGGAAGTTCATTGACAAGGGTCATGAAACTTTTTGAGTCTTTCTAACCATTTATGCTATTAATTTTAATCTATCTTTATTATTTTATGAGTTATTAAACATAAAAATGGGTCCGGGACTTAATAAACACCCTGTATTTTTCAGTCCAAATTTGCTTTTGTGAATGTAATACATATATATTTTTGGAAGAATAAAATGGTCATAAAAGAATAAGAAAATAGATATCGAATTTCTGAATTAAAATAGTAATAATAATCAAGAAATAAAAATTGATATCCCATATTAGGATGAAAATCCCACTAAATGACACCATAAGGATTCTTTCTTGTTCAGAACACTATTACAATGTTTTAAATCTATTTTATACTTATCTTTGTTTTTGAATGGATATTAGAGATACATTAAAAAATTATAATAATAATAATTATTATTATTATTCATAAATATGTTCAATAATTCGAGTAATTGGTACCATCCCTATTTTGAAAACTCAATAACTGACGCATAAGTTATGACAATTAAGACAAATAAGTTATCTCTATAGAGCAGAATTTCGCAGAATTTTACAACAAAATGCTTATTTGAGTTATATTATTTATGAAGTATCAGTTACTGGTTACGCGTTAAAAACTGGAAAATTCACTCAATTTTTTCCATTTCGATTATCCCTTAAACTATTGTTAGCAGTCTCGCAAACCGCTGTTTTCATAGTTTAAGTTGTAATTTTCAGTTTAACTATAAATACTAGACAAATCGAGTTTCTTTTGAAGATTTACTACGATCACGAAGACTTTTGAATCGTGAATTTTAATTATAATATTCCTATAAATAAAGTTTAGTACAGAAATAATATAAATAAATTTAGCCTTTTATTAATTTTTCCGCTTACTTGTGACAGCTACAATCGTGGAAAAAAAATAAACACCCCTACTAAACCTGCACCAAATTATTGTAGAAGAAAGTTACTGGTACCAAAAGATTGGAAATAAAGTCTACTTTAAAACGATGTGTAGAAAATTTCCTTAGGTGACCATCTACATATCAAAATTAACCAAAACTTTGTTTTTTTCAATAGCAATACCCAAGTTTGCCACCATAAATAAATTCTACAGCCTATTAATTAATTATTAATAGGGGGTAATTAATATGAATTAATTAATTAGCCCGAAACAATTTTCCAGGAAATTCTTACAATTAGTCTAAGAGAAATGAATTATTTTTAAATGAGCATATTTCAGGGACTGTATCCGAATTAATGTTCGGTACTCGATTGCTGAAATGCTCCAGAATGACTATGTTACTTGTATTAATGTATTATCTCCTACTAAAATGACCATTTCACTCTCTTAATATGTTTCGACTATTGTCAACACAACTGTTTCGATAAAATGAGTAAAATATATATTTTTTAAATTATGCTTTTCTGCACGTCATAAACGATCCCTTAAAACATAATTTAGATGTCTTTTAATCATAATTCAAAATCTACTTGGAAAAAATTTTTAAATTGAGAATACGCATAAAGCGGGATATAATAAATATAATCTATCAAAAGTGCAGGTTGCAATTCATATTTTTTTCGAATATTAATTTCATAATTAAAAATTTGTATTGTAAAATTAAAAAAAATACTTATGTTTGGCTTTTTTGTATTAAAACTACACAAAACATTATCATATTAGGATTATAATTTCAGGAGATATTTATAAAAGTATGAAAATGTAATTTAACAGTAGAAGCTCTAAATTTTGAATGTTTAGAATTCAAAAACTTATCATGCAAATGACTTGAAATGTTGTTTCTAGGCATACTTTGAACAGAAGATTTAAAATATATCGTCAAATTGGGTGTTGGAATTGAAAAAAAAGTTTGGTCTAGTTTTCATTTGTAGATGGAACTTAAGCGAAGTTTATATACATCATTTAAACCAGGCTTTATTTCTAATCGTTTGGTACCAGTAACTGGGAATTTTCAAAAGTATTTGACGAAGTGGTCATCCTATTTGAGATTGCGACGGAAGAATCAGTGCGGAAGGTTGTGGAAATGGTTAGAGCTTGCATGCGAACAAAAATATACAACATAGCAACCATTTCCTCAACCTTCTCCATCGATTCTTCTGTCGCAATTTCAACTGGACGACCACTTCGCTTTTCGTCAACAACTTGGAACGACCCTGCTCATCTTGTACAACTGCTGTCTCGTAAATCCCAAATTAACATCTTATAGTTGGATTATGCTGCCAGCTATTGGTATATTTGGAAACAATTTACTACTAATTTCCGACCTCTCGTATAAGTTTGTGACCTATTTACTGACTTTCCCCCGTAGCTGACAAAACTAATGACCGCATGAAACCTCCCTGATTTCAAATGTTAATTGTACTGAAACTATGAGCCCTAGAGATTTACGATTTGAAGGTATCATGAATAGCAACACAACACGTTTATCTTTTTGACCCGTACGTGATGTTTGTGAGCTCCGACACAAAATCGCGGAAGCTATCGATTCAGTCACTCCTGACATGCAGCGAATCACGGTGGACTGAGATTGAGTATCGACTGAACATTCCGAGAGTTACGAGGTGAACCCATATCGAAGAGCATACAATAGACAAAAACATAGACAAATGCAGACAAGACTTTTCGTAAAAAATAAACGCTTGCAGCAAAATAAACTTGTTGCCATGACTTATCAGTACTTTGTTGAGATGTTGCATGCATGTACAACAAAAATTAACTATTTCGGAAAATAAATTGAAGCAATATAAACTTGTTGTGTTGATAGTTTTGATACCGCAAACTGCAAATCTCTAGGACTCATAGTTTCCGTACAATTCACATTTGAAATCAGCGAGGTTCCATAGGGACACTCTGCATTAAAGTTCTTATTGAAATGAGTTCCATTTAAAGTTCCTATTGAATGCGTATGTTACTCTGTGACACCTATGTTTTCGGTAGAAAAATCGAGAAAATCTGCGCTACAGCAACAGTAACTTACTTGTTAATGTATCATCAGTATGGACATCTCTTCAGAATACTTGTAGCTTGTGCTGCATCAACTAAATTGTGTCTGGACCTACAATAATGTTATTCAAAAGGTACTTTGTTTATTTATTTTTAGGTAGGCAGTCATTAATAGTACTGTCAATTTTTGAAGAAATCAGTACATTTGCTTATTTCACAGTGAAATTATGTTATCTATAAGCGGTTAAAAGGAGATAAGTCAAGGTGGTAGGTAACGAACTGTTTTAGCTAGTGATCATAACAGTACAAGAAAGAAACGTTCGCTATGTTCATATATTACAGCACTCAGTGCAGAAACCATACAGTTACAATTAGTACTTTACACTATCTAAACACATTTCACGGTTAAATATATCCATAATAATCAAAATATCCTGTACCTATATTCAAGGCTGGAGTAGCACAGTTGAAGTTTATTCCAACAGAGCGAAAAATGTCCAGACCAGGGATCGAACCTGGATACTTGGCGAGCCGTGCCAATGTCTTACCTGTTAGGCTATCTGGACCGATACCTGGCTGACATAATTCACTCTTATTAGTTGGACTTGGCTGCGAACTGCAGCGCTAGTTTCATTCATCCGAGCTATAACTAAAGCATTTACATGATGAAACTACTCTAACATTAGTAGTTTCTCATTTAGTTAATACTACACACTGCATTTTTAATACCGAACATTCTATAATAAAACTCAACAACATATTACATGACAATCAGAGCATTTTTTCGAGGGTTAGAGAGCGGTAAGATGGTCAGGCAGACAAACCGAATTGACAAACACTTTTATACTATGTAGTTATTTTTTAAAAAGCCTCTTATAATATGCAGTGTCAATATAAGTCATTTTATTAATATTGATGTGTAGTCAAAATTTTAAGATCTACTTCAGATTATAAAATGTCAATAACAGCACATTGCAACAGTTATTATAATTTTTATTATTTCTTTTCAATAGTAATTCTACTCTAAAACGGAACAAGTTCTTAAATATTAGGATACTTTATATAATTTCATTCACACACAGAATTTCATCCACATACAGTGTTATGCTAGTCGTATGATACACAGAAATAATTTTAAAAAGGCAGAGTGTTCTTGTTGAGGATAAATATGCTTTAAATAAATTCCGATGGAACCTCGATATAGCATCCGTAAAACAATAATGAATTTCGTTTTCTTGGCTGTCTATCGCTGATTGGCGACAGAATGAAAAAAAATATATGCATTTATGGTAAATATACTCTTTAAAGAAAAACTTTTTATACTTTTCATATTGAACTAGTTTATGTAATTTTTACTTAAATAAATACACTTTTATAACAACGGATTTGTCAATACATTTTTAGTGATTTATATTCATCCATAATGAAATTTTGCGATCATTTAAAGACATTATAGAACAAAATTTATATTATTTATAATTACTCCGAAATCAATATTAAGGTCTGATTCTGAACACTGTCAATTCGACTTTGATATTGTTCGTGTCAGTGACAAAAAGAAAATAGCATAGTTGCCGTGGAAAAAAAACGACTTATTCAGTATCGAAATGCATACGAAGAGCTTACTTAATCAGGGAATTACTTTTAAAATACATTTAAAACTTATTCCGCCAATCAAACTATGGAAAATTACATAACTTCAGCAACACGCAAGTTGTACATTTTATATAAACTCATAGAAAATATAATAAACTGTGCAATCGCTTAGATTTTAATTCATTAAGTACTGCACATTTAAACTCTCATTTAAATAGGAATTTCCAAATGCATAAAAATATCTTGCATTTGGCGAAGAAATGCAAGAAAATGGCTCGCCAAATCGCGTGGTGTGTTTTACTTTTTGTGCCAAATATTTGACAGTATTTTATGTTTTTACGGACTTTCTAGTGGAATTCCACCGCTAAATTTGACTGATCTTTTGTTGCATACATGAATAGTTTCATAAGCATTTTTTTCCAAATATTCTGAGTATTCGCTTAAGGGGGCCTTCCTTGTTAGTATGTTATTGAAACAAAACATTCTGAAGAAAAAGAAACAACTCTATTAACTATATACAATTGATTTAAAATATTTCTTTAGTAAATAATCGTAAGAATTGCTGTACTTAATTTTCCTGAAATTTTGTAAACTGCTGTATAAAAGTTTAATTTTAGCAATACGGAACAATGAAATTTCTTTACAGAAGTATATTCAATAAAACATTCATACAATTATATTCATATAACTTGAAAAATTTAGAAGCAATTTTGTTTTATTAATTTATTTCCTAACTTATTTTAATATTATTTTAAAATTCGATAGAATGAAGCTTCTGAAGATTGTGATATAATGAGCATAAAAAACACTATTACTGAATTTCTGAATTATTTGGCTCTATAAAATGTATGTTTGTGTGCTTCTTGGTGCACACGTATTATGGGAGAAATACACGAATTGGTAAAAATTTACCTTTAATTTAATGTTTTAAATGCTTAGATCTCGAGAGATAGATAGATGCTTAGATACCGAGCGCAGTATTACTTTACATCTACAATTGCAAAGGAAAGAATTTTCAAAAATTCTGTACGAAATAATGATTTGTAAAATTTAAAATAATAATGAAAATAATAAAATTAATATGTAATAATAAATTAAAATAATAATATTTTAATATCCGAAACATTTTGAAAACTCTAGCGTTGTTTAATTAAAAAAAAATAATAAATTTTAATATTAAATATTAATTTATGTAAAAGATATTAGATTCTGATTAGTCCTACAACGGAAAAAATAGTTTTATGAAGTGGTTGCAAAGAAATCCCCAGTTCAGATTTAAAATAAATAGTCAGAGATAAAAGCGTTTAAAATTTTAAAACTCTTTGAAAATGTATCGAAACACGTTCACATTTTGTGACACATTTTAAAACAAAATGGCATAAAAATGAAAATTTCTTTTAAAAATGGATTTTTTTTTCGTTTAATAACAGAATTAAATGTTTAAATTTTGAAGAGCTTGTATGATGATATGTTAATAAACAATTAAATTTTAAAAATCAAAAAACCTGACTGCGTAAAAAGTTAACTAATTATTTCTCATGAATGTGAAACTATTTTTGTTTTCAATTCCTACTATTAGCTCACACTCTTGCTATATATATCTTGTTCAAATTTTCAATCATTAATGAAATACTTATTATTCATCCAATCAAGCTCAATTTTTTTAAGTTATAGGGATGACACTTGATGTTAATCCAGTTTTTTTCAAATATTAATTCATTAATTAAATTAAATTAATTAATTTTCAATAATCGAAAGAGATCTTATATAATCTTCAATAATCTTCAATAATCTTCTTGATCAAAGTATTTTAAGACCGAGAGAGCCCCCTCCTTGATCAAGGCATTCTAAGCACTACTCAAGAAGAAAGAAGAATGGGAGAAAGAAAAAATTCTCTTATTGACCTAAGTAAGAATTAAAAAAAAATATTTTTTATAATACTTGTTTATATTACTTACCTATTTTTTTATTTACTTGTATTGATGACTTTTAAGTTGTGTTTAATTGTTAGTTCCTATCTATAAACTCTGTTTTGATGAGGTCTATAGAAGTCTATGATGGTTAGAGTTGCAGAAAAGCTAGAGATCCTACATACAAAACTTCCAGGTTGTATAATATTTTAACGGAGCTTCTGACTGTAAAATAGGCAATGAAACATCGTCTTAATTTTGAAAGACCTATCCAAGGATATGCACTCAACAGGGTGCGCACATTTTTTCGTCTCTACCACCATTTTGTATTTTACGGCCGCTATTTTGAATTTATAAAAACAAAAGCTAGCCTATAACCATCGGTCCGTTAAGACGAATCGATAGAGACCTCATTCATTAAAATTCACCCATCCGTTGGGATGTTTCGAGGGTATAAAGAAATCCACATACACAGATACGCGTGAAACACATAACCCTTCTTTTCTGTTGGGTAAAAATAAAATGCAAATATGCAAATGTAAGAAATTTAAAAACAGTTGTTATTCAAATTACAACATAAAAAACGTGTTTTATTCTATCATCTTAAAATTAGTGAAACAGTAATATTTTTAAAGTTAGAAAACCTAATAACGTATTTTCCCTTCAATTAAAACTATAATAAAATGACAATGAAGTATGATTTCATTATAACATTAAATTGTTTGAAAAAAGTAAGGGATATAATTTAATAAAACATGATGTATACTTTTAAGGGGTCTCGGGACTCTTAAAGCTTCAAAAATTTCGAAATATTAAATTTCCTTAAATGGAAAACACCTATCGCTTTCTAACATTTTGATACAATTGTTTCCTTGAAATTAAAATTAAAACATAAGTTATAGCTTTTAGAATTATAACCACTCAATAGGTGAAGCGACGTTTCTGAAACTTTGAAGTCATTTTTCTCCACATGACGTTTTTAGCAGGATATCTCAGAACTTCCGAATATTCCTTCATGAAATTTTCAAAACTTACGTTTCATATTAGGCTGTATAAACTGAACGCAAAATTTCATTTTTATTCTTCAAATAAATATTTATTTAGGTGATTAGACTTTTGAAAGTTTCAAAATTTTGTATTAGCGAAAGACAACTTTGTATTAAAAATATACAAATAATTTACAATGAATAGAAATGAATACAAATTTTTTTTAGGTTCAGAGTAATTATTGCAATTTGAAGTATAATTAGGCACAAAAAAAAATCATTCTATTCCCAAAATTTGTTTTGTAATCTTGTGCGTAAGCTGTTAACACTTTATCTACCGACGGTATTTATGCGTACCCTTAAAATAACTTGTTATAAAATTCATTTAATACATCGATTAGTTGTAATAGAAATTAGAATGATTTATAGATATATTACTTTACCTTGTTCCAAAAGCATTATTGGTTACACAAAGTACAAATATTTTTAAAAGGATGATTTCTTTTTCCTTTGCCTCTTTTTAGCTTTCTTGGGGTTGGGGGGGGGGGGGTGTTTTTAAATTCAGATATATTTCTATATTTATATTGTAAAAATATTACATTTGTAACTATATTATATTTTCTAATTATACAAAATACTAAGAAAAATGTTTAAAATGAAAGATCTGTGTAGGGTTATAAATACTGCTCAAAATCCTTATAAATTCTAATTTAATTAATCTTTCTAAATCCTTCAATCCTTCTAAAATCTCTCTAAAATATATTAAATGATTATGTAAATCTTTTAATGTAGTTTAAAAAATTCATGAAAAGCTAAAATTCATGCTTTAGAAGATAAAATTTTTATGAATTCATAATTCAGTACATAAAGGATTAAATAAATTTTCTGCTCGACAAATGCCTGATAGTTTGGAGTCACCTATAAATACTAATTATACGTCTTGCAATTTTTTAAATGCATCAAATGAAAGAAGGCACATATATTTCTTTCCAATAAAAATTGTTTTTAAAATCATATACATTTTAAGATATTAAACATTGAAAATGGTCTTTTTTTTTCTTCTTTTTTCCAATTATAAGAGTCCCGAGAACCCATAAAAAAGTGCTCGACATATTCACAAGATGTTTTCCGATAATAACTCCCTCATTACGAGATATAATTTTCATAATTACATACTTTGAAAACCAATAATTAGTACGCATATACTATTTGAGAAAATTTCAATTGGTAATTTAATTATCTTCGATGTAGTTGTTTTCTGAAATTAGTATTGCAAAAAAGACGAGCACCAAATTTAATACTTAATCAGCAAATCTTTTACATATTTTTTATATTAATCATAATAGTATTCGTTTAATTATTCATTAATTTTAATTAATATATTTAGATTCAAATATCGACTATTAATACCACTTCAACGTTTGCCCCAAGATAAGTCGGGGTGAAAGTACTGTTTCATCATGCCTGTTGTAGATGAAGTGGTTAAAAGTAATTGGAAACATGTTAAAAAATATTCAGGTATATCTTACAGTTTTCATATTTCTGAGTAAAAGTATATTCCTCTAAAGTATATATATTTCCTCTAATATGTCTTTATCTGAAGAAGAAATTTTAAGGATTCTAGAAAAAGTGAGAACAATTATTTTAAATTTAAATATATTACCAAAAATATATTGTTTTGATTAGAATAATTACAAGTTGTACAATTTAATACCAAACAAGTTGCTTAATCGTAATTATTTTAATTGGACATTAATCCTAGGGACATTTTTGAAAATAAGATTCATCATTGGAATATTTTCAACGTTCATTAAGATCAGTGTAATGAGTAAAATGCTGGGTGGTTTAAAAAAAAGGGGGGAAGGATATTATTCACTGAGTCTGAAGTTTTTAGCCTTAATCAATGTGCACGCAAATGAGTTAATGTTTATATATATTATCAATTTATTTCATTTTGATTTGAATAAGTACAATTTGAACAATTTAATGGCATATAAGTCTCTTAAGAAAATTTATTTTAAGTGGAAATGTTTGATTATATAATTGAAGTCATAAAACGTTTCAACACCAAGTTCCTGGAGTACTCCGTTGTATCTCCTGGTATAGTCATGACATTAGATGTTTTCTCGCATTTTTTTGTGAAGTTCGGAATCTCTATGGCCTGCCCACACATCCAAAGGTGAGAAGGCTTCTCTTTTTAAGTGCGTTCGTAGTTACGTAGCACCTATAGTCGTCATTTAGTCCGTCCGTCTGTACGTCCGCATATAACAAAGCAAAAACTACCCAACAGAATGATCTGAAATTTTAAATATATAATTGCTGCAAAATTTTGTCAAGTCATTTCAAATTTCATGAAAATCGGATGTATAGTTTAATTACACGTCAGTCAAAAGTTTTCCGTTACGTTACGGCAATGGGAAAAAATTATTGCAAGTGCATTTTAATGATGTAAAAGCCTTCCGAGTAGTCTGAATTATTAAATATATAATTGTTGCAACATTTTGTCGACTCATTTAAAATTTTATGAAAATCGGATGTGTAGTTTAATTACAGGGACAATCAAAATTTTTCCTTTGCATTACGGCCAATGGGAAAAATTATTGCAAGTGCATTTTAATGATTTTACAGACTTCCGAATGGTCTGAAATTTTAAATATATAATTTTTGCAAAAGTTTGTCGAGTCATTTCAAATTTTATGAACATCGGATGTATAGTTTAATTACAGGGACAGTCAAAAGTTTTCCGTTACATTATGGACAATGGGAAAAAATTAATTCGAGTGCATTTTAATGATGTTATGGCCTTTCGAACAGAATGAAATGGATATGCACTTATGAAGCGCACTAAAATATACATTAAGTATAATTCGGTGCAAAAAATATTTATAAAAGTAGTTATAGTACGAACGCACCGCATTTGCCACGTTTCACGAGCAATTTCCAACTTGTTACTGCTATTTTTTTAACGTTTCGAAATATAATTCAGTCAACTGCTTTTAAGTTTTCCTTGAAGTGGAGCTGATTAGTAGGACGTTGGGATTTTGTAGACGTTTTTCCACTGGTAGCCCAAATTTCCCTTGCAGTCCCTGCGATGTTCATTTCTTAAGGCTAGATCGATTGGATTTTTTATTCACCTTTCCAACGGTACCACTCTTATCAAATTCGGCGGATAGAACCTTAGATAGTTTCCATGTGAGTGTAAAAGTGTCCAGACTAGGATTCGAAACTGGTATATTTGGCTTAAGCTCCCAATACTCTGCAGCTGAACTATTCTGAACTAATCCGACTGACACAATCCAACGGTATCCAACATTTATTTCGAATTCCATTTATTAAACAACTTAATTTTTTTTATATAAACAAAAGAACTACGTCTGAATTCATTCATAATTACAGAAACTTCTCAAAATAACAGACATTACATTACATTACATTACATTACATTTCATTAAATGATAAACACAGTGAAAATAATTTAAAAGGACGTTTCGGATTCATTCTGAATCCCTCATCAGCTAATTCTTAACGTAAAAGTCATACTATGTTTTAAAATTCAACAATTGGAAAATACATTGCATCAAGTTGTCAAAAAATTAAAGTTAAAACTAGCAGAACTACCCGGCTTCGCCCGTGTTAATTATAAGCAGCCTTTCAGGTAAAATAAATTAAAACGAAATAATACGGCAATCACAATAACTGAAATGTGTGCATTCCCATCCACAAATCGTTATAAAGACAATCGAAAAACATGGCATTATTATCTTGCAACCATAGTAAAATACCTAAGCTTTAATAACAGAATGCACGTTTTCTTTGGCGGGTATAAGTACAAAATATGTGATTTTCCTGGCAATACGCAAAAAAGAAATTCCTCCAAATCGCTCAGCACTTAGTGAAATTCTCGTTTGTATGGTATTATCTACATTATAAAGTAAAAACACTATGTCAGTGCCCATAAATTGTGCCCCATAAATTGTAACCCATAAAATGTTCCTTTACTGCAATTTTTCTAACTTTTAAACATCACACAATTTCATTTTTTACAATGTCGAACAGAAAAATGTTCTCTCAAATGAAGTTTGTTTGAAAATTGACCTCAGTTTTCTGATTTTAATGGATTTTAAAGTATATATTAAGCATGGATATTTTTAAAGTTGAGTGCAACCCGATTACGAAAGATGAAACTGTTTACACTTAATGCAATAGTATAAAAAAGACATGTCTATGAGTAAAGCTGGTATCATATTTTCGGTGGCAACAACCAAACACAACAAATTTCCCTTTTATTGCAGTTTAACGTCTAAACATTGTACATTCGATTGTTCCAACGTATTACAGCAAACAAAAGTACTTTCAGTGATATTTGTCTGTAATGTTTAACTCAATTTACGAATTTTTTATGGATTTTAAAATAATTTTTAAGCATGTATATTTTTTAAATATGCTTGCAACCCAAATACAAAAGATTAACTCGATTGTTCAAAAACATTGTAAATAATTCAGAATTTGTTTGCTTTCGCGTAATATTCAATAACTAAATTGGCAAACGAAATTAAAACGCCAAAAATAAAATAAAATATCGAAATAAAACACGAATTTAACAGATATCAAATCAAACTACTCAAAATAACCTGATAAGTATATAAAATTCAAATGGGAATTTCGTTCCGGGTGCATATAACTTGAATTCTTCATAACGTATTTCCATGCGACTTGCACTATTAGTTTTTTAGGGAAGATTTTAGTGCGTAACATATCGTTTTCCGTTGCTTAGTCATAGAATTATAGGGGAAAGTTATGTAATCATGTGAACCCAATTATGAAGGATTAGTCTAATTAGCTGAATGAAAAATGCAGAACTACTTTTATCTCTAAGTATATTGACGGGTTTATCTTCGGTAATGGAGCTGTGCGCTAGGGTATTCTTATTTTAATGAGTGTGCCTGACACCTATTATGACATGCAACTTGATTACAAAATACTAACATGCAAATGCTTAACCCCTTAACCTACGATTTACTTTTAACAGCTCCACGGTTTGGCAAATCCATAGCTACCACTAAAATTTAATAGAGATTTTTGCCTTGTTTAATCATGGAATTCCGACGATTAAATTAAACTATATTTACTGTGAAATTTTAGTGGTAAGAAGAATTTACATTTGGCTCGATCATCGTACGCGGGCTATGCCCGTCATTGTAGGTTAAGGGGTTAAGGTGCTTCTCCAGTTCCCTGCTTAACAACGCGAAACTTTCTGACTCATTAAACGTAAAGGCTTAAAATTTGTAGCCCTGACAATTAAAGCGATTTGGAATTGAAATCAGTTTTTCCTTTTTTCATAAATAAATTACTTATCGTGTTATGAGCAATTGTGATTGCGTAACGGCCGGTTTTTATCCTTTATTGCACTGTTGCGTCCGAAATTCAGTTCAAAACACCAACTTAAAGATCTTATACCTTTACCAAGAAATGGAAACTATCTTTCGATTATATATTTTCTAAATAAGAACTCCTGTCAATTTCATGCGTTTCCGAACAAAAATTAACTAAAAAGTATGTCAGAAAATAGCTATTTTGGATTTGAGAAGAGCCTTAACTTTATGAACAGCCTTAACTTGAAGTTTATGAAAAAACTCACAGTTTTAGTTTTAATTTTGGAACTCGCGAAATTTAAATTCAGAAAAAGGATGTTCTTTTGACGCATTGTGGTAATTTTTTTAACTTTTAAAATTAAAATACATGTTTTCTTTGGCGCGCGTAACAGAAGTATACAATATCTTCACAATATGGGGGGGGGGGGGTGCAAAAAAAATACATCCAAATGAGGTAGTAGTTACTAAAATTTTATTTGGAAAATTTGAAATTTTATTGAAATTAAATCTACAATGATTAGATGAAATGAGGTCATTTTCCATAAATTTTAAATCAAGACATCTGTCAAGATTTTTTTTGAAAATGTAAATAACCGCTCTCTTTTTGCTATAAATCACAGAAAATGTTAGCACTGAATCTAAACCAATAGAACACTTAGCGATAACGTTATAGCTATAAGATATGGCTGTAGTATACAATCGAAGTAGTAAGCAAAATATAGGAGCCATATGTTTACAATGAGTTTGATTACGCGTTGAAAAGATTTGATAGAGTGTGACGTCATATCTAGCCCTTTTTTTTCTTTAAATTGTTTTCATGAAATTTGACTGTTTGTATTAAAATAGATGTTTTAATTAAAAAAAAAACATTCAAATTGAGATGCTACGTTATTTTCCCGCTCTTATAGTTAAAGTTTTTATGTTATATACAAAAAAATGTAAATGTTCTGTTTAGAATGACGTCAATATCAAACACGCAAAATATAGCAAGAAAATCTGAATTTTTATTGGCAAATAGAAACAAAATACACGCGTTATCCTTATTTTTTTTCACATTATTGTGTCATTTTTTAGGGTTTGGCAACGGGAAAGAAACGTTTGAATTAAAAAAGATTTAAAAAGAGATATTTCTATAATGTTAAATTATGGAAGTGGTAGAAAAAAGGGATAAATAGTGGTCTGATATTTTTTTTAAAGTAGACAGTGATCTTTTTCACGTTCTAAAGCGTATGTACAGCGAGTTTCGTGCAAATCGGTCAAAAATTAAAGATTTGTATAAAAATCATACACACAGAGAACGGCTTTTATATATATAGATAAAACTGAATTTTCTATTGGTAGAGATGTAGCCTTGGTTAATTGCTAAATCAGCAGTTCTCGTGTGCCAAGCTTCCGAAAAAAATACGACTTGCATAAATGCTGCAGCCTGATCTAATTATATAAGCATTCTCAAAACTGCGAAAATGATCAGTTTTCATGGCGTGATCAACAATTTTAGAATTTAAATTTTTGCTACTAAAAGCATGTTTATGCTCCTTAAGTCTTTTTTCAAGAGTATGGTACACAGTGTACAATTACACATTATTCTCAACACAGCTATCATCTAATCAGTTTTGTAATTAAAACTCATAGATCGAAAAACTCTAAACAGCACTTTTAATTATGTAAAAAGAGATTTCGTTTAATGTCAAATTTAGAAGATATTTCATTTTAAATACGTTTTTAAACACATGATTAGTTGTACGTTTTAGGAACTTATTTTGTTACGAGAATTTTCTACTCTTTAACACTAGAACCGCCGTAGCTGTCATTTTGACCTGTAAAAAAAGAAAATATTTCGATTCGAACCAGAATATTTTTCCTAAAATAAGTTAAATATGTACCACGGAAAGATAAGTTAAATATATAAGTTAAATAGTTTTAAATAAAAATTCTGATGTAAAATAGTTTTATAACACTTGAGTTTTTAGGGCGGTTCTAGTGTTAATGGATAATTTTTATTTTTATTTTAATGAGAAATTATATTTTCGATGTTCTTTCCTATTAAATGAATTATTATTTTTTTTTTTAATGTGGAATTTATTTTTAGTATACAAATTTAGTAATATTACTTAGGGTATTAGTTTTTTTTAGTTCCTCCAAGATTACTTCAGTTGCTTAATTATTAATATTTATTTGTCACTACACCCTGTACCCTACTGCAAGTGCAATACCCTGCTTACGAAATGTACTTTTATAGGGATATTTACGATAATTGATTAACATTACGATCTATGAAGCAGTAACAGTTTGAAGTGCGTGTTTATGGTGTTAAACAATTTAATCAAAACTAATGTTTTAAATGTCACAATAGCCTGCTTTATAATATAACCAATTTACTTTTGACCAGGGATCGCAGAGTTCCTAAAATTTTCGCACTTTCCTACCAGTATTTTAAATAAAAGTTCTTCATCGTAGATTCTTTTAACATCTGTAATAGAATTATACAATAAAGATTATCGTTTTAAAATAGTGGTAGCAAAGTGCAAAAATTTTAGGAACACTGCGAGCCCTGTTTTTGACTACAATCGTCTTCAACAGTAAAATTCTATTTGCGTATTGCAAAAGACGGTTCATAAAGAGTATTTTACTCAATTAACAGAATATCACTGTTTTAGAGTAAAGGGAAACTCCAAACATGATCCACCTATATCTAAATGGCTTCAGATTTAAACATATGATAAAATTTCCGAAACTGCTACAGGTATATTGCTGACGTTACGACTGCATTAACGTTATGACTGTAAATGTGAAATTTGCGATACACAGTAAAAAATCAAGCTGAGTACTTCTAGAGATGCCCAGAAAGATTATACAAATATTCGAAGAATGTCTTAATAACTGGTAAAGTCGTATGTCCATTTTATTTCAGTACTAGCTAAAGTACTCGGCGTTAACCGGAATTTTAAAATGTTTGTTTTAAAAAACCAATTCCAAAATTTAACATATAGAGTAATTCCGGGGTTTATGCCGCGTATTTTTTTTTTTTTAATTTGTGCATAAAGTCCCATGGTGGACATAAAATAAGAAAAAACATGCTGTGCTATTTAATGTTAAATATACAACACGTGCACTGCGATAAAAAAAAATAAAAACAAATAGTTAATATTTTTTAACAATTTTTTTCTAAAACATTACATTGCGGCGCATCACCCGTACATTCAGGCTGAGACACCGCACTTGTACGGTAGTTATGCCGCGTTTGTAATAAGAAGAGAATTAAATTATAAATAAAAATATTCATATCTGGGCTATAATTAACTATGTAATAACGAAAATAAACTAAATGAGTACAATGAAACGTATTATGAGATTCAAATTAACAATTGTTTGCTTACCTTCACTATTAAAATTATCGACTTATTTTTTTATCGACTGCTTTTTAATTTCAATTAGAAAAACAATTATGTATATAATGACACAACTTCTTAGAATTTTGCGACTTTTTGTACAACATATAAATGCGTTTATTAATAACACAGGCCTGCGATGAAAAAAATACAAGGGTATTGATGGCTGAACTTTATGTATTTTTTGGTGCTAATTAAAAAACAAATAATGAAAAAAGCCTATCACGTCACATTTTCTTGAAAAATATTTGGTCGGTTGGGAATTCGTGTCGTGTTGGAAAAATCAATTCGTACCGGTAAATTCTACCAGGTAATTATTAGACATTAGATATCGGAATCAATATTTAATAATTAAATGATAGAATTTTCATGTACGAATTGATTTTCCCAACACGACACAACTTTCCGATAGACCCAGTTATTTTAAACCGTTTAAACCTATAACAAAATAATCGATTACTGAAAAATCAGTTTGCATTACCAAGACTCATTTTTTTTTTTTTTACATAGATTTACAGGGATAAAAAATCACTGTTGCCAGATAGTACATGCGAAATTGTCCGAGAGAATTCCTTTTCAAATAGGATTTTACCAAGAATATCGATATCGATGTTACAAAAAATTCTGATATGATGGGGAAAAATTGAGGTCATTTTCGAAATCAGCCCACCAAATAACATAAAAATCAGCAAAAACTTCTCTTGTATTTTTCAAAAACTTCAATTTCGCTGGCCTGTGTAATTGTAGTTACTTCCCCCTCTTTCATTTCCGGTATATATGTATGTTTTATACCTATATTGCCTAAAAGCAGTCATTTTGACTGCTTGGGAAATTTTTAATAACGAAATGACTCTTATTATTGAATTGAGTAAATTTCTTATATGACCAGTTCGACTCTATATTGAAATAACAGTTTTCATTTTTTTCGATTACCATTACATGATAAATTATCGATGTGGGCGTATACTTGATAAGTTGCAGTTTCTCAATAAGGTAAAGTCGTACTTGTTATTCTTGTCTTTATGCAGTAATACTTGTTCTAACAAGTTGTTTGTTTTTTCTTTTGCGCCCTAAATTCGTGAAAGAAATGTCGAATAGAGGTGAGGTATTGGAAAAGCTAACGAACATAAGTGAAGAGTGCTCCGATATAGAATCAGATGCAACAAATTCTGAACTATCATCTAAAGATGAAGCGGTTTATATTTAAACACAGTGATCCTCCTCCAATCCTATCCTTCGGATTCTGTAGAATCTAATAATTTCAATTGTATTTCATCTTCTTCGCTGCTGGAAGTGAAGTGTCTTTTTTTCTCGTGTTTATTTTAGACTTTTTCACAGTTTTAAGTTTATTTATTAACTGTATCTGTTTCTGGGATGAACGTTCCCGAAATTTTTCAATATTTTTTTAAAACAAAAGTACATCGTTAGGCCATATTATAATATTGTTATTGAAATATTTATATTAGTTAAATTTTAAATAATTATATCAATTAATATAATTATAAACATAAAAATTATATAATTATGTTAAAATTTAGTTAAAATCTTCACTCCGTATAATTTTGAAATATTGATTATAGGTGGCCGTCTCTCCTCGATTTCATGTGGCCATCTATCTTAAAATTGATGGACCAATTGTCACGCAATTTAAAACGTCACTCCACCATTGTACGTCTTTGTTTTAGACTTAAAAGTAAAGATTGGATTATGTACGTGCTTTAAAAGTCCTTACAGTAAAAAAAAAAAAAAAAAAAAAAAAAAAAATGTAAAATACGTACTACAAAACATTCAGATACCTAACTCAACAAAAATAACCAGCCACTAAATTAAATAACCATTAAAGTTATATTTTCTTTTTTATAATTGAAAATCACAGCCGTACGTCGCAATGAATGAACACGTTGAACTATTTCTTACGAACAAAGTTTATGCTGCAATCTGTGATATAGTTTTCGAAATATTTAGACTAGCCATCTCTCCTCTATGGTCATCTATCCTAGAATTACCCTATATATATATATATATACATATATATATATATATATATATATATATATATATATATATATATACTACAGTGGCGTGGCGTGAAAATTTTCGGTGGTCATCGCAATTATTTAAGTTTGTGGTGAAAAATTATTAACTCTAAAATTCAATGGTTGAATGTTCAAAAAAAGAAACTTTAAATCTTACCTTCACTTATACATGAACTCCAAATGTTCTGCTAAAACTGGATCGTAGAGTTTTAAAAGCTTATTAAGAGTTTTAAAATATTGCTTGGTCATCGCCGCATCCAGCGATGACCGGACGCCACGCCACTGATATACTATTATAGGTACTATTTTTTATGAAATCTACCAAAAAGCATAACAGTCGACAGCTATAAAAAGACGGATCCCCAGGTCATTTGAAATCCCCGCCGAGATATTAACCATCTCAATGTTTTTGGCGAGTTTGAAGACAATCCGTGCATAATTGGGACTTTTATCGTGCGAACAAAATTCAGTACACACACACACATATATATATATACTTTCTAGGTGGTGGTGGTTTTGGGTTCCTGGGTTTATATAATGGATATTTTGAAAGAATTTATCAAAAGTCGCACATCTTCACCGGTCAACACTGTGTTAAAATAGCTAAAAATGGATCAATATTTTCCATAAATATTTTTTAATATCGTTTTTACACTTGCAAATATTAACTATTAAAAATGTATTACTTTAAACAATATTTCAAAATACATTTAAGAAATAATCACTGGATTTTTTTTCCTTTTTATCATTTTATATAATTTATTACTCTTTTGATAAGTTAATAAGGATTTTTCTAATAATTTTTTGTATGTTGCTTGAGCAACATTTTTTGCGCAACAATCTTGTATAAAAAGAACAGCCAAAGCCGTTTCTATTATTTATTATTCTGATAAAAAAAAAATATAGCTTAAACTAAAAAAGAAAATTAATTTCCTTGAAGCTGATGTACTTATATGTCAAAAATCCCATAGCAAATTGAGATAAAAAGAAAAAATATATTGTAAGCTTATTCTTTTATAGTATAAAATATCATTTTCATTCAACTACTTTAATATTTCTAAAAATTTCTTGTTTTCAAAAAATTTTGTTGGTTGAAAATAAAAAAAAAATAAAAAGAGAAGATTTAAAAAAAGATATATCAATTAAAAACAATGCTAAAATATTTTTTTTATTCTGGAAATTTTAAAATTTAATTTTAATCCTTCTTAAAAATTTGAAGTATGAAACATAATAGTTTTAAGCAAAAAATTAAGTAAAAATTATTCGCTATTGAAAATATATATATTCTTGAAAAACGGACCCGATTTGAGTGATTAATAAACTATAATTGCTTACGAGCTTTATGGCAAAATTCATTATCTTATAACAGGCCATTATTCTCTGGAAATACTATGTATATGCAATGGTGAATGTAACTGCGATGCTGCTCAGATACTGAACAGTCGTCAGTGATTGTTTTAAAGAAAAGTTGGGACATATTCTGCCACTGCGCCCCCTCCCCCCCCCCCCCCCAAAAAAAAAACAAAAAAAATCATTCAAACACCCAAGCCATAATTTCGACTCTACGCCAAATGCTACTATCTATCCAACTGTGCATTTCTGAGGCATAGTGAGTGTCGAAATTCAACATATTCTCACCCGATCACCAACTTGATGGACAAGAAAATGTGTCTCGTAAGACCAAAAAACACTTTCTTTTCTTTCTTATCTACTGTTTTATTGTTGCAACATACGCTGCACCATTGCATGTGCTTATGCAAATTACGTGCCATAAGCCGGTTCAGTCGTCTTTGCGACTATTGTTACTCATAAGCAGAATGCTTCTCTAGGAAGTGTGCAGAGACGCATTTGTTTGGTCTCAATAGTTATAGTTTCTCAAAACTATAACTATTTTTTTAGCGATTTTAATGTTTTGGTTACAACATATTCTCAGCTACTCTGTGGAATTAATAACGATCGGCAGCATTACGCCGACTTGTCGTTTTATCATCTGTATTTCTGTTTGTTTAACTTTTTCCCAAATAACCGTTTAGATCCACTTATCTGTTATTATTTAGCCTTTCAGAAGTCTAATAAAGCTGGGTTTTTTTTCATACTGCAGACACTAAATTCGAAAAGTCAATTTACTGGTGGTTTTTATATTATGGTATCACACTCTGGGCCTCTTGTAATGTGTCTGGTAGAGCTCATAGATGCATGCGAGATGTTATTATGATGTAATGGCTTTTCTATGTGTTGGTAGTGAAATGATGTCTGTAGGCTTGAAAATATTATAATTATCTAATTATGTAAACATGTGCGATCGATGTAATGCATAAACCGATGTGACATTAAATTCTGACCACTTATTCAGAACGACGTAGGGCCGTTCATTGATTTTCAAAACATCGGAACAGAGGTGAACTATTGATTCGACAAATTTCTTCAGGTTGTCAGAAAAATCTGATGCCAGGCGCCGATAAACTGGCACAAGTGTCAATATATATTTCTAAATTATCGTGCAGCAGCAAGAAATCATTATTCCAGGTTGAGGTACAAATGTTCGATCGAGTTGTGAATTCAGCTGACATTAAACACTGTTCCAAAATTTTGGCGAAACCCCTCAAAACGAAAGTTTACTCTTTTTATGCGCACCATTGCTTATTTACATATTAATGTCATTAAAATATGCTTTGTTTACATATCTGTTTGAAAAAAAGTTTACTTTCCAAGTCCAAATACAGTCGAATTTACAAATGAAAGAAAGAATTTGTAATCTTAACTTTACAAAACAAATAGTTTTAATTGATACTGCTTTTCTTTTTTAGAAGTAATGCTTATTTAACCATTTTAACTTTTTTATTCTGTAAATTCATAAAATTCCTTTAATTTTTCACTCTATTTCATAGCATTATATTTATAGGACTTGTGTATATGTTATCCGTATTATAAAATCCATACTTCAAGTTATTTAGTGACGCTTCTCACTATTACTAATGATATTTTGTTCGCAAAGAAAACTTAGAAAGGGAAAATATATACAGTGTGTCCACGTATAACCTGACCGACCTCTATTTTCGCAACCGTTGGTCCTAGATGCATACTTCCAATTACAAAAATGGTCAAAATTTGGTACAGAGTTAAGATAAAAAATGTTTGAAGCGAAAAAACAATTTACCGAAGAATTACAGAATTTAAATTTTTATACGATCCCCCGGTCCTACAAGTTATATTTGGTAAAATTTTCCTGTTACACTGACAAGTAATGCAAAAACAGTCCCATTATTCTGCGATTAAAATTGACCGAGTAATAGCTGTTTAAAGTTGGAGCATATTTTCTGCTGCAAATTAGGGGTCATTCACAAATTTAGAGAAATATAATTTCATCAGATATATTAAAGAAATGTTTGAGAGTAAAATTAGCATTGCAATATAAATTTGAAATCTTTAATCATTCTTCTGACACATTACTGCAAAATATACAATTTGTATTGAACATATAAGAGGACAAAAATAACAGAATTTTTGTTAAATAAAAGGATGAAAAACAGCAGCCTCAATTCTTTATAAAAATGATACATATTTTAAAGTGCTATTAGATTACACCGTCTTTTAAAATTTGGGTTGTGTCATGTTTTTTAGCTTTTGAAAATTGATTCACACGTATTTTTTAGCGCTGAATCCGAAAATGACATTCATTTTAAACCATCACGTCAGGATTTTTCTCAAATTACAAATTTCAAAGTTAAAAAGCTCAAAGTTAAAATTGATCCCCACTCCCCTCCCAACTTCATCGGACCCCTGATCTGTTTAGCTGTAAGAAACCCAGTATAAGCCACAAAATTGAATAAATTATTGAATTAAATAAAATTAAACTTAATAAAAAAGTCTTACATCTATTTTATAGTATGAGATTTTTCGTTATTTTTTAACCTTGAAATTTACAATTTGTGGAAAATCCTGACATGATGGTTAAAAGTGAAGGTAATTTTTTTATTTAGCGTTAAAAAATACATAAAACGTAATTATATAAGTTAAAAAACACAACCATAGCAGGTTTATGTTATCTAATCTAAAACAATTTTTTTAACTTGTTGACGGTATTCTATTCGAATTTTTTTGTGTTATTCTCCAATATAAGTATGTATAAGATGGTAAGTGTCGAAAATCATAATAATATTACATAGTAATCGAATTTAAGTCAGTATGTAAAATTTTCACTTCGATCGAACATTTGAAAGTCAGTTAAAGTTCGAGTACAAATTTTAAACTGGAAAGACGATCTTTGGAAGTTCAATACACCCTTATGAAAATAACATAATTTTTGTTAAAAGAAATCATAGCCTCAAATCCTTACAAAATACAACATATATTAAAATACAATTATTTTAACTAATCTGAAACTTAACAAATAATGATAACTCAATCGTAATAGTTGTACAATTTGTTTCAAACCACAGATACCTTGATATAGGTTTAAGTACTTTATGTATGACCCCTGAAAGCATGGTCGAAATCATCTGTTTTGATATGTTAAAAAGTGGTATAAGTCATGCATTTCAAAGTTTTATAACTCGGTAAATTTTAATGTTAGATGAATGGGATTTTTTCTGTCTTACTTGTTAGTATCACAGTACATTTTTACTAAATATCACTTATAGGACCGGGGGACCGTATAAAAATTTAAGTTTCATAATTTTTTAATAAATGTTTTTCTTGACCCAAATCGCTTTAAAAATACTTCTTTACCTTATTTAAAGCATTTTTGTAATTGGAAGTATATATCCAGGACCAACGGTTGCGAAAAATAAAGGTCGGTCAGGTTATACGTGGCCACACTGTATATATATCCAAGTTTTGTGAGAGTTTTGTTAAAATGTCAATGTGCGCCAGGTTAACTAGAGCTTGCAGAATATTCCGAATCTGGAGGAACTACTTTAAAAATGAAACATTATTTATGATTTTTAGTCAATCTAATTCATAAACAAACACTTTCAATAAAAAATTTTGAATGATGGAATGTTCTTTTTTTTTTTTTTTTTTTTTTTTTTTTTTTTACTTTTCTTGTTTAAAAAGGTATTTAATGCATCCAGTTTTGCTCAACGTTTCGGGCAAAATGTCATTGTGCGTCAGTTAAATTTCAGATTGCAGTGTATTCCAAATATCGAGGAACTAGTCTGAAAATTAAAGAGTACTTATGCAATAGAAAATTATTGTAAAATTACACAAATGATATAAATATTCATAAATGATACAATACTTGAAAGATCATTAAACAATTAAAAAAGAAGTTAAAATTTGAGATCCTTCCGCTAATACATAGACATGATCAGGATTTAAAATTTAAACAGTTGTCAGAACGCTACTTGTACGTATCTTTCTTATAAAACTTCATATTTTATTTTAGTACTTATAAATTACAGTCAATCTAATTCGTAAACAAACTGCTGATCATTTACAGTTAATCATTAATAAATCATTTTGAATGATGGAAAGTTTCTTTTTTTATTACTTGTTTAAATAAAGTATGCAATGCATCTTTTTACGATATTTAGAATTTTGTATAGAGTTTATTCTAAATACTTTGGTCATTGGTATTCCTCTTTCATTTCCTAGAAATTATTCTTTGAAAACATTTTGTATTTTATCAGAAGGAGCTTTCTAAATTATTTCATAACCGTTTACTCAGGAGTATTTGCTTTTCTTCTAGATAATTAACTTTCGTTTGCGTGTGCAGCTTTTAAATTTTACTTTGTTTGTTTTTCATTTGTTGAGGAAATATGTATGTTTATACGACGATCTGAAACATAACATTTAAGAAAATCTTTAATACGTGTATTAGCGTTGAGAATCAAAGTGGATTAAGTCGAAAAACAGTATCCTCAAATATTTGGAAGTAAAGGTTCATCGTCTGAAATGCATTTCGTACAGGATAAATTGAATGAATTTTGAGCTTACAGAAGATTAGTGTTTATTGAATCATAATGCCTTTTGAGTCTCACTTTTAGGTAGATTTCATATGAAATACTACCTATTGCAGTCGTTATCATGGTACAACTTATGAAAAATTCCTTCATAACTTTTCATTATATCATCCCATGAACTCATAACCACCCCCTCCTAAAAAGTTTATATATACATATATATATATATAAAACCATTATATAATTAAAATTCATTATCTATTTTCAATTACTAAAATTAAATTAAATATATATATTATCTTCAAACTCGACAAACACATTGAGATGGCTAATATCTCGGCGGAGATTACAAATGAGTAAAATCGGCCAAAGGAGTTGGAAAAGGGGGAGGGTTAAAAATTTTGAATACCGCTTTAACATGATTCAGCTCTTACAGAAAAATGATAGAAAAATATAAACATTTTTCTATAGCAAAATTTCCACTTGAAAAATGAAAATGAAATACATAGTTTGACGAATTAAAAGAAAGTGAATATTGCGTCATGTGTGAAATATAATGGACATTAGCAGGTAAATATGTAACGTCATAGGAGTTTGAAAAAAAACGTATTCAAATATGATAAAAACCCGACAATGGAAATATTGGCATATTTTAACATTTTGAATCTCTAATTTTGAATGCTGCCTTAACATGTTTCTGATAAAACCAGCTCTTACAGAAAACTCAAATTAAAACTCGTCAAAAACGGCCAGATAAAATTGGTAAACTGTGTTTATCTCTATTCTTGATTTAGTTTTTATTGGTGAAATTGGTACTTAACTTCGAAATCTACCTCTCCCTGTAGGCCACGAGCTGGCAGGTTTTTTTTCAATTTAGGGACTTGGTCCGTTATGGCATCAAACAAATTATTGTCTATGGTGTTATTGTTGAAGTTATACAAATAATTATCTATTGTCTATGGTGTTATTGTTGAAGATATATAAATTATTGTCGATTGTCTATGGATAAAATGAGTCTTCTAGATCATTTACTTTATTATTTACTCTAGATTATTTACAATTTTTTTTTCTTATTTTTGATCTGCTTAAGAAATGTGTATATTTATATGGCGAACTAAAAAGACATATTTAAGAAAATCCTTAATACGTTCAGAAAATCTTTAATACTGTTTAGAATCGTTCTTAGAAGCGTTTAGAATCAAAATGCATCAATTTCATAAAACAATGTCCTGGGATATTTAAAAGAAAACGTTCGCTGTCTCTCATGGATTTCGTTTATAATCATAACACGCAAACATCTTTAGTGTTTCACATTTTCAATTTAGGACGTGGTTTGTTATGACAACAAACTAATTATCGTCTATAGAGCAAGGTGATTTTTTAAGATAATTTACAGTATATTGTACGTGCAGTTTTAAAAATTTATTTTGCTTGTTTTACATTGATGAGGATATATGTACCGGGTGAGCAAAAAGTTCATTAAAACTTTAAAAACTCATAAAAAAGGAAGAAATTATGATAAATGAGTGCGGTTTGCAAGAAAGAACACACAAGGATGTCAGATTTTTTTTTTTTTTTTTTAATGCAACAACAAAAAAAAAAAGTTAAAAAATCAAATGTAGAAGGCGTTGACGACCCGGAACACAATAAACAGGACAACAATACGCTCCATTTATTTGTCCTTCCAATAACAATTTTTCAACATGACATCCAGAACATTCTACGACACAACTGTTGTCCATTAAGTTACGGATCGTCAGCGTACTCTACATGGGATTTTTTAACTACATTTTTTTGCGGCTAAAAAAATCCGACTACCTTGTGAGCCTTTTCTTGCAAACCGCACTCCTTTATCATAATTTCTTCCTTTTTTATGAGTTTTTAAAGTTTTAACGAACTTTTGGCTCAGCCGGTATATTCATACGATGAACAGAATCAAAACTTTTAAGAAAATTGCATATCAGCGTTGAAAATAAAAATCATCTCAAACTCAGTTACATAAAATAAAAGCGTATTTAAAAATATATCCATCTGCTATTACATATATTATAAAGAGCAAACGTGTAACGCTGACGTCATTTTTACGGCGGCAATAACAGACTATTAAATTAAATTTTACTGCAGTTTTTAAAAACTTCTAAACATTGTACGTTTTAAATTTTTACACCGCCAAATAGGGAAAAAACGTGTTTTCAAATAAATTCTCTTTGAAAACTGCATCGCAATTTGTTTGAAAAGTGTATCACTATTTACTCAATATTTAAAAAATAGTTTTCAAGCGTAACTTTTTTCTTTAAATCTATTTTTGTCGCTTGCAGACGATTACTAAAAATAATTCCCTTTGCATTTAAATTAATATAAATAACCCAGCCTTTGTTTCCAGCTTGCATTCCATAAAGAAATAAAAACATTCTCCAATAAATAAATAAATAGCATGTCATACGTGAAAACACAAATTTAAGACATTTAATTAAACTATGCACTTAAACTGCTGAAATGATTAGAATAAAAAAATCTCTTGGCGCGACGCTAATACGAAAGTATCGCTTTTAATAAATTTCAAAACTTTATTTAAACGCATAGTTGAAAATTTTCAAATAAATATATTTGGTATTGTTAGAGCGCATTCTAAAAAATATATTAAACCTTAAATATCTACTATCAATTTTTCAAAAAATGTTTTCACTTAGAGGTGAGTAGCCATATTTGGGCCGCTGTAAGTCTGCCGTTAATTACAGAAAGGCATCTACCGCTGAAATCCTACTCATCCGAATGACGTTATTTATGATTAGAAGAAGCACCCGCCTTCCACATGCTATTTTCAGTCGATTTTTAAAAACCTAAAATTAGCTATTTTATCTAATTTTCTTCTACTAAACATAAGAGAATACTATAAAACCATGATGAATTATTATATTTTTATATACATATCTAAATTCATGTGTTTATTGCTCATTTTTTTCATCCGGATTTGTTTGCTTTCGTTTATGTTCTTAGTGTAGTGATTATCTGTTTTAAAAAAATAGTGCAGTTGCCTTAATTGGACCAATTTGAGTTGCTTAAATTGGACCAGATATACTATCATAAATTTGAAAAGCAAGTAATGAATTTCTATGGCTGTAGGCTTTGGAAACTATTTTTTTTCCAATGGATTGCTATCTCCATTAAGTTTTTGAATATTTCAATTTAATTATTTTATATCTGTTGTATAATTTGTATGTCTATTGTCCGTTGAAACCACCATCCAAGCTTTTAAAGGAAGCTGCATTTGGCCTCCAAACGGGCATGTTTTTAAAGGTCATCATTTTGCAGCTGCTTCTGCACTTATTCATGACGAGGAGATAGGCACTGAAAATGGATCCGTTAATTCTTTTAATAGTGAGATTTTTCTGTCAGAGTCAGTAATCATGAAACCTACTAAAACTAAGAGAGTAAAAGAATGATGAAAACGTCACAAACAGTCTGGAAGTAAAACACCAGTGACAGTAAAAATTGATAAAGATATAGGAAACAAATAGGAAAGAATCAGATGGGAACGTTAACCCTCAAGAAGGTTTCAGCTACAAAATCTCCCCAAAAGCCAAAGAATCATTAGAAATGAAATCTCCAAATCCTATCTTGCCAAAATCAGTTAAGTTAAAGTTCAGAGGGAAGCACCAAAAAACAGCTCTGTTAATATTTTTGACATATAAAGCTAACCTTGAAAAGAAAAAAAAGCGACAGAAAGGAAGCTCTCAAAGCACAAAAACAATTGGAACATCAAGTTTTGAAAAATAGGCGTAATTCTGTTGGAAAAACTGATGGAATGGAAGAACTACAAGCATAAGTTAAAGTAAACTTGTGTTGCAAAAAAATGTCCAATGATTTTGAATCTAAAAATCAAAAATAAAACAGTAATGATTGATTTTACCTAATTAACAAGAAAAATAACATAGTAAAAATGATTCAGTGTTCAGATTGCCAAATATGGTTCCATGTTGTGTGCACTAGAATAAAAAATGAATAAAAGAAATTCGTGTATAAGCCTTGCATCACTTCTTACGTGACATTCAAGTAACTGGAATTTAGTTCCATAATTTTTATTCTTCATTACTTATAACTTTGAAATACATTTTGATTTAAAGCTATTCATTACTATTACTTTCAGACATTTGATTTCATTATATTTCTTTGCTGTTGTTTTGTTTGATTGCATCTATAACAGGGTTCGTACGGGTCCTTGAATTTTCAGACAAAGAATTTCTTTGGTACGAGTATTTTCTTATAGAAAATCTCTTCTGAAATAAGGCGAAATTTCGCGCGTTTAAACTGGATTTATTTTTCTATAAAAAAATACTGGTACTTGGCCTTGGAAATAACAGTACCCGTACGAACCCTGTATAATCGCAAACTTTGCTTTTGATAAAATTAATTATGTTTCCTACTCATTAAAACAGCCTTATATTGCTTGGTTTAACTTAGGAAACTGGGGGACCAATTTTGGCGACTAGGCTCTGAATTTGGACTACGTTTAACGAATTTTACAAATTAAAATAAAACTTAAGATTTCCAAAAGGAAATTTTTCCAAAGATTTATTTAGTTATTGGACAAATAGATTGTCGAAGTGTAGTGATATCTTGCAAATATTCCAAAAATTAAGTGAGTTACACGTGAAAATAAGTGAAGTGGTCCAAATTCGGCTACTCTTCCTATATGTAATATACCGGGAAGCGCGGGTATACCCCTTTGTATATGTAAAATGCAAAAGGGAATTTTATTCCAGCAACTTACATCTTTAGTTCAGCCAATGGATTTTGATAAGACTTGCACTAATAGTGAAATGTGAAATAAGTTTTAAAGGTAAATATTAGTAAATAACGTATCTTTATACATCTCTTATTTGTATAATTATGTGTAAAACTACTTATGTTAATTTAAGAGACTTACTAAATTTAAGAAACTAAAACGCAAGTGTCGACGTAAGGCAATGTCCTCTACACTCCATTCCTTATATGCTCCTTAAGATGAGAAAAATTTGGATTTTTGCGGCAGTCCCACCTAATCTAAACATCAAGTAATTGCTTATCGTTATTTCCTCTAAACCTCAATAAGAAGCAAATTACTGCTCTTACACAACTATAAAGCAGTTGTCCGTCACAAAGATCAAACTTTCTGTCGGATTCATGGGTTTTTCAATTCCTGTTTTTAGCTTCTCAATGAATCAATCGATTGCTGAATATCTCGATTGTAGAGTTAAGGAAAGGATTGATGACTATCTCGATTGTTATTTTCTCTGTAGAGATTGTAGAAATATCGACAATCATTCCTTACTAAGTGCATGTATGTCTTATGGAATATAGATGTATATACTCTTTTCTGAAATATATATAGAATATTAATTATTAATTATACATACAGGCTGCCCCCGAAAATTTCCTGGACACATTTTAAAATTCAATATAAAATCAAATAATTGTTGTACATTAGTGCAGTTTGTACTAAAATGCTTCTCAGAGGATAAAAGACTTCTTCAAATGAATGAAAATAATTAGTTCCAAATTTAGATCATAGATTTATTTGTATGTTTGTTTTCAAACATGCGTTCTGCGCTTTTTTCTGATTTTGAGATTAATTTTGGCCCTGTGAGACAGAAACGACGACTCTCAGCACTATGAATCGTCATTTCTGTATCACGGCGCCAAAATTAATCACAAAATCAGAAGCAACGCACTTTTGAAAACAAACATACGAACAAGTGATAGATACAAGACAAGAATCTGTGATCGAAATTTGGAACTAAATATTTTCTTTCGCTTGAAAGAAGCTTTTCATCCTGAGAAGAATTTTACTCAAAAACCACACTTCAGTATGATAATTACTTGATTTTATATTGAATTTTAAAACGTTTCCAGGAATTGTCGGACACCCTGTATATACACTGTAAAGAATCTATCTTTCACAACAAAACGTACTGGAACTCTGCTGCCAACAGAGTTTCTGTAAAATGTAGAACCTGCTGTTTATAAGAAAGCTGTAAAATTTCTCAAGTCTGGGAAAAGTCGCGTTGCTATTTGGCTGCGGGTTACAGAATTTGATTTTTACTTCACTTGTTCCTTGAAACCTGTTTCATAGCATCGGTGCTCAAATTCAATTTCACAGCATCAGTGCATGGAAAATTATAACATAAAGTGCGTGAAAAATCACTGCATTTTACAACAAAATGTGCTGGAAATCTGGCTGCAGTTTCAATACAGTTTACAAGCTGCTGTTTTAAAAATTCTGTAAAATTTCTAAAGTCTGGTGAAAGTTGCGCTCCTATAGTCTGCGCGGTGCACGTAAAAGAATTTTTTTTTTTTTTTTTTACTTCCTTTGTTGCTTGAATTCGCTTTCAGAGCATCGGTGCATCAATTAGATTTCAAAGCTTCCGTGCTTAGAAAAAACAAACAAATTAAATATTTTTACAGTGTGTATAAGAATAGTTTTTATGGTTTATAAACGATTTCATTTTTATGTTCAACTTTTCATTTGTTAAAATGCTTTATAATTACAAAAACTTTGACTATATATATATATATATATATATATATATATAATATGTATATTAGGGGAATCAGTGACTGCAGGCTACGCCCGCCAACCCCCGTTCAGGTTTCGCAGCCTCTGAAAATATACTAATAAGTCCTATTTAAAAAAATATTACCAGGTTACGGAAGATTGTATGATATGATCAGTATAACAGCGGCTATATTCTGCAACCGCGTTGCCAAGATTTCCGTTTGAATGGGCATTTTTTTGTTACCACGGACCCAAATCATCACTGACGTAATAAATTACGTCTGTTTCCGGGGTCGATAAGAAATATTAACTACACATTTGAAAATTAGCTTGTATAAAATGATTAGGTTAAATATGACGTTACCTTTCTGTGTTTTATAACAACGCTATGGAGAATACTATTATTCCTTTAGGTTTGAGGACAAAAAACTCCGTCTGCTTGGGAATAGCTTTCAGATCCACGCGTTGAAAAGCATTGTATTTTGAAACGTTACACTTATATTTTATGCCTTGATCGAGTTTTAGATATTTCAAGAACAAGTATAGCTTATTCATGAATTCTTTTCTCTATTTTAATACTCCATCATGAATATTTTAAAGTTATTTTTACAATGTATATTGTTTGTATAGTACTACTTGATTATCCCGTCGACCAAAAAACTATCAAGGAACATATAAGAAGACCAGTAATGGATAGCCTTAAATCGTACATTCTCTTGACATTAAACATCATACACGTGTTTGTTACGTCATTAAGGAATTTTTAATTTGACTTTTTATTAGTATTTTACTTACCCATCATACGTAGTACAGGGTAAGTCTTGTAATCGTTTTAAAAAATAGAAAAAAAAATTTGACGGATTTACACGTTTCAGACACTGGAGATTCCGAAAAACATATTTTTAGAAGAAAGAAAATTTGTTCGTCCGTCTGTATGTGTGTGTGTCTGTAACCGCCCTATCTCTCGAAAAAATTGAGATAGAGACTTGAAATTCGGTGTGTGTACTTAGGGAGTAATAACACAGGCCTGCAAAATTGAACTTTTTGAAAAATACAAGAGAAGTTTTTGCTGATTTTTATGTTATTTGGTGTGCTGATTTCGAAAATAACCTCCATTTTTTACCATCACGTCAGGTTTTTTTGTAAAATCGATATCGATATTTTTGCTAAAATGCTATTTGAAAAAGAATTCTCTGCATGATTTTGCATGTACTATCTGGCAATAGTGATTTTTATCCATTTAAATCTACATAATTTAATCGATTCTTAGTGAGAAAAATTGGTTTTTCAGTAATCGATAATTTTTATAGGTTTAAATGGATAAAATCCACTGTTGCCAGATCGCACGAGCCGCCTCTGGTCGAGAAAAAAACAAAAAGTTCCGTTGAATTTAAACTTTTCATTATCAAATTATGGTGCAGTTTCTAGAAAAAAATCATCAACATACTATTTTAATTTGTTTTTATTACGGTAACGTACATAAAATAGACGATTGACCAAGAGGAGCAAATATTACGTATGTGTACATGAAAGTTTCAAACAAATTTTAAACTGACAAAAAAACAAAAGGAAACAAAATTTATGTTTAAATATGTACTCTTTTGCCTTTAAAACATCTTTTTTGACGTTCTTCTTTTATGTTCAACTAGCAGAACTACCCGGCTTCGCCCGTGTCAATTATAAGGAGCCTTCCAGGTAAAATAAATTAAAACGAAGTAACACGGCAATCACAATAACTGAAACTTGTGCATTCCCATCCACAAATCGTTAAAAAGGCAATCAGAAAACATGACGTTATTGTCTCGCAACGACAGTAAAATCCCTGAGCTTTAATAACAGAATGCGCGTTATGTAAGAGAAAAATATGTGATTTTCCTCACAATACGAAAAAAAATATTCCACCAAATCTCGCAACATTTAGTGAAATTTTCGTTTGTATGGTACATATATAAAGTACAAACATTATGTCAGTGCCCATAAGTGCCCTATAAATTGTGCCTTTACTGCAATTTTTCTAACTTCTAAACATCACACAATTTCAATTTTTACAATGTCGAATAGAAAAAAGTTCTTTCAAATGAAATTTTTTTGAAAATTTTCTGATTTTAATGGATTTTACAGTAATTTTCAAGCATGGATATTTTTAAAGGTGCGTGCAACCCGATTACGAAAAATGAACCCGTTTACTCTTAATGCAATTGTATAAAGATTAAAGAAAAGACTTGTCTATGAGTAGCGCTGGTATCATATTTTCGGTGGCAACAACCTAATACAACAATTAATTTCCCTTTTACTGCAATTTAATTTCTAAACCTCGCACATTCGATTGTTTCAACGTCTTATAGAAAACAAAGTACTTCAGGTAAGATTTGTTTGTAATGTTTATCTCAGTTTACAGATTTTTTTATGGATTTTAAAGTAATTTTCAAGCATGCATATTTTTAAATATGCTTGCAAGCCAATTACAAAATATTAACTCAATTGCTCAAAGACATTGTAAATAATTTAGGATTTGCTTGTTTTCGTGTAATATTCGTCGATAACTAAATTGGCAAACGAAATTAAAACGCCCAAAATAAAATAAAATGAAGCACGAACTTAACAGATTATAGCTGTAGTACGTTGAAAAGATTTGATAGAATGTGATGTCATATCTAGCTTTTTTTATTCCCTTGTTCCTAAATTGTTTTCATGAAATTTGACTGTTTGTATTAAAGTAGATATTTTAATTAAAAGACAAACATTCAAATTAAGGTGCTACGTCATTTTACCGGTCTTATTTTATATATAAATATGTGACTTTTCTGTTTAAAATGACGTCAATTTGAAAAATGCAAAAATATAGCAACGTGCCATTGTTATTTTTTTCATATTATTGTGCCATTTTTTAGGGTTTGGCAACAGGAAAGAAACGATTTAATTAGAAAATTTAAAAAGATATATTTCTATAATGTTAAATTATGGAAGACTGTAGAAAAAAGGGATAAATAGTATTCTGATGATTTTGTAAAGTAGACAGTGATCTTTTCCATGTTGTAAAACGTATGTACATGAAGTTTCGTGCAAATCGCTCTAAAATTGAAGATTTGTATAAAGGGCATACACACAGAGAACGGCTTTTATATATATAGATATCAGGTCCATCTCGTGTTAACATCCAAGAGTAGTATGTTCTTGTCCGATCTTCCTTAATATTTGCTCTTCATATCTTTGATGTCTTGGCGGAACCTTCACAATGTTGTTCGTGGACTGATCCTAAATTTCCGGGTAAAAAGGTACAAGTGTGAGTGAAGGAAATGTATTTCGACACTCGTGCAGCAACCCAACACTTGAAATTTGGCCAGCATATTCATTACAAGTGGTTTATCGTTAGAATTCTTGTAACTACACAGAAATTTGCTGACGATATCTTTGAAGGCAATCTGAGCTTTTTTTTTATTTGTTGCTATGCTAGTCTCAAACTCTTTATCCTTCATAAGCTTGCGAATATCTGGACCAATAAAGATTCTCTCTTTCAACTTCGCATTGGGTAAATCTGGAAACTTTTTGCACTGGTATTTGAAACAATCGCAATCTTTTGAAACAGTACAATTTTTGGCTCGACTAAGATGATCCGAATCACATTCTTGGTGCCTGGTTTAAGATTTTGTCTTTTCCGCCTTTCTTTTTTTACTCAGTGTTGAGTCTTATCACTGCTGTCTCACTCACAAATTAAACATGGGTACTTTGTGTATCCGCCTTGTTGACCAATAAGCATAGAGATAACTTTCAAATCACCACAAACGGTCCAACCGAGGTCGGCATATTTAATTTTGTTCATGGCAAGAGCCAGGCTTTTATAGCGTTCTTTTAAATGTACTGTATGTCCAACTGGTACAGATACATATTGGCTTATGTGATGAAGAAGGACAGCTTTAAGGCTCTTTCTCGATTAATCTATAAACAGCCTCCATTCATCTTTATCGAAGGTGATATTAAAATTGCTCATGAATCCGGGACATCAGAACAATAGACCAGGTTCTTCTCTTCCTCACAGTACTTAACAAATTCCTTTTCTCGATTCCTGTACCAATAAAAAAGGTTCCTGTGACCAATAAGATTTTTCTTTCAAGCTGGAGCCCAACAGTTCAGCTGCCTTTTTCGAAAAGTCCAGATCTACAGTCAGATCATTAAGTTCAACCATAGAGAAGGACTGAGTAGAATAGCTTCCAGACGGCTTATATTCTGTAATCGGAGCCTTGAACATCTGGATGCTCTGTGTCTGAAGACTCTGGCTTTGCAATTCAGTTGGAGGCAAAAGCACTGGACAGCAGGTCTATGAGGAACGGGGTGTTTTTATGATGAATTGTTCATAAAAATTCAAATAAAAGTGAATTTTTCAAGAAGACGTGACGTGATTGATTTGTTTCAATATTATTTTTAAAATTAGCACCCAAAAATACATTAAGTTCAGCTATCAGTTCCCTTGTATTTTTTTCATCGCAGGCTTGTGTAATGGGAAGAAGCCTACTGAATATCAGTAACCTCGATTAACCGGAACTATTTTTTCGGACTCTTGAAATATTCGTTCTGATAAAAGGTATACAAAAATTTTCGAAATTGTTTATTTGAAGGAGTGAATATAAAAGGTAATAAAAAAACATAAATTTTGCATCATGAATGAACTCGATCGGATAATTAGTTGCCGAGATATTTGTAATTATATTTTTCACACTCTTCGATTTTTCATGATCCTGTATTTCATTCAAATTTCAATTCAAAGATATATTTTAAATAGACATGAGACGCTTAATCCGACGCAGTAAACTGTTAGTTAATAGGATTATAATTTTTCGAGTTATAAGGATGTTTCTTTTACGCAATGCGGCACTACTCGATTATCCTGCCGACCAAAAAACTATCACCAAACTCTAAGATTAAATGCCAATAATGGCTTATCGTACATGCCAAGCATTTAATGCATCTCCATAACTATAAGGAGGTTTACCATAGGGGGGACTCTGTTCTGTCGCCAAATACCGCCAAGTTTGTTGCCAACTCGGCGGTATATCACCAAATTTGGCGGCCAAAATGAGTCGCCAAAAGTGACGCCAAATTTGCGATGTCTCTAATATGTAGCCAAATTCCCATAGACTTCCATTGTAAACAAATAACGTTTACTTGCTTACAGAAAATCAACAAATTGAGATATTTCAATGCAACAAAAAGTAATATTAGCTTAAGAGGTTATATTAATTATATTTAAGGAAGTCCAAATAAATTAAATTATGAATAAATGTAACATGGTACAATGCTTAGCAAATATCACATGCTTTATTTTCATATTTTATATTAGCTATATCCATGATGGGTAAGTATTACGGTGGTCCCCAACGACTAGGACGACGGATTTACACGTTTCAGACACTGGAGATACGAAAAACATATTTTTAGAAGAAAAAAAATTGCCGTCCGTTTGTATGTGTGTGTGTGTGTCTGTAAACGCTCCATCTCCCGAACAAATTGAGACAGAGACTTGAAATTCGGTGTGTACTTAGGAAGTAACAATGGGAAGAAGCCTATTTAATATCAGTAACCTTGATTATGTGGAACGATTTTTTTCGGGCTCTCGAAATATTCGTTCTGATAAAAGGTATGAAAATTTTTATATGAAGGAGTGAATGTATAAAAGACAATAAAAAAAAAAAAAAACATAAATTTCGCATCATGAATGAACTCGATCGGATAATTAGTTGTCGAGTTATTTGTAATTCTATTTTACACACTGTTCGATTTTTCATGACCCCGTATTTCATTCAAATTTCAATTCAAAGATATAGTTTAATTTAAAATGAGACGCTTAATCCGACACAGTAAACTGTTAGTCAATATTATTATGATTTTTCGAGTTATAAGGATGTTTCTGTTACGCAATTCGGTTCTACATGATTATCCCGCCAATCAAAAAACTATCGCCAAACTCTAAGATTAGATGCCAATAATGGCTTATAGTAAATGTCAAGCATTTAATGCATCTGCATACCTATAATGGGGGTTATCATTGTCGGGATCCTGTGCTGTCGCCAAATTTCGCCAAATTTCGCAGCCAAAATTAGTCGCCAAAAGTGAAGCCAAATTGGCGGTATCTCTAATATTTCGCCAAATTCTCATGGACTTCTATTGTAAACCTATAGTGTTTACTTGCTTACAGAAAATCAAAAAATTGAGATATTTTAATGCAACAAAAAGTAATATTAGCTTAAGGGATTATATTAATTATATTTAAGGGAGTCTAAGTAAATTAAATTATGAGTAAAGTAACATGATACAATGCTTAGCATGTATCACATATTTTATTTTCATATTTTATATTATGTATATCCATGATAGTACGGTGGCCCCCAACGACTAATTTTATTAATGTTTTACTACTTTTTTTTGTTGTTGTTGTTCTTTTGTTATTTAAAATAAATCATGTAAGTTCGTATAATTTGGCGAAATTGGTCCACGAGATAATGAAGTAGTACCATTCGTATAAATTAATAAGAATATCTGACATCTCTAATATGTATTTATTTAATATTAATTCGTACAAAATAAATCGAAAGTATTTTGAGCATACATTTACCTGTGTTTATGCTGCATGAAGTGGTGTAATATATAAACAAACTAGCCGCCTCTGGCGACCAGTTTGGTCTCCCTTAAATGTATGCTAAGCATCATGTTACTTTCATTCTGAAACTAATTGACTTGCTCAATCCTTCCCCAAGTACAAAGATTCTGATAGAGAAATCAAAAATTCTTTGCGAACTTGATAACATTTCATACATTTTTGTTGTTATGCGTATTTCGTCTTTTTTGACAAATACCTGAAAAACTGTAAAAATGAGTGAAACTTCAAGTGTTTAAACTGAGATTTCATAAATTATATAAATTAAACTTATTCTACTTAAACCTGCTGTTACTTCAATGTTATTTTTTAATATTAATAAATTTATTTAAATTTTGCAAATCATGCCTTTATAATTTCTTTTTTCATTACTTAATAACTAAATAATGAATATATATACTTTTGTTTTTACAGATCTGATTTCTGAGTTCATAAATATGACAATATACTAACGTAACTAAGAGAAATAGCAAAAAAACCCCTCGTGAATGCAAGCCGTTAACTTAACAAACGTTAGCGCCGCCAATTTACCTACTATGACGTTATAAGAATATTGTCCATTCATTGTTGGAAAATCTGCTTTGCGAATGATTACCTCCATGGTCTAATATTTTCAACCGCTTATCTGATGAATGAATCTCTTGTGTTTGTTTACTCTATGAAGTGAAATAGAAAGCTGTCAACTTAATTTCAATTGAAATCAAATCTTGGACTATATATATATTTGAATGTAAATTAGAAAAAATACTTTGATTTTGAAATGAAATATTTTAGTTTATGTTATTATTATTAGGATTAATTGTTTATTTAGGTACTTTTCCATTACCGTGGCCTTAGCTTTTTTCTTTAAGCTTAACGCAATTCGGGCTTCAGAACGTGAAATACGTTGATAAAATATATAAATAGCTATGAAAACAAATCTGGTGAACTTCTATTTTTATTTATATGTATTTATTTGCATATAAACATTTTATTTACACACATATATATATACAGTATTTGTTTACATATAAATTACTTCTGTTTCTATATAAAAACAGATTATTGGCTTCTTTACATTAAGTCAATTATATACATATGGAAAAAATTGCTTATGTATATGAAATAGGATATAGATTGCCGGAAAATTCGATGCCATTTTTTTTTTCTCGCCAAGAACCTATACTGGAAAAATATCTATTTATTTAGTTGTTGTATTTTAAATGAGGTAAATGAAAGATGAGTATTTTAAATGAAAGTTATGTATTTTAAATGAAATGAGTGATTTTTAATGAAATGATGGCGATGGAAGAGTATCTGGCGATTTACCACCTGCACCCGACTAACATAAAAATACCGAAATGGCCGTTTGGCATATAAAAAGTGAAGCGGTTAGCCCGGAACTATTGATGACAGTCACATGACTTCGGCTTTTATTATATAGATTTGCTTGGGTCACTACTATTATACCATGTGACGTCAAATTAAAAGTCTCCTGAATAAAAAAGGTTTTAAATGTATCGTTTTGTTATATCACATAATTTTCCCTATTAAGTGCACGTATCATGTAATAATTTTTTTCCCTGTTTTTAAGATTCACAGGTAGATATATAATTTAACTTAAAAGCATTTGGAAATATTATTATGGCTCTTTAAGTATGACATAATATTTACTATTAAAAGTTTTTCACGCGCAAAAATGTAATTATTTTAGACATTTTAAATTGAGGCACATTGATCTTACGATATTTAATGTTTGGCCCTTTTAAAAATGATGTAATTATCACCTTTAAATGCTTTTTGCGTGTGATAATTTCATTATTTTAATATTTTCGTATTTTTTTTAATATTTATGTGTAAATATTTTGACGTAAGTTTCATATGATGATTAAATTTCTATTTTAAAATTTTCTTTTTGTTTTTAAGACTATTGATGTCATTTTCTATTTAAAATTGAAATGAAAACATTTTTTTCCGTCTATAGAATTTGAAATTGACAGACGGTTTTTGTTTTCAAAAATAAATTGATTCCCGGTAATCGAAATGGGAAAAAAATAATTTATTTTTTTTTAATTTTCCTGAAAAACATAATTTAATCTCAATATTGTTTCGCTGTCAGTTGAAATAAAACATATTATTTCAATTATCAATTTGAAACTGGCGAAAAAGAAGAAATCTAATAATCCCTATTGTTTTTCTTTGTTCTCCCCTTAAAACAAAATGGAGTAAATTTGTTAGACTGTCACCACAGGAATGTAATTAAAACTAGAAAAAAAAATATTTCGAAAACTAATTCAAATTTTAAAACTGCATTACCTGTTTTGACATCTGCGGTTCAATAAGGATAATTGGTGTCAATTTCCTCGCCAAAACATTCATATTTTAGGAGAAATAGTCGTGAAACTTAATCAGTCGTTTCACAAATTCGTTTCATTAGGATTTTAAATATATAGGGCAGATATAATTGCATATAACATGTTTTTTGTAATATTTCAGCACAATAAATTAAAGAAGCTTTTAAGAAGGAAATATACTGAACTAAAGCTTATAAAAAAGATTTATTAAAGTTCTTTAGCAAAATCTCATTTCAAATGTACTAACGTTAGATAAGATCGTTTAAATTTAGATACTTCATGAAATATTAATGTTTGCAAGATGGCTAAAAACTGGAAGGTCACATAATTTTACATAAATGAAATTTATGTATTCCAGATTTACAGAAGAAATATTTATGGCATTACAAATCTAACAGTGATATATTTGATCATTTAATCAAATCATAAAGTACATGTTGTTTTTTATGCAAAAAGACATACAAAAATTATAAAATTTCACACTATTTTCTATTAAAATTTAGAATGGTTAGTAGGGTGGAACTTAAGTATAGGGTAAAAAAAAAAAAACTTTTTTATTTTAATGTGTAATAGTGAAAACTTTTTTCCTTTTTGGATGTCTAAACTTTTGGCTGAAAAGGTTTTTTTAAATTAAGTTGTTTTCCGGTTCCTCAAGGAGGTAAAAGTTTTGAAATTTCAGTATAAAGTAACTGAAAATAAACAACGTAGCTGTTAGCTCATATCTACTTTTATTTAGCAAATACTATCCAGAAGCCATCACTAGGAGGTGGTTAAATATCGACTTCCACCCTCCTTACCTCCCTTTGTTATGAATTAATTAAATTGGATATTCAACCTACTGTATTTTTAGGCAAACTTTGTCATTACATTGTGGGAATTCAACTTTCCCAAGATTAAGCCGTCTTTTGCTTAATATTTAAAGACGGTTGACGCAGCTCGCGGGACAATTTTGACACACGTTTCCACTGTTTGAGTATGACAAGGAAAATCTAAAATTCAGGTGTATTTTCTGTTTGTACTTTTTTTAAGTTCTTCATCCGATCAGACCGTCAAGATAGGATCAATGTTTTTATAGTCTATAATTTCAATATCTTCGCATTTTTTCAAGTCGCTTTCCTACTGGTCCAGAAAATCCTTTTGTACCCGTAGTTTTTCAGCAAGATGTTGAAATAAGTATCTAAGAAAAAAGTTCATTTGCATGTAATAATCAAATTATCCATTATAAAGTTTTTAGGGTATTGCTTCCGATGTTTTAACAACTCCAGATTTGCATCCTGCATTAAAGGCGTTTCTGTTTCACCTAATAACTCTCAAACTTGAAATGTCTGTATTATTATTATGAAAATACACCAAAATTGCAGTGGCTATATTAATATAAGAAGAAGATGTCAATGAAATATGACCAATATATTTTTATCCTGGTTTTTGAACTGAGACCAGATGTTCGTCTTTAATGATTCTTTATACTTTTTTCCCTCTGCTTCAGTTATCATAGCGTTATCATTTCTGCCATAAAAATACTAACCTTCTAAAATTAACTCATTTCGTTTTTCCTGTTCTTTCAAATTCTTCCTTTTCTTTTATCTTTGTCATCTTCAAGTCCTTCTTTCAGTTACCTTTTCTTTATTATCATCAGAAATACCCATATCTTCTAAGGTGCCATTTGCAATAATATTTGCAGTTCTGTCTAATACTCCGGTTCTTTCACCGTGTTGATTATCAAATTCAGGTTTAGAAAAACAACCGATTGAACCATTTCCTTCCGAACTGTTTTTTACACTTGACGATCATTCAATCAAAACATCATTTTTTTTGTTTTCAAATAGCTTTTTTCCTTGATATTTTCATTTCCAGTCTTGCTACACATTTATTGTAGTTTTTATATCTATTGATCCTATTGTCTTCACCCCATCTCTCTTTGGTCTTTGAGAAAGTGACGTTCTTGTTCTGATACACGATAATATTTAATGCTTTTACACAAAGAAATGTTTTTTACAGGATTACCTAACATTTTGCAATTTTATATTGGATGTGGGATTATTCTTTCTAATCTTAATATTTTTCTTCAAATTTTGACATTTCTCGCACTAGTCTCTAATCATTTTTTATGATTTGTGTATCAGAAACCTTTGGAATTGAAGGTCTCAGCAAAACACTTTTAATTGTATCATCAACAGCTTTAGATATTTTAGAAATAGTGTGTACCAGATTCCTGCTGTCAGATTTTAAGTTACATTGAACCCAAAAATAATGTTTCATAACTTCTTCTTATGTTCGTCAAAGATGACAGTCTAATGTTAGTTGTTTTGGTTCACGAAATACAGGACACATCAACAATTATCTAGATTTAGGTACGTTAACAGACTTTGTCACTTTTGACACCGAATGTTTATCGAAAAATAATTAAAGAAACTGTTAACACTCGTTAAATCGGACTAACTTGTTATGTGTCGCAGCCAAATAAATCAGAGACAATGAAAACCGACGCCCATGACGCTGGATTCTACAAAAGTCAAATAAAGTGGGGCTAACTTTTCTAAGGCACTCAAACTAAATTATTCTCTTTATTACAGGACATTAACACTTAATTAATTTAATTTTGCAAAATATAAATTTAACAATAAGCTTAAAAAACTTTTCATGCAATTATTGGCTTTTTTTCGTTTTTTATGGAAAATCAGGCGCTTTGAGGAACCGGAAAATATCATTTTAAAATTAAAAGAAAAATATTTTCTTTTTATGGAGTTAAAAAGGAAAAAAATAATCACTATTAGAATATAAAATTCGGAACTTCGTTTTTTAGTTCCACCCTAATGGTTAGTCATGGAAATGCAATATATAGAGATATACAGTGTAACCTCTGAATAACGGTTACCAGAGGGACCGATGAAAGGAGACCGCTATTCAGTGGTGGGTGTTATTCAGAGGTTTCATTTTTTAAAAATCATAATTACGTACATTTAAATAGAAATACACAGCCATTTTAATTATTCCTCATTGTTTCAATACATTAAAAAATCAGTGCTGTGCAGTTACTTTTTTTTTCCTTTTTTTAATATCTTTGTCCAAAGAAATAATAGTATGTGTTGTTTGCTGTACAACTCATCATCATTATGATTTAATGCAAAATGTTTGATTTCACGAAGGTTCGTAAAAAATTTGGTATATATGTTAATATTGGAAATTTTAGGTGATTCTATAATCTCTTCCATAGCCCCTTCCGCATCACTTTTTTCTTCTTATCTCTTATCTTCCACCATTTGCTGTATGATTCAAATGTAGTAATAACTGCCAAATCTTTGTCCTGACACACAAACTTACTGGCATTCGTGTTTGTCATGCCTGATGTTCTAAGAATATTATCTGAATTTCCCCGATCATTATTGTCTTCATTTTCTATGTCTAGTTTTGGAAAATAATTAAGTGTTCTAGAGATTAAGTAGCATTTTGTTGCCATATTAAGTAAACTTTGTTTGACATGCTTCAGATTTTGGTTTACAAATAAATATGACTTGTACCAGAATCTAAAAAAAAAAATTTCTCCTAACTTTTGAGCGGCCATTGTTCAGAATCCCTTATTTAGAGGTTCGTATGAATGTTAATGCTATGGAATGTGGTTGGTTCCATCAATATATGGCCGGTATTCAGAGGTTGTCGTTGTATAGAGGTGACCGTTCAAAGAGGTTTCACTGTATGTAACATAATCTGTCTTCGTTTTTAACACTTTCGAACATAGTTGAAAAATGTTTATGCATTCGGTTTGTCCGTCTGTCTATCTTTCCTTCTGTCTGTCTATGCTCTAACAAGCTTAAATGCAGTCAGATTGCCATCAAATTGATGTATGTTATTGGAGTTAACTATGGCATGTTTGGTATGGAAACTGAAGTGTGTAGAATTTACGTATCAGTTACAGGGACACTCAAAGGATTCCTTTACATTACGGACTATGAAGGCAAATCGTTTGCACTGTAATTTAATAAAGTTACATTATGATATTACATCACTTTAAACACTGTAAAAAATAACGGGAAAATTACAGCTGATTTTCCTGTGAATCGCTAAAATACAGCGTTTTTTTAACTTTAGTATTGACTTACAGTAAACTGCTGTTATTTCAAAACCGCCCGGACAACATTCCAGATGAGATATCTACCTGCACTGCAGCTTCAAGCCAAAGCCAAAGTAGGTTATTATTAGAGTTACTGTCGTAGGAGTGTTAGCGTCATTCTGAATATGTTCGTATTATTGAATTCAAAATGACAATTTTGGATACTTAAATACAATACTGGATTATATAATTTAAAATTCAGGGTAAGTTTTATTTTTATGTTTATTCGTATCATTGATTTAATAACAAGACTTTTTAGGTAACTGAGAATGGCAACAGCCAGGAGAGAGAGACGAGGATCTTGAATGTTTGTGTTCGAAGACTCTCGGGTGAAATATGTAATTCGAAGAGTATTATTATATTATCATATGCGTGTGTGTGTAGTTAATGTATTCGTCCAATGTAGATAGTAAACTTAGTTAATCATATCCCTGCTTAGACCTCTCTGCTTTGATTATATCTTGTGTTCTTTCTTCTCAATATTTTGGAATACCGAACCGGTCATGATAGAATTCAAAATGACAATTTTGGATACTTAAATACAATACTGGATTATATAATTTAAAAATTCAGGGTAAGTTTTATTTTCATGTTTATTCGTATCATTGATTTAATAACTGTATTAAATAGGCCGGTTCTCTATATAATGTAAGATAGAAATTTTGTATTTGAGCACATATATATAAACCTTGATTGACAGTAGCTTCTGAATCATTTGTATAAAGATTAAATATTTTGTGTTAAAGTATAACAAAAGAGAATATTTCCAATTTAAATTTAAAAAAAAAAACTATTATTATTCTTTTTTTTTTCATCATAGAATTTTCTTATGTGTCAAAGTACCAGATTAAAAAAAAAAAAAAATCCTTATTCTTTAGATATGTTTTGCTTTGCTATTATACATTTTTATAATAATTCCATTTTTATTATAATTCCATTTTTTCCGTTTGTATTATAATATACCTTACTAATCTAAATTATATAATATTTTTTATTGCCTAAAAGCTTTAAGTTCGCTTTTTGTACTAATTTAAATATTTTTATTTTTTTAATGTATTATTATAGTTTATTAATTTTTCAAAAACAATCTTACGACCGATGGTTTCATTTTCCATAGGAGTTATTAAGATTTTATAGATGCTAGTTCTTTACGAGCATTTATTTTCACTTTTTATATGTAATTTTAAAATCATTTATTATGTGTAAGCTGTATACACTAATTTATTAATGCATAAAATATTCCAAAAGTTTGCTTACTATTATCGCAGCACTAAAAAGCAGGAGATCGCATTTTGTTTTTTATAATTATCTAGCAATAAAAAGTAACTAGCACTATATGCTGAAATTACATATTTTGAATGTTCCCAAAGTATGTTAACTATATTTGAAACTGACATAAGGAAAATCCTTTACAATGAGTTACAATCGTTTAAAATTTCCAATTTATTGCTTTTGTCGGTGTATTTTCTTATTTTATTTATTTTGCTTTATGGTGCTAAATTTGTATCTTACATATGTGTAACAGAATTTATTATATAAAAATGTTATTAAAACAATGATATAAGTAGACATAAAGATAACTCTCATAGTGCCCTCAGTTTTTAAAAGATGTCTCATAGTACACAAAAAAGAAAAATTCAAAGTAAATAAACATTGCAGGGCGGCAGGGAGGGGGGGATGCAAATGCATATCTACAAATAATAATAAATAAATACATAAAATAAAATAAATAATAATAAAGGCTAAAAATCACTATTATCTTGTTAAAAGTGCTGTAAAATTAACACCAAAATATGCTGAAAAAATACAATTTTTTGTAAAATCTAAAAAACAAAATTACTGTAAAATTAACTGTAAAAAATGCTGTAAATTTACTAGTTTGCTGTTTACCCGCGAAAAACAAAATTGCTGTAAATTCACAGCAAAATTTACTGGCACCCATATTGCCAGCATTTTTTACTGTAAAGATACAGTGATTTTTTTTTTTACAGTGCATGTTGAATTTTGCATGTATCATTGAGGTGTTCTATAAGGCGCTTACTGTTGAATATGGTGTGCATATAATTTATCGTTTGCTTAGAGGGACACACAGAAGTCTTCGGCTACAGTACTGCCTATGAAGATCAATTGCTGGAAGTACCTTTTCAGCTGTGGTATGCGTTTTAAAATATAACTATGTTTTGCACATTACTTGGTGCGTATAAATTCAATAGATCATATTCAGGGCTACACAAAATATCTCAAGTGCATTTACGGTTACTGGCGGAAATTGCTGAATGGGAAATTTCAACAGTGCTATGCGTTTAATAGAAGTAATTTTTAGAATACTATGTTGTATACATTCATATACAGGGCAGCACAAAAAGGTTTAGCTATTTTAATGATTACTGACAGTAATTGTAGAAATTGGGTTTTAAAATGCGTTATTCATTTTGTAAGTTGTTTTTTAGACATATTTCCCATTAATAAAATGTAAAGCTTTATTACAGTATTCTGAAAGTGTTGGAAAGTGTTTCATAATCTATGTTGGACGTATGATTTTTTGTGCTTGTTTAAGATAACTTTGGTTATATACGAAATTTTTTTAGACATATTTCCCATTAATAAAATGTAAAGTTTTATTACAGTATTCTGAAAGTGTTGGAAAGTGTTTCATAATCTATGTTGGACGCATGATTTTTTTTTTTTTTTGCTTGTTTAAGATAACTTTGGTTATATACGAAATTTTTTTAGACATCTTTCCCATTAATAAAATGTAAAGTTTTATTACAGTATTCTGAAAGTGTTGGAAAGTGTTTCATAATCTATGTTGGACGCATGATTTTTTGTGCTTGTTTAAGATAACTTTGGTTTTATACGAAATTTTTTTTTGTACTTTAATCCGACAAACTTAAAGAACTGGAAACCCGAAAACTAATCGTTCAAATACATGAAATAAATCTTTGTAATGTTTTCGAAAACAGAGATATTACAGTCGTTCAACAAATTTTATTTGAAGTGAAGTGGCATTAAATAGGATCGTGTAAAGATAGACAATGTGGTTTCTAAATGTATTCTTCACTTCATGAATATTAATTTCAAGATGTCTAAAAAGTTATAAAGTCACTAAATTAAAAAAAAGTTTGAAATTTATAGATTTTATATTTTATATTGTAGCTTTATGTTTGAAATGTGTATAAAATAGGGTGAAGGAGTATGATTACCGTAATGTAAAAATGTCCAGATTCGATTCCATTTAACACGACTTATTTGAGCTACGAGATGAGGGGGCCATCAACAGGAACATGGAATGCTAGCAACAGATAGCGTAGAGTGAGTGAGTGACAAATCTCATTAGATATCAGAGAGTACAGTATCGACAATATATTCGCCAAATGGTTGCCAGTTGGCACACAACTTTTTATGAAAGAAACATTTTTTTGAGCGGGACAGTTTTAGTTCGTATATCACCACAACCTTGAATTAATATAGTGGCGGAATATAGAAGGAAATTTTAAACCGTTATGGCCTTGTCTATAGAATGACAATGGACAAGAATTCTAGTCGGGCACTCAGATAGATCATATATGGTAAACTTTATATTTCTGCAGAGGTCAGGAAAAATGCATGGGAGCGAAATTCGCATAAGTACTTGAGCAAAGCAGACCAGAAAGTGCACACGTACGGAATTTTTACATCTGAAGAAAAATCGTTAGGCGGTCTTCCATAGAGACATGACCAAATAAGGAAATATTCGGTTGTAACGAAAGTTTTCCGCCAAATCACCATTACGTAATACTTATTATAATATATGTAATTAAATGTAATAATATATAACCACCATTCCTCCAAATCTACACAGTGTCAAATGTTACAACACTAGTACCTAAAGCTGTACACATTATTCAGGGTCATTCTGTAGCTGGCTATCTGCAACAGAACTAAAAGTAAATGGTGATTCTAATCTGGCAGCGTGATAGTTCTGCTTCAGACACCTTGTACTTAATCATAACAATATTTTTTTTTACAAATGTCACAACACAGTGTTATAAAGCAGGTATCTTTCTTTCAAATGTCAAAAATCATTTGATAAAATATGAGCAAACACGTCAATGCGAATTGTTTGCACCGACCGCATTAGTTGTGGGGGAAAACTTTCGCTACAAACCTGCTAGATTGATTTGACGATTAAAACAGTGAAACTAACCTAAGTTTCATCATTGCCTTTTCTCTCATTTTTTAATAGGGCGGGCAGCTGGAAAAAAGGAAAGATATAAATATTAAAAGGCAACAAATACAGAAAATGTATATAAAGAAGATTAGTTATCATAGCGGTATATTGCCATAAATTATATGTTTTTTGACTAAAACGAATGGGTTTAAACTAAATGAGAAGAGACTTTTTTAAAGGTAACAAATAAAAGGAAAGGGAACTTTTACTAATGTATGATTCCGATATCGTAGTTTTATAGAAGAAATACTTTTGAAATAAAAAATCTTATGTTCAATTAATTTACTAAGCACATGGAAATGCAAATATATGCATACGAGCAGATAATTTTGATAATGGGGAAGTCTATTTCATAATTATTGCTAGATAATTAATGGTTTGAATTTCAATGGGTCTTAAATATTCTTAACCAGTCAAAGGGTTATTATATGTATTTTTTATGTACTATTTCATGTAAATTTAATATTAAATAATTATTATTACCCATGTTAGCTGAAAATTACATCATTTTGGTGTGCATCAATGGAATTGCCTCACATTAAAAAAAATCTTATGTTGAAAACGATGCTTTTTATGAATACAATTATAATAACAAACATATTTAAATTGTTTTATTTATTTTATTTCAACATTTAGTTGTTTTTTAGAAAAGTTACAATGAAACAAAAAAGAAATTTTATTATTTAAGAATAAGTGTAAAAATAATAAACACCCGTATATTCAGTAATAAGTTATATGCATATATTTATATTTCTTATTTTAGATAGTGAAGATTTTTAAAGCATTCATGGAGAATTGTTATTGTGTTTGTTAATTCAACATAAAAATTAATTCCAATCAAAATGAACTTATCTTACTTTCGAAATCAACGCATATGAAATATCGCTGACCAAAAAAATTCCTAGATTTATGATGATAATTAGAGATCAACTTAAAGTTCACTTTCGTTTTCGCTTTCGGCACAAAATCTTATTTTCGCCGAAAACTGCAAAAAGTTCTTCCTGACTGAAACTCTGCGGAGACTATCTTTATTCCAAAATTCTCGTTTCCTTCTATGAAAGTTTTTAGCATTACTCATTTATTTCAGATGCATCGGCTGAAAAGATACAGTTTTTATTTATTACTATGAACTTAGCTTCTGTTAATTATCAGCCATCACTGACTTAAGACGTGAGTGCAAATTATAAAGTAAACAATGCATGTATGACTAAACTTTGATGATGCTTTTAACGTGCACATTAAAAGCTTCAGACTTAACAGTAATGGAAAAATATTTGTTTGAAACCGCAGAAGTGTTTCGAATGATTTTTGAAAAAGTTCAAATATAAACAATTAAATTTAAAAAAAAAAAAAACCCGACTGCGTAAAAAGCAAACTAATTAATTATTTCTCATCAATGTGAAACATTTTTTTTTTCAATTCCTACTATTAGCTCACACTCTAGCTATATATATCTGTTCATTTTTTCAGTCGTTAATAAAATACTTATTATTCACACAGTCAAGCTCGAATAATTTTTTTAAAACTTGTAGTGGATGACATTTGATGTTAATCCATTTTTTTTCAAATATTAATTCATTAATTAAATATAATTAATTAATTTTCAATAATCGAGAGAGCCTCCTTCTTGATCAAGGTATTTTAAGACCGAGAGAGACCTCTTAAACCCCACTCAAAAGGGAAGAAAAATCTCTCTATTCTAAAAAAAAGTAACTACCGCTGTCACCGCCGCCGCCGGTTTTGAATTTTTTGTGACCGGAGGTCTTTCTTCGTTAATATTAAGAAAAATAGTGTATACAAAAATATGAAAATCGGTGGTTTTATACAGAAATGTTTGATAAACACGCTGATGTAGACAGTTTTCAAATCGAAGCATTATTTTAAGATATATTTAATGCTAAAGTTGGACAAAATCGCTCCACTAAAAAAGTTTTATAGCAGCAAAAACTATACATGGCAGTGTAATCATTTTTAGATCATTTTATGTGTTAGAATTTGCCGGAGTGCAGATTGCATTAATTTTTTTATTTTGACTCATTTTTTCAGGTTTTATTTCTATTTTAAATTCAAATTTTCAGCATTTCTAGAGATATTTTTTACAGATTTTAGAAAATTGTACTAATTTAAACTGTTGCCAACTGTATAAAAAGCGCAAGCAATAATATTTGCTTCAAATTAAAAATTTATTTACACGTGACTATTATAAACAGGAAAAAAACTTTCAAATTAGAATTAAATATTACAAATGAAAATCAAATTTTAAAGTAATCTCTCTATTCTAAAAAAAAGTAATTACCGCTGTCACCGCCGCCGCCGCCGCCGGTTTTGATTTTTTTGTGACCGGATGCCTTTCTTCGTTAATATTAACAAAAATAATGCATACAAAAATATGAAAATCGGTGGTTTTATACAGAAATGTTTGATAAACACACTGATGCAGGCAGTTTTCAAATCGAAGAATTATTTTAAGAGTTATTTAATGCTAAAGTTGGACAAAATTGTTCCACTGAAAAAGTTTTATAGCAGCAAAAACTATACATGGCAGTGTAATCATTTTTAGATCATTTTATGCGTTAGAATTTGCCAGAGTGCAGATTGCATTAATTTTTTTATTTTGACTCATTTTTTCAGGTTTTATTTCTATTTTAAATTCAAATTTTCAGCATTTCTAGAGATATTTTTTATAGATTTCAGAAAATTGTACTAATTTAAACTGTTGCCAACTGTATAAAAAGAGCAAGCAATAATGTTTGCTTCAAATTAAAAATTTATTTACACGTGACTATTATAAACAGGAAAAAAAACTTTCAAATTAGAATTAAATAATTACGTATAAAAAGCAGGAACTTATTAAAAATTACGTCATAAAAAGTATACACGTGAATTTTAAAAGAGAAAGGATATTGTAAAATAATAAATTCATTAACATGCATTAGAAGTCTTAGGAGAAATTACGTCCTATTTACGTCACATTATAGTTATTACATAAAATGAACACAAAGTAATATTGCAAAAAAGTTTAAATTTAGAAATTGCGCTAGACATTTATTTGATATTTTGAGAATTAATTTAAAATGTCTCATTTAAAAGAACTTTCTTTTCGCTTTGTTAAAAAATACTAGGAGACAAAGACTCTCTTTACTTAATTCCTTTTATATTAGCTTATTTTGAAATGTTGTTACGTCATCAAGTTATTTTTATTTCGACGTTTTATTTGTGTTTTTATTAATGTTGTACGAATTTATTTGTTCTTTCGTTATTTAAAATAAAAATTACATAAATTTGTATAATGTGGCGAGTGGTTTGGCGATTTATATAATTTGCCGAAATTGGTCGACAGGATAATCAAGTAGTACCGCAGCGGATTTGGCGTTAAAATTCCCCAATCAAAGAGAAATGAATAGAAATTCGTTTATAGGGAGATCGCCACTGTTTTTTAAATTATAATTCAATCTTTCGAAATCTGTTTAAAGCCGATCAAATTAGCGTGCATTTAGTGTCTGCGGTGTCTGGACGGGGGTTGGCGAGCGTAGCTCGTAGGGGGCCGAGCCCCCTAGTTGCTTAAAAGGCGCAAAGGCCAACTTAGTGAAAAAGATTCCAAGCCGGGACTCGAACCCGGGCCATCAGTATAGCGCACCGACGTTCTACCGACTAAACCACTTGGAACGATACCTAGCTCGGAATATTTCTCACTATTATATGTTGGCAAGGCTACAAACGCAGCACAAGACTGTTTCTCTCTGGAATAATTTCCATGTATTAATATAGAATTAAATAATTACGTATAAAAAGCAGGAACTTATTAAAAATTACGTCATAAAAAAGTATACACGTGCATTTTAAAAGAGAAAGGATATCGTAAAATAATAAATTCATTAACAGGAGAAGCCTTAGGAGAAATTACGTCATATTTACGTCACATTATAGTTATTACATAAAATGAACACAAAATAATATTGCAAAAAAGTTTAAATTTAGAAATTGCGCTAGACATTTATTTAATATTTTGATAGGATATTTTCAACTATTTTTGTTAGGAAAGCGCAAATAATATTTCATTGCTAACAAAAGTACTTTCACGTGATTATTTAAAAGAGAAAGAATAGCTTGATCAAAATTACGCCAGATTAAAAACGATTAATTTAAAATGTCTCATTTAAAAGAACTTTCTTTTTGCTTTGTTAAAAAATACCAGGAGACAAAGACTCTGTTTACTTAATTCGTCTTATATTAGCTTATTTTGAAATGTTGTTACACGTGTATACGTCATCCAGTTATTTTTATTTCGACGTTTTATTTGTATTTTTATTAATGTTGTACGAATTTATTTGTTCTTTCGTTATTTAAAAGAAAAATTATGCCAATTTGTATAATTTGGCGAGTGGTTTGGCGATTTATATAATTTGGCGAAATTATATTTGGCGATTTATAAAATTTGGCGGGATAATCAAGTAGTACCGCAGCGGATTTGGCGTTAAAATTCCCCAAACAAAGAGAAATGAATAGAAATTTGTTTATAGGGAGATCGCCACTGTTTTTTAAATTATAATTCAATCTTTCGAAATCTTTTTAAAGCCGATCAAATTAGCGTGCATATAGAGCCTGCGGTGTCTGAACGGGGGTTAGCGAGCGTAGCTCGTAGGGGGCCGAGCCCCCTAGTGGGAGAAAAAAAAAACGTCTCTTATTGACCTAAGTAGGAATTGACTTAATTTTTTTTATATTACTTGTTTATATTACTTACCCATTTTTAGGTGCGTTCGTAATTATATAAATACGTAGCACCTATAGTCGTCGTTCAGTCCGTCCGTCTGTCCGCATGTAACAGAGCAAAAACTACCCAACCGAATAGTCTGAAATTTCAAATATGTGATTGTTGCAAAATTTTGTCTAGCCATTTCAAATTTTATGAAAATCGGATGTATAGTTTAATTACAGGGACAGTCAAAAGTTTTTCTTTACATTACGGCCAATGGGAAAAATTATTGCAAGTGGATTTTAATGATATTAGAGCCTTCCGAATGATCTGAAATTTTAAAGATATAATTGTTGCAAAATTTTGTCGAGCCATTTCAAATTTTAGGAAAATCGGACGTATAGTTTAATTACAGGGACAGTCAAAAGTTTTTCTTTACATTACGGCCAATGGGAAAAATTATTGCAAGTGGATTTTAATGGTATTAGAGCCTTCCGAATGATCTGAAATTTTAAAGATATAATTGTTGCAAAATTTTGTCGAGCCATTTCAAATTTTAGGAAAATCGGATGTATAGTTTAATTACAGGGACAGCCAAAAGTTTTTCTTTACATTACGGCCAATGGGAAAAATTATTGCAAGTGCATTTTAATGATATTACAGCCTTCCGAATGGTCTGAAATTTTAAAGATATAATTGTTGCAAAATTTTGTTGAGCTATTTCAAATTTTAGGAAAATCGGATGTATAGTTTAATTACAGGGACAGTCAAAAGTGTTCCGAAAAAATTATTGGAAGTGCATTTTAATGATGTATCAGACTATGCACGTTATGAAGTGCAAAAAATTATACATTCAGTACAATATGGGGTGCAAAAAATAATTTTAAAACTAGTTATAATACGAACGCACCTCATTTGCCACGTTTGACGTGCAATTTCCAACTTGTTTTTATTTACTTATATTGATAACTTTTAAGTTGGGTTTAATTGTTAGTTCCTATCTATAAACACTGTTTTGATGAGGTCTATAGATGTCTATGATGGTTAGAGTTGCAGTAAAGCTAGAGATCCACAATACATACACAACTTCCAGGTTGTATAATATTTTAACGGAGCTTCTGACTGTAAAATAGTCAATGAAACATCGCCTTCATTTTGAAAGATCTATCCAATGATATACCACTCAATAGAGGTGCGTAATGTTTTTCGTCTCTACCGCCATTTCGTATTTTGCGGCCGCTATTTTGAATTTATAAAAACAAAACCTAGCCTATAACCATCGGGCCTTGAAGAGGAATTGATAGAGACCTCATTCATTAAAATCCATCCAGCCGTTGGGATGTTTCGAGGGTATAAAGAAATCCACATACACAGATACGCGTGAAACACATAATCCTTATTTTAAGTCGGGTAATAACAGATGATCAGTTACAAAAATCATTATAAATGTTACATCGCGGTATGTTTACCTAAAACATTTTTCAAAAAGTTGAAATTCGTATAATTAGAAAATTGTTTTGTGTCGTTTATCAATTAATTACATTTTATTTTATATGAAAATAAAAAGTTTTGTTTAGAGGCACTTAGAGCCAACTTGGACCACACATATAATAACACGGGTATTTAATTAATAAAGTTTTGTTTAGAGGCACTTAGAGCCAACTTGGACCACACATATAATAACACGGATATTTAATTAATAATTATGTATCTTTATGTATGCATTAATTGCTTAAATATTTTTTGGTAATTTTCGTTTTTGGCTGAAAATATTAATATTACCGAAATTCGGTTTCGGTCTTAAAAACCTATTTCGATCGATCCTTACTGATAGTAAAAAATATTTATTGTCAATTGAATAAATATATAAATTATACCCTAATTTGCTTACGATTTAGCTTTAACTATTTTCCTATATTTTTGTCACAAATTGGACTCGTCCAATTACAAAATCTACGACTCTTTTAATACACTATAAATAAAGATAAATGTTTCGTAATCTACGAAAATACGCTACAATCACGAACGAAAATATACAATAACATCTTCTGAGTTACCAAGATTCCGATAAGCGGTTTTATCTGGCTGTCTATCACTAGAAACCTCAGAAAACAATATATTTTTGAGATTTAAAGAAGCATTTATAAAAACATAATATGCTATAAAGCCCGTCATTATATTTCTGATTTTTTTTAATTTTTCTGATACCAGTGAAAGAGAAGAGTAAAAGTTTTCATTCAATTAACACGTTATAGTGATAAACAAGTAAAAGTAAATCTTTAACAAAAAGTGGTGTAAATTGAATAAAATTCCTGTAAAACATGATGGTCGTTAATGGGTTAAAACATTGCATTCTGGACATAAAATGAGGACGTACGCACATACGTACTGGTATTTCAAATAGAAGAGTTCATGACGTACGAAGGTACAACGTGGTGTTTAAAGGGTTAAATGGTTTCCTCTACGTAATTGAATTTATACTTGCAAGAGTAACAAAACAGAATCGATTTTAATGTCAATATTAATTGTTTAATGGTATTAATTTATCTAGTTTATCTGTAAAACGTGTTTGTTGAAACTGAAAAGGTTTACTTGAAAATCGATAGCCTCCGATATACCTAAATTTCAATTTCAGAAAACGGATGAATACATTATAATAACGACTCAAAACTTCGAAATTCAGACTTTGTTTTTACAGGCGCTGTTTTAAATATTCAAAATATACAGTTTTCTGGAGTTTCTAAAGATAATTAACACTTTATCGAATCGTGGGTAAGTTAATAAAGCTTATTGTGTATATTTTTTAATGGATGTATTATATTTTCCTTTATTAAAAAAACATTTGTATTTTATTAAAGTGTATGTGTTATAATCAGTGTTATTTTTTAACACTTTCCAACGTAGCTGAAAAGAGTTTATGAATTCGGTTTGTCTGTCTGTCTGCGGTTTGCCTGTCTAGTGAGATTGCCATGAAATCTATATATGTTGTTGATGGTTACTGTGGCATATTCGGTATCGACAAGGAAATGCGTAGCGGTTACTGTTCATTTACAGGGACACTCAAAATAATTCCGTTACATTACGTCCTATGGAGGAAAACCGTTTGCGATATATTTTAATGATATTAGACTCTTTTAAACACATTGAAATTTATATATATCACTGAGGTGTACTGCAGGCGCTTACTGTAGAATCTGTTGTGCATATAGTTTAATGTTCATTTACAGAGACACATAAAGGTATAAAGCTACATTACTACCAATGAAGAATAATTTCTGGAAGTGCATTTTCGGTTTTGGTAAGCATTTTGCATATTAATTCGTGTATGTAATTTTTATACAGAGCTACCAATACAGAGCTACACCAAAGATCTGAATTACATCTTCGTTTATTGCCGGAAAAAGGTTGAATGGAAAATTTTAACTGATTTACACGTTTATTTGAACAATCTTTTAGCATGCAGTGCACTGTACATACAAATCCACAGGTCATATACAGCTTGCACAAAAGAATCTGGATCGACTATTGATAGTAAATGCAGAAATTAGATTTTCAAACGCGTTCTGTGTTTTCTAAACTGTTTATTTAGGAATTTTTCACTTTAATGAACTGCGAAGTTTTATTAGTGTTTTTAAAATGTATTGGAGTTTCATAAACAATGCTGGACGCATGATTTTCGTCCTTATTTTACTTAACTTTTGTATGAATGATTTCTTAGAAAACATGGAGCTTTTATAAACTGTATTAAATTTCCAGTATCCATATTAATATCACAAACAACTGAAGGCGTATGAATCATTAGATACACAATTTTTTTTTCGAGTTTCTTGAATGACGATGTCGCTTTTGCTGGGTTTGCGTGTTATTCTGTGTTAGTAAGGTCATATGCGTACTTTTGTATACATGTTGTTTAACCCATTTGTGCCTGGCGTCCTAATTTTGGGACGCTTTCTTTAAAAAAATCCCATTACAAATTGAATTATGATATCCTTTCAAAATTTAGTAAAATATGTCCTTAGTATTTGCTTTCAATATTTATCAATAAATGGCAGTGAAGTTTTAAGAATAAAAAGGTGAAATAAATGTTTGTTGTAGCGCAAAGTTGGATTTTGTTGAAATAAAATAGCGCGTAAGAAAAGGTAAGATATTTCTTTTATTTTTTTATCAATCATTTATAAGTGGTATTATTTATAAGACGAAACATTATTTTAGAATACGTATTTTTGCATTTTTCCAGATTGCTATTGTTTTGTTCGAATTTGAACCTTTATATATCGTCCCAATTTTGGGACGCTAGGCACGAATGGGTAGGGGTTTTCTCCATTACTGTCTAGGCATTAAATGTATGTTTTATGCCATTTATTTTGCTACAAAATGGTTACATACCATTCGGATTATTATTTGGTTATAAAATTGTTATTCGGATTATTATTTGACTAATCTTTGTTATTATTATAGGGGGGACAGGGGCTGGGCTCGGTTCAAGACACAAGACACCCACCCCTTCTCACCCTTAGCTATATATTTATCAATAAATGGCAGTGAATTTTTAAGAATTAAAAGGTATTAGGTACTTAAAGGTTAAGTAAAAATGTATATCATACCGTTATGTTTTGTACTAGTTTAGTATTTGACGTTCTGAGGTTACTAAAATATATACAGTAGAACATCGATTGTCCAACGTAATTGGGACCGAACAGACAGCGGATAATCAAATTTCCGGATAATCAAGAATTTATCAATAATCATCTAGTTTAACATGCAACATCGTCATCGAATTGCTATTAGGACTATTTAAACTGCTTAATAAATACCTAAATTTAAATTATAATGAAAATAATTTTATTTGTTTAGAACAGGGACGTATACACAGGTGTGAGGGGGGATGGGAGATTATACTTATCCCGGGATCGGATCTTGCGGGAGCTCAAGCTAATTTCAATGGAATTCTAAGAAAGGGGAACCAAAATGCTTATATCTACTCGTGGTTTGGAAAGGAACACTTGCATACACAAGAAATGTGAAAGTAAAAAAAAGAAAAAATACGTTGGAAAAAAATTCAGGATATCGACATCGGTTTAGAGAGTTCCGGTTACACGAGGGTCGGATAATCCAAGTTCTACTGTGCCATATATACTCGTATGTAAAACGAAGAATTTTTGACAATTTTCTAAAAGTAAATTGGGGGGGGGGGGGCTAAGACTTATACGCGAGTCAATTACAAAAGCCGAAAAGAAGAAAAAAAAAAAAAAGAAAAAACTTCGGATACTGCAAAAGTCTGCTTTTTTATGTGTATAAATAATAAAATAATATATAAAATATACAAATAATAATAATTTATTATTAAAAAATTTCAATGATTTGTTTGTGTTTACTTACTAGTTTTTCGCATTAATAAGTGAACTCTTTGGTTTGATTTTGTGCGAAATTGAAGTAAAAAATTAGGGGGTCGACATACGCGAGTTTTTGATTTTTTGTAGAATTTGCGTTCAAAAGTTAATTGGCCGGCGTATATGCAAGTATATACGGTATATATACTCCATTTGTAGTTATTGATTATTATAAATTGTTACTACATAAATTTTTACTATGCCAATAACTAATGGTGAGGAGGAAAGGGATCTTGTTCTTGAGCCGAACCCAGCCCTCGCCCCTCCCCTTATAGTAATAATAAAGAAATTTTTATAGTCAAATAATAACCCGAATGATATATAACCTTTTTGAAACTTATTAAATGGCATAAAACATGGATATAATGCTTAGACAGTAACGGAGAAAACCCGTACCCTTCCGTGCCTAGCGTCCCAAAATTGGGACGTTTACATTTTTATACGTTAAATAAAAAAAAAAAAATTCAAACAGAATTTTTTAATTATATTTTACGTTCATTTTACACCATTTACTATAAGTAAGTACAATATTCAGTTGAAAAAAAAATCAGGCACTAATGGGTTAAAACTGGACAGTAAATGTGGAATTCTTGAGCGGAGCAACTGACGCCATTTTATGGAAAATAAAAGGATGTATTCCAAATCTTAAGACTGAAATATATGTTGTGCTATCTATATTTATATGTATTTTTTTTCATCAGGGGTGACACTAAATTTTGAAAAAAGCAGAATTCATGTTTTTTTTTAGATTTTTTATTTTGTTTTTCTTCTAAAGTTTGGCAACACGTTATACTTTAATAATAGATCAAAATCTTTTGATATTTTAAAAACGTTTAAGGTGATCTTCTCCCTTAAAATGTATTTAAACATCCCTAGTATATTCTCCCGTAATTATGAAATGGAATTATGAAATTTTGCTAGGACTGTGGTTTTTCTATTAATTTTACATCAGCTATATGCTCCTTTTTTCTATACTTAAATTTCCCGCTAGTCATACCAATATAGTAATTCTTTGATCTTAGTTTTTGGATTTACTCAGGGGTATATGAAATACCATTTATTAGAGCAGACTGATCAAATAATTACTATATTGGTATGACTAGTAGGAAATTTAAGTATAGGAAAAAGGAGCATATAGCTGATATTAAATATAATAGAAAAACTTTAGCCCTAGCAAGATTTTATAAAGAAGAAACCATCCAGTTAAACTTCAATAAAAGTAAAATGATTTTCACATCCAGTCTGTACTATCCGTCCATTATAATAGAAACCATAGAGATTGTAACGCGCAAAACCCAATATGCAACGATGCAGCATCATTTCACTTACCAAAAATATGGCTCGAGCTACTCAATGAGTATGAAAATAAAACAAAATAAAAAATCCATATAAAATGTAACGTGCTTAATATGAAAGAATACGTGGAATGCTGAATGATGGCGAGTCATTGACCGAGCAAATTTAGAATAGCTTTATTTATTTGTGTTTGAAAATGACTCGGGGTGAGTCGAAATATGTCAACAGTCGAAATAAACGTATTTTTACTGGTTTTAGTGTTTTAATTTATACCTTTTAGCATTTGAAATCAATATACGCACAATGAGTTAAAAAATTCAGAAAATTAATATTTGTTCTTAAGTAATAATTTTTAAAACTTGAAAACAATCTAACAAAACAAAATTATAAAATAAACTTTCCAATACGGAAAATACACAAATGCTGGAGTGATGACACAGTAGTGATCGATTATTCTTCATTCCTAGAACTAAGTATATTAACCATTACCCACACGAGGGTTGCTCAAATTTAGTAAAAACTGACATTCAATACTGTCACTTGGCGTTCTACCCTACTTTTCTCAGAAATCAAATAAATATTTAAAAGATTTCCAAAAACAGATTTATAACAGTTTTTCCATAAAATTTAATTTCAAATATACTGACAATTAGATAAGATTGTTTGAAGTTAGAAGATTTCGAAAAGTATTCTTGAACTGATGAAATATTAATGTTTCTACGATGGTCAAACATTTGGAAAGTCATTTTACAAAACTGAAGCGTATAGAATTGAAATATATTTATTGAAAAAAATCTGATATACGATATATTTTGAAAGTTTAACATTAAATAACTGATTTTCTTACATTAACATGAATATAAAATATGCGACGCGTCATTTATTTAAGAAATTTATATTTTTAATATAAATCATGCAGCGTTGTTTTAAAATTAAACGTTTCATACATTTATAAAAAGTCATCTGCAAAGATGTTAATTATCGAAATTCACAATTATGATTTATTTATCACGCATGTGTTAATAAAAGTTTGCTACTTTTCTGTTATAGCAAATCTATGCTAAAATCTATGCCAATGTGCCACTTATTTCTTCCCTGACCGTGAAAAGGATTTTTATTACAAACCGCCCGAAACTCTGAACAAGAATCATTTTATTCCTACTTTGAGATGGATTTTTCAGTTGGCAGTTACCCGTTGATGAATAAGTTGTAATAAAATTGTTTCATAACTTTATAATTAAACATGGAGAAGGTTTTGTTCATAAAATCATAACTGAAATTATTGATGAGTTTGGCATTTTATCCGCGATAGAGAGCTTCCAATCATGCTGAGAAAGCATATGAATGCGAAAGAAACTATGTTTTGAAGCATCGCGGTTGATTTTTCTCAGTACTTTGAGGTTTATATATCTCTGGTGCCAAGAGCTGACTTCGATATAGTTTTGTGAGCTTCAACTCGAAATAAATAGCAACACGACAGTGGTATGGAACAGCTGTTTGAGTGAAGCTTGTGTTCACGACCAAATAAAAAATCGGTAGACCAACTAAAATTGTAAAAGTAGATGAAAAAGCATCAGAAGAAAAAGCAATGTAGGATTTGTTCTTCTCCCTTAATTGGTATTAGGTGATTTATGTTGTGAAACACAGGAATGTTTCCTTACTTCTATTTCCGATTTCACAGATAAAACTTTAATGGGGGGCTTCGAGAAAAACTGTAGGTGATGGGAGTATTATCTACAGAGATTTCTGGAGAGGATATAAAACTCATGAATTGGAGATACCGGGTATGATCATTTCACAGTATATAACAAACATAATGTTGTCAATCCTAACACTGTATGTCATACTTAGTATATTGAGATATTATGGAGCATTGCAAAATGACATAATGAAAGATGTCGACCCACTGTTTGTCATCATTTAAGGGGGTCCGTGACACAAAAATCTTCACATTTTCAATTTTTTTTTCATTGGATTAAAAATTTCTCAACCGTTTTCTGCTTAAAATGATGTTTTAATCATGTTTCTATCTTAATTAGAACAGGAAATATTAATTTTTTTGTTTTGGTTTGTTTTCAAAATCTGCGTTTCAAGCTATGGTTGTCAAGGAAACGAGTTCTTGTGAAATTACGTTTTTCTTCATGATAGGTTTTTTTCACCATTTCTCATATTTAAATTCTTATAACTCGAGAACTGTTAAAGATACAGGATTGAAACTCGGAACATATCTTTTTCAATTATTTTACTTTACTTTTGAGCCAGCATATTTGAAAAAAAATATTTACTTTTGAAAATATGATTTTAATGTTTATATGATATAATGGTTATATGATTTTTAAGTTGCACCACTTTTTTCGTAATTTTTTCGTTAAATATTTTTATTTTTTTTAAAAATTAATATTTTTTAAAATGCTGGCTCTAAATTAAAAAATATATATTTCTGTTTATTTAAATGAAAAACAATTTAAATTCTACAAATAATATTTCGAGTTATAACGATTTTAAGTTATGCAACTTTTTTCATAAATTTTAAATTTAGAATTTTTTTTAAAAAGCTATGAGAAGTTTTATCATATGATTTTGTTTACAAATGATAGGGTTAACCATCACAAAAAAAATTCAAAATTTTAACTCAACAAATAAAATTTTTTTGAAAATGTGTCCCGGACCCCCTTAAAATCGTATCTCACAGATTTCCTGTGGCGATGTCTTCATTCAAAAATGAAATGTTTACTTCAATGCTTATAGATATATGCAGATTCAGTTTAATATGAGTTTTATTTTATTACTTTATTCTATATTTATTTTTTCTTTTATGTTAAGTATATATTTGTATTTATTTAATAAATCAGTTCGTAAAAGTCTGTAATTTTCATATGTTATGTAGTTTTAAACTACTCACTTTCGTACAAGAATGTAATTATTATTATTTATTTTCGTATGTTTCTTTACCCGTGAAAATTTATTTTGCGCCAACTATTACATTTGGCGACAATAGTGATGTTATAACGAAAAAGCACCAAACTTAAAAAAAGAAGTTAAATCATTACATCCTACTCCAAGAGTTGAGAAAGACAGCATGGATATTCTAATATTTTCAGGAAATGAAAGATTTTAATTTTAATTTTGAAAAAAAGAAAACAATTTGTTTTTTGCAATTTCACTATAGAGCTTAAATAACAATATTTATCAAGCACTATTAAAATTCTAATGACTTAATATTTGAAGATAAACACATAATTATATCAATCAGAATTTTTTGAATTAGAGAAAATAAAATCACCGCTCTACCAACTGTAGAAAAATCATAATGACTCTTGTTTATGCAGTTTTTACAGCCTTGTCTTTAAGCATAGTGTAATGGCTATTCAAGCATTTTTATAGTATCGAATTTACTTCCACGTTGAATATCCAGTAGAAGAATCCAGAGTCTAACCTCTAGAGAATTAGGTCCAGAAAACAAGTCGCTAGCAGCAGGAGATAGTAAATTACTGTTTTATTTATATGCACGGATTTCGGCTTATGCCGATGAAATTATTTATTTTCTTTTGTGTACTTACTTTTAAACTCATGCCGCTGAGATAATTTATTTTATTTGTTGCACGCGGCTTGTTACTATTTTTTTTCTTTTTCGTTTCCTTTATATATTGTCATCTCACGTGAGTGGGTTAAAACTTCTGAAAAAAATTGACAACTTTTCATTTTTTGTTCAAAAGAAATTTTCAGTGTTTATGTTTCGAATATACTACAGAGTAGAGAGGGTTTTTTTTTTAATTCAGTCAAATTAACAGTTAAAGTATGGCGAGAATTAAACAGCAAAAAATTAAAAATAAATTAAATCAGCCTGTTTAACACTTTCCAATAAAGTTGCAAAGTGTTTATGAATTCGGTTTTTCTGTCTATCTGGCCGTCTGTCTTCGTGCAATTGAAAAACGTTAATGATACTTACCATGGCAAGCGTGTAGCATTAATAGTTCATTAACAGAGGCACTCAAAAGTATTCTATTACATCATGGTATATGAGGAAAAATCGTTAGTAGCATTAATAGTTCATTTAGCGTGTAGCATTAATAGTTCATTAACAGAGGCACTCAAAAGTATTCCATTACATCGTGGTATATGAGGAAAAATCGTTAGTTACGTTATTTCAAATATATTGAAGCTGATATAAATCACTTCATTCCAATGTAAGATGATTGCGATAGACTAGGGTATTCATACTATTTGTCATTCATTTAGAGGGACATACAAACGAAATTGGTTACATTACTGTCTTTGAACAATAATTGTTGGAAGAGTGTTTTCAATTTCGGTATGCGGTTTTAAATGTAACTAATTTTTTTGAATGTTAATCGTTGTTTATACATTTTGTGCCTTGTATACAGGGTTGCAAAAAACAATTTACGCACCATTCTTCTTATTAGCGGAAATTGCTGAAGAGATTTTTTCAACTGATGTATGTATTTCTTAACTGAACTATATTTTAGCATGCATATAGTTAATATATAAAAATCCATATATCATATATAGGATTGCTCAAAGAATTCCAATAATTTTCCAATTGTAGATAGGAACAGCTGAAATAGGGTTTTTACATGAGTTACGCTTTTCTGTATGATTAAATCACAGATAATATTTTAACATATTAAACGATGCAGTTTTATTTTATTATTCTGAATGTGTTGGAAAGTATTTCATAATCTATGCTTGATGCATGATTTTTTCTTTTTTGTTTTTGAAACAGAACCGTGATCTCCGTATAAAGTAACATTCGTCTATATTTTGTAAATATGTATACAACTATTAATTTTAGAATTTATTCACCTCCCTTGTTTTTATATCGTTTAAAAAAAGAAAATAAATTCTGTGATCTGCAAAACAAGTTTAATCAACTTTAAGTTTTTGAACTATACATGGTGTTTCACACAGAAGTTCCATTTTGGAAAATCAATTCTCATTAAAAACGTACAAATACCAATAAAAAAATAGTAAATTAAAATTTTTCATGACTAAGCATTTTGAAAACTTAAAAACATTTAAAAAAACGTATAAAATAAACTTTCCCTTACAAAATATACAGAATTGCTCGAATGACGACACCGTGATGGCCGTTTTTTCTTTATTTCTAGAACTAAGTATTTCTACTGTTACCCACATGAAGTCTGGTAAAATTGAGTACAATTTGAGAGACTATATCGTTACCCGACTACACGTTTTTACCCTACTTCCATCAGCGCGCAAATGAATCGTTAAAATGTTCCCAAAAACATATATATGACAGTTCTGTTCTTTAACAAATTTTATTTTAAAATATACTGGCATTAGGTATGATCGTTTAAAGTTAGATAATGCGGTTTCTGAAAGTACTCTTAAATTGATGAATTATTAATGTTTCTAAGATGAAGACAGCTAAGCATTTGGAACGTTATTTCACAAAATTGAAATACATAGAATTGAAAAATATTTATGGAATAGAAAATCTGATATACGATCCATGTTGAAATTATAACATTAAATAACACGATTTTCTTACATGGTCATGCATTTAATAAATGCAGTGTGTCAATGATTTAAGTAATGTGTATTTTTATATAAGATGCTGCGCGTTGTTTTTGAATTAAGAGATTGATAAAAGATAAAAATGTCGATTTATTTCTTTAAAGCTTCGTAAACTGAAATCTGAAGCATTTGATATTTTAACCATAACATGATGATTTAAAGAACTAATTACCTTTCCCAAAAAAAAATAATAATCAAACATCATGTAAAAATTGGAACAAGCAAAGGCTCTCAGGATATTTTACAGGTTATTCTGATATTTTGGATATTTTTTCCATCTGATATTATGGATATATTCCATTGATAATGTATTAGTTGAAAGTAAAACGTTAAAAATAACGTGTTTTAACTATTTCTTACACATTATTGCGTTATCTATATGTGTTTACTATAGAATACTCGCTGTATAGGCTAACTTAAGTTTATTTCAATTAAAAACATATAGGATGAAAACGCCAGTTATTGGCATCTAACAAGTAACAGATATTCCAGAAAAACCTTACTCAAATAAGCATTTTCAGCTTAGATGCCGTATATTCCCGCGGCCACCATCTTTGATTTTTTGTTGGCGATGTTGGCGATCTTTATCGATATGTCATCCCCGACGAGTGATGTGTTTTGGAAACCCCGTTTTCTGCGAGATTGTGTTTTGCGGCGGGAATACTCTTTTCACTCCTGAATTTAGCTGCTGTGAGTACGTGACGCTGTTTTTCTATTGTGATTTTGCCCACGTGCTTTGATACCAGGTTATATCTTTCTACCTTTTTATTTTTATCTTAAATTTATTGGATTTATTTGATTGACTCTGTCTTCTGTAGTAAGTTTACCCCCTGTTGCTGATGTAATTAAGAAATATCATGAAATTTTGCAGGAAAAGGGAGGTTTGTTTAGAGTGTCTAGGCATAGGCCTATTTTGGAAAATGAAGGTGATGCTAGTAGGTGTTTTATGCATATTTTATTGTAATGTTTTATATTAGCCATTTATTGCCATTTGCCAATGTTTTATATTAGCCATTTCTCATACATGTGGGCCTTACGAGTTTTGTGCATTTCTTAGATTGCTGCACAGCTGATTTGCTGAATCCAGTGATTTTGTTTAGGTTTATTAACGCGTAGCGTTCATACGTGCATTGACTAACTGCCACTTTAACAAGTTTTGTGCATTTTTGAGATTGCTGCACAAGTAGTTTGCTGAATCCAGTGATGTTTTTTTTCGGTTTATGAACGCGCATCTTTCATACGTTCATTTATAACTGACGCGTTTGCTACGCCTATTTCTAATTTTATATCATTAATTTTGATTGATGTGGTCTTCATTTTTTCTTTAATCTCGGTTTTCTTAAACCTAACACGTGCACGTTTTCTTTAATATTTACATTTTACTTTCGTTAAGCCTAAATCGCTACTTGGTGACATTTACTACTTGGTGGAAAAGGGGTCTTAACGCCATGAAAAAAATCCATGATAACGGCCGAGGGAATATATGACATCTGTTCAGCATTTTCTTGTAAAACTCTGCAAAATAATGTCATCTGATAATAACTTATTTGTCTTAAGTGTAACAACTTAATGTGTCAGTCACTGAAGTTACTGGCCGTGTTTACGAATTGAAAAATATTTTTTTATTAATAAAAAGTGTATTTTTCGAAACTTTGCCAACAATAAATTTTTAAATGTATCTGTACTATACTTATGAAAAGCAAAGATTAAGTATAAAATACCGGGTGAGCCAAAAGTTCGTTACAACTTTAAAAAATAATAAAAACGGAAGAAATTATGTGAAATTAAGTGCAGGTTGTAAGAAAGGGCTAACAAGGTAGTCGGATAAAAGTTTTAGTTAAAAGTTGAATAACAGTTTTAGTTAAAATGCACCTCTAGAAAGCGCTAACATGCGTCGGTTTCAGCAGAATTATGCAAATTAATCTTGCAATAAAAGACCGTGATACACGAGGATTTCTCATTCGCTTTTAGAATGTTATCATTACCCGTTCGAATGTTGTTTGTGAAGTCGTTCTATGAAGTCGAACGGAGAATCATCACCTGTTGCTTTACGAAAATTTCACGCGGCGAAAGGGCTGAAGACGAAGAATGGCACCATATGCGTTCTGGACTAGCGAAGCTTATCAAACGGTTCAACGGAAGAGGCTCTTTGGAGGATCGGCAGCGAAATGAAACACCCTCTTTGGTGGAGGGCCGAATTACACCTCTGTAAATGATTTAGCGACGGAATCGTCCACGGGGAGTAGCACTGTTCACAAAGCTGGAAGGATATTGGATATGCCTCATCCACCCATTGGACCTATACTCGACGGCATATTGTATCTCTATGCGTGTAAATTGCAGTCACTGCAGGAATTACAAAGGGAGACACAGCTACAAAAAAATCATTTACCGAGTAGGATATAGCAAGAATTGATATCGCCCCTTAGTGGATGATCACCTTTTTTTGAAAGGATGAGGCGCACTTCACACTACACGGCGATGTCAACCCAAGAACACTCGTATATGAGCAACACCCAATCCTCTTGAATACACGACGAAGTCACTGCATCCAGCCAAGTTGACAGTCTGGTGTAGCTTCACCTCATCTTTCATTGTCGGTCAATTTTTCTTTGAAGAACCGTGCTGGAAAAGAAGCCACAGAAGCCGCTGAGCGTTATCTCACACTTTTGCATGACCAAGTCATGCCCTCATTAAATCAAAGAGGTATGTTATCTGTAATACAATTTATGGTGCACCGCCACGCCAAGCCAATCCAGTAACACGAATCCTATTGAGTACTATTGTTGAAGACAGATAGCTCAGTCGAAATCGCAAGAACGCAAGGCCTCCATGATCACCCGACCTAACTCCGGTCGATTTCTAATTGTGGAGATATTTGAGATCACTTGTGCACCGTTCATCCCCTTCAAGATCGGTCGAACTCAAATATTCCATCTGCCGTGAGGTTTCTGCAATTCATTCCGACAGGTAGCATGCAGCTGTAACGGCCGTTGTGACTCGCCTTTGCTATGTCGTAGAAAGTTCTGGAGGTCATGTTGAACATTTGTTTTTGCAAGAATAAATGGAGCATACCGCTCTCCTGTTCACTGTTTCGCGGGTCGTCAGCGCCCTCTATCAGTGACTTTGTAAACTAAAAATTTTTTGGATGCTAAAAAAAACGATTACCTTATGAGCACTTTCTTGCAAACCGCACTTCTTTATCGTAATTTCTTCCTTTTTAGCTCACAGGCTATCAAAGCCTGAGAGCTAATGTGCCCGCCGGTTCTGTATTTGTGTACGTAACGCGATAACTCTTGATAGAAACATCCGATTTGGTTTCTTTCCGAATTTTTTTCTAGGTTCATTCTGATAAGGCGCTTCCCTGATTAGTTTTGGGTGTTCATTTGTTAAATATAAAGAGGGGAAAGGGGGCTAGTAACCCCCTTAATTTAGATAAATGGGTTTTTCATTCAGAATTAATCGATTTGCTCCAAATTTGGTACACCAGTCTATTATGTTAAGGAGCTTCCCTGATTAAATTTGGAGGTTCATTAGTTAAGTATATAGGGGGGAAAGGGGGCTAGACCCCCCCTTAATTTAAATAAATGGGTTTTTCATTCAGAATTATTCGATTTGCTCAAAATTTGGTATACCAGTTTATTATGTTAAGGAGCTTCCCTGATTAAAGTTGGAGGTTCATTAGTTAAGTATATAAGGGAGAAGGGGCCCAGTCCCCTCCCCTTAATTTAGATGAATGGGGTTTTCTTGTAGAATTAATCTATTTGCTCCAAATTTGGTATACCAGTTTATTATGTTAAGGAACATCCCTGATTAAATTTGGAGGTTCATTAGTTAAGTATATAGGGGGAAAGGGTGGCTAGACACCCCCCTTAATTTAAATAAATGGGTTTTTCATGCAGAATTATTTGATTTGCTCCAGATATGGTATACCGGCTTGTTATCTTACGAAGCTTCCTTGATTAGATTTGAAAGTCCATTAGTTAAGTACAAAAAGGTAAATGGGGGGGGGGGGAGGTATCCTCTCTTCATTTAGATAAATGGGTTTTTCATGCAGAGTTATTCGATTTGCTCCAAATTTGGTATACAAATTATTATGTTAAGGAGATTCCGTGATAAAATTTGAGGTTCATTAGTTAAGTATATAAGGGGGAAGGGGGCTAGTCCTCTCCACCTTAATTTAGATAAATGGGTTTTTCATGCAGAATTAATCTATTTGCTCCAAATTTGGTATACCAGTTTATTATGTTAAGGAGCATCCCTGGTTAAATTTGGAGGTTCATTAGTTAAGTATATTGGGAGAAAGGGGGGCTAGACCCCTCTCTTCATTTAGATAAATGGGTTTTTCATGTAGAGTTATTCGATTTGCTCCAGTTTTAGTATACCGGTTTATTATGTTAAGAAACTGCCTTAATTAGATTTGGAGGTCTTTTGATTAAGTATAAAGGAGGGGGGGGGTGTAGTTTCCCTTTAATTTAGTTAAATAGGTTTTTCATGCAGGATTATTGGATTTGCTTCAAATTTGATATGCCGGTTTATTCCGTTATGGCGCTTCCTTCATTGATTTGAAGGTTCATTTGTTAAGTATGAATGGAGGAAAAGGGCCAAGTACCCTCCCTTAATTTAGATACATGGATTTTCATGCAGATATATCCAATTTACTTTAATTTTTTTTTCTATGTTCATTCTGATAAGGAGCTTTCCTTATTAAATTTGGATGTTCATTAGTTAAGTATTAAGGGGGGAAGGGGGTTAGCCCCCCCCTTAATTTAGCGGTATGGCTTTTTCATGGAGAATTATCTGATTTGCTTCAAATTTGGTATATATGTTTATTCTGATAAGGTGCGTCCCCGATTAGATTTGGAAGTTCGTTGGTTAAGTATAAAGGGGGAATACGGGGTCTAATCCCCCTTCATTTATTTTTGAGGGTCATTATTCCATGAAATAAGAGTATATTATGCAGTTAGTGTGAATAGCCTGTGAGCTCAATGCCATCAGTTAAACTGGGCACATTTCTTTTTATTTATGAATTTTTATCAACGACCTTTTGGCTCACCCTGTACATTTAAAACTTTGTAATGGTGATTTGAACAAGAAACAATCCTTAAGGTGACAGTTACTGGGTGTTTCACCATAAATCTATAAAATGTTAGAATTTATTTTGGAATTTAATATCACAATGCCTTTTTCGTGCGCTATTTATACTTAAAATTATCGGAAAAGCAAATTATCATCATAAAGTTATCATTCTATTAAAAGTAAAAAGCGTAGGATAGATAACAAAACTTCAAAGGTATATATAAAGTTATGTAGATATTAAAGATAAAGAAAACTAGTCAAAAGTATATTATTGTAAAACAACACTTCACTATTTAAAAAAAAAATCCTTGAATGATGTATTAAAGTAGAAATTTTTTAATTTTATCAATATTTACTCAATTTGCTATATTTAAATAACAATGAAAAACGGAAAAAGTGGAAAAACATACGTCAAACGTGGCACATGAGATGTGTTCGTACTATAACTAGATTTATAAATATTCAGATCTTGGTGGATAGCTGTTGCACTCTTATGTAAAAATGCATGAATACAAAATTTATAACGATTATATATATTAAATTCAGTTGGACAAAATATGACACCATCTTAAATTGGACGTCAACACCATGACAAACTAGAATCATTACCTATCATAGGAGATTATTGAATTAATTACGTATGATAACATTTTATAGAATGAAGAAGACTTTTATTAATATGTTTTTAAATTTTAGTTCAATTTTCATAAAATTTTAAATGACTCGACAAAATTCTGGGTACTTTTCCGTTAGCCGGGCGCCAATGTTGTATATATATATTATATACATACATATATGTAAATATACATATATATACATATACACATATTGTATATATACACACATATATCTATATATGTAAATATACATGAATATATACATATATGTATGTATATAAATACGTATATATAACACTGGCGCCAGGCTAACCGAAATGTACCAAATTCTACAACGATTGCATACAATGTGGCAATAATGAGACTGACAGTACTCACAGTGTCCTGTAAGGCGATCTAACTAAGAGAATGGCGCCAAATTTTGTGGAAAGATTAAAAAAAGATAGCGCACGAATGATTCCGCGAAAAAATTAGTTCCAAAATTCAGCGCTTGGGGAAATTGTGGCGCTGTGTAGAAGAAAAGAAAGTTTTAAAAATTGCAGAATCAATACTAAAATAAAATTACGTTTATTTAGCATATTTAACGGTTTAATTCAAGCTCAATATATAAACACTGTTAAAAAAGCTAAAACTTTATATAAATACTGATAGAGGCTCTTTTTCTGCAATTTCACTTACTGAGTTCCAAAGAAAGCATAAGAAGAAGAAGTTCGTTCTTCAAACTTCACGTATCCTTTCACACATTGCCACTTTTTTGGGATTTAAAAGGCTACAGTGGCGGTCAAAAGTTTGCGGCCAGTTAGTTTTTTTTGATTTGTTTGACAGAACGTTTTAGCGAAGAAGAAGTTCAATTGCTCCAAAAGTTAGGCAGCCTAAGAGAGACTGCTCACGGCCGGCTAGGCCTGCCCCTTAGAGCTTAACGTCTCTCCCGGTATGTTCCCCGACACGTTGGGGCTCGTTAGTGAGTACAGCCCTGTCCGGCCGTATGCAGACGGACAAACACAAAATGCTCAAGGTGCGACGCTCACCCGCTAAGGGCGTCTATGCACCACCGACCACAGAACCCAGAATTTATTTTAAAAAGAACAAAGTGCTCCAAAAGTTAGGAATAAGCAAACCTCTGACCACGTGATCATTTTGATTGGTTACTTAAGATACTTGATGCAAAGGGGAGGAATTCAAAATTCGCGCGTGCAAAAGTTTCCGGCCATTCGTCATTCATTAGTTTTTGCTATCGCTAAAGCGCTTTTTTGGCCATGTTTGTTAATTAATCAAGGTGAATAATGCATTTGAAATTCAAAAATGAAAAATTTAACAATTTATTGCTCTTAAATGAGTGATTTTTTTATCGCAAAAGGGACAATCCTCTCGTGAGATTGCGGCAAAGTTGTCGATCGGAAAATTTGCTGAAAACGATATTTTAAAAAAATATAAAGATGGTCATAGCCTTCGGAACTTGTCACGGTCAAGGGGACCCCGGTAAACGACTATTCTTGTGGACAGAATTATCAGAAGTAAAGCAGTTGATGACCCGCGTAAAAATGCCCCTGTAATTCCACGCCATTTATGGTGTTAAAAGCGATTTATGGTGTTATGGTTATTTCTGAAACAAGTCTATCTACAGTGTCAAGACGCTTATGTGACGAAGAACTTTATGGAACATTCGGTGTTAAAAAACCTTTCATAAGTAAAAAAATTCAGGGGACCCAACTGGCGTTTGCCAAGGAATAACAAGACTGGACAAGTGAAAACTGAAAAAAAGTATTATTTTCAGATGAATCGACGTTCAATCTTTTTCTGAGTGATAAAAAACATTACAACCGACGACCTAAAAACAAAAGATAAGGTGCGAGATATATTATTCTTACAATGAAGCACGGCGGAGGACACGTTATGCTGTGGGGATCATTTTCTGAAAAATGCGCCTGTTCGTTATTTAAAATCCGCGGCAAGATGAATAGTGCAATGTATAAGGATATCTTGCAAGATCCTTTGCTGCCTTATTGGAGGAAAAATTGTGGTCGCAACTATTTGTTTCATCATGATAACGACCAAAACATACATCCAAGCTCGTCAAGCAGTGGCTTTTGCACAAAAAACTTCGCTTTTCAAATGGACAGCCCAATCATCCGATCTGAATATAATAAAAAATCTTTGAAACTAACTTGAAAACGTGTGTGGAATTATAAATATTCCAATTTAGCAGCACCGTGGAGCAAGAACCGTGGACAAAACTTAAAATTTATGATCTACAACTGTTCACTGAATCGATGACACGTTGCTGCGCCGCAGTACTTATTGCTAAATGTATGAATACAAAATACTAATTGTAAATGTTGTTGATCACTGTTATTTTCTTTTATAACACCATTTATTTCCAAACTTGCCAAAGTGGCCGGAAACTTTTGAGAACATGCATTTTTTTTTCGATTAGTTTTGTCAATTAAATTTATTAATATTTAATTTTTATTCCATAAATAAATTCTTAACTGTTATGTCAATAAAGTGTATAAGTATCACTTGGAGATTCCTCTTCATATGGGTATACTTCGAAATTAACCAAAAAATTTATGCTGGCCGGAAACTTTTGACCGCCACTGTATGTGTTACTTTTAAAAACCATTTGATTGCAAGCTGTATGCAATAATGTCTCCTTCTTTAGCCGAGCGGGCGTTACTTGTCAAATTCTTTTACCTCAACCATTACAACGCGTCAGCCTCTCTTAGTGCTTTTAGAATACAAAAAAAATGCGTAAAGATAACGGTCCTTTGTCAGTGAATGGTTTAAAAACAATAGTTGCGAAGTCTGAGAAAACAGGTTCACTGAAAGTTCAGTCAGGCAAAGGACAAAAACCCGTACCACAGGATACAATCGATGAAGTTTCAACGGCGATTGTTGACGCAGCCCAAGACAATATTGCTGCTGCCAGTCCCATTGCTCGTGAGGTATCTCGGAATTTGGACATGCCTTATATGGAAAGTGCCTGTATGGAAAGTATTACTAAAGCTCATCCACTTCTATTCGTACAAGATCAGCAAATTTGTGCAAGAGTTACGTCACACTGACAATCATAAGCGATTGACTTTTGCTCCCGCCTTTTTTGCCAGAATGTAGATGGTTGATGCTTGGCTGTGGAAAATCTTATGGATAGACGAGTCCTTCTTTTACCTGAATGGAATTGTAAATACCTACAATTGACAAATTTAGGATAACAAACCACCAAATGCATTGAAAAACATTCCCTTACATACACCAAAGGTAACTGTTTGGTGGGGTTTCACATCAGAAATGTACACAGGTCCATTCTTCTATGAGAACATTACCCGACAAGACTGGTTACCTGTTCTGCTAACTGAGGAAAATTACGCCAAATGTTAAACAACTTCGTCATTCCGTCAATCCAGCAATGACGAAGCCTAGAAAAAATTATTTTCATGGAAGATGGGGGCCCTCCATACATTGCTTTGTGGGTACAGCAGCTGCTACGACAAAAATTCACAACAGAAAGAGTCATTAGCCGCTGCTTTTCAACTGCATGGCTACTCCGGTCGCCTGGTCTTACCCCATGCGACTTTTGGCTATGGGGTTAATTAAAGCCCATTGTCTATCATGTCAATGTCTATCATGGGAGTTGTCCAGGACCAGTCTATGATGAAAGATAACATAACACGTAGTGTACGAGAGATTCCTGCTGACATCTTACTTTCTGCTGTCGTGCATACTGTGCACAGAATCAATAGTACAGTGGTGGTCAAAATTATAAGGACAAGAGAAAAATCGCCAAATCTTGGCTACATTTGGCCGGAAACTTATTCAAATTTAATGGATGAAAATGAAAAGAAAAATGAAGAATATTTTTATAAGTTTTTATGGAAATAGGTGGAAAATCCATATTCATAAAATGTATTATGGATTTATACAGCCATCTGATATGGACAAAATTATAAGAACAACTGTATTTGTGTGTTCTAAAAAGTAAAATTTGCATGTTTTTTGCTCTGCACATGGAACTCAGCGACGATATAAATGCATAGTAAGCGTTTGGGATCGTCATATTCTGTTTTTCAGTCATGCCGCTAGGTACAAAGCTTTCGGAGTTTCAGAAAGGGAAAGTCGATGCATTTAAAAGTTTAGGACTTTCTCTACGCTAAATTGCGACAAAGCTTAATAGATCAAGAACGGTTATTTACAATTATCTTAAAAATCCCGGTAAATATGGACGGCAAAGACATACAGGTAGGCCATCTTCTGTTTCTGTACGGGAGGAAAGAATGATAATAAGGCGAGCTTGCTCCAAAAAATAAACGTCAACAGAAATAAAACGTGAATTGAACTTAGAATGCAGTGCTCGAACTGTTCGACGTGTTTTACCAAAAGGAAAAAAGGTTCGTTATGGTAAACATACGTCACGACCGCCTCTTACAAAAGTTCATAAGAAACTGAGGATGGAGTTTGCCAAAAAATGCATTACTATGGGGAAAAAAGTGGGATGATGTTGTCTTTTCAGATGAGAAAAAGTTTAATTTGGATGGACCAGATGATTTTCGCTACTTTCTGGTATGATATCCATAGAGAAAAAGAAATTTTCTCAAAGCGTGCATTTGGAGGTGGTTCAATAATGGTCTGGAGAAGTTTCGCAACTGGTGGAACTACTCCAGTAGTTTTTGTGCACGGTAGCATGAATTCTGAGAGTTATGTTGATGTATTGGGTGATAATCTTTTACCGCAAGCACCGTTAATAACGAGTGGAGACTATTTTTTCCAGCAGGACAATGCCTCAGTACATGTTTCCCAAACTTCAAAATCGTGGTTCGAGGCTAATTTCGTGAAACTACTTCATTGGCAGGCCAGAAGCCCTGATCTGAATCCAATGGAAAATCTCTGTGGGGTATTCTGGCACACGAAGTATACAAAAATGGTATGCAATATGAAAACAAGCAAGAACTCGTGTCCTCCATTGAAAAAGCCTGTTCAAAAATTTCCAAGAATGTTCTTAAGGAGCTGTCAAACTCCATGACATCAAGACTGATCAAAGTGATTGAGAAGAAGGGGGAGATTATTAATTATTAGTGTGTTTCAGGCAAAAACATTCATTGTCCTTATAATTTTGTCCAATTTTTAGAATGGCATATTTTGTTAATTATAGCAAAACATTCATATTTTGCATTTTCCAATGTTTTGCATTCTATAATGATTTCTAGCATAAAAAAGCATTTTATGTATAAATTTCACTTTATTTAGTTCAGAAATAATTTTTTTTGTGTGCAATTTTCAATTGTTCTTATAATTTTGACCACCACTGTAGGTCCACAAAAACGGCGGCCACAATTTGAATGTGCCAAATAAAAGGTAAATTTATTTCAGTATTGAATCTGTATTTTTTAAAACTCCCCTTTCTGTTACAGAGCACAACATATTGGCCTAGCAGTGACATTTGGAACTATTTTTTTCGCGGAATCTATCCTTTCCCGTCATGTTTAGCCTTACCACAAAATTTAGCGTCATTATCTCAATTTGCCCGCAATACAGAACATCCTTATTATTGTCAGTTTAATTAAGGCCACCTTGTATACTAAATTTCAAACCATTCAGTTGTGTAGTTTTTGAGCTGTCATATGCGGACAGACGGACAGACCAGACGACGACTGTAAGTGATACGTATTAATAAATTACGAACCTACCTAAAAATGGATTATTTTGCAACTCTTTTTATAATTACTCATACAAATGGAACGAGATTTTTTTAATCATATTTGAACCAAAAGAATAAAATATTTCCTTGACATTCTCCTTTAAATTTTTCTTTTAAATTCCGATAAGGAAAATATTTAAAAAGGAGAGAAATAAAACATTTTCGCCGTAAACAAAGAACTTAAAAGAAATTTACGATAGCACACATTGTATTTTATCAAAAATGCATAAAACATTAAAGAGGCGGATTTTTTTTTTATTATCCTTTAGAACTTTATTTTATGTTAAACTCTTTTAGAAAAAGACCTTATAAAACATTTAGGACATTAAAATGTACTAAAAGAAATAGATAAGATGTTTTTAAATTTGTTTTATGACTTGATCGCTACTGAAGTCAGAAATAAGAGTCTTAAAACAGTTTAATTGCCGTCTCAGGCACTTTTTCATACACTGTAAAAAAGATAACTGTTTCTTTATTTAGGAAACTATGGTATAACTTTTTCGAATTATCCCTGATTTTGAAAAGATTCTTTATATTTAGAAACTTCATAAACCAATATATTTTCGAGAGTTAACGAAGCATTTATAAAAGCAATCTGTTTTACTGCCTGTGATTTTTAGAAAGTTTCACTGAGTAGGTTTTAAAATGTATTAATTGTAATAAGTTTTTTGATTGCTATGAATTCTCAAGTAAACATTTTCCTATTGAACAAGCATGTTTATAATGCAAATATGTTCCATGACAAATTAACTGCATTAACCTCCTGTGATCCCGCGTCCATTCTATTGGGCATTTTTTTAAATGTAAAATACTTACTTTCAGTTGGAACTTGTAAATACTTGCTGCTCATTATACTAGATAGTCTAGTTCTGTAATCGGTACGCCGAAATAATAAAAAAATTGCAACTAAATATGTATTTTAATCATTTGAAAATGGCAGGCAACAATAGAGAGACTGTTGAATGTAAGCAGACAGTTTTAACGCTAATTTTTTACATTTTTCAAAAGTATTTTGATATTAATGCAACGTACATCTAATGTTAAGTGTTGTATCAATGAAATGACATAGCATTTTAAGTAATTTAAAGTATATTTTAGAAAATAAACAACTTTTTTTTAATGTCCATTCTATTGGACGTTGGGTCTTCATGAGTTGTTTTTATTCTCATTAGACTCTTTTTGTATACTGAAGAGAGGCATTAATTTTTACTTAAAAATCAACATAGTATTGAAACAAATAATAGATACAGAAGTAGATAACATATATTCTTAAATAGATTTAAAAAAATTATTATTATCCTAAAAATGTATAATTTTACTGATAAAATGCTTGTTCTAAATCAGTACATTGTTAAATTTTGGATTTCAGTAATTTTTTATCTTCTTTTTGTGTGCAGCCTTTGGTAAATATAGATAATTAAGCCTTTATTATGTTTTATTCTTATTCATAACTATTTTGAGTATTACTTTTCTGTTAGTTTACTATTTATAAATGAATTAATAAATTTAATCATATTTAATTAGCAAAAAAAAAAAAAAACTTTAAGAAAATACAATTAAAGATAACGGCATAAGATTCAAAAGAAACTCATTTTGATTTCTTTTAAATTTCTTCATGCCATTTACTTGCCAATTGTGGTAGCTGTGCCACTATTTATTATCATTATTCTAACAAACAAATTACTGGTGTTGAGAAGAGTTAAGAAACAAACCGAAATGTTATTAAATTTTTAATATTATTATTAAATTGCTCAACACGTTTCTTAAAATACACTTTTTCTATTTGATGAAGCAAAAATTGAATTTATGTTATATTTGGAAGTGACGTATAAACGATAAAAACACACTTCTGATGTCAGCAAAGTTTGTAGTGAAAGAAATAGGAACTTGGCGCTAAAAATCTGGTTTTTGAAACCTATGTAGCGATCTCATCTGATATGATAAGCATAAAATAAAATAAGTAAACCTGTAAAATAAGTAAGCATGAAATGCAACTTGTATTTGTATGTTCGTTTAACTATAAAAAATAAATGCAAGCTTTTTATATTATTTTACTGTTCTTAAGTTGTTTATAATTTAATCGAATTAAAAATTTAACGAAAATATAACAGAAAATAATAATTTAAGAATATAAATAAAATGCATTTAATTCTTTTTAATTTCCATTGGCATCCAAATGTCAATTATGATAACCGTTCCACGTAATATTATATGTTTTTTTAGAAAAAACTTTTAGTGATATGATAGATCTTTTTAAATTCCTTTCTAAAAACTATTTAAAAAGTCACTAAATTGATTTATACTTCTCAAATAAATTTCATCCAAAAGTACTTTTTCTCTTTGATAATGAAAAAATTAAAATTTTGCAATATTTGCGGGTGATGTATGAACGATAAAAGCACATTTATAATGAAAGAAAATATAACAGAATATAATAATTTAAGATTATAAATAAACTGCGTTTTATTTCTTTTTAATTTCCTTTTAGCATCCAAATGTCGATTGTGATAACCGTGCCACTAACTATTTATAATTTTATTCAGAAAAAAACTTTTATTGGTGTGATAGATTTTCTTTTATTCTTTTAAAAAAAACTATTTAAAAATTACTAAATTGATTTATACTTTTCAAATAAATCTCATCCAAATATACTTTTTCTTTCTGTGATAACGAAAAAACTATAACTGTGCAATATTTAAAGGTTATCTGTAAACTATAAAAACACATTTATAAGGAAAGAAAATTTTGCAATTAAGATTTTTTCATTCAGAATCATGTAATTCAGTAATATGTTTTTTACAGGATTAAGACCCAATGTCCATTATATTGGACACGCAAAAACTCTAAATATTTTTTAGTTTTAAAAATAAATGCATATATATAAAATTTTCTAGCCCCATAAAAAGCCTTAATCCTAAAAATGGTAAAATTTGTGCGAAAAATGTGAGCTTGGGACTCAAGAGGCTATCCTAATATTAATATTAATGTTATTTTGTTACTGTTATAGACCCTATCATTGGTGATGTCACAGACAACTCAACCCCGCACATCAACTGCAAATTGGTTCCAAACAAACAACAGAGTTCAGAGAAAGATGGAGAGGAAATGTTTTGTTTTGTCGTGAAGCTTAAATTGCAACCATAATTTAGTTAAAAGGGATAACAATTGTTCCCAAATACTTGTGGCTCGATTTGAAAACTTCTCCTAGTCAAATAAATTCAGCTCTGGTTACACGTGCTTGTCTTATTTTGAGCAATATTTGGTTTCATGTTGAAAGCAATTTTGACAGTATAGTGCATTTCTAGTACATTCTAAACTCTATGAGTTTGTTTCGAACCCATTTACAGTTGATATGCGGAGTTGAGTTGTCAGTGACGTCACACTGATAGGGTCTATTACGGCGTGCATACATTTAGTTACCAAGGTAAAAATGTTTAATTCAGAATTAATATCTTCCTATCAATATATATTCCGATTTGAAAAAAACCATTAATACACAATAAAACTTACTCGGAAATGTTTCCGAAAATCACTGTCAGAGAATTTTTTGTTTCATAAATCCTTCGTTAAATCTTAAATATATTTTGTTTCTTAGGGTACAACAGAAAGAACGTTTTTCGAAATCGTGGGTAATTCAGAGGAGGTTATTTATATTCTTGTTCTTGGTTATATTATATTTTCGTAGATTTAGAAGAGCAATTGTCTGTTTTTATTGTTTTATCCTATCATGGGTACACCTATCATGTACACCTATCATGGGTTCAAATTTGATAATATTTTGCATGATATAGTCACCACAATTCGTATCGGCATCAATTTGTTTTTCCATTAGGGTAGTTTTAACAACTTTTACCTGTTTTAAACATTTCGTTTTCTTACATATCATTTTCCAATAATGTTTTTAATAAGCAATTTAATAAGACCCCAAAGTACAAATGCGAAATTTACAAAGCACAAAGTTTAACACCGCTAATTATGCTTTACAGAAATAAAGGAAAAATATTCAGGAGTTTTATATTAATTATATGATAGATCTGCCTTATATTTTAAAAAAAATGTGTTTTATTCGGTATCCATAAAACATATCAAACATTTACTTCAAATAATTTCCCAAGATATTAAATATTTATTGAGTAAACAATCAATAAAAGAAACAATCAGCCAAATTTATTACAATAGAAATAGCTAAGGCTTGTACATAAATCTTTATAGCAATAAAATATCCTAAAAGAATATTAACCTGAAGCGTAGACTAGACAGCTACAAACGAACACATGGGTTTTGATTGTTCTTGTTAATCAATTTCCTTTGAAATTTCTCGACATAAAAGTTAAGATGTATTTTAAATGAAAGAGGAAATTTCAACAGAATAAAAAATATATAGGGCGAGTAGAACAATAGTTGACAAACGCATCAATATTTCACTGTATGAGACATAAAAACCACAGAAAACAAGAATTAATGGGTATCTATTCTAATTTTCGTTGTTAGAAAAGATACGTTGTAGCCTAGTGACTTACTACACTTTTATGGAAGTAGTCTAGAAATAAAAGGATTTGTAAATTTTGAGTTTGAGTGCGTTGTTGTTATTCTAACTCTTGTTCGTTAAAGCGAAACCTATTCTGTCATTTTGTTTACTCTCACAAATTATGGTTGAATCTCACTGAATCGGATCGACACTATTATTTTACGCATTTTATGTTAATGAGATTCTTGTGGTCGGCAATCTAGTATAAATACTCGTATGCTGATAGAAGTGAATATCGTAGGATTGGAGTCGGATTTTGCCATTTATGGATTATTAAACTAGAGCAACATTAGCTTCCGGATTTTAGCTTGGAATCTGCCACGTGCACATATCCAGTAATGTTCCACGCTGCCTAAGTGCGAACTGAGAATCTTCAGCTGAGAACTTTTGTCCAGTGAAAATGTATTACACAAATATATTTCAACAAAATATTTTGGGATGAACGGAATTCATTTTCAGTTCGCGTTTTTCTGTGTTGATTATATATATTTATTCTTCCCAGTGATAGTGCGTATTAGTTACAATTTCAGAATTATTTCATAACCATTTTACTCTAAGATAGCAAAAGAATCTAGCTAATTGTTTTGTGCCCCCCTTGTCCACCTTTGATTATTTTAGAGTTTAAGCTTTAAATTCGATCTGTCTTTAGAACTGCTACACTGCCAACATGATCTATCATTGATTTTAAATAAAGTATTCTTATTGTTATTTGAGTGTTATCATATACTGTCCGTTAAAATGTGACATCCAAAAACATTTTTCTGTAGGTAATACTATGGTACTTAACAAAAATTTGATTGGAATAATTTAAAAAAAAAGAAAAACATGAAAAAGAGATAATTAAAAATTATTTTTTTTATAAAGTTTTGACAATATTGAATTCCGGGTTAATTGATTCCTAATTATTTATCTTCTACTATTGTTCGAGTGGAATTACATGGTTAGATGGAAAGCTTCCTAATTAATACTTTTTCCAAAGGTAATAATGTTATATTCTTTTGCGAAAGGCTTTCTGCTAGTCACCGTGCATATTGTATTCATTTTGTTGCCATTTATTTTCATGTGTTTATTCATAATTATACTTTCTAAATGATAATGCAATTGAGGAACAAGTGAGCGACTACAAATCTGAAAGTAACATGAGTATTTCATCGTCATGGTAGTCGTCGTTGTCTGAGAACCAGAAAATATACCGAGAGCAAAAATGTGAAGAATGTCTTCAGTTACTGGAATTTTAAAAAGGTTATTTTATAAAGTGTTATCATCAGTAAAAATTATAATAGGACGGTAAATTGCACTGTCTTACTAAGTAAATCTTTATAATATAACAAAATCGTTAAAGTTTTTATTTTAAACTTGCATTTCCTATATGCGAGGGGTTTTCAAAAATTAAAAATTAAATGCCTCATACTCGTTTATAACACCATTTATTGATGAAATGATTATTGTAAATTACTAACTGTTATATTGCTTATTTTGAGACATAGTTGTCGTCATAGTCCAAGCATTTGTTAACTATGGGTACAATCTTTTGTATCCAAAAGTCATAGAAGTTCATCGACCATTGCCGAAACCGCATTTCAACTTCTATTTTGATCTTATCATCGCCGTAGAAGTTTGAACTCCAATATGACCTCCAATGACCTTCAGGTTAGGTAATAAGTTGATACGAAACGGACTCACCGTACAAATAACGAATGACCGCGAGGGAAATCCCAAATGTTCAAGCTTACAATATGTGTTGCCAACGCGCTCTTTAATTATTTTCTTTCTTGCTGTCTGAGGTGTAGCTTTACTTTTCAAAAACACCTGGTATAATATGTTACTTCAGATGAGATTTTCGATAGTTTATCGCAGTCTAGCACTTTTCATTAAACTGACATACACATAAATTTCCGCCTGTCTTCACTGTTAAGATATGTACATGATCTTCAGAATTTATGCACGCCCCATAATATGCAGAATTTTAATTAAGGTTGAGAGAGAATTAAACAATTGAAGAGCTAAGTGGAAGAACCTGCTAAGCAACAAAAATTACATTTGGAGAAATTCGAAGTGAAAGATTTTGCTGTAAATTTTAAGGATTTATTTTCTGTTTGAATCCATGTGTTTAAAATATTAATAGATATGGTAGTAAACTCTCTCAGAAAAACTTATTCATGTTTAATTTTGAAATATTAAAAATTATTAATATTATTGACAATATTAAATATTAAAATATTAAATATTAATTAATAATGTCTTAAATCTTCAAGACTAAATAGAATTTAGCTTCACCGTGCGATAGGACACCTCATAACGCTTTCATGAAAAGATTAAATATATATATATATACATATTTAGAAAATGTAGCATAACATGTTCATCCACTCAGATCTTCAATTGTATATGCACTTCACGCGATTTTCGCTCATAGACGAAAATATAATGAAATATTTTGTGGAACTCTGTCAAAAATGTTAATAATTAAATTATGTAATAACAATTATTATGTAATCAAATGTACACTTCCTGTCTTCTATATGAGGATGCTAATGTGGACCCCAATGAGGCATACAAATTTCAAAAGCGTTCTTAAAATAATTACTGCGTGCAGAAAGTAATGTAATAAAATTTTCAGGTGACTCTGTAAACGGACCTTTTTCTATGGGAAACATCTTGTAATGCATTTTCATAATGTACATACATTTGATAAAGTTTGATGTAGTGTAGTATCGTGAATATATACCTCAAACAATTATTGTCCACATATCGTAATGCAAACGATATTTTAGAATCATTATAAACAAACTATAAAATATAAATACTTTATTTACAATAAGGAACTTGATATTGTAACCCTAAGGACCACAGGTGAATATAGGGGTAATGCAAGTATATTTATGAAAGTTATTGACAGGAAGAAGAAGTGCTATCTAAAACAAATCCCAACAATGTTTAAAATATTCTTTGATATAAACAAAAGGACTGAATTTATTCATATTCGTTCGTATTCGTTCGAATTCGTTCGTATTCATTCGTTCATTCACGTCTGAATTCATTCATATTTATAAAAACTTTTTAAAATAACAGACATTACATTACAAGATAAAAACACTAAAAACAATATAAAAGGACGATTCGGATTCATTCTGAATCCCTCATCAGCTAATTCCTAACGCAAAAGTCATGCTAGGTTTTTAAGTTGTTGAACTTTAAAACCTAGTATGACTTTTACGTTAGGAATTAGCTGATGAGGGATTCAGAATGGATCCGAAACTTCCTTTTATATTGTTTTTAGTGTTTTTATCTTGTAATGTAATGTAATGTCTGTTATTTTGAAAAGTTTTTATAAATGTTTAAAATAGTTAAAAGAGGGTAATAGTTTTGGTATTTCTACTCTTTTATAGTAAGTGGTTTAAATTATACGTGATAGAGAATATTTAAGAGTTTAAAACGAAAGAACCTGCAGAAAACTTAAAATTAATTAATGTGTTATGTTCTAACAAGAAAATATGAATTCAAATGTTTAAGCTTAAAACTCTCACTCTAAATCAAAAAATATATCATGATCGTTGATTTTTTTTTTTTTTAAATCTTGAAATATATCAGGTAATATGAATATTATAACTAATCATCTTGCTTGCTATTTATTCAAAACCGCAAAGAGTAGTGTAATTAAAAATCAATTAACGAGAAATGGTATTACTGATGTAAAATAATCGATTTATCGTATATAGGGTTCTGTTTTTAAATATGGATATAGTATTCGATTTCATAGAGCGAAATTGAATACAAATACTTGAATCTAAAAACGAAACGTAATCCATTACCATCACATTTTTAACTGTGTCCAGGATAATCAAAAAATATTTATGAATTGTGACTGTCTCTCTGTCGATCGGTCCATGATCTAACTTACGAAAATAGTCCAATTGCCAAGCATTTATATATGTTAATGAGGTTTGTTATAATCATGTTCGGTATTTAAAACAAGTAGGGGAGATGAGGAATATGTGAACAGTTCAATAAATATAGATTTTTTTTCATAGATGGGTTAATTTCTTTAAACAAAAATTACTAAATATAGTAAACAGAACTTTTTTTACACATTATAGATTTTTTAAATCGCCTTTACAGTTCTTCTTAATTTTTTTATTAGTTTTATAAATTGAAAAAAATTGCTCACATGTACCCCACCGGCGGGGTAGATGTGAACACAAGAAAAAAAATATCCATTGACATGGTTTTTATTCTGTTATTTGTTTGTCACCATAATCATTAATTATATTATCTGTTAAATTCACCATAAGTAAAAATATGTATATATATATCTATAATTTCTCAGTGATATGGTTAAGCAAAAGATTATAAAATGAAAATAAGTAGATTTGATGGGGTGGATAGATTATTGATTAAATAACGTTGCAATAAAATAAAATATATAAAGAAGTAAATTTCAATAAAAAAAATTAAAGCTTTTAAACTTTGCTTGGTGTTTTTGTTTGTGTGAGAGTTTAGGCAGAGGACATTTAGATAATATTTGTTTTAAATCTCCCGAAATACGAAAGATTCTCACCCCTGTATTAGCGTTATTTACTCCTAAATTAATGATAAAGAAGAGTTATTTAATGATATATATTTTTTTAATCTCGTTTAAAAAGCCCACTACCCCAAAATTATCTTTTTTTGCTTTTGAAAGAGGGGTAGGGGGCTACAATGTGGATTTTACGGTAGTTATCAGTTATAAATTTTACTTTATTAAAACATTACTGAAATCTATTTCCATTCAAAGCATCATATACATAGCTCTTTTATAGTTGGAAGTAAGCCATCATTGCAAGTTTGGAACAAATGAAATTGAAAAATTTGCAAAGTTGTTTAACGTAAAACTTTTTGTATTAACAATGCATAAAAGATATTATTATAAACCGTTAAATAATACATAACACATATTGCATTTTAGAAAGCATTAAATTCATTTAAATTGCAATTGAACGTGAACGAGCTTGTTGCTCTTTTTCTACTTGCTGACAGATGTGTTTGTAGAAATTTCAATACAAAATCAAATTTGTATGAAGGAAATGTCTTCTATTTCAATAAAATTATTGATACTAACGCTGAGATTATTTGTCATGAAGTTAACTGAAAGAAACAGAATCACAGAATGATTATAGGGGCATTTATGAACTGTTCATATCTGCCCCAAACTAGTCTGTTCACAAGTGCCCCACATGGCTGCTAGCGTTAAATTGATAAATCATTAACCTATCTCAATTTTAGAAGAAAAGCCCTTTATAAAAAATATTTATTAATATTCATAGTATATGTTAAAACATTAAAATTCAAATAAATAAATAAATAAATAAAGTTATTCACTTATCAAGTTGGAACTAAGATTTTACTTTTGAGATCTATAAACAGTGTTTTGGCTACTGAGAAAAAACAAAATGTCAAAGAGCTTAAAAATATTTTACCATATATCTACAGGTTCTGTCTTCTTTGGTAATATTTTTCAAATAAAAAAAATAATAAGTATTAAAAAATTGTGATGTTCACATCTTCCCCATGTTCCCGTGTGCCCCCTTCTCTCCTATGTAGCGCTATTTGTATTACTCTATTCGAACACATTGAAATTGATAAAAAAAGTTTACATAAATCAATAGTCCAAATTTACAGGGCTGTTAAAAGAAAAGAAAAGAAATGTATAATCTTGTTGATTTTTGGAAATAAAAAATAACATTGAAAGTTTAAATTCAAGGGGCCTCACAGTTAAATGAGTTCAATGTGAGCCCCTCAAGAAACACGAATATAACACATATCCATTTTTTCAGCATATCCGGTGTGACTGTTTGATTGGATGCAGATATGCGTGTCCTAAGTTCGTCAACGTAAGTTGGTAGTGGTGTAGCAAAGTCCCCACCAAACAAAATCACGTGGAGTGATACCAAGGCTGCGAGAAGGTCATTGATGAAGTTTAAAGTACTGGGGTGCTCGGCGATCTATCGCAATCTTCGTAAAATTTCAACTGTTATATTTGATTAGCGCATAGCATTTATCGTTCATTTACAGATATAGACAAAAGGATATGGTTACTGTACTATCTATGCAATGTAATTACTGTAAGTGTGTTTGAAGTTCTAGTATGAGTTTCTAAATTAAATATTTTTCCCAATTACTTTCCGTTTATAAGTTTTATAAATCAATTGGCAGCACAAAAGATCTCGAGTACATTTCCGTTTATTCACGGAAAATGCTGTAGGAAAATTTACTACTGTGCCATGAGTTTTCCGAACTGTTCTAAATTTTACCATAATCTGTGATATAGCATATACAAATCTATACATCATATATAGAGCTCACAAATGAATTCGAATATTTTCCGGGACCACAGTGGTCCCGGGTTCGATTCCAGGCTCTGGCTAATTTTTCACTCCTGTTGGGTTTATTGTATTTATTGTTTGTATGTCTGTATAATATTTATATATACCTTTAACTGTTAAATGCAGGCGTTATTTATGTATGTATGTGTGTTTTAATATATATTGCAGTATGAGTGTTTTATTATAATGTGGACATGTTGGAAAAATTTTCATATTCTGTGCTTTACACATGATTTTCCGTTCATGTTATTCAATGCATGGCGATCTTTTATTTGCCGTTTTATATAAACACAACAATTCTAGAGTTTCCTAGCAAAAATTAGATAATAAAGTTGCGATGTTCATATAACTTTTATATGGATTTTTGTAAGGAGAAAAAGGTTTAGCATACGTACGGAAGTGACATTTTTCTGTAATTTGAGGGACAATTTAAATTTTCTTCTGGCAACACTGCGCCTGTCTATAAAACTTTAGCTAATACACTCATAAAAAATCAGCAGTACATAATTATACTAATTTTGATTACCGATTACAAAGTTATTTTAACGTTACTTTAAATAAAAAGTGTACTTGCGATGAATATTTCTTTTAAGAAAACACGAAGAAGGAACAATACATTCCAATGTGCGATATAATGAGGCTCGTTACAGCGAGTTTGGATATCCTTTTTGCAAAAAAGATAGAACGATTTCAATAACAGAAACTAGAAATATTTTTATACTAAATAAATATAAAAAAATGAATAAATGATTGAAAAATACTGCATTCCTCACAAAAACGTAATAAATATGTAATATTTACATTTTATATCCGATTTATACAAATAAATTCTTGAGTTTAATCACAAGGATGATATTTGTATGTTTATTGAAAATAGAAGCACCTTATATAAATCATGGAAAAGCTTTTTGATGGAAAATCAAACGGAGTAGACATTTCATAAAATTCCTTTGATATGTTTTTATTTTCCGTGGTTAGTGTAAGTAATTCAAATTCCTGTGCTCATAATGTTTATTTTTATGGATTTTAAAAACGTATGTAATTTTTCCAAAATCTGTTGAGGTTTCATTTTTCTTTACTGTATACCTATTTGTTATTTGAAGGCAAGTTAAATAAAGTTTAAGGTAGCAATTCAGAAGATAATATATATATTTTTAAATGTCTTATAAAATTTTTCATGTTTTTAAAATTAATAATTATTAGAAAATTTTGAATAGAACATTTGTTACGCAATTATTTTATTATCTACATTTTATTATATGTATGAAAAGATAAAAACCCTTTTAAAATTCAAAATTCAAAATTAAATTTCAAAAATTTAAATTAAAATCCGAAGTTTCTCTATGATAACTTTAAATCTTATTCTAAAACCAGTTTTACTCCTTATAACTTTGTTTCCCAGCAATACATCTTATTACTTTCAGATATCATTTTCGGACGATCTTTAAGAGTAAAAATGCTGACGTTCGGAATATTCTCATTGAGTTGTGATTAGCCGATTCCCGGGTTGGCCAAGCCCAGGTCTAGCATCTGAGCCTGGACAATCAATCAAAATCTAATCAACCAATTAAAGAAATGTTCCTCCCAAATTTATAACTATGCCCTCTGCTGGAAAATATGTTAAACCCCAAGATATTAGCTAAAACCCGCGCCAAAAATGAGGGAACTTGCGATTTTGAGAAGCCTGCAAAACCTACGGCCATCTAGCGCTCTTAAAATAATCAACGTAACAGGCTCGTACCTCCGACCGGACTCGCGAATCAGACTGTAAGATGAGCAGCTAAATAAAAGAGTTCGGTCCACCAAGCGGTTCTCGAGTCCAATTATTCCACCAGAAATGTCACTTCAAGATGTCCTTACATGTAAAGCCGGCTGTACGGACACATGCCGGAACGTGAACGGCCCGCGACAATACAAGTCCGGAATGCTCGCGATATCGTTACATGTATGTGTATATTTGTACGTAATGATTATGAATCTTGCATATGTTCTAAGATTTTAGTGCTTACGAAAATATTAATAATTTAAAAATAGGCTAAATGGATTAATATATAACGGTCAGAGATAGCTTTATTTATGTTAAATCGACTACTCAAACTTAATTTAGTAGAAATACTGAGTTTTATAATTTTTATTGAAATGCGTTTAGAAAAAAACATAGGGGAGAATAGTACACAATAATGCATGCTACATATGATGTAATCATATATTTAGCCTAATTTATTAATTTAAATGTATTAAAAAGTAATTAATTCCCCTCTCGTTTAATGTTTATTCCTTCAGTCTTTTATTTTAGCGAAAACACGCTTTTGCTCTGTCAAAATTCAATATATTTTACTCTATATTTATCCCAGTTAAAAAGGTCATTCTTTCAGGCAGATGTGTTAATTTAACTCATTTTAGAAAATCAATCTGATAGATTTATGGGTTTTGCAATCATAAAAGGAAATTACTTTTTATATTATCTTCAGTTTCCCTTATAATGCCTGCGTAACGTACTACGGTTATCATAACAACAAAAACAATAAATAAAATTATTATGACATATCTGCGATGCTTTCAGATGTTTTAATTTAGGGCTGCCTGTTACTGCCCAATATGTTGGTTAAAGATGACGGCGCCAACCCTGGTTGACCCTTGGCAGTTTTTGTTTTAAATTTCGGAATGCATTTCTTCGTAAGGTAAATTTTAGTTGGCGCCCCATGACTCGAATTGGAAAATGTTTTTTGGCTTTTTAAGTGTCACTATTCCTCTATTCTTGAATCTGAGAGGTCGTAATTAGCAATTCTGGCGGGGGGCCACCTCATCTTACTCATCAAATAAAAGTCTTTCCATCGAGTCGAACTGTGAATTATTGAGTATTTGATTTTTCAGCATTCTCTCATTTTTCAGGTTTGGAACCTTTGCTGTCTTAACGCAAAATGTGATAATATATCAGATATATACGATTTCACGGCTTGGTACAAAAACTCTCTCCATTTCAAATTGACACTATATCTCACCATAGTACACATTGAAACAGCAGCCACTTTGACATATAGTTGTAACTTTTTCTCGAAGCTGACGCACACACATCAAAGGGCACACACAGCAACACGTGGATTTAGTTTCGGCACTTCAGTTACTTCCGACAAAATAGTAAATATTTTCTTTATTTTATAGTGGTTAAAGTCAGGAAATGTTAAATTTAAAAAAAAAAATTGCCTTTTTCACTCCACCCTAGTACACAGTGAGACAGCAGCCACTTTGACATATAGTTGTAACTTTTTCTTCAAGCTGGCACACACACCTAACGACCTCATCTTATGCAACACGTGGATGTAGTTTCGGCACTTCAGTTACTCGCCCATCAAAATAGTAAATAATTCCTTATTTTATAGTGGTTAAAGTTACATAAACATCTATTTTAGAGTTTATTTCCTTCAACATGACATATATTTACTTAATCAAACCTAGCTATCCCTAATAATAGACTGTTTCGACAAAACGACATAAACTTTTTAAAGCGATGAAATTGATGTAACAGATGTGGCATCCATTTTGTTGCATCGTAACAAAAGTACACAGTAAGAAACGCAGTTGTGGTACGCCGTGAGACTGCCTGGTTGTGTACCAACTATGTGGCTCTGTGGTTCTGGTGTTAAAAAAAGTTATTTATTAATAAAAGAAAGATTTTTTTCTCTCTCTCTGTGTGTGTGTGTGGGCGTGCAATGGCTAGGGTAATCTACTAAACGTAAGAGGCTGAAAATTTGCATGAAGGTAACCCAATGTCTGCCATTGTCAACCCGAGGCTCATATTTTTAATAGTTTTAAAATCTAGAAATATTAATTAGAAATAATAAACTGCAGAAAAAATTATTGATTGAGTTTTAAAATGTATGATTTATGAAAATACATACATTGTCTCATATTGTACAACTTGTGGTACACAGAGAGCCAACTTCCGATACTCTGTTTTGCTGCTTTTGTGCTTTTAAAAATAACTTTTTTAAAGCCATTTATGCATTAATGTGTAGCGTATTTGTGTAGCTTAAAAATGTAGAAAAAGTTTATTTAAAAGAATAAAAATCATCGTCATTCGTTAAGTAATAATAATTTTTGTCTCACTGTGCATTACCCTTCCTTAATGACAAATATATTTGTTATTGTGAGGAGTTAGTCTTATAATCGCAATTTTTCCAAGCATTTTAAAATATTAATATGGTTTATATGTTTAATATTACTTCACATAATGCCCCATAATACTTTTCCCTTCAATTAACACTTTCCGATCTATGCTTGAGCTCTACTCGAGCGTCATATGTTACTCTGTTGCACGGCAGTCGAGCAACACTCCAGCGTTACTTTAAAGCATTAAAAATCAATTTTCCCGTTACCTACTCGAACACAGACTGTTGTAAGATATTAGATGGATGTTTATTCGGAAATAAACTATAGAGGGCAGCAAACGTCCTATACTTTGTTCATTTTTGAGTGATGTTCTTGCACACGTATAGAATTTTTCACACAAAAGCGAATTTTGCAAAATGGCAAGTTTTTAAATTATTGCTATATTTACTGTGTTTGTTGATGCTGTGTCTAAAACATATGCAGTACGAATAATAAAAGAATCAAATTATCTATATATATATAAGCCGTTCTCTGTGTGTATGTCCTTTATACAAATCTTCAATTTTTGACCGATTTGAACGAAACCTCATTTACATAGGCTTTAGAACGTGGAAAAGAGCACTGTCTACTTTAAAAAATCATCAGAACACTATTTATCCCTTTTTTCTACCATGTTCCATAATTTAACATTATAGAAATATATCTTTTTAATTTTCTAATTAAATTGTTTCTTTCCCGTTGCCACACCCTAAAAAATGGCACAATAATGAGAAAAAAATAACGACAACGCGTTGCTATAATTTTGCATTTTTGAAATTGACGTCATTCTAAACAGAAAACGCACATTATTTATATATAAAATAAGAAATTCAACTATGAGAGCGGTAAAATGACGTATCACCTTAATTTAATTGTTTTTTTAAATTAAAATATCTACTTTAATACAAACAGTCAAATTTCATGAAAACGATTTAGGAACAAGAAAAAAAAAAGCTAGATATGACATCACATTCCATCAAATCTTTTCAATGTGTAGTCAACTCACCGTAAATAAATGGCTCCTATATTTTGTTTACTTCTTCGATTGTATACTACAGCCATAATCTGTTAAGTTCGTGTTTTATTTTATTTTATTTTTGGCGTTTTAATTTCGTTTGCTAATTTCGTTATTAAATATTACATGAAAACAAACAAATTCTAAATTAGTTACAATGTTTTTGAACAATTGAGTTAATATTTTGTGATTGGGCTGCAAGCATATTTAAAAAATATGAATGCTTGAAAATTACTTTAAAATCCATAAAAAAATCTGTAAATTGAGATAAACATTACAAACAAATCTTACTGAAAGTACTTTTGTTTTCTATAAGACGTTGAAACAATCGAATGCGCGAGGTTTAGAGGTTAAATTGCAGTAAACGGGAAATTAATTATTATGTTAAGTTGTTGCCACCGAAAATATGATACCAGCGTTACTCATAGACATGTCTTTTCTTTATACTATTGCATTAAGAGTAAACGGGTTCATTTTTCGTAATCGGGTTGCACGCACCTTTAAAAATATCCATGCTTCAAAATTACTTTAAAATCCATTAAAATCAGAAAATTGAGATACAATTTTGAAACAAATTTCATTTGAAAGAACTTCTTTCTATTCGACATTGTAAAAAATGAAATTGTGTGATGTTTAGAAGTGAGAAAAATTGCAGTAAAGGTGCAATTTATGGGTTACAATGTATGGGGCACAATTTATGGGCACTGGCATAGTGTTTGTACTTTATATATATACCATACAAACGAGAATTTCACTAAATGCTGCGCGATTTGGTGGATTTTTTTTTTTTTTTCGTATTGAGAGGAAAATCACACATTTTTCTCTTACATCCGAAAAAGATAACGCGCATTCTGTTATTAAGGCTCAGGGATTTTACTATGGTTGCGAGACAATAACGTCATGTTTTCTGATTGCCTTTTTAACGATTTGTGGATGGGAATGCACAAGTTTCATTTATTGTGATTGCCGTATTACTTCGTTTTAATTTATTTTACCTGGAAGGCAACTTATAATTGACACGGGCGATGCCGTGTAGTTCTGCTAGTTATTATATATATAGGGGAGGGTAGTACAAAATGAGACGACAATTATTATTATTTAGCGAATGGCAACGATATTTATTCTTTTGAAAAAAAAATTGCTACATCTTTAAGCTACACAAATACGCTACACGTTAATGTATAAATGGTTTGAAAAAGTTATTTTTAAAAACACAGAAGCAGCATAGTATCGGAAATTGTCTCACTGTGAACAACTTGTGGTACGCAGTGAAAATAGACGTTTATGTAACTTCAACCACTATAAAATAAAAAATTATTTGCTATTTTGTCGGAGGAGTAACTGAAGTGCCGAAACTACATCCACGTGTTGCATAAGATGAGGTCGGTATGTTTGTGTGCCAGCTTGTAGAAAATATTACAACTATATGTCAAAGTGGTTGCTATCTCACTGTGTCCTACTCTCCCCTATATATATATATATTTTTAAATGCAAGTAAATCTTTTTTCCTCACGCTGAATATAACAAATCATTGTTCGTCGTTTATTGTTTATAATTTTTTTTAAATAGAAATATTATTATATTATGTACCTATTTTCAAAATAAAGAGTTTGAAATTTTGGAAAAAAAAAAAAAAAAAAAAGAATATCTGAAAATAAGTATTTTTTCTTTTTTAATGGGTAAAAATACCTCGGTCCACTATCCTCACTAGAGCAGTAAAAGGTTAGAAGGAAAAGTGTTAAGCATGCTAATGATTTAAAGTTGCGTTTATGAAATAAATTGCTGCTTAAAAAAGCGATGTTTTATGAAAAATTACACATGCATTAAGATGAATTATAGTTAATGCATTTTATTATCGCTTTGTAAAAATTCTTTTCCCGACTGGTAATGATTATGAGAGTCATAATTTTTCTGAAATATATGAATTTTTTAAATTTTATTTTATTATCCTTATTCATAAATATGCGTATAATTATTCTTGTGTTTTTAAATATCATATATTTTTGTTTTATGTTAAAAAAAATAATGCTACTGAATACGTAAACAATGTTTTTTGGCCTATGATAGAGTCAAAATTTCTATGTTTCTTTATTTAACATAATCGAACATTTTATATTATTTCTAATTGCTAAATAGGTGTAAGATTAAAACTTTAGAAACAGTAAAATAGTTTTATTTGGCTGTTTACCTATTTCATAATCATCCAGAGTCATTTTCAAAACAAATAAATAACGATATTCTAAAATTACACGGTCTATGATGCAATGAATTGAAACGCCATCATTCACTTTTTGATTTAACGCACGATACTTTTTTTTTTTTTTTTTTTTTTTTTTTTTTTTTTTTTTTAACTTAGATGTTTATTTCTATTTGCTAAACCCTTGAGTACCTCGAGCCACAGTTTTGGTAAGTTGAATAATGCTGTATCGTTACATATCCTATTTTTACATATTAGAATCTCTATTATTTCTCTTATAATGAATGGATAATATTGGTTGGAGGGAAAAGTTATTTTACTTTCATTGAAATCTATATGAATAATTTCTTCTTGGTGTAATCTTGCCAAGGCTGTGGTTTTTCTATTATATTTAATATCAGTTACATGCTCTTTTTTTTCTGTACTTAAATTCTCTGCTAGTCATTCCAATACAGTAATTATTTGATCCGTCTGCTCTAATTAATGGTATTTCGTATAGTCCTGAATAATTTTCAAAATTAATTTGATCAAATTTATTGCAAATAATATTCTTCAATTTCGGAGGTGCTTTGGCTACTAAGCGGATATGGAACCGCTTAAGACTGTATTTTAAATTTTCAAAAAACCTGGGATAATATTGAATAGGATAAAATTTGTATTTTTGCGAGTCAAATTTATGTTCAGGATTTTTGTTTTTGGGAATATTCATGATTAATTACTACAATATCGAACTTTAAAACCATTATTACAAACAAAATTACGGATATTATCTAATTCACGTTTCTGAATTTTATAATATTATATTAATACACGTTATTATGTACTGAAAATAATTATTTAAAATTGTTATATAATACAGCACTATTGAAAAGTGTGCGGCTTTTCCTAACTTCGGTTTTTCGTCTGTCTGTTCGGATTGCCATGTAATTTATATATGTTACTGAGGTTCACTAGAAGGTTTCCTGTCGAAAATTAATTGTGTAGCAGTTATAGTTCGTTTATGGAAACACTCGAAAGATTTCAGTTACATTTACGTCTATAGAGAAAATTTGTTTGTTATATATTTTAATGTTGTTACTCTATTTCAAAAGCTTTGAAGTTAATATATGTCACTGGGGTGCAGTACAAAAAGCTTACTGTACCATACGTTGTGCATAGAATTTAGTTATTCACAAATACACACAAGGAATTTCGGTTGAAGTAGAAGCTAAGAGCAAAAATTTCAGGAAGAGGGTTTTCAGTTGTGATATGCGTTTTTTAAATTATGTTTTTTTTTTCATATTAATTTGTGCTTGTGTAAATTTTACAGATCATATGCAGGGCTGCATTATTATTTAAGAACATATTTAAACATATTTCAGAACATTTCCGTTTGTTGACAGATTACTGAAGAGGAATTTTCATCTGTGTTATGTGTTCCTTAGCTGAACAAAATTTTTGCATACTATGTAGTATATATACAAATCTATAGATCAGATCCAGGACTGTACCAAAAAAAAAAAAAAAAAAAAAAAAAAAAAAAAAATCCAGTACTTTTTTTACTACATATGATAATTTGTGAAATTTAGTTTTCGAATATGTTATTGTGTTATGCGTATTTTCCATACTGTTCACTTAGATATCATCTTTCAACTTAATACATGTAAAAGTTTTCTTACATTGTTCTAAATGTGTTGGAAAGTGTTTCATAATTTATGCTTTACGTATGAATTTTACTCTTTGTTTCTTCCTTGACTGTTTTTATAAAATTAAGATATATATTTACTGATTCTACCATTTCGTTAATTCTGGCCTGAAGATTCTTTAAATATATTATACTGGATAAAAAAAAAAAAAAAAAAAAAAAAAAAAAATGTATTATTTAACAAATTTGAATTCATTTGGAACAAACAAAAATTGATTTTTTCCGACAAAGAAGCACGTCATACTAAGATCGTAGCTTTTACATATATTATTATTTTAATAAAGAAGTGAATCATAACAAAACATAGGGCTGCTCTTAGATGTTTCTTATTGCAAATAAATAAATAAAAGCATATTAATATGGTTGGAATTTATTTAAAACCTGCTAAATAAATCTGTATCTGATATTTTGTAACATATTTGCATAGGCTAAAAATGTTTGAAAAGAAGAAAAAGTGTTATAATTAATATTATTTTAAATATTTAAAATTTCGAGCAATTGGTCAGTGGAAAAAAAACTTAAAATTAAGATCATACCAACTGTAAGCATTGAGTCAGACCGATAATATCTTCGATAGCAAAAATTTAAACTAAAATAACTGGAAACAATGTTTTTAAGCAGTAAAACTTTTGAATAAGTTAACATATTTGCATGTTCTTTATATACGAGGGTAGCCTAATAAATAATACACACATACTGGTATAACGCGAACGAAATAACCTTCACGAGCCTTCCGAAGCACGCCCGGTGGCATGCTGAAGTAATATTACCCCTCTATGAGCATGTGCAGATTTGAAGTCGCTGAATTCATCCAGTGTGTTTTAAGAAGCGGAAGTATGGAGACATGTTCTAGTGCTATGTGAACGCGAATTAAACAGAGTGCTGTTATCGAATTTTTAACTGCTGAAAAAGTGACTCATGCTGAGATTTGTCGTCGTTTAAAGATGAGGATGCTGTTGATAAGTCTACTGTAAATCAATCGTCAGTAAAATGTTGTAATTGCGAACCTAGAATAGCCATAATTATTGATGAAAAACGCAGCGGAGTTCCGTTCACTGCGTAAAAGATAACCATTGCAAACTCGTGAATGATTTGATTCAAAATGACCGACGAATAACTCAAAAGTGTAATGTAATCTATATTGAAATACCAGGAATGTGTCGTCTTCATTATTGAACAATTGGGATATACCATAAAATCTGCAACTTCAGACGCTCTGTGAGCCCTGAAGTTTGAACCGATTCCACACCATCTTTACTTCCCTGATCTTGTGATTTTTATTGTTTTCCCCTACTTAAGAGTGACCTAATGGGTAGTCACTGAAACTCGCACGATGACGTAAAGGCAGCTGTGAAGTCCTATATTCGATGAAAGTTGGAAGAAATTTTCAATGAAGGAATAAAAAAAAAAATCACGTTGGGAGACATTTATTAGCCTTAACGGTGACTATGAAGAAAAATAAGTACATGATTTTGAAGCTCAAGAATTGTACTTTAAGGCACTTTTTCTCCGGTCTTTCTATTTATTTTTATTCGTGTTCTACAAGCACGTGTGCGTTTCTTTTCAGCCTACTCTCGTAAATGAAGGAAATAAAATTTTCCACAAGCAATACTTGAAAAATATTTTTTAAGTTATGATAAACAATAATATAAATATTTATTGATTAAATTTTTAATTGTTTATTATAGATTTTTATTTGTTTTACATTTTTAAGACATAATTTACAGATAAAGTAAAAAGCATTTATACTCAAATTTGTAAAGTTTGATACAATTCCTGTATGTAGACGATCCCCGACGAAATTTCCACTATTCCATGATCGGGCAAAATAATAAGCTTTACGTTTATTGCAAAAATATTTATTGCGACTTTTAGGATTATAGAATAAACATTGTTCGGGTTTTATTGGTAGTGGGCGGTGCTGTGCAACGTACAGTTCATTTAAACGGAATATTTTAGCATGAAAGAACAATAATTTAAAAAATATATCATAACTAAAATCAGCTAATATAACAGTATTCATTCATTGCTTTTAATGTGTGAATTTCTAAAAGTCAGTAAATCACGAATTCTGTTTTTCATGGTCTATTTTAAAAGTTTTTTTACATCCATTGGACGTCAAGATTTATTGCTAAACGTAATTAGAAAAAAATATGTTAACTTTGATCTTCAATGAAACTGCAAATTAGTAAATTTATTTAAATAATGTATTTATAATAAATAAACCTTCGTACCGTTGCAAGTTTGAGTTCTTTTTAAATAAATAAAACAAACATAATCCTAAATAGAGATATGACACATTTCTTTGAAGTTAATATATCTTTCAGATGACTTACTGCTTACATTTATATCAGTTTCATACATATTTTTCTTGAGTTTTATTCATGAATTTCCCTTTGATATTTAAGTCCACTGAAATCAAAGAATGAATAAGAACCTCGAATTCAAGAAAAAGCGTTTTATAGTAAATGCAATTTTTTTATTACTTTATATTGCCGTTCAATGCGCCGTTAAAGAGCTATAAAGTATGCAAGTAAATAAGTAATTAAGTTTATTAAATGTTTTAATTAAATTCTAGAATAGTTTGTAACTGCAGCTGATTCCTTGAAATCATCCTTTAATAGTTTTTTATTTCACTGAATTCGGACAAAGTGAGACAATTTTTAATTATGTCTGTGTTATTTTTAAACAACAGATGTAGAATAATTACTTTTTTTTTAACTTTATATGTATGTTCATATATTTTTACACTATTCTGCTTTTGTTTAGAGCTTTTTTTATGGAAAATCTTTATAGGTTCTTTATTTCAAGAGTTTTTAAAGTATTTCTTTCAATAAATCTATTTGTTTGCGCAATAAAAACCTTACTTTTTAATCAACTTTGTAATATTTTAAAACAAAAGCTGTTTAATAATTACTTCTTTTTATTTTATATGCACGTATATTTATATATTTTTACACTATTTTACTTTTGTTTCGTGCTTTATTTTATAGAAAATACTTATAGGGTTTTTATATGAAGAGTTTTAAAGTACATTTTGCAGAAAATTAGTTTATGGAAAGAAAACCTTTATTTTCAATCAGCTTTATAATATTTAAAAAAATAGCTATTTTATAATTTTTTTTCACTTTATATGTATGCATGTTTATATATATTTGCATTATTTTGCTTCTGTTTAAAGATTTTTTATAGAAGAAAATTATAGGGTCTTTATTGGAAAAGTTTTTAAAGTACTTAATAAAATCTATTTCTTTGTGTAAAGGAAACCTTATTGTAGTATTTTATAACAACAACTGTTAAATAATTATACATTTTTTTTTTTTACTTTATATGAATGCCTGTTTATATATAAGTTTACACTATTCTGCTTTTGTTTAGTGCTTTTTTGTAGAAAACTTTATAAGGGCTTTATTTGAAGAGTCTTTACAGTAATTCTTTAATAAAATCTTTCTGTTTCTGTAAAGAAAACCTTAATTTTTAATTAGCTTTGTAATATTTTAAAACAACAACTGTTAAATAATTATTTTTTTTAATATATGTACACGTGTTTATATATTTTTACACTATTTTACTTTTGTTTAGTAATGTTTTATTGAAAACTTTTATAGGGACAATATTTGATCGGTTTTTAAAGTTCTTTTTTTATTAATTCTATTTGTTTGCCTAAAGAATACTTTATTTTTTAAGCACCTTTGTGTATTTTAAAAGTGCAGCTATTGATTTTTTTTACTTTATATCCATGAACGTTTATATATTTTTACACTATTTTATTTTTGTTTAATGTTTTGTTATGGAAAACATTTATAGGGGATTTATTTGAATGGTTTTAAAAGTACTTCTGTCATAAAATATATCTTTTTGTATAAAGAAAACCTTATTGTAATATTTTAAAACAACAGTTGTTAATTATTTCTATTTATTTATATTTATGCATGCTTCTATATGTTTAAACTATTTTGCTTTTCTTAGTGCTTTTTTATATAAAAAAAATTTCTTTATTTGAAGATTTTTTAAAGTACTACTTCTTTCATAAAACCTATTTGTTTGTATAAAGAAAACCATAATTTTTAATTAACTATGCAATATTTTAAAGCAATAGCTGTTAAATATTTTTTTTTTTTTTTGCCATATACTAGTATGTACCCATGTTTATATATTTTTACACTATTTTTCTTCTTTGTAGAGTATTTTAATAGAAAACATTTATAAATGCTTTATGTGCAGAATTTTTAAATTACTTCTTTCATAAAATCTATTTGTTTTTGTAAAAAAAAAAAAAAAAAAAAAAAAAAAAAAAAAAAAAAAAACCTTGATTTTAACATAGCTTTGTAATATTTTAAAGAAACAGCTGTTGAATACTGGCTTTATATGTACGCATGTTTATATATTTTACATTATTTTGCTTTTGTTTAGTGCTTTTCTACAGAAAACCATTATAGGGGATTTATATGAAGAATTTTTAAAGAACTTTTTTTTTATGAATTCTCATTATTTTTGTAAAAAAAAACTAACTTTTTATCAGCTTTGTAGTATTTTAAAACAACAGCTATTGAGCATTTTTTTTACTTTATATGTATGCATTTTTATATACAACTTTTGGATTATTTGCTTCTGTTTAGAACTTTTTTTATAGAAAAAATTTCTAGGGAATTTATTTGAAAAGTTTTTAAAGTGCTTTTTTCATAAAATCTACTTGTTTGTGCAAAGAAAACTTTCTTATAATATTTTAAAACGAAAGCTGTTAAATAGGTATTATTTTTTCTTTATTTCTATGCATTTTTATATATGTTTACACCACTTTGCTTTCGTTTAGTGCTTTTTTTTTATACAAAAAATTATAAGATCTTTATTTGAAGAGATTTTAAAGTACTTCTTTCATAAAATCTATTTACTTGTGTAAAGAAAACATTAGATTACTTTAGTGTTTATATAGTTCTTTATTTCGAGTGACTTTGAAAGATAACAAAAAAAAAAAAAAACAATAAAACGCTATAAAATATTAAATCATGCATTAGTTTTCCAATTTCAGCAACTTCAATAAGTAAATAATTAAACACATTACATATTTACCTGCATTTAACTATACATTTACACAACAGTTTTTATTAAAATAGAATATTTGCGCCTCCAGTTACCAGACTTCATCAATAATAAATGATTTCACATGGAAGAAGTTGTACTATTGTCATTTGGTTTTTAATTTTTTAAGATATATCGACTGAATATGAATTCTTGAATATGAATGATTTAATATTTTGAAAATATGTAAAGATATTACTTCTAACAGCATTTGAAATTTTAATACTGATATATCACGTTTACTGTGATCTCAGTCCTAGAGGTGGCCTTATATTGTACAGGTAATTTTTATGTGTAATTTCGAAAAAATATGATTTGCAACCAATGTATATTTTAAAAGAACTACAGTTTTAAGAGCACTTTTATACTGAATGTCGGGGTTGTTTTCAAATAAAAACAAAATCATATTTTGTGAATAGGTGTAGCACATTTCATTGAACTAAATGTGTGAGGAGAGGAGTTTCAAAACTCGCCTTATCCCAAAATTTAAGAAATCGGGTTTTCCTTAATAATCTATTCTATTAGTAATCCTCTGCTGAAAAAAAAGCTACAATCTGCAATACAATCTATTTTTTCCTGCATTTCCTGGATTTTAAAATCTTGGTTTACAAAGAAAGCCAATAGATGCAGTTATAGGTTTTATGTGACATCCCAAAATTTGATTTTCTGGATAAGGTGAGTTTGAAACTCACGCCCTCATATCTATCACAAGATTTACTGCTTACATTTATAATTATTTTATTTAGACAATTCTTTAATTTTATTCACAAGTATTCTCTTTTATAAATAAGCCTACACAAATAAAATAAATAATAAAATCTCTGAATTCAAAGAAAAAGTTTTGATGGTAAAAGCAATTTTTGAGTTATTTTATAAAGATACTGAAATCTCTGATAATGCAACAACATACATACATAAAAAAATACATTTACAAACATAAAATAATGACAAAAGTATATTTTAAGTTTGCAATAATCTTTTGGAAATTCAGAAAACTACTTGAAGTTATTATTGAAAGAAATCTTGTATATAGATGTATAAAGACTGAATAAAAGTATTACATAAAAAAAAAAAAAACTATTTGAAGGTAAAATAATTTTTGAGTTGCTTTTGAAAAATAGCGCTATTACAATCTTTTGCAATGATAAGTTAGTGCAGAAATCTGCAAATATATAAAAAAAAATAATTATAAAAAATTATATTTTAGTTTACATTAACTTTTTGGGCATTCAGAAAACTACTTGAAGTCATTATTGAAAGAAATCTCGTATATAGATGCATAAAGAATGAATAAAAACATAAAATTCATAGAAATATAATTGAAGGTAAAAGAAATTTTTGAGTACCTTTATAAAGATACTGAAAACGCTATTAATGGGATACAGAACTGCAAATTATTTGAAGTCAATATTGAAAGAAACCTTGTATATAATAAATGCATAAAATGAATAAAAGCATTGAATTCCATGAAAACCATTTGAAGGTAAAAGCAATTTTAAAGTTACTTTATAAAAATACTGAAAACGCTGGTATGCGCTACAGAAATCTGCAAATATAAAGAAAGAACAATGTATATTTTAAGTTTACATTAACAATTTAGAGATTTGATTTTAAAAACTAATTCAAGTCATTATTGAAAAAAAACCTTCTTTTATGTAGGAAAACATTTTAGTCAAATTCGGTGAATTGTCTGATAAAAATTATTAAACAACAGCACTGGAAAATTTATCTAATTTTTGTATATTTACTGCACCTTATTTAAAAAAAATTATTTAGTTATATTCTGAAGCAGATCTAAGAGTTTTTATTAAACAGTTATAAAGCTTGAAGATTGTTCTTAAATACAATAAATTACGCTTATATGAGATACCATTTGATCGTGATAAAATGTAAGTAACTAAATAAGAAAAATATCAATAATGTTATTTCTGATAATTAGATAGACGCTTTATTGGGATGTAGTTTAAAATCTATGTGTCGCAAGAAACCGGATTATACTATTTACGACATGAAATACGATTCAAAATAGAGGTATAGAGGAGATTATCTCTTAAAGAAGTTTCTATTCGAGCAAGAAAATGCTTTAAATTCATAAAATTCAAAGTATCATAACACATTAAGATTTAGTCGTAAAAGTCTGGGTTATATATAACTACCTTTCATGGGCGTAAGGCAAATTTTAAAAATATATATAAGTTACAGGAAAAGGGCATCGTATGCAAAATTTAAATTTCGTTTTAATTTGTATAAACCATTTTGTAAAACAAATGCCATATCTAAAAGCTATATTTAATTTGTGTAGTTATTATAACTGGTCGGATAGTATCGGAAACTTAAGAGATTTCGAATTTTTAAAACAATATTGTTAAATTTAAATATTCACTACTTTAATGAACACTTCAAAATCTTATTTCAATACTTCAAAAAGCTTATTTTCTTTAGTATCATCCTTTTGGATTTTCTTTGCTATTTTATAAACCTTGCATTTTGGATTTTCTGATCTCTGGTGGGTTGTATTGGACATATTGTGCTTGAATAAACGTCATTTTTGGTTTAAAAACAACTTTGTAAGAAGTTTATTGTTACTATATTTTTTCAGATTTTACTTTTGACCATTTTCCTTTAACTTCTTGTTTAAGTTTAAGTTTTTCTTTTATCACTTTATTGTGACTTTATTACCAGACCTGTTTCTTTGGTTCTGCGATTTGTTATTTCGCTTGTTTCAACCTTTTCTTCTTCTCAAATTGAGTTTTAAACAGCGATGCGGTTAAAATTTAACTTATCTTCCCTGACTTTGCCGTGCTACGAGCTTCTTACTCTTACATGAAGGGCTTGGAAGACATGAAATCTTCTCTAAAATCTGTTTCGATTGATTTTTTTTATGAGCAGTCTCAGGGATGATTAGGAATACCACTGAGATGTTTTCTATTGCTATTTTGAAGAACCATTCGTGGGATTTGAAGAGGTTTTGAAACACCCAGTACACTATATGTTTGAGCACACAATATCATTCACTAGTTTCCTTGATTGTCATTTCAGAAAGCCGGACTTTTTATATTGCTTTCATCACAGGATTTTCATTCCACTTACAACGTATTTTCTACATCTTAGAACAGACCAAATCGTAAGAATTTAACTTTTTAAACCTGTCAACTTTTTCCGATACAACCCTTCAAACGTTTGTCCGTTACAAGCCGAACGCTGCACTTCGATGCTTTGACTACCAATTACATGCGTATTTCCAGGTATAGTCATTATGGCCTACAGTATAAAGCATAGTAACCCATACATCTAACAAAATACTAAAAACGTTGTTGTACTTTCTTTCACACAAGCTACTTAGCTCCAAAGTTAACTTATTTCACTAAAAAACTCGCTGAAAATAAATATCTTATTATCACTTGCAAACGCATAGATCGCTTAGATCTTTCTTCTGGCTTGATAAACACACCAATCACGTAACATTTGCTATTATAAGCGGCAAAACTTGAAACACCACTTTTCTGGTACAAACCGTTGTTCGATATTGACAGAATTTCACTTATCTGTCTATCATGTGATGTTTAACAGATAATGATGATAAAATCTACTTTGTATCACCCGGTATGTTTTTTGGACTTAAAGAAAAATCTTAAGGGTTGAGTGTGTGTGGGTTGATTTTTGACGGCCAATTATCTACACGAGGGATATAGGCCCGGGGGGAGTGCCCTCCGTGGGGTCTTTCTAAGGGAACCTAATCCGTATTAACGCATGGAAGATCCACGGCTCGAAGAAAACCACGAAAACTCCGAACGATTAGGCCGACGGGCGCGATTGGGATCGAACCCAGCACCTCCCGTCTACCAGCTTCGAGAGCAGAACCTCTCGGCCACTGGTGGGGCCGAAAAATCTTAAGAGGACGATGGACGTTAGAAATTTATTCTTTAAATTTTTTACATAGAGATATGAAATGATTTTGTGGAAATATACATTTCACCATAAGTATATAGAACACCTTAAAGTAAATTTCCAATCTTATTATAATTTTAAGATTTTTTAAAAAAATTAAAATTTTAAACCAAACATTTAAAATACCCCGTGCTTCATAAATTATTAAATATTTCCTCAATTTTGCATTTCAATCACTTAAAACTCTATTACGAACGAATCAGTGCATCAATTTTGTAATCCCTTGAACAGTTAATTTTTTAAAGATTTTTTTCTGAATTCGATATCGATTTTCATCAAAATTTTGTCTTTTAATAAGTTAAAAGTCAAAGTTAACTATCTTAATGAAGTCAAATTTTAAAATGCATGCACAGTTTCTTTTTAAGCAATATTAGGATTCTTTCTCATAAATTTCATGAATTTTCATAAACAATTACGAAGCATAGAGCATTTCAAATATTTAAAAATGTTGAAAAATTAATTTTGAGAAAAACTAATTTAAAATATATTAAAAGGCCGAAAAATTGTGTGTGTACAAAATTTAAACGCTTCTTTTGATTTTTGGGTCTATTTCTACACAAATAATTTCCACAGTCCCCTTAAGTAACGATTACAAATAACGAGAAACTTTAAATTCATAAAATTAAAAGTATCACAACTCAGTAAGATTTAGACATAAAAGTACAGGGTAATTTTAATTTTAATTCTTAGAGGAAAAAAATTTAAAAATATATACGGCACCGTATAAAAATTTTAATTTTGTATTTTAATTTTAACACCCTTTGTAAAACAAATGCCATATCTTAAAGCTATATATAATTTGTATATTTATTGGAATTAGGTGTATATGCTATGTGCAAAACTACTTAAAAGATGAGACAATATTAAAAAGATGTTAAATTATTTTAATACTTTAGTACTTTCAACTATAAAAACATAGTCTTCATCAGAGAAATATAAGAAATACAATTGTTACTGGCGTCTAATTTTCAAAATTCACGTAGATGGTGACGAAAGAAGTGAAAGAGGGGGTTAATTCTTAGATCCGGAAAACATTCGGAAAATAAAACATGGATATATGTAAGTAGAATATTACTCGTTTTATGATTATTTAAGCTAACTGATCCAAATTCTGGGTATGTTGTAGTATAAAACGTCATTGTAAACAGTATTTTCTTTAGTAATAATTTCTATTGATTCGCGGATGATTAAATCAAGATAATTCTTTGAGGGATATATAATTTTTGCGTCTTCGAAATTAAGTTGTATATTCTGCTTCTGGTTAAGTCTTGACAGCGCTGTTGTAGGTCGGTTATAATTTAAATCTCTCAAATGTTCTTTAATATGGACTTTAAGTTTACGTGAAGTCATTCCTATGTATTCGAGATAAATATTTTCTCTTTGTCTGTTGTTCTGACGAAGACTATGTTTTTATAGTTGAAAGTACAAAGATATTAAAATAAAACAGAAAACATTTATCTCGAATACATAGGAATGACTTCACGTAAACTTAAAGTCCATATTAAAGAACATTTGAGAGATTTAAAGTATAACCGACCTACAACAGCCCTGTCAAAACTTAACCAGAAGCAGAATATACAACTTAATTTCGAAGACGCAAAAATTATATATCCCTCAAAGAATTATCTTGATTTAATCATCCGCGAATCAATAGAAATTATTACTAAAGAAAATACTGTTTACAATGATGTTTTATCCTACAACATACCCAGAATTTGGCTCAGTTTGCTTAAATAATCATAAAACGAGTAATATTCCACTTCACTATATCCATGTTTTATTTTCCCAATGTTTTCCGGATCTAAAAATTAACTACCACTTTCACTCCTTTCGTCACCATCTACGTGAATTTTGAAATTTAGACGTGAATAACAATTGTATTTCTTATATTTCTCTGGCGAAGACTATGTTTTTTTAGTTGAAAGTACTAAGGTATTAAAATAATTTAACATCTTTTTTAAATTGTCCCATCTTTTAAGTAGTTTTGCACATAGTGTGAGTTTAAGTTTGACTTTTTAAAGATGAATTAAGCATTTCTATCTATTTATTTACTGGTTGTATACGTTTTTATCATTTGCGGTAAGAGATAATGATGATAACATCTATTTTGAATCATCCGCTTTATTTTTTGGCTTTAAAGAAAAAGCTTATGAAAAGATTAGAAATATCTAGATAAATAGATAAATATGTAAAAAAAATATTGAAACATAACAAACGATTTGCACATATTAGATGAATAATTTCTTCGAAAAGTTTTCATTTATTGCGTTACATTATACTTATCTCTTTACCAGTGTTAAGTAACATTTTTTTTCTATTTTTTAGGACACATTATTTCAGTCATTGATCTTTCCAATGACGAAATTATTTTCACAGGCAGATACAAAAACAACATTTCGAAATTTTGCAGCAATTAAGATAAAAAAATTTTATAACTAATAAGGATTTATAACAACTTCTGAAAAATGAACAATGTTTCAATAATAATGAAACATAAACACAAGGAAACATCATTACTGTGTCAAGATAAAATTATATCAAGACTTTAAAAAAGCTGATAAGCGTTAACGAAGCTCATTTTTAAAACTTGGGGATTGTTATAAAAGATATTTTTACTTTAAAAAAAATCTACACGTTTATTATCGTAGTAAGAGAGGAAGAGTATATCTTGAAGTGCACTTGATTTATAAGTTAGAAACCGTGATTAAATATTGAATAATTTTATGGAAATTTAAGAAAACTGAAAAAAAATATGCATGATTTTGTTTATTCATATATTTACTTATACTATCTTATAATATAAAGGACAAACATATATGCGCGTGACACTGGCATTATTTTGACGCTAGCAAGAATAACAAACAATGGAATTTAACTTTTATTAACTTTTATTTCATTTTAAAATCTTCTAAATACTGCACATTTTAAAATTTTACACCGTCAAATAGGGCAAAAATGTACATTTAAATGTAATTTGTTTGAAAACTGTATCGCAATTTGTTTGAAAACTTTATCTCAATTTACTCAATTTTCATTGTTTTTAACCGACGAGCGTTACCATATGGTTACAGCATAGCTGTCAGCCCTTTTACTGTTTGAATACCAGTAATTTAGAACAAAAATGTTCACTTTCTTTAATGACAGAAAATCTACTATAAAATAAGATAAGCATTGCTTTTCTGAAAAAATGGTACGAAAGGCATTTTTTTTTTTTTTTTTTTTTTTTGTATTTTAAAAGAAAAAATAATTTCGTCTTTAATGGTTTAAAATAATGTTCAAGAATGAATTATTATCAAATCTATATCTCTGGCGTACAGTCGATACGTAAGATAAATGTGTTTGCATTTAAACTTATATATATCATTTGTTCCCAGATTATATTCCATAACATATTTAACCCATTCATCAATTAATAAATAAAAGAATAAAATATAAATAAATCGCGAATTTAAGAAATGCAATCCAGCCGTAAGAGTTCAAACCACTGAAATGAACAGAATGAAAAAGTTTGAATGTATATAGCGATTTATTCTGCTGTGAACTCTTGGCAGGAGGCAAATGCGAAAGCATCCCTTTTCACAAGTTTTAAAATATTATTTTGACGCATTATTGCTATTCTTCATATCAATATGTCTTTTAGTGTTGTTAGTTGGTATTCTAAAAATATACATATCATGTAAAAAATCTATTAGACTTATCATAAATATATATATATAAACACGTACGAGACTTTTCCGAAGCAATCTTTGATCTTTGTTGATACGTTTTTTCAGTAGTTTTTGATTAACTATATTTTTTTAAAAATCAAACAATGTTTTTACTGTATTTAAGAATCTTTCGAAAAATACCCCATTCATCGCTGTGCCCTTCAGTAGGTGCCGAGATAAAAGGGTGTTAACAAGAGAAAATATATATAGCACGGTTTGCACCTGTATTTTGTAACCCGAGAAGCCCGGGTCTATCCTATTGTATTAGATAAAAATAAAACAAATAAAAAAAATACTTTTCAAAAGTTATTAAAAAATTATTGTATGTATATTTTACAGCAAACTGCATATAAAACGTTCATTTTGATTTTTGAAAAAAATTTGCAATTTTGTGAGTAATTTTAGTATCTAGAAGAATCTCGTTTTATTGATAAATTAGGAAATATAATGTAATTCACGAAAACAATCATTGAAATGCTATTACATATATTATACTTTTATGTCTTAGTTTATTTAAAAATATATACTTATTACAAAATGTAATTTGGGATTTTTCTTGTTGCATATGAAAAATCTTTGACTGTTTATTTCAATGAAGGCAATTATTTGAAAAAAAATTAAGATAAGGGAACATGTTGTACATTGAAACACTTTTCACGCTCAATTTTTTTATCTTCACTAATTAAAGCAGGATTTAAAATCTAAAATAAGAATTTCAGTTCACCAATATTACATCGCTTCAATATATTTTTGGAAATTCAAAAAAAATTGGAAACAAAAGAATATTACCCACTTAAAGAGCGTGTTGCAAACTGCTCCAAGATACAACACACTGTTGCACGAACATGCTGAGTTGTCGTTATTTTAACCCTTTTCACTATTTTCTTAGTTAAATAACGTCAGATTTGAAATATAAAATGATGAACTAAATGAATCACTATATCTCCCTACAATGCATTTTTTGGAATTCAACCAATTTTGAAACAAAGGACAGTTATCAGTCTAAAGTGTATGTTTCAGATTTTCCCAAGGTAAACAAACTATTGTACCATCAAGGAGTTGTACGAAAGGGTTGTAGCAAAATGCTGTTGTACCAAAAGGCTGGTCAGATTTAATATTTAAAATGAAAAACTAAATGCATCAATATGCCTCTCTACAATATATTTTTTTCAATTCAAAAAATTTGAAAAAAAAAAATGAATATTACGCACTTAAAATGAATGTTGAAAACTGCCCTATGCTACAACTTGCTGATGTACCCAAATGTTGATAAAACATGCCGAAGTATTGTACATTGCAAGGCTTTACGAATTTCATTTTTTTTTTCTTTTTATTTGCTATATAAAGTCAGATTTAAAATCTAAAATGAAGAACTGATACAGCATTATGCCTTTCTGTAATATCTTTTTCGCAATTTAAATAATTTGGAAACAAATATATATAAATATATATATACTAGTGGGGCTCTGCCCCCTGGAAGCTACGCTCGCCAACCCCCGTTCAGACACTGCTGAATCTAAAAGCACGCTAATCTGTTCACTTTTAAAAAGATTAATGAAGATTGAATTATACTGAAAAAACCTGTAGCGATCTCTCTGTAAACGGGTTTCCATTTAATTCGCTTTGATTGCAAAAATTTAAGGCAGAATCAGTTGCTGTTAAGACATCCGATGGTTGTTTTCGTGTTTGATTCACAATCTGTTGCCTGTTACATCTAAAATCTGCCGCCAAACTATAAGATTAAATGCCAATAATGGTTGATCGTAAATGTCGCATTCACTTGACTTTAAGGAAGTTACACATGTTTACGCCATCAAGTGATTTTTATTTCGACGTTTTATTTGTATTTGTATTAATGTTATACTAATGTATTTGTTCTTTCGTTATTTAAAATAAAAAATTATGTCACTTTGTATAATTTGGCGAACGGTTTGGTGATTTATATAATTTGGCGAAAATGGCCGACGGGAGAAGTAGTACCATTAAAACATTGCTTTGAAGCTGAAATTAAATGTCATGATTTGTTGTATTGTTATATACGCACCGGATTTGGCGTGCATTTTATTTTACGACAATTTGGCGAAAGCCTCGTTTTTGAATACCAGTTACACATGTATTTTTAAATTATTTTCTGTTATTTTTTAAATGAAATGACAATAACAAAAAAAAAAAAGTTTAATTAATAACTATAGAACAAAACAATTTATAACATTTTTTGTAAATAAAAAGAAAAAAAAATTCGAATAAACATTTATTAATAAACTAGCAGGCTATGCCCGCTGCGCTGGTCAATTTTTCCAAATGAACATTGGTGAATTTTAATTTGCATTTTAAACAATATGGACCTTCACCTGGACCTTACTCATTGCTGAAAACGATGCGAACGCCATTGTGATATAATATTACCTAAAGCGTTGGTCAAAATTTAGCTATTAAGAAGTAATTCTTTTAGTTGATTTCTAACAATGCACTTTTGGTAGGGTAATGAGACCGTTATGACAACAGGAATTAATAGCTCTATAACTAATCAACATATAATGAAATGTTATATACTAACACCATTCCTAAAACGTTATGTAACAGTGCCACTTGTATCAAAATACGTTCTGTAAATTTTTTTTTTAAAAAAAGGCTAAACTTTCATAATCAGGTTCACTTAATTTTTCAACTTTTTTTTTGCTCTATGACTAAATAGCGTTGAACATTATGTATACACTAAAACCTTTCCAAAATTATTACCTAACCACTTGGGCACCGATGTCATACATGCTCCATATAGGTGCGATTTTTTTCTGAAGCCAATGTCAGAAACATTGCAATACGCAACAATACTTAACTGGCGCCAAAGTGTCGTTATTTTGCTTGATATGGTAACCCGGAAGTTGTTGTTAATGCTGTTTATGTTTTCGCCAAATTGGCGTCGGTAAAACATCGCGCCAATATGGCATCTGTACCACCTAATACTTACACCTAATATAGGCAACAGGTACTTAACTTGCGCCAAAGTGTCGTTATTTTGCTTGATGTGGCAACCCGGATTATGTTGTTTATGCTGTTGATGTTTTCGCCAAATTGGCAACCGAAAAAAATCGCGCCAATATGGGGCGAATATAACATCTGTACCAAGTGAATATGTGGCTTTTGTGATACTTTTATGTTAGCCGGGCGCAGATAATAAATCAACAAAGATTGTGTTCATACCATATTCTTATATTTATTTTCATTTAAGATACAAATCTTTCACTCATTTCATTTAAAATGCATACCTTACACTAATTTCATTTAAAAAACTGAAAAGATAAACAATAACAGGAAATAATTCCATAATTAAAAACAAAGAATTATTTTTAATTTACATACGCAAAATGTAACTACTGCTACTGGCAATTTTTAAAATGCTATTGGCGAGATCTGAGCACGGCTGTTATAAATGTACCCATTTTTTTCTTCTTATCGAGGAGTAAATTATAAATCGCCAAATATTATTCCAATTCCAATTTCTTTCTTTGAAAATAATTTTTAAGTCGTTACAAACATTGCTTTCATATTTAAATATTTTCGTTGGTACTACTTAGTTATCCCGTCGACCAATTTCGCCAAATTATACAAATTGACATAATTTTTATTTTAAATAACGAAAGAACAAATAAATTATTATAACATTAATAAAAATACAAATAAAAAGTCGAAATAAAAATCACTTTGTGACGTAAACACGTGTAACTTGCTTAAAGTCAGGTGAATTTGACATTTACGATCCACCATTATTGGCATTTAATCTTATAGTTTGGCGATAGATTTTTGGTCGACGGAATATCTAAGTAGTACCCTTTCGTTCTATAACGCTAATTTCTTAGTAAAATTGTTCTTTTTATTTTGCATAAAATCACTATTTTTTTTGGTACTACTTAGTTATCTCGTCGACCAAAAATCTATCGCCAAATTATAAGATTAAATGCCAATAACGCTTGATCGTATATGTCACATTCACTTGACTTCAAGGAAGTTACACGTGTTTACGTCATCAAGTTATTTTTATTTCGACGTTTTATTTGTATTTTTATTAATGTTATACTAATTTATTTGTTCTTTCATTATTAAAATACAACTTATGTCAATTAATGTAATTTGGCGAGTGGTTTGGCGATTTATATAATTTGGCGAAATTGGTCAACGGGATAACTAAGTAGTACCATTTTTTTTATTAAGATGTTCGTATTTTTTTTTTTCAAACTCATAGAGCCGTTTTTATTCTTTATCCAAAAGAGTTAATTTGAATTTTTTTCGTTGCAAGAGTAACGGATGTAATGTTAGATATTTTGAGGTTTAGACACCAAAGACACCACCAAATTAGAAAAATATGAAAAATGTCATGAACTGTTGGACTTATAAGAATTTACTTGGCACCAATCGATTCAGCATACAAAAATACATTAAATTATGCTATCATCTGACGCATAATTATAATATCAGATTTTTAAGGAATTGTTTTCTCTCCCCTTGCAAAAACGCCGTTAGGGGTGATACTTTAGAAAATCCTTTCTTAGCGATACTATATAGATATGCCATTTGGCGGTGACTCGATGATCGAAAATTAGTCCAATATCATTTGAAATATTACATAACAGAGAAGAAAATACGAAGAAAGACGAAGAAGAAATGACGAATTACAAAAGACTTGCAATTTTTTTTTTTTTTTTTAATGTTGAAATTTTCGATAATAATAACGCATGATTGTATAAATTTCCTTAAAAACTATCTTCTTTTCCTAGATTTCGAAGGTGTGAATTTTCCTATAAATGATATTGGCGATATGTCATAAGAAAAAATGAAATAAACAATAGATAATATTTGCTTAAAAAAATGGATAATAGTCATCGATCTGAGTTCGAGTTTATAAATATCACATGCTTTCGGAATTACGGTGAAAAATATTTAAAAAAATATGAAATTATTTTACAATATGTATGTGTGGCAGAAATTCACACTAAAATTAAGTATTTGATTCCATTTTTTAAATATTAACTGATATCTATATAAGTTACAATTGAATATAAAAATGTACTCAAAAAAGATCTCGTTCACTTGAAAAAAACACCATTTATGAGAATATCCTCATTATACATCTGCTTTTTTTCCCTATAAGTTACATGATGGGGCAATTAGATAAAAATAAAAAGAAAAGAACAAAAAGAAAAAAAGTCATTAAAAATTCATCTAATCAAATTTTCAGTTTCATTTCTATAATCTAACGCAAGCGATAATGAGCCAAATATTGCGTATCAATTGTAATCTTTCACATTAAATTAATTTTTAAGCATTACAAATATTTCTTTCAGGTTTAAATTAAATTACAAATATTTCTTTTATGTTTAAATTAAATATATTCGTTTTTTAACATAATCCCTCATTTAAATGGATTTTTCTTTCTTTTTTTACAATTAAATATCAGTAATTATTTTTTCATTTATTTTCTAACGGATACAGCGATTCCAATTCATTTGTCGCCAAAAAATAACCTCTGGCAACCTTTTCGTTCAAAATAACAATAAAATGCGAAATTTATTACCAAAAATCATAGTTATCCCTGTATATTTTACTCATAAACCACCACGTGAATATTCTCTATCGAATGACACTATTTGCAAAAAAATCCACCGGGTAGTTTTTGAAAGCCTTCGGGCGGAACTTTTAGATCTTACTGCTTTATAATATATATGATATGATATGATAAGTAGCTAATATTTCAAATTTCATATTTCTAGGCCCTTCCGTAACGCAAAAATCGCATTTTTTGAACGTTTTTTGCTCCTGCACCCGCATAGTGGCACCGACATAAAACATACCCTATGTTGGAGCAAGGGCTGTCACCGTCATTTTGACACCCTTATTTTGACACCATTATTTTTTAAATCAGTTTGGTATTTCCTGAGATTGTGTAGGAACCACCATTTAGAACGTTTTTTAGAACGATTTTCGCGCATTTTCACCCCTTTCAAATTTCGATTTGTTTAAGTACTGTTCTTAGAAATCTTTTATAATAAGTTGCTAATATTTAAAATTTCATATTTCTAGGCCTTTCAGTAACGCAAAAATCGCATTTTTAGAACGTTTTTTGCTCCTGCACCCCTTTGGGGTAGTGTCACCGACATAAAACATAGCCTATCTTGGAGCAAGCGTTGTCACCATCATTTTGACACCAATATTTTTTAAATCAGTTTGGTATTTCCTGAGATTGTGTAGAAACTACCATTTAGAACGTTTTTAAGAACGCTTTTTGTGCATTTTCAACCCTTTTAAATTTCGAATTGTTTAAGAACTGTTCTTAGACATCATTTATATCTTATAAGTAACTAATATTCAAAATTTCATATTTCTAGGCCCTTCAGTAACGCAAAAATCGCATTTTTAGAACGTTTTTTGCTCCTACACCCCCTTTGGGGTAGTGGCACCGACATAAGATATAGCCTATGTTCTAAGTTGGACTAACACCATCATTTTGATACCATTACTTTTGGAATCGGTTCGGTAGTTCCAGAGCTTACCTCCTACAAATAAACAATTTTTCCCTCTTTATAATAGGAGTATAGATAAGCAACAATAGCCGGTTTACCATGTCAGGTAAAATAGCGCCATTTTGGGGGAAATTAGGTACAGTGTTGCGTATATGACATTTGTGCCTAATATTTTTCTTTTCGTTTCGTTTAAAAGAAAAAAGAAAGAAGTGAAAGCCATTTATTGTAAATGTTTCAGTTTTCAATGAAAGTTTTGTATTAAATAAAATGATAATGAAATACAAATTGAATTATGAATAAAAGTAACAATATACGTTTCTTAGCATTAAAGGGATTACATTTAAGGGAGGCCAAACTGGTCGCCAAATTAGTTTAAAATAATAATCTTTTCTAAAATGTGAAAAAAAAATATCTGTTATGATTAAAATTTGAGTTGCCATCATTAGAGAAAATATATATAAAATTAGAAAAAAATTAATATTTCGAAAACTAAATCGAATTTAAAAATTCTAATACCAGTTTTGAGATCTGCAGATCAATGCGGAATTTTGGTTTTAATTTCATCGCAAAGTATTCCGTTATCCAAAGTATATCGTTTCATAAATTCGTTACATTTTAGTAGTTTCATGAAATCCGTTTCATAAATTCGTTTCATTAGGATTTTATATATATAAGGTAGATAAATATGTATATAAATAAATAAATAAATATATATATATTGTCACTCTCTTAATTTCGGTTGTGTCTAGGTATAGTAAAGTAGACATGCATTGCTGACTGAAACTGCCTATAGCGCCTCCTGGTGAATTACTGCGGAGTTAGCATTCCTTTCTCGAAACCGAAAAGAGACAGGGAAAAAAAGATTCACAAAGTTGTAGAGCATCATCGATTTAGTACGAAGAGACACCTCGTGGACATTAATGCGAAGAATAGAACGGTTAAAATGCGCATTTGTATTTTCGTGATTTCTTACACTGTCGCCGTGTGTAGTAAGAAAGCTAATAAAGCGGAATTACAATATGATTCGACGAATATAAGTTACAATTATATTGTAATGCACATTTTTAGAACATATTTTAAAAAATCTTAAGGAATCTCAGGATTCTTAAAGCTTGAAAATTTTTGAAATTTAATTTTTTTAGATATTAAACTACCAACTTTTCTGACATTTTGATAAAAATATTTCCTTAAAATTCCTTTAGATCTGAAGGTATGTCTTTTAGACTTATACCCGCTCAATAGATGAAGCGGTGTTTTCGAAAGTTTGAAGCCATTTTTCTCCAAATGACATATTTGATCATAACGCGCACGATATCTCAAAACCTTCAGAATATTTTTTCATGAAAATTTCAAAACATATGTTTCAAGTTAGTCTCTTTAAACTGAACGTAAAATTTCCTTTTTATTGTTCAAAAAAAATTTTTTTTTGAGGTGATTACACTGTTGAAATTTTCAAAATTGTGCATTAGCTAAATACAACTGTGTATTAAAAATTAAAAAAATCTTTAAATATTAATTTATTTAAGTTCAGGGTCATTATTACAATCTGAAATATAAATAGGCACCAAACATTTCATTCTAGTTGTAAAATTTATTTTGTAATCCTGCGGGTAAGCTGTTATACGAATTCTCTGCTTGTCAAATATCTGACAGTTTGGAGCCCCCTGCAAATGTTAATTCTGCATCTTTTAATTTTTTAAATACATGAACTGAAAGAATCTACTTATATCTTCAATCACCCCAAAAATTTTGTTTTAATATCATATACAATTTAAGATATTAAATGTTAAAAATGGTCTTTTTTTCTTTATTTTTTTCCGATTTTAAGAGTCCTGAGACCTTTTAACCATGGAAGAAATATCCAGAAGAATATTCTAGATTTCATTAAATTAATTGGTACTGTTGAAAGAAATCCAAACAGAAGTAAAAGAAAACCCCGAATAACTCGGTCTGCTTATTCGTAATTAATGACTAAACAATAAACATAGCATTAATGACATCGTATTCCATTTAGATTCGAAAACATAATGATTAATCTCAGAATTATTTTTGATAGACCGCAGTGGGAAAACGTATAGATTTAAATGTATTAAACTTATTTTTTTAGAACAACATAAATTATTTTTAATGAAAATAAAGTTATTAGTAAAACAGATTTTTCCTCAATAATAATAATAAAAAAAACTTTGGGAGAACTATGCATAATACATTTTATGAAAGAAATACATATAATCCTGGGAAATATTCAGCACATTATTTAGAACTGTTAAAAGAAAATCAATCGAATTAAACGCACTTATGTGTAAACTTAAGTTAAAAGATTACACTTAATAAGCCAACAATTTCATTCTTAAGAAATGATTAAACATCATGGATGATATCTTATTTTCTTCGGATTCGAATAAATAATGATTAATCTCAGAATCCCTTATGTGATATTGCACCACACCTGAAGATTTTTACAATGATTTTCAAAAAAGGGGAGATGGGGATGCTATGACTATTTATTGTTTAAAAAAATTAGATTAAACCAGAACTAAGATTAAAACTAGAAGGCAGACTTCATTAAATCTCTAAATCTTTCAAAAAGTAAGAATTTTCGTCCTTTTCCACAAATTTTTAATATTTGGTTCCCTCTTAAGAAAAATCCCGCATACGTTCCGTGGCAGTAGTGGCACCCAGAATGCCCCAAGCACTAGTCAGTCAGTGACAAAGAAAATAGGAATGTAGGAGCTTTGTTAATTAAGGGCATAAAAATACTTTAGTTTTATCTAAGAGAAAATTCAGATATACCCTCCAGATTGTTTACAATGTCGGAAAATATTATATACAATTTTTTGAAAATATATATGGAAGTGACCGATCGAGTAAATTAAATTAAAGCTTTAATAAATTGACTTAATAAAATAGATCATTCTTGAACGCTAGATTCACCTTTGTTTATTATATAAAAACATGCAAACATTTAAAATGCTTCATTTAAACAGATTACTACATAGGTGTGATGAAATATATACAAATGTTTTTAAAAATTAAAAACACCAGATGTTATCATGATAAAAAGCTACTCCAAGCGCTTTCGGCTAATCTTAAGCCTTTGTCAAGGAGAAGTGAACTGACTGATAAAAACACTCGACGCCGCTCGATGTTCACTGCTACACATTGACCGGAAACTCTCTTCAGGAAGCCCGCAGGTGGTCGCATACATTAAACTGAAGGAGGGGGTGTTCGGTCTCTCGTAGGATTGAGCTTTCGCTACCTCCCCCTCCTTCAGTTCAATAGATACGACCACCTGAGGGCTTCCTGAAGAGAGTTTCTGGTCAATGTGTAGCAGTGAACATCGAGCGTCGAGTGTTTTTATCAGTCAGTTCTCTTCTCCTTGACAAAGGCTTAAGGTTAGCCGAAAGCGCTTGGAGTAGCTTTTTATCATTTTAACATCTACTGTTTTTAATTTTTAGAAACATTTGTATATATTTTATCACACCTATGTAGAAATGTGCTTAAATGAAGCATTTTAAATGTTTCCATGTTTTTATAAATTAAAGCTGTTCTATATTCACACTTCAAATTATGTTTGTATAAAACAATCGTTAGTAATATAGATTTTACAGCATAAAAGAAATTTTAAAACACGGATACACATTTTGAAACAAAATTACTAGAGGAGAAACAGAAAAATGAAGAATATTATTCATATGTTTCGCGAATTATTTTCTACTGGTAAACAAATCTGAAAATAATTAATAAAGACCTGAAAAATTCAAAATTTCCCTTCGTACTTAATGACAAAACTTATGGTCAAGGACATCTCATTCTATTCAGATTCGAATAAAGATTAAACTCAAAATTAATTTTTAGACACTTCCCTGAAGCGGAAGTATTCGAACAATAACCTTGCAAAGGGTCGAAGCTAGCGAAAAAGACAGGCTACCGCGGTGGGTCTGATTCTTCTTTTTTTACAAACCGCTGGAGTCACGTGATGCTCGAATGCACCAATGAAACCGTGCGAAAAGAGCATCACGTGACTCCAGCGGTCTGTAAAAAAAGAAGAATCGGACCGTCCGCGGTAGCCTGTCTTTCTCGTTAGCCTCGGCAAAGGGTGAAGGAACGTAAAATATATGTTGAGTCTAAAAGATGATCTCGCAAAGAACGAAGGAATGCATGATTTGCGTTATTTTAAGAGCATAATAATACTTGAGCTTAAACTAAGAGAAAACTCAGATAAAAAATCCATATTGTTTATAGCATCGTAAAACGTTATTTAAAATGTTTTGTACATATACATTAAAGTAAAAAGGGGAGTGGGTTATTTTTTCTAAGTTTAGTGTGTTAAAACTGTTTTATTTTCAGACGTCAAATTATGTATTTAGGAAAAAGTTTTATGCATTTTGCAGCATGATAAAAACATTTTTTAAGCACAGACACATAGTTTAAATTGAAATTACAAGAATAAAAACCGAAAAATATTGGAGTAATATTCATGTTTTAGCGAATTATTTTATACAGCTAATATAGTCACAAAGTAATAACAATAATAAAGAAAACTCCGACTAATTTAGCTTTTTCATTCGTACATAATGACAAAAAAATATCGTCAACGATATCTAATTCCATTCAGATTCGAATAGTCTCACAACTACTTTTTACTTTCTTCTATCTTCAATAGAAGAAAGTATTGTAATCGAAACTTTTTTCGATTTCCGGTTTTTGACAGATTTACACGTTTTAGGGGTCAGAGATCACAAATGTTTATACAAAATGTGTGTCTGTCCGTGCGTCGCCATTGCACCATCAAAAATTGTATGAAGTTATGCATAGAATTGAACTAATTTTTTTTCTTTTTTTAAGTTTTTGGTTATGACAAGCAGGTCCTCCCTGAATTTGGAAAAAAATCTGCCTTTAGGGGGCGCTATAATAGCGATTTTTGTCCATTTTGAATACTGTACCATTAAAAAGTGTATGAAGTTATGCATAGAATTGTACCAAATTTTTTGTGTATGATTGTGGACATGCCAAGAAGGCCCTCTCTGAATTTAGAAAAATTCAGCCGGTAGGAGGTGCTGTAATAGCGATTTTTGTGCATTTCGAATATTATACTATCAAAAATTGTATGAAGTTATGCTTAAAATTGTCCCATTTTTTTTTTAAGATTTTGGTTATGGCAGGCAGGCCCTCCCTGAATTTGGAAAATTTCCGCCGGTAGGGGGCGCTGTAATAGCGATTTTTGTGCGATTTTTGTGAATTTTGAATATTGTACCATCGAAAAGTGTATGAAGTTATGCATAATTCTAATTAAAATACTAATAAAACTAATTAAAATGAAATATTGACATGTGATAGAAGAAAGTTTTGGGATTGGCACATCCAACTAGTTTAAAACTGCACTGACCTGAAGAAACTGCACTATGGTTTCGAAAAAAGGAATGCAATGAACGAGATACATTAACTAGAGGAGTACAAATACTTCAAGGTAATTTAAGAGAAAACCCAGATAAAACCTCCAGATTGCTTACAGCATTGTAAAACGTTATTTATAATGTTTTGTACGTATTCATTAAAGCACCTAAGGGAGAAGATTATCAGTTCAAAATGTAGTGTGTTAAATATGTTCTAGTTTCGGACGTCAAATTAGTTTTAAATGAAATTACTAGAAGAAAAACCGAAACAAATCGTAAAATATTTATGTTTTAGCGAATTATTTTATACAGCTATTAGAATCACAAAGTAATAAAAATAATATTACTAAAATCCAAGTAATTCAGATTTTCCGTTGGTACTTAATGGGTAAATATCTCGTCAATAGCATTCTCTTCCGTTCAGATTCGGATAAACAATTAATAATCTTACAATTATTTTTTGAGACTACAATGCACCTGAAGAATCTAGGCAATGATCTCGCAAAGAGGGATAGAATGTACTATCTACGTTAATTAAGAGCAAACATTTTTCAGTGACCATTAAGAGAAAACTCAGATAAAGGTCTTCAGATTGTTTACAGCATCGTAAACATTATATAAAATGTTTTCTACAAATACATCAAAGTGATACAGAAAGAAAATTAATTTACAAGTTTTAGTGCGCTAAATATATCCTATTTTCAGACTTCAAATTATGATTCTAGGAAAAAATTGTTAATAATATAAATTTTACAGCATAATAAAATAATTTTTAAAATAGGGTACGCGGTTATTTAGAGTCGGCAAATTATTAGATTAAACATTGAAAAAGAAGAATATTACGCTTTCTCTGCATTATTTTCAACAGCTAAAAGAATATCAATGTAATTAATAAAACTTCGATTAAACTAGCATTTGAATTCGTACTTAATGACTGAACATCTCGTCAATTATACTGTATTACATCCAGGATCGAATAAAGAATGATTATTCTCAGAATTACTTTTTTGAGACTGCACTGCACCTGAAGAATCTAAACAATGATATTGCAAATGGGGATGGAATGTACGAGCTTCGTTAATTAAGGGAATACAAATATTTCAAAGACCATAAAGAGAAAACTCAGAAAAAAATCTCCACCTTGTTTACAGCATCGTCAATTTTATATACAATGTTTTGTCTTCATACAGCAAACTGACCATCGGAGGAAATTAATGTTGCAAATTTTACTGCTCTAAAGGTATTGTATTTTCAGATTTTCAAATTATGCTTGAAGGATAAAAATAATAATATAAATTTTACAGCATAATAGGGACAATTTTTAATATAAAGCACACAGTTTGAAACAATTTAATAGAGGAAAAATAAAAAAAGAAGAATATTCAGGTTTTCGCTGCATTATTTTCAAGAGCTGAAAGAATCACAATGTAATTAAAAAACATGACTTACACTATACTACGTATGATGGGTAATTAAAATGATTAAACCAGCATTTTCATTCGTACTAAACTTCTCGTCGATGATATCTCATTCAATTCAGATTCGGATAAGTAATGATAAATCTTAAAATTAATTTTGCAGGGCTGCACTTCATTTGGAGATTTTAAACAAAGATCTCACAAGGAGATATGGAACGTACGAGCTATTAATTATATTAAACAAAAACCTAATTTGCAGAACAAATTAAAAAAACAAAATTTATTTCCTAAATTGTTTAAGCCCGATAAGGGGCAGATATTAAGATATTTCATTCAATTCGTTCTACATTTAATGTTAAATTTTTGTAACAAATAAGTTAAACCAATTGAACATTAAAAAATAAAAATGAAATTCATACAATATAATACTTTAAATACCTCTATACTTAGATTCCGTTCAAATGAAATCGAAATAAATCTTAGACATTTTAAAGTTTTGTATTTTGCATGTAACTTATCATATTATGTACGATCGTCATAAACATAATGCAGTACAAATACAACTTAAAAATGGAAAAAGTCTAAGATTTATTTCGATTTCATTTGAACGGAATCTAAGTATATAGGTATTTAAAGTATTATATTGTATGAATTTCATTTTTATTTATTAATGTTCAATTGGTTTAACTTATTTGTTACAAAAATTTAACATTAAATGTAGAACGAATTGAATGAAATATCTTAATATCTGCCCCTTATCGGGCTTAAACAATTTAGGAAATAAATTTTGTTTTTTTAATTTGTTCTGCAAATTAGGTTTTTGTTTAACATGTCAAGTTTTTTAATAAACTACTGAATTCAGACGAACACATTTCAAAATTAATGGATATCATCATCAGGCTTTGATTTGTGCGATATCGAATCACAATTTGTGATGCAATTTACCTATGTATAATTCAAAATGTTTCACCAGTGCAGTAATGTGGGTTGCTGTAGTTTGGTCAAAAAATTACAATCTGAACTTAAAAAAATTCTTGAAAATGTCATTTTTATTTCCACTATGACGCCATATTCATCTTCTTTTTAATTCTTAAAAAAAAACTATTTCAGTTTCATCACTTTCATGTTTCACGTGAAAATCATTCAACTAAATATAGGCAAATTATTATTACGGCTTTTGAATTATTTACAACAATGAAGGGAAAAAAGTTAAATTTTATTAGAAAATGTCCGTTGATTCTCAATGAAAAAAGCGAAATTTGGAATTATTAAGAAAAATATTTGAATAATGTAAATAAAAATTAGCCCATGTTACTCTCTAGATTATAATCCACCTACATGCAAAGGCATTTTATGATCCGTTTTGTCCCTGACGTCAGGCAAATGTTTTTACACTTTGAATTTATAATATTATTAGAATTAGCAAAGAATTAAAAATGAGTGGCATCAGGGGCAAAAAGGTGGGAAGAAAAAATGAAAAAGTTACCATCTCCATAGGCTTTTCTATGTTAAATTAACATTGAGAAGTGACAGTGGAAATAAATAAGTATTGCGCTGCCGCGCAATACTTGAATAAAAATATTTCAGAGACTACTAACAGAAAACTCAGACAAAATCTTCAGATTGTTTATAGCATCGCAAATGTTATATACAACATTTTGTTCATCAAAGTGAGTATGGGAGAAAATTAATTTTACAAATTTTAGTACGCTAAATGTATTCTCTTTTCAAACTTGAAAATATGTTTGTAGATAAAAATTTCTAATAATATAAATTTTACAGCATAATAAAAGAAATTTTAAAAAACGGGTGCATAGTTTAAAACGGAATTAGTAGAGTAAAAATCGACAAAAAAGAAAATTATGCTTTTGCCGCATTATTTTCAACAGCTGAAAGAATCTCAATGTAATGGAAAAAACGTTTAAACCAGCATTTTAATTCGTACTTAATGAATAAATATCTTGTCGATGACATCTCATTCCATTCAGATTCGAATAAATAATGACCAATCACAAAATTACTTATCTGAGCACCTGAAGAATCTAAACAATGATCTCCATTGTATGAACTTCGTTAATTAACGCGATAAAAATATTTCAGGGATCCCTAAGAGAAAACTCTTATTTACCTACCTACTTTTGTACACTTCACATTGTGTACAGCATCGTAAATTTTATATGCAATGTTTTGTACAAATACATCAGAGTGCCAATAGGAGAAATTCAATTTCACAAATTTTAACTTGCTAAAGATATTGCATTTTCAGACTTCAAATTATGTTTGAAGGAAGGAATTGCTAATAATATAAATTTTACATTATAATTAAAGCAATTTTCAACAGGCACACTGTTTAAGACTAAATTAATAGAGCAAAAATTTTAAAAAGAAGAATATTCTTGTTTTCGCCGCATTATTTTCAGAACCTGAAAGTATCTCAAAGTAATTTTTCAGAGCCCCGATTAATCCAGCATTCATTCCTGCTTAATGACTAAAACTCTCATCTATGACATCTCATTCCATTCAGATTAGGATAAATAATGAACAATCTGAGAATTACCTTGTTAGATTGCACTGCACCTGAAGAAACTAAACAGTGATCTCGTAAATGGGGATGGAAAGTACGAACTTCGTTAATTAAGGGAATACAAATATTTCAAAGACCACAGAAAAACTCAGAAAAAAACCTCCACCTTGTTTACAGCATCGTCAATTTTATATACAATGTTTTGTCTTCATACAGCAAATTGACCATGGGAGGAAATTAATTTTGCAAATTTTACTGCTCTAAAGGTATTGTATCTTCAGACTTCAAATTATGCTTGAAGGATTTTTTTTTAATATAAATTTTACAGCATAATAGAGGCAATTTTTAATATATAGCACAGAGTTTGAAACAATTTAATAGAGGGAAAATAAAAAAAGAAGAATATTCAGGTTTTCGCTTCATAATTTTCAAGAGCTGAAAGGATCACAATGTAATTAAAAAACATGACTTACCCTATACTACGTATGATGGGTAATTAAAATGATTAAACCAGCATTTTCATTCATACTTAATGACTAAACTTTTCGTCGGTGATATTTCATTCAATTCCGATTCGGATATGTAATGATAAATCTTAAAATTAATTTTGTAGGACTGCACTTCATTTGGAGATTTTAAACACTGACGAGCAGATATGGAACGTACGAGCTATTAACCCATTTATTTCTGAATTTTGGTTTTCTCATATGTTTTGGTAAAATAACTTTAAATATTGTAAAATGAACTGGAAAAATAACAAAAATAATTACGCTTATTTTTTTTTTATATATATATTTATTTGATAAAATGTAAAATAACTAAATATGAGTATTTCTAGTAGAATAATATGCATAATTATGTGTTTTGTCTATATTTATATTTTAAAAGTTTTAAGTTGTATATTATGTACTATTTTTAGTATTTCTATGAACTACAAAATATATATATTTATTTCTTTACAGAGACTGATAACGTTAAAATATTATTAATAATAAAATAAGAATAAACGTTTTGCAGACTTAAAAACAATTTATTTCGTAAATACTTTCAAAAGGAGATAACATAAATAACTGTCTCCTAAATCTCTGACAAAAATATGTGCCCATTTGTGCCTAGCACCCGATATTTTGGACGTTACAAAAATGCAAAAAAAAAAAAAAAAAAAAAAAAATAGGCTTGAACCTTTAATTTCGCAATTTAAAAAAATACGTATTTCAAAAAAATCTACAAGCTAAGATTATGACTTGCGTTTTTGGATCCTTGATAGAAAAAATACAAATAAACTTACTTTTTACATTTCGCCATCTTGAAAAATTAAAAATTTATAAACACCAAAAAAAGCCCTCATTTAAGCAAATAAATATCCTCATTATGCTGTCATCTCTCGGTTATAGATAAAGACATTTATAAATAATGATTTCATACAATTTTCATGTTATAAAGGAGGAGAAAGTTATACAAATTCATTAAAATTTGAAACGTCACAAAAATGGGACGCCAGGCACAAATGGGTTAATGATGTAAAAATACTCCAGAGAGAACTAAGAGAAAACTCAGACAAAATCTTCAGATTGTTTATAGAATCGCAAATGTTATATACAACATTTTGTTCATCAAAGTGAGTATGGGAGAAAATTAATTTTACAAATTTTAGTACACTAAATGTATTCTCTTTTCAAACTTCAAAATATGTTTGTAGATAAAAATTTCTAATAATATAAATTTTACAGCATAATAAAAGAAATTAAAAAAAAAACGGGCGCATAGTTTAAAACGGAATTAGTAGAGTCAAAATCGACAAACAAGAAAATTATGGTTTCGCCGCATTATTTTCAACAGATGAAAGAATCTCAATGTAATAAAAAATCGTTTAAACCAGCATTTTAATTCGTACTTAATGAATACACATCTTGTCGATGACATCTCATTCCATTCAGATTCGAATAAATAATGACCAATCACAAAATTACTTATCTGAGCACCTGAAGAATCTAAACAATGATCTCAAAAGAGAGAAGGGATGTATGAACTTCGTTAATTAACCCGATAAAAATATTTCAGAGACCCCTAAGAGAAAACTCTTGTTTACCTACCTACTTTTGTACCCTTCACATTGTTTACAGCATCGTAAATTTTATATGCAATGCTTTGTACAAATACATCAGAGTGCCAATAGGAGAAAATCAATTTCACAAATTTTAACTTGCTAAAGATATTGCATTTTCAGACTTTAAATAATATTTGAAGGAAGGAATTGCTAATAATAAAAATGTTACATTATAATTCAAGCAATTTTCAACAGGCACACTGTTTAAGACTAAATTAATAGAAGAAAAATTTAAAAAAGAAGAATATTCTTGTTTTCGCCGCATTATTTTCAGCAGATGAAAGAATCTCAATGTAATAAAAAATCATTTAAACCAGCATTTTAATTCGTACTTAATGAATAAACATCTTGTCGATGACATCTCATTCCATTCAGATTCGAATAAATAATGACCAATCACAAAATTACTTATCTGAGCATCTGAAGAATCTAAACAATGATCTCCAAAGAGAGGAGGGATGTATGAACTTCGTTAATTAACCCGATAAAAATATTTCAGAGACCCCTAAGAGAAAACTCTTGTTTACCTACCTACTTTTGTACCCTTCACATTGTTTACAGCATCGTAAATTTTATATGCAATGCTTTGTACAAATACATCAGAGTGCCAATAGGAGAAAATCAATTTCACAAATTTTAACTTGCTAAAGATATTGCATTTTCAGACTTTAAATTATATTTGAAGGAAGGAATTGCTAATAATAAAAATGTTACATTATAATTCAAGCAATTTTCAACAGGCACACTGTTTAAGACTAAATTAATAGAAGAAAAATTTAAAAAAGAAGAATATTCTTGTTTTCGCCGCATTATTTTCAGAAGCTGAAAGAATCTGAAAGTAATTTTTCAGAGCTCCGATTAATCCAGCATTCATTCCTGCTTAATGATTAAACCTCTCATCTATGACATCTCATTCCATTCAGATTAGAATAACTCTTGAACAATCTCAGAATTACTTTGTAAGACTGCACACCTGAATAATCTAAACAATGATCGCGTAAAGAGGGATGGAATGTACAAGCTTCGTTAATTAAGTGAATAAAAATGTTTCAGAGACTACTAAGGAAAAACTGAGATAAATTCTTCAGAATGTTTATAGCATCGTAAACGTTATTTACAGTGTTTTGTCTAAATACAACAAAGTGACCATGGGAGGAAATTAGTTTTACAAATTTTAGTACAGTAAAGGTATGCTATTTTCAGACTGAAAGAATGAAAAATTTGTTACTAATATAAATTTTGCAGCATAATAAAAGCAATTAAAAAAAAGTCATACGGTTTAAAAAGCAATTAATTGAAGTTAAATAAAAAAAGAACAAAATTCATGTTTTCGACGCATTATTTTCAATAGCTGAAAAAAATCTCAAAGAAATTAAAAAACACCCGATTTCAACCAGCATGTTCATTCGTAATTGCTGTCTAAACATCTCGACGATGACATGTCTTTGCATTTAGATTCGGATAAATAATGGTCAATCTCAAAATTATTTTTTTAAGTCTGAACTGCAGCTGAAGAATCTAAATAATGATTTTGCAAAGAGGGATGGAATGTACGTGATTCGTTAATTAAGGAGATAAAAATATTTCAGAGGCCACTAAGAGAAACATAAGATAAAATCTGCACATTATTTATAGCATCGTAAACGTTATATACAATGCTTTGAAGAAATGCATCAAAATGAACATGAGACAAAATTAATTTTACAAGTTTTAGTGCGCCAAAGGTATTCCTTTTTCAAATTTCAAATTATGTTTGTAGAAAAAATGCTAATAACATAAATTTTACAGTAGACTAAAATAAATTTTTAATTTTTAATTTTTAACTACAGTATAGTAAAAGAAAAAGAAGCATATTCATGTTTTCACCGCATTATTTTCAACTGCTGAAAGAGTTCCAAAGTAATAAAAAAGAAAAAAAAACCTATTAAACCAGTATTTTTATTCGTCCTTAATGACTAATCATCTCTTTAATGGCAAATCACCCCTTTCAGATTCAAATAAATAATCTTAGATTTAATTTTTTGAGGCCGCATTTCACCTGAAGAATCTAAAAAATAATCTCGCAAAGAGGGATGGAATGTACCAGTTTCGGTAACGAAGGACATAAAACTATTTTAGAGTAAACTGAGAGAAAACTCAGATAAAACATCCAGATTGTTTACATATTCTCAAACGTTACATTACAATGTTTCTTGCAAGAACATCAAAGTGACTGAGAGAGTAAATAAATTTTACAAAATTTAGTGCATTAAAGCTATTTATTTTTCAGGCTCAAAATGATGTTTTTAGCAAAAAATTGTTAATAATATAAATTTTACAGCTTTAAAAAGGCAATTTTTTAAATAGAGCTCAGCCTTTAAAAAGATATTAATACAGGAAAATTTAAAAAAAAAGAATATTCATGTCTTCGCAGTATTATTTTCAACAGCTGAAAGAATCTCAAAGTAATTAAAAAAAATCGATTAATACAGCATTTTCCTTCGTACTTAATGACTAAACATCTCTTCAATGACACCTAATTCCATTCAGAATCGAATAAGTAATGATGAATCTCAGAATTACTTTTGTAAGACAATGCACTGCACCTAAAGAATCTAAATAATGATATCGTAAAGTGGGAGGGAATGTACGAACTTCGCTAAGTAAGGGGATAAAAATATTTCATAGAAAACTGAGCAACACTTTTAAGAGAAAATTAAGATAAAATCTTCAGTTTGTTTATAGCATCGCAAAAGTTATATACAATGTTCTGTACAAATGCATCAAAGTGACCATGGGAAAAAATTACTTTTGCAAATTTTAGTACGCTAAAGGTTGCTATTTTCAAACTTGAAATTATGTTGGTAGAAATAGATTCTTAATAATATAAATTTCACAGCATAATAAAAGCAATTTTTTAAATATTGCACAAGGTTTAAGATGAAATCAATACAGGAAAAAAAATAAGAATCTTCATATTTTCGACTCATTATTTGCAGTCATTATTTGCCTAAGGTTAAAAAATCTCAAAGTAATAATAATAATAATAATAATAATAATAATAATAATAATAATAAAATTCATTTGTACTTAATGACTAAACATCTCGTAAATGACATCTCACTCCATTCAGATTCGAATAAATAATAAATAATCTTAGAATTACTTTTTTGAGACTGCATTTCACATGAAGAATCCTAATAATGATTTCGGCATGAAGGATAGAATGTAGGAGCTTCGTTAATTAAGGGGATAAAAATATTTCAGAGACCACTAAGAATAAACTAAGATTAAATGTTTAGATTGTTTATAGCATCGCAAACGTTATATACAACTTTTTGCACAAATACATCAAAGTGACTATGGGAGAAAATTAATATTACAAATTTTAGTGCGGTAAAGGTAGTCTTTTTTTAACTTCAAATTATATCTGTATAGAAAAATTGTAATAATGCAAATTTTATAGCATAATAAAATCATTTTTTAATATAGGGCACACGATTTAAAACGAAATTAATGGAGGGGAAAAAAAAGAATATTCATGTTTTCGTCGCATTATTTTTAACAACTTAAATAATCCATAAAAAAATTGGAAAAAAAAAATCAATCAAACCAGCGTAATCAAACGTACTTAATTACTAAATATCTCATCGATGACATCTCATTCCATTCATATTAGGACAAATAGTAATAAATCTGAAAATTACTTTTGTAGGATTGCACTTCACCTGAAGTTTCTAAACAATGATCACACAAAGAGTGATGGAACGTACGAGTAATTAATGAGATAAAAATACTTCAGAGACCGCTAAGAGAAAACTAAGATAAAACTTACATATTGTTTATAGCACTGTAAATGTTATATACATCGTTTTGTAAAAATACATCAAATTGGCCATGGAAAAAATTTTATTCTACGAATTTTTGAGCGCTAAGAATATTCTATTTTCAAACTTGAAATTAAGCTTTCAAGAAAAATATTGCTAATAATTAAATTTTACATCATAATAAAAACAATTTTTAAAATAAGTCACACAGTTTAAAACGAAATTAAAAGAAGAAAAATAAGAAAAGGAGAAAAGGAGAATATTCATGTTTTTGCCGTATTATTTTTAACAGCTGAAAGAATCTCAAAGCAATTTTAAAAAGATTCGATTAATCCAGCATTTTCATTCGTACTTAACTAAACATCTACTCACTGACATCTCATTCCATTGAGATAAAGTAACGATCAATATCAGAATTACTTTTTGTGACTTCCCTGCACCTGAAGAATTTAAACAATAATATTGCAAAGAAGGAAGGGATGTAGGAGATACGTTCAGTCTATCAATGATTTCGCAAAGAGAAAACGAACATCACGACCTACTTTAACTAGTATCATAAAAATACATCGGGGTAAACTAAGAGAAAACTCACATAAAACCTCAAGATTGCTTACAGCATGGTGACACGTTTCTTTACAATGTTTTATACATATGATTTTTAGGATTTAGTCTGAAATTTACTAAAAGATTGGTACACTTGGCTTAAAAATACAAATAAATGCATCTATCAATTTTATACGGTATTTATTATTCACTCGAACAAATAATATGCCTAGAAGATCACAAAAGTTCATCCACCTTAATAATATAATACATTTGAAAACATAAATACTGGAATTCACTTAGGATTCTTGCCCAAATCTTTTATTTGGCATTTAACGAATCTTCAACCTTCATGTTGAGATAAAAAATTTAGAACTTCTAAAAACATAAAACATATCTTGAATTTTCTTATTTTTTCATCAAAATCGTTGCCACACATTTTTAGCTTTTTCCACGCTCCTCGTGTTGCACTTTTTATTTCATATAAGATTGCATATTCATTAAATAAACACTCGAGTTATTCAAGATGCATTGTTGAGAATGTTTACCATCTCATATTCGGTCATCCTGACAGCCCGGTGACCCAACGGAACGTGTTTTCAAATCTCGTCCGTATGGTTGGATACTTACTCTTTGAATTTCACATTTGAAACGGTTTCAATTTACTCATATAATATTGTACAACGGACACTACATAAAATGACGTATCGCATGACGCAAAACATTTAAATCATTGGATACATGCTAACTCATTTATATTTCCTTTACGAAAAGAATTATACTGACATCTGTCTTCTCTATCCGCATGCACATCGAAAATAGAAGACATATTATACTGCTTGGCTCTGTTCGTGCATATATCATATTCTCTTTCAAATTTAGTTTCAGGTCCTCTATAATAAAAATTATTAGAGATGCCCGATGACTGTTCATGTCTTCTGCAATTACTATTACTCCTACCGTATATATTTCTTCGCGGACCATTAAAATATCTTTTAATGCTTATTTTATCTTCCAATTTCATATTCTCTCTTTCATTCGGTTCAATCTTTTTGCTTTCAAAAATTTCTTGTGTTCTTTCTATTTGCTGTACATCTAAAATTTTTCTCTGATCTTCGTGATATCCGTGACGTTTACCAACAAAAATATTTCTCGGATAATATTTCCTTTCTTCCCTCGTGTTTTTTCGTTTATAATATTTTCCAACTTTCTTCATTTCATTTTTATTTTCATTCGCGAATGCACATAATTTGCGTTTTTCTTTTAGGTTATTCATTATTACCATTCGGGATACCTCATTTCTTTCATTAAAATTTTTGTTTCTAATTGAATGTATTTTTTTCTCACGAGACCTTTCCGTTTTCTTATTTGATTTTCTATTTATTTCATTGCCCACACATTTTAAAGTTTCATCGGTGTTCCTTACAGCTCTAATATATATACAATACATAATGGTTTTGCCTTTGGCGTTTTATTCCTTGGCGAGATTTTTTATTTTAACACCTTCTTTTGTGACTGTTAAATTGCATCCTGATATTGCACTTACACCTAACAATATGTCACATTCCAGACCTGATACTAGGTGAAAATTACCTGTCAGTTTCATGCCGCCTACTTGTATTTCGTGCTCAAAGTATCCTATTGGCTCCGTTTCTTCTCCGCCAAATCCAATCAATATACTCATATTTTCTTGGTATAACTCGGGTGCGCCTATTTCGTCGTAGTAGTCTTTATTTATCAAACTCACATCACTTGCTGGTCAATGATAATTTTCGTGGGTTTCTCATTTATAGGAATTACACGAATTTTTGTTACTAATTTGGCGTCATTCTCCGCTCTTGATAAGTTCATTACTTTTCTTTTCTGTGAGTTATTCTCGTTTGTTTTCGTAATGGGGTTACCATAATATTCTTGTGTGCTCATTTGATCTCTATTTGTACATTTGGCGGCGATATGACCAGCAAACCACAAAGATGGTAGATAATTCTTGAATTAATAGCTCTTTCGCCTCGTCCTATGTTATTTCGATGAGCCTTTTTGATCCCACTGGCTATCTATTTCTTACCTGTTCACGCTATTTTGCGCCTTATACAATTTGGCGGTTTTAAATCATCTCAACGCCGTAGCAAAATCATCTAGTAATGGAAATTCTAGCCTAGGAAATTCCTCAAAAAAACGTTCTCTGGTTTCTGGCGGTATTTTTCGCATAATTTGATCAGTTATTAAAAACTCCGTTAATCCCTAAAAACTTGCTATGTTCATTCCACGTACCCATTCATTAAAGTACGTTTTTAACTGAAAACCAAAATCGCGCATATTATCTGTTGGCTCCTTCTTATGAGTCAGGAACCGCTGTCTAAATTCTTCCGGTGACATTTTGAATATTTTCAACAATAATTTTTTATATATATTAGTAATTTTTTATATGCAGTTCCTTTTCTCTTGTAATTATGATACATATTTCTAATGGTAATAAACTTAATAGATATGATACCCATTCATCCTTGTATATTTTCATTTGAGATACTCATCTATCGTATAATGTTAAAAACATACAAATATCACCATTTGCACTGTGAAAACGATTTAGTAACTTCAACAATTCAAAATTATTACCTGTTCCTTTTCTTAGAGCTAATATTTCTACAGCCTTCCGAGAGTCTATCTCGACCTGCATTGTCAATTTCGTTAACGCAAATTCCCTCATTTCTCCTTCTATTTCTAACATCACTTTCTTCTCCTCTATCTCTATCTATCGTGCTTCAAGTTCTGTCGGCCGTTTTCTCTCTTCTGCTTCAAGTTCTACCTGCCGTCTTCTCTCTTCTCCTTCAAGTTCTAACTTTCTTTCTTCCAAGGCTATTCTCTTCTCATCTTTCTCCTTCTCTGCTTCTATTTTTCTTTGCCCTTTCTCCTTTTCTACCTACGCTTCAAGTTGTAACTTTCTTTCTTCCAACGCTAATTTTTTCTTCTCCTTGCTAGCCGACTTACTACTTTTAAAAATTCTTCATGAAAACTTTCCCAAGCTTTTATTGTTTCAGTTAATGACAGAATGGTTTCTTTCTCTGGCATGTTTATTCCGCACTCCTCGCATAGTTCAATCAGATCGCTTCGTCGTGCGTTGTTCAAAATCGATATAATGATGTTTTTTTTATAATTCAGATCCCGGCACCGAGCACCCAAAATTTGTAGGATTTAGTCCGAAAATTATTAAAAGATTCACTTGGCTTATAATTACAAATAAACGGATCTATTAGCTTATCAATTTTATACGGTATTTATTATACTCTTGAACAAATAATAGGCTTAGAAGATCACAACAGTCCATCCACGTCAGTAATATAATGCATTTGTAAAAATAAATACTGGAATTCACTTGCCCAAATCTTTTATTTGATATTTAACGAATCTTCAACCTTCATGTTGAGATAAAAACAATAGAACTTCTAAAAACATAAACATCTCATGAATTTTCTTATTTTTCATCAAACCGTTGCCACACATTTTTAGCTTTTTTACACGCTCCTCGTATTGTACTTTTTATTTCATATAAGATTGCATATTCATTAAATAAACCCTTGAGTTAGTCAAGATGCACTGTTGAGAATATTTACAATCCCACACATATACACATATACAGTTCCAAGTCAAAAAATTAGAATAATATAAAAAAAAGGAATTGTGAATAAAGTTTTTTATGTATCGCTTATAAAAAAAAAAGTAATACAGTTATAAAACTCAATATTGTAAGTATCTACATAGGTAGCATCTTTAACATAAAATTTAAAGGAAATAATACAAAAGTTAACATAGTTATCCACACTTGGAAAAAATCAAAATATTAGAATAACTATTTACCTTATTCAAAATATTAGAATAAAACATTGTAAATGATACATATTTAAAAAAAAAAGGAAAAATAGTTATTCTTTAAATTTTGTAGCATCACCTTTGCATTTTATAACAGCACGAACTGACTTTGCCAAGCTAGCTACAAGTGGTTCATAATGTTTTCTGTCCAGACATGACCGTGTCGACTTTATGCTGGAAAGAAGATCAAGATTGTTTTTTGACGCAACAATAGTTTCGGTGTAATATATATCAGTCGTGTCTTCATTATTCCCAACAAATTCTCCATTTTATTTAAATCCAGCGAATTAGTCAGCTACGGAAGTATGTTAATTTGGTGTTGGCTGAGACAGTTCTTGGTGGACACTTACCTGTATGAAGGTGCTAAATCATGTTTGAAAATAAAATTGTCACAACACAGATCTTCCGACGATGGTATCATGAAATGCTCTAGGATTTTTAGATATATCTCATGATTAATCCTTTCGCTAACGATACATAGCCCTCTAGGACCTTCTGTAGTCATGGAAGCCTAAACCATTACACTGGTCACAAATTTCAGTGATCGTTTCATGCAGTCCTTGTCATATCCTTCTTTCTTCATTCGCTATACACGAACACGTTTATCATCATATTTTACGAAAAACCTACTCCCATCACTAACAATACCTTTTTTCAAGCACCCAGACCCCATAAAATCGTTTTTTTTTGTTGTTGTTGTTTTGTTTTGCTTTGTTTTCACCATTTCGCTTTTTTCCTTTTTTATTTAACAGTCATGAGCGTTTATCTTTGGTACACGAGATTGAAATCCAAGTTTTTGGATAAGTCTTAGAGTTGTAAATTTACTCACACCAACAGCGTGTTCTTTCCACTTTTAATGCAAATATCTTAATTTCTAAAACGGTTTATTTAGCAAAACTCTTCAGCTTTCTATAATCTCTCTGAATAGATTTTGGCTTTTGGGCACTATTCAAATATTTGTTTTAAAATTTTCTGTCGTTAAAATACTGCGTTATTGCTCTACGAACACTTGGTTGAGAACATTTTAAGTAACTGGCGGTATATTGTTAATTACGTCCTTCTTTATGCAAGTCAATTAAATGATGCTTTGTAAACTCCGTTATGTCGGAAGAACGACCCATGTTTCACACAAAATGAAAACAATGATTATGCAAAGCGTTTTTATAGCTTCAGAAGCAGTCCCGCAAAAGCTGATTTAATGCTTAATTTATGCAAACTTCTGAACCAATCAGGAAAATTCAAACGCATTCTATTTTTTTTCAACCACTAATTTTAGTATTTTAAAATTTTGAATAATGAAAATAATCTTACAAAAATACAATATTCACTCAAAATTTAATCTTTTACAGTTTTAATTTTCTTTATCAACATGCAAATTTATTGAAACATTAACCTTATTCTTTTTCAATTGTGCTACACTGAAATAAAGACAAACGAAAAGAAAATAAATTATTATTCAAATCTTTTGACTTGGAGCTGAAAAGTAAAGTGACGAAGAGAATAGATTACTATTTAATATTTTGGTGTGTTAAAACTGTTCTATTTTCAGACATCAAATTATGTATGCAAGCAAAATCATTAGTATTATACATTTTACAGCATAATAAAAGTATTTTTGAAACATAAAACACAAGCACGTAGTCGTAAATGAAATTACTTGAGGAAAAACCGAAAAATGCGGAATAATATTCATGTTTTTAGCGAACAATTTTCTACAGATATTAGAATCTCAAATAATAATAATAATAATAATAATAATAGTAAAATATAAATAAACAAAAAAATGAAAAAAATTTTACAGCATTTTCCTTCGTATTTAATTAATATGAGCTCGTTAATGACATCTAATTCCATTAAGGTTATAAAATAAGAAATAATATTAGAATTACGTTTTTGAGACTGTAATCCACCTGAAGAATCTCAATAATGATCACGCAAAGAGGGATGGCGAGCTACGTTAATTAAGGGAATAAATCTATTTCAGAGACCACTGAGAGAAAACTAAGATAAAATCTTCCGATCGTTTATACCATCGTAAACGTTCTATAGAATGTTTTGTACAAGTACATAAAAGGGACCCTGTAGTAAATTCATTTTACAAATTTTAGTGCGTTAAAGCCATTTTATTTTCATACTTGGAATTATGTTTGTAAGAAAAAAAGGCTATTACATGATTCGTACGGATACCGTTATTTTCTCCAGGAAAACTTCCAGTACATATTTATAGAAAAAGAAATCTAGATTGAGTGTGCAAAATTTCGCCTTCTTTTAAGAAGAGATTTTCTATAAGATAATACTGAATACGGAAATAATTTTGGTCTGCAAAATTCAAGGAGGCATACGAACCATGTATTAACATAAATTTTACAGCATAATAAACGCAATTTTTAAAATAGCGCACACCGGTTTAAAAGGATAGTATTCATGTTTTCGCCGCAATATTTTCAACAGCCGACAGAAGAAAACAGAAAAAACCGATTAAACCAGCGTTTTCATTTGTATTTAATCACTAAACTTCTAGTCAATGGTTTTCACTCCATTCAGGTTCGAATAAGTAATAAATAATCTTAGAGTTATTTTTTTGTGACTGCATTTCACCTGAAGAATTTAAATAACGATCTCGCAAAGAGGGATGGAATGCACGAGCTTCGTTAATTAAAGGGTTAAAAAATGTACCACTAAGAGACCAATAAGAGATAAGATAAAATCTAAGATAAAATCTTCCGACCGTTTATACCATCGTAAACGTTCTATACAATGTTTTGTACAAGTACATAAAAGGGACACTGTAGTAAATTCATTTTACAAATTTTAGTGCGTTAAAGCCATTTTATTTTCATACTTCAAATTATGTTTATCCTTTTCCGGCACAGTGTGCCCTGGTCCGGATACCTAATTTTAATTCCAAACTTACGAAAGGCACCAAGAATATTTTAGTAGAATTTTGCTTTTAAAATAAACATGTAAAGTAACACGTTCTTAACATCTTAAAAAGTCGTTTTAAAATTCCGGTGTCAGTCAATCATTTCATCATTTTACAACAAAAATTGCCTGTGCCGGAAAGGGTTAAAAGAAAAAAATTGCTATTGCATGGTTCGTACGGATACGTTATTTCTCCAGGAAAACTTCCAGTTTATATTTATACAAAAAGAAATCTAGGTTAAACGTGCTGAACAGGTGAGCAGCATTAAGGGGTTTCCTAGCTGATGACAGCTTAACACCCAGACTAGGAAATGAAGTATCTTATGTTATTATGAGCCATTGGGATAAATTAAAACTGTAGTTGAGAACTACTAAAGAGAGAAATTTAAATGAACTAAGAAAAAATAAAAAATTAAGATTAAAAAAGGGGAAGAAGATAATTTCGCCTTCTTTTAAGAAGAGATTTTCTATAAGATAATACTGGTGCAAAAAAATTTTCCGGTCTGTAAAATTCAAGGAGGCGTACGAACCATATATTAACATAAATATTACAGCATAATAAAAGCAATTTTTTAAATAGCGCACACCGGTTTAAAAGGTTAATATTCATATTTTCGCCACAGTATTTTCAACAGCCGACAGAAGCTCAAATAAATAAAAAGAAAAAAGAAAAAAACCCGACTGAACCAGCGTTTTCATTCGTACTTAATGTCTAAACATCTCCTCAATGGCATCTCACTCCATTCAAGTTCGAATAAATAATAAACAATCTTAGAATTACTTTTTTGTGACTGCATTTCGCCTGAAGAATTTAAATAATGATCTCGCAAAGAGGGATGGGATGCACGAGCTTCGTTAATTAAAAGGATAAAAAATTTACCACTAAGAGACCAATAAGAAAAACTAAGATAAAATCTCCCGATCGTTTATACCATCGTAAACGTTCTATACAAGGTTTTGTACAAATACGTCAAAGGGACCCTGTAGTAAATTAATTTTACAAACTTTAGTGCGTTAAAGCTATTTTATTTGCATACTTTAAATTATGTTTGTAAGAAAGAATTGCTAATAACATATTTTTTACAGAATAATGAAATCAATTTTTAAAATAGTGCACCAGGTTTAAAAGAAAATTAATAGGGGGGAAATTACAAAAAAAGAAGAATATGGTTGTTTTTGCCGCATTATTTTCTACAGCTGGATGAATGTCAAAGTAATAATAATAAAAAAAGAAACCCGATTAAACAATATTTTCATTCGTACTTTATGACTAAACATCTCGTCAATGGCATCTCACTTCATTCAGATTCGAATAAATAATAAATAATCTTAGAATTAATTTTTGAGACTTCATTTCACCTGAAGAATCTAAATAATGTTCTCACAAATAGGGATGGAATGCACAAGCTTCGTTAATTAAAGGGACAGAAATTTCAGAGACCACTAAGAGAAAACAAACAAGGAGAGGGCCAACCTTGAATAACAGATTTTGATTATTTTAATATATGTTGTAGGGTAGAGATCCCTTAGTGTCGGGTTCAACGGATTTTATCCAACGCTCCTTAGTTCTTGAGAAACCGGGGGGGGGGGGGTCTAACAATAGTACACAACTTAAATACTTACTTTGCAATCGCAATGGTAGGTTGGTCGTAGCTCAGTTGGTATGGCGTTCGCTGACTGATCCGCAGGCCCGGGTTCGATACCTGAATGCGCTACATTTGTTTTTCTCATTTTTTGTTTTATAACTATACTTGTAAGTATATAAAATTTATAATATTGTATATCAATTATAATTTTAACCTATTTAATTTTTTACTTTTAACTAAATAGTTGTATAAAACATCATAAAACTGTTAATTTTTTAAAAATCACTTTTAAAATGTATTACATATATTCTTTATCGATGCAACCATATTGAGCAATTGTGTCAATTCGTGATTTTAAAGAAACATCATTTACGCATTGCTTTAACAAAGGAAGTCAATGCGATAATACTATTATTCTGTTTTTAAAGTAACAAGCATAATTATATTAAAAATTAGCATCAGAATTAAATTACAACCGATTTCATGCATATTAAAGATTTTTAAATTTGTAATACGTATGCTTGCGCTTTCAATTATTTTGCTTTCACCTTTATCTTTTTTCTGCTTTAATTTTTATTTTATTTGAATATTCTTTTATTTTGTCATAACTATATGGCACCCTAACAGATTTTGTCACGATTTTGGAATTTTTATCATTCAATAATAGATGCAATTTCTTTTTAAACCTCTTTAAAGGATGAGAAATAATAGTTTAAAAATAAAAAATGATAAATTTAAGTTTGTTAACATTATAATTAATGTATAATATTAAAATTTGTAATTGAAATTATTAAATTATAATTACAAGTATATTTATAAAACAAAAAATGAGAAAAACAAATGCAGCCCGTTCGGGTACCGAACACGGGTCCGCATATCCGCCAGCGATCGTCGTACCAACTGAGCTACGACAAAACTATCATTGCGGTTGCAATGTAAGTATTTAAGTTGTGTACTATTACTAGACCCCCCCGTTTCTCAAGAACTAAGGAGCGTTGGATAAAATGCGTTGAACCTGACACTAAGGGGTCTCTACCCTACAACATATATTAAAATAATCAAAATCTGTCATTAACAAGGTTGGCCCTCTCCTTGTAAGATAAAATCTTTAGATCGTTTATATCATCGTAAACGGTATGTACAATGTTTTGTATAAGTACCTTTAAGTCACCCAGGGAGAAAAATATTTTTACAATTTTTAGTGCGCGGAAGCTATTCTATTTTCAGACTTTAAATTATATTTGAAGGAAAAAAAGAATAATAACATAAATTTTACAGCTTAATAAAAGCAATTTTTTGAATAGGGCACACATTTTAATAAGAAATTAATAGAGAAAAAATCGAAAATGAAGAATATTTATTTTTTCGCGGTGTTATTTTTAACAGCTGAAAGAATCTCAAAGCAATTCTTTAAAAAACCAGAATCTTCATTTGTACTTAATGACTAAACATCTCGTCAATGACATTTCATTCCATTCAGATTCGAATAAATAATGATCAATCTCAGAATTACTTTTGTAAGACTGCACTGCACCTGAAGAATCTAAACAATGACCTTGCAAAGAGGGGAGGATGTAGAGCATCGAGGGAGGATGTCAGATGTTTCGTGGGGGCGCTACAGCGCAGGGCTATTGGTCGATATGAGAAGAATCCCGACATATTGCTCTAGCGCCTCTGTGGATTCAGTCGCACTTCAGTGCGGGCTCAATTCAGCGTATTTTGCAATTCATCCCGGTGACTGGGGGTTATCGTTTGCATAGGTGTGGACTTAGTGTCAAAATTGTAAGATTTTGTGATTGAAAGGATGCAAAAAACTTTTTTTGCGGAAGTTTGAGTAAACTTGAAAAAAGTTTTATTTTGGAAAGAATAAGTGATTACTGTTGATTGAAAAATTTTGGAAAACGTGATTTTTTTGAAAAAGTTTTCAGTGGGCGAAAGGTAATATTTAAAAGCTTGGTGAGTAAATAATTTAAGGTTTATGATAATTATGAATGGTGTTTTTAAGTAATATTACATCTTTGTCTTTTATACGCAATTTGTATTTCATAAAATTTACATTTGATAAAATTTTACCTTTAAAATTTTTTAACATTATATATAAATTATTTGAACTTGTAATTTTCAATAAATTTTAAATAAAATTAAGAAATTAATAAAAAATTAAGTATTTTTTTATATACAATACAAGGATTTTCTCGATAAAATAAGTTACTAAACAGTACTTCTCGTCAGTTATGTACAATTTTTGACCTTATCGTAATTTCAAAATATCGTTTCACAAAATAGCTTTGAATTATAAATGAATCATTTTAATAAATTTAACCTTATACATATAATGCATTCAATTTACATATAAATAGATGTAAATCTTTTAGCGCATTTTATGTCATTCCATAATTGATCCATACTTTATTATAAAACTGACGAATGTTTTATATTTTCTGGAGAAAAGTTATTTTTTCTTAAAATCATCCCTGCTAAAATAATTTAGTTTAAATTGTTTCAGTAATTAATAATGAGCAATTACTTTAATTAGATTCATTTCTTAAATGTCAACCGTGAGAACTGATATTAATACGTGCGAAAATTCTGCATAAAGTAACGATTAAAATGTAATAGCTATTTAATAACAAACATCTTTCAATTTGTCGAAAAATTAATTTATTTGACGAACAATTTTATTAATATACGAAATTTATATAAAATGGTTATATAAGGTTTATGTGTTATTTAACATTATATGTATATAAGGTTTTATGTATTTAATTCATTTTTATTTTGTACTTTTTTTTAATATAATGTTTTAAAGATTTTTTATTAATTTGTTAAGATTTAAAATTGTCATTTGAAATATGCTCAAAAATAAAGAAAAACCAAATGCATTTTTCAGTTTCATAATGCTAATTTTTCCGGAAAATATTGTTGAATCATATGCATTATATTTTTATGCTTTTTGTTTAACACTACCCTTGAATTAAAAAATGAGTTAAAATTTGTGTTTTTAAATAATTACCTTGTGTTTATTGTGAGAAAAGCCAGATAGTGTAGTCCCGTGGACATTTACTATTTACGTTCATTCACATTTTTATCCGTAAAAAAATGACATATATTTATCGACTAGTAAATAATGAAAAAAAAAAAACAAACAAACAAACAAAAAATTTACTTTTAAGTATTTACTTTTTAAGACAACTCTTTTTGTATTAAATTTATACGACGTTTATTCAATAAAAAGCCGCAAAAGTTGCATGAAACTGCTGAATATGCAATAACTGCAACATTTACTTTTTAAGACAACTCTTTTATGTTAAATTTATAGGATTGTCATTAAAAAAAAAAAAAGTTGCAAAAATATGCAGTAACTGCAACCTAAAGTGCGTAGAAAGTCTTAAGACCATTCATTAAATTTCTATAATTTGAATCTTCTATTCTTTCTTTATTGTTTAAAGATTAAGTTCTGTGTGTAAAGGAAAAGCCACATACAATGATGGATTATTATTATAAGTTTTTTTTTTAAATTAAAGTTGAAGAACTTATGTATAAATAATGTATTTATGACTATAAAGTGCAGTTTGTGTTTATTAATGCATTCGTATGGAGAAATGCACTTTTAAAATGAAATGTTTGAATAAATTTGTGATTTAATATATCTTATCATAGTTTAATATTTGAAAAATATGAGTGAGCAAGAGTCTAAAAGTACTGCCAGATGCAATACAGTTATACTTAAATATTTTTTCTAAATATGAAAGAAAATATTATTATTATTATTTCGCTAAGAGTTAATATGCATTGGTAAGTAACAATCTCTATTTAGAAAAAATATAAACGTACAGAGCAGGTTTTAGCATACCAATTGTAATTATCTTTGTGTTTCTATCAAATAGTTTTCTTAAATAGTTCTTTTTAATAAAATATAGTATTATAGTAATAGTTATTTATTAAACGTAGATAATGAGAGAAATCTGTATTTGGTCTCGCACATGGAACAAAATCTAAATTATCGCTGACAGAGATCTTGCTTTCTTCGACTTGAACCGACATAAAATTGCAGTAGAGCACCGATTATGCGAACAAGCCGGGACCGACCCTAGTTCGGATAAGCAAAAGTTCGGATAAAAAAACAGACAGTTTAAGGGATGCTCCTGACTACACTAAAACCTTCACACTTTATTTAGGCTTAGGACTGGCAGCATCAGTTAGAGTTAGCGTGTTTAAAAACTGTTTTTTTGTTTGTTTGTTTGTTTGTTTGTTTACTTTTTTATAATTAAAAATTTTCTTTTTCTCTTTTAATCATTTTCTGAACTCCAGAGATGATAATTTAAGCAAAAAAGGTTTTGCTTGTTACTTGCTTCAAAGAAGACGTTCTTACCAATGCTGCCATAACTCGAATTCGTCTTAAATACGTTAGATGAATTGGATCAGCGTTCTTCTGCCATTCGAGCCATTTCATAACTGTTTCCAAACATTCAAAGGCTTCGTTATGTGATGGATCTGGGTCATTTTCAGAGCGTTTGTTTTCATTTCTTCAATTTCGTTTTCATCTTAAATCTCATCTACAATCTCATCATCATTTTAAAAAAAAATTGGGGGGAAATAGGCTGTTCGGATAAATGGAAGTTCGGTTTAATTTTTTTTGTAGAGAGAAATAGGCTGTTCGAATAATTAGAAGTTCGGTTAATTGGAGTTCCGATAATCGGCGCTCTACTGTACGTTAATTTTTATTCTGAATTCAATAGACCAGATTTGATGTAAAATCTAAATTAAGCAGATTAGTGTTAGTAATTCTAGATTAGTCCCAGTAATTCTAGATTAGAGATGAAAACTGAATTATGAAGTTTTTAGTCTTTAAACAAACAACTGTAGTAAAGATGTAGACTGTTAAAAATTTGCAAGAAACTCTCGCGTTATTTGACCGTTTTTAAAGAAAACGGTTAAATAACCGTAATGTAACGTTATTCCTACCATAATATTGTCATTAATAGGGTAAGATACGCTTAATAATGCGGTGAAATAACCTTAATCTTTAAAAGCGTGCGAACGGTTGGACAGTTTATTGGAGATTTTTTACTCTGTAGTAAAGTTTGCCCTAGAGCCAAGGAATGATTTCGAAAGCTAGTAGATCCCGTTAAAAATATAAATAATCTAGAACAACTGAAACAAAGTTTAAAGAAATAATTCAGCACAATTTTTAATGATATTTTCGACAAATACGAAAGTGTATAACGGTAGAATACACTATTAAAAATTTTCAACGAACTGACCAGTCATTCTACCGTTTTTTATTGAAAACGGTTACATAAACATAGTTTATATCTGTTCTGAGCCTATTATTCATTTCAATTCAGCCAAAATAGAGCTAAATTATAGTTATGTAACAGTCTTTAAGAAAAAAAAAAACGCTCGAATTACTGGACAGTTTGCTGCAAAATTTTAACAGTATTGATTAACAGTTTCCAATTTTTACTTATCTTCAAGAGCAAATGATTGTAAGAGACATCTGCCAGACCGCATTATTTACAACGCTACATTTTTTTTTTAAATATGGGATTGACTAAACCGTTATAAATGATGTGATTAGTTGAATCAATTGTTTGTGCTGCTGTAGCTGCAAATATAATATGGTAAAATCTCGTTCCAACGTTTCGAACTATGTTTTATTCGGAGCTATATATGCTGAAACTTGATTTCAGCATCTTATGGTTACAGTTACTGCTGCATACAAAAATGGTTAAGTCCATCACAAAATATTTAACAGTGTATAGAAATATATATCGTTTAAATGAATTATTAATTAAATATGATTGAATTCGTATACGTTTTCCTGCTTTTAAAACAGTTTCTTCTAAATTCCCATTTTTTATTAACTTTTAGATTTTTGATTAAAGACCTCTGCAGTTCTCTTGAATTAGCTTAGTACAGCATTATTTCTACGGAAGCACGTAAAACTATGTAATTGATTTATACTACGTTGTTTTGGAAATAACTCATTTTGTAAAAGTTATATTGTCAAAGAGTATTTTTATCTTATTTTAACGAATTTAAATGGAATACATATATATCAATTTAAACTTTTCATATTTTTCTTTAAAAGTTAAGAAGAATTTCTGCAATCAAAATAAAACGCATTTCATTTCTTCGCCACAGCTTATTAATGAAATATAATTAATTATTGCTGAATTATTTCGTCTCTGATTTGACTTCGACGCAAGAGTTTAGACGTCTGAAATCATTTTCAATTTTATACATCGAAGCATGATTATTCTGAGATCGAAATTTCAAATCTGTCCAAGTATCTTTAATAAAAAGGAAAAAGACGGAGGTTGACATATGTGGACACAGGCACCGAAGAGGTTTAATTCAAAATCGTATGTGAGCACATCGGTTTTACACAGAAAAAAAATTGTAACGTTTCAGCGTGACTTAACGTTACAAGAATTTTTTTTTACAACTTTGTTTGAAACTCCCAATTAAAAAAAAAAAATGCAATTTTTCAGAATTTTCTGTACTATACAATAATTTTAATGCATTATTTTATTTGTTTATTTTCCACGCGCATTTGAGCTTTTTTAGAGTTTTTTATTTATTTATTTTTTTTTTGTTACGGCATTCGCATATCTGAAAAAAAACGATGAGAATTTAAGTTATATTTTACCATGGCTGTTCGTACTGAATCTGCAGCCACTGCAAAAAGAGACTTTTTTTTAAAATCATTAATGTGGAAAAGATGACCACCAGCCTCGAACATTAACAACCCAATTATCTCTTACAAAACTTAAAATTGTAGAATTTTACCGTTAAATTAAAAAAAAATAAAGTAAAAAATTAATATACTATTTCGTTTTTTTTTAATGTTTATTTAACTTTATTAATTTAAAAAATGCACAGGTGAACCATCCAATTATTATCCAGATAAATCGTTACTAAACAAAATGGGGAAAAATTGAAAGAAACATAATACTCTAACTGGATTTTATTAACTCTCCAACCGGAATTTTCCAGTGGGCTACATTTACAAAAAATCAGATTGCTTGATTCCCACCACTTTTTTAAATGTGTATAATCCGGTTTATTCTCTCATTATTTAATCTGCAATTAAATAAAGTGACTATTCTACTTCAAAAAAGTGGTGGGAGGCAAACGATCTTAATTTAAAAAAATTAACCCACTGAAAAAGTTGCCCGCGGCTGTAGGGTTACTAAATTTAAAGATTTTTTTTAATAAAACGATTTGCAACATAAAAAATATTCGATAGAGCGCAAAATGGGTACTATTCGTATAGAAAATATTAGTGCACCTTTACTTGCCATGGTTTGCATATTATGACCAATATAAACCTCAGATCCAAAGAACCCATGTTTGTTCATTACAATTATGTTCTATATTGAATGAATAACATGAAATATTGAATGAATAACATGTATAGGTAATATTTTAGCGAATACATCAGCACTTTCTACTATTGATAATTATTTTAAAACTGAGTTTCTAATGAAAGGACATTACACATTTCAGAAATCTTTATTTAAAGGAAATGGAGAAATGTTGAACAGTTTTAATAATTCTGCCTAATAATCGTGAGTGAATAGCCTAATAGGGTTAGAGGAAATAAATTTGAGCGAGGATTTCTGCAGAATTTCTTTTTGAAATAACGCATCTTTTGTCTATATATATATATATATATATATATATATATATATATTTTGTATTACCTGAACCACATAAAGGCATGTTAAGGTTTCAGATCACAATAAATTGTGTTATAACAGTATTAACATTATAAATGTTGTGGGATATAATATTTATACATATTTTTACAATATTAAATCATGTATGCTCTTGTTTAATTGTGGCTATAAGACTTTAAAAAAAAAAAAAAACACTTTAAATATTTTTTATTAGGAGTATGTGTTTTAAATAAGGCCATAAATTTCTAAATGCATGATATAACAATAATTAACAGATGCTGGTATCACATCAAACTAGAACAAAATAAAGGGTTTTTCTTGTAATACGAGGGTGGTTCAATAATTATTGTCACGAGTGTGTATAAAATATTCGTACTGGGATGGTTGATGTGGAATATTGAAGCATAATGTATTAGATGCCTATATGCTCCATTTTAGAACTGTATCTACTATATTTACATATATTTTATCGTTTATGGTGTGAGAGGTCGTACCTAGCTTGAAAAGGGGGGTTGGGGAAAGGGGGCGTGACTGTGAATAAGACGTGACTACTGTCGTTTGGACTCGGGATCATGGTGATGTAGCCGCGTCTCATCCACTGTCACAAATCTATCACAGAAATGCTTCAAGTCTGGCCCATAAGCTCCAAACCAGCCCCCCCCCCCCCTCTTTCAAGCTAGGTGTCACCTCTCACACATAAAACTAAAAAAAAATATTCTAATATGGCAGCTGCGGTTCTGAAATTGAGCTTATAGGCATCTAAGACATTAGGCTTCAATATTACACATCAACCATCGGAGTACAAATATTTTATACACACTCGGGACAATAATTATTAAACCACCCACGTACAATATTCTGTAGCAGCGCTATTTTTGTTCATGCCTTTTCGAACAGCCAAAGTTGCTGATTTTATTTGCCCATCATTCCATTGAGTTTTCTTTACTGCAACTTTGATAAATTCCAAAGTCGTCTTCAAATATGACACAGAAATTTTTAATTATGTTTCGTGATGATAATATATGATAAAAATTAAGTGTCCCAGAATAATCCCAGGCCTTATATATATATATACTTATATAGATTGATTTTTATTTATCAAACACATAGCACTAAATTCATACACAGAGAATATCAAAATGGTTTTGAATTTCCCTTCTTTTGCCTTTAATGTTTTGCTGAAAATCAAACCCTGCGATCATTCAAATACATAATTTTTCTAAATTGAAAATCTACAGTATATATATTCTTCAAAAAAATATATATTATCCTGATCAAAGAAATCCAGCATCGGAATGTCGGGGGAAAGTAGAAGTCGTTTGAATGGTCCAATATAAACCTAACCAATGAACTAGGATTTTTTTTCTCCGAGGGAATTGCGTTCCGTTGGGGGATCTTTGGGATATTTACGTCTGAATCATCTCTAAACTGCCTTTGGGGATTTTGAATCACGTACTCAAAGAGAAAACACATTGCTGTTTTCACAGAGCAGTAATATTTCCCTCGTAAACTTAAACAAAATAAATTTGTATTACTGCTACGACGACAAGAAAAATCTTTGATTTATAAAATATATATAATGAGGAATTTGGTTTTATACTTCACTAAATCTATATTTAACCCTCTTGCTGCGTAAGTAATTCTTCGCGATGAGCGTCTTTTACAGAATTTTTAATCTTTTGTCACCGGTTCTTTAAAGCAGAAATTTTTGACTATCGTAATTGGGGAGTATGTCCTGATTAAATCAGACAAAGTTTTCGCTAAAAAATAACTGGTGGGAATAGCCAAATAGTATCAATTAGACGGAAAAATGTATGCCCGAGTATATCTCGGGTTACGCAACGAGAGGGTTAAATGACTGCATTGTAAAAAGAAAAAAAGGTTTCTTAATCATGAAAATATTACACAACTATGAACGAAAATATGACACAGGGTTAGCATAAATGGATGGCCGAATATTAAAGTTTATATTTTCAAAACTATTACACATACTATAATAAGTAATATATGAAAATTAAAAAAAAACATTCCAAGTTTTTTTTTTTTTTAATTTACACATGTTTGATGGGCGAACCTTTTGAAATATGACAAACACCTAATCAATAATCAGGTCGTTCCACACATTTGGCAGTTTTGCACAGTCAACGATTCTTAATGCAGCATTGATACACCTTAAATTGTGCATGGTGCATCAGGTTTAGTTTTAATGCATCGCGATTCCGGTTATCCACGATACGAACAAACGTACTTTATTTTTATAAACCTCAGAAGCCAAAAAAAAACTTTATATTTAAAGAAGCATTTATAGAAACAAAGTTTTTACTGCGAATAATTTTCGGAAACATATCCCGAGTATATTTTATTGAGTATTCAAACTGAAATATCATTTTTCAGAATTTATCTATTCTCCAGTAAATATCTTCAGCTGTGTAACTGAATTTCCATATGCAAGAGTAGCAAAATTTTACTAATTTGAGGTTAATTATGTTAAAATAGATTTGTAGTCTGTTTTCGGAACACGAAAATATTTTCTTCAGAAATGATAGTACAGTAGAACCTCTTTTATCCAAAACTCCTTTAACCGAAACTCTCGGTTAACCAAAATCCATTTTGAAACCTTTTTATTTTTACTATCACATTATTTGTGTGCAAAAATTTTTTTGAAAGCTTTTTTTTAAAAAACTATCATATTCCTTGTATGCAAGCGGTCCTTTTCGAAGTACGAGTACATATAAATATTTTCGCTCCCCTTTGAATTCCTTTGAATTTAACTTGAGCTCCCGTAAGCTGCGGAGTGGTACGAAGAAAACAAACAAATTAGCAATTCTCAATCTTTTCAATGTCTTGCAAAAAGTTTGAGATGGATGGACGCTGGAGCAGCAGAAATACTGTGATACTGGTGAAGTAATAATATTAAAGACCTCCCTGATAGATCTTCAAAGCAAAGGCAATCGAAACTGAGACAAACAAAACATTTTTTCAAACACTTGTGATACGTGTGAAAGGCTCTTAATTTCAAAATTAAAATTCATGTAAATTATTCTTGTTTCTATTTTGCCATTGCTTTGTTTCTATTAAGGATTTTTTACCATAATAAGAAATATTGCATATATTTCTCCTTAATCTTAAAATTTAATCATTTTCGATTTTCCGAAACATGGTCGGTCCCAATTACTTCGGATAATCGAGGTTCTACTGTATAAAAAAAACCGATATTGATGAATTAACTAAGAATAGAACCAACACAATTAAAAATGCCCAAGCCGGGATTCGAACACGGAACCATTCGCGTAGAGCTCCAGGTGCTCTGCCATTTAAGCTACAAGAGCGATACTCAGCTTAGCGTCTCTCACTCACATATGTTGGTAAGGCTGAAACTGCAACACAAGATGGAAGACATATGTATGTATGCATCGATGTTGGGTTTATTTGTGTCTTATATTTCGCCACAGGATTGTGTGCTCATGAAGACTTTTCCATCTTGTGTTGCAATTTCAGCCTTCCCAAAATATGTGAGCGAGATATTCTAAGCTGAGTACCGTCCTCGTAGTTTAAATGATAGAGCACTTGGAGCGCTATTTCAAGGGTTTCGAGTTCGATTCCCGGCTTGGGCATTTTTCACTTTGTTGGTTCTATGCTTAGTTAGCAATGTACTATATTACATATTAAATATTCAATAATTTCGTACCTATATTGATGTTTGACAAAACTGATATATACACTATAAAACTACTCGGAGACGTTTTTGAAAATTACTGGCCGCAAAAGGAACTTCTTCCTTAAATTTCAAAAGTAAAAATTCCGTACGGTTCTAAAACCTCCTGTTTTCTGACGTTTCTAAAGATAAAGTCACGATTTCAGAACCATGACTAACACTGATGAGAATATAAAATATTTTCATTAGGAATTGAATTATATTTTTAGATTAAGAAATATTCGTTTACTTCGCAGTATATTTGTTATCCAGACATAAATACTGAATGCTCTGTATACATATTGCACTATAAATTATAAACTAAGAAAGTATTAGTTAGAAACTGTAATTGTACAGAAAAAGGATTTTTCTGACGAAGGAATTTTAATGGTTTGCTACGTTTATAATATCTTCGAAGTTAATTGTTTAAGTTAATTAACGTGTCGAGCGAGGCATACAGAATTTCACACAAATTAATGTATAATTGGGCGTAATTAAAGTTTCTAAATATAGCACGTAATTTCACCTGAACTTATTAATTGCTTTCAACATTAAATTATTTTTAATATTCAACATAAATTATTTTGAAGATATTTAAAACACAATCATGCATCAGGTAAAGAAGAAGATGTATTAAATATATATGTATATAATAGTTATATGTATTATTTGTAACAAGAAATTATGTATAATGAAAGTCCCTTTATTGAAATTACACTTTCTCACATTTACACTATCTCGAAATTACATTGTATTGTTTGATTTGTTATACATTTTTCTTCATTTAAAAAACAAGCGTTAACTTGTTCAGAAGTCATCGTAACAAACCATTCAAATGCAGTGTTTCGAAAGGACATAGTTTAAGGTTTAGGCACAGCTGTTATGTTGAGATAAAATTATCGCTTCTCTTATTTTAGGATTTATTTTTTTCTTGTCGAACCAACCGTAGGATATTTTTTTTACATTGTTTGTACGACATTATAAAATTAATAACAACAATAAAAATTTTTCAGGAATAGTTTGTATATAATATAATTTTCTGTATTTAAAAAATAATAAACACGTAAATACGTTAAATAGTTGAAAGTTATCGTAGAAAATGTTTTCGAAGCGATTGATTTTAAAGTTTTGGCATAGCAGGTATTGCCTGTCTGATTTTAGGATTTTCATTTATCGGACCAACTGGAAGAGGCTCTTTAAGATTCCACATTATAAAATTACCAATTAAAAAAATTCAGATATAGTTTGCATAAAATTTAATTTTCTTTATTTAAAAAACAATACACATGTAAATACGTTAAAAAGTTTAAAGTTGTCGTAGAAAAACATCTTAAATACAGTGTTTTGAAGCGATTGATTTTAAAGTTTACGCATAGCAGGTAGTGTCTGTCTGATTTTAGGTTTTTTTTATCGTTTTTTTTTTTTTTTTTTTTTTTTTATCAAGATGTTCTTTAAGATTCTCACATTATAAATTTAATAATTTAAAAAAATCAGGTATAGTTTGTAGATTATTTTTTATTTATTTATTTATTAAACATGATACATGTAAATACGTTAATTTGTTCAAACGTTATCGTAGCAAAACCGTTGAAATACAGTTTTTCGAAATGATTGAGTTTAGGACTGTCGCATACTAGATATCGTCTGTCTGATTTTAGGATTTTTCTTATCGGATCAACTGTAAGACTTTCATTAAGATTCTCACAGTATAAAATTAATAATTTTAAAAAATCAGGTATAGTTTGTAGATAAATTATTATTATTTTTTTTTAACAAGATACATCAAAATACGTGAACTTCTTCAAGAGTTATCTTAGCAAAACCGTCAAAATACAGTGTGTCGAAATGGTTGAGTTTAGGGCTTTGTCATTGTAGATATCGCAGGTCTGATTTTAGGATTTTTTTTATCAGATCAACTGTAAGACTTTCATTAAGATTCTCACATTATAAAATTAATAATTAAAAAAAAATCAGGCATTATTTGTAAATAATGCATTTTTTTTTTAAACCAGATGCATGTCAATGCGTTAATTTGTTCAACTGTTATCGTAGCAAAACCGTTGAAATACAGTGCTTCGAAATGATTGAGTTTATGGCTTTGGCATAGTAGATACTTCCTGTCAGATTTAGGATTTTTTTATCGGATCAACTGCAAGACTTTCGTTAAGATTCCCACATTATAAAATTAATAATTCTAAAAAATCAGGCATAAATTGCAGAAAATTTAATTTAAAATCTTTTAAATAAAATTAAATTCACTACATTAACTTGTTCAAACGTTATCGTAGCGAAACCTTTTAAATACAATGTTTCGAGATGATTGAGTTTAGGGCTTCGCCATAGTTGATTTCGCCTGTCTGATTTTAGGATTTTTTTTATCGGACCAACTGCAAGACTTTCAATGTGATTCTTACATTTTATAATTAATAATTTTAAAAAATCAGGTATAGTTTGGAGATAATTTATTTTCTTTTTTAAAAACACAAAAAAAAATGTAAATACGCTAACTTTAAAAATGTTATCGTAGTAAAGGCATTGAAATACAGTGTTTCGAGATGATTCAGTTTAAGGCTTTCGCATAGTAGATATCGCCTGTCAGGTTTTACGATTTCTCTTATCGGGCCTACTGTACGATTTTCTTTAAATTTTTCCCATAACAAAATTATTAATTATAATAATAAATATTCGGGTATATTTTGTAGGTAATTTAATTTTCTTTATTTAAAAAAACAAGAAATATCTAAATACATAAAGTTGTTCAAAAGGTATCCTAGCAAAACATTTTAAAAACAGTGCATCGAGATGATTGAGTTTAAGGTTTTGATTTTAGGATTTTTTTTTTTTTTTCGGACGAACTGTAAGACTTTCTTTAAGATTCGCACACTGTAAAATTAATAATAAAAATAACAGGTATAGATTGTATGTAATTTAATTACCTTTAAGAAAAGAAACGTAAAACATGTAAATACGTTAATTTGTTCAAAATGTATTGTAGCAAAACTGTTGAAATACAGTGTTTCGAGAAGATTGAGTTTAATCGCCTGTCTGATTTTAGGATTTTTTTTTTAATCGGACTTATTGTACGACGTCTTTAATTTTCTCACATTACAAAATTTATAATTAAAATAAAGTAGGTAAAATTTGTATAAAACTTGAATTTCTTTATTTAAAAAACAATAAACACGTAAACTTGTTTAAAGTTTTCGTAGCAAAACCGTTTAAATACAATATTTCGAGATGACATGGATTGACGGGTGTCGCCTGTCTGATTTTAGGATTTTTGTTATAGCACCAACTGTAAGACATTATTTAAGATTATCATATTATAAAATTAATAATTTAAAAAAATCAGGTATAGCTTGTAGATAATTTAATTAAAAAAAAAAAAAACAAGATGCATCTAAATACGTGAACTTCTTCAAACATTATAGTACCAAAACCGTAGAAATACAGTGTTTCGAAATGATTGAGTTTAGGGCTTTGGCATAGTAGATACTGCCTGTCTGATTTTAGGATTTTTTTTAATCGGATCAACTGTAAGACTTTCGTTAAGATTATCACATTAGAAAATTAATAATTTAAAAAAAAAATCAGCCATAGTTTACAGACAATTTAACTTTTTTTAAGATACATGTAAATAAATACGTTAACTTTTTCAACGTTATCGTACCAAACACGTTTAAATACAGTGTTTCGAGATGATTGAGTTTGGGGCTTTGGCATACTAGATATCGACTGTCTGATTTTAGGATTTCTTTTTATCGGACCAACTGTAGGACTTTCTTTAGCATTCCCACATTATAAAATTAATTATTAAAAAATTCTAGGTATAGTTTGTAGATAATTTATTTATTTATTTTAAAAACAAGAAACATGTAAATACGTTTATTTGTTCAAACGTTATCGCAGCAAAAACTTTTAAATACAATGTGTCGAGATGATTGTGTTTAGGGCTTTGATCATAGTTGATTTCGCTTGCCTGATTTTACTAATTTTTTTATCGGACCAACTGCAAGACTTTCAATATGATTCTCACTTTTTATAATTAATAATTTTAAAAAATCAGGTATAGTCTTTAGATAATTTAATTTTCTTTTTTAAAAATACAAAAAAACATGTAAATACGCTAACTTGTAAAACGTTATCGTAGTAAAGCCTTTGAAATTCAGTGTTTCGAGATGATTCAGTTTAAGGCTTTAGCATAGTAGATATCGCCTGTCTGGTTTTACGATTTCTCTTATCGGGCCTAATGTACGACATTCTTTAAGATTTTCCCATAACAAAATTATTAATAATAATAATAAATATTCTGGTATAATTTGTAGATAATTTAATTTTCTCTATTTAAAAAACAAGAAATATCTAAATCCGTTAAGTTGTTCAAAAGGTATCCTTGCAAAACATTTAAAAAACAGTACTTCGAGATGATTGAGTTTAAGGTTTAGATTTTAGGATTTTTTTTTTTTTTTTTTTTTTTTTTTCGGACGAACTGTAAGAATTTCTCTAAGATTCGCACACTGTAAAATTAATAATAAAAAATATCAGGTATAGATTGCATGTAATTTAATTACCTTTAAAAAAAAGAAACATAAAACATGTCAATACGTTAATTTGTTCAAAATGTATTGTAGCAAAACTGTTGAAATACAGTGTTTCGAGATGATTGAGTTTAATCGCCCGTCTGATTTTAGGTGTTTTTTTTTTTTTTTTTTTTTTTTTTTTTTTTTTTCTATGAGACTTATTGGACGACGTTTTTAATTTTCTCACATTACAACATTTATAATTAAAATAAATTAGATACAGTTTTTATAAAATTTAAATTTCTTTATTTAAAAAACAATAAACATGTAAATACCGGGTGAGCAAAAAGTCCGTGTAAAATTTAAAAATTTATAAAAACCGAAAAAATAACCGAAATGAAAAATCGTTTGCAGGATTAGCATCTATAGTTCACGGGATTTTTTTTAAGACAAAAATAGAAAATAACTCAAAAAACAGCCGACAGATGACGCTGGTTTGTGCGATTTTGGTAGAAATATGCAAATGAAACGGATATAAGAACTTACCCTCTTAATCCAGAACTAGTTCACCGTTGTGAGCCGTGTACTTGATCAAGGATGCTGAGCATGAAGGATGAAAGCTTTGTTGGTGAAGTTATTTTACGTGAACTAGTTCTGGATTAGGAGCGCAAGTTCTTATAGCCGTTTCATTTGCATATTTCCACCAAAATCGCCCGAACCAGTGCCATCTGTCGACTGTTTTTTGAGTTATTGACAATTTGGATAATGGTTATTGTTCTCGTCAGGATGGGAAATCAAAAGCATATCTGCAGGTTTTTATTGGATTAATCCGCATTTTATTCGTTTTATGATTGGTCTATACAGTAATATGTATTTCCCTTTACTTTTAACAGAGATCTGTTGCCACTATGACAAAAAAGTAATTAAAACTACAAAAAAATTAATAACTCAGAAACAAATAGAGATACAGCTTTCAAACAAATTTCATTTAAAAGTAAATTTTTTTCTCTATACGACGTGTAAAAAGTAATATTGTGGGATGTTTAGAAGTTTAAGAATGGAATTTCATTTAAAATTGGTTGTCAGACTGACGATGGGAAAGCCTTTTCCTGAACAGCCAATGAAATGCTTCGATAATACATAAGTTTCAGGTGGATAATACGTACGAGTCGCAAACGATTTCCGTCTCTTGCAATTTTTACGTGTAATAACACTATTAATGTTTAATTCATGGCGTACGTAATGTATGATCAACTCCGTGCTATTTTTTATGTATTAAATTTTAGTCTTTGAAAAAATTATTTTCAAAATGGTCGTTGTAATTTGTTAAATTGCATTTTTTTTTCTTATTTATTTCTGTCTTTAAAAAATTCCCGTGACCTATAGATACTAATCCTGCAAACAGTTTTTCATTTCGGTTATTTTTTCGGTTTTTATAAATTTTTAAAGTTTATACGGACTTTTTGCTCACCCGGTACGTTAACTTGTTTAAATTTATCGTAGCCGTAGTAGTTTATCGTAGCCGTTTAAATACAATATTTCGAGATGACTGATGGATTGGCGGGTATCGCCTGTCTGATTTTAGGATTTTTTTATCGCACCAGCTGTAAGACTTTGTTTAAGAGTCTCACACTATAAAATTAATAATTTAAAACACATCAGGTATAGTTTGTAGGTAATTTAATTACCTTTAAATAACTTGTAAATTTGTTAATTTGTTACAAATTTTTCGTAGCAAAACCGTTTAAATATAATGTGTTCTTGTAGATTGAGTTTAAGGTTTCCGTTTAGCAGGTATCGCTGTTTTATTTCAGGATTTTTCCTATCGGATCAACAGTGCGATATTCCTCAATATTCTCACTTTAAAAATTTAATGATTAAAACACAATTACCTGGGAAGTGTGTTCTAGTTTTCTTGGCGATATATGTTTCGATGTAGTTATTGCGATCTTCAGTACTTGCCGCAGTTTTTGTATTACTTATATACTACTGGCGGTTGACGAATAACTTTGCATACATATATTTTTATAATTATTTTTTTATTTAATTTATAATTTTCCAGGTTTTTTAACCCCTTAACGGTCGCATTAAATTAGGGTTTAAAAATTCAAATTGCTTATTGGCACCAGTTTTTGGAAAAGAAAGATTCCCCTTATTCATTGAGAAGTAAAATGGTACTATAACAAAGCCAGTTACACTATTTTATAAAACTTGTGGAAATGAAACAATCTGAATAAAAGACACAACCCATGAATATCACGGGAGCGGGAATTAAGGGGTTAATGCTTTTGTATTAAAATAGGATAAAAATGGGAATTATAAATATTTTAAGTAGATTGCTAAATGTAAAATATGAATATTATATTTTTATTCCATGATATATTTTGTTTTCTTCAACTTGAGTAAAACCAATTTTTCCTATTTAATATTTAAATGAAATGTGTTCATTTAAAATATATTCTAAATGCGAATATTTTTTAAGCAACTTTATAAATCAAGCTATGTGCAAAACTACTCAAAAGATGAGGCAATATTTAAAAAATATGTTAAATTGCTTTAATACCTTAGTACTTTCAACTATAAAAACATAGTCTCCGTCAGAGAAATATAAGAAATACTACAGTTATTAACGTCTAATTTTCAAAATCCACGTAGATGGTGACGAAAGGAGTGAAAGTCAATTTTTAGATCCGCGAAACAAAAATTCTCTTTCTAATATAATTCTTTATTTGAGCAAAAATTACTGTAATCCATTAACATTTCCCATATGAAAATATTGAATATAGTAGTTATTTCGTTTCAAATTCAGTTTTTAAAAAATATGTTCTAACATTTTTATGGTAATAACGAACAAAATTAAACAGAATTTGTTTTTTTCCTTTTTGACACATTTTTCTCAAATATATACCACAGGCAAGGGATTAACATAAAATGAAATTTTTTTCCTCAAAACTAAAAATAAAATTGGACCCGGAAGGGTTAATATCAAATACATAAACTCAAAAATTTTTAGACCTTAAATAAACAGAAAAACTTTGAACAAGCTGGTGTGATATACAAATAAAAGCAGAATTTTTATTCCTAATAATACTATATAATTAAGAATTACGCAAGTAACTTTCTGCTTCTTCAGGCAAAGAATTCTGGCACTGCTTTAAAGTGGTACCACGTCTTCTTTGGGTCTGATGAAAAAGATACTCGAAAGGGCAGTTCTCAATTTTATAGTGCTCTTAAGAATTTTTTGCCTTTATCAGAATGGGAAATTAATTTTATGTTACGTTCATAAAATCCATTTTCTGACTGAAGTTCAATACTATTTTACAAAATCAGAATTTTGAAGGTATATTTAACTTAACCTTTATCCCGTAATTCTATTACCTATTTATTCGCATACTTTAATTATTTATAACGGCATTGCAGTCAACAATATAGCGAAACTCTGAATTAAATGCGCAAATGGAATGAATTTAATTATATTCTAATTACAAACACATGCGAACTTTAACGATTCTGGAACTGCTATTACAGATTAGTAATATATACTAAAAGCATATATATGTATAACCTAATACGCTCAAAGTGATTATATATTAGTGATGTTCGGCAGAGAGAATTCACTGTAGAATTTGTATATCGAATTTTCCTACAAAACACATACATCTAAAGTCTAACTTAGAAATTCAAAACATGCATTGTTAATTATTGATTTAATTATTATCTTAAAAAAAAAGTCAACATTTGGGGTTCCGTCGCGCACGTTCTCATGCTTAATCGTCATCTAATAAAGAAAGTTATTAATTGAATGTTATGTAGTTCGTTTTTACGTTATTTTAGGTATATTCACGAATATTATTTGTATGGATAATTCAGAATTACTATGTTATTTTTAACAAGAAAGGAAATTCATGCGTAAATTAAAAAATGTGAAATATCTACTAACACATACAGAATATCGTAACAAACTTACATAATTTACCAGTAATTTTTAATGGGAAAGATTTCTGGCTTTCGTTATTGTTCCAAAAATTGTTTAAGGAGACGGTGGTCGTTAAAAAAAAATTCGTTTAGTTTTCATCATTGAGTTATGAAAATTTGTGAAAATATACATTTCACCAAAAGTAGGGGAGACCGAGGCTAGTTGGCTACAGGGGTAAGTAGGCGCAGTCCTCATAAATCGCTTGTTTGTGGATAGATTGCGAAACCAGTCGCAGAGTACCTTTCTTATTGCTTTTTACAATCCTCATTGTAGTTTTGCAGCGTTACCTACGTGCAGTGGACATTTAGTACTATTTTTTCTGTTTTTCGCAATCATAAGTAATTTTTTGTTGCTTCATTCTTTTTCTAATTTCTAATACTTATCTTAATAATTGCGATTTAACTTGTGCAGTTTTTCTTAGTGTATGATTAACTGTACCTACCCCATATGTGATTTACTTGGATTATTTATGCTTAGAGAATTACGTGTTCTTTTTTGAAGAAATTTATTATGGGGCTAGTAGGTGCATTGAACACGGGGCAAGTTGGCTCGGTGTTTGGTGTGTTCTGGTAGCTTGAAAAACAGCAAACAACGAGAAAAGTGGTTGCAATGCAAGATTTTGGGTACACGAGGCTTGCCCAGACGGAGACACTCGATTTTTTATTTGTGACAACTGTAACTCTGATGATGATATAGAGTAGGATAGAAGTTACTCGCTGTTAATGTTTTATTCATTATTTTTATGTCTGTATAATTTAGAATTTACATTGTACGACGATAACGCCTTTGTTTAAACTTACTAGTAATAATGAAATTGATTTTGCTTAACTGCGTGTCTTATTTGAGCTTCATTTAAATTTTTATAAAGCGTGTGCTAACTTACACCATAGGTATAGGCAACTTGCCCCGTGACGGGTTAGGTTAGCGCACAATTTTTCTTTTACGTTAGGCTTCCGCTAAACATAAACTATAAAAGTTACAAACTCAAAACTCTGGGTATTTTTAGTCCAATGCCTGTTTTTTAAAAGTACATTTAAAGTTTCATAAAAAACTTAAATAAAAAATTAATAAAAATCAATAACTAAAAACTCCGCCTACTAGCCCTGGTCTCCCCTACCTAGAACACCTTAAAAGAAATTTTCAATCCTATTAATTTTATAATTTATATATATATATATATATATAAAACATTTTTAAATGCTCCATGTGTCATAATTTGTGACGTAACCTGGATTTTACATTTCAATCACTCAAAACTCTATTACAAATGAATCTGTTTATCGATTATTTAATCCCTTGAATAGTTATTTTTTTAGAGATGGAACAATGGAGAACACACTTCTGTACGAAATGTTCAGCATGCTGGCAGTATGCTGGTTCAGCATGCATAGATATCACGGACGAATATCGCGAAGGCAGGCCTGGAACGTCCAGTACCATTGCAAATATTGACCGTATGGATGTGATCATTAGAGAGAATCGGCGCATAATGCCCAGGAAATTGCCAGCATGCTGAACATTTCGAACGGAAGTGTGTTCTCCATTGTTCACGAGCACCTTGGATTTCGCTGTCTCCCGGTGGTTATATAGCGTTGGAGGAAATTTCTAAGTATCAGGAATCGAAAAGTCGGTTGATCGTTCCGAGAAATATTTACAGTCTCTTGGGGACTATGTGGAATAGTGAACTTACATTGCATGTTGTCATAGATGTGTTGCCTATGTATATGTGGTTTAATAAATGGCCATAACTTGGAAGTGTAACTTATTTTTTGATTTGCCCTCGTAAGATAAGCTAATTCGAATATTTTAACCAATTAAACCCGACACAAAGCGCCCGAAAAATTAATTAGAGTTTAAATGATCATTTATTGAGACATTTGTCTAGAAAATAAAATCAAAAGATATCTTAACAAAAAAAAAAGAGAATACATACATTTTAGTCTTAATAATTGTTTATTTTCTTCAAGAGTAATAATCATATGCATGTGTATATACATTTTCAGATTGTTGATTGAATATTTATATTTAAACATCTTATCATTATTCTTATCAGTCATTCCAATTTTACTTAATTTTTAAAGATCTTAACCTCACATCACACAACTTATGTAATACAAAGTCAAATATGCCGCAGTCTAATCTGTGACCAATATATAATTTTAAAATTTCCAATTATATTTTTAATTTTGGATCTGCCTTAATCATACAAATCTACGCTAAATATTTCTTGATTAGACAGTGAAATTTTAAATGAAAGATGAAAATCACCTATTGTGAATTCAAGTACCGAGCGAGGTAGAAGTTTTTTTTTCTTTCACAGACCATTTTTAATATAGTGTATTAAAGTGAAATGCAGCGTATTTCTTTATTTTTATTTTGTAGTAAAAGTCTTGATTACATTTTTTATATTATATTATTTGACGATTTTATGGGAGCTAATGAATAAAAATCTTTAAATATTTAACACTAAGAAAAGTAAACCATTAAATGTAATATTAACTTTTTACATATATAAGTTTAAAAAAATAAATCACTTTTATCAGCTGTCTGCAAGCAGTAAAGCAGTATTTATAGCTTGTTCATAAAATTTCTATAATAAGATTTACTACTGTTCGTCTAATTAAATTTAATTCAAGATAAGAAATCAATCGCACGATTTCTTCCCTTTTTTATCTTAACAGAAAGAATCACCCCCCCCCCCCCCCACACCAAAAAAAAAAGGTCGTATTTTTTCCTGTGAAAATTCCTTTCTAGACACTGCTACTAAGCCAAGTATTAATTATTTGTAACTTTAATTTCGCCATTTATTTTTTACATGTATACGTGTTTTAATATTTTAATTGAAACGTTAAAGGCTCAAAATATAGTTAAATCTATTTTTTTCCTCGTTTTAATTTTAATAGAGATAGCTACAAATATATAATAAAAAGTATTTATTTTTGTATTCTGGCCATTTGTACTGTATTTCAAATAAATAAGTGAGAAAAAAAGTCCTAAAAATCCATCGAAACGATATGACATGACTATGTCGTCACACGTAATCACAAATGGTTACAGTCTCAACAGTGGCAAAAATGTCATTTTAGGGATTAATTGCATACATCTCGAGTCCTTATTTTGGAGAGAAAGACTTGAATTTGGGTCACTGTGTCTTCACATTTCAGAAATTACTGATCATATCTGGTATTGTGCGTGAATTCGCTCGTGTGGCCCTGTTAAGGATCTACTGTGTGGCTAAGACACGAAAGACCCTGGGAATGGTCTTGGATATCGCTCATGTTGGCAGAGTAACGGGTTAGTCGAATTTATTTTAAGGAATTCAGGCATTTTCATTGCTGCCGTTCAATCGGTCATTCCGAGAACTATAGCATCCTTTTTAGACCCAGATATGCTATTTCTTTCTCCCAGTAAATAAAGTGTCGTCTCCAAAAAATAACGTTACGTTGTATAAGCCAGCTGTAAAACAAAGTAGATGCATCATTGTACTGTTAAATACTCTACTGCAATTTTATTAACTTCTAAGCATCGTACATTTTAGATTTTTATACCGTCGTATTGGGAAAAAAGTACTTTTTAATGCAATTTGTTTGCAAACTCCATCTCAATTTATTTTTCGGATATTATTTTTTTTTTTGTAGTTTTTAGCGCTATTTGTTTAATTTTGCAACTCACGTACTCCATTTCTGTAGAAAGTGAAGAAAAAATAGCTGGAAAATAGTAATTATTGTTTTTTGTTGTCATTTTCCCATAACTACTGAAAAAAATGCAAATAAAATGCGTGCTATTTTGAAGAAATGTAAATAAATGGTTTCTGATAAAACATGCAGCCATTATAAACTATATTTAATTTTAACTATCTATATTAATGTTACAAATAAATGAAGGCATATGAATCATTAGGTAACCGATTTTTTTGTCGAGTTTCATGAATGACGACATTTCTTTCCGCTGGATTTGTGTATTATTCTTCAACAGCGACGTCATATACATACTTTATTGTAGATATCGTTTAAGATTGGATCGCAAATGTGGAATTCTTCAGCGGATGCGAATGACGTCATTTTATATAAAGTAAAAGCGTGTATTTTAACTCTTAAAACTTAAAGAAGTTTTCTACTATATTTATTTATATGCATGCATACATACATACATACACACACACACGCACGCATATATATATATATATATATGATTTTTATATATAATTATATATACATAATTATAGATTTTTATAACATCATATCTCTATAAAATGTTATGTCTGCTTTCTTTAATACTTAAAACTTATGAAAAACCTTTATTATTATCTCTATTACTTGAAACTTACGAATAATTGTATCCAATTATTGGTCTCGCGTATCCATTCATGTGTATGAATACAAATTCCCGAATTCATTTCGGACAAAAAAATTCTTTTAAAACAAATTAAAATAGTCGGATTACTTATTAAATTTAAATTAACTAAATTTCGAATATTAAAAAATATTTTGCAAATAGGCTATCGTGTATGAATATACAGTAAAGCCTCGATTATCCGCGAGCGGATGATCCTCGATGCGGTTTATCCGCGAAGCGAAATTATTATTATTTTTTTTAAATTCAAGCCAATAGCAAGGAAAATACAATAAGCCTTACTAATAAATATAAACAGAAAAATTCATGCATTCGAAAATCGAAAATAATAGAAGAATATTTCTAGATTTGGTTGCCATGATTGAAATATCAGATATAAAGTCTTTATGTCTTTTCTTGATTTTATTACACAAACGTAAACACATCAATTAAAATATTTAATAATAATATAATATTATTATGATAAATTCCGGGAGAGCACATGAAGAATAACTTCATTTTCCAGATAAAAATTATTCCACACTAAAAGAAAAACAATAGTTTACAATTTAGAATAAAGAAAAGGTGTTTCCAAAGCAAGAGGCAAAAAAAAGTGACTGATTATTTTTCTAAGGTGTAACTCCGCTCTTTTTGTAGAGTATGTATGGCATTGTTTCTTGTTTACTGTTCTTTATTTTAGTGATTTAGACGTAAAGTAATTGTTTCTGATGTACTGCGCATATGTATGTATTTTAAATGTTTTTTGTGCACTAAAACATAGTTTTTATGTTGAATTTTCTCTTTTTTTCGTGTTTGCACCTCTATTTTCAGTCTTTTTCGGGTCATCCGCGATTTTTATTATCCGCGGTGCCCTTGCCACACAATTCCGCCGATAATCGGGGCTGTACTGTATATATATGATTTCGTGTGACTGTGTTAGTGAAGATTTCTCGTTGCTAATAATTTTATATCAATTAGAATTTTTAAAATTAGCGTTTCTTTTAATCACATTTTTCAAATAATTCGAAAAAAATGAGACTGGAAAAAATATATATTGTAAATCCAGCGTTAAAGAAATATAACATATGCACTACGCCATTATTAGATAACATTTAGAAATAAGAATTCAAAGAATTATTTCACCTCGTTAAATTTCATCGTTTTAATTTTTATTAAAGCACTGTTATACATGTCATGAACCTTGAGGAAGTCTTTTAATAAGATAGTCAGAATGATATTTCGCCGAGTAAAAAAAGTATTAACTCATCAGAAACCTAAAATCAAAATGCTTGACACTACTAAAAAGAAACAGCATTAAGAAAAAATATTCTATGTATAGATCAGGATGAAAAGAATATTCTAGATAGATTATTTCATCTTTCTATAATTAACTTTAAAAAATAAGGCGGTTATTGATTTATGTGTCTTTAAGAGAAAAAATATTCTACTTAAGTTATTTATTAATAGGCATTGAAATTATTCTTAAAGGTGTTTATAACATGAGATCTCTTTAAAATATTTTGCCTGTTTACATTATTACTTAAAACGTGTGAAAAATCTTTATTATGCTCTTAAGTACTGAAAACTTACGAATAAATTAATCTAGCTGTTGTGCTAGCGTATCCTTTCATATGTATGTATACAAATTCCCAAATTCATTTGGGACACAAAATATATTTTTGAAGAAATTGAACCCCTTAACCTACGATTTACGCCTCAACAGCCTGGGCCAAAACGTAAACAGAATCGCGCAGCCTTCGAGCCATTACACGGTTCGGCAATTAGATAGCTACCACTGAAATTTAATAGAGATATTCGGCTTTTTTAATCATTATGATATGAAAAGATTTGACCGAGTCGACAGGGACCTATATCCCACATCCCCGGTGACGTGACAACTTCACACTGGCAAGGATAATAGCATCGTAAAATGGCCGAAGGAAAGGATGTGCAAAGGCCAATTTCCCATTGGTTGAAGCTGAAGCTCCTCCCTCCGGTAGTGTGAACTCGTGAGGCAAAACTCAAGCGATGGCAAGCTGTCCTTTAAAAAACACATAGGCCTATTTCAGATCCATACATTTTACATATTATTAAATTTTTATCCATTACCATAATAAAAAATTACACGCTACTAACATTAAATTAAAATTAAAACTATGTAAAAATTTTACAATATTTACAATTTCCCTGACAAACGAAGAGCTTAGCCATGGGGAACGTAGAGCTCCGTCCATTAAAGTTAGTCTTTTTTGCGACATCTTTTTTTGCAACAATGCTCTCATATAATTTTTCTAGATAGTTAGCTAGACTGATAAAAGAATCTATTTTAAGTTCTGTTTTAATTTTTTCAAGAGTTTCAGATATTTTATAAACACCATTATTTAATTCATCTAACTGGTATAGCTGAACCGGCTGCGGTGGCGCCCTCTTTTGTTCCATTTGAGAAATTTTCTTTTTTAAACTTGGATTTTTTGTTTTTTTCAATATTTGAGTTACCCTCTTTATTTTTAATAATTTCAGCATAACTTTTGCGAAATTTAGGTTTAATCGGGTATTTTCACATCCTTAAAAGAAGCCGGGTGCTGTTAACCGCATTTATTCATCAGAATTCGACGAATTAAATAAGATAATATTTACTATGAAATTTTAGTGGTAAGGAGAATTTACATTTGGCTCGACCATTGACTACGGGCCAGGCCCGTAATAAGCAGTTTTTGCCCAAATACAAGATCACGAGTCTCACATGTTGTTGTTGGTTAAAGGGTTAAATTAGTGGAGTACTTACTAAACATTAAATTTACTAAATTTCAAATATTAAAAAAATATTTGGCGAATAGGCGCAAGCGTATAAATATATATGTATGAATAGAGTGAATCCTCCATGGCGCACCACAATGGTGCGACCACCATTTGTTTAATACAATGAAATTTATTCCCATAGTCTCAGTACTAATTTTACCTCCATTCAGAGACCACCCCAGATTAACTCCTTCCATGAGCGACCAATTTCTTTGAAGAAAATGAAACAAATTCCGTTTCCTCCTGGTCGCTTAAAGAAGGTTTTATTAGAAAAATAATTCCGGAGAGAGCTTTACTCATCAAACTTCTAAACTAAATTTAGACTTTTTTTTATATATTTTATTCCTGTAACTTTTAAGTGATTAAACCCTTTGTGTCTTTTTAGGCAATGAATGTAATTCTGATGACAAATTAAGAATGACAGTCAATAAACTCACCTGCCTATTCCGTCAGGAAATGCTCAAAGAAATAGATAAATATATGAAATCGTCATTATTTGTTCCCGTTTAAAAAGAAATTGCATTTATTTACTGAACTTCAGAAGGAGTTGGAAATAAAAGTTATAGAAGATAAAACCGTAAACTACAATAAACGTCAATGTATTTATTTTTTAAATTCTGGAGTAATTAACTTATGTAATTAACCTTTGTTTTGATACTTAAATTTTCATATTTTCTTTTCCTTATGTGAAAGTAAATTTTAGTAATATTAATTGTTACCTGTTTTCAACAATTAAAATCTAGATTTAAACATGACTTCCATCAACACGTTCACACCGGCGCGGTGGGTCACACTCGACTGTCTCAGAGCTGCCAAGTCTCCGGCTGTTTGGATACCAGTATTTTAATACAGAAAATGTTGTTTTATTTAATTAGAACAACTGGGCGATTTAAAGGAACAACATTTTCTTTAAAATAACAGTGGTGTGCAAAAGGCCGGAGACTTTAAAACTCTGAGACAGTCGAGTGTGACCCACCGCGCCGGCGTGAACGTGATAAGAGATCACCTCTTGGAACGACCAATATTTATTGGAGCGGAACGTGGTCGTTTTAGGGAGGTTTTACTGTACTTATAATTTCAATAGTGAGAATTTCTCGTTGTCGATCGCCATTGCGCCAAATCGCGACAAAATGTTTCATTTTGCGAAAAAACGAGACAGAATTCACCAAATTGAGAGAGTTTTATTCTTCTTGTTCTTCTTCTTTTGGCGATACTCTCATTGATTGTATGATTTTCTGTGTAGATTATTATTTGTTTTGGTATTTTCAGACCTTGTTTACATTTTAAAAAGTATTATTCATTTATTTGTTTATATTCAATCCAATAACATGCTATTCCAAATTCAAAGTTAACTTGGATTTTGTATAAAAAAATTAGTTACTATTCACTAAGTGATGAACATTGTTCAATATAGATTAATAACTATTTTGTTCTTCCTTGATTAGCCAGATTGCTAAAGTTCGTTATATAAGTAAATTAAGCTCTATCCAGGATACAAGTTCCTGAATTCAGCTGTGACAAAAACTACATTTTACACTAAATGTGCTTCATTAAATTTTCGGATTTCAGAGTTAGTTAGTGTCTTTCGGAACACAATTTTGCTCATAATAACACACTTTTTTTCAAATCAACATAAATAAATAAGTTTTGTAAATTTTGGAGAGAAATCGCTACAGTTTCAAGAATAATATTCTAGCTCTAAAAAATTGTCACTACATTTGCAATTTAAATAATATATATATTTTAAAATATATGACGTGTACATGAAAGTAAAAGAAAAATTACATACTTACCTGTCTTTCTTACAATATAACTTAATATATATATATATATATAAGAGAACTATATTTTAAAATAAAATTGAAGCTAAATATCCCCTTTATTCTGTGAACCTAAAACATTGAATTTATCAAATGATTTATATCTATATATATATATTTTTAATTGAAAGTTTAAATTTTTATTTTATTTTTCTAATTTTGAGCATTTATCTTGCTAAAAACATATATAAAAATGAAAGTAAACTTTTAGGAATGTAAATATACGTAGTAATAAATCTTAATTACGTATAAACGTTAGTTTGTATTCGAGGATATTTTCCCAGTTTTCATATGCATTGTATTTGAAATTTCTGTTATACTCTCTGATGACAACTCAGTGAAGGAGTTGAAACATGTCAATTTAGGTTTTTAACCTTTAACTGATGTGACTAAAATTTGTCACACAACTGACGTTATCCGGTCTCTCAGACCCCCTCGCATAAAATGAATAAAAAAGATAACTCAAATGGTTGAATTTACTTATTTTTTGTCCTAACAATATCGCTGTACTTCTCTTAGGAGCATGTGAATTAAATAATATGAAAAAAGTATTTTATTCATATTATTTAACTTCAGTACACAGAAATAAAAAGCTGTAAAAGTGTTTACAACTGGGAGTCGCGGGGTCTGTGAGACCGCGTGACATCAGTTAAAGGTTAATATACTTTTAATGTGTTTTTAGTAACGTCTTTTAGGCAAATAAATATTTTAATAAATGTTTTAACTTTTCCGTTTGGAATATATATTGTGATAAAGTTTTAGGTATAATTTTTGTAATTTTTTCCCACTTTTGAGCTGAAACGTTCTACTTCACAAACCATTTTCAGATACTTCTAGAGCACCACATCTCAAGATAGTAATTTTTGTATTTTGTGCAGTGATCAGTGTATAATAAAGTTATGCAAATGATAATAATAATAATAAAGATGGATTTTTTTTCATTTATCGATTAGGTTAACTCCCTAAAAATATTTTCATTAAAGTTTTTATGGACATGCATACGTATTAATATATTCCTTTAATATGTTATTTCTTTAAAATATATATGTCTTATAAATATATATGTGTTATAAAATTGATAAGATGCTCTATAACCTTTTTCAATTAGTATACTTTCCCCGTAGTTACTAAATCAATTTCTAGATCTGCCCCAAATAGCACTTCAAATCGTTAGAATTGAAGTGCGATAAGATATATAATAATCGGTAAGATATATTATCAAGTATAGCCTATTTTCGATAATCATCAATGTGGACATATGCTCGATGTCTTGACACTTCTCAAACATCATAATTTCTTGGCTACTTCAAATCCCAATTAAATTCAGAAGTAACTCGCAACACATGGCCTAGTTATTAAGTATTTATAACTTTTAATTCTAGGTGAGCAAATAATATAACACCGTCTAAGGCTATAAATTATAATAAAGTATTTCTTCAAGTGGTAATCGTCTCTTAGAAGTTAAAACCGTTCTTGTGAACTGACACGGGATTCAGTGTGTTGAGATTGACCCTGGCGCCGCCTTGCATGACAGGGCTCCATCTAATATACCCGCTACGCGAATAATCCAATGTATGATCGAACTGTGTGTTTTTCCTAAGGAAACATGTTTCCAGCCACGAATGCAAAACCTAGATTTATATCATATCCATATCTATATTATCTATATATACACATATATATATATATATATATATATATATATATATATATTCATTTATTTATATGAATAAGAGCATTTAATTGCAGTATTTTCTTATACAGTAATATTTAGTATACAGGGTGTTTCTGCACAGCGGTTACAAAGTTTAAGGAGAGATGGAGTACCTACACTGTGAAACAAAATCTGTAGTTCTACAGACGTAAAGTTAGATGCTTACTAAACTTTCATCTGTAACTGTACTAAAAAAGCTGTAAATCTGCAAAACTAGTTTTTGTAAAGCTATAGAAATTTGTAGCTTTACAAATGAATCTTCTAAAATTACAATAATCTTACTAAAATTTTATCTGTAACCCAGGTTGCAGTTACATTAAAAGTACTATGCATCCGAGTTTCCTAAAAAATTCTTAGTAACCTTACAAATTTTTTGATTTTCGTTGCAAAAGTGTATCTGTTACATGAATTTTTGTTGTTGCCGTTACATAAAAAGTTCTAAGAATCCCCGATGTTTCCTAGAAAAAAAATTAGTAACTTTACAGATTTTTTTTTACAGTGTCGGCGACGGAAAATCACATAGCAATGCAAGGCCGAAAACGCTTTCCTGGCACGATAGTGACCACACAAACACAACAACGGAAGGACATGAACAGGATAAGAAAACATGTTTATTATTGTTAGTACCGCAAAAATGCTGAGTCACTGCTGGACAGTGCTGAGGACCATGTTGCATGCATCGTGGCAGCTGCTGAGGATGTCCGGGATACCCCCGGTATTTTCGAGAAAATTATCTATTACATGCGCCGAAGATGAGAGGCCTGCATCACCGCCCGGAGTCGAAATGTTGAACACCTTCTTTGATGGTGATCGTTGTTACCCGACTGCCAAGAAGGGTGTTTCACCCGTATCTGGGTATGTGGATTTCTTTATACTCACGAAACATCGCTACGGCTGGTTGGATTTTAATGAATGACGTTTCTATCGATTCGTCTTAACCGTCAGATGGTTATAGACTGAGTTTTGTTTTTAGAAATTCAAAATGGCGGTAGAGACAAAACAATTTCTACGCACCCTATTGAGGGTATATCATTGGATACGTCTTTCAAAATAAAGACGATGTTTCATTGACTATTTTACAGTCAGAAGCTCCATTTATATATTGCACAGCCTGGAAGTTGTGTGGGTAAAACCTCTAGCTTCACTGCAACTCTAACCTTCATAGACATGTATAGGCCTCATCAAAACAGTGTTTATAGATAGGAACTAACAATTAAACACAACTTAAATGTCATCAATGCAAGTAAATAAAGAAAAAAATAGGTAAGTAATACAAAAAATAGTTTCACGTTGATGAGAAATAATTAATTAGTTCGCTGTTTACGCAGTCGAGTTTTTTGATTTTCTAAATTTATACAGATTATTTCTGTTCTTGTTCTTATTTCTTAATTTTTTTGCTGTATTAATAATAATAAACATCTTTTGCCATCCTGTTCGTGTCCTTCCTTTCTTGTATTTTGCGTCAACACTACCGCGACAGGAAAGCGTTTCCGACTATTCATTGCTATCTGTTTTCCCATCATCTAGGTGTACTCCATCTCTTCTGAAACCTTGTAACCGCTGTTCTGAAACATCATAAATATATGTTTTTCAAAACATACGCGAAAAATGAGACTGAACAAAATAGCTAACTATCAATGTAACGGTAATAAGAAATAAATGAAAAATGTTTGTATAAAATTTCATCTATTCTAATGATTCTCAATGAGACAAACTAACAAAAAGAAAATTACAAACATGTTTTAAGGTTTTCGTGGAAGGGTGAAAATTGTAATAAAAATTATGAAAAAAAAAAAGAAACTCTTTACTCGGTTTTAACACTTTTCAACAATGATGAAAATTGTTTATGCATTCGGTTTGTCTGTCCCTCTGCGCACGCTCTAACTCCCGTAAATATACTCGGATTTACATACAATTGGTAAACGTTATTTAGGGTGACAAAATCATGTTTGGTATTTTATATGAAGTGTGTGGGATTAATAGTTCATTTACAGGGGCACTCAAAAAAATTTCGCCAATGGAGAAAAATCTGTTCAAAATACACGCGAAAAATGAGTTTGGAAAATACGTACTATATATGTACCCGAAATAAGAAATAAATAGATTTTTTTTTTTTAATTCCCTCAATTCAAATGATTTTGAAAGAGACAAACTAAAAGAAAAAAATTACAGACATGTTTGTTATGGTTTTGATGAAAAGGTACAACATGCGATAATAAAAGGGCTTCTTTCAAGGAGAAGCAATAAATAAATAAATAAATAAAATAAATAAATAAACTCTTAACTCAGTTTTTAACACTTTTCAACAAAGTTGAAAAGTGTTTATGCATTCGGTTTGTCTGTCCGTCTGTCCACGCTCTAACTCCCGTAAATATACTAGGATTTTCTTACATTTGATAAATGTTATTTAGCGTGAGCAAAGCATGTTTGGTATTTTTTAAGAAGTATGTGGGATTAATAGTTCATTGATAGGGACACTCAAAAGAATTTTTTTTTACGTTATAGTCAACGGGAAAAAAATCGTTCGCAGTATATTTTAATGACATTACACTATTTCAAATGTAAAATTAATATAAATCACTGAATTTCACTACAAGATGATTACTGTACAACATGGCAATACAATATATACAATGGTGAATAAAGAATTCGGATAATTTCCCGATTGTAGATGGGAACAGATGAAATTGGGTTTTCAAATGTATTATGCTTTTCGATATGCTTGAATTAGACATATTATTTTAACTTATTAAACAGTGCAGTTTTGTATCATTATTCTGAATTTGTTGAAAGTGTTTCATAATCTATGCTTGACGCATGATTTTTTCTTTCTTGTTTCATATAATTTTACTTTATTTCCATAGGTGTTTAGTTTTCAATATGTAATTTCACTATAAACATATATGTAAAAATATAAGAATGTTTCAGGTATAATTTCTGCAATTTTTCCACATTTTTGAGCGTGAAGCGATCTAGTTTACAAAGCAATTTCAGACACATCTAGAGTACATATCAAGATGATAATTTTTGCAGTTTGTGCAAAAATTGTTGATCATAGTGTAGAATAATATTATGCCACCCCATCCCCCCTTAAAAAAAGTTTTATTTTTCTTTTCACCGTATGTTACCCGCTTAAACAATATTTTTATCACTGTTTTCATGGATATTAATACTTGCAGCCGTTTCACATGCTATTTATTTAACATATATAAATATATACATGTATATTATGAAAATATATGTTTTATATCAATAAGAACTTTCAATAATAGCATTTTCTTATCCAGTAACTTTGAGTATATATACATATTTTTTTCTCAAAATACATGCGAAAAATTAGGCTGGGCAAAATACGTTCTATAGATGAAGTTGTAATAAAAAATAAATAAATAAAACTATGCAATGCGCCATCACGATAAAAATTTAAAATAAGTATGCAAAGAATTCATTCTCTTCATTAAAATTCAGTGATTCAACTAAAAAAAGAAGCCTCTATTATGCACATTAGATATCTTAAATGCATACTTTGCATAAGATATTCACTAACAAAAGCAAAAATATATAATCAGAAACATTATATTGTATAAGAAGCGCTTTAGAAATCTAAATGCTTGAAACCACTACAAAGAAGATGCAATAAGAAATGAAAGTCTGTATTTAGCTTAGGATGAAATGATTTTTCTAAGATTATTTCCCTTTTCTGCAATTAACTTTGAAAAAGAAGATTATTATTTTTAATGAGAATTTTTTACAAAAATGTTATTTCAGTTTATTTTACTTGTGAATAATTATAGGAATTACCCTCAAAGGTTTTCAAAACATAAAGTGGTTCGTGGAACAATGTATTATTATTATTTTCATAAATATTTTTTGTTAAAATTTTATCATGAAATACATATTAACTTATAAATTTATTTTCAAATGTAATTTAAATAAATTATAAATTAAAAATTTGAAACTTCAGCCATGTTTAAAATGGGAACTATCCCCTGAAACAATAACTCATTTTGCATTGTATTTTAATTTTAAATATCACTTTTAAAGACAGTTCTCATAGTATTTGCATAGTATTTTCATTTTAAAATACTTACAATTGAAAGATATATTTTTAATCAAATTAAAATTATTCAAGAACTGCTTTTCAGACAATTATAACATATGTTTCGGCTTAGATGCAGTATATTACATTGGCCGCCATCTTGGATGTTTTGAGATTTCTTGCCTATTTTATGGTGGCGATCTTTATCGATATGGAATCCGTGTGACGTCTGTGTTCTGGCGTGACGCGTTCTGGCAACCCCGTTTTTCATCGAGATTGTGTATGTGTTGCGAGTACGCGAGAAGGCCATTTTTGCTTGTGATACCGTTTGTATGTTTCTGTCAATTATTTTTATGTTAAATTTATTGGATGTATTTGATTGAATATGTTGTTCTGTAGTCCGTTTAAACGCTCTTGCTGAAGTAATTAAGAAATATGAGGAAATTTTGACGAAAAAAGGAGGTTTGTTTACAGTGCGTCAATGCGAATTCATAAGCCTATTTTGGAAAATGACGGTGATGCTAGCAGGTATTTCGTGCTTGAGCTTTCAAGAAAGCAGATGTCTGTTAAGGTATGTTGATAATTTTATGTATATTTTGTTGCTGTGTTTTATAGCAATGTTTTCTATTAGTCGTTTATTGTATATTTCTCCTGCATTTTATGCATTTTTGAGATTGGGGAACAGCAACATAGGTGCATTTACTAATTGCTGCTTTGACGAGTTTTGTGCATTTTTGTGATTCCTGCAGGAGGAATTTGCTGAATCCAGTTATGTTTTTTTTTTTTCGGTTAATGAGCGCGTAGCGCTCATACGACGATTACTGATAGCCACTTAACGAGTTTCGTGCATTTTTGTGGTCGCGGCAGAAGGAGTTTGCTGCATCCAGTGATTTTTTTTTTCGGTTAATGAGCGCATAGTGCTCATACGACGTTTAGTGATGGCCACTTTAACGAGTTTGATTTGTTTACATTTTAATTTCGTTAAGCTTAACATGCGTATAAACCGGTGCTTGGCGACATTTACTACTTGGCGGAAAAGAAGTTTCCATGCCAAGAATAATTCCAAAATGGCGGCCACGGGAATTTATGACATATGTTCCTATGTTTCTATATTGGAAAATCATATTTGATTACGAGGGAAAGTCAGTAAGTAGGTCACAAAACGATATGAGAGGTCGTAAATTAGTAGTAAATTGTTTCCAAATATGCCAGTATGTGGCAGTACTGTCGAACTGTAAAATTTCAATTTCGAATTTATGAGACAACAGTTGTACAAGATGATCAGGGGCGTTCAAAAGTTGTTGACAAAGAACGAAGTTCTTGTCCTTTTGAGACTGCGGCAGAAGAAGCAGTGCTGAAGGTTGAGGAAATGGTTAGAGCCTATTTACTGGTTTTTTTATTGACTTGACGTTATGAGCTACTTACTGAATTTCCCTCGTACATGATTCAGTACTAAATCCATCAGGCAATGAAATGTAGTCAATTTAAAATTTCAGAATCTACCAACCTTCTTCCCCCCCCCCCAATTGTTTTTAAATAAAGAAATATTTGTTTAAGTATTTTACACTGGCTTTAAATGGCTTAAAATGGCAAAAAAAAATTCAAAAATTCTGCAAAATTGAAATTTAGATAATATTTAGATAATAACTAATTAGATAATAAAAAATTAGAAAATAAAATCTATTACTGTGGGAAAAGTTCAAACTCCGAACCCGACCTTTGAACCGGGGGCATTTTGATTAGCAGGCGATAAGATACGACGGAGCTATCTAGTGTGCACGAATGACTGAAAATAAGGCTCTATTTTAAAATATAAATCGCAAAAATGGTCGAATGTCATTAAATTAATTTATTTAATTAAAATAATAAAGAACTTTCGTCGTGTGATCGGATGTATTCAGCGGTATGTATGCAAAATTTAAAGTCTCTAACTGATACATTTTCTGAGAACGGACTCTGTGACAGACAGAGATAGGAGTGATACGAACAGGGTTTCGTCAGATGAACGAAACATGAGAAATGAATATCAATTTCTCTACAGTATTAAAAAAAATAGTAATAATTTTTGAAAGTTTTTTTTTATAAATACATATTTACTAAATTAATGAAAGTATTTTTTTCCCTTACAACCTTAAAAATGAAATTCATCGAGAGAGCTTAAAGAATACATAACTGAAAAAAAAAATTATAAATCTCCGAACTTTATCCTTCATAGAAATGTGTATCAGTATATACTAATTTAAATACAAAATAAACTTTTAAAGAATACACTCTGAAATACGTCCATTTAAATACAGTAAGAAGACGAGGGAACTTAAATACAGCAGAACGCCGATTATCCGATCAAGTCGGGGCCAGCGCTAGTTCGGATAAGCAAAGGTTCGGATATATGAGCAAACAAGTTAAGGGATGTTCCGGACTATACTAAAATCTTAACACTTTATCCAGGCTTAGGACTGGCAGCACCAGTTAGTGCCGGCGTGTTTATGTTTTTCTTTTCTGTTTGTTTGTTTACTTTTTTTAAGATTTAAAATTTTCTTTTTTTTTTTTTATCATTTTCTGAACTTCAGAGATTATAATTTCAGCAAAGAAGTTTTCAAATGTTGATTGCTTCAAAGAAGACATTATTTTCAATGTCTGCCATATCTCGAATTCTTCGTAAATACGTTAGTTGAATGAAATCAGCGTTCTTCTGCCGTTCGAGTCATTTCACAGTTGTTTCCAAACACTCAAAGACTTCGTTATATGATGGACCTGTGTCGTTTTCAGAGCATTAGCTTTCATTTTCTTTATTTTCTTTTTCATTTTGAATCTCACCAGAACATGAAAGAAATAGGCAGTTTTTGAGAGAAATAGGTTTTTCGGATAATTGGATGTTCGGTTTAAAAAAATTGAGAAAAATAGGAAGTTTGGATAATTGGAAGCTCGATTAATTGGAGATCCTGTAATCGGCGCTCCACTGTACTAAATAAACTTGAAAAAAAAAAGACACTGTGAAATAAATACATTTAAATCCTTTAAGAAGACGAGGGGACTATAGCATTTTAATCTATATACTTTTTTATCTAACTGTATTATTTACATGCGGTTATTTACACGCGAAAAGGACTGGAATGAAGGTTATGGTTTAAATCCTAAATCACGAAAATGGTTGGATGTTATTAAATTCATTTAATTAAAATAAGATATGACTTTTAAAAATTGTCTTTTATCATGTCACGCAATCAAGATGTCGATTAAAGAAATGCACATATTTTAAAATAATGATTTTAAACTTTAATAATATAATGAAAAATAAATATATAAATAATGATTTAAATTATGATTTTAAACTTTTCCCCTTACAATAACATTTATCATTGAAAATTATTTCATAAATGTGTCAGAAAGCATCCAAGTGTAATTTTTTTTATATGAAAAGAAAAGAAAAAGAAAAAAAAAAGATAAACTCACGAAAAACTCATGAAAAAAACCTCACCTTACATTATGTTTTAGTTTTATAAATGAATATTGTCTCGAAACATGGCATTATTTTTTTCCGATGTCAGCTTTTTACATCATTGTCATCAAATTACATCATTATCACGTAATCGTTTACAGATGTTTCATTGCAGCAGTACCAAACTTAGGCCCTCTGGTCTCTATCTTCGATCTGGTAAAATTTCGAAAAGTTATGGACTTTTGAAAATAAGGAGACCTTAATTTAACCGCCTTGGGCCGAGCGTCTTTTACAGAATTTTTAATCGATTATTGCCGATTTTTTAAAACAGAGATTTTTGGCTCATTGAATAGGGAAAATGCTCAGATTAAATAAGGAAAAATTTACAATAAAAATGTACTGGTGAGAATAATCACTGATTCTGAGCATCTTACGCAGCACGAATACCGGTCGCTCGTCCCCAATGGGTTAACACGTTGAGTGCCACGGTGACTGATACTGAAGCGCTGAAAAATTTACAATGTTTTAAGTAATTTTTAAGAAAGAATAATCCTATAAAAAATAAAAGGTAGGTAAATTTTGAATAAATTTTCAGTAATTACTTAAAACTATATATATTTTCTTAGTTTTATATAATATTTTAGACGTCAGCCATCAGTGAATGACGCGTTTTAAAAGGAAAGTACAGTTTCAGTCACCGGTGACTGACATGGCGCTTAACGTGTTAAAATGACAGTTCGCTTCCATCACTAAAAAGTAACCTCATAAACATAGATTTTAAGTATAACAGTTGTAAATTTCCAAATAATTGAAAAAAAGCCCGGAACAGGATTCGAACGGGGATATTTCGGCTGAAGCCGCGAATGCTCGACCGATTGAGCCATCCCTTACGAATATGGAGGAATAATTCACCCAACCAAACTATAAAGATAACAACATCTTGTCTAATATCTGAATCAGCTCAATAGAATAAATCGTAGGTTTTTTTTTTTTTTTTTTTGGAACTGCAGTAAACACTGCATGCGTGATTATATTAGATCAATATTTAACACAATTATTTATTCAACTAGTAAATAAATTATAATATCTGTAAATTTCCAAATGGCTGAGAAAAAAGTTTGGGCCAGGATTCGAATCAGGGATGTCTTGGCTAAAGCCGCCAATGCTGGAGAACGAATCTTGAGAACTAATTCCCCCAAAAACTCGTTTACTGCAGCTCCAAAAACAACCAATGATTTATTCTGTTGAAATGATTCAGATATCAGAACAGATGCTGCGATCCTTGTAGGTTTGTTGAGTGAATTAGTCTTCCAGATTCGTCCGGGATGGCTTAGTTTGTAGCGCATTGGCGGCTTCAGCCAAGACATCTCTGGTTCGAATCCTGGCCCGGACTTATTTTCACCCATTTGGAAGTTTACAACTGTTATGGTTAATTTACCAATTGAATGAATAATTGTGTTAAAAATTAATCTAATGTATACATTAATTGTTTTATAATACTAATTTTTTAACTGGGTTACGTAATTGCTTACAGACGCTTCGTTGCACCAGTACCATACCTAGGCTCTCTGGTCAGTAACATCGAAGCAGCCGGAATTTTACAAAATACTGATATTTGAAAATATTTAATGTTAATTTTAAAATGTCAGAACCTCTTCCATCAATAAAACGTAACGACATAAACATACATTTAATCGTAATATTGATTTATTTATATGCACATTTTCACTACATTTTTGAAGCAACCACAACTTATAAAAAGATAAGTTATTATCTTTATTTTTTTTTTAAATAATGCGGTAATCTTTATAAATTTTTAAAAGCATTTTCCATAAGTATTTTATTACTGTTTAAATCTGCCATTCAACTGAAATTAGATTTTAACTATTTTGAATCACAGAACACGACAAAACTCTTTATGTTTATGTTTCTTAGAAATAGCGTATCCTTGAATATTTCTTATTTTGAACAGTAAAACAAAACTGAAAAGGTCTTCTATTTGATATATATATTCCAAAGCTCCCCATGTCATTAAATCGGTCGTCTGAACAAAGAATTGTTATATTTCGTGGTTTCTATTCCCCTTAAATATTCAAATACACTGCACATGTCAAAGCAAAAGTCTCTTTTTGCGAAGATTAGATATTTTATATCTCTATGCTACCAGAAATATTTCGTATTTGAGTTTGATATTTGTAGGAATAAAAAAGCAAACATGTGTCGGTTTTCTTGTACATCTGTGTGTCGAACATCATTAAATCAATTAAACAACAACTAATTAGTATAAACTAAAGGGTATCCCAAAAATGCATACTCCATTTATTTTCTAATTAATGGCATGATCTTCTTTTCCTATCAGATTTAACTAACTTAAAATAATGACTTAAACCAGACTAAGCTTTTGAAAAAAGAAATCTTTCGACAATGTTTTCAGACGCTCTACTACTTAGTTTAAATACAATGGCAGTGAAAAAAAAACAAGTTATTACCTTCATTTTTCTTAAATTATTAATCTTTATAAATTTTTGAAAGCATTTCCCATAAGTATTTTATTGCTGTTATCTCTCACTCAACTTAAATTAGATTTTTACCATCTTGAAACATGGAACACGACAAAACGCATTACATTTTTGTTTCATAGAAACAGAGTGTCTTTGAATATTTCTTATCTCGGTTAGTAAAACAAAACTGAAAAGGTCTTCTATTTGATATATATATCCCAAAGCACCCGATGCCATTATATCGGTCGTCTGAACAAAGAATTCTTATATTTCGTGGTTTCTGTTCCTCTTAAATATTCAGATATACTGCAAATGCCAAAATAAAAGTCTCTTCTTGCGAAGATTAGATGCTTTACATCTTTATGCTACGAGAAATATTTCGCATTTGAGTTTCATATTTGTATGATTAAAGAAGTTAACGTGTGTCATTTTTTCTTGTACATCTATGTGCAGAATGTCAGTAAATCAATTAGACAACAACAAATAATTAGTATAAACTACAGGGTGCCCCAAAAATGTATACTCGATTTATTTTCTAATAACTGCCATGTTCTTATCTTCTTTTCCTTTTAGGTTTAACTAACTTAAAATAATGGCTGAAACCAGAGTCCCATAAGTATTGCATTCCTATCTAAATATGTCATTCAAATGAAATTATATTTTAACCATTTTGAAACATGGAACGTGATAAAACGCTTTGTATTTTTGTTTCTTACAAACAGAGTATCCTTGAATATTTGTTATTTCGAACAGTAAAAAAACTTAAAAGGTCTTCTATTTACTATATATATCCCAAAGCTCCCCCTGTCATTAAATCGCTCGTCTAAACAAACAATTGTTATATTTCGTGGTTTCTGTTCCCCTTAAATATTCAGATATACTGCAAATGTCAAACTAAAAGTCTCTTTCTGTGAAGATTAGATAAATTAAATTTGAGTTCCATATTTATAGGATTAAAGAAACTAACAAGTGTCGTTTTTTCTTGTAAATATATGTGTAGAATGTCACTAAACCAATTCAACAACAACAGATATTTAGCAAAAACTACATTATATCCCAAAAATAATACTCAATATATTTCATAACGCCTGGCATGTTCCTCTTTTAATTTCAGGTTTAACTAGCTTAAAATAATGGCTGTAACCAGACTCCCATAAATATTTTATTACTGTCAAAATATGCCATTCAAATAAACCATTATATTATATTATGATATTTATTATGATATTTATTATGATATATGATTTATTATTATGATATTTTAACCATTTTCAAATACGGAACATGGCAAAACGCTTTATATATTTTTTTTCTTACAAACAGAGTATCCCTGAATATTACTCATTTCGAACAGTAAAAAAAAAAAAAAAAAAAAAAAAAAAAAAAAAACTGAAAAGGACTTCTATTTGATATATATATATATCCCAAAGCACCCCATGTCATTAAATCGGTCGTCGGAACAAAGAATTCTTATATTTCGTGGTTTCTGTTCCCCTTAAATATTCAGGTATACGGTAAATATCAAAGTAAAAGTCTCTTTTTGCGAAGATTAGATGTTTTATGTATCTATGCTTTGAGAAATATTTCGTATTTGAGTTTCATGTTTGTAGCATTAAAGAAGGTAACATGCGTCGATTTTTCTTCTACATCTATGTGAGGAATCGCATTAAATCAATTAAACAACGACAGATAATTAGTATAAACTACAGGGTGTCCCAAAATTTTATACAGATTTTTTTTCTAATAACTGTTATGTCCTTATTTTCCTTTGTGGTTTAACTACACTCATGTTAGAAATTAAGAGAATTTGCGTCTTTTGCCGAATTTCATTAAAAGTACTAAACTAATGGTAAAACTAAGGCTTCGAAACAAAAATGACACTCTTTAGTCTTTATATGTATGCGTACACATGTGTATGGGTGAAACGAGTAGAGGAACAGGTTTTATAAGTGAACGTTTTCATGTTTTCTTCGCTCTCACACCTCGCCAAATATATTGGTGTTATTTTTTGCAACATTCGGTGAAATTCAGAAGCAAACAATAAAAATGAGCAACCACTAACGACTGGAAGATGGAGGAATGAGGTGGCGAATCGCGAGGAGACGAGAAACAGTGCAGTCTCAAGTTCAGATTCTTAGAGATGTCATTGTAACACCCAGAATAGAGTAAAATTTATGAAAATAGTTTAAGGATACTGGATACATAGAGAGAAAGCGTGAGCAAGATCGCTCAAATGCCATGACATCCAATGAAGATTTGCACATCATACGAGGGGTAACAAGATTGTAACAACTTCTCAACTATCTCGTGACCTTTATGCGGCCACGGGAAACCGAGTTTCAAAGATTACTGCTTACAGAAGGTTACATGACAGAAGTTTACTTCTGCCCACAGGAGAACCCCTTCAACCTAGTGCAAAGATAATCGACTTTGGACCAGGGGATCAATATGGGACCTTCCTTTTTACTGATGAGTATCGGTTCAGCATAAACACTAATTGTCGACGTACTGTTTATGTGAAGAAAATGAGGAATCCGCTACCTGCCTTCTAACTTCGGGGAGAGAAATCACTATGGCAGCAAACGTTTGATGGTCTGCGCAGCGGCGACGGTCTGCACAGGATGGACGTGACCAGTTGACCAATGCAATATTGTTGAAGTGCCTACTAGAGTCGTGATACTCTAGTTTACCTTCTATAGATTTTGATCAATCGGAGGGTCAGAATGCATAGATGTTAACCCCTTGGTGACGAGCGATCGGTATTCGTGCCACGTAAGGTGCTCCGAATCGGGGATTATTCTCACCAGTAAATTTTTATTGTAAATTTTGTCTTATTTAATCCGAGAATTTTCCCGATTCAATTATGCAAAAATTTCCCTTTCAAAAAACTGGTGATACAGATCAAAAATTCTGTAAACGACGTTCGTCTCGAAGGGGTTAAGCAATATGTGGAATTTCTTACAAATTCCTGGGCATTGCGATGGTCAAAAAGCAAGCCAGGGTAAGTGGGGAAGGAGGAAAAGGCCCCAGAACCATACTTTTTTTATATATACATTAAGTACATCGATAATAAAATATAATAGAGCATATTCAAATACGTGTCATTATTTTATTTAAAAAATCTAATTAAATTTACTGGTGTAAATCTTGTTCCATACAAAATACTAATTATAAATATCTTTTATTTTATTAATTCGAAAACTATACTTACTCAAAAAGATTTTTACCAAAAATGTTTATCGTTATTCGTCCCGAGACTTGAATAAATTATTCTATAATCTGATTAAATATATTTAGATGGAAATGAAATTTTTATGCATATCATTTTACCTGCGATGCACTTTATTATAATTTTGACAAGTGTCTCATAAATAATAACATACTAGAAATAAGTATTCCCGTATTACATTCGCTCTTCCAAAAGATCTATTGACGAATTTGCTTTGAATAGTTTATGCAGCAGTCATAGGTGCTGACATTAACAGATTATTGTACAATATCTAATGCCATAAGCGTCCCTAGTGGTTTTGCAGACTGTTTAGCAGAAATTTACAATATACATTCGAATTTCCTCTAAATATTATTAATAACGCTTTCGAGTCAGTTAATTTAGTGAGGTAATGCTGTAATGATATATTTATTATGGAAAATTATAATCTTAATACATTTTAATCATATTCTATATGTTCAATGTCTATAAATATTTGAAGAATTCTAGATAATTTTATGTGCAAAATAATTGTATTAAATTTCATTGGAGAAAATAACTTGTTTTAAATTAATTTATGATTCTAACATCAATAAAAATTTATTTGAATGTGAATTACTTAAATTAAATTATAACCTTACATTTAACATAAAACATGTAATTTTTTATAACCTTTTATAAAATAGAATACGTAGATAAACAAGCTACTTTCAGAACCAGTAGTTTTCGTATTTTTCAATGAAATGAGTTGGAATTTGGGATGCATGTATTTTGATGTAAGTGATCGAGAATGGGGTTTGGGAGAATGGGAGAATAAGGGACTGAAAAATTGCGGTTACAAAGACAGAAAATAACAAATTAAATGACGACACCTACTTTTTTTCACATCAAATTGATCTACACAGCAAATAAACAAAAATTATGTCAAACTGAACCTCCGGCACTAGAAGAGATAACTTACAATAAATATAAACAGGAAAGAAAAATCATGCATCATGCATAGATTATGAAACAAATCCCAACACATTCAGAATAATGTATCAAAACTTCATAGTTTAATAAGTCAAAATATTATGTCTAATTCAACCATTTGGAAACGCATAACACAGTTGAAAACCCAATTTCAGCTGTTCCCATCTACAATCCGAAAATTATATTAGATGTAAATTTCCAACTGGGCGAAAAATGTCCGGACCAGGATTCGAACCCGGGACCTCCTGGCTGAAGCCGCCAGTGCTCTGCCATCTGAGCTATCCCGGACGATTCTGGTCGAACTTTTTCCCCCAGCTAGCCTTGATGATTACAGTATCTGGTCTGAAACCTGGTTCAGCTCAACAGAATAAATTTGTTTTTATTCTGTTTATTTATTCTGTTGAGCTGAACCAGGTTTCAGACCAGATACTCTAATCATCAAGGTTAGTTGGCTGAAAAAGTTCGATCAGAATCGTCCGGGATAGCTCAGATGGCAGAGCACTGGCGGCTTCAGCCAGGAGGTCCCGGGTTCGAATCCTGGTCCGGACATTTTTCGCCCAGTTGGAAATTTACATCTAATATGATTTGTTTACCAATTAAAATAATTGTGTTAATATTAATCTAGTGTAATCCGAAAATTATCCTAATTCTTTGAGCAGCCCTGTATATGATATATAGATTTGTATCTATTAACTACGTGCATCCAAAAACTTAGCTCAGTTAAGAAATACATATATAATTTAGTTTCCCCTTCAGCAATTTCTGCTAATACGGAGTATGGTATGTGAATTCTTTTGTGCAGCCCTGTATATGAGGTATAAAATTTACATACAACGAGTAAAATAAAAAAAAAAAAAAAAAAAAAAAGCACTTAAATTTAAAAGCGCATGCCGAAACTGAAAACGCACTACCAGCAATTATTACTCAAAGACAGAACTGTAACCGATTTCTTTTGTGTTTCCCTGTAAATGAACGACAGATGCTATGAATACCCTATTCTTCCGTAATCATCTTGTAGTTAAATTCAGTTATTTATATGAGTTTAAATACAGTTGAAACAACGGAATATTATTAAAATACTCTTCAAACGATTTTTCCCCATATACCATAATGTAATTGAATTCTTTTAGGTGACCCTGTAAATGAACTATCAATTCCACATACGTATGCAATAACAAAATGGGTCGGTGACCCTAAATAAAGTTTACCAAATGCATGAAAATCCGAGTATATTTACGATAGCTAAAGTGTGGACAGACGGACAGAAAACCAAACGCATAAACACTTTTCAACTTTGTTGGAAAGTGTTAATAAGAACGAAAAATCATGCGCACAGCATAGATTATGAAACACTTTCCAACACATTCAGAATACTATAACAGAAATTCACAGTTTACTAAGGTGAAAGGTGACGTCCAGATGAACAATTTGGAAAACGCATAACGCCTTTGCAAACCCGATTTCTGCTTTTACGATGAATAGTCGTAAAAATGTATGATTTTGTGCAGCACTCTATATGATCTACAAATATGCATGCACACTATATTGTATGCTGAAAGTTAGTTTAATTAAAGGCATAGCACAGTTGAAAATTTCCACTCGGCAATTTCCGCCAATAAACGGATGATGTTGAGAATTTTTATTCGACCCTATGTATGATCTATAGAATTTATACCGACCAAGTAATATTTAAAAAAAAAAAAAGATTAATTTAAAAATGCATACCGCAACTGAAAACGAAATTCCATCAATTATTTTTCGTAGACTTCAACAGCTCAATTATTACTCATTTTCCGCAATAGCTAAATTCTTTTGCATGTCCCTGTAAATAAACGATAAATTATATGCACACCATATTCTATAGTAAGAACCTTATAGCACACCTCACTGTAATATCACTGTAAAATATCAGGCAAACGGATTTTCCGCATTGACCGTAATGCAACGGTTCTTTCAAGTGGCCTGTAAATTAACCAAAAATGCTATGCACTTCATTTTGAATAGCAAACATGTCATAATAAATCCAATAATATATAACCCTTTCATGGTAATCGGACTATATTTTCTCAAGTTAGAGCACGGATAGACGGACAGAAAAACCGAATTTAGAAACACGTTCCAAATTTGTTGTAATGGGTTAAAAAGAACAGTGAAACAACAATTGGTCTCAAACAGGTGATAAAAAGATTAGAATCATATTACAAAATTTTCAAGCGACATCATCTATTGATGTTGATAACTCGTATGTAGGATGTTGTGTACAACAATAACTCATAACATGAAGAGTATGCAGAATTTCGCATTTAATTGCGTTTTTATCTCAGACCTACTTACAGGAATTCACCTGTAGGACCCTTGGAATTTAAACATACCAAGATATAGAAAACTATTCTGTTATTTTCTTGTGATCATGGCGACCGCGGAAAAAGCGAGATGATAGTGTATGAAAGTGTTACGCTTATGCTTTTGAGAAGCTGCACATGAGCAGCTACTAATCTATTTAACAATTTCCAACATAGTTGAAAAGTGTTTATGAATCTTGTTTGTCTGTCTGTCTGTCTGCCGTCTGTCCATCCGTGCTCTAACTCACGTACATATAATCCGATTGCCATGAAATTAATTTAATAGAGCAAAATTAAACGTTTTTGGATAAAATAGCCACTTTTCCACTCTTCACACTTGCCGATTTTAAAGATCCATATTTTATTTAAGGACTAAATAAATTTATTTTCAGATTTGAATTTATCTTTTTTCGCGAATTGTGTTCTAATATTTATGTTTGTATTTGTGTTATGATAATCAACTTTGCGGTAATTTGGGTCATCGAAATGGCGTTAATTTTTTTTCAAGTATTCCTATAAGAAATTTAATGTGCTCATTATAAATATTGTTAATAAAAAGATATGATAATTTTTAAAAGAAGGTTAATAATCAAAGTTTCGCTCATAATTGTACTACAGTTAATAAAAAGCGCAAAGATCCATCTGTTTTTTTTTCGCTTATGACTCATCATCACTTAAAACAATTTCTTAAATAACTATTTTAACCGATGCGCATTCAACGTTTCGCAGAATACAATTGTAAATAAGAAACATCAAGATAAAATTAAAGTGAAATATATGTAACACTTTGTTCGGATTCTGTGGCATTCTAAATTTTGGCACCAGAATTCATTTTAAACTTTATCTCGTCATAAACATCTCTAACTATCCTCTACGATGGCACAGGTCGTTGAGCAGAGTTAAAAAGATATGAACTAGCTTTTTTAAGCAGAATTATTGCAACTTTCTTGCCAACTTATCTAGTAAGTTAATGTATGCATGCACTATGTTGTCGTTAAAATTTGTGTCAAAAGAAACATGTTTGAATGTATACGAGGAAAATTTTGCTGAACTTCTGACTTTTATGTTTTGCTGAACTGTATTTACTAAATTTAATAGAAAATGCTATTTTTATAAACTTAAAGAAATTATTAAATTTTACATTGTATGTAAAATACATATATAATATGGTTAAATACTTATTTTTAAAAATACATATTAAATATTTTTTTTCTGTTGAATTCTATACTTTTGTCAAAACTAAGATTCCATTTTTAGGATTTGGAAATAAAGTTAGAATTCCCTTTCAAAATTAAACTAATCGATGCAAAATGTCATCCTATTTATAAGCATTTTTGCTCTAACGATATTCTTTAAAATGTATAAAGAATAAAAAATTCTCTTATGAATCAGCATCCCTTAAAAAAATTCCTTTAATAACTGTTTCATGAGTGCGTGTTCAACGCTTCGCAAAATATAGTGATAGATAAGAAACACCAAGTTAAAATTAAAGTGAAACAATTGTAACACATTGTGCGGATTCTGTGGCATTCTAAATGTTTTCACCAGAATTCATTTTAAACTTTATCTCGTCGTAAACATCTCTAACTATCCTTTTCCATGACACAGGCCGTTGAGCAGAGTTAAAAAGATATGAACCAGCTGCAGAATTATTGCAACTTTCTTGCCAACTAATCTAGTAAGTTAATGTATGCATGCACTGTGTTGTCGTTAAAATTTGCGTCAAAAGAAACATGTTTGAATGTATGCGAGGAAAATTTTGCAGAACTTCTGACTTTTATGTTTTGCTGAACTGTATTTGCTAAATTTAATAGAAAATGATACTTTTATAAACTTAAAGAAATTATTAAATTTTACATTGTATGTAAAATACATATATAATATGGTTAAATACTTATTTTTAAAAATACATATTAAATATATTTTTTTTCTGTTGAATTCTATACTTTTGTCAAAACTAAGATTCCATTTTAGGATTTGGAAATAAAGTTAGAATTTCCTTTCAAAATTAAACTAATCGATGCAAAATGTCATTTTATATACATTTTTGCTATAACGATATTATTTAAAATGTATAAAGAATAAAAAAAAATCTCTTATGAATCAGCATCCCTTAAAAAAATTCCTTTAATAACTGTTTCGTGAGTGCGTGTTCAACGTTTCGCAAAATATAGTGGTAAATAAGAAACACCAAGCTAAAATTAAAGTGAAACAATTGTAGCACATTGTACGGATTCTGTAGCATACTAAATTTTGGCACCAGAATTCATTTTAAACATTATCTCATCATGAACTACTCTAACTATCCTAAACTAAATCCTATCTAACTAAAATAACACAGTCTGTTGAGCAGAGTTAAAGAGATATGCGCCAGCTTCTTTAAGCAGAATTAATGAAACTTTCTTGCAAACTAATTTAGTAATTTAATGAATGCATGCAATGTGTTGTCGTTAAAATTTGTGTCACAAGAAACAAGTTTGAATATATACGAGGATAATTTTACAAAACATCTGACTTTTATGTTTTGTTTAATTTCATTCTCTGAACTAAACAGAAAATGCTACATTTATAAACTTTTAAAAAATATTAAATTTGACGTTACATGTAAAATGAATATAAATTATGTTATAATATGGCTACATATTAATTTTTATAAATTTATGTTTAATATTTAATTTTTCTTTTACATTCTATACGTCTGTCAAAACTAAGATTCCACTATTAGGATTTGAAAACAGAGTTAAAATTTCCTTTCAAAATTAAACTAATCAATGCAAAATGTCATACTGGTTTATGTACATGCTCGCTATAACGATATTATTTAAAATAAATGTGTAAATATTTTTTTTTAGGTTAGGAATCAGCTTTCATTAAAACAATTAATCAAATAACTATTTTTATGAGTGCGTATTCAAAGTTTTTCAGAATATAATGTAATAAGAAATATCAAGCTAAAATTAACGTGAAACTTATGTAACAGTTCGTGTATAATACAGTGCTCAACAAAAGTTTAGACAATGATCGATTATCCTTCTGTGCTGAGAAGTATGTAACGAATTGTTGTAATTCAACTGTCATACATCACTGGGGACTTATCTTTCATACACAAACAATAAATTTTAATTTATACACTTTACATAATATATAATGAAAAAAAAAACAAATTTAACATTGTTGCAAAAGTATAGACAATCTGTCTGTTAACAGAAAAATTTCCATAAATTAAAATCGAATTGTACCTACATTGTCTGCTACTTATACAAAAATGTGACTTTCCATCGAAGAAACTAAATCCTGCATCACTTGGGGGTCCATTTCGTTCCGAACACGCTAAACAGCAGATCGAAGTTCATTTACAGAGGAGTATTGTCAAAAAGTTGCATGAACCATATGAGATATGATGCCACAAAAGTTTTCGATTGGGTTCAGATCAGGGCTACACGCGGACCAGTCGAGAACTGTAATATTTTGAGAGTTAAAGCAATTTTTTGATTTGTATGCAACATGAATAGACGCATTATCTCTCTCAAATACATACTTTGGCAGAGGTAAAAGTTCACCAAATGGCTGTAAATTGTTTTCCAATGTATGTATGTAGTCTTACGCAGCTTGGCGACCATTGAGAGACTCCAGAGATACTTGAGAATTAAAACAAAGTGAGGCCCAAATCATCAAACCTTTCGAGGGCAAAGGAAACTTAATTTTAATTCCAAAAGTGACAATAATATTTTATTAAAATTTTCCTTTTATAATATACGTGAAATTAAGCAATTTCATATTTTCTAATAACTTCGTTTATAAATTCTGGTATCAGTCCATTATTTCATCAGTTTATAAAAGAATTACTCCGCGACAGGAAAGGGGTCAATTTGTTGTGAGATTTCAAGGCTGGTTGTTTTATCATTTTCATGTAAACTAATGTACATCTTTCATTAATGCATCTACGAAATTATCCGTTGACATAGAAAGCTCTGACTCACTTTTAGTGCGATTATCAGTCATAATTTGACTAGATGCCAGGTTATGGATCCTTCTATAATCTCGTTTTCTGGCCTCACGAGTCCTTCCAGATCTATGTTTTGCTTTGAAAGAGTCACCCTTAGACAGTACTTAATAGACAGACTTCTCTGGCCGATTCAAAGTTGCTGAAATTGCTGCAACAGTCTTTCCTTTCGATTTCAGCTTCCATGCTGTAATTACTTCATCTGACTGAAAATTTCTTGCTCGCGGCATTTTCACTAGCCGATGCTATCGCGAGGTGCACTTAACTACTTCATGCATGTGACGTCATAAGTTTGAAATATGCGTTTTTCCGTGTACAATTGCCAAAAAATCACAAAAGTGTCTAAACTTTTGCAATATGCAAATTTCACTTTTTTCAGTTAAATTAAATAATATCCTACATTAAAACCGTTATTTCCATCCTAAAACGTTTAAAATATATTTAAAAATAAATACAGTCATTTGTATAACCCAAGTGTTCGTATTTTTTATTTAATGGTTAAAAATCACCAGTGTCTAAACTTTTGTTGAGGACTGTATGTGTTATACGTTTTAAATTTTGGCACTAGAATTCATTGTAAACTTTATCCCGTCATCAACATCTCTAACTAACCTCTAAAATGACACAGGCCGTTGAACAGAGTTAAGGAAATATGCACTAGCTTCTTTAAGTAGAATTAATGCAACTTTCTTGCCAACTAATCTAGTAAATTAATGTATGCATGTAGTGTGTTGTTGTTAAAGTTTTGTGTTACCGAGAAACAATTTTGAATATATACGAGGATAATTTTGCAAAACGTCTGACTAAGATTCTTTGTTGAACTTTTGTTGCTGAATTAAATAGAAAATTCTACTTTTAAAAACTTAATAAAATTATTAAATTTACATTGTATCTAAAAAAATATTTTTAAAACAAATATTTAATGTATATATTTATATTGATTGGCACAATCATATTTTCTTAACTTTTTTATGACTAATATAAGGATAATTCACACACTATATATGTGATCTTTAGGCTATGTGGAATTTTAGTATCTGACAATCTTATATAAACATCCATTTTTATTGATTTATTTTATAATTTAATTAATTAATTAATTAATTATTTCTTTATTTTTATTTTTTTCTATCCTGTTCATTTTTTATATGTAAAGCTAAATATTAAGACTATTATATTTTTATAATATATAATTTATTTTATTTTATAGCATATAGCCTATGTTCTATATATTATCAAGTTAAATATGTTTTTTAATTTATTAGTGTAGATTTAATGGTATGGTAATAGAATATATTGTATTAACATTTAATATATTTTAAAAAAAATTTCTGAATAATGAAATACAGTGTTTATATTGGGATGTGTGTAGGAATGCAGTTGATACATTTTAATTCATTAGCATGTATTAGGTTCTACATACTGTAACATTTGTATGATCATAATAGTTTTTAAATAAAATTATAGATGGCAGCGCCATAAATTTTGTATTTTTAAATAGCCTATATTAACGTCATAATTTTAATTTTTTACACTAGGTGGTAATTAACGGTGAATATTGGCAATGTTGTAAAATTGTTATTATACAATTTAAAATGGTTTTTAGGTATTATAAATAATGTAATTATTTTTCATTTATAATATATTAATTATACTTATCACAATATTTCAACATGAATTAACTGACTCCATAGCTTTTAATTTCTGTGTTAACTTAACTGTTTTATTCACCTTAATCTTATCATGCTTTTTGGATTCCATGTGCGGGAATATATTTTGAAAATCTGCTGGGAATTAATATGGTATGTTTTTGTAAGATTTCTATTGCTATAAATTAAATATTAAATGGTTTGTAGTTTTTTTTTTCCATTTCATGCCATTTGATAATGCTCTGTATTCATCTTGAAACTATTATTTTGATTATATTGGTTGTTTGAGTACAGGGGGAAAACTTTTTTTCAGCTTATAGCTTTTTGCCCACAGAAAACAATCGCTTTGCTTATATCATTGAATTCTGTACTCTTGAAAACGTAATTCAATATATAAGTTTTTCAATTTCTTCGGAATCCATATTCTTCTTTTTTTCTTCCATGTTAATTCCTGTAATTAGGTATACGGTACTTTATTTTACACATACAGTTCTATATTGTTGGTTTATGGCGTGTAGTCAATCATTCACAATATTGCAGTTTTTGATGATGGTCGATAGTGTTTATTTAATGGTTATATATATATATATATAAACATTTTATATATATATATATATAACCATACATATATATATATATATATTTGTCAAAACCAAGATCACAGTAATCAATGACTTGATGTAATGTACATTTCATTTATGTTTTATATTTTTCATTTTATCGAACAAAAATGAGTTTTTTTGATAAGATTTCAATGTCAATACTTATAGATTAAAAAAAAATAATAATAAGTATTTTATTTAAGGATCAAATTCTTTTATGTTCAAATTTGTATTTCTATTTTTCTCGAATTTTGTCTTAATATTTATCCTTGTAATTGGCTTAATAATCTAAATTAAAGAGTTAGTCACCAAAAAAGTGTTTTGTTTCCTACCAGCATTTCTATAAGAAATTTAAAGAGGTAAATTCTAAATATTTTTTATTTAAAAATATGATACTTCTTAAAAGATGGAATTTAAATAATCAACGTTTTATTCACAAATTTGACAAGTTAATTCCTGAAAACTATTTTCATCAAAGCACATTCAACGTTTGGCAGAATATAATGATAAATAAGAAACACCAAGCTATAATTAAAGTGAAACATATGTAACACATTGTACGGATTCTGTGGCATACTAAATTTTTGCAACATTACGCACTTTAAAATTTATCTCCTCATAAACATCTCTAACTATCCTCTAAAATGACATAGGCCGTTGAGCAGAGTTAAAGAGATCTGCACTAGCTTCTTTAAGCAGAATTAATGCAAGTTTCTTGCCATTTAATTTAGTAAGTTAATGTATGCATGCAATGTGTTGTTGTAAAAAGAAACAAGATTGAACTTATAGGTGGAAAATTTGGAAAAGCTTCTGACTTTTATGCTTTATTGAACTATATTTTCTGAATTAAAGAGGAAATACTACACTTTTATAAGCGTAAAGAAACTGCTAAATTTTAAATTGTATGTAAAAACATATTTTTCGAACAAATATTTAATATATATATTTATTTAATTATTAATTTATATACTTTGTCGATTCATTTTTAAATAATATTTATACATTGAGTATCAAGACATATTAAATTATATCAACATTTATTAAATTAACTAAGCACTAATGAATTTTATAATAACTAAATCCAATCACATATAAGTGAAATATTGATAAATCATAATATTTAAAATATACGAAAGGTAAATATTATCAGGAAGGTGAATGCATAAAAAAGATAAATAAGTAACGATAAATATGTAGGAAATCGTAAATATTTGAAATATTTTGTTAAGCTTTATGTAACAATAACAATTTTGCCGATGAAAAAAGATCAGAAAATGAATCATTGTCAGCGCCAATAAATTCATTGTACGAAATGAAGGATGTCAAAATTGAATATACATTAATTCAATAAGAAGAACTGCAAAATGAATGTAAAAAGGTAGAACTAGCATGAATAAAAATGGATAAGATTAGAACTAATATTTCGTAACTCGTATTCAAGGGCAATATTACGATATCATTAGTAAAATACGGTTAATTTCTGAAGTAGAAATAATAATAAGCACCGCTTATATGCTATTTCTACCATGGAACTATTAATAAAAAGGAAATGACATATCCTTAAAATAGTGAAGCTTCAACTGTAACCGCTTTCGCAGTGCTTGATTATCGCCAGGGGAGACTATCACCAGGAAATTTAAATAAAAAATTTCTCAAAAGCCTTATTAGTGCAGAATTTCAGTCATAAATAATGGTAGAAACAGATATTCGTTTTTACTGGTGGAAGAGTATTTTGGCGTTAATCAGGCTCTGCGTTTCCGCCATATTGTGACAACCTAGACAAACTCCTGTCATTGTCAGTGAAAAATATTATAATACCTGGGCAAACTGACACCGGTAAAAATAAATAGAAATGTTTATCATGTTTGTGAAAAAATATTTCTATGAATAAGGCGCTTAAATAAGATGATTTAGTGGTGGGAAGTTTGGGAGAACCTGCTAATCCTATTTATAAAAAACAGCCGCCATCTTGTGACATCTTCCCCAGTTACTTCACTCGCAACTGGTAGGTAGTACACTATCTGTCTTCTCCTCTTTATTTCTAACTCCATTATTTCTAATATATATATATATACCGGGTGTCCCAAAAAGGACTGACTGATTTTAAAATTCGATAACTTGCAAACGGTGACAGATATTAAAAAAATTCTTGCAGGAGGGTTATACATAAGGTCAAAAGTTTTATTACAGTGATTTTCAATTTTAGTTCGATTTACAAACAATAGATGGCGCTGTAAGCAATAGTCGCTAATTAGAGGCTCGATTTTTGGTCCTTTATCTTGTTCCATGCAGAAAAAGGAGATGGAAATGTATTATCCGGGCCACGAAGTACCAAAAATCGAGCCTGAATTTAGCGACTATTGCTTACAGCGCCATCTATTGTTTGTAAATCGAACTAAAATTGAAAATCACTGTAATAAAACTTTTGACCTTATGTATAACCCTCCTGCAAGAATTTTTTTAATATCTGTCACCGTTTGCAAGTTATTGAATTTTAAAATCAGTCAGTCCTTTTTGGGACACCCGGTATATATATATATATCCTAAATTTTGGAATGAGAAATCATTTTAAACAATATCTCGTCATGAACGTCTCTAAATATCCTCTAAAATGACACAGGCCGTTGAGCAGAGATATGAACTAGCTTCTTTAAGCAGAATTAATGCAACTTTCTTCCCAACTAATTTAGTAAATTAATGTATTCACGTAATGTGTTGTTGTTAAATTTGGTGACACAGGAAACATGTTTCAATATATACAAAAATAATTTTACAAAACTTCTGACTTTAATGTTTGCTTTAACTTCATTTTAAACACAAAATAACACGTGTTTAAGCTTAATAAAATGATTAAATTTTATATTATAGGTAATAAATAAATAAATAGATATTTAATGTATATTTCTATTCCAGATTATTTCCGTTCTTTTGTCAAAATTAATCACTGTGTTGCTATTAATGTTGTTTTATTTTATTTGTCCTATTTGTTTTTTTAAACCTTTATTAATATTTATCTTTTAAGATGGTCCGGGACACAAAAATCTTCAAATTTTCAATTTTTTTTTTATTAAAAATTTCTCTGCCATTTTCTGCTTAAAATGATGTTTAAATCATGTTTCTATCTTAATTAGAACTGTAAATATTAATTTTTTTCGTTTTGTTTGTTTTCAAAATCTGCCTTTCAAGCTATGCTTGTCAAGGAAACAAGTTCTTGTGAAATTGCGTTTTTCTTCATGATAGGTTTTTTTCACCATTTCTCATATTTAAATTCTTATAACTCGAGAACCGTTAAAGATACAAGGTTGAAACTCGGTAAATATCTTTTTCAATTATTTTACTTACTTTTGAGCCAGCATATTTGAAAAAAAAAAATATTTACTTTTGAAAATATGATTTTTTTAAAAAAAGTTGCACCACTTTTTTTGTAATTTTTTCGTTAAATATTTTTAATTTTTTTAAAAATTAATATTTTTTAAAATGCTGGCTCTAAATTAAAATTTATATATTTCTGTTTATTTAAATGAAAAAAAAAATTAAATTCTATAAATAATATTTCGAGTTATAACGATTTTAAACTACCCCACTTTTTAAACAAAATTTTAAATTTAAATTAAAAAATATATATATGAGAAGTTTTATCATGCGATTTTGTTTACAAATGATGGTTAACCATCACAAAAAAATTCAAAATTTTAACACAATAAATAATTTTTTTTGAAAATGTGTCCCGGACCCCCTTAATATTTGACAAATGAGAAATTTTAGCCTGTTCTATTATGTACATTATGCTATACCGATATAACTGTCAAGAAAATATTTTTTGTAAGTGTACTTTTAAATTATGGTATGAATTTTTAAAGGACTGCGATATATATATTATTTTCCTTAGCGCGGAATTAAAGTTTTGCTAAATGCAGTTTAAACGTAAATAAAAACACAGTAAAAAATGACAAATGTTTCTTAAACTACAAATATATAACTGCAAAAGGAAATTTACAGTAACCTCTTCCAAGTTACCACAATTCCAAAAAACGTCTTTGTCCATAGAAACTTTAGAAACCAATATATTTTCGAGATTTGAAGTGGAATGTAAATGAATAAAGTTTATTTTTTTGCCACAGACTTTCCGATGCGTTTCCAAGTAGTATTGATCAGTTTTCTTAATCTGAATAACAGCTTTTAGTATACTATTAATTCTCAAGTAAATTTTTCCATATTCAACCAAATATGTTTTATAGAAAAACCTGATAAGTTAGTTATCAGCACTACATTAACAATTATGCTAACGAAATTAAAGTTTTTCAAAATGCAGTTTAAACGTAATTAAAAACACAGTGAAAAAAGACAAATGTTTCTTAAACTACGAATATATAACTACAAAAGAAAATTTACAGTAACCACTTCCAAGTTAACACAATTTCGAAAAAATTCTTTATCCATAGAAACTTCAGAAACCGATATATTTTAGCGATTTGGAGTGGAATGTAAATAAATAAAGTTCATTTTTCTGCCACTGACTTTCAGATGTGATTCCAAGTAGTTTTTACTGTGTATTAATCAGTTTTCTTAAGCTGGATAACAGTTTTTCGTATACTATTAACTCTCAAGTAAATTTTTCCATGTTCAACAAAATATGATTTATAGAAAAACCTGATAATTTATCAGCACTACACTACCATTAAAATTTATATTTTTTTGCATGCGTAAATTCTGTTTTGCAGCTGAAAATGTTTGAGAAAGAGACAAAAAAACCTTCTGAAAACACCATCAAATTTTTTTTAATGCGCTAGGCCTTTCGAAAGATCTGAGTCTTTCTTCCTCAGGCACGAAGAAGTCGTGCTTCTACTATGAAAGCAGCAGCAAGACTGAAATGAGAGATAAGGAAAAGGAAACAAGCTGAAGAAACAGCCAATATGAAATTAGAAACCAACAGCCAATCGCAAAAGAGTATAATAAAAGAACACAGACTAGAAGAGGCAAAAACTGGGAAGGAAAAAAATACATATATTTAAATATGGGAACACATGAAATTAAAAAATAAATAAATGAATAAAATATAAAAAGCAGACTAATATTAATACAAAAATAAATTATATGGTAGTACTGAAAAGGCTTTTCCAAGCTGCAGAGAGCATTGTGGAATCAGATCTATCATTAACAATAACATCACGATTAAGATAAATAGAATTTCAAGAATGTCCAATTCAGAGATACTATTGGCATTAAAGGCTATATTCAGATATACTATTGGCATTAAAGGCTATATTCAGAGATACTATTGGCATTCCCTCCCATTTTTTTCCTTCTACTCTGTGTTCTTTTATTATACTCTTCCGTGATTGGCTGCTGTTTCGTATTGGCTGTTGATTCCTAATTTCCTATTGGCTGTTTCTTCAGCTTGTTTCCTTTCCCTTATCTCTCATTTCAGACTTGCTGCTGCTTTCATAGTAGAAGCACGTCTTCTTTGCGCCTGACGAAGAAGGACTCAGATCTTTCGAAAGGCCTAGCGTATTTAAAAATTTTTTATGGTGTTTTAAGAAGATTTTTTGTTCTTATTCATTGACACCAGTTTTAACTTATTTTCTTTGAAAATATTTGATTGAGCATGATTATTATGAGCAGTGGTAGCATGATTAAAATCCGATATTCTGTTTGAGGAAACTGATTAATAGAGTATAAAAACTACTCGGAAACGTTTCCGAAAATCAGTGATAGCGAAAGAAACTTAGTTTTCATCTATGTAATTTTTTTTTTAATATCGAAAATTTACTGTTTTTGATGTTTCTAAAGATGAAAAAAAGCCTTTATGGAATCGGGGATAATTCGAATGATTTTATTTTATATTATCGCTCATGGTTTTAATATATTTTTGCAGATTAAGAAACATTCGTATTTATTTGTATTTTTATTTATTTATTAGCCCCCGGTATGCTATTTCTTTCTCCCAGCAAATACAGTGTCGTCTCCAAAAAATAACGTTCCGTTGTATAAGCCAGCCCTAAAACAAAGCTTATGTATCATTGTAAGGAGTAATCTCTACTGCAATTTTTTAAACTTCTAAGCCTCGCACATTTTCAATTTTTATATCGTCGTATGGGAAAAAAATTCTTTTAAATGCAATTTGTTAGAAAACTGTATCTCCATTTATTTTTGAGATATTAATTTTTTTGTAGTTTTTAGCGTCATTTCTTTAATTTTGGCAACTCAAGTACACCATTTTTGTAGAAAGTACAGATAAAATGGTTGGGAAATAGCAATTATACCTTTTTGTTGCCATTTTTCCATAAAAACTGAAAAAAATGTACTTAAAAATGTACTATTTTGAAAAAAAAATGTATAAATGAATGATTTTGATAAAAGATGCAGCTATTATAAACTAAATTTAATTTTAAGTATCTATATTAATATTACAAAAAAAATAATGACACATGAATCTTTACACAGCCGATTTTTTTTCTTTTGTCGAGTTTAGTGACGTCCTATGCGTACTTTACTGTACATCTCGTCCCAAATGTTTAGACAATCAATAAAATTTGCATTAACATAAAAAATAATATGATACAAATAAAATTCGTCAGATAGGTAATAAATAAAAGCAGTTTTCCTGATATATACATATAAATTATGATCAAAGGTTTGAAATTATAAAATATACATTAAATTATATAAAAATGTGCTGTCCCAAAAGTATAGACACCATTAATTTTATCTCGTAAAATATATGAAAATGGAAAGCAACATACATGTGTAAATGACTTAAAAATTACAACTGGCAAAGCGTGGCCGGAAATACCTCCTTCTGTAATGCAATGTTTAGTTAATTCTATGGAAAAACGTGTAGTTCATGTTATAAAGTGTCGTGGCAATACAATTATATATTTAAAGCAAGTTTTTTGTTACTTTTATAAATGTAAAACCAAAACAAATTACACATGTCTATACATTTGGGACAGCACATTTTTATATAATTAAATGTATATTTTATTATTTCAAAACTTTGATCATAATTTATGTGTATATATCAGCAAAATTGCTTTTATTTATTACCTGTCTCACGAATTTTAATTGTACCTTATTACTTTTTATGTTAATGCAAATTTTATTGATTGTCTAAACTTTTGGGACGCGGTGTAGATGCTGTTTAATAATGGATCGCAAATGAGGAATTTTTCAGTGGATGCGGATGACGTCATTTTACATAAAATAAAAGCTTGTGTTTTAAGTGTTATATATATATATATATATATATATATATATATATATATATATATATATGTATGTATATATATTTATTTATTTAAAACCTTATGTGTTTTTATGTGTGTGAGCGTGTATAAGTGTATGTATTAGGTTGTAACGGAAGTTTCCCGCCGCAGCTAATATAGTCTTTTCAAACAGTTCGCGTTGACGTGTTTGCTCATATTTTATCAAACGATTTTTGGCATGAAAGAAAGAGACTTGCTTTATAATACTAAGTTGTGAAATTTGTAAAAAATACCGTTATCATTAAGTACAGGGTGTCTCAAATAGAACGATCATGCTACCAGATTAGAACCAGCATTTACTTCCAGTTCTGTTGCAAAAAGTCAGCTACAGAATTTTACCGATTATGTGTACAGCTTTAGGTACTACTGTTGTATCATATGACACTGTTAAGGTTTGGTACCGAAAGTTCAAAAACAAGGACTATGACATTCAAGGAGCAGAGGGCTCTGTCCGGCCTACTGATGTTGATAACGTCCTCCTGCAAGAACTTGTGGAAGAATATTAGTATTCGACCGCTCAAGAATTAGCTACAGAGTTAGACATTAGTGCCATGTCCATTAGTCGCGCTATGCATTGCATAAACTTGACGTACAAGTTCAATCGCTGGGTGCCGCATGAAGTGACTAGGCAGATAAGGGCAGACATGTTCAGGCCTGCACAAATCTTCTCGAATACCAACGCAAGCACAAAATTCTGGACCGGATCGTCACTTGTGACGAAAAGTGGATTTACTTCAACAACATAAGCTGAAAAGGGGGTTGGTCTGAGCCCGGTGAGCCCGTCGGCAGCATCGCAAAGTGCAATTTGACTAACAAAAAGATAATGCTTTGTATCTGGTGGAATTGACTTGGTATTATCCACAAAGGGTGTTTGGGAAAAGGTAAAACAATGAACAGTAAGGTATAAAGCAAGATGTTAGTCCGTGTTGACGCTGCTATCAAGGCAAAACGTCAAAATGAGTTCCGGCGCAAGAAGGTAATGTTTCATCAAGATAATGCTAGATCACATGTGTCTGTATTCACCGTCTAGGCTGTGTATGGACTCGAATGAGATCTTTTGCCACACCCACTGTACATCCCCAACATCGCTTCTTCGGACTTCTACCTGTTTTCACACTTGCAGATACATCTTGCTGATGCTATCTTTAATTCTGTGCAGGACGTCCGAAATGAGGTTGATCTGTTTTTGAACTCGCTGCCCCCAAGTTTCTGGGCGGAAGGCTTTGAAAAACTACCAAAACGTTGGCAGAAAATCTTAGATTCGGGTGGTGATTACTACTCGCACTAAAGGTACGGCTTTTGTGTGTTTTTTCTAACTTTATTAAGAATTTTTTTTGGCGGAAAACTTTCGTTACAACCTCATATATATGCTTTTATATTGTATGGACATATAATTAAAAAATATATATGTATATGGGTTATCATTCATTTAACATAATAAATTTTCACATATTGCATCAACATTTAAAACTAAATTTTACTATCTCAAATTTTCCTCATCTTTTTAAATGTTATTTATATTCTCATTTTTTTATATTATAATTTTTTGTCTTTAAAACATTAATTTAATCAATTGCCCTTTTATTTATTTTTATATAATTCTTTATTTATTTATTTGTATTAATTTATTCCTATTTTCTTTATTTTATTTTGTATTCACTCAGTACTTATTAAGTTTATTCCTATTTTTTCATTCTAGATTAACTAAAAGTTAATCTAAGTATTTTCTTGGTTTCTTCAATCATTTTCATTCCTTTTATTTTATTTATTTATTATTTTTTTTTTTTTGGACTTAAGAAGGCAACTCTAAACATTATTGTTATTAATCCAGTTCCAATTTATTATTCCAGATCCAATCTATTTTCTGTAATGTTTGCGTTATAAGGAGCTAAATTTTGTCATTTTAGACTTAATGCCGACAAAATTGGATGAAATAACGCATCTTCTATGAATGAATTCACAAGCTCCTCTGATGATTTTGTGAGTCATTCATAGTTTCTTATTTTACATACTGGTTTCAAATGTTCATTTCTAAATCATCTTTAGAACTTTATCAATTTCTTCATATATTTGTGATTTCAAATTTATTATATGTATATATATATATATGCTTATATCATTGAATTCTGTACTCTTGAAAACGTAATTCAATATATAAGTTTTTCAATTTTTTTTCTGTATCCATATTCTTCTTTTTTTCTTCCACATTAATTCTTATAATTATGTATATGACACTTTATTTTATACGTACAATTCTATATTATAAGATTGTGGTATCCATTTTTATTGTCATTTCACAATATTGCGGTTTTTGATGATGGTCGGTAATGTTTAATTAATGGTTATATATATATATATATGTGTGTGTATATATATATATATATATATATATATATATATATATTCATCGTGGGTGACACAAAATTCAGAAGAGAAGACTTCCTGTTTTCTAGTTTATATATTTTTGTAAAACAATTGTAACTTTGTAAACTGTTTTCATCAATGCGCTTTCGAAGTTTTACAGAATATAATGGCAAATAAAATTCATGAAGCTAAAATTAAAGAGAAAAGTGTGTAACAATTTGTACAGTTTCTGTTATATATATATATATATATGCTAAATTTTGGCACGAGAATCCTTTTAAACTTATCTCGTCATGAACTCTCTAACTATCCTCTAAAATGACACAGGCCGTTGAGCAGAGTTAAACAGATATGCACCAGCTTCCTTAAGTGGAATTAATGCAACTTTCTTACCAACTAATTTAGTAAGTTAATGTATGCATGCAATGTGTTATTAAAAGTTTCAATTTATATAAGGAGAATTTTGCAAAATTTCTGACTTTTCTTTTTCGCTTAGTTCCATTTGCTGAACTAAATAGAAAATGCTACTTATATAAACTTATTGAAATTATTAAGTTTTACATTGTATGCAATGTATGTATATTTTAAAATAAATATTTTCTGTATATTTTTGTATTAATTGCTATACTTTTGTCAAAATTAAGATATGTTTTCTTTTTGGAAACAGAGTTAAAATTTCCATTAAAACTTAAATTACCAGTGCAAAATGTATCATATTCTTTATTCATTTCGGCTATAACGATATTTTTTCAGGGGTAAATTTTACATTTACCTGTGCAACTTCAATATTTAAAATTTGAAATTTTTTATGTTTGAATTCTTTAAAGGTCTGTTGTATTTTAACTTGAGCGTGATTAACTTTTTTCAAAATGTAATTTAAATATAAATAAAAAACCTCTAAGAGAAAGATAAAAGCTTCGTAACCTACAAAAATATAATCTAAACACGAAAGAAAATATGTATTAATCTAATTTTTATGTTTGAATTCTTTAAAGGTCTGTTGTATTTTAATTTGCGCGAGATTAACGTTTTTCAAAAAGTAATTTAAATATAAACAAAAAAGCTCTAAGAGAATGACAAAGGCTTCGTAATCTACGAAAATATAATCTAATCACGAACAAAAATGTGCATTAACCTCTTCCGATACTCCCATGATTCCAAAAACTTTTCTTTATCTTTAGAATAATCAGAAATAAAGTCTTTATAAAAACAAAGCTTCTTTTGCTGCCACTGATTTTTGCATATGATTCCGATTTCTTTTCATAGACTATTAATGAGTTTTGTTAAAATGGATAATCTGTTTTTAGGATTCTATGAATTCTTAATGAAACATTTTAGCTACGTACATGGATTTATAAATGCAAGATTAATAAAATAATGTTAAATGAAATTTTAATATTAATGCCGTTAATTTATAATGTTTTATTGTAAAAAAATGTTTGTTAAACATTAAAATGTTTACTTGAGAATCCAAAGGATTAAAAAAAAATCTGCTGCAGTTTTAAAAAACTGGCTAGTGCACTATTGAAACTACTTGGAAACGTTTTTGAAAATCAGTGACAAAAAAAGAAACTTTTGTTTACGTAAATGTTTTTTTAAATTTCGAAATATATGGATTTCTGTTTTTTTTAACGATAAAGAACGTTTTTTGAAATCGTGGTTAACTGGGAGGAAAGTCTGTATGTTTCCGTTTGTGGTTATAATGTACTAGAAGATAGTCCATTAGAATGATGTTTTCGCATTTTTAAAAGAATGATATAGCATTGCATTCATCGATCCGCAATACTGTTAATCGATTTCAACATTTACACGGCTTTGAAGCTCTTGAGAACGATGGGCTTCTCCATCTAATTCTCGTCGTACTCATCTAATTCTCGTCTTATTTGTGATCCGAACTCTATACCGCGATTGCTGGTTCTGCACCGCTAGCCATCTTGCTTGCCGCTCATTATTCCTTCCCCGTCTTCTTGAAATGGCACTTTCGTCCTCGTTCATTGCATTAAAAAAACTATAACATCTAAATAAAAAAAAAACTGCAAAACTTCAAATCCTAATAAATATTTTAGGTAACATTAAAAACAACACGCGTTATAAGATTGAAAAATCAAATCTAAACAGTAAACATTCACTCGTGATGCCACTCGAAAAAATATATTTTTTAGGAAGAACAATGGAGTTATTTTCAAGAGTCGTTCACGGCTGTGAACAAAAAATTAAAACAGCCCGAATATAAAAATTCTAACAATATTGCATTTGATACATATATTCGTTTGCTTTAATGGTATTATTTAAGTAAGTTTTAATGCATTGATGTCGTTCGATAGCTGTATTGCCAATGACCTCCATGGTCTATATTTTAATGAATCTCAAAGGGTTATATCGGAAAGATTCATAATTAAATATTCTTTCTGAAATCGGGAAATGATTGCAAAAAGCAGTAAAATATTTTTAGTTTTGTATGTTTTATATTGCCATTGAACAAAATTATTGCATCCATGGCCTATATTTTAATGAATCTCAAAGGAATGAATCGCATATTGTTTACCATCGTTGATTGATAGGTGATACGATTTCCAATGCAAAATGTATCGAAAAACCTGCATATTTCGATGTAGCTCATCACTCAAGTTGTTTTTGTTTTTCATAATCTTTATAAAAATGTTAATCTTATGCAGCTTTATTGAAAAAATCAAATCTCTGAAAATTAAAATAAAATGGCTGATCTTAGCTAAAGATTATCGGGATCCGGATGAATTCACTCCGGAAGTGTTTTACACCTAGCGTTATTATATACAGGGTGCAATATGTTATCAATCGTCGACCTTTAATATCTAAACCGTTGGTCATAAACATATAGTTCCAATTACAAAAACGTTTCAAATGAGGTAAATATTCATGTTGTGGCATTATTTAAAGTAAAAAGTCAATTTTATAGAAATTACGAAAATTAACTTTTTACACAGTGCCCCAGTCCCTGTACTTACATTTAGTATAAGTTTACACATATCGTAACAGACATAACACAAAACGTTTGACAGGTGTACAACAAAAATTTACACCGTTATTAAATTTCAAAGTTTGAGATTTTTGCACATGATTTTGTCTTTTATTGAGGGATCAGTTAAAAGATGAATTAAAGTAATTCGAGATAATATCATGGTGCAATGTCCTTTTTACAGCGAAACTACCTGTAACCGATATCGCCAAATATTAGTATCACCAAAGATGGTTTTTTCATCTAAAAATTTGAGCTGACTTTTATGGGTCGTATACAAAGTTAAGAATGAAATACTACATTTAAATAGAAAAACGAATATCAATTTATTACAATATCAGAAAACGGTCTACTATAAAAATGAATACATTAAAGTCCGTAATCTGCTAGATATACTGCTCAAAGTGTTCTCCATTGGTGGCAATGCACAACTGAATGCATGACAGTACTGAGTCCTGGACACCTGTTATGCTCTAGCATAACAGGTGTGCAAACTGTGCGAGAATCAAGGATGATGCGCTGCTTCAGATAAACCAGAGAATTGGTCTCAGTCACACAGACCTATGCTTTGATGTAACCCCAGAGGTAGAAATCCATGGGAGAATTCCATATACCGCTGTACACATGTCGTACTGTGGTGCGATGTGGAGGTTTTCAGGAGACAAGTAATGCAGGACGTTCGCAATGCCACCCCGTGTAAACATCGACTCATTTGTCCACAGAATGTCACAAAGGAACGACGAATTTTCCTGTAAGGTGTTAAGCATGAAAATACAATAATGAAATTGTCGTGCGTGGTCACTCAGCATCAAGGCTTGCATCAATGCTTGCTTATTTCCGCCGTGCTCATTTGTGGAATTAAATAAGCGTATGCCACCACCTCCTTCGGTGTTATTTGAACATTACACCTTGTCCGTCTACTTGTTCTGGGTCGTGGGGAAACAGAGCCGGTTTCTCTAAGACGGTTCAGTGCATCAGTTATTCATGCGTTGGATTTAGATCCAACGTTTAGGGGAAACGTTATGAATAAACACTCGCAGCCTCTCTGGCATTCCTTTGATATTCACTATAAATAAGTCTCATTTCGGCATATTAATTGTATGCGTAGCGTGCTATCACGATCTTATCGCTGAGAAGCACACCCACTGACAGATGGCTCGTGTTTTAAACCGAAGGTGTGGCGCTATGATACTATTGTAATTTATATAATCCCAATTTTCATGCCCGTTATAGCTCGTCTGGTCGTTTGCATTCTGCCATTTATCTAGTCCTTAGTGAGTAAGTTTTATTTTGCAGTTTTCGATTCTACCTACTCTGACGTTCGAATGTGATCGACCCATAAAAGTTAGCTCAGATGTTTAGATAAAATAACGCTCTTTGGTGATTCCCCGATTTGGCGATACCGACTAAAGGTGGTTTCCCCGTAAAAAGGACATTGAACCCTGATTTTGATCTCGAATTACTTTAATTCATCTTTAAATTGATCCCTCAATGAAAGGCAAAATCATGTGCAAAAATCTCAAACTTTGAAATTTAATAACTGTGTCAATTTTTGTAGTACAGATGACAAAAGTTTTGTGCCATATCTGCTATGATATGTGTTAACTTTTACTAAATATATCTATATGGACTGGGGGACCGTATAAAAAGTTGGATTTCGTAATTTTTATAAAATTGATTTTTTTACTTTAAATAATGCCACACCATGAACATTTACCTCATTTGAAACGTTTTTGTAATTGGAACTATATATCTACGAAAAACGGTTGTGAAATTAAAGGCGATAGATAACATATTGTACCCTGTATATAATTTCACTTGATTGGGAAATATTTGTCTTTTATTGCAGTGAAGATAGTGATGGGCAGAATTAATGACTTTAATATTCGAATGAATAATTGTGGCGTGCGCAAAAGCATAGCTGCTAACTTTTTCTTTTTTAAATTTAATTTCTACCATAGATTTTGTACTGAAAAAAGATTCCTTAGAATTCATTTACGGAACCTACATAAATGTAAAAATTCTTTTTGTCTTCAACATTTCTGAAGATAAATGATTAAAAGAATTACGAAGGTTGACAACTATGATTTTGTTTTAATTTTTGCTTTATTTCAACGTTATGTGATTCAAATACATACAAAGGTTTGAAACTATGTTTTTTCGCTTGCCCGAATGATTGAATCGACAGTAAATCATTTATTCTGCCCATTGCGCAGTTTCCGTCGGCACGAGAATGCATATTAAACTAGATGTTGTCTTTATATTCTCTAACTAGTCTTTGAAATAACATAGACCCTTTCACGCTGAGAGAATTTCTCAAAATGCAGGACAAAAAAAGAAAAAAAAAAAGGATCAAAAATTATAATCTTTTTGTACACAACTTTGAATAAATTTAAATAAATATCCTTAAATTATGTTTAGTGTACTTATATTGCGTAAAGTAAAGGCGTTTCAAAATATTTTAGCTTATATTAATTTGAAATTAAATACTTTGAAAATGATCCATTTATAACCATTGTTTAAAAGAGTTCTGTGAATATATAACATTAATGGCTATAATTTCTAGTGTTTTGGAATAAATTGTATTTCGGTGAGGATTTATCGGCAGGTTTTTATAGTAATTATTTAAGAAATTTTTAAAAAAAGTCACAACCGAATGAGCAATATGAAGGATCTGTGCTCAGAAACAAAAATGTCACCATAGAAAATTTAAATATTTAGTATTTAGCTTTCAACTTTATTTGTCCACTTAGCAAGTCAATTCTGTTTCATTAACAATGATTCTCAAGATATAAAACTAATTTATTCTATAAAGCTGGAATAATGCCTACAATACGTATACAGGGTGTCCACACTCAACGGTGTCCAATGGCTAATTCCTAAACCGTTAAGCATAGACATATAGTGACAATTACAAATATGTTTTAAAGGAACAGAAGTATTTTAAAAAAAGTCTGAAAAATTATGAAATTTAAATTTTTATACTGCTTCCATGTCCTATAAGTTCCGTATTACGCTAAGAGGTAAGACAAAAAGAAGTCCATTCTTCTACGATTAAAACTTATCGAGCTGTTTAAAATTGAAGCATTTCTTTTTGCTGCTAAATATTGGTCATTCCCAAATTTACTAGAAATATAAATATTCGTAAGTTATAAAAAAATAATATAAACGTTAAAACACATATATAATTTCTGAAAAGCTGTTTAAAACATAAAAAGATATTAGTTAATATAACCCTCATATTAATGTTATATTAACTAATATTTTCATATGTTTTTAACACTTTTTAAGAAAATATATGCATGTTTTAACGTTTATATTAATAACAACGTGAAAATTCTTTCACGACACTAATTTTAGCACAGCATTTAGACTCTTATTAAAAAATAATAGCTGAGAGCAAAATTAACATTGCAATATAAATTTGAAATCTATTTTCATTCTTACATATTAAAGGAAAATGCACAACTTATACTAAAAATATGAGTTAAAAAATAACAGATTTTTTGTTAAATAGAAGACTGAAAAGCAAGAGTCACAATTCTTTTCAAAATGATACATATTTTTAAATGCTATTAGATCATGTAATTTAAAACTTAATTGATAAAAATGAAACATATCTTAAAACTTTGTCGAAGTGATCTACTTCGGCTGCACTGCAGAAATGTACATGCAAAATAAATCCTTCTAATACTTTAACACTTTGTGTACGATCCCTGGAAACTTGGCACAACTCATCTGTGTTCAGATGCACAAAACTGGCATAAGTCATGCAATTTAAAGTTTCTTAATTACGTCAGTCAATTTTAGTGTTTGATGAATTGGGATATTTTTTGCATTTCTTGTTAGAGCAGTAGGAATATTTGACATATTAAAGGAAAATGTACAACTTTAAGTAAAAATATAAGTTGGAAAATAACAGAATTTTTGTTAAATGGAAGGCTGAAATGAAAAGCAGTAGCACAATTCTTTGCAAAATGATACATATTTTTAAATGCTTAGAGTTTTTAAATTAGATTATTTTATCTAAAACTTAATTAATAAAAAAATAAAGTTATCTTAAAACTTTCTCGAAGTGATCACTTTCTACTGCACTGCAGAAATGTATAGTCATGGAACAAAACAAGTAAACAACCCCTACTAACTCCTCAACAAATTATCGCAGACGAAAGTTACTTATACCGAACGATTGGAAATAAAGTCCACTTTTAAATGATGTATATAAAATTTGCTTTGTGGACCATCTACATATTAAAATGAATCCAAACTTCATTTTTTTCAATGGCAATACCCAATTTTAACCAGATATTTCAAATCTTTGGTTAAAACTGTGCCTAGACACCAAATTTCGAGTCATAATAAGTATTTGAATTATAAACATTCAAAATTGAGTGCTTCTAATGTTAAATTATATTTTCATATTTTTACTTATATCACCTGAAATTATGCTCCTAATGTGCTAATTTTTTGTGAAGTGATAATACTAATATACCCAAAGATAAATACGTTGAATTTGCAATTTTTATAATTTTTTATATGAATTATGAATTATGAAATTAATATTAGAAAAAAATTATGAATTGCAACCTACAGTTTTTTTTTATGGATTTAGTTTTATTAAGTCCTTTTTTATGGAAATCCAAAATTTCACAATTTTCTTCCGAGTAGTTTTCAAATTATGCTTTAAAAAAGGCAAAATGATGTTTTAAGGAGCCGTCTGTGATTGAAGAGACTGGATATTTTGAAATTTCTTCTGCTATTCTGTAATATAGCAGTCTTCAATGACAGTTTGAGTGACGCTTATGTTGCTTTGATCAAGAAGGGGGCTCTCTCGGTCAACAATCGAGTACCGAACTTCAATTTGGATACGGCCCCTAAAATATGCTCGTTTTAAAATAATTAATTTCTCGGAAACTTATGGCACGAATTACATAAAAAATTGTTTTTAGGCTAATTGAAGGGCGTAGAGTTCATTTATGCTGTCAGAATTGTGTACTGCTATTGAAAAAAAAACAAAGTTAGAGTTCGTTTTAATAAGTAGATGACCCCCTAAGCAAATTCTATATACATCATTTAAAAGTAAACTTTATTTCCAATCGTTCGGTACCAGAAACTTTCTTCTACGATAATTTGTTGAGAAGTTAGTAGGGGGTGTTTACTTTTTTACCCACGACTGTACAAGCTAAATAAATCCTTCTAATACTTTAAGCAGTTTCCTTGAAGCATGGCCCTGCACAAAACTGGTATAAGTCATGCAATTTAAAGTTTCGTAATTCAGTCAATTTTAGTGTTTGATGAATGGGGATATTTTTTAAGTTACTTGTTAGAGTAATAGGAATATTTTACTAAGTGTAAATTATAGTATAGGGAGACCGTATACCAATTTAAATTTCGTAACTTTTAGAGAAATGCTTCTATAGATCAAAACGACTTTTAAAATAATATTTTACCTCATTTAAAACATTTTTGTAATTGGAACTATATGTCTATGAATAAAATTTTAGAAATTAGCCATTGGAATTAACAGAATTGAACATTGCAGATAACAGAATTTTTATCGGGTTAATTCCGATTTCCGGTTGGTTTCAGGTTAAATTTTCATGTATTTTTCTAGATATTTAACAAAACGTCCAAAATCGCAAGTGACCAGTCACCTTTTGCCATATAGTGTATCACAGTCTGCAACAGAAAAAGCCATTACTTTCGAATATTAGATGCATGGATATGTTACATAAAATAATTGCTTTATGTAATTACATGGGAAACAATGTGTTCAATAAACACATTCCTTCTTTTTTTGGGATGTATTTTTCAAACGAATAACCAATAAATTGTTCTTAAAAAAAAAAAAAAAAAAAAAAAAAAAAGAAGAACGAAAAAAATTTCTTTTGCAACATCTGGACGAGAACATAAGTTTAAACTCAGCAGAAGAACTGAGGATTCAAAGATTCAAAGATGTGGATTCAAAGAACTGTAGGAGATATATGCAAATCCGAATAACGATAAGAAAAAAAATATTTTTGTTGTATTTTTCGAAGGTGCAAATTTTTACTTATTACCGTTAAAAGTGGACATCTTGTATATATGACCGCATATAAATGTTTAAAATATATTACGCATGTCATCAGTGAAAAAAGTTGGAATTAATTCACGTACCGAATAAATACAGAATGAATTTATTTGAAAGATTTATATTTTCAAAGATATTTGCATATTCTACATAATGAAATAAAATAGAAATAAACTGAAAAGTAAGAAAATAATTTTTACAAAGATTGAAACATGTATTATATTTAAAAGACTTAAAATAATATAAATAAATGATCACAATGTAACATATTGTAAAACACATCATAAATTTGAAATGGAGTTATTAAATAAATACCTCTTTCTATAGGTTCCTTTAATATCCTTAGCCAACTTCACATATATAAGTATAACGTAAATAAAAATAATTCAAAACATACTTGAACATATAATAAAAGAGTGGTTTGAAAAGTAATAAAATTAAACATTAGAATATTCTTTAAGAAACATAAGAAACGTAATTCTTCCGATTTAATGATAAGCCAGATACAATGTTCATATAGCGAAAAGACATTATACTGAAAATGCTCAACTTGATTTTTTTATGCTTTGTTCTCGGTGAAATGAAGATTTCATTTATTTGATAATAAAGCCAGAACATTTTTGCTTACAAATGCTGCATTTTAGCTTTGTCTACCAGTAACAAAGAGGATTATTTTCTTTCCTAGCGTTTATGGATATCTTCCTTTGAAGAGTGTATTTAGAGTATAAGAAAGCAATGGTGTTTGTTACTGTGCTCCTTTCTTCCGAATAAAATATTCGATTTAAATTTCCGCATCTGTTCATCCCATTAAAATTCATTTTTTGATAATATATTTTAAAGGAATAATTTAAAACAAAAGACGCTGATTTTATTTTTGGATATTTTATATTTTTCGTAATTCGTTTACTTTCAGCATGAGTAATTTTATAAAAAATTATATAGAGCAATAAATTTCATATTTTAAACTATTTTTAATTTTCAGTTATATTCATAACATTTTCCAGATTGAAAATGTTAAAGATGTACGATGTGTGTATTTTAAGTAATGGGCGCTTGAAAATAAAAACCAAACGAAAGAAAAATTTCAAAAACCGAATTTATTTTCAGATTCTACATACATTTATATATTTTACAGCACAGCTACTGAGTTTCTTTAAACAATTATCATACTTTACAACTCGATTTTGAATACCATCTTCATAAAAACTTACCGCCTGCTCGGATAACCAAGAGGTCACGGCCGTTTTCACGTCTGCGTCATCGTTGTAGTGATTGCCGCTGAGATGATGTTTGAGATAGCGGAAAAGGTGGAAATCGCCCGGCGGAAGGTCGAGGCTGTAGGGGAGGTTATTCAAAATTTATCAGCCAAAAGAGTCCAATAAAGATTTGCATCTTTTCCGCTATCTCAAAAAACAACTCAGCGACAACTACTACAACGATGACGAGGGCGTGAAAACGACCGTGACCTCTTGGTTATGGGAGCAGGCAGTATCTTTCTATGAAGAAGGTATTCAAAATCTAGTTGTAAGATGTGATAAGCGTTTAAACAAACTTGGCAGCTATGTTGAAAAATAGAGAAATGTATGTCGAATCTGAAAATAAATTTGATTTTTGAAAATTTTCTTTCGTTTGGTTTTTATTTTCAAACGGCCCTTACTTAAAAAAACATCCTAGTACACATACAATATACCCTGTAAAACCCAGCATCTTTGGTACCGGGAGTACGATTTTAAAATGATTTGCGGAAATTCTAATATTTACGCTTGCGAATAATTTATGGTATCTCATTTGCTTATTTAGTCATTAATTAGTTCTTATTTATGTACTAAACATATATGACATTTTAAAATAAAGCATTTCTTATCATGTGCATCCATGAGTAATAATTTTATACTACAATTTTTTTGAATACATACTGTAACTAAACTATTTTAATTCATGAAACTATGAAAATATCACAGTCTGCAATAGAAAAAGCATAATATTCCTATATTAGATGAATGGACATGTTACATAAACTATTTTTTTTATATAATTACATGGAATGCAATTTGTTCAATAAACATCTTCCTTCTTATCTCGGGGAATGTTATTCAAATGAATATCGAATAAATTATTTTTAGAAAAATGGAAGAAAGAAAAAGTTTACTTTTGCAAGGTCTAATACATACGTTTAAATGTAGCTTTTTACAGGCATGTGTACGAGAGTAAATCAGTAAGTGGATCACAAAAGCCAATAAAAAAAGGAGAAACCAAAAGTCATGTTTCTTTCTCTATATAATCGTAATTTACATTGATACATTTGTCCCATCTCTTTATGAGTTTTCCAATACCAGCTGCATAAAAGTTTTTGAACTGCTCTCTCATTCACCTATGTACGTCACATTCAATGTCTGCATCCGTCGGCTGTAGGGGGCATTCCACGTCAAATCAGGCAGTAAAATATCAATATGTAACCCACCATCACAGATTTTAATGAAACTGCGTGTGTTTGTTCTTACTATTAAGATATGATCACCAGTAATTTTTTTTGCTCCTTGGTGAAATAGTTTCTGAGAAAAAAATTGTCAAAATTTTGAAAAACTGCCGTCAGTTGGCATTCTTGATAGCTCGGTTTTCAAATGTAGCATGTCATATATATAATCATATTTCAATATCTACTCTACAAATCATCTTCAAATAATTTATGCACAATATTTAGGATACGCAGCTTATGAAAAAAATATATTGTTACGCTTATAACATTTTAAGTGTGTCTAAAAAAATATTTAAACTTTGAAGTCGTGAATTTTTTATGAAAAATAATGCATTAACAAAAAAAGCATTATCAACAAAAGGCGGTATTTTTATTAAATTTATTTTTTATGGGAGATATACTAGTGTCCTTTACCTGATTCTGAAATAAAAATAGTGGGATTTTGGGTGTTTTTGGTAGTATTTCCTATTTAAAAATATTTGGAGGTGCATTTCATATCAAATCAAGCAGAGTCATTCCATGTCAGTTCCCCTAAGCCATTTAATCACTGTCACAAATTTCAATGAAATTGGGTTTGTTTATAGCTTATTTTAAGACGTAATCACCTTTAATTTTCTTGATCCTAAGTAAAATATTTTTTAAGATAAAAAATATCAAAATTTTGAAAAATTGTTTTAAATTTTTTTAATGACAGTTCGATATTCAAAGACTGCATTAAAAAAAAAAAAAAAGTCATTTCAATATAAAATCACTAAATAGGTTTCAAATAATGTATATGTGACAAATAATGTAGGCTGATTATTATTTCTTGTTTTTTATCATGTTTAAACACTAAGAGTGTCTTTTATCTTATGATTTTTTAAAATCAAGAATTTTGTCAAAAATAATGTGTTAATCAAAAATTTATTATTAACCGAAGGCAGGGTGTTATTGCTTTTTTTAATTGTATGTAAAAATATCTTTTAAATGGTTATAAAATAAAAATAGTGAACATATGAGAAAAAATTATCAAAATTTTGGAAAAATGCCACGAGTTGCCATTAATGATTGTTCAATTTTCAAAGGCCTCATTTTATATATAAAATCATATTTCAATAACTAATAAAGAAATCTTCTTCAAATAATTTAAGCAAGGTAAATAAAGTATGTAGATTATGAAAAAAATATTGCTGTAATGTTAAAAAATATTTAAATGTGTCTAAAAAATTGTATAATCTTTGAAATCAAAAATATTTTACAAAAAATAATGAAATTATTAAAAAATCTTTATCAATCAGAGGCGGAGTTTCTATGACTATTTTTTTAATTTTAAATTGTACATAATACTACATTATAACTGGATCTGAAATAAAAATAGTGGGATTTTGGTTGGTTTTAGTAGTATTTAAATTATATTTAAAATTATCAATATTTTCAAATCTAAAACCTATCCAATGTATCATCCCTGGAAATATTTTTATTTATACATTTATTTTATTTTTCAAATCATCTTTTATGTTCGTTTCTTAAGGAAAAAAAAATAAACAATATTGTTTTTTAGTAAAACTTCTAGCGCGAAGAGCAATTATCCCTTTCCAAAAAAGAGAAAAATCACTAGCTCCTCACCGCCCAATAGAAATTTTCAAAATGACAGTCCTAATCTTTAAACTCATATTTGGCTGTTAATATTGAAAATTTAGCATTGAGCTGCTAATATTGAAAAAAAATACCAAATTTCACTCTTTTGAAGAAAATTTTGACGTATTGTGCTTTAAATATATGCAAAAAATGCATAATCCATTATATTTATATCTTTCAAATAACTATATCTAAAAAAATATTTAAAACTTAATGAGTTGCACTTTTGTAACTTTATTCAGTTTCTAATGATATGTACCGTAATTTCGGATGTATAGCCCGCAGATCAAACAATTCAGTTTGGACCCAGAAATTTTATTCAGTATTTGAAGACCAATATTTACTGTGATCTAAAAAGTTACATTTTATTTTAAAAAATTTCTGGGTCGAAACACGATTGTTTGATCCGCGGGCTATACACCGGAAATTACGGTAATTTGATTTATTTCATCACAATATTGCTGAAAGATGGATTTTCAACATATATATGTGTGTATATATATCCCTGTTCTCAAACAAATTATTTAAAAATTATTCATTTATGTTTAATAAAGCCTATATATATTGTTTATACACTTATAGAAAATACATATAGTAAATTTTATGATATTATGTCAATAATGTCTAAAAGTAAAGAACTTATCTAATAGTATGTAACGAAAAATTTAACATCTGGTGTAATGACAACAAAATTTTATAATTGTTTTACTTAATTTGGATGAATGAAAAAAGCTTACATGTTTATATTTTATTGAAGTACAGGTGAAAATGTCACAAAGACATTCCTACCTCAACAACCACTGAGTATGTCACATTCACACTACAGATGATTTTTTTTTTTCTTTTTGATCTTTCGGGTTTGATTTCAGATGGTAATGAATTAATTAGTTTTGTTAGAAGTGTCACTGCAGTCAGCATATTAGGCTCACTATTTTTTTATATAATTTGTTTTGATTGACTCGATGAACAACAATATTTAAAGGGACCATTTCATGACTTTTCAATTAAAAGCTGATTTGTAAATTCATCATGTTGTTTAGTTATTATTATCGTCTTAAGATAATAAGTTGATATTAAAATTTTTAAATGCAGTTTATTTATTATTTGAACAGTTGAAAGTATTTTTCAATAAGAGTGGGCTGTTGATTTTAAGTCGGCTGTTGAGCAATGTAGTGTTGGTAGAGGAACTGATACTATTTAATTAAATTTTTATTGCTATAAATAATATTTGTTATTTTATTATTATATGTATTATATTTAAGCAACAGTAGAAATACACGATATCGTAGTCATTTTAGTACATCTTAGCATGAAAAGCTTCAATATTTATCATTAAACATTCACATTTTATGAAAATTTTGTTAAAATTGCTCATATTTTCACTATTTTTATTTTATAACTATTGAAAAGATATTTTTACGTACAATTAAAAAAGTAATAACAGCCTGCCTTTGGTTAATAATAAATTTTTGATTAACACATTATTTTTCACAAAATTCTTGATTTTAAGAATTCACAAGATTAAACACACTCTTAGCATTTAAACATGACAAACAACAATAAATAATAATCTGCCTACATTATTTGTCACATATACATTATTTGAAACTTATTTAGTGATTTTATATTGCAATGACTTTTTTTTATGCAGTCTTTGAATATAGATCTGTCATTAAAAATATTTTTAAAAAAATGTCAAAATTTAGATATTTTTTTTTATCTTAAAAAATATTTTACTTGTAATCACCTTTAATTTCCTTGATCCTGTCTTAAAATGAGCTATAAACATACCCAGTTTCATTGAAATTTGTGACAGTGAATTAAATGTCTTAAGTGAACTGACATGGAATGACTCTGCTTGATTTGATTTGAAATACGCCTCAAAATATTTTTAAATATGAAATACTACTAAAATCACCCAAAATCCCACTACTTTTATTTCAGAATCAGGTAAAGGACACCTTTAAGTATATCCCCCACAAAAAATAAATTTAATAAAAATACCGCCTTTTGTTAATAATGCTATTTTAGTTAATGCATTATTTTTCATAAAAAAATCACGACTTCAAAGATTAAACATTTTTTTAGGCACACTTAAAATGTTATATAAGCGTAACAGTATTTTTTTTCATAAAATACGTACCCTATATATTATGCATAAATTATTTGAAGATGATTTGTGGAATAGATATTGAAATATGATCATATTTATGTCATGCTACATTTGAAAATCGAGCAGTCAAGAATGCCAACTGATGGCAGTTTTTCAAAATTTTGACAATTTTTTTCTCAGAAACTATTTGACCAAGGAGTAAAAAAAAATACTGGGAATCATATCTTAATAAAAGGAACAAACACACGCAGTTTCATCAAAATCTGTGATGGTGGGTTACATGCCTGCCTGAACTGACATGGAATGACCCGTAGGTTAAATCATGCGAATACCCTATTGCAATTGCTAAGCTGTTTCTTGCCATTCACCTGTCAGCTATAACCATTTTCTCAACCTTCCGCACTGATTTTTCGGTCGCAATCTCAACAGAACGACCACTTCGCTCTTCGTCGGCAACTTTTGAACAGCCCTGCTCATCTTGTACAACTGTTGTCTCATAAATTTTAAATTACCATCATACAGCTGGATTGTGCTGCCACCTATTTGCATATTTGGAAGCAATTTAACACTAATTTCGGACATCTCATATCAGTTACTGACTTTCCCTCGTATATTTAAATAATATTGCGATAGGTGGCAGCACTCGTCATTCTCGCCATTATGCGAGTTGTTATATTTTTTTGCGGTGGAGTCTTATTTTAGAAGCTAGTAATGTAGATGTGAAAAGTATTCGTGTTGTTTCTTTTCCCCCGTGCGAAACAATGTTTAAACAAACAGGATTTCTCCTGAAATTAATCCAGTTGTACATATGTTCACAGTGTACATAGATATGTGTCATGTAGTCAAGTATGGAGTGATATATTAAAGGTTTTCTTGTTTAATTCCATAGTGGCGTTTTACTCTGAAGTAATGAGTCAATTATTTAAATTGTGGAGTCTACTTTTCGTTGCAACGATGGAAATATCACAGTCTGCAACAGAAAAAGCCATTACTTTCGAATATTAGATTCATGGATATGTTACATAAAATAATTGCTTTATGTAATTACATGGTATACAATCTGTTCAATAAGCACATTCCTTCTTTTTTTCGGGATGTGTTATTCAAACGAATATCCAATAAATTGTTCTTAGAAAAAAAGAAGAACGGAATAAATTTCTCTTGCAACCTCTAGACGCGAACATGTGTTTAAACTCAGCAGAAGAAACGTAGATTCAATGTAAATCCAAAGAAATGTAGGGGATATATGGAAATCCGAATAACGATAAGAAAAAAAATAATTCCGTTGTATTTTTCGAAGCTGTACATTTTTACTTATTATTTTCTCCGATTTTTACAAGAAGAAAATATTGGATTTGTAACTTCCGATTTTTGACGGATTTTTACATTTCAGAATTTTCTGAACCTAAACACAATTTGACTGTTTTTATAAAAGTTTTGTCCGTGAGTCGTATAATGACATTTTAAAATTAAAATGTTCTAATAATATGCACTTATGAGTGATATTTTTATGCTACAAAAGGTTTTAATGTACAGGGTGTCCGGTCTCAACGGTGTCCAATGGCTAATTCCTAAACCGTTAGTCATAGACATATAGTTCCAATTACAAAAATGTTTTAAATCAGGTAAAGAAATATTTTAAAAGCGATTTGGGTCAATAAAAACAATTCTTTTAAAATTACGAAATTTAAATTTTTATACGGTCCCCCGGTCCTATAAGTTATATTTAGTAAAATTTTCCCATTACACCGACAAGTAAGACAAAAAAAGCCCCATTCATATAACGCTAAAATTGAGTGAGTTATGAAACTTTAAAAATGCATGACTTATGCCGCTTTTCTGCTCTGTAAACAAACGAGTTCGGTTTAACTTTGAGGGGTCACATATCAAGTGCTTAAAGTATTCGAAGATCTTATTTCATGTGTATCTGCGCTTTGAAAAAATCGTACAAGTATTACGATTAAGTTAACATTTATTAAGTTTCACATTGGCTAAAATAACATCTGTTTTATTTTGTCAGGATTTGAGACTGTTTCTTTTATGACTTCTTTTAATAAAAATTATGTTGTTTTTATAAGTTTTTATGTTACTGCAACGATCGTATGTATGCTTTTCCAGTTCAAAATTTAATTCGAACTTTAACTCACATTTAAATATCCGATCGAGATTACAGTTTACATACTGGCGCAAATCCAGTAACAATCTAATATTATTATGATTTTCGGTGGTTACCATTTAAACTTATGTTACAGGAAAACACAAAAAAAATTCGGATAGATTATCGCCAAGATGTTTAAGAAAAAGTTTTAGATTATATAATCCAAGCAGAGTTGGGCAAAATACATCGAAAAACCATTTTCGATACAAAATACAAAATACAGTGGTTTTACAACTTAAAATACAAAATACAAAATACTTTCCAAATTTAAAAAATTCAAAATGCAAAATACATGTATTTTGGAAATACATTTAAAATACAAAATACATTTAAAAAAATTTAAAAACTATTATGCATTAAATTGCACTACTCCAATGCAAAGCTTATTTGCAAAACTAATTAAATTTTTGAAATTATAAATTTCTAAATAAAGAAACAAAATCAATTAAAACTCAAGGAAAGGTAACAAAAACAAAACTAAAAGATTGCAGCAAGAATGTGCTTAAAAGTGTATAAAAGTTACAAGAATAAGTAATAATGAATAAACTACCCTTTAAAGGTACTTATTCACAAAGAATAACTGCATCAATTGATTGTGGATCGATAAAGAATCTCCTCTTTCAGAAGGCCTACGATAACACCGCCCGCTACTGAGTGTTCGAAGCCAAAATTGAGAAAGCATTGATTTTCAAAAAAAAAAAGTATAAATAGTTTGATGCTATTCAATAGGTGCAGAGATATAAAAATATCGATAATCCTAAAAAACATAGCACACAAAAAAGCATCTACAGGACGATATACACCAAAATGTCATCAATACTAATGTAATATGATAAAGTTTGATGAAATTCCGTGTTTTAGTTCTTGAGAATAGCTCTCATATGGCACATCTGACAAAACACGGAATTTCATCAAATTTCATCATATTACATTAGTATGGATGACATTTTGTTGTATACCGTCCTATAGATGCTTTTTTTTTCTTTTTTTTGTGCTGTGTTTTTTTTAATTCAAATAAATTCACTACCAACCAGAATATTTATTTTAAAAAGGTATCTTTTATCAAGGTGGTACTTATTTCTTTTCAATTTAATTTACAAATATGATCCCTTTGGCTTAAACAACAACAACAACAACAACAACAAAAAAAAAAAAAAACGAGAATTATACATACATGTTACGGTAATCATAAAGACACAGCATAATAATGCCACCTGCGAATAATGCGATGCATCCCAAATTTTATCAGCATTAGTTTATTTGTAGATCTAAAATACTATGAAATTGGATTAAATTTTGTCCATTAGTTTTTTATCACAGATATAATGAAAAACACGGCATAGTAGCACTACTTGCGCGATATACGCTAAAAGCCAATCGGCAAGTATTTCTGTTCAGGTCTATATACAGTTTGGGGAAATTTTCTGTATCGGTTCTTACAATATAGCGATCATGGAATAAAATAATTAAGCATAGCAGTGCCACCTGTTGGGCGATATAAACATAAAGCTAAGTTATACCTAGGTCTATCTTAATCTGAAGTTTGATGATTATTAAACTCCATGCATTAGTTCTTGAGAAAGAAGGGCCACAAAAATTGTGTCACACAGACTAACAGACAGACACACAGCTCCCAAAAATAGATAAATCGCGTTCAAGACATCCTGAAACGTGTAAATCAAGCAAAAAACGAAAGTCGAAAATTTTCACGATTCCAATACTTTCTTCTTATGTATTAGAAGAATGTAAAAACAAACCAGTCTAGTATCAGTCTTTTCAATGAGTCTTTTTTAGTATATCTCTAAAAAAGAACGCATTTTATAATAATCTGATATGTACAATGACACCGAATAAAATTGTTTACATGTATTTAAAATGTATTTTTTTTTTCTTTTTATATCATGCGCGTGTGTTTAATACGAGTTCCCAACTACGTAAGAATTTTTAGGCCTTCCACTCCTAAGATATTTGGGACACGATTAAACGATTATGATGCTTTTTAGAAATAATGTATTCGAAAGTTAAAATATGTATTGCTGAATGCAAAAATAGAAATGAAAAACTTAGATAATTTTTAACACATGTTGAATTACTATTATTAACAAATGTACGAATTATTCGTATAAAATAGTTTTAAAATTAAAACACTCAGGTAAAATATAAAACCATATATAATCTCAAAGAAATGAGAAATCATTTGGACTTACTATGGAAGTCTTGAAACTTTTAATATAGAGCAGAAAAAATATAAAAGCTGTTACATTTGTAAAAAGAGAGCACTTATAAAATATTCATAAAAAGTAGGAATAATTCTGATGCAAAATTTGTAAAGTCATAAATTTCAATTTTCATAGTCAAATCGTTCCTTTAAAAGTTCATTGTAGAAATTTTCTTGTGGTTACTGTCTAACACATTTTTTACAAAATTCATACAATTAATGAAAAAGGCGAATTTTTAAGAAATCTTATTCCGATATCTTTAAATAAAACTACTAGACCAGAAAAAAAATTGAGCTCTTTATATTTGGGGTCAATGGGCAAATATCGGTAATAGAGCTAGTTCTGTACCTGTGCAACTCTGAAATATCCCTCCGGTCTATCACAATACATGTTTTTTTTTCTTGTTATTTCACAGCAACGTAAAGGTTATTTTTTTTTTTAACTAATCAGCAAGAATACGTTTGCTGTACCTAAACAACATATTCATCAACCTCCTTATCTCAGCAATAATCGAAAAGTGTGTTTATATTAACTTCCAGAACAGAATTTGAAAACTAATCAAAACAGACAGGCATGTATTTCCTTTTAGTGAATCACAGCTTTTCTCTGTGCGGTTTAAAAATGGCATTTTAAAATTTGGAAAAAAATGTATTTTGAGTATTTTCAAAATACAAAATACATTGCAAAACCATCAGAAAATACATTACAAAAATACTTTGAGTTTATCGGTTTAAAATACAAAATACAAAATACAAATGTATATTGAAAATGTATTTCAAATACATGTATTTTCGATACTGCCCAACTCTGAATCCAAGACCGCGATTTTTTTTTTTTTTTTTTTTTTTTTTTTTTTTTTTTTTTTTTTTCACTGAATCCGAAAATTACATTAATTTTTAACCATCATGTCAAGATATTTCGCAAATCATAAATTGTCCAATTTAAAGAATAACAAAAATCGGATACTATAAAGTAGAGGAGATGGTTGTGTATTTAAATTTTGATAATTGATTTTTACGTACTTTTTAGCACTGAATCTGAAAATGACCTTCATCTTTAACCATCACGTTAGAATTTTTTTGCAAATCGTAAATGTGTAAGTTAAAGTATAGGAAAAATCTCATACTATAAAACATATGTAAAACTTTTTTTTTGTTTTATTTTCTTTTATTTCAATTTATTCAATAACTTATTCGATATTTTTGCTTATCCTGGGATTCTTACAGCTAAATAGCTGAGTGGTCCGATGAAATGAGGTAGTAGATTCAATTTTAACTTTGAACTTTTTAACTTTGAAATTTGCGAAAAATCCTGATGTAATGGTTAAAAATGAAGGTCAATTTCAGATTCATCGGTACAGAATACATAAGAATCAATTATCAAAAGCTAAAAAGCATGACCTAACCCAACTTTTGCAGGCTAGTGTAATCTAATAATATTTTAAAATACGCATCATTTTGTAAAGAATTGAGGCTGTTAATTTAGCATAATTTTATTTCACGAAAATTCTGTTTTTTTTCCTTCTTAAATGTTTATTACAAATTGTATATTTTGCATTAATATGTCAGAATGATTAAAGATTTCAAATTTATATTGCAATGTTAATTTTACTCTCAACCATTTTTTATATACCTGACGAAATTATATTTGGACTAAATTTGTGAATGACCCCCAATTTGCAGCAAAAAATATGCTCCAACTTTAAACAGCTATTACACGGTCAATTTTAATCGTAGAATAACGGGACTTTTTGTGTAATACTTGTCAGTGTAAAAGGAAAATTTTACTAAATATAACTTATAGGACAGATGGACCGTATAAAAATTTTAATTTCGTAATTTTTTAAGAAATGTTTTTATTAACCCAAATCGCTTTTAAAATATTTCTTTGCATGATTTTAAATATTTTTGTAATTGGAACTATATGTCTATGACTAACGGTTTAGGAATCAGCCATTGGACACCGTTGAGACCGGACTATACTGAACCAAATATACTGAATACTGAATACCATAGTATACTGAAACCAAAACATTTTGATTTATGCAACGATGATAATAACACAGTCTGCAATAGGAAAACCATTACTTTTGAACATTAGATGAAAGGATATGTTACATAAAATAATTCCTTTAAATTAAATTAAATGGAATACAATCTGTTCAATAAACATCTTCCTTCTTGTCCCGGGTGCTGTTATCCAAACTCTCTCGAATAAATTGTTCTTTTAAAAATAGAAGAGATACTAAGTCCATAGTCTAATACATGCAATTAAATGTTGTTTGTAACAGGTATATATATATATTGAAACAATATTACGATAGGTGGCAGCACGAACCGCAATCCCCTCATTCCTGTCATTACTCGAACTGTCGCAGTTTTTTGCACGAAAGTCTTACTTTAGAAGCTAGTAGTGTAGATGTGAAAAGTGCACGTGTTGTTTTTCCCCACGTGAAACAATATTTAAACAAGCAGGATTTCTTCTCAATTTAATCCAGTTGTACGTACGGTCATAGTGTACATAGATATGTGTCATGTAGCCAAGTATATTGTCATGTAGTCATATATTAAAGGTTTTCTAACTGAACTTAATAAAGGCGTTTTATATTGAAGTAACGTATCAGTTATTTAAATTGTGGAGTCTACTTTTCGATGCAACGGTGAAAACATCGCAGTCTGTGATAGAAAAAGCATTATTTTCAAATATCAGATGAATGGATATGTTACAAAAAATAATTCTTTTATATAATTACATGGAATGTAATATGTTCAATAAATACCTTTCTTCGGGGAATGTTATCCAAACGAATGTCGGATAAATTGTTCTAAGAAAAATCGCAGAAATGTAATGTTTACTTTTGCAATGTCTAGAACATTTGTTTAAATGCAGCGGAAGAAACGTGTGTTCAGCGTGAACGCAAAGAAAAATAGGAAATGTATGCAAATCTGAATAACGTTAAGAGAAAAATAATTTCGCGGTATTTTTTTGAAGTTGTACAATTTTTCTTATTACAGTAGAACCTTTTTTATCCGAAACTCTTTTAACCGAAATCATTTTTAAACCTTTTTTTTACTATCACATTCCTTGTGTGCAAAATCCATTTTTTAACTACCATATTCCTTGTGTGCAAGCGGTCCTTTCCGGACTACGAGTACATATATATATATTTTCGATTCCCTTTCTTAGAGTCCCTGTGAATTTAACTTGAGCTCCCGTAAGATGCGGAGTGGAACGAAGAAATTAGCAATTCTGAAGCTTTTGAATGTTTTGCAAAAGGTTTGGAATGGCTGGAGCAGCAGAAAGACTGTGATACTGGTGAACTAATAATATTAAAAAATCCGTGATAGAGCTTCAAAGCAAAGTCAATCGAAACTGCGATATAAAAACATTTTTTCAAACCCTTGTGATATATGTAAAAGGTACTTAATTTCAAAATTAAAATTCAGGTAATGTATTATTTTTTCTATTTTGCTATTGCTTTATTTTTATTAAGCACTTGTTACCATAATACGAAATATTGCATATAAAAAATATTTCTTAATCTTAAAATTGAAGCATTCTCGATTATCCAAAAATTTCGATTTTCCGAAAGAGGGTCGGCCCCAATTGTTTCGGATAATCGAGGTTCTACTGTATTTTCTTCGATTTTTACAAGATGAAAGTATTGGATTTGTGAAATTTGTTCACTTCCGATTTCTGACGTATTTTTCGTTTCATAATGCCCTGACCATTGGACACAATTTGACATTTCTAGAAAAAAAATTTTTATACATACTGAAATCAAAGAATGTTGATTTTTGAAACGATGTAAATATCATAGTCTGCAATAGAAAAAACATTAGTTTCGAAATATTATATATGAATGGTTATGCTACATAAAATAATTCCTTTATATAATTACATGGGATATAATCTTTTTAATAAACATCTTCCTTCTCATATCAGGAAATGTTATCCAAACGAATGTCGGATAAATTGTTCTTAGAAAAATAGAAAAAAGAAAAAGATTACTTTTGTAAGATCTAGAGCATAGGTTTAAATGCAGCGGAAGAAACCTGTGTTCAGCGTGAACGCAAAGAACAGAAGGAAATATATGCAAATCTATATATCGGTAAGGGGAGAGTAATTCCCTTGTATTTGTCGATGCTGTACGTTTTTTCTTATTACATTCTTCGATTTTTAGAAAAAGAAAGCTTTGGATTTCAGAAAAAATTCGACTTCCGATTTTCGATGGATTTAACGGTTCAGAAAGTGTTGATCTTGAACACAATTTGACTGTTGTTAGAAAATACTTCAAAAGCTAAAGGGAGGTTATTAATGAATGATTAGGATTTTACGTATTCGATACCATTATCAGGTGGTAAATGTGTATCTGATTTTTCAGTTTTATAAATGTATTGTAATATAATCTCCATGTTAATTTAAAAATACACTACATTTTTATGCTTCTGTAAAATCAAACATTCATTTTATCAAATCAGTCAAGTATCACTTAATTTATATATAGTATATACGTTTCAATTTTTCGAGTAAACGATAACACTAATTACAAAAGAGGAAAAACACTGAGGAATAATATATCAATGGTTATGTTCTTCCGAAAAACTGCAGTTTTCAAATTAAAATACGTATATTTATTGACGCAAAAAATTACGCAAAATAATACAATTTGAAACAGAAAAAGCATTATTTTCTGATGTAAGACAAAAGGTCATGTTGTTTCATTTTGTTATTAAGAAGAATGTAACATGTTAAGGAATCCGCATTTTTTTCTCCACGTGAAAAATTATCTATACGAAGGAAAAAAAATTGTTCTGTTTAAGAAAATAGAAGAATTAAAAAATTTTACTAAAGATCATGTAGCAATTTTAAGGATACATAAAGGTTTTATACATAATGAAACCAAAACTTTTTGATTTATACAATCATCACGATAGAATATGCAAGAATCACAATAGAAAATAGAAAACGCAATACTTTCGAATATTAGATGAATATATACATTACAAAAAATAATTCCTTTATGCAATTTATGTAATTGCATGCAGCAAAATCAGTTCAATAATCAATTTTCTTCTTATCTCCTTGAAAGTTTAACAAACAAGATAAAATAAATTGTCTTTCTTAAGAAAATTCAAGAAATAAAAACGATATTATTTAATGTGGTATATATTTATGATATTTTTAATTTAAAAGCTTAAAATCTTATGCACTTATGAATCATAATTTTATACTACAGAAGGATTTTTTTATATAACGAAACAAAGGCATTTTTATTTATGCAGCGATATAAATATCAGAATCTGTCATAAAAAAGCCATATTTTCGAATATTAGATGAATGAATAGGTGAATATCTATTTGATGTTTAAAGGTTATAATTATGTTGTAATATAATATCTGTGTTAATTTAAAAATACTCGACATTTTTATGCGCAGTAATATCAAAACGTAAATTTTATCAAAGGAATGAAGTACCATCTCGTTTATATATTTTTTTATTCTTCTCTTTTCAAATACACAACAGCAACAACAAATTAAACAATAAAAATAAAACATTCTGTTGGGATGTTAGATCAATAGTAGCTTCAAATAATTGTAGAGCATACTGGTTCACGCAACAATGAAATCAACCAACTTACAATAGGAAAAACATTATTTTTGAATATCAGACGAATGGTCAAGTTGCTTCATTTTGTGATTGGAAATACCATAATCTCTTGAATAAGCTGCTTTTTTTTTTCTTTTCACGTTAGCTAAACGGCTCAGATTAGCTCAGATTAGCTGAGATTAGCTCAGATTAGCTGAGATTAGCTAAACGAAGATGAAAAAACTTGTTCTGCTTAAGAAAATAGAAGGCAGAAAACATTTTTTTCAAGTTTAAACAGCGTGGAAAAAAAGTAAATTTTAATCTAAAAATAAAGAATTGAAGGGAAATTATGAAAATTTGAATAAAGAGAATTGTTGAAAAGTAGTTAATTCGTATATTGCGTGATCGTGCCTTTTATTTTTCTTTTTTGCATAATAAAATAAAATTCCTTAAAATGTATTATTAATTTATCTTGAATAGCGCGAAGATATTTCTCCTATGTATAATGAATTTGCACTTTCTTTGCACTCAAATATTTAATTCTTCCGTTCAATTATCTTTTGAAAGGTTTTTAAAAGAGGCAGTGAATATTTCATATATGGATTATATTTTTTATAGAAAATAATTTATAAAATTATGTTGATAATTATATAGTTGAATTAATATATTGCTGATAAAAATGGGATAAATTTAAATAATCTGCAATTTTATAACTGCATGTGCAGTAAATAATTACGAAACAAAATGCTTTCTTAAAACGTATATTTACTCTATGGAATGTTTAATGAAATATTCAGAGAAAAATTTATTTATTTAAATGAACATAAAACTGCAATGAAAAGTAGGAATAGGAACAAAAGTAAAAAACCAAAATGCTTTTCTTAAAACGTATTTTCACGCTATGCAATGTTTACTGAAATACAGTGAAACTTCTTTTAAAGGCCACCCCTATTCAAGGGCCACCTCTGTTAAGGGCCAATAATTTTAGGAACGAAAATTTTTCCCATAGACATAATGTTAAATTTACTCCTATTAGAGGCCACACCTACCCCTTAAAAAGGCCATTTTTTCACATATGCCTTAAATCCTAAACAAGTGTATTGAATTCCTGAAACAAAAGATAAGAGTTCAGCAAACGACTGCACTTGTAACAAAGAAGGCAGGGAGAGCTACGGTGGATTTAACAACACAATGAAGAACCACAAAGTTTTCCAAGAGTGAGACAAACAGGTGTTCCTCACACTTTGTTTGACCTTTCAACCTGTAGGGGTTGGGTTGGAGGGGAAACTTGACCCTTTGCTGTGGGCACACAAAGGATAACATGTTATCTAGAAAAACTGATTCCACATTTACTAAAACTGTGAATGCATATTAAAGCACAATTTTTACACTTGTCAGGAAAAGCTAACAAAAATAAATAAACTAATATCTCGTTCTAAGGCATTAATAATGATGCAAATTTAAGTATTTTGTTCCATAAAGTGAAAGAATCATTAGAAACCAAAATTGCCTGCGAAAAAATTATGAAAAATAAACAAACTTCAATAGAAAATTTTTTCAATCATGTATAGAGTTTGAAAATGTTAATAAACAGTTTTTTCACCTCTATAGGTTTTGATTTCCTTATTTTAGTAGTTGTTTTTTTTTGTCACCCCTATTCAAGGGCGACCCCTCATAAGGGCCAATTTTTAATGGAACGGCAGGTGGCCCTTACAGAGAGGTTTCACTGTATTCAGACAAAAGTTTATTTATTTAAATTAACATAAAACTGCAATGAAAAGTAGGAATTGGAACAAAAGTAAAAAAAGAAATAGCAATTTCTCAAATTACAACGACCATCTGGAAAACGATTTTTTTGAAGACTAAAATTTAAGACATAAAAAATCGCACGGAGTTGATCATACATTACGTACGCCATGAATTAAACATTAATAGTGTTATTACACGTAAAAATTGCAAACCAAAAATATCGCCTGCCACCCGTCAGATTTCATGAAACTTAAGTATTATCCAACCGAAACTTACGTAAATATACAAGCATTTCATTGGCTGTTCGGGAAAAGGCTTTCCCATCGTCAGATTTCCAAGAAATCTGACGGCCAATTTTAAATGAAATTTCATTCTTAAACTTCTAAACATCCGACAATATTACTTTTTACACTGTCGGATAGAGAAAAAAATTTACTTTTAAATGCAATTTGTTTGAAAGCTGTATCTCAATTTGTTTCTGAGTGATTATTATTTTTTTTTTGTAGTTTTTATTACTTTTTTGTCATAGTGGCAACAGAAGGTATCCATCGTTGTTGAAATTAAAAAAGGAAATACAGATTACTGTATAGACCAATCATAAAACAAATAAAATGCGGATTAAACCAATGAAAACCTTCAGATATGCTTTTAATTTCCCATCTTGAGGAGAACAATAACCATTTTTCCAAATGGTTAAAAAGAAAAAATATTTAGCTTTTTATACCTTTATGTACATTAAAGTACCAGTACAATATTACCATTATAAAAAAAAACTAGATTTTTATCATTTTCCCAAACAAAATTTTATCTCTCTATTCTAAAAAAAAGTAACTACCGCTGTCACCGCCGCCGCCGCCGCCGACGACGACGGTTTTGAATTTTTTGTGACCGGACGACTTTCTTCGTTAATATTGAGAAAAATAATACATACAAAAATATGAAAATCAGTGGTTTTATACAGAAATGTTTGATAAACACGCTGATGCAGACAGTTTTCAAATCGAAGAATTATTTAAAGAGATATTTAATGCTAAAGTTGGACAAAATCGTTCCACTAAAAAAGTTTTATAGCAGCAAAAACTATGCATGGCAGTGTAATCATTTTTAGATCATTTTATGCGTTAGAATTTGCCGGAGTGCAGATTGCATTAATTTTTTTATTTTTACTCATTTTTTCAGGTTTTATTTCTATTTTAAATTCAAATTTTCAGCATTTCTAGAGATATTTTTTACAGATTTCAGAAAATTGTACTAATTTAAACTGTTGCCAACTGTATAAAAAGCGCAAGCAATAATGTTTGCTTCAAATTAAAAATTTATTTACACGTGACTATTATAAACAGGAAAAAAACTTTCAAATTAGAATTAAATAATTATGTATAAAAAGCAGGAACTTATTAAAAATTACGTCATAAAAAGTATACACGTGAATTTTAAAAGAGAAAAGATATTGTAAAATAATAAATTCATTAACATGCGTTAGAAGTCTTAGAAGAAATTACGTCATATTTACGTCACATTATAGTTATTACATAAAATGAACGCAAAATAATATTGCAAAAAAGTTTAAATTTAGAAATTGCGCTAGACATTTATTTAATATTTTGAGAGGATGTTTTCAACTATTTTTGTTAGGAAAGCGCAAATAATATTTCATTGCTAACAAAAGTACTTTCACGCGATTATTTAAAAGAGAAAGAATAGCTTGGTAAAACTTACGTCAGATTAAAAACGATTAATTTAAAATGTCTCATTTAAAAGAACTTTCTTTTCGCTTTGTTAAAAAATACCAGGAGACAAAGATTCTGTTTACTTAATTCCTTTTATATTAGCTTATTTTGAAATGTTGTTACACGTGTCTACGTCATCAAGTTATTTTTATTTCGACGTTTTATTTGTATTTTTTTTAATGTTGTACGAATTTATTTGTTCTTTCGTTATTTAAAATAAAAATTATGTCAATTTGTATAATTTGGCGAGTGGTTTGGCGATTTATATAATTTGGCGAAATGGGTCGACGGGATAATCCAGTAGTACCGCAGCGGATTTGGCGTTAAAATACCCCAATCAAAGAGAAATGAATAGAAATTCGTTTATAGGGAGATCGCCACTGTTTTTTAAATTATAATTCAATCTTTCGAAATCTTTTTAAAGCCGATCAAATTAGCGTGCATTTAGAGCCTGTGGTGTCTGGACGGGGGTTGGCGAGCGTAGCTCGTAGGGGGCCGAGCCCCCTAGTTTTTTAAAAAATGTGAATAATACATTTAAATAAAGTTTTAAAATTCATTAAAAGCGATATATTCGTACACTGTTAAAAATTTGCAGCATTCTGGCAGGTCATTTGACCGTTTTTTCCGAAAACGGTTACACAACCGTAATTTTAACACTATTCTGACCATATTATTGGCCATTTTATGGAAAGAATATAGTTAAATTATGGTTATGAAACCGTTTTTTCAAAAAACGGTTGAATGACCTGCCAGAATGCTGCAAAATTTTTAACAGTGTATTAGCCGGATGCCATGAAATAACAAAGGGAGGAAAAAAATCGCTACTTGGATCTGCCTTTTTGGTTCTGAAAATTTCAATAGTTTACGCGCGTAATTCGATTACATGTGTGTCATATTTGTGTTTCATTTTTATTAATTTATTCTATTATTTTTTTATTTGTGAAATTTTAATTTCATTATGGAATATTCGCCAAAAATTGTGAACGAGTTATGTTGTTTTAAGTGCAAACATGGTACCTTTCGTAATTGGTCAGCACGCAATAGAATTAGATACGAAAAAAAAATCACTGAGAAATATTATAAAAATGATAAAAAATCCATAAATTAAGCATAAAGATTTTAAGCAAATTGCATTTGAAACGATTTTTCTTTACGATCGTGTAAAACCTAAGATTGTGCGATATTTAGAAGTTAATCTAACTGCAGTAAACACGACATTTATTTGTCAGGTGTTGCCACCGTTAAAATAACATCAGCGTTGCTCACAGACATTATTTTCTTTATAATATAGGTAGTCACGTAAAATTCTTTATGACTGAAATTGTATACTTCATACAACAAAGGTGGAGTTAATTTTTCGCCTAACTGCGATTGTCAAAGCGGACGGTTGTGAAACTCTAATAAAAAAATAATTTAAAGATTAAAAAGTGGAAAGCATAAATAAAAAATAAAGAATGAAATAAAGTAAAACAAATAATACGCTTTAATTAGTTGATAGTTTAATATCATTAGAACTATAATTATGCGTTGAGAAATTGTTCGATAAAGTATTGCGAGTAGACATCCAAAACAAATAGTTTAGATAATGCTTTTTGCTTCATTTCCTGTTGCCATACCTTAAAAAAGAAACAAAGAAAAAAGATATATATTTTTTAATCACCAGTTCTGGTTGGCTGTCATGCATAAAAAAAATGGAGAATTTTTCATAATCAGGTTCGGCGCGCACTACAAATTTAGGTATTGCAATACAAATTATTTCGAAATATTATGAATAGCAGTTATGAATTAGACTTGTTTTTCAAGATAAACATTGAATGTTTTTCAAAGGGTTTTTTTTTTTTTTTGTATTTATTTATTTTACATTACTATTGTGTAAATTTCTTAGTTATTTGAGAAAAAAATTGGAAGTGGAAATAGGCACATTTGAGGCCATCTGATGTGGTATGGGTATGTTGCTTCAAATATTTTTTTTATTTTTATTTTTTATTTTTTTGTAATTGCATGGAATACTTCTAATATAATAAGAGATTTTCTTCTCCTTTCATTAAAATGTATGTAAATAAATAGGAAACAATTTTTTTCTGCTTCTGGACCGTATGGTTATCTAGAACACAGAGAGAACAAAATCTAGAACAGATGGTTAATTAGAGCAGAATAAACGTACATTTGATGAAAAGCAAATATGTATATAAGGAATATACATAAATCCGAATAATAATAATTTCTGAAAAGTATTTTTCAGATCAGAAAAGTATTTTTTAAGATAAGAATCTTCATCATAAAAGAGTGTTTTTTTTTTGTTTTTTTTTTTTTGTTTTTTTTTAAACTATTTTACTTTTATAATTATTTATTTTATAATATTTTACAATTATTGTATAAATGTTCTTACTGATTTGTGAAAAAGAAATCTATCAATGAAAAAAAAAACCTGATTATACGTATTTGAGACCATCTGATGTGGAAAATATGTGACACTAAAGTATTAAAAATATTATCAAGCAAGAACTTTTGTGTGGCAATTATGTATTACAGTGAGTTACTTAAACATAGAGAAAACAAAACATTTTGATTTATGCAACAAAAGAAATACCATAATTTACAAAAGAAATAGTATTACAGTGAAATATAAGATAAATGGGCATGCTCCTCCAAATAATTTTGTTTGTGTAATTGCATGGAATACATTCTGTATAATAAGACCTTTTCTTCTCTTCTCATCAAATTGTACAAAAATGAAGTTAGAATAAATTGTTCTGCTTAGGAAAATAGAAGAAGTTTTTTTTTTTTTCAAGATCTAGAACATATGGTTAAATAGAGCGGAAGAAATGGGGATTAAATGTGACAATAAGTAGAGAGAATTTATGCAAATCTGAATAATAGTACTTACTGAGAAGTAGATCTTTTTTATATTTCATAATCATGTACATTTTTAACACTTTCCAACATACTTGAAAAGTGTTTATGACTTCAATTTGTCTGGCCGAACTCAACCGGGAGTAAATGTAGTCGGATTGCTATGTAATTTATATATGTTATTGAGATCTGTCGTGGCATCTCCAGTACTGAAAATTAAGTGTGTTGTATTTATATATTATTTACAGGGATACTCAAAAGATTGCCTTTATAATGTGATGTATATTCAACATGACATACGCAACGTAGGGGCACTGCAAGATGCTTACTAAGTAATTGTTTATATGTAGCATTTATCGTTCATTTACAGGAACATAATATATTTCATCTACAGTACACTCTATAGCAATAACCTCTGGAGGTGCGTTTTCCCATGATACGTTTATAAATTGATTATTTTGTTCATATTACTTGGTGTGTATAAATTCTATAGATCATATATATGGTTGCACAAAATAATTCGAGTACATTTTCCCTTATTGACGGAAAATGCTGAGGGAGAGTTTTCAGCTGTGTTATACATTTCCAATCTGAGCTAAATTTTGGCAAAGTAAGTAGTATATATGCAAATCTACAGCTCATGTAAAAGGTTGCACAAAATAATTAGATTTTTTTTTTTTTTTGCTATTGATGGTAATTACTCAAATTGTGTATTCAAATGTATTACGCGTTTTCCATTTTTTTTTTTTTTATTATTATTTATAGATTATCTTTCACATTATTGAACGGTGTAGTTTTGTTACAGTGATCTGAATGTGTTGGAAAGCGTTTCATAATCTACTTTTGACGAGTGATTTTTCTTTCTTGTTTTAAAACCGATTGATTTTGTTTGATGATGTATTTGCATGTTATGAAAAATTCCGCTTTTTGTTTTATTTATTTATTTATTTATTTATTTTTGTCTTTTGATTCTTTATTTATAATGAATTTCATTTGTAATGGCAAGTATCAAGTTACATTTTGCTTATAAGCTTCTTGTCTACACTATTAAAAATCGTGCGCGTATCAATGACACCTCAAAAAATCGGAAACTGCAGTGCGCAGGGCTACGAATTTTGGCACAAGGTCTGCTGGTAGAGGATCCATGTAGTATTGGGACAAAAAATTCGATTTTTTTTTTTTTTTTTTTTTTTTTTTACGTATTTGGCGAATTTTTGCCATTTTTTACTTTCAACCCGTAATCGCGCGAGTTTTAACTAGTTCTAAACGTATAGGTCAATGTGAGAAATTCATATTACGTACGCCACGCTGCAATACTAAGAAGCTGTAGCAGTTATTACGATAATTCTTTGACCTCGCATACAAATAATCAGAGATTATTCAATTGTGCTTAATTATTACCTTTTCGAAAGATAAACATTTTATCACAAACATCTACAAAACTTTTTATTCTATTTATTCCCTTGTTCCAAAGATAAGCTTTTATCGTCTGCTGCCATAGCAACATGATAAATTAAATTTCATTAAAAAAATGAATAGTAGTAGAAAAATATTTTTCTAAATCGAATAGTTATTGAATATGAACTCCCATGTGTATAACGGGTTAAACAGCTAGTTATATGGATAAATTTCAGCAATAGGTGGTATTATTGCCAACTGAAGATTAAATACTACTTGTTGCTGCATTTGTCAACATTATTGCCTTTAATTATTTTTTCTGCTACATTTTTCCTCCATTTGTGATTATTTTCTTTTTATGTCAATTTTATTTTTTATCATACATATATTAAAATATTTACGATTGAGAGTATTTTGAGATTTCCTGTTGGGTTCTATATGCGAATTGGCTTTACTTCGATATGTTTTAATATAACGATTAATGAATAATATTACATGCTATCTTCATTTAGAATTTAGATTAATATTGTTATAAAAACCATTATTAAAATATTCTCTGATGAAGAGCTTGGAAAAGCGTTATAGTAGAAAGAAGTTTTCAATAGAATGTATATTTTAAAATTGTAAGATCTCTTTCGATTTTTTTAATTGTTTAAGTAAAATAGTGAACTTTTTAAAGCTCATATTATATGCTTTATGAAAAAAAAAATCTCTTGAAATGTGTGAAAAATTGAATTTAAAATGGAAATAAACCATCAAACAACTAGTCAAATTAAAAACATAAATGCAGACTGCACAGCGGACGCTTGTACCCAGCAAAGAGGAAATTGCTGGCCAGCAGCAAGATAGGTGCTGGCAATGATGGAGAAGGGCTGGCTGATGGTCTACCACTGCATGACCACTGCTGGACAGCTTCAGTCAACTTTGCTGTTGGAAATCATCAGATAAAATTCTGGTGGGCATCCATTTTATCTCATGCGCTGGCCCACCACTACATGGAAGTGCTCGAAATTTTGCAGTATTATTGCTGGGAACCCTTACGCTAGGTGGCGCTGCGAATATCGGAGACATTGAGTATTTGAACACAAATCTGAAATGAATATCTTAACACAATTTAAGCTGTGAAGTTAATTTTTTTAAAACAAAAAAAATATAGCACCACTGCCACAAACAAAATAAATAAGTAAATGAATAAATAAATAAATTCTTTATTTCAACGCACTTTTTTTTCTGCTTAAATTTGGTTTTACTAGGTTACAAAAGATTTCGGTTTTCATAATTTACGCAGTTCAGAATCAATAATAAAAAAAAAGCGTATAAAATACATAGGATTTCTATACAATAGAATAATTTCTATACCAGTTTAATGATTGGGAACGTAAATCACAAAAGAAACAAACTTGAAATAGTGTAATGAGAGCTTGAAAACTACGAGCAGTCGTGGCGTACGCTGAAAGCATTTGTTCATGTCCGATCACGAAAACCAAGCAGCATCGAGCGCGGTCAGTACTTGGGAGGGTGGCCACATGCAGTTCAAATATTTCTATAGACACTTCTACAGATTAAAAAGCAGAAAAACCAACGTTTAAAATGCACAAATAATATATGAAAAGCAGCAAACAGCTGTTTCGAATCTACTAGCGAGATTCTTCTTCAGTGCAAAAGGAACAGCGTGCTAGAAAAAGCAAGGCTGAGCAAAATCATAGACAGAGACGCGCTGGCTTTTATACCCTATGCGGGTGGCGAAGGCGCCGAAACAACCAATGAGAGAGAAGCAGTGGAAACGACTAGGTGGACAAGTAGCGACATCTACCGGAGAAGTAGAGAAAAGAAACCAAAAAAGGGGAATTAAATTAACGCTTTCCAAATACTTGGAAAATCTGGAGTACTAGATAAGTCATTGACTAAAGAGTGAGAATTTTTAATGATATGGTAAGCTTCCCAAAAATCAAGATCAAGGTTAGAAGAACATTTTTGGATAATGATGGCTGAGGAAAAATCGAACCTATGTTGAGAAGACCAAGAATGTTGAGCAATAGAAGAACGTTTGAGCTCCTGATTTTTAACATAACCTTCATGCTCTTTTAAACGAAATCTAAGAGCACGTTTAGTCTGACCAATATAAGAAAGACCACACTGACAAGAGATCTGGTAAATGCCCCAATTATCTAGGCGATCAACGGGGTGTTTGAGATTTGAAAAAGGGATTTTATTAACAGGAGAAAAAATAACTTTAAAATCAAACCTTCTTAGGATTTTAGCAACTTGCTGACTGATTTTAGGAAAAAATGGTAATACAACTGAAGTATTAGAGTTGGAATTAGAATGCTTTTCAGAATGGTCGGATTTCGTCAATTTCTTATAAATAGAATCGATAATATTAGAGGAATAACCACGATCGACAGCAATAGCTTTGAGGTAATTAAGTTCAGCACTAAGTAACTGAGGAGTGGAACAAATATTAGTAGCCCGAAAAACAAAAGTATTGAAAGCAGCGAATTTCTAGTTAGGGGGATGAGAAGAATACCTGTGAGGTGGGAGACTGACAGCAAAAGGTTTACGAAAGACGGTAGTCTGACTTCTACAGATATTTCTATAGCTCTTGGGGAAACTAGTTTATAGTAAATAGAGCCATAATTATATAATACTTTGTTTTTTGTAGAATTCTATAAGAAATGTTTGTAAGGGAAAGTGCTGGGCCAGCAAAGGAATAGCAGTGGGATAGGTGCTAGCACTGCAGGAAAAGTGCCGCATTGAAGTAATGTGATGGCATTCCAATGCTGGCCTGCTGTTGGCCGTCACTGATGGTCCAGCTGCATTCGGCTCGGACAATTTTCGACAGGTTTAAATAATGACACCCTTGCACTTTACCGCTGATGGCACTGCTGGCTGCCATCTTTTTTCCAGGTGATAGCCCACTGTTTCTTTCTTTGCTGGGTAATGTATATCCTTAGGAAAAAATGATTAAATTCCTATGCATAGTTTTTGATCCTATAATATTTTTTTTAACGAATCGATTTTGGCCAAATTTAAGATTAAATAGCTCTGAAAATAATTATTCGATTTAAAAGCTGTCTGCATCTGAGTATTTATGAAACATTTCTCTATAATACTACCCATTTCCATATATTTGCATTCAATCCTTTTCTTAATATTAAGGAAAGAAAGATCTCTTGTTCCAAAAAACATTTCAGTTACGGCAGTGGCGGTGAAACCGCTAATTATTATTTTTTTAGAATAGAGAGAGAGATCTTATACACAAAATAGTTTTTTAAAAATCCAAATTTAAACTTTAAATTCCCTTTTTTCTTTTGCTAACTTCTAAATCTAATATTTAAAACTAGCTTGCATCGGTTACATTTTAATTAAATAAATTATTTACCTATTATTAAATTGATTTTTTCTTTCCCTGTGCTGAACCTCTAACGAAATTTTGAGTTATGCAATAGTCAAACTATTTCAATTTAAAAATGAAAAATATTAAGTTTGAATTTAATACAAATGGGCTTGTCGCTTCGAATAATTCTATCATGTAACTATATAAGATATAATTTGTTCGATAATCAATTCCATTCTTATCTTGTGCAAAGTTATCCAAACGAAGAGGAAATAAATTTTTCTGCTTAGGAAAATAGAGGAAAGAAAAACCTTTTTCTTAAGGTCTGCTACATATGTTTAAATAAAGCGGAAGAAACGTGGATTGAATAAGAAGACAAAGAATTCTGTAAATGTTATTCAAATCCGAATAACGGTAATTACTGAAAAGTAATTCCTTAGCTCTCTTAAAAGTCGTATAAATTTTCTTATTCATGTATTGTGCTGTGATTAGGTGATTTTTTTATTTTGTAACGAAGGAAGTAAAGTCTGCTAGATGTAATGTATTTTATTTATTTTGCATTCAAATATTTAATTCTTTCATTTTTCATCATTATTAGAGGGATTTTACATATTGCTAAAATGTACGAAGATGCAATCATAAAATTTTTTTGTCAGGTATCATTTCTGTAATTATTTACCTCTTTAACATATTGAACTTAAATCATTTTGATATTCGGAACAATTAAAATAACTCAAGTTTATAAGATAAAAATGCGGTTCTTTCGAATATAATATATAGTTTACCTTTATTTTATATAATATTTTACTTTTTGGAGTAATATGGCTCTTTTTTTTTTTTTTTTTTTTTTTTTTTTTTTTGTCATTAAATCTGAATGTAGGATTTTTTTAATGATTGATATTTTATACGCACTGAAACCAGTGTAGCTTGAAATATGTAACAATTATATTATATCCATTTTACAATATAAATATATATCTACTAGGATTGCATATATTTTACATATATACCTTACAGGATTTTTTTATGATTGATTTCTTATACGCACTGAAAGCAATGCAGCTTGAAATATACAACAGTTATATTACATTCATTCTAAAATATAAATATACAATATTAAGTTGAAATTTTTATGAATTGAAGATGTTGCTTCAAATACTTTTATTATTTTTATAGATTACAATCTGTTCAATAAGCAATTGATACTATTTTCTAGTTATAAATATTGAAATGCACATAAAAAAAAAAAATCTGCACAAGAAAATAGAAGAAGAAATGCTCTTTCCTTGAGATATAGAGCTGACGTTTAACACCTAAATACATATTTTAGCATATCTGCAATTTGTAAACAAAATGTGTTTATATGACATCTGGTGGAGTTTCCTTTAACTAATCTATATTTCAAATTTGTTACATTATGTTTCCAAACGGATCATTGCACTTTTTCTTGAATATATTATAGTGGGGCTGATATTTAGTCAATTTGTCTGGAAGTAACAAATTATATGCGATATTCAGATTTCGCTTATGTTTTGCATAGTATTGTTCATACTTAGAAATAAGTTTTACAAAATAAAAATTCACATAAAATAAGTTATCTAGATTCATAATTATTAAAATAATTACTCATTTTTCACCATTTTAGTTACGACAGTAGATTTTGCTTGTGTTGCAGATGTACAACATAAAAAAAAAAGTTGACATATTATACGAAAAATACAGAGGCTGTTCGCACATTTTTTAGACGATTTTGGTTAGCGGTAATAAAAAATCGTTTGCTGCAAAAGAAATAATTGCAATTGTACTATGTTTTTAAAAGTCAAAATTATCGTCTGCGGCTTGATATTTTTGTTTTTATTCAAAATGACGTTTTTAATGAAGTAGTGGTTCGAAGGCTATATTTACTCACTTTCTGAAAAGAAATATCCATATTCCGTTATCCAAAAAACGATGATAATGAACAAAATTGGAAAACAATTGTCACAATAGATGAATCATGGGAGTATTTAAATGATTGTAGCAAAAAAAGAGCCCTTTATTATCATAAAAGGGGGAGAAAAAATTTTATTACATAGTTCAAAAAATCGAAAGAAAGTTTTTCTAAGGGATTCATGATTGTTGCTGGTTTTTCATATAATGGCAAGTTAAAATAAGAGAGTAGGGGATGTCAATATAAACTCCAAATACCATCAGGGACATATTTTATCGTCAATTTTTCTGAATGAAATACCATCACTTTACTCACAGTGCCATCAATCTGTGAAACTCTGGCAAAGCTAGCAGTCACACATAAAAATTCACTGTGAATTTCCTAAAAGAAATGGAACAAAAATCCGGTATCAAGGCCATACCCTTAACTGACATCCGTACTAAATCTTCCGATGGATTTTTGTGCTTTCGGCATTTAAAATCTGCATTATCAAAACGTCGTCTCACAACCCTTACAGAACTCGGGAAAGCTGTTCAGGAGGAATGGGATAGAATACCTCTTCTGATACTTCATAAAGCATTAATATCCTGGAAATTGCGGTGTCGAAAGATAGTTCAGAATAAGGGCCGTCAAACAGAACATTTAAAACACAAGAATTTTATGTAATTTAGTTTTATGAACACAATATACATCGTCTAAAAATGTGTGAACAGCCTATAGTATATCTCTGATTTTTTTCATTATATTTTCTGTGTAATAAACCTTTCTTAGAATCATATGTAAAATTTTCGAAATAAAATAAAAAATAATGCCTTTAAGGGTTAAATAGATTTGAAATAATGCAGATTAAAATGCAAAAGCAGAGCTGCAGGACATTTGCAAATTCGAATAGAATTAATTATTGAAAAGAAGTTCTTTGTTATTCTTCGCTTTTGTATATTTTTCCTTATCTATGTATTATACTGAGATCACGAATTTCTAATATAATACAGACTTCCAGCTTCCTATTATTTAACATGGAAGCCAAATGTACGCGTATGAATACTATTTTGAAATAAATTATTACTCTGTCACTTTGGCTTCAAAGGAAAACTATGATAAAATTTTGATTTTTTTCGTAACACACGAACATTTTTTAGATTGAAATCTTAAAATATTTCAACATAGTAGCGTCTTGTTCTGCTTTAGAGTACTCTAACAGGCGGGTAAAGATCAAATACCTTAATTTCAACATGTTAAAACGTAAAAAGTAAAATTCTAAAATTGTCTGATTGTTGAAGCACTACATGCAGCCAGCGACGAAATCATGCAAATTACACATCAACATGGTGCAATGCGGCTTTAGAAGGCGAAGCAAACTGCAGAGTTATCGCTCCGGTCTATATTAGAGTGAATGGACTGGGAATGCCTAAAATATTTTTTTCATTTGTCTTAAATAAAGTCACATATTGCTGCTAGATATATATGCATTGTTAATTGTCTTCCACTGACAAAAATCAATATATTTGTTCTTCTCACAGAAGAGATTTTTCAAATTTACGAAGATGCAATCAATAATGCATAAAATATTATATATGTATTTTTAAAGAAAATTAATTTAAAAACATGAATTGCAGGTATGCTGAAATATAAGATTTGTTAAATAATAATAGAATTTTACGTGCATCGGATTTTGTAAGCTCAATACAGCGAAATATTTTTCTTAAACCAACACTCATGCATTTATATGATTACATAGACTTTCAAAGAAAAGACACTTTATTTCAATAATTGCTGCTTTTTAATGAAAAACAGAAGTGCGAAATAAAATTAGACAATGAGTAAAGATGGCAGGAACACAGGTTTTTATTGTAAATATTAAACATAATAAATCATTGGTGATGATGTAATTTCTAACCAATTATTTAATTACATCACAAGAAATTACTATTTTTAAAATCTTGCGAAAGATAAATAAAATTTATTGCAACGCAATCTGATTATATATAGTTGAGTTCACCTAATGTGATAAATTTATATCTAGGATTTCAAGATTATAAAAGTGACCTCTTGTGCACTCATCAGTCATAATCTTGTTATTCCGTGAAAATTACATGCATACTTTGTATAACCATTTAATTTATCAATATTCTAATATGCAGCAATCAAAATATATATAGATAGATGCCAACTTTTATCTTTTCCTACAACTATTATGAAACAAAATAAAAATACATTTAAAACAAATTTTTGACAATTGAATAAGATAAATACATTTCCTCGAATATATTGGTAAGTAAAAAGAGTAAAAGTTGGCAGCTATATATATATGCATAGGATGTTTGCACTTTGGACGATTTTCGTGGTACTTATAGGTACTGTTTTAGGGAAGAGTTTCATATCCTTGTCTGGTTTTTTGGCGATAATGTTTGGAAGTGGTTGTTGTGATCTTCAGGCTTTGGGGTTGCTTTCTTATTACTGACATGGATTTTGTCTTCGTGACATCGCAAAACAGTGCTTATCGATTAATCTAGTATGCGCGGTGAAAAATAACGCCATGTATAAAGTTTTGTCGAAATTGCAAATTTAGAAAAGTTCTGAGATACAGAACAACATTTTGAATTTATGTTATAATGTATTAGGTATTTACTCCTAAAAAGTGAATTTCTTCACTATTTGTTTAGCAAATAAACGTCAGCAACCCATACTCTATAGAGCGTTATGCTAATATTTTAAAGAAAATCCCGCCAGAAAATTCATTTTAGTCTCGACTTCAGATCGTGTGCATTTTGTACGATGTGGAATCTGCAACGGCCTTTTGGTTCTATTTGGGGAGGTTTCTCCAATAGCACCAACCAGAACTTGATACAGAATGCTTCTCATATTTTACAAAAAAATATTTGTGTTTTAAATTTCAATTTTGTAACCCTTATTATTAAATACCTTTTTGCACAGTAATTTCCATGGCAATAGCTCCTTTTGTAGTTTTGGATGTAGTATTTTGCACATTTCTCATGAACAGATTTCTAAAGTCCATGAACAGTTGTAGGCCAAGGTTTCAATAACGCGATTTTTAAAATCCCAAAAGCACAAAAGGACCTGATTCATGCATATGGTTTTGACAATATTACCTACTGTAGCTTTAGTTATAGAAAGACCATGCGTTTCACAGAGTTTTTAAAAATCGAAAACGAATAACTTTCTTCGGAAATTGTGGAAATACAGCTTTCCATCCATAGGTTTTTTAAAAGCGCTATTTTGCATTTTAAACAGAAATTTCAATTGCCAGACGCATATTGTACTTTCAAAACCATATTAGTTTTGAAAAATAGTTTCTCTATGCAGACAATTTTTTTTACACCTAACTAAACTCGTCTGAAAAATGTTATAACAGTTCTGCATATATGTAAATATATATATACTATCGAATGCTGGATGACTGATCACATTGCTTTATGTAATTCTGTTCGTGTAGCTACATATAACACTATCAGTTCAATAAACAGTTTCTTCTTTTCTTATGAAACTTTTATAAATGAAGGCAAAATAAATTTATTTGCTGTGCGAAATTGAAAGAAATAGAAGAAAAGTTGTTTTCCTTAGGATCTAGAACGTATATTTAAGAAGAGTAGAACAAACTTGATTTTCTATGTAAAGAAAACTAGGTAATTTATGCAATTTCCACAATTCTGAATGATGGTAATTACTGAAAAATAGCCCATTCATATTTTTCCTTCCGAACAATTTTTCTTACCTTTGTATTACACTGAGAGTTAACGAAATATTTTTTCTTTAAATGTTATATTAAATAGATGTGCGATCCGTCTTCTAAATGTAATGGAAAGCTAGTTATTTGTTTTCTGTTAAAATAATTATTTCTTACTTTATTCTTATGTATCATTTTTATTTTAATGTTTTTGTTCTTTGTACTGTTAACATTGAATACAAGTAAAATAATTTTTAGAACTGCACATATCTTCATTCTTATATCTGAAGCGAAATCCTTAAACAAACTATATAATTAGCATTTTAATATTAATAAAATGCATCTGAATAATTACCAAAAACATACATTTAATTTAATACAAATCTGCAATAATTTAAGCAATTACTATTAAACCAATTACTATTTGTTACTTTAAAAGACAATAATAAAGATAATAAAACTTACCATTTTATTTCAATAAAAAAAATAGATTCTAAATCTAATTTAATTCTAAATCTAATTTAGTAATTCTAATTTTAAATATAAATATCACTTTCAGTGCATTATACTAAACTATAAAGTGTATCCACACAACTGACATTATTATCTACAAGCCCTTTTCTAATTGGCTGCTCGTGGGTTAACTGTGCTTAGGGTTGTACGGATTTCAAACCTTCAAAATCCAGGTCTAACGACCTAAAATCTCGGGTTTAGGTCAAAAGTTGGGTTAGTTAGACCTTTTTTTGACAAGTGAACACGCAGGTTTAGGAATTGCAGTGATATTAGTTTTACAGAATTGTACTTTTACACGAAATTGCGAAAAACCCTTATAAGAGGAAGGTTGTTCCAATGAGCAGTTAGCGCATTTAAGGTGTAGTTTTGGAACCTCAGTAGAAGTATTTTTCTTGAAATTACAATCTTGTGACAAGTGTTTTTAAATCTTATATTAAATGGTAGTGAGATCCGTATAGTAGATGTAATGGTAAGCAAGTTATTTGTTTCTGTTAAAATAATTATTTTTTACTGCATATTGTTACATATTATTTTTATTTTACTGCTTTATTTCTTTTCTTTAGATTTGTTAATATTTCATGTTGCTCACGTTTAAGAAGATGCAATGGTTTATTATATTGTGCAATATTTTGTACACACGCTGAATAATTTGATTTATGCATCACACAAATTAATGTAAATTTGAAAAGAAAAATATGTGTGACTGAAATGCAATATTTTATTTTTGTTGGGTAATATAGCGATTGCGTGATTTCTACGATTTCTTAATTTTTAATAGTTTTTGAAATTGATTTATTTTCATACGTTGATGGGTGGACATTTTGATGGCCGATTATCTTACTCGTGGGATATAGGCCCTAGGAGGAGTGCCCTTCGTGGGGGTCTTTCTAAGGGAACCTAATCCGTATTTACACATAGAAATACAAGACTCGACGAAAACCACGAAAACTCCAAACGATTAGGCCAACAGGTGCGACTGGGTTCGAGCCCAGCACCTCCCGTCTACCAGCTTCAAGAAAAGAAACTCTGGGTCACTGGTGGGGTTTTATTTTCATGTGTACTGAAACTAACAAGGACGGTCTCCTTACTGGGCATACTCAGAATATTTTGAAAAAAATACCAACTTATCTACTTATGTATGTAATAAAGGATCAGTCAAATTTAGCGGCGGATTAAAGTACAAAGTGTGTAAAAAAAAATAAAATACTTTCGGGTATTTGGCGCGAAAAGACGAAACGTCACACGATTTGGCGAGAAGTACTTTTTTTCGCTAAAAGCAAACGATTTTAATTCACCTGAAAATTGTTTTTTAATTGATTTTTAGAATGCGTGTAAAAAGTATTTAATGAATTTAAATATAAACAATAAGAGAGTTTAATAAATACATTTTTTCGTATTACATATTTATGTTGCTTGTTATTTAATTTTATTACTTTAAAAACAATTTCATATATAAAAAATACTTTTATATACTTAAGTGTATTCCAAAATAAAGGCAAGATTCATTTACCAGTTATCCATTTCAATATCAAAGAATTCGTCGTTTCCATAACAACAAAATTGAATCGACTCGACAGTGCTCAATTGGACTTAATTTTGAGATATTGAAACAATTTAAATTTATTTTAATTTTCTTTTATTTCATAAAATTTAATATTTAACTCTCATTATAAAAATCTATATATGCATGACAAAACTATAGTTAAATCAAACTAAAACTGACAAAACTAAAGTTATTTCCATTAAATTTATTTAAACAAGTTCAATGTGAAATATTTTTATCTTAAAGAGTATTCGACATAAAAAAGCATTTTTTGAAATTTCATTTCATCGCCAACCGATGATAAATCGCCAAATAAACGAAATTTGCATTATTTTTTTACGAACGTTCTGTCGAGGTTCCGCCAAAATTTTTTTTATAAACATGTATATCCACATGAGAAGAACACTCTGTAATTTTTTTCAGATTTTTCTGAATATGCCCGTATGGAGACCTTCCTTGTAAGAAAGTTTGTACGAATTTCAAAATACATTTTTTTTTTTCCAAAGAAAATGTAATATGTTTTCATTTAAGATGAATGGTTATATTGCTTCAAAAAATCCTATTATGTAATTTCGTAGACTAAAACCTGATCAATACGCCATTTCTTTTCTTTTTGAGTCAAAAGTTACTCAATTGAAAAAAAAAAAGTCAGCTAAAAGAATAAATAAGATTTTTTTCTTTATTTCTTGAAATCTCAAACACACATTTAAATGGAGTGGAAATAACGCAAATTTCAATTTAAATGTAGAGATCTGTAGAAAATGTATGTAAATCCTTATGATGGTTATTACTGAAAAGTCTTTCCTTTGTGTTCTTCGTAGTATCTGCTATTCACTTATTGTACTGCGATTCAAGACATTGTTTTTAGTTATTTCGAATAGAAGGGAAGATGCTGGCTAGATGCAATGCATTTGTATTTTTTTTTGCATTGAAAATATTTAATTCTTACGTTACCGTTTTCATTGGAGAGATTTTCCAAATTCCTGAAACCTAAGCAGTGCAATCAATAAAACATGTGATATTAATTATATTTATAGAGTATGAGATCAATGAAGCATATGTTGTTTATCGTTTTTTACATTGGGTATTTTTTTGTACATACGCTGATTATTTTGATTTATGCAAACGCAATGTAACAAAAACTTGGAAAGAAAAATGTATGTGATTGAAATGCAATATTTTACTTTTGTTGGGTAATATAACGATTACCCGATTTCTTTGGCTATATAATATTTTAATAAATGGTTTTTGAAATTGATTTATTTTCACACATACTGGAACTAACAGAGTTTAAATTCCGCAAATATCAAAATTCATTCATTTTCAAAAGGAAAAATAATAAGTTTTCATTTAATATGGATGGTAATAATGCTTCAAATAATCCTATTATGTAATTGCATAGAATGAAACCTCTTCAATACGAAATCTCTTTTCTTTTCTAGTCGAATGTTATTCAATTGGAAAAAAAAAAAAAAAAAAAAAAAAAAAAACGAAATGTCAGCTTAAGAAAAAATAAGAATTTTTTCTTTCTTCCAAAAAATCTCGAAAACACGTTGAAATGGAGCGGAAATAACGCAAATTTCAATTTAAATACAGAGATCTATAGAAAATGTATGGAAATCTTTATAATGGTTATTACAGAATAGTCGTTCCTTTGTGTTCTTCGCAGTATTTGCTATTCACTTATTGTATTGCGATTCAAGAAATTGTTTTCAGTTATTTCGAATAGAGGGGAAGATGCTGACTAGATGCAATGCATTTGTATTTGTTCTGCTCTCAAAATATTTAATTCTTACGATACCATTTTCTTTGGAGAGATTTTTTGAATTCCTAAAACATAAGAAGATACAACCAATAAAACATATGGGGGGTTTACCTTTATTTAAATTGATTGATTTTTATGCAGGCTGAACTCAAAGGATTTTGGTTACGTAAAAATGAAAATAACTCAATTTAAAAGAGTAAAGTATGCTTTTTGAAATGTAATAATTTTACATTGCGGTTATTATGGCGGTTACTTTTATGTAATTGAATTTGTTATATAGAGATTTACATTTTAAACGGATTGATTTGTATACATGCTGAAAAAAAGTTTTGATTTTTGTAAAAATCTAAGCATTTATTTCATAAGAAAATAAAATTTTATTTTGGAATGTAATAACTTTCTGCTGCGGATAATATGACGGTTTCTTTAGTGTAATTGAATTTGCATTGTAGAATTTAAAATTAAAAATTCATTGATTTTTTAAACATACTGAAATTACAGCGGCTTTCAACTCCTGGCATACGGGTAATATGAAAGTATTCTTTTTGATAAATATCAAAACTTTATTTGAATAAATAATTAATATTTTTAATAGAAGATTTTTTTTTTCGGGTTGTTAAGGGGCATCCTAAAAATATTTTGAACGTTATGTATCTAATATAGTTTTCAAAAATGGTTATAATTTATATTCTGCAAAACCGGAAGCCCAGATTGGATATCCTTGCTTCAATAGAAAGAAATTTCTTTTTAAAAAATATGTAAATCCGAATAACGATACTTACGAAATATAGTGATTTTGTATTTTAAGGTACTAACAGATATATTTTTCTTATCCATGTATTAAACTGTGATTCGGGGATTTACGTTACTGTTATACATAAATGTGCAAATTAATTGTGACAAAATAAAAAAATATTCTATTTCAAAAACTATGTTTTTATGTCATTTTATGCATTTATATGCACTGAATAATACCTGCAATAGAGGAAGTATGTCCTCTTTTAGCAGAAATTATCTCTTGAATTAATTTTGGTATTGACTCCACTAATTTAATGCATATATGTTTGACTTCCTCGTAGTGTAAGAACACTTTTATATCATTCGTTATCATACATTCTGTGGTTGTACAGTACATTTTACCTAAATCTCTCTTTAAAATATTCCACAAATTTTCTATAGGATTTAAGATTGATGAATTTCCCGGCCAATCAAGTAGATTATTTTTACTTTTAAGCTTGGAAGTTTTGAGCAATTTTGAATTGTGACACTGAGTCATGTTGAAATGTCCCGTTTAGGGGACGGTGGACGCTTAAAAAAATTTGTTTTAATTTTCACAATAAAGATTTTAAATTTTGTGCAAATATGCATTTCACCATAAGTATATAGAGCACCTTAAAAAAATCCCAATCTTATTAAAATTTTAAGATCTTTAAAAAAATTTAAATTTTTAAAACGAATTTTTAAAATGCTAATTGCATTTTAGTTTTTTAGATATTTCGTCGATTTTGGATTTTAATTACGTAAAACTCTATTACAAACAAATCTCTGTATAGATTTTTTAATCTCTTAAATAGTTAATTTTTTAGACTACTTTTCTAAATTCCATATCGGTTTTTATCAAAGTTTGGCCTTATAATAAGTTAAAAATCAAATTTAATTGTCTTAATTAATTCGAATTTTAAAATGAATACACAGTTTCTTTTTAAGCAATATCAGGATTCTTTCTTTTATCAGTTTCATGAATTTTGATCAAAAATTAAGCGGCAAGGAGCATTTCAAAAATTTTAAAAAAAGCTGAAACGTATTGAGAAAAACAGATTTCAAGTATATTAAAATGCCAAAAAATTGTTTGAACAGAAGAACAAACTAAGACACTTGCAACTTTGCGAAAAATAATCGCATTTCCATGCAGTTTTCCACGAATGACGAAGTTGAAATTGTAGAATAATAATACACACAAAAAGAAATATCGATTTGGGGATTGATTTTTGCTCAAATAAAGGTTCTCTGCCCCCTTCAGCATTTTCACGAATGGAACAATTTTACGTTATAATATTTTTAATTACTTGAGTGAATTCATCACATATTAAACATGAAATGAGTTTCATGTGCCATTTTCTAAGTAAAAACGCCAAACATGTGCTTTAGAGTGTGTTTTACAGTGTTTTGGACGTTCTTAAGTGTTTAGGGTTCATAGGTTTGCTTCGTCTAATGACTTTTGCTTTGCAACCCTGTACAGTCTTACTGCCAGAAAAGTATGAATCTTAAAATAAATTATTTTTTACAGCCCAATTGGAGTAATATCCATTTTTATGTGCGTTCGTAATTATATAAATACGTAGCACCTATAGTCGTCGTTCGGTCCTCCTGTCCGTCATCATTTAGCAGAGCAAAAACTACCCAAACGAATTGTCTGAAATTTTAAATATATAATTGTTTTAAAATTTTGTCGAGTCATTTCAAATTTTATGAAAATAGGATGTATAGTTTAATTACAGTGACAGTCAAAAGGTTTCCATTACATTACGGCTAATGGGAATAAATGATTTCAAGTGCATTTTAATGATGTTACCGGCTTTCGAACAGAATGAAATGGATATGCACTTCTGAAGTGCACTAAAGTACACGTTCAGTACAATATGTGGTGAAAAAAAATATTTATAAAACTGGTTACAGTACGGACGCATCTCATTTGCCACGTTTGACGTGCAATTTCCAATTTGTTTAAATACATGAAAGCAACACGTATCTCACAGAGAGCAAAAACTCATATCCACTTCTGACACGCCGAAGCTCACAATTAAAATCAAACCAGTCAAATCTTACTTTTATTACCAAATTCTAACAGCCACACCAACTCAATGCATATAAAACCGGTTTAAGTTGGTTTAAGAAAGCAACAGGCTATTGCTTTAAAATTTTGATTAAAAAATGGTGTGTTCCAAGAATTTTTTGCAGAATGGTAACTACACTGCTCAAAAAAATTAGGGGAGCAAGCAAAAAAGTGAAGAGGTGCAAGACAGCCATGTATGGACATAAAATGGATAGTATACGTGTATCAATGCGCAATACAGAAAAAAAGACGCAAAAAAATTGTAAGGGAGCTTTTATTCTTCGAAAAGATGAAAAGAACATGAAAAGATGGTTTAGGGCAGCAATTTGGTTTTATGTAAATGATAAAAAAATGTATTATTTAGAAATGATGCAAGATTTTTAATATGGCCTCCTTGAACAGCTAAGACTGCTGCACACCTTTTTTCCATGGATGCGTTGAGGTTATCGATAAGGCTTTGGGGAATACAAGAATTGCAATCTCCAAGTCCCGGACAGTAAAAGGAGGCCTCAATCTCACAGCAATGCGTCGTCTCAGTATGTCCGAAACATGCTCGATCAGATTTAGGTCAGGAGAGCATGCTGGTCATTCCATACGCTGTATTGTTTTAGCTTCAAGCATGTTTTCCACAAGACGAACTGTATGAAGTCTGGCATTATCATGCATAGAAAAAAAGAAATCACTAATTGCTGCAACATATAATATGACATGAGGTCTCACTCAGTATCTAACCTGTATAACTTCGGACTGTCAAAGTGCCATTCCGAATGATATGCAGGCCCGTACGTCCACCTATGCTGATTCCAGCCAATAGTATCAACCCACCTCGTCTGTAATGTGATCTTTCACGAACGAATGTGGGATTATTTTGAGGGCCCCTTTCTCTCCATACCAAAACACATCAGATGTCACTTCCAGATTGAATCGGAACTCGTCTGTAAACAGAAATTGACTCCAACAACGTTACCTCCGAACTCGATGTTCAGTTCCCCATCTTCTTCGGACCGCACAGTGGCTTGAGGTCAATGGAATACAGGACATTGGCTTACGTTCATAGAGACCACCCTGATGAAGCCTATTTCGGACTGTTTGGCTGGACACCCTTCGTCCTGTGGCCAAGAACAACTGTGTTTGTAGCTGAGTAGCATTACCCGTTCCGTCTCGACGACCCGTTCCGCTCTCTGTGGTAGCACATTTTCGACCTTGCACTTGTCGATGACTACCATTCCATGTGTCTTGGAATCGATTCCAGAGCCTTTCATGGGCACTTTTTGCGACTCCAACAGCATCCACTACATTTCGTTATGTTTCCCAAAATTCAACTGTCCCGATAACACGCAAGCCATGGATTGTGGTGAATCATGTTGTTGTGACATTTTCAAGCTACCTTTTCTCAAAACACAAGCTGAGCAATTGAATTTTACAACTGAGGCAGTGAAACAGACGTTTCTGCAAAATCCCGATTTCTGCACTTATCTCCTTTTTCTAGTTTTTGACGTCATAAACTTTAATTTACATGTGAAGTTTTCCTTATATGTGTTCTACAACACTTCCAATTATGGATGGTTTATTTTACGTTACTTATCGGTGTAAATATTTGTGTAATTTCGTTAAAACCATGTGCTTCCCTAATTGTTTTAAGCAGTGTAGTTATAACATGCTTCCGTTATAAATTTTAAGAAATGCGAGAGAATCCAACCAGCGTTTCCCGGGATGATCGGATACGGATTATCTCTGTATAGAACGTGTATGAAAATCTTTCTAAATTGCAAACTCTAACAGATTTTTTCTGTTTGGTATATTTTCTTAGATTGCTCAACAGCTGCACCAAGCAGCGTTAAAAAATAAAGGTATTGCCTGTATGCCAGCAGTTAAGTCAAATGCATTTCATTTCATTGTTTATATCAATCTATGCGATTTCAAATATTTCGGTATTTAAGTTCATATTTCTACTACATAACTGTTAAATTCGTTTTAATTTATTTATTTGATTTAGAAGTTTAAATTTCGTATCATGTTTTAATTATGGGATATTGTGCGGAAATAAACAAATCTTGAATTAATTACATTAATTTCAGGGTCAAGTTATCAATCTTCCCTAATTGTGTTCCACGCAGATTTAATAATAAAACATGCTTAAAAAATACACTAAAAACTACAAATATTACTAAATTGAGGTACAGTTTTCAAACACATTGCATTTGCGATTACATATAGAAATAAATATTGGGCAGTGTTTAGAAGTTAAAATAATCGCAGTAGAACGTACTTTATTGATCACGTCGTTGCCATTCTCACTATGACGTCAGCATTACTCTATAGAAGTTTTTCCGTTTTTTAATATAACTATATCTCAAAAAGAGTTTAAGTTTAACTACTAGTTTCTGCAGTAATGAAATGATTTGTATTCAACTTTATATTTTTGGATTTCTGTTTTCACTGGAAAAACTTTTCATTTTTTTTTTTTTTTTTTTTAAGTAGCATATGCGAAAGTAACAAAATAGATGAGGGTTATTATTATATTTTAATTGGTTTATATTTAATACATACAAAATTCAAAGATTTTTACATATGTCAAATTTATAAAATTTATTGTTAAACTGGGAGGATTAATCTTTGTAGCGATATTTTAAGAATTAAACGGACAACGTGAAAATGGCACAAATTGCAAATATATATGTGGAAAAGAGTGCAAAGACAGCTCTTTGTCCCGCTATTTCGCCTGTTGCCACAGGCTATGAGCTGTGTCGTTCGAATACTTTTAAGTTTTAAACATTTCACTGATGATCGAGCTTCAGTAATTGGGAAACAGCTGTCTGCTCTCTTTTCTACAAACATATTTACAATTTATGCTGTTGGCACGTTGACCATTTATATCTTAACATTAAATTTATCTATTTACTCGTCCTAACATGTCCGTCAGGTCATGTATTATGTCCGTCATGTCGTGTATTAAGTCCGTCAAGTCGTGTATTTTGTTCTTAATGTAATTTTTGAATAGCCAAAGATACCAGATTCAAATATTGTAAATAAATTATAGCACATTCAAAATACACCATTTCATAAAAGAAAATTCATTGATTTGCTATATATGATGATTGTGCAATTTTTCTTCAAATTATTCTATTGTGCGATTGGATAGAATAGAACTTTTATAATGAGTGCTTTTTTCTCCTTTTTCGTTTAATGTTATCCATATGAAGTTAAAATATATTATTCTAATAGAAAAATAAAACAAAAGGATTGAATTTTCTTAAGATTCGCGAGTTACAATTTTATATAGAATCTAAGTAATTGGAATTTCAAAGTAAATGCAGAAATCTTTAGAAAATTTATGCAAATATGTGTAAACAGTAATTACTGAAAAGTACTTCCTTCTTTTTATTTTTCTCCGTATATTTTTCAAATACATGTATTGTACTGTGATTCGTCTATTTTTTTTTTTTTTTCAAATTCCTGTGAAAGAGCTTTTAAAGCGCAATTTTTCTTCAAATTATTCTAATATGCGATTGCTTAGTGTAAAATCTTTACAATAAGTATTTTTTTTTTTCTTTTTCGTGGAACGCTATCCAAATGAAGATGAAATAAATGATTCTGATAGAAAAAAACAACAAAAGGAATAATTTTTCTTAAGATCCGTGACGTGCATTTTAAAACAATGTCTAAATAATTTCAATTTCTAAGTGATTGCTGAAAACTTTTAAAAAAATTAAGTAAATATGAGTAACAGTAATTACTGAAAAGTAATACTGAAAAGTTCTTTTTCTTCTTATCCGCATTACCACATTTCATACAAAACAAAGTTTTTGTAATTTATAGTTACATTTCTAAAGCAATATTTTTTTCTCTCAAAATTATTACCGTCAAACTAGAGTTTAATTTTATTACACCCTGTATTTGTGACTAAACAAGTGGTTTACGACAACATGTTCTATGGCAATTTTTATAGCCTTGATGCCTACTTCACCCCTCTGAATTTGTAGGTCTTATTCTGTAACACCCTGTATAATGAACTGAAAGCGTTTTGTTCTATGCAGTAATAAAAATGTATATATTGTATAAAAAAGAAATATATTTCATTTTACTGTAATACATAACTTTTTCAGGCAATATGAAAATGATCCTTTTTTGTCATTTAATTTGTAATACGTAATTTATTTTTTAAGTTGTAGGATACCTTTGAACACGTCGAAAAAGAAAACATATCACTATATTCCAAGCTTAAAACTTGTGTAATAAGTCAAAAATAAAAATAAAACTTCATTTAAATATAAAGCTCATATTTAAATTTATATTAAAAAAAATATATGTATACTTGAAAATTCATAAATAAATATTGAAATGATAAGTTTAAAAATATATATGATAATAAGAAAAAAAAAACATTGCGTGCATGATAAAATCTGAAAATAAGCATATAACGAGAAAATTTTATTGAAAATAAATACATAATAGTTACCTTTATACTAAAAACAGAATATTTGCAAGAAATACTGACTAAATTAAAAAATTAACTTAATAATTTAAAAAATTAAAAATTTTTACAAAAGTACAAAAATAAAAACAAAAATAAAATATTACCTTTTTCTATTTTTATGTTTTAGATAACACATAAATGAATATGTGGTGAAGATTTCTTTTGATTGCCATACACAGTTTTTTTTTAGTAACACTGCGCGCAGTATCAAAATTCATCGTTTTGAATAAACGCGACGCTAAGTTTAATTATCATATGTACTCTTAATATGTAGTCTTAATAAAACCGCCATAATTAGTAAACTAATGGGAATTTTTTTAATGCGGTTTTTTTTTTTTTTTTTTTTTTTTTTTTTTTTTTTTTTTTTACATATTGTTCAAAAATGATTACATAAGCAAAATATGTATCAAATAAAATTTGAAAATGTTCAAGGTTTAAATGTATCCTACCCCTTAAATGATTGTATATTTTGGAGACGTACTGAAGCAAACGCAAATTGCACTATGCAACGATAAAGTTATTTCAATACGGGATAAAGTATATAAATGTTTAATGTATAATGAATAGAGACTTTTTTTCATAAATCTATTATTAATTGTATAGAACGCAACATTTTCAGCAATCATCAGTTTTTTTCTCTTTCCATGAATAATTATAGTAATAAAGATATATAAATTAAGCTGCTTAGCATAAAAAACCCATTTTTCTTAATATCTAGGACTTATGTTTAAATAGAAGAAAAGTAATTTAAATTCAACTGTGAATCCAAAGAGCTATACAACATTTATGCAAATCTGAATAACGGTAATTACTGAAAAGTGATTTCTGCTTTTTATTCTTCGGCGAAATTTTTTCTTATTTATTTTTATTTATTTATAGAGATTGAAAGGGATGGATGTAATGTATGCTAAAATGCAATACATTTGTATTTGTTTTTGCACTCAAATGTTTAATTCTTATCTTACAATTTCCTTCGGAGAAATTTTTTAGAATACTGACATTTAAGAAGATGCAATGAATTCGAATGTTATTAGTTACAAGAAGTAAAATATTTTCCTTACAGCACATGTTAACGCATTTGAATATTTAAGAAAAATTTTATATATATAGAAAATACATTATTTTTGAAACAATGCAGCTTTTGAGTAAAGTGTAATAATTTTCAAAAATTCAGACAATCAAAAAGTGGTGGAAATACGATTTTTTTTTCTTTGAGTGCTGAAAAATTAAACTGGACAAATATTGATCAGTGAAAAATCCTCATATTTTACACTGGGTTGGATTTTTAAAAAGAGCTTTTGCATGTTTATTTAATTTTAAAAAACATCAGACGGAAATACTTTGTAACAATATCATGAGTAAGAAATCCATTTTATCCGTAAGTTGGTTATACCCCAATTTTTAAAAGCTTTTATTTAACTTGGCTCAAATCTTCCAATCCAATTTTATCACACATCCTCTAATACAATCGATCTATTTTATTTTGGTAGGTTGACGTACTTTAGTGACAATAAAATTTTGTGTAAAATGAATAATTGAAATGTGCCTCCACCTACTAAATACTTCAGAAATAAGCTAATGGTCTTCGAGTGCACCGTGTAATGGTCGGTAAATACGTCATTGTTCAGTGCCACTCAAGTGTAAGAGGACGTGGGTTTGATCCTCCGGAAGTACTTGATTGTTTTTATAATGTGGGTATTTAACAAAATTGTGGTCATTTGAACAAAAAAAATAACTTTTTCGCTTAATTTTATCTTCTACGAGCTTGGAAAACGAATTTATTAGTTAAAAAAATAGCTTTCCTTTGCTTAGGCTCCAACGAAAACGATTTTTTTTTGTTTTCTTTTGATGAAAGAAATCTGCCAAATAGTTTTCGAGAAAAATGTTCTTTAGATTTGGAAAAGTAAGAGAAACACAAGTTTAAGCTTTTAGCATGAAGTTACGTTCAATGAGTAAAAAATATTGTAAGGAATTAGAATATAGCAAAATTGCTTGTGACTAATGATCTTCAAACTTGAGGAATGCAAAAAATACAAATTTTCCTTCGAAGAAGCAGAATCTTCTCTTAAAAGTTCGCAGTAGTCACCCGAAGAAACTCCGTTAATTATCTTTTGCATGGGATAGCTGAGGTCGATCTCTAACCTTGTTAGTTTGTACTTGTTTGATTTTGGATAAGTTTCTCCTAATAAAGCTACTCTTTACATACTTGCCAACTTTTCCTTAAACTTCCGTAAAATTTTACTTAACTTCATCCAGGTTAAACAGGTTTAGTACCAGAAATTTACTAAAGAAATTAATTCAAATAGATATCATAGAAAAACATGATTTTAAATGTATAATGATGCATCAAATAAATTTTCTGGTTTGTAATGCGTAGAATCTGAGTCAATTTAACTCACATTTTACCGAAGTTTAGTTGAATGTTGGCAAGTATGTTTTTATATAGAAAAATATCTGCCACCAATCTAGAAAGAGTAAAAACTAATCCATGCAAATGAAAATCAACTGCAACTAACCTAATCAAAAAACAAATCATTTCAAAATACAGTAGGGTACCGCTAATATGCAATCCTGTAATTTGCAAGCGCCTGTAATCCGCACTGTAAACAATTTTTAATTCTTCAAAAATAATTTCTCAATGGTGAAAATTTTTAGTTTTTAATTCAGCTTTAATCTTATATGTGATGCAATTGTATCACACATCAATTAAACATATTTTTTACAGTTTAAAATGATAGAATGCATAAAAGTATTTTATTTATTCAATAATTTATATGGTAAAAAAATAATAAAATATTTTAATTCTTAAAACATTATTTGCAGTATTTAAATGATAGTTACTTAGACAATATATTTCATCTCTTATCTAGAAATAATTACTATTATGGAATGTTAGATAAAACTGTTTATACAAAAATCAAGCAATTAATTCCTTAATCAATGTTAATAAATTTAAATATCAATAAATTCATATTTAATACTTTACATGCATAAACAAGATTTTATAAAGGATATTGAAAATTCTAAAAAGAAGATTTTTTTTTTTGTTTATCAGTTAAGTATGGCTATTCCTAGAAGACAAGTTTCTTTTTTTTTCTCTTTCCTTGAATAATTATAGCAATAAAGATATACAAATTAAGCTGCTTAGATTTTAAAAAAAAATCCTTTTTTCTTATATCCAGGGCTTATGTTTAAATAGAGCAGAAGTAATTTAAATTCAAAAGTGAATCCAAAGATCTATAGAAAATTTATGCAAATCTGAATAACGGTAATTACTGAAAAGTGATTTCTGCTTTTTATTCTTCTTCGTACATTTTTTTCTTATTTTTAATTTATTTTCTTGATTAAAAAGGAGGTGTGCATGCTAAATGCAATACATTTGTTTTTGTTTTGACACTCAAATATTTAACGGTTATCTTACAATTTCCTTCGGAGAAATTTTCTAGACTATTGCCATTTAAGAAGATGCAATTCAACATTTTTCCATATAAATTTTCAATAATATTTCATAAATAATAATCAGTTTTAAATTTTACCTGAAATAAAAATAAAAATTGTGTATTATAGAACTATTTAGGTTTAATTGGTTATATTTTAAGCGAAAAAAAAAAATGTATTAGAGTAAAATTACGAGAAGCGCATTAAAAAAAGTCCTTCCGGCCAGTGCCGGGAGGAGAGGTAGCTTTCATATTCCTTATTTTTTAAAAGCCAGCTTATATTATTCAAACACACAAAGCACAATTTAGTGGAAACCGATTATAGGAGATTCAATACTAATTTTTATTAATACTAAATCATTATGAATGAGAATTTCGCGAAATTAGTCAGCTTTATCCAAGTTGTTTTTATTTAAGGTAACTTATATTTGGTTGCCAAATTCGGCGATATCATGAAGTGCCTGCCATTTTAAGACAACATGGCGGATGAGGCTAACCAGTGAACTTGGTCGAGACCTTAGTAATTCCAGTGCACATGCTCACTCACATCGGAATCGGTTGATATATACGAGTGTTGTCGCAGGCAAAAAATCAGATTTTTCAAAATGTCCCCAAAAAAGAAACCTTTTTCAATTTTTAATTTTTTTTGCACCTTATTTTAAATATAATTTTTTTTTATTTACTGGCCGCCATTTTGAAACAAGATGGCTGATAAAACTGGCCAGCGAACTTGGGCAAGACATTGCTATATACTTTCCACATGCCTTCTTACATCGAAATAGGTTAATAAATACGCCTGTTATCGCGTGACATAAATCAGGTCATTTCAAAATGTCAGTCACGCTAGAAATTCAAAGTGCTATAACTCAACCATTTTTTAAGATATAAACGAAAGAAAAACTGCTCCTGAATCTTTGCATCAAGGTCAAACGTATAAGAAAAAAAAAATATTTTTTCAATTTTTTGGTAACACATTTCAAATTTAATTTTTTTTTTTTTTTAATTTAAATGGCCGTCATTTTGAAACAAGATGGCAGATGAAGCTGGTCAACGAAGTCGGTCGAGATATTGCAATGTAATATGTATACACCAAGGTACATCCAAATCGGTTCATAAATATGCCTGTTATCGCGTGACAAAAATCAGGTCGTTTCAAAATGTCAGCCACGCTAGAAATTCAAAGTGCTATAACTCAGCCATTTTTTAAGATATAAACGAAACAAAAACTGCTCCGGAATCTTTGTATCAAGGTCAAACACATAAAAAAAATATTTTTTAATTTTTAATTTTTTGGTACCACATTTCAAATTTTAAATTTTTTTAAATGGTCGCCATTTTGAAACAAGATGGCGGATGAAGGTGGCCAATGAACTCGGTCGAGACATCGGTATGTGCTATGTATAAACGAAGTTTCATCCAAATCGGTTCATAAATACGAGAGTTATAGTGGGAGAAAAATCAGATATATATATATATATATTAAAAAATAATATTGCTGATTTGGTTTCTATTAATACAAAGCATTATTTCCAACAAATTACTAAATTACAAAAAAACTACGTTATTACATATGTAGACAAATCTCCTAACAATTATGCTATTATATGTAAATCATATTATCACCAACTTCTTACAAATTCTATTTCTTCTAATAAGTCATTTAAAAAAAACTAATGAAAGTGTAATTGTAAATAATCGTAAAATTCGAAGTTATTATAAACTATTAAATATTTTATCTACTAATTTTAATTATCCATATTTAGTTCTTATTCCCAAATTTCATAGAACTCCTATTAAATTTAGGACTGTTACTATTGGTTGCAATACATATAATAATAAAGCCAATACACTTCTCTTAAAAATTCTTAATCAATTATATGTACTTACTACAAACAATGATAATACACATTGTATAAAAAATAGCTATCAACTTGTCAATATTTTAAAAAATCTTCATTGTGTTTATAATATAACGACATATGATTTCAAAGATCTTTTTAATAACATAGACCTATTTGATTTACATAAAATTATAAATGCATTATTTAAAAAGTATTATAAAAAAACTGGAATTACCATCTAATATAGATATTGCATATTTTAAATCTTTAACTAACTTCATTATCTATAATAATTTTATATTGCAAGATAATACTTTATATTTACAGCATGTCGGTATACCACAAGGCGGTTGTACTTCCAGTTTACTCTCTGACTTATACTTATATCATTATGAACGTAATTTTACTAATAATAATCTACATTTATATCGTTATATTGATGACATCATTTTAATTGATACTGATCAATCTGCAATTACTCGATTTCCAGTTGATTATCCCACTAATTTGGAATTAACGGAAAACCTTTTATCTAACAATACAATTAACTTCTTAGATCTTAAAATTACAATAAAAGACAATAAAACAATCACAGATTTATATGACAAACGTAAAGAATTTAAATTCACAGTTAATACATTTACAAATTTTAAATCTTGTCTACATCATTCTGTATTTCGGAATATAATACTTAATCATTTATATAGAATAAAATGTTTATGTTCTTCTCCTCTAATTAACAATAATATTAAAAAACTAATTTATGATGCATTAAATCATGGTTTTCCAAAAAAATTCACATATTCATTAATATACAATTAGTACTTTTCTTACATGATCTATTAAAACAAATTAACACATGCGTAAACAAAATTACAAAAAAATTATAAAATAAAAAAATATCTATAAAAAATTAAAAATTGCAAAATAATATAAAAAAATTATTATAGGTTGGTTGGGTGGGTAGATGTTAGAGTACGGAGGAGGGTGGTGTTGTCTGGATAATACGCAATGGTTAATTATAAAAAAAATATAGGGGCTTTTGTATTATTACTATATTTTTGTTACGTATTTTATATGGATGTTGATTTGATATTTTATATGTAACTGGAGAATTTCATTAATGTTATAATTAGCTTAATTATTGATTAATCTAATTTACAATTATTTGTTATTAAATTTTAATTCACTTAGGACAATATCATATTAATTACTAATAGTATGCCATTCTTATAGTGAATAATATACATATAAGTATGTTTAATATAAATATAGTTATACTGTATGCATTAAAATTGGGTAATTATTTTTATTACTATACCTCTATTCTTTTTAATATTTATTATCGGGTTAATGTTTTTGAATGTCCCACATTCATACTTTTGGATTTTTATGGATGTCTGAAAATAATCCACACTCTATCTTTGTGCTTTTTAAGTAATGGGAATTTAAGTATCATTTAACCTTCTATATACTTCCACATGTTTTTTATTTCCTGTTCATTTTATAAATATCTTATATATAATTGATTAAAAAATAATTTTTATATTATTTTTAATAATTATTTATATTAATTATTACTGAATTTATTTTGTTTTATAGCATATAGCTATATGCTATATATTATCAAAGTTCTAAAATTATTTAAATTCTTAGTTTAGTTTAAATAAGTTAGCTAATAGAATATATTGTATGCTTTTAAATTTTATTAACAATAGTTTTTAATTACATTGTGTGGTTTATATTAGGTTTATAATTCTCTATATTTAAGGATATGTTTGGTTTTGCTGTTTAAACAGTTATTTACATTCAAATGCTTACAACTATTTATCTTGCGACAGTTGTTTAATAGTAATACTAGATGGCAGCACCAAATTTGTCTCTTTAAGATAGCTCTAAATTTTTAATTTTTCTAGCTCCATTTCAGTTATAATTTAATACACCAGGGGGTATTTTTAGCTAAATTTTTACGATATTGTTATACAGTTATTAATTAATTTAATAGTGCATTTTAAATAATGTAATTACTATCTATTTATTTTATAGTAGATTAAATGTGTTTGACAAGGTATTTCAAATTTTATTTCAAAATGTATTAACTGCATCCTTTGGTATCATTTACTGTGATTTCTTAACTATTTTATTCACCTTATCTTTATGAAATTCTGGAAGCCATGTGAGCGTGGATTTTTGTAAAATACTGAAATATTAATCGGTATGGTGTTTATTATTTATATTTTATATCCTATAAATATTTAAATACGTTTTATTGATTCTTCCATTTCATATTATTTGTTTCTATTCTGCTTTCATTTTTAATCAATTCACTTGATTTTAATGGTTGTTTGGGCACAGGGGAAAATAATTTTTATCTTTAGCTTATTTTTCCCACAGAAAACAACCATTTTGCTTATATCATTGAATTCTGTGCCCTTGATAACGTAATTCAATGTATAAGCTTTTCAATTTTTCTCGGTGTCCTCTTTTTTCTTTTTCTTCCATAATATTTCTTATAATAATTTTTTTTTTAATACTTACAGCTTTAATTCATATTAATTGACGGTGGTAGGTTATGTTTAATTAATGGTTATATATATATATATATATATATATATATATATATATATATATATATATATATATATTTGGATATATATCAACTTTTGAACGGAGGGTGGTTTCGGGGTCTGTGGGTCATGATCGATGAAAATATACCATATTTTTTTTTTTTTTTAATCGCTCTCCTATGAACGGCTGCAATAGGTAGTTTTTTATAATGAAAGCTACATAATATCGTATCCTTCTTCTATATGTTTTGCAATATTTACAAACTTAAATTGAATTCAAAAATAAACTTTATTCTTTTAAAATTCAATAAAGCTTATTTTCAATTTTAAAATTATCCCCAAAGAAAATAGACATTGTGCACTGTAGAATTATTTAGATTTCATTGGTACACTGCTTTCCGTTGGAATATATTTTAAATAAGATTGTTTATTTCACACAAGAAAAATAATCCTTATTAGAGTGAAATTCCAAAAAGAGCATTAAAAATTACCGTATCCTATCGTATCCTAAATCTTTAAGAAGATTTAAACTATTACACACTAATATTATTACGATGAATAGAAAAATCAGTTTCGTTCTTTATTAAATAATATGTATCATATACAGTAAAAAAATGAAATAGGAGTTTATTTTTGTTTCATAAAACATATATATTTATTAGAATATGCTTTTCTTAACAATTTACGTTACTGTTCTCAGCAACCATTTATTCGTTTCATCTTTTTTAGAAAATATACCTCTTCATCTATTCGTATAATAATAAATTTACCTCGCGAAAGTAAATATGTGACTCAAGAGAGTTCGGGACTTTACATTTTCAGTAGCTTTAAAAAGAAAAAAAATCTCCAGGCACTTTTTGCAATATTTCATTTCAGAATAAAACACAAAAGATGATTTAAAAATGTATAGAGCTTGCCATTTTTGTCGAAATAAATCAACTCTAGAATTTTTTCTTTTATTTAATGATGCATAAATATGTATATATATATATTATCATTTTGATTTTTCTTTCATTTACAAAGTTTATTAATGTGTGTATGTTTATGTGTAGTGCAAGTTTACATATTTATTTAGAAACAGTTACATTTGAAGTTAAAAATATATAAGATAATATTAATAATCTGTGATAATTTTTTTTAAGTTATCTTGGAAGATTTTTTTTTTGTTTCTTTTAATACAATTTTTAATCAGCAAATAACAATTTAAATTACATTTAAATTATAATTTACCATTTTAAATTATTCTTCATAAATGAAAAAAAAAGCTGTAAAATCTTGGTAAACATTTAAGGGATTAAATATGGCCAACATTTCCGCAAGACAATGTATGACATACATATTCAACACTTGGTTATATACATTTTAAATAATATTTCATAAATAATAATCAGTTTTAAAATTTACCTCAAAGAAAAATAAAAACTGTATGTTGTAGAATTCTTTAGATTTCATCGGTGCACTGCCCTCAGTTTGGCGTATATTTTAAGTGAAATTATTTTTTGAAAAAAAAAATTCCTTATTAGATTAAAATTCCAAAAAGCGCATTTCAAAAATATCTTATCTTTCTTCTTTAAGTTTTACAATATTTATAAGCTTATGGAATATCGTGAGATTATTAAGTTGAAAACAAAATAAACTTTCTTCTTTTAAAATTAAATAATACGTATTTTCAATTTAAAAATTAACCCCAAAGAAAATAGATATTGTGCACTGTAGAATTATTTAGCTTTCATTCGTGCACTGCTCTCCGTTGGAATATATTTTAAATAAAATTGTTTATTACACACAATACAAATATTCATTATTAAAGTAAAATTCCGAAAAGTGCATAAAAACTACCGTATCCTTCTTTTTAGAAGATTTAAACTATTACATACTTATGGGACACACTGCGGTTATTACGTTGAATACAAAAATCAGTTTTCTTATTTTAAAATTAAGTAATACGCATCATATGCAGTAAAAAATGGAACATGAGTTTATTTTTATTTCACAAGACATACATATTTATTTGAATATGCTTTTCTTTAAAAATTACGTTACTGTGCACTGTAGAATTATTTAGCTTTCATTCGTGCACTGCTCTCCGTTGGAATATATTTTAAATAAAATTGTTTATTACACACAATACAAATATTCGTTATTAAAGTAAAATTCCGAAAAGTGCATTAAAACTACTGTATCCTTCTTTTTAGAAGATTTAAACTATTACATACTTATGGGACACACAGCGGTTATTACGTTGAATACAAAAATCAGTTTTCTTATTTTAAAATTAAATAATATGCATCATATGCAGTAAAAATGGAACATGAGTTAATTTTTATTTCACAAAACATACATATTTATTTGAACATATTTTCTTTAAAAATTACGTTACTGTGCACTGTAGAATTATTTATCTTTCATTCGTGCACTGCTATTCGTTGGAATATATTTTAAATAAAATTGTTTATTACACACAATACAAATATTCATTATTAAAGTAAAATTCCGAAAAGTGCATTAAAACTACCGTATCCTTCTTTTTAGAAGATTTAAACTATTACATACGTATGGGACACACTGCGGTTATTACGTTCAATACAAAAATAAGTTTTCTTATTTTAAAATTAAATAATACGCATCATATGCAGTAAAAAATGGAACATGAGTTTATTTTTATTTCACAAAACATATATATTTATTAGAATATGCTTTTCTTAACAATTTACGTTACTGTTCTCAGCAACCATTTATTCGTTTCATCTTTTTTAGAAAATATACCTTTTCATCTATTCGTATAATAATAAAGTTACTTCACGATAGTAAATATGTGACTCAAGAGAGTTCGGGACTTTACATTTTCAGAAGCTTTAAAAAGAAAAAATCTTCAGGCACTTTTTGCAATATTTCATTTCAGAATAAAACACAAAAAATGATTTAAAAATGTATAGAGCTTGCCATTTTTGTTGAAATAAATCAACTCTAGAATTTTTTCTTTTATTTAATGCTGCATAAATAAATAAATAAATATATATTATCATTTTGATTTTTCTTTCACTTACAAAGTTTATTAATGTGTGTATGTTTATGTGTAGGGCAAGTTTACATATTTATTTAGAAACAGTTACATTTGAAGTTAAAAATATATAAGATAATATTAATAATCTGTGATAAATTTTTTTTAAAGTTATCTTGAAGATTTTTTTTTTGTATCTTATTATACAATTTTTAATCAGCAAATAACAATTTAAATTACATTTAAATTATAATTTACCATTTTAAATTATTCTTCATAAATGAAAAAAAAAGCTGTAAAATCTTGGTATACATTTAAGGGATTAAATATGGCCAACATTTCCGCAAGACAATGTGTGACATACATATTCAACACTGGGTTATATACATTTTAAATAATATTTCATAAATAATAATCAGTTTTAAAATTTACCTCAAAGAAAAATAAAAATTGTATGTTGTAGAATTCTTTAGATTTCATTGGTGCACTGCCCTCGGTTGGCGTATATTTTAAGTGAAATTGTTTATTGAAAAAAAAAATTCCTTATTACATTAAAATTCCAAAAAGCGCATTTCAAAAATATCTTATCTTTCTTCTTTAAGTTTTACAATATTTATAAGCTTATGGAATATCGTGAGATTATTAAGTTGAAAACAAAATAAACTTTCTTCTTTTAAAATTAAATAAAACGTATTTTCAATTTAAAAATTAACCCCAAAGAAAATAGATATTGTGCACTGTAGAATTATTTAGCTTTCATTCGTGCACTGCTCTCCGTTGGAATATATTTTAAATAAAATTGTTTATTACACACAATACAAATATTCATTATTAAATTAAAATTCCGAAAAGTGCATTAAAACTACCGTATCCTTCTTTTTAGAAGATTTAAACCATTACATACTTATAGGACACACTGCGGTTATTACGTTGAATACAAAAATCAATTTTCTTATTTTAAAATTAAATCATATGCAGTAAAAAATGGAACATGAGTTTATTTTTATTTCACAAAACATACATATTTATTTGAATATGCTTTTCTTTAAAAATTACGTTACTGTGCACTGTAGAATTATTTAGCTTTCATTCGTGCACTGCTCTCCGTTGGAATATATTTTAAATGAAGTTGTTTATTACACACAATAAAAATATTCGTTATTAAAGTAAAATTCCGAAAAGTGCATTAAAACTACTGTATCCTTCTTTTTAGAAGATTTAAACTGTTACATACTTATGGGACACACTGCGGTTATTACGTTGAATACAAAAATCAGTTTTCTTATTTTAAAATTAAATAATACGCATCATATGCAGTAAAAAATGGAACATGAGTTTATTTTTATTTCACAAAACATACATATATATGTGAATATGCTTTTCTTTAAAAATTACGTTACTGTTCTCAGTAACATTTTATTCATTTCATCTTTTTCAGAAGACAACCTACTTACTGCTTAGCGTAATAATAAAGTTACTTTGTGAAATAAAATATGTGCCTCAAGTGAGTTCGGGACTTTACGTTTTCAGTAGTTCTAAAAAGAAAAACTCTCTAGGCAATTTTTTCAATATTTCATTTTAGAATAAAACCTTAAAATACCTTCTGAAAATTCCTCATCCTTCTTTTTCTAATAAGACTTAAATATTAACAAACTTATGGCTCACCGTAAGGTTATTAGTTTGAATTTAAAAAAATCAGTTTTCTTCTTTATTAAATAATACATATCAATGCAGTAAAAAAAAATAGAATAGGAGTTCATTTCTATTTCACAAACATACATATTTATTAGTATATGCTTTTCTTTAAAAAAAAAAATGGGTTACTGTTCTCAGCAACAATTTATTCGTTTCATCTTTTTCTGAAAATATACCTATTCATTTCTTCAAATAATAATAAAGTTACTTTGCAAAAGAATATAGGTGCCTCAAGTGAGTTCGAGAGTTCATTTTTTCAAAAATCTAAAAAGAAAAAAAAATATCCACGCTTTTTTGCCATATTTCATTTTTGTATAAAACGCAAAAATGATCTAAAAATTCATGGTGCTTGCCATTTCTGTGGAAATAAATCAACTTTATTATTTGTGTTTTTTTAATGCTGTATAAATATTTTTTTTCTTATTTTGATTTGTCTTTCACTAACAAAGTTTATTAATGTGTATGTATCGTATGCCATGCAGTTGTCGGCCGATGACCTTCACCAATGTGGTTTTTTAGTGAGAAATTGTCGATAGAGAATATCGACCAGGGTAGCCTAGTGGTAAAGCAACAGCACGGTAAGCTATGTTAGGTTGCGGTAGACTGTATATACCCAGGTTCGAAAACTGACCCCAGCTAATTTTTCACTCCATTTGGTTTATTGTATTAATTGTGTTTAATTCTGTCGTATTATAGGGGAGACTTGGGAGGGTTGATCCACTTTTTACGAAATGATTTTTTATTTTTTAAATATTGAAAGTAGAATAAAGTTTTATATATCATTTTGTTTCTTATACAATCAGTTATCAAAATAAAATTGCTACATAAGTGTAACATATAAGAATTTTGAAAAAATGACTGATTTTAGTTATGCAAAAATAATGGGTCATGGCTCCCCACATATCGGAGGCTTGACCCACTTTGTTTTATATTGCACTATTTGTAAAGAGAAATAAAATCAGTTTAAACAAACAAAATAACTTTAATCTACATGCTTTAATTATTATAAAAAATATTTTTTTTTAAATATGAGGCTTAAACAAACCTGTTAAGACGCAATCACAAATCAGAGGAGAAAAATTTTGTTTTAAACAGGATTTTGTCTGAGCAAGTATAATTGTACAGCAAGGAAAATGAAATTTTAACATTTAAGGCAGTATTCTGTTAGAGGCAGGTTCCGTTTTCATAGTGTTTCATGTTATCATGTTCGGATTTATGAGCCACTGTCCCGCTTTTTTTATCTCCTTGTTCTATTTTTTGTGACACTTGATCTGACAACTCTAGTTGTCACGTAGTTTGGCTTCATCTCACTGTATACACACTGGTGAAATTTTTCTACATACCTTCCTAAAGTTTTTGGATCGATGCTCGATGCTATGTTCTTTTGCAACCGTGTGAGTAATAACGTATCATTAACATGATTTAAACCTTTAAGGGGCAAAGTACTTTCAGTACTAAAATGTTGAAATAAATGACTGACACCGGAATTTACGAACAAATTTATTTGGAAATAAGAAAAGGTTATTTTTCACATACTTATTAAATAGAAAAGATTTTATTCTGGTGCCATTGTGGCGTTTGGGAATTAAAATTAAGTGATTTCATAAACATACCACTGCCCCTGAAAGGTTTAAGACTACTGCTTTCCTACTTTCAAGTACTTATTAGTCTTTTATACTGTTTCTATTTACCTATTGTAAGTAATATTTAAATGGAAAAAAGTTCCTATAAACTTTCTTATTTATATGTCATTAATTTTTTTCTTGCAGTGGATACTATAGCAATTTTTCATATCTTTCTTTAATCAGTTTTAAACATATTCTTTTCCACCACCCCATTTTACTGTTGCTTTATATATAAATTTACATTCTTTTATGTATATACCATTAACTTTTCATTATGCACAGTGTATAATAAAAAGATTTCCAAAACCGCTTAATTAAGGGAGCCTTGAATATCTGGTCAACCCTCCCTTACATTGACTGGTTCAAGCCTCCCTACATGGGCCTTTTCTAAAGAATACCACATTGTTATATAAAGCCTAACTTACCGTACAGTCTTTATGCCTGGAATGAAAGTTCGATATTTCTGCATTACTTTAAACCTACTTACTTAAATTTCTATGATATATTTTATCTGAACTTACAAAATATTTCTAAAAAACACAACTTTTTGGTTGAAAAGGCCTCGCAATTGATTTTTTCCACTCCTATTTCGATTATCTCTATGAAACGTAGACTGTTATTTGAGCATTCCAGTAGATTTCGTTGACACCTATTGATAACACTCTGAAATTCTTTTAAATATGAAAGTTGATGGTTGGTGCAAGTCTCCCGTATGGTCAACCGTCCCTAGTCTTCTCTATATATATATGTACCTTTCATAATTAAATAAATTAATTCAAACGTTAAATTATCTGTGCTTTAATATACGTTGTGGATCGATGGAATATTAAATTATTCATCATATACCGTGCGGTTACAGCCGATGATGTTCCCCAACATGGTTTATTAAAGAGAAATTAACGGACTTAGGATATCGGTCCGGGTAGCTTAGTGGTAAAACAACAGCAGGGTACGCTGTGGACCCAGGTTCGAATCCTGGCGCCGGCTAATATTTCACTCCGGGTGAATTATTCCATTAATTGGGTTCAAGTCTGTCTTAAAATATATGTGTACAGTCGTGGGAAAAAAAAGTAAACACCCCCTACTAACTCCTCAACAAATTATCGTAGAAGAAAATTACTGGTACCGAACGATTGGAAATAAAGTCTACTTTTAAATGATGTATATAAAATTTCCTTCGGGTGCCATCTACATATTAAAACGAACCATAACTTTGTTTTTTCAATAGCAGTACACAATTCTAACAGCATAAATGAACTCTACACCCTTCAATTAGCCTAAAAACTATTTTTTATGCAATTCGTACCATAATTTTCCGAGAAATTAATTATTTTAAAACGAGCGTATTTTAAGGGCTGCATCGAAATTGAAATTCGGTACTCGATTGTTAACCGACAGAGCTCCCTTCTTGATCAAGACACCTTAAGCATTCAATTAAGCCTGTTAGATTACATTATAGCATAAGAAATTTCAAAATATTTAGTCACTTCTATCATAGACGGCTTAAACCATCATTTTGCCGTTTTTTAAGCATAATTTAAAAATTACTTGGAAGAAAAATGTGAAATTCTGGATTTCCATAAAGCAAGACTTAATAAATCTGAATCCATAAAAAAAATTGTAGGTTGCAATTCATAATTTTTTTTTAATATTAATTTCATAATTCCTAATTTATATCAGAAAATTATAAAATTGCAAATTCAACGTATTTATGTTTGGGTATGTTAGTATTATGGAATTCAAAAATTAAAACATTAGGATCATAAATTCAGAAATTATAAATAAAAATATCAAAATGTAATTTAACATTAGAAGCACTCAAATTTGAATGTTTATAATTCAAAAACTTATCATTCAAATGACTTGAAATTTGGTGTCTAGGTATAGTTTGAATCAAAGATTTGAAATATCTCGTTAAAATTGGGTATTGCTATTGAAAAAAATGAAGTTTGGATTCGTTTTAATATGTAGATGCTCCCCTAAGCAAATTTTATATACGTCATATAAAAGTAGACTTTATTTTTAATCGTTTGGTACCAGTAACTTTCCTCTACGATAATTTGTTGAGGAGTTAGTAGGGGGTGTTTACTTTTTTTTTCCCACGACTGCTTTAATAATTAGATATATAAATTCAGACGTTAATTTATGTGCGCTTCAATGTCTGTGTGTAGTGCAAGTTTAGATATTAATTTAGAAACAGTTATCGCTGAAGTTTAAAATATGTAAGATAATATTAACTAGTAAATCTGCAGATCAGAAGCCTCAACGACATCTTTGCAAGTCATTGTTTTTTAACACTCATTGCATAATATTCAACTTCCTACAAATCGCTTTTTAAAGTTTTCAAATTACTTAAATATTTATGAGCATACAAGATACTTCGTAAAGTTTCAGAAATTAAAAGTGTTAAACAAGAGGTTGTACATTGGTGTTCTGAAATTCTGATGAGCTACATATTCTGATAACTTTTTAAATCAAAAATTGCATTTCTTCAGGGAGGCTCTGTCCCCCTGAGCCCCCCCCCCCCCCGTAGTCTATTTAAATTTACATTCGTAAATTTTTATTGATTGTGCGGATGGTTATAGTATATCTTAGATTTTTTTTTTACGCTGTGATTTATAAGGATAAGCATAAGTTTTTTTATAAATTAATAAAATTTAAATTTAAAATAAAATATTCATGTTAACCGTACACAGACAATAAATCTTGAAGTGACGCCAAAAATGTAGCCCTAAAATCCGCTACATTCGGCACAACACAACGACGTGCTTAAACGGATGAAGTCAAAGAATTTGGTCCCTGTTCCACGTGCTTGTTTTGTTTGGGCCGAATGAGGGCATTTAAATCTGAGCGATAACGCACATCGTATTGCAAACTGTTTTTACGGCATACTGCATCTCCATCTATCTCTTTCCTCCGTGAATAATAGTTAATTTTATTTTACCCAAGATCTTTTTATTCCAGCATCTTTGTTTTCGATAAATGACGTCTAATTCACCTGCTATGCGTACTTACTCAAAACTTTTCATCTTGTTATATTAAGAAATACTCGAGAGTTTTCTTTTTATTTTTAATATGCCGCCATATTAATTTTTCTAAACTTAATTTTATTTTTCATTTTCCTGTTTCACGACAAAACATTTCAATTGAAAATTGTTTAAAAGAAAATATTATTCCGGGTTTTGATTTTCTTGGCAACAATTAAAGAAATATTGGTAAATGTTATGGTAAAATGTTACGTTATTCTCTATGAAAATAATGAACTTTTGTATTTTTAAGCAAAATATTTCAATAAAATAAATGAAATATTGCCTATAATTATTTCTGGGCTAAAATCCTTCTATATGCGAAGATACAAATGCATTAATTCATCTGTTTTGACGTTGGCTTTACTCAAGCATTATACACGCAATTATACTAATATTATTAGGACCAAATTCGTTGCTAGGCAACAGAGAAAGAAAAGGAAAAAAAGGAAATATGCATTATGTCAATTTGATAAAACAAAATCCTTTATATTATTGGAAAACATGCATAAAATTCCCCCCAATATTATAAACCTAATTAAAAAAATCTCGCAAATATATTGACATAATTTATTGGAATAATTTAATGTTATTTAAAAATTTCAGCATCAAAAATTTACCATTTAAATCCATTTTTCATATGAGCCATTTCTTTCAACAAATGAAAATCTGAAAATCGTCTGACTTGCCATTGAAAAGCATTATAGAGCAAAATAAAATGTTCCATATTTCCCGAACGAATGAACCAAATTTAACCAAAAACTATACAGCTAAGTCCGGGTACCTCATCAACATTCCCAGTGAATTTCAAGCCGATCGGATGCTTTTTGCGGCAGTTATCGCGGAACAGACAGACAGACTAACAGACAGACAGACTAACAGAAACCAAAACTTTTCGTGTCTCCACAGTAAGCCTTCACTGACGTTTCGGCAATAATCAACAGATCATTTTTTTTTTTTATTTACCTTGGAAGATTTTTTGTTTGTTTGTTTGATGTACAATTTTTAATCAGCAAATTACAATTTAAATTATAATTCACCATTTTATAATTATTCTTCATAAATGAAAAGAAATGTGTAAAATCTTGGTAATACAGTGGGATTAAATATGGTCTAACATTTCCACATATACACATAAAATGTAATCTTTTGTATTGCATACATATTCAGCATTCTGTTATATAAATTTTAATAATATTTTATAAATAATTTTCAGTGTTAAAATTTACCTCAAAGAAAATTAAAAATTTTCTATTGTAGAATTATGTAGCTTTCATTCGTGTACTGTCCTCTGTTGGCATATATGTTAAGTAAAATTGTTTATTGAAAAAAAATCCTTAATATGGTAAAATTCAGAAAAACGCATTAAAAAATAACGTACCTTTCTTCATTACGTTTAAAAATATTTACTAACTTATGGAAGACCCTAGTGTTATTAGGTTGTATACAAAAATCAACTTTTTTTTTATTTAAAATTAAATAAAACGTATTTTCAATTTTAAAATTTACATTTAATTATGCGAATTGTAATTCACATTGCTAATAAGACGTAAAACCAACAGAGTGAAAAAGTATCCAATACAGGTTTCGAACATGTGTCTTTGATTCAGCAAACCAACTCTCTTCCATCTGAGCCACCTGGAACCGCACAGCTAGCCTGGCGCCCTTCACTCTTAACCCATATAGGACCACTGTCCTATAAATAGAACAGCTAATAAAACATTTTTTAAAATGAAATTGGTAAGGATTTTTTGGATGCATTTTGTTATGACGTCTTTAAAATACATAAAAGTATAACACATATACACACAAAAAAATAAGTAACCAATTAAAATTTAATTGAAAAAAATCTATTTAAAATTTTTTTTTGAGAATTGCGATCTTATAATCTAGAATTTTACCGTTATTATTATCTTTTTATTTGCGAAATTATAGAGTATTTTTGTACAACATAAACAGTATTTTTAAAGTAAAATAAAATATTTGCTCATGGAATTAGTTTATGCATGCATTTTATATGTCCTTACTATGTGTCCTACTAATGTGTCGTGTTTATAGGACAACTAGTTACTTAAAAAATTTAAATCTTTTTTTTCAAAATGTTGGTAGTATCTGCTTAATTACACCATATTAATGATATAATTGAAGTTTTAAAAATTTTCAAATATATTTAATCGGTGTGGTTCGATATGGGTCAAATATTGGTAAGGTTGCCACCATACCACAAGATGGAATAATTTCATGAACCGCAAGTATGAGTCCAAATTAATCCAGCATCGATAATATATATTTAATAAATTTTAAACGAACGTGATTTTTAAATCTCTTAAAAATTATTAGATTTAAAATTTACCCCCAAAGAAAATAAACATTATACACTGTATAATAATTTAGCTTTCATTCGTGCACTGCTCTCCATTGGGATATATTTTAAATAAAATTGTTTATTGGGCCCCCAAAAAAAATATTCCGTATTAGATTAAAATTTCGAAAAGCGCATTAAACATACTGTATCCTTCTTCTTTAAGAAGATTTAAACTATTACAAACTTACGGGACATACTGAGGTTATTACATTAAATTCAAAAATCAATTTTCTTCTTTTAAAACTAAATAATACGTATCATATGCAGTAAAAAAATAGCATAGACGTTTATTTTTATTTCCCAAAACATACGTATTTATTAGAATATTGTTTTCCATAAAAATTTACGTTAAGGTTCTCAGCAACAATTTGTTCATTTCATCTTTTTCAGAAAACATACCTATTCATTGCTTAGTATAATAATAACGTTACTTCGTGAAAGAAAATATGTCCCTCAAGTGAGTTCGAGACTTTACATTTTCGGTAGCTCTATAAAGATAAAATTCTCTAGGCACTTTTTGCAATATTTCATTTCTGAATAAAACCCAAAAAATGATCTAAAAGATCTAGAGCTTGCCATTTCTGTCGAAATAAATCAAGTCTGGTATTTTTTTAAATGTTGCATAAATAAATAAATAAATATATATGTATATGTATGTGTGTGTATATATATATATACACATATATATTAGAATTTTTGTTTATTTCTTACAAAGTTTAATAATTTGTATATATGTATATGTAGTGCAAGTTTAGATGTTTATTTAGAAACAGTTATCTCTTAATTAAAAAATATAGAAGTAAATCTTAATCAATTAATTGATCAATGTTTTAGCAGTTATATTTCGAAGATTTCTTTTTTTTTTTTTTGTTTTTTTTTTTAATCAGGAAACAGCACATAGACTTTTTTACCTATATTTTCCAACTATCCTTTTTTAAAATTCGTTTACAAGAAGTAAAGATTAGATACTTATCCCCAGTTCAAAATTTCTACCACCAATGAGAGTTTAAGACTGATTACTTTAGAAATAGACCTATTTTAATCATTTTGATTATTTATCTATCTATCTGTCTATCTATATAAAACTTTTAAATTTGCAAAAAACGTCAGTTTTAATTTCTATTTTCACTATTGTAGATGAATATATATATAGAATATATATATATATATATATATATATATATATATATACTAACACATAAAAACTGGTTTTAACCCCGCAGATCCATATCGCAAGTGCATGCCGCCTGTATCCATTGATTCAATCTCTTCTGGTTTTAGTTTGAATGATTTTAAAGTTTGCCGTTTTTAAAGTATGTTGTTTTTGAAGTTATTTGTTTTTAGTTACTTAGTTGTTGTCATTTGTTTAGTTTATTTATCGTTGGATCAGTTCCGTGGTTTCGAATTTTTGGTTTGGTTTTTGGATTTATATATATATATAATCAAAAATCATACTATAATACACAATATCACCGAAGTGATCCAAAATAAAATAAGTAAACTGAACTAAATGAGAACAATATTATTAACTTTAAAAGAAAAAACGACATCCCACAACACCAAACCCGAGAATTTTCAGTGTTAAAATTTACCTCAAAGAAAAATAAAAATTTTCTATTGTACAATTGTGTAGCTTTCATTCGTACACTGCCCTCTGTTGAGTATATATTAAGTAAAATTGTTTATTAAAAAAATCCTTAATAGGGTAAAATTCCGAAAATCGCATTAAAAAAATAACGTACCTTTCTTCATTACGGTTAAAAATATTTACAAACTTATGGAAGACCCTAGTGTTATTAGATTGTATACAAAAATTAACTTTTTTAAATTTAAAATTAAATAAAACGTATTTTCAATTTTGAAATTTACATTTAGTTATGCAAATTTCAATTCCCATTGCTAACAAGACGTAAGATCAACAGAGTGAAAAAATATCCAATCCAGGGTTCGAACCTGTGACTTTGAATCAACGAACCTAATCTCTTCCATCTGAGCCTCCTGGAGCCGCACAGGTACACTACACAGCACCTGGAACCGCAACTTTAAACATTACAAATTAACAAGCACAAAAACACACAAAAACAAGCAAAATACGAAACAGTAAAGCAGTGGCCAAAAATACGAAATTTCATGTTATGGATTCAGTAGTATACATTACAAATACAGTGTACACGAAAAAAAAATTATAATAATAGTAATAGATGGTAAAAAAATATATAAATACACAATTAAATTCACATATGCTGTCATAAAATAACATATTTTAAATTTTATCAAATTAATTTGTATTATATGCTACATTTAGATGACGCAACATTGTGACGAAATGTTTCGAGATAAGTATCAAGAATAAATAGCGCAGAGCTTGACTTCACGAAGCTGAGAAATTTACAACGTTTTAAGTAACGTGTTAAACTAACCATAACTTTGTTTTTTTCAATAGCAGTACACAATTCTGACAGCATAAATGAACTCTAAAACTTTCAATTAGCCAAAAAACAAACTTTTATGCAATTAGCACGATAAGTTTCCGCGAAATTAATTATTTTAAAACGAGTGTATTTTAGGGGCTGTATCCAAATTGAAGTACGGTACTCAATTGTTGACCGAGAGAGCCCCCATATTGATCAAGGCACTCGAACAGTTATTGAAGACTGCAAGAATAGCATAAGAAATTTCAAAATATCTAGTCTTTTCTATTATAGGCTGCCCTTTAATACATCATTTTGCCGTTTTTTAAGCATAATTTGAAAAATACTTTGAAGACAAATGAGAAATTTTTGATTTCCATAAAGCAGGACTTAATAAATCTAAATCCATCAAAAAAATTGTAGGTTGCAATTCATAATTATTTTCGATTATTAATTTCATAATTCATAATTCATATGATAAAATTATAAAAAATGCATAATTGAACGTATTTATGTTTGGACATTTTAGTATTACTGCTACATAAAATATTAGCACATTAGGAGTATAATTCCAGGAGATTTAAAAAAAAGTATGAAAATGTAATTTAACATTAGAAGCACTAAATTTTGAATGTTTATAATTCAAAAACTTATCATTCAAATGGCTTGAAATTTGGTGTCTGGGCATAGTTTGAACCGAAGTTTTGAAATATCTTGTTAAAATTGGGTATTGCTATTGGAAAAAATGAAGTTTGGGTTCGTTTTGATCTGTAGATGCCTCTTTTAAGCAAATTTTATATACTTCCTTTGAAAGTAGACTTTATTTCGAATCGTTCGGTACCAGTAACTTTCTTCTACGATAATCTCTTGAGGAGTGAGTAGGGGTCTTTACTTTTTTTTCCACATGACTGCACATATAATACTGAAAAGCGTTCTTTAACTTTAGAAAGTTCGCAAACTAATATATTTTCGATGATTAAAAAGTATTTATAAAAACAAAATTTCTTTTCCAGCAGTGAATTTCGTAAACGTTTCTGGGTAGTTTTTATAGTCTGTTAATCAGTTTTCTCAAACCGGAATATTAGATTTTTCAGATACTATCCATTCCCACTAAACTTTTTTGTGTTAATAAAATATGATTTACAGATAAACAGGCTAAACAAAAATTAACTGCATTACCATTAATATTAAAATTAATATAATTTTGTTACTCTTGCAACTGCAAATGCAAAAACGCAGCTAAAAGTGTTTAATTAAGAATTAATAGCATTCTAAAAAACAATATTCCTCTATATGTTAATTGATATACCATGCTATCAGGCATTATTATTATTGTGGAGAACAACCAACAAGAGTACAGATCTTTCGCTATATGCTATGTTTGGTTATTAAAAAGACGCACTATTTTTCTTTAAAAAATCTTCTATATTGTGAGTAAGAATTTACATTATAAACAATCATTAAAAATATATTTAGTTACTTAAAAAAAAAAAAAAAAAAAAAACACATAGTCTGACACTTCAAAGATATTACATATCAATACTGAGTAACTTCTTTTGCGGTTCTTATCTTTGCATCCGTAATCTGCATTTCATATCATACTGAGTTTCTATATTCCTGAAAAACCATATATTTCGTAACGATTAAAAAACGCGTTTTGTGGCATTTGACACAAAGCACGATTGGTCTATTGGAAACTGTGTTAAAATATCTTTATTTTCTTGAAATTATGAACAATACTTATGCTTGGATTTGAGTATGATACACATATTTTTGACTAAGTAAATGGTATATTATCTTGGTTTTCTATACAAAGGTTGTACGTTCTGTTGTGCTCTACCAGACACCAAAGTTTCTGGAATTTTAAATCAACATTTACAGATATACATATCTCTATCTATCTATCTGCCTATTTATCTATCTATCTTTCTTTCTTATTCTATCTGTAATCTCTTTTCTTTCTTCTGTCTGTATATATATATGTGTGTTTTTATAAATGTGTATATAGTATATGTGAATTATAATAAATTTGCACATGTCTATAAACGGTAATATATTAGTATAAACATATATACATATATGTGCATATATATCTATAAACATTTCCCATAATTATTATTTATTTCAAGGTCTTTCATTTGCAATCTTAAATACCGATATAATAAATTATCTGTTTTGTACCATTCTATTTTTCAAGTATTATAAAAGTCGTTCGGCGCGCTTTTCAAGGAATTCCGGCTAGCTCATTTTTGATAAGCACTTAAAATATAGTTCTGTGCCTATTCGAGTTGTTACTGGCAGATCCATCTATCTGCAGTGCAGTGCAAATCCCTCCGCTTACAGGTTTATAACGCTAAAACATGAGTCAGGAAAGCAGAATTTCGTGTATCTAGTTGTTTTCAAAACCATACATGTCGTCTGGGAGCGAGTCTTTATTTGAATAATAGAATGATATAACATCATTTGTAAAATATAGTTCATGATTCGTGACTAGCGACTATTGTTAAGTAGTTTTGTGGAACTGTGTCAAATCCTTAAATATATATACTACTAATTCTGTTTCCTTATCAGTGAAAAAAATCTAATGTATATTCAATCCATGGCAAAACGGGTAATATAGCAAACAAACTGTTCTAATATTATTTACTTCAGTATTTATCTACTAGATAAGTGGTAGAATGGTGTTGAGTAAATTTCCTGAATTTGGAATTTTCTCAGTGACTTTCGAGGAGTTACATAGAGCAATTTATTGTTTTGACCTCAGTTTTCCTCTGAATGTTACAAATATCGTACTATATATCTATATATTTATCCATGTATATGTAAGTATATATATATATATATATATATATATATATATATATATATATATATATATATGTATCTATCTATATATATGTGCATATATACGATAGGTAATTTTAAAACTCTACATTTAAAATATAAACGAAAACACTATTCATGTTAAAGATCTTTAAAGTTTCAAGAATACGTGTAGTGAAAAACTAAGTAGAAGCACTTTGAATAGAAAATATAGTTTAACGATAAAAATAAAATCTAGCACAAAAGAGAAAGAAAAAGCGGTCCTTAAAGTAAAAACGTATAGCAAAATGAATGTGAGACTTTATATCACTTTGGACTTCAAAAGTACTTTTAGAAGATAGACTTGAAATAGAGTTCAACTTAAAAAATGTTTTCAGAGCTATATTTTAAAAGGAGTTGGACTTGAAAGGAGTTTTCATGAATATATTTTATTCTGCAGCGATAATTATGAATTTAAATATCATTAAAATTATAACTAAAAAGAATACAAAGTTGTTTTCATTTTTGTTAATATTTCTATGGTTTATACTCCTATTCTTTAAACTACAGCTAAAAGTTGAAATTATTTTTTAATTCAATGTGATTATCTTTATTTATTTTATTTACGTTTACTTTGTAGGAGTACGATTGATTTCTCTTTGCTATGTAATTTATTCTCCGAATTTTAACTTGCTTTGATTATACATATAAAAACTACAAAGCATTATAAAAATAGCTATAAAGTATAGCTATAACATTTCTTTTTAAACATAAGTTGTAAATGAATTGAATTTTTTATAGATGACATCTTTTATTTGAGCAACTGAAAAAAAAAATCCTTTATAATTACGTAATTGACCTAGTGGGAAACCTTTTTAGAAAATAAAATTTTAGTAAGCTATTGGTGTAATTCTAAATGTCGTCATTTATTTGAAGTAATTACTAAAAATGACCTCCTTGGTGTGACAGAGTTATTAACGTACTAATAAAACATGTGCGAAAATTTATGTCGTTCCTCTTTTCTAGGAACTAAAATGGATCTAAAAACACATTTTTCTTGACGTTATTACGACATAGACTTTGGAAAACATCCAAAAATTCACTAAAAATAAAAGTAAAAAGCAACAAAATGAGAAATTGCTGTTTATTCCTTAGGAAAATATTATTTGCTACGGCAAAATAGCTTTGTTAAAAAAAAAAAAAAAATAGTCGATTTTTTTATTGGCATAAAGATTGATTATACGTCATTTTCATTTTTTTTAATGTGCTTAGTTAAAAAATGAAATATAAAGCTTAAGATCGCCTACATTTTTAATAATTTCAGTTTTTGTGATTATTGTGACAAAATTCAGTTTTAATGCGAAAAGCCTTTCTCTATATAACATTTAGACAAAATCCATAAACGAAAGTTAAAATAGGAAAGGGGGTTTGTAGTGTAGTCGAAATCGAAATTATATATATATTCTATATTTAATGCAGTTTTTACAAATGATAAAAAAAATACACTTTTTATAAAGACTTTAAGATGTGCGTATTTTGCATTTGAAAAATAATACTTTTTAAAATATTTTTAGTACATAGTTACTTTACATAATGCCTTTAAAAATATTTAATTAATACAACTGATTTGAAAATCAGAAAAATGTGCAAAAATACGTGTGAGAGAAAAATTATTGTAAAATAAAACTAAAAAGAATGAAAAATCATGCGTGCAGCATAGACTATGAAAAACTTTACAATACATTCACTATACTATGACAAAATGTCACAGTTTACTAAGGTGATAGATAGTGTCTAAAGGAACAGTTTGGAACACTCGCATTTAATTAACTGCTATTTACCTTGAATAGTCATTAAAATATACGATTTGTTTTGTGCAGTCCTGTATAGGATCTGCAGGTATGTGTGCATACTTACATAGTTTCCTAAACGTTAGTTCAATTAAACGGATAGCACAGTTGGAAAATTCCAATTAGCAATTTCCGCCAATAAAGGGATGTTGTTGAGACATTTTGTGCGACCTTGTATATGATCTATACAACTTATGCACGCTAAGTAATATTTAAAAAAATAGTTAAATTTAAAAACGCATACTGCAGTTAAAAACGTACTTTCATCAAACATTGTTCATAGGCTTCAATAGTTCAATTTTTGTTCATTTTTCTTCTATAGCCACATTCATTTTTTGTCTCTGGAAATGAACCATAAGTTCTACACACACCTTATTCTATAGTAAGAACCTAGTATTACACCTTAGTGATGTATATCAATTTCAATATGTTTGAAATACTGAAACAGCATTAAAATACACGGTAAACAATTTTTTCCCCACAGACCGTGACGTAACGGAATTCTTTTGAGTGACCTTGTAAAAATATAGAAATTGGTACACATTTCATTTTCAATACTGTATATGACATAGTAAACACCAATAACATATATCAATTATTTCATGGCAATCGGACTATATTTACGCTAATAAATATAGTCCGAGTAAGGGCACACAGACGGAGGGACAGGTGGACAGTCAAACCGAATTCATAAACTCTTTTCAACTATGTTGGAAAGTGTTAAAAAAACAGTTTAAATTAAATCTTTGATCGCTAAAAATATTTCTTAATGTGGTGAACTACAACTACAACCTGTTTATCGAAATTCTAGTTAACTACAATTACTTTATCGAAAATGTAGTTAACTACTACTTCTACTCGTCTAAAAATTTTCAATTACAAACTACTTTTGTAAAGTAAGCACAACTCTGGTACTTTCAGATTTTGAAAAAGATTCTGGAAAGGGCTTTTGAACACGGAAAAAATTCCTGCCTAATGAATCGATGTTAATAATTTGTATTTCACTTAAACTTCATTTTTTAATTTGAAAAATAACGATTTTAGATTTACGTTTATTTTATCTATTACTTACCCATCATTCGTAGTATAGGGTATGTCTTGTAATCGTTTTAAAAGTAAAAAATATTTTGACGTATTTACACGTTTCAGACACTGGAGATTCCGAAAAACATATTTTTAGAAAAGAAAATTTGCCGTCCGTCTGTGTGTGTGTCTGTAAATGCCCTATCTTCCGAACAAATTGAGATTTGGGCTTGAAATTGGGTGTGTACTTAGTATGTAATAATGGAAAGAGGCCTATAGGATATCAGTAACCTCGATTTTCCGGAACTTTTTTTTTTTTTTTGGTCTCTCGAAATATTTGTTCCGATAAAAGGTATGTAAAAATTTTCGAAATTATTTATTTTAAGGCGTGAATATAAAAGACAATTAAAAAAAAAACCATAAATTTTGTATAAATAATGAAGTTCATCGGATAATGAGTTGCCGAGATATTTGTAATCCTATTTTTTATACTCTTCGATTCTTCGTGAACTTGTATTTCATCCAAATTTCAAATCAAAGATATATGTTAATTGGAAACGAGACGCTTAATACGACGCAGTAAACTGTTAGTTAATATGATTATCATTTTTGGAACTATAAGAATGTTTCTTTTATGCAATTCGATACTATTCGATTATCCCTTCGACCGCCAAACTATAAAATTAAATGCCAATAATGGCTTATTGTAAATGTTCGCTTTAAACACGTTACACGTATTTGTTGCATCATCAAGTGATTTTTAATTCGACGTTTTATTTGTATTTTTATTATCCTTTTACCAATATATTTGTTCTTTCGTTATTTAAAATAAAAATTATGCCAATTTGTATCATTTTCCGAGTAGTTTGGCGATTTATATAAATTAACGAAATGAGTCGACGGGATTATCATGTAGTACCTACCCGCATTTCAGTAACAGAGCATTAATATGTATTAAAATATATTTAAATACACGTTTAAATTTTATTTTGGAATTGCAATTCATTTTATAAATAGTTTACACATGTTTTATTTTCATATTTTATATTATGAATATCCATGATAGGTATGTATTACGGTGCCCCCCCCCCCCCCCGACTAGTTGTATTTTATAGTTGTTTTTCTTCCTCTTTCAAACTTCCTCTAATAATTTGAGATCGTTATGTAAATTATGTATATATATATATATATATTTATTGATATATTTTTCCCTCTAAAGTTATTATATTATTATTCTTATGTATAAGTCATCTAAGAACTTGTTTAAATTTAGAAAATGAAGAAAAAATATCTTTAAAAGCTATAATTAACAATATTTTGAAATATAATTATGTTTAAGGATATGTGTTATCTATGGAGAATTCTTACGCATCAATGTCGAACTTTCTTCAATATTTTGTGTTTCTGTATCATTAAGAATACATAAGAGGAGTAGAAATATTACTAGGAATTAGGCTGTATTACAATTCTATTTGCATTCTCCAATGAATATATTTTAATAAGTAGTACGTTACATAGTTTTTAGATTGATTTATTTAAATTTAAAATTATTTTGAGTTTTGACATTTATGTTGTCACCTATTTCGCTGGGAGAAAAGCGAATAATTTATATTTGTTGTGTAAAAAGTAATTTTATCTATTATTATTATGTTATTTTCATATTATATTATCATTCTTATGTATAAATAACTTAAGCATTTGTTTAAATTTAGAAAATGAAGAAAAATCATCTTTGTAAGTTATAAATAAACGATATATAATTATTTTTAAGGACATGTAAGTAGAATATTTACTTGACAATCCCGAACATTTCTCAATCTTTTATGATTGTATATCATTAAGAATAAGTAAGAGGAATGGAAATGTTACTCGAAATTCAACTGCGTTTACTCATTTTAACAACATGTTATTCAACTGAGTCTATGTCCCTTCTGCAATTAATATATATTAATAAGAAATATGTTACATATTTTTAGCTATATTTATTTCAATTTAAGTTTATTTTGACTTTTCATATAAATTCTGTCACACATTTCGCTGGGAGAAAGGCGAAAACTTTAGATTCGTTAGGAAAAAAATAATTCTATCTACTATTATTATGTATTTTTACAGTTACACTATATTTTATTGCTAAATATATAGCAACTATTCATCTCTAAAACTTCTGAAATTAGGGGGGTACAATATTTTCTAAATCACAGTAATCAATAATTTGAAAAAGCATTTTGCTTTATCTTATATACTATGAAAAGAAAATTCATACTTTTTAACTATAACTGCTTTATTCAAAAGATAGTGTACTAGAACTAAAAGTACTTTATAGAAAATGTAATTAAGTATAACTACAAGTATTTTATCAAAAATGTAGTTAACTACTTTTCCTACAACTACTTGTCTTAACATTTTCGACTAAAAACTACTTTTAAAAGTAGTCACTATTTCGCTACTTTAAGATTTTGAAAAGGCTTCTGTAACGGATTTTTGAACCGAGTGAAAAGTTCCTGACTAATGAATTGCTGTTAGTAATTTTTATTTCACTTGAACTTCATATTTAATTAGTTTAATTTAATTCATAGTTAGTTTTTAAAAATAAGTACTTCATATTTAGATTTATTTTACATATTGTATTTTGTAGTTGCTTTTCTTCCTCCTTCAAACTTATACGAAGGATTTTAGATCATTATTTAAGTTATAGTTTTTGACCGTATTCATATATTTTTACTCGGACCTTATTATATTGTCATCCTTATGTTCAAATCATCTAAGGATTTATTTAAATTAAAAAAAAATAAAAAATATCCTTATAAGTTATAATTAACAATATTTAGAAATATAGGGTAGGGGTGGATGTTGGGTACATTAGGATGAAGCGAAAAACTTTTTCTCGAAATTAATAATGCTTGAGTCATTATATGGTGCCAAACTGGATGAAACAAATTGTCACCAACTTTCAGCTCAAAATCTTGACACCTTGAGGTTCCACAACTCAAGTGAATATTTGTATGTCCTTTTTTAAATGTTTTAAATGCATTTTTAACAAAAAATAATAATTAATTTGTAAATTAATATTAATTATTTACGTTTTCATTAATAAATTGCTTTATTAAAACGTTATTGTCAGATGTTAGTGCCAGAAAAGGCATTCCGTACATAAATACCAAATTAAACTTCAAAATCTAATACATGGCAGCACGTATTCCAATCAAAAACTGTGATTGACACGTGACTTTTATTATGAAGAATGATTCGTTTTTTGCGACGGTTGTCTTTGTTTCAACCGCTAATATGTAGACACTAATTTGTTTTTTTTTGTTGTTTTCCCTGGAAAAGACTGTATGGAAGTCTAATTTAAACATGTCCTCAACTGAAAATGAAACTTTTTTTAGTGTTTTTGGATTTCCAGTGCAATTGAAAGAGACAGTGTTACCCACGTATGTTGATTTAATGAAGCTTTTCCTATGGATAAAAAAGGAACATGGAACGAAATTACTTAGCAGACTAATGGTATGAGAGAAAAACAGGATCGAATAACATTTCTGCAACTCAAAAATTGAAGTGTATTAGAAAAAGGCAATGTAGAAAGGAAAATCAGGAATCTAAAGCAGAGGAACTGCTATAATGCTTATAAAATACAATAGATAAAATAATGCTTGTTAAAATATGACGGATTTAGAAGAAAACGCCGTTTTAGGATCTGATTCAGAATCGGAAGTTAACTCTTAAGATGAAGACGATTACGTTTGTCATGAAGCCAAATGTCAGAAATCTAATATCTATGATAATCCCTCAACCTGCAAGACAGGCCAAAGAAGAATATCACATCCAAATCTAGCCATTTCTTGTGATAGAACGGGAGTATCGAGTAGGTCAGCTGCTATCAGTGCATCATCGATGCTTCGTGATATAGGGATTGTATCCAAAGATACTTCATCCAAAGTTATTGAACGGATTAAACAGAGGCCAGAACGTCGATTGCATTTTCGGAACAGGTTGCCGTTGGCTGTGAGTGAACAAACGTCAATGTTGGGACAAAAAATGGCGCTATTAGACAGCTTGAAGACTTTGTTGGCCACAAATTACACTAGTTTGTATGCTTATTGCATACTATTGAACTACCTCTACGACGCCTTTTCCAGACGATTGACTGAATTGCATTTCGGTAACACCAGTTTTCCGGAACAATAGGAAAATCTCAGGAAACGTGCGAAAGCCTTCCTGTGACAAGTTTTGTTTCTATTCCACTTGCTCAGAGTAAATTTCATAAAAAAGATCTCTGTTAAGACAATAAATATCTCTTAGATAATTCTAGGGCAGTATCACCGAGCAAGTGCCTTCCAGATATAGAAAACAGAAGTCCCGGAACGATGACTCATTCAAAATGTCTCAATACAGCCAACAGAATCCCACGCCTATATGTGTCGATTGCTGAACTAATAGAAAACTTTAAGTTCCTAGTAGAATATGTCACCGAAGTTTACATGCCATACTGTTTTGAAAGAAAGAAAATCCCAGGAGCTACTCATGGAGTACCTCAAAGGCAGAGAAATGTTTAAAAAAAACTCATTCTGGCCAGAAGGTTTTAAGTCAATCTTTCCCGAAATTATTCAGATGAACTCTTATTTTGCTCACTCTAAAAGCAGTCTGTTGGCAATACTGTTAGAAGAACGATCACATACTCGAAAACTGGGGCTCTGAAAAATACTGAAAGCAAGAATAACTGCCTGGAAGGAGAAAATACTCCAATTTCACTTGACAAATTTAGATTTCAAAACAAAAGACTATTTTGAGGTGATTAACGGGAACAATCCTTTGGTACCACCAGCTACCATGAACCTCAGTGACGATGGCATAGCAAGTATAATCAGAAACGGTTCATAATTTTATATAGACAAGCTCCCTTGCCATTCTCAAGCAGTAGAGTGTCATGTATGACAAGTAACACAAGCATCATTTGTAACACATGGAGCAGAAGGCCGGAATGGATACGTTCGCAGTGCAATCAAGTAACGAAAGGAACTTCCAAAGTTTGACACCAAAGTAAAATTTTTTGGCTCTCAAGTGAAATCCAAAATTGAAGACTGATTAAAATAAAATGTCTTCCGGTTTCTTTTTCTATTTTTAGAACTGTTTTTAAGTTAGAAAATAAAGCTATTGTAAACATTAAAATTAAATAAAAGAAATTGATGTTTTTAATTTTTGAGTTAACATTCCTTTCATTAGGCCCCTGTGTGGAACCTGAAGACAATGAGTGATTGCGCTGGAATATTTTTACAGCGTCTTTTCAGCCAAACAGCACCATTTGTTGAGTCAGGAAATGTTAAATTAAAAAAAAAATTGCCTTTTTCACTCCACCCTAGTACACAGTGAGACAGCAGCCACTTTGTCATATAGTTGTAACTTTTTCTTCAAGCTGGCATACACACCTAGCGACCTCATCTTATGCAACACGTGGATGTAGTTTTGGCTCTTCAGTTACTCGCCCAACAAAATAGTAAATAATTCCTTATTTTATAGTACTTAAAGTTACATAAACATCTATTTTAGAATTTATTTCCTTCAATATGACATACATTTACTTAACCAAACCTAGCTATATCTAATAATAGACCATTTCGGCAAAACGACATAAATATTTTAAAGCGATGAAACTGATGCAATACATGTGGCATCCATTTTGTTACAACGTAACGAAAGTACACAGTTTGACACACAGTTGTGGTACACAATGAGACGTGTCGTCTTGTGTACCTACTATGTGGTTCTGATGTTAAAAAAGTTATTTATTAATAAAAGAAGGTTTTTGCTCTATTTTTCTCTCTGTGTGTGTGGGCGTGCGATGGCTGTGGAAATTTAATAAATGTAAGAGGCTGAAAATTTGCATGATGGTAGCCCAAGGTCTGCCATTGTCCGCCGAAGGCTCATATTTTTAATATTTTGAAAATCTAGAAATATTAATTAGAAATCATAAGCTGCAGAAAATTATTGATAGAGTGTAAAAATGTCTGATTTATGAAAATATATACATTGTCTCACTGTGTACTACTTGTGGTACACAGTGAGACAATTTTCAATACTCCGTTATGATGCTTCTGTGCTTTTATAAATAACTTTTTAAAAACCATTCATACATTAATGTGTAGCACATTTGTGTAGCTTAAAGATGCACTAAAACATTTTTCAAAAGAATAAAAATCGTCGCCATTTGTTAAGTAATAATAATTTTCGTCTCACTGTGTACTACCCTCCCCTACTTATGTTTAAGGATATACGTTATGTAAGGAAAATTCTTACGTAACAATGCCAAACTTTTCTTAATATTTTATGTTTGTGTATCATTAAGAATAGATGAGAGGAATGGAAATTAATACTCTGAATTCAACTGCATTACACATATTTCTGCCTTCTACTATGAATATATTTTGATAAGAAATACATTACATACTTTTTAGATAGGGTTATTTAAATTTATGTTTATTTTGACTTTTAAACCTATTTTGTCACCCATTTCAACTGGAAAAAGGCGAATAAGTTTGATTTGATAGGTAAAAAATAATTTTATCTATCACTATTATAATATATTTTTCATATTATATATCATTGCTAAAGAGTTGCTCATTGCAACTACTCATCTACAAAATATCTTAAATTGGCTGAATATTATATTTTCTAAATCACAATAATCAACAATTTGAAAAGTCATTGTGTTTTGTATTATATACTGTGAAAAGAGAATTCCTACTTATTAACGCCCATATTATATCGGTTTTCTGTGTTTGCATATTAGTATAAAACATGTGGGAGTGAAAAGGTTAATACGAATTTACCATTATTACAGATTTATGTGACTTCTTCTATGAATAGATTTCTGTGTTAAGCATATTTCTCAAAAGTTTTCTGCCTAAAAGTTATTATTTGTGAATCACATAGGGTAATTCTAGGATAGATGACCACTCTAAATATTTTCAAAACTTGATCATAGATTGCAACATAAACTTTATTCGTATGAATTATTAAACGAGTTTATTTATTGCGCCGTGCAGTTGTGTTTTTCTGTTATAAAGAGTAAGTGTAATGTTCATTTAATTTAGTAGTTGAATATTTTTTTGACTTAGGTATCTGAATGTTTTGCAGTACGTACGTTATATATATATATATATATATATATATATATAACTATATGGAATTTTAAGACACGTATATAATCTAATCTTTATTTCTAAATCTAAAACAAAGACATAGAATGGCTATTGATGCTTTAAATTGGGCGACCATCAGTCCTTCAATTTCAGGAGAGATGGCCACCTTTAATCAATATTTCAAAATTATATGGAGGGATGATTTTAAGTAAATATAATTACATTTAAAATAAGTATATAACGTTTATGTTTATAAATATATTAATTGATATAATTGTTTAAATTTTAACTAATATAAATACTTTAATAATAATAATAATATAATAAAACCTAACGATTTTTTTGCTTCAGAAAATACTGAAAAACGTCGGAAACTTTCATAACAGAAACTGATAAAATTTATAAATAAACTAAATTAACATAATAAATCTAAAATTAACTCGAGAAAAAAACACGACACTTCCAGTAGCGAAGAAAACGAAATACATTTAAAATTATCAGATTCTACAGAATCCGAGTAAATAGAATTGGATTAGGATCACTGTTTTGGTTGTGCAAAACAATATAATATCACATCCAAAAAGGATGTCTTTGTCTGGATACAATGCTTAAGGTACCTGAAGTGGTTCCATGAAATGTGTACAAATTATCAATGCCTTTGCCAAACATGTGGTAAGATTTTACGAAAAGTGAAGGATTGAAATTATACTTCAAATTTTATTTATTCGAGATTTACTCACTCATTTTCCATCATATATCTGCATCTTTACAAATTGCTATATGTTTTGCATGATTAACTGTATGAAATGTGTTAATTTTTGCTATTTTAACTTCACTTTTTCTTTCTTGTATTGGATGGCCATCTCTCCTCGGCTTATAGGAGAGATGGCCATTTGCCATCATAATTTCAATTTTGTTTAACACTTTTTGTTTTCAATATTTCATCATTTTTTGCATAAAATATGATGAGTATATGTATAAGAATTTTAAATATGCATAAATATTTCTTGTGTTTGAATTCTAAGTTTTTTTATTTCAATCTTTAAAAACTATGGCCATCTATCCTAGAGTTGCCCTATCAGAATAAATAAATCGAGATTTCTCCTTTAGTTTGAAGTTATATGAGATAAAGCAAACTCAACTATCTAATCACATTTGACGTCCAGTTTTACCAATTTTGATTATTTTTTGCATAAAATATGATGAGTATATGTATAAGAATTTTAAATATGCATAAATATTTCTTATGTTTGCATTCTAAGAATTTTACTTTCAATCTTTAAAAACTATGGCCATCTCTCCTAGAGTTGCCCTATCAGAATAAATAAATCGAGATATCTCCTTTAGTTTGAAGTTATAAGAGATAAAGCAAACTCAACTATCTAATCATATTTGACCTCCAGTTTCACCAATTTTGATTATTTTTTTCTCAAAATCCCACCAATATTTCTGATTTATGTTAGTTATTTGCCATTAAATAAGACGAATATTACAATTCAGAAATAGCGATATATTTCTAAATAATGAACTTTAATATTAGCAACTGCTATCAGCGTAGTATGGATGATAAATATTTAGATGCACCAGTACTTTAATAAAAATTAAATTTTTAAATAACTACTCAAGATGAATTGTTTTTCTAGTAAAATAATTAATAAATAAAATTAACAGAATTTATCTCCTTAAAAAGTTTTTCTGCTAAAAAAATACATGCAACTGTTTATCAAATGTTAAAAGAATTATTTAATATACTTCTGAAGAAAATAAATATTAACTATAATTAAACTAAGGAAGTTATGTTACACTTTTTTTGGTGTTTCCACATTTGTGAATTTTACACGTATAAACCAACGAAACTTTTCTTTTTATAGCTGATTGAAATACTTTCACAATACAATTAATCTGTGAATTCCACACATGTACAAATTCGCAACGACAAAAATTTCATACGTTGTTTTTTTTAAAACATGCTTTCATTATTCTGCATTTTTCGAACAAAATGAAATTTTTAATTAAAAAAAAATGTATCATAGCTTGATTTCCCATGAAATTTCGCATATGAATCATGTGTTATACTTCATTAATACTATATTGAAAACAAAGTTATACGAAGTTGATGTTATGAAATCTGAAAATACTCTGGTGTTGATTACGATGGTACTGAACCGAAGTATGAAATCCTCAGGTTAAAACTGTTAGACATAACAGCTGTAAATTTTGAAATGTGTGAAAAAAGTCCATGCTAGGATTCGAAAAAGGGACGCTTTGGCTGAGGACGCCAACGCTCTACCGACTGAGTCTTCCCTGATGAATGTGGAGAACTAATTAACTCTACTAACCTTTAATGATCAGAGGTATCTGGTCTGAAATATGAATCAGCTCAACAAAATAAACCGAAATTTATTTTTGGAACTGCAGTAAATGTTGCATGCGTAATTAAATTATCTTAATTTTTAACATAATTATACAATTGGTAAATACATCACAACAACTTTCAATTTCAAAATGTGCGAAAAAAAGTAAAGTTTAAAGAAGTTTTGGTTTTGATAGCATTCTTTACTACTCATTTTTCATGTTTAGAAGCTATCATTATTGCAATATAAATAATTTATTTCCCTAAAGCATTATATTACTTGTTTTCTGAAATATAAAGTTAATGTAAAAGTGTTCAGGCGTAAGCATTTGCTTCTGATATAGATGGTGTTGGCTGTTCGCATTAATCGGCTACTTCGGAACACAGTCTCTATCGCAAATGGAATCCCCTTATTTTACCTTTTTGTAAGTATAAATAAATATCGATGCTATGAGATGTTTCGTTTCATATCTTTTAAGCGTGGGTGTCGTTAAGTTTCCGTACATTTATTTTCAAGCTTCTCTTTGTTACATTTCTGAATTGATCATAGTTACATATATTATTACTTTCTTCTATCTACAATAGAAGAAAGTATTGTAATCGAAACGTTTTCGACGTGTGATTTCGACGGATTAACACGTTTTAGAGTCAGAGATCACAAAAAGCATGTTTATACAAAATATCTCTCTTTGTTAAAATAGCAATTATAGCCTTTCTGCAGGAATATTAAAAAGCAGTAAACCAACGTTTAAAATGCACAAATAATGGATGAAAAGCAGCAAACAGCTGTTTCAGATCTACAGCGAGATTCTTCTTCAGTGCAAGATAGGGGAAAAGGAACAGCGTGCTAGAAAAAGCAAGGCTGAGCAAAATGATAGACAGAGACGCGCTGCCTTATATACCCTATGCGGGTATCGAAAGCGCCAGAAACAACCAATGAGAGAGAAGCAGTGGAAACGACTGGGTGGATAAGTAGCGACATCTACCGGAGAAGGAGAGAAAAAGAAACCAAAAAAGAGGAAATTAAATTGATGCTTTCCAAATACTTGGAAAATCTGGAGTACTAGATAAGTCATTGACTAAAGAGTGAGAATTTTTAAGGATGTGGTAAGCTTCCCAAAAATCAAGATCAAGGTTAGAAGAACATTTTTGGATAATGGTGGCTGAGGAAAAATCGAACCTATGTTGAGAAGTCCAAGAATGTTGAGCAATAGAAGAACGTTTGAGCTCCTGATTTTTAACATAACCTTCATGCTCTTTTAAACGAAATCTAAGAGCAGGTTTAGTCTGGCCAATATAAGAAAGGCCACACTGGCAAGAGATTTGGTAAATACCCCAGTTGTCAAGGCGATCAACGGGGTGTTTGAGATTTGAAAAAGTGATTTTATTAACAGGAGAAAAAATAACATTAAAATCAAACCTTCTTAGGATTTTAGCAACTTGCTGACTAATTTTAGGAAAAAATGGCAACACAACTGAAGTATTAGAGTTGGAATTAGAATGCTTTTCGGAATGGACGGATTTCGTCAATTTCTTATAAATAAAATCAATAATATTAGAGGAATAACCACGATCAACAGCAATAGCTTTGATGTAATTAAGTTCAGCACTAAGTAACTGAGGAGTGGAACAAATATTGGTAGCCCGAAAAACAAAAGTATTGAAAGCAGCGAATTTCTGGTTAGGGGGGTGAGAAGAACGCCTGTGAGGTGGGAGACTGACAGCAAAATGTTTACGAAAGACGGTAGTCTGAAAGCCATTTTCACTACGAATAACAAGGACATCGAGGAAAGAAAGACAGTTATTGGTCTCAATTTCAGAGGTAAATTGAATGCAGGGACCAATGGAATTCATAATAGGGAGAATATGATTAATATCCGAATTTATTTCAACCAGGACATAAACATCATCAACATAACGAACATAGAACGGAAATTTTAAAATTTCAAAAAGTTTGACCTCAAAATAGTGCATATAAATATCGCATAAAATTGGACTAAGAGGATTACCCATAGCCAAACCATCAATCATGCGGAAGAAATTACCATTGAAAACAAAAGTATTTTGCGACAAGCAAGCGCGAGTGAGAAGGATAAGTTCCTCGATTTCAAAATAGGAGAAATGCAATTCACAAAGCCTGTTCTTGAGGCAATCTAAAGCCCCCTCAACCGGAACGTTTGTAAATAATGATTTAACATCAAAAGAAACCATCATGTGACCCTGCGGCTTAAAATTATGAAGTTTTTTAACAAAATCAAAAGAATTCTTAACAGTGAAACAGTTACTGCTCAAAAGTGGGGAAAAAACAGAAACTAAATATTTGGCAAGCTTATAAGAAGCTGTACCGATACTAGAGACAATAGGTCTAAAAGGAATGTCAGGTTTATGGACCTTGGGTAAAGCATAAAACCTGGCACAATGCGCAATACATGGAATAAGAGACTTCTTAAAGTTAGCAGGAATAATGGAAGAAGACTTGATGGCAGACTTAATAGAGTTAATTTCACTAGTGGAAGGGTCTTTGCGGATGTCCACGTAAGGACCATCTTTAATTAATTTAAGAGATTTTTCCAAATACGAAGATTTGTCCAGAAGAACAATCTGACCACCTTTGTCAGCCTTGGTAATGATTAAGTTTGGATCAGAACGCAAATTTTTCAGACATTGTTTAACTGGATTTTTAAGATTGGGCTTATAAACATTAGAATTGAAATCAACAGTATTGGCAATGAGATGCCTGATGGACTCTTTTTGAGAAGAAGATAGAGCGCTATGCTTAAAGGCCCTTTCAATAGGAGCAATTATATTAGGTAAAGAAGGAAAAGCAGAAACAGAGAAATTGTTATTCAATTTGAGATCATCGAGCTGATTGTCACTTAAAGAAACACTAGAAAGATTGACAACAACATTTTGGTTAACAACAGGCAAATTGCTAGAGTTGTTAAAGACAGAACTTTTACAAAGTGCATTAAATTTCTTCTTTAAAACCGAAAAATGAACAGAAGAAGAAAAACTGCTTTTTAATATTCCTGCACAAAGACTATAATTTCTATTTTAATGTATTCGGCTTTAACGGGCCTTTATTCTTCTGTGATTTCTTTCTTTATTCTATTTCTCATTTTTTTTTTCGCAATGTCTCACATTAATAGATTTTGTTACTTACGATTAAAAAAGTACAGGTTTTTGGAACACTTATATTTCCTACTTGACTGTAGGCGTAAGAAGTTTATTCTTAATTTCATTTCTATACGTTGTAATTTATTTTCTTCTAATAGAATTGACAAGGTCTTATTTCGTTCTAAATTAGCTCTTTTAAGAGCTTTGATTCAAGAGACTCGCCATAAAATTGCTCATATAGAACGCGAGTTATATTCCTTACATATCAGCCTGGCTAATTCTACACCTGATTTTGAGTCTATAGACAGAAGGTCATGGAGTAGAGTTCTCACAGCTTCTTCTGTTCATTGTTCGGTTTTAAAGAAGAAATTTAATGCACTTTGTAAAAGTTCTGTCGTTAACAATTCTAGCAATTTGCCTGTTGTTAACCAAAACGTTGTTGTCAATCTTTCTAGTGTTTCTTTAAGTGACAATCAGCTCGATGCTCTCAAATTGAATAACAATTTCTCTGTCTCTGCTTTTCCTTCTTTACCTAATCTAATTGCTCCTATTGAAAGGGCCTTTAAGCATAGCGCTCTATCTTCTTCTCAAAAAGAGTCCATCAGGCATCTCATTGCCAATACTGTTGATTTCAATTCTAATGTTTATAAGCCCAATCTTAAAAATCCAGTTAAACAATGTCTGAAAAATTTGCGTTCTGATCCAAACTTAATCATTACCAAGGCTGACAAAGGTGATCAGATTGTTCTTCTCGACAAATCTTCGTATTTGGAAAAATCTCTTAAATTAATTAAAGATGGTCCTTATGTGGACATCCGCAAAGACCCTTCCACTAGTGAAATTAACTCTATTAAGTCTGCCATCAAGTCTTCTTCCATTATTCCTGCTAACTTTAAGAAGTCTCTTATTCCATGTATTGCGCATTGCGCCAGGTTTTACGCTTTACCTAAGGTCCATAAACCTGACATTCCTTTTAGACCTATTGCCTCTAGTATCGGTACAGCTTCTTATAAGCTTGCAAAATATTTAGTTTCTGTTTTTCCCCACTTTTGAGCAGTAACTGTTTCACTGTTAAGAATTCTTTTGATTTTGTTAAAAAACTTCATAATTTTAAGCCGCAGGGTCACATGATGGTTTCTTTTGATGTTAAATAATTATTTACAGACGTTCCGGTTGAGGGGGCTTTAGATTGCCTCAAGAACAGGCTTTGTGAATTCCATTTCTCCTATTTTGAAATCGAGGAACTTATCCTTCTCACTCGCGCTTGCTTGTCGCAAAATACTTTTGTTTTCAATGGTAATTTCTTCCGCATGATTGATTGTTTGGCTATGGGTAATCCTCTTAGTCCAATTTTATGCGATATTTATATGCACTATTTTGAGGTCAAACTTTTTGAAATTTTAAAATTTCCGTTCTATGTTCGTTATGTTGATGATGTTTATGTCCTGGTTGAAATAAATTCGGATATTAATCATATTCTCCCTATTATGAATTCCATTGGTCCCTGCATTCAATTTACCTCTGAAATTGAGACCAATAACTGTCTTTCTTTCCTCGATGTCCTTGTTATTCGTAGTGAAAATGGCTTTCAGACTACCGTCTTTCGTAAACATTTTGCTGTCAGTCTCCCACCTCACAGGCGTGCTTCTCACCCCCCTAACCAGAAATTCGCTGCTTTCAATACTTTTGTTTTTCGGGCTACCAATATTTGTTCCACTCCTCAGTTACTTAGTGCTGAACTTAATTACATCAAAGCTATTGCTGTTGATCGTGGTTATTCCTCTAATATTATTGATTTTATTTATAAGAAATTGACGAAATCCGTCCATTCTGAAAAGCATTCTAATTCCAACTCTAATACTTCAGTTGTGTTGCCATTTTTTCCTAAAATTAGTCAGCAAGTTGCTAAAATCCTAAGAAGGTTTGATTTTAATGTTATTTTTTCTCCTGTTAATAAAATCACTTTTTCAAATCTCAAACACCCCGTTGATCGCCTTGACAACTGGGGTATTTACCAAATCTCTTGCCAGTGTGGCCTTTCTTATATTGGCCAGACTAAACGTGCTCTTAGATTTCGTTTAAAAGAGCATGAAGGTTATGTTAAAAATCAGGAGCTCAAACGTTCTTCTATTGCTCAACATTCTTGGACTTCTCAACATAGGTTCGATTTTTCCTCATCCACCATTATCCAAAAATGTTCTTCTAACCTTGATCTTGATTTTTGGGAAGCTTACCACATCCTTAAAAATTCTCACTCTTTAGTCAATGACTTATCTAGTACTCCAGATTTTCCAAGTATTTGGAAAGCATCAATTTAATTTCCTCTTTTTTGGTTTCTTTTTCTCTCCTTCTCCGGTAGATGTCGCTACTTATCCACCCAGTCGTTTCCACTGTTTCTCTCTCATTGGTTGTTTCTGGCGCTTTCGATACCCGCATAGGGTATATAAGGCAGCGCGTCTCTGTCTATCATTTTGCTCAGCCTTGCTTTTTCTAGCACGCTGTTCCGTTTTCCCTATCTTGCACTGAAGAAGAATCTCGCTGTAGATTCGAAACAGCTGTTTGCTGCTTTTCATCCATTTTTTGTGCATTTTAAACGTTGGTTTACTGCTTTTTAATCTCCCTTTGTGTCCGGTGTCCCGTGTGTCCGTGTTTAGCGATTGTACCGTCGAAAACTGAATGAAGTTATGCATCGAATTGGACCAAATTTTATGTATATGTTTTCTGCTATTCCCAAAAGGCCAAAGTTTTTGAAACATTTTTCCATAAGGAGATTCTTTAATAGTGATTTTTGAGTTATTTTTATGATTGTAACATCAAAAAGTGTATGCAGTTATGAATAGAATTGAGCCAAATAGTTTGTGTATGTTTTCGACTATGGCCAGCAGGTCCTCCTTTAATTTTGAAATATTCTGCCTGAAGGGGACGCTGTAATAGAGATTTTTGTGCCATTTTCATCATTGTACAATTAAAAAAATGTATGGAGTTATGACTAATATTGAACCAAGTTTTTTGTTTATGTTTTTGGCTATAGCAATCAAGTATTCTTTCAATTTAAAAATATTCTGCAAGAAGGGGGCGGTATAACAGGGGCCATCTTCAGTATTATATCATCGAAAAGTGTTAGAAGTTAGAACTGAACCAAAGTATTAAGACTTTTAAAGTAACATTTGTAACTATTAATGTTCGAAGTGTTAACATTTTTAACTACTTTTTGGAATATTAAGATGTATGGGATAGAAGAACGTTTTATGACTGGAACATACTACTAGTTTTTTAATTATTAGATCTTATTATTGTTTCAATAAAATAGTTTAAGTTTGAGCAAAGTTTAGTTTTTTAATGAATATTTTTAGTTATTATTTAAAAGAAAGTTTAAGTTATGTTGAAGAACTTTTAGATATTATCATTTCAATAGACTGATATTAAAATCCATGTTAACCCATGTTAATCTATATTCTCTCAATTTTCCTGAACCAAGCGTTCCAAATGTGCTCACTTCCAATTATGATATAAAATGTTTTCTTGTACAATAAAGAATGCAAGTAACAAGATAATACGAGAAATTGTTTTTATAAAGATTGTGTAATGAACGTTATTTAAATCTCATTGACAATTTTATATAATTGCATACGTATAAAATATTTCTCAAAATATTTTGAAATGAAAGTTTTTATTATTATATTTAGTAATACCAGTTTCTGCATAAGATCATCTTTCTTTGTAGAATATAAATGCATCGGTGAAAATAAAAATCATTTCTAACTTTTACATTCCCCAAATAACTTTTTTCAGGTTACTTTTTTGAGCAGCCAAGAATGCAAAGAAAAATAGAATTTCAGAAATGGGATTTATAAAGATGGTGTAATGAAGTGAGATGTTTTAAAAATTGTGTCAATATGAAAGAGTAGATTTTCTCACCATCATCTTCCTTAAGATAAGAGTAGTGCATCTCCAGGAAAAAACAAAATTCGTTTCTAAATTTTATTTTCCACAAGTAACATTCTTATAACATTTAACATACGACATTTCATGTTCAGTCAAGATTGCATTAAATGCTAGAATTTCAAGAAATGTTTTTATAAAGATGGTGCAATGAAAGTTGTTTAAATCTCATGGCAGTTTTATATAATTGAATAGATGTTAAATGTTTCACGAAATATTTGAAAATGAAGAATATTTTCTGCATGAGATCATCTTTCTTGATACAAGAGAAATGCATTGACAGAAAAAAAATCATACCTAGCTTTATATTCCACAAATAACTTTCAAAATGTTATTTTACTTGTGCAGTCAAGAATGCAAAGTAAAATAGAATTTCAGAAATGGGATTTACAAAGCAATGAACAGAAATGTTTATAAAATGTTTGAAAATTAAAGTATAGTTTCTTCTGATCAGCATCTTCTGTGACACAAGAAATGTTCATCTCTGGAAAAAAAAAAAAAAAAAACTATATTTTTCTTTCTAACTTTTATATTCCACAAATAACATTCTCATAACATTTAAAACATGACTATTAGGGTGGGTCGAAAAAACCGAAATATTTACAATCGTAATGTAATAGAGCGGAAAAGTTGCCTTTTGTAATAAACACTAAATTCATGAAATATTATACCAATCGGTTAATATCTTTTACCGCCGCAAGGGGACCAAAGTTTCAAAAAATTGCAAAAAACATGTATTTTTCAATATTTATTTTTAATTATCTAAATGTCCGTATACAATTTCTAATAGGACGCAATAGCTACATGAAGATATAAGAAATGTCCCGCTAATTCATTATGATAAAATCATATATTTTACTGTCGCAAAGCGACCATATTTTAAAAAGAAATTGTAAAAATTTCAAATTTTCAGTTTTTCTAAATTTTTATAATATGTCTAGAAGTAAATAAATTTACTTTATATCTATAAATATGTCATAAATTTTGTTAACTATTTGTCATAGACTGGAAAATAAAAACGGTAATCATTCATTGTTCTTGACGACCGCTTCATCTACTACTGTTTTACTGCATATCAGCAGTTCATATACCACAAATCACAAAAATGATATAAAATGAACAAAATATTTTACCATTTTATTAATTAAAATACAGAGATGTTTAACCTAAACGGATAAAATAAACTTAAAATGAAGAAGTATTTAAAGTAAATGAATTTCATAATATGACTTGCTTTCAAATAAAGCTATTATTCCTCGAGAGGCCGAAATTGATCATATGTGATCCTCACTGTGTTCTGATCCACAAACTTTACCAGCAATTTAGTAACTAATTTCCTTTCTACTGATTGAGTGGGACTAGGAAATTTATAATAGCTGGTATCTTTAATCGAACATTCTAAACTCACCAGCGTTGTTAGATTGTCAGTCGATAGATAAACCGTAACAGATGGTTCTGTTAGTTTACAGTTTTGCCGCTTTTAGAATGTTCGAGTAAAGATACCAGCTATTACAATTTTCCTTGTCCCACTCTGTCAGAAGAAAGATGCGTGAAATTAGCCTCTGAAGTGCTGGTAAAGTTTGTGGACCAGAACACAGGGGGGATCACATATGATCAATTTCGGCCTCTCGAGGAACAATGGCTTTATTTGGAAGCAAGTCATATTATAAAATTAAATTATTTAAATACTTATTCATTTTAAGCTTATTTAATCCGTTTCGGTTAAACATCTCTGTATTTTAATTAATTAAATACTAAAATATTTTGTTCATTATATATCATTTTTGTGATTTTTCGTATATGAACTGCTGATATGCAGCAAAACAGCAGTAGATGAAGCGATTGTCAAGAAAAATGAATGATTACCGTTTTTATTTTCCAGTCTGTAACAAATAGTTAACAAAATTTATGACATATAAATAGATATGAAGTACATTTATTTACTTATAGAAATAATATAGAAATTATAAAAATATAGAAAAAATGAAAATTTGAAATTTTTACAATTTTTTTTTTTTAATATGGTCTCTTTGCGGCAGTAAAAGATATGCCTTTATCATAATGAGTATTTACTGGGACATTTCTTATATCTTCATGTAGCTATTGCGTTCTATTAGAAATTGTATTCGTACGTTTGGATAATTTAAAAAAAAAATATTGAAAAAAAAAACATGTTTTTTGCGATTTTTGGAATATTTGACCCCCTTGCGGCGGTAAAAGATATTAACCGATCGGTGTAATATTTTACGAATTTATTCTTTATTACAGAAGGCAACTTTTTCGCTCTATTACATTTCTATTATAAATATTTCGGTTTTTTCGACCCACCCTAATGACTATTCTTGTACAGTTAAGATTGCAAATAATACTAGAATTTCAAGAAATTGATTTTATAAAGATGGTGGAACGAAAGTTGTTTAATTACCATTAATAACTTTAAATAATTGAGTAAATGTAATATGTTGCAAAAAATACGTAAAAATAAAATAAAAGTTCTTTCTCGAGAGCTTTCTTCTGAACACAAGATAACTTCAACTGTAGGAAAATAAACATATATTTCGTTTCTAACTTTTATATTCCACAAATAACTTTCTTATAATATTTAATGGGTGATTTTCTTATGTAGAAAGCTAAAAATAATAGAATTGGAGAAATCATTTTCAAGGAGATAGTGAAATCAAAGTTGTTTAAATCTCATTAATAGTGTTATAAAACTGAATAAAAATTACTAATAATTAATAAATGTGAAATGTTTAATAAAATATTTGAAAATGAAAGAATATTTTCTTTTGAAGAGAATCTTCTGTACGTATCTTGTACGTATTAACGTACACGAAAAAAACCCTTACATTTTACACAAATAACTTTCTTGTAATATTTAACAGGTGACACTACTCTTGTTCAGTCAAAAATGCAAAAGAATAATAGAATCTATGAAACAGGAATAATTCATTGTGAGAGAAAAACAACGTTTCTATCAAAAACGGGATATAGAAATTTGAGAAAATTCAAATAAATTATTTTTCTAGGAAACTGAAAAAAAAAATTAATTTAATAAAATAATATATTTCATTTATTGCTTTTCTATTGCAGAATCGACTCTCATGTAATATTCTGTATGTGAACTTTCTTCTAAAAGTAAAATATGCAAAAGAACAATAGACTGTCAGACAAAAAAAAGAAAACCTCGACCAGGTTTTTGATTAATAAAGTTTTATACTATTTTTCATGAAATGTAAAAAAACAGTTTTTTTCCGGGTTATTATCGAAAGTGTTATTTATAAATACTGCAACGTTCAATATTAAAAAAATATACCTATAGTTCTTCTTTCAGTTATTTATAATTTCAGAAAGATCGCAACGGTTAATTAATTGGCTTTAATTACGAATGAATGTTATACAGATTTTTACATTACAACATCTGAAAAAACATTTTTTAATATATATGTATTAATATCTTAATGAAAAATAATTTTACGCATTTCAAAACACCTATATAACCGCATATATAGTTGAATAAATCTATTCTTAAAATATATATTATTACGATTTGTCATATTACAAAATAGTATATTTTATCGTAAATTTTATATTCTATAGATATATTACGCTAACGTACGTGGCACAGAAATCGCGATTATTTGTTATTGTCTCTAATGGCAACGCCCGAGAAACGCATCTCATTGGTTATTGTGAAAAGTCCTTTGGCAGGATTTAGGGCGATCGGGTTTATTTACATTTCGTCGTAGAGGAAAATGCTCATGATGTTTTCCTCTTTCTCTGCAATTATAGAGCTACAAAATATCATTTGAAATGCCCGTAAAAGATCTCGGTGAATACTTGAAAGTGAAGAAGAAGCCGAATTAAGAACAGGAAATTGAAATAGATTGAATCGGGAATAAAGTTAAACACACAGCATAAGCGATCGTTAAAATAGGCTTAATAACCGCAGAGTGCACGCGTTGCTTCTGAAATCCAAATTATTGATTTAAACGTTCAGGGGGGCACAACTGTGGAACTTTGAGTAAAACGTGCAATTTCTGCAAAGCACTATATTGGAAATGCGAATTAATCAGCAGCAAGAAATTTAAAAATGTTGTCATGACATCAAGTAATTTTGTTTACTTCCCTCTGTACGGATCTGCGATTCGAATTTCAGGTTCATTTAAGAATATTATTATGGGCCCACCAGAAGTAAGATACAATAAAATCCACTTAGACGGAAACGACCAGTGATAAATTCCGTTTTATGCAGGTTATTTAAATTGAACAAAGCATAATAATATTTTTGGGGAGAGAGGGAAGCTGTAACTATTTTTTTGTTTATTGCAGGATTCCATTAGAAACAGGCTTTACTCTATTAGAAAATGAATTTGATGGATAGTACTTTTTAAAACATTCTATATAGTAATATTTGCTTACAATTTTATTATTTCTTTTTCAATTATTACAGTTTATGTTGTATTTGTAATTACTTTTTCATCTAAAGATTTTAAATAAAAAATTAAATTATTGTAAATATAATTAAATTTTAATTGAATTGATCAATTAATTTAGAATAACAAGAGCATGAGACATATAAAAATGAAAAAACTTAACCTGTGAATTTACAGAATTTTGGAACTGAACAAGAGTCGGGCCCTGGTAATTTGCAGTCTCCACTCCCACTCCACCCTATGCACCTGCGATAAAAATTTCAGATTCATTTACGAATATTATTAAGGCCCGGGCAACGCCGTGCGGGTCAGCTAGTAGTTTAAATTTGTCTAAAAATACTCTTTTACAACTTAAGAAAAGTAAAAAGGAAATTTTTTTTCAAGATAAAAAGAAAAAAATCTATATAGAAGAAAGAGTTTTTTTCGTTCCATGTTTTTGCATTGAAAACAACTCTCATATGACATAATTACAGATGAATTTTCTTGTAAAGTTAAATAATGCAAAAACAGTGACTTAGTGAGGCCACTAAAAAGGGGGTTTCTATCGATATATTCATTAGGTATATTTTGTAGTTAAAACATCTCTCATTAAATGGTTTACAAAAGAATATTATCGAAAGTTAAAATATTAAAAGCATAATGGAACATCCGAAAAAAGAGTGACCTACTAAGAAAATTACCGTTCAAGTACGAGTGTTACTCGCGCACAGAAGGATCCGTACAATAAATATATGAAATAAAATCGAGAGATTGCATTATACAAATATATCGTTAAAAGTTGTTATCTATGTCTCATAGTGCCGCACGTGCCTTTATGTACGTCCAAATCGTCCGTGTCTTTAAGGGCTCGCCTAATTACCGACAATATTTTTGTAATATCCTTAACAACAATCCTTGTATACTTCTTTGACGATAGGTTTTTCCAATGCACCTCAGATCATTTGCTAAACGTCCGCAAAGCGAAATTTGTGTGTATTGAAAACAAATGTGATTTTCTCAAAAACTGTGTGACCTAGGGTAATCGCTATAGTTTTCGTGTAAGGTTTAAATTTCTACCTCCAAATTTTTAACAATTTTAGTTTCAGTATATTTGGAAATAGAGGAGGGGATGATACTTTTGCACTACATTTTCGATGATATCTCTGAAAATATAATACCTAAAATTAATAGAAAAGTATTTTGAGTGCGTCGTTACGAAAGCTTTCACAAGATATACAAAGAAAAGATTTTTTTCAGAAGTAACTTAATTAGACCCTCTACATGTTTCATAAATACATTTTTGAATGATTAATAATTTATAAATATGTGGGTCAATATCCTTTATTACTTCAGCCAATTAGAACTTTTCACGTTCCATAGTTTGCGACTAAAATGGCTGTCACAGACGGACAGACAGACATAGAAGTGATCTTATAATAGATCAGTTTTTACTTTTTTAAATACGGAACTCTAAAAAAGGGTGGGTTTATAAGCCTCTTCTACTGTAAATAAATTTTCTTAAGATAAATCTTATACTATTTGTCCAGGATAGATATATGTAATATTATAATAGATAATTAATTTATCTAACCCTAGAAATAACTGATTACTAATCTTAAAATTTAAGAAAAGAAAAAAAATATTTACTTTTGTAGATCATGTATACCAAGATAAAAGTTAAGCTTCTGAAGAAAGGAGATATTTTTTCTTGTTTCGTATTAGAAAAATAAATCTGACTTGTAATGTATTGCTGGTGAATTTTTTGTAAAGTAAAAAAAAAAAAAAAAAAAAATACAAAAAAATAATGGAATGTTAGCAATAAAAATGACTTAATGTGGTGGCTAAAAAGAGGATTTCTATCGCTGAGGTCTTTTACTATTCTCTCGAGAAAGGAAATAACACTGTGTTCCGGACCACTAAATATAATTTTATTTTTAAAAAGTTAAAAGTTGATGTTTCTAATAATTTATTTTACATTAAATATGGTAAATATTTTTTTTATTTGTAAAAAAAAAAAAAAAAAAAAAAAAAAAAAAAAAAAAAATACAATGCTTATTTCACTTTATTGCAAAAGCTATTTTGAAAATTCAATTAGGTAATTCTCTTTAGACGAAATTTTTAGAAAATCTTTCTTTGGTAACAGAGCAAAAATGAAATTAATAAAAATTGCTTAAAGAATCTATTTAGCCTATACATATCTTTATGTAGTTGAATGAATCTATTCTTGAAATTTCAGAAAGTAAGATAATTGTTTCTTTTCAATATCATTTTTCTCAAGATAAAAGTTAGACATCTATAGGAGCGAAAAAAAAAAAATAAAGCAACAATAAGAAATATCTATTCTTTGTTTCGTACTTGTGAATTCTATAAATATCTCTTAGTGATGTTTTACAGATGACTATCATTGGAAGTTAAAATATGTAAAAAAATAGTAGAAAGTTCGAAATACAGAGGCCTATTGCGAAAAAAGAGACGGTTCTTAACCCTCTCGGTGCGCAACCTGAGATTTCCTCGGGAAACGTAAAAGTAGCAAAATTTGCGCAACTTCATATTTCCTCGGGGATGCATTTTTTCCGTCTAATTAACCCTCCTTGATTATTCTTACCAGTTATTTTTTATTGTAAATTTTATCTTATTTAATCGAAGCATTTTCCCGATTAAATTAGACAAAAATTTCTGTTTTGAAAAACCTGTGACAAAAGAATAAAAATTCTTAAAAGACGCTCGTCGGGAAGGGGTTAAATATGCAATTTTTAAAGGTATTTTGATTAAACAATTACACAGCGAGAGGGTTAAACCAATTCATTTTAAAGTGAATTTCCTCAAGATAAAAGACAAACAAGTAGCGAAAAACAAACAACGAGAAATATATATTCTTCTCTCTTTACTTTTGAATTCTATGAATATTTCTCTAATAATTCTAATATTTTACAGATGACTATTATTTAAAGTTAAAATATGCAAAACATAATAGTACGTTCGAAACAACAGAGACCTATTCTGAAAAAAAGAGTCGATTCTTAAATCTCTTCTTTTTAAGATCGATTTTCTAAAGACAAAAGATACGCATCGAATGGAGCAAAAACGAGCAACCAAAAGTACGAAGGGTTTTTGAAAAAGATACAATATCTCATAATCATTTAAAACACTTTTAAATGATAAAATTCCCATTAAAAATTACTCTCTGATTCATGCCGCATTTCTAAAGATAGTTTCCATCTTTATCGAAGTACTTGTTAAGTCTGGGTACAACCTTTGTATCCCACTGTCATAAAAGTTTACTACCTCCTCTCGAAATCATATTACAGCTTCGATTTTGATCTCATCGTCGTGGAAGTTTTTCCCAGCAAGATGTTTCTTCAGGTAAACGAATAAGTGGTAGTCGTTCGGTGTAAAGTCCGGTCTGCAAAGTTACCTACCTTTTCTGAGTTTATAATGAACATTGGTCCTATCTCCAGAGAAAGTACTACACCATTTCGTTACATTTTGTCGATTCAGGTAAACGAAAAAGTGGTAGTCGTTCGGTGTAAAGTTCGGTCTGCAAAGTTACCTACCTGTTCTGAGTTTATCATGAACATTGGTCCTATCTCCAGAGACAGCACTACACCATTTCGTTACATTTTGTCGATTCAGGTAAACGAATAAGAGGTTAGTCGTTCGGTGTAAAGTCCGATCTGCAAAGTTACCTACCTGTTCTGAGTTTATCATGAACTTTGGTCTTATCGTCAGAGAAAGCACTGCACCATTTCTTTACATTTTGTCGTTTTGTAAGTTTCCATAGACGGAAACAATTTCTTTGTGAATATCCGCTGGACGGCAACTTTTGCATGAAGAAAGCATATGACGGAAAATACTTCATATTTGGCGGGATTCTTAATTGACACAACTGTTATAAACACGTGCTAAAGGAACTAGACTCACAGAACAAATATCGAATGAAGCGAGGGAAAGGTTAATTTTCAAGGTTACAATGTGTGTTTCTAACGCGCGCATTAAAACAATTTCTTTCTTGCTGTCTGAGATGTATGTTTACTTTTCGAAAACACCTTGTATCAAAGACTTTTAAGATACATAGACCAGCAAACTGTCAGTTTAACTGAGGATATTTGATCACAGCTGTTGTACGGCAGTATATATGTTTTATATTTTAATTTATCTAAGAAAATACTTTTATCAGCGTATTTTACTATTGCGGATCATTAAGTATTATCTACTCTATTTCATTTAGGTCTTTGTTTTAAAAAAATACTTTATTATTCATCTTTTTTTTTTTTTTTTTTTTTCTGTTATTTTCGAATGGCAAGTATTTTCAATAAACATCTTCCAAGGAAAAAGTATAGTGTTACTTTCGTTAATATACATTTTTTAATTACTTTTTGTATAAAAATTAGTTAAAAAATGAATATTTCCTTATAAATAATTAAAAATTTTGAAAATGAATATATTATGTTACAGTTTCTATCTTTAAACTAAACTTCCCTACCAGTTACATTTGTAATTCAAACGTATAAAAAAGGTTGATTTCTAATCTTTAACAATCTGTTTCCATATAAATTTCGCCTTTATTTCGGTTTATAACACATGTTATAATTAGATACTCTTTTACAAACATAGCATTCATAAAATTATTAATAAATCGCCTTATTTAAGTTTACTTCTGAAAATTCAATATTTATAACGCATATTTACACATAAAAATAAGCTTCATGTAAAACAATATGCCAGAAACTTCATATACATTGATAAAAATTAATTTTTTAAGCTCATTCTAGCAATAGCACTTAATGGTAAATAACTCACAGCTGATGTACAAACTTCGCGTTGAGGTGCTTCAATTTACTTCAAATCATTTCAGATGACTGCCCATGCTTTTGAATGGGAATGGCCGAGGAATTTCTATTCTAAAATCATCTATCTTGTAGTATTTTACATATGCAAATTATTGAAAGAAATTATTGAAATATTCAAACCATAATAGAACATCCTAAATAATAATGACATACAGTGAAAAAAAGGGTGAGTTCTTAAGTTTGCTCTTCTTAAGATCAATTTTCTCAAGATAAAAGTGAGGCTTCTAATGGAGCAAAAGCGAGTAACCAAAAATATTTATTCTTTCCTTGCTTTTGTGTTTTAAAACAATCTCTTTTTTAACATTTTAAAGTTGATTATAGCTGAAAGTTAAAAAATGCAAAACATAATAGGCCGGGCGGCGGCAGCACAGACATCCACCTCATCGGGTTGGAGGCTGAAATTCCGGAATTACCGTATTTACTCGTACATAACACGCACTTTTTTTCCAAAAAGTTAAGGCAAAAACCCCAGGTGCGCGTTATACACGAAATATTTTTTTTATTGTTGGATGTAATCACGCGATATACATATGAATCAAGAAATGTATTCAAAGAAGAAATGAAAACTGAAAAAGTCTTACTTAATAGAAGTATTGCTGCATATTTATTTCACTCCTTGAACTTTTTTATATAACAGCGCTACTAACGTTATTTAAACATTAATTAGCAGTTCTCATTGTCGCTACTGCTGCTGTCCTATTCAGCTCTAGCACAGTCGATTTATCCTCATATCGTCTTCAGTTTCATCCATCTGATTGGAAATTCCAATCACTTTGAAGCTCTATATTATCATCTGGGCTGAGATGAAATTCCAAGCTTCACATATCCACTCACATACAGTTGGGAGCGACGCACGCTTCATTCTACCGCTTGGAGAGAAGTTGTGATCTGTTGTTGTCATCCACCTATTGTAAGCAAGCCGAAATGAAACCTCAAATAGTCGATTGATGACAACATTTCAGGGTTGCAGCACTTTCGTCATCCCACCTCGTATCACAACCAAATCACTAGAGACGAATTTTCGGTTTTACTCTAGACGTTGTGTGCCCACTATCCAGTACCAGCATCGACGGCTGACGTAAAGCACATAGCCGACGTTCCCACACAACGTTAAACCAATCTTTCATGAGTTCATCCATCATCCACCCGTTTTTCTGTCCTCTTACAATTATGCTAACTGAAAAAGTTTCTTTAGGGATAGTTTTATGTTTAAAAATTACATACGGTGTATACTTGCGGCCATCAGCCGTAATGGTCAGCATAATGGCGCATCGTTGCTTGTCTTCTCCTGTTGTGCACACTTCAATGCTTTATCTCCAACGGGATGAACAGTTGTAGATTCCAGCATATCAAACCACAATGGAGTTTGATCTGCATTGCCAATTTGCGACATCCGATATCCCTTTTGTTTTCATAGCCTTATAACGTACTGGAAGAACTTGATACGCTGTTCTTCGTATTCTTCGGCAGATTCTGCGATAGCGTTGTTCTTCACCTGATACAGAGACTGGTAAGGATCACAAAGCTTCGTGAACATCCATATCTCCCCTTGAAATCTTCTCTCTGAATATTCATTTTCCTAGCTATTTTACAGGCCTCGAACACCAAAATTTTCGTTGAGACCTAGTACCCCGAAAACCGCAAATCCATTCCATGAATTAAAAACTGCCGCTCAATTTGCGGATATTTACACGATTTTCCCGGAAAAGCACGATTATTGGATGGTGCTTTTTTCAGTTTTTCTTCCGTATTCCACCACTCTCGCACACTTGAATCACCAACCCCAAACTTCCGACTTAAAGCACGGTCACCATTTTATTTTAGATACTGAACTATTTTCAACTTAAATGTCGCAGTATATCTACATGGATTCTCCATATCACTCGCACGTTGTCAAAAGACGCTCTCAAGTATTTCATTGAGTGACGTTAACACAACACGATACTAGACTCATTCCTACCCTCGTCACTCAATCAATCTCACACACAATCCCTATCCGAAGTCTAAAAATAGATTTTCGCCTTCTTTCCTGGCCTGACGTAACATTTGTTTCGACTTTCTTTACTTAAATTCATTTAATCATTCATTCACTTGCATGCCAAGTTTATGGTGCGCGTTATATACGAGTTAAAAAAAATTCGCCATTTTTTCTTCTAAAGTAGGGGTGCGCGTTCTACACGAGTAAATACGGTAGCTAAAACTTGATTCCCATATTAATACGCAATCGGTCTGCCAAGTCATATCTTTATAAAACACCTAAAAATCCGATTTATGGTCGACTCGTGGGTTTTTAGGTGTTTTCAACCAAGATATGACTTAGCAGACCGATTGCGTTTTAATATTTGAATCGAGTTTTAGCTAATTCTGGAATGTCAGCCTCCAAAACGATGAGGAGGTGGTTGTCTCATGGTTCGAACGCCTCCTTGAATTTTCAAACCATACAGTTTTTCGGTACCAGTATTATCTTATAGAAAATCTGTTCTTAAAAGAAGGCGACATTTTGCGCGTTTAACCTAGATTTATTTTTCTATAAAAAAATACTGGTAGTTTCCTTGGAGAAATAACGGTATCGTACGAACCATGTGTCTGTGCTGCCGGCTGCCGATATATAATAGAATATCCGAAAAAAGTGTGACCTACTGTGAAAAACGTAAGTGTTCTTAATTTCTTCTTAAGATCAATTTTCTCAAGATAACATTAGGCATCTAAAGAAGCACAAACAAGCAACGGAAAGTGTATATTCTCTCATACTTTAATATTCCAAAAACATCTCTCTTCTAATATTTTACAGGTGACTACTGTTCAAAGTTAAAAAATTCAAAACGTAATAGTACATCCGAAATCAATGACCAATTGTGATAGGTTTAGGTTAGGTTCTTAAGTCTCATCTTCTTGAGATCAATTTTCTCAAGATAAAAGTTAGCATTTAAGTAGCAAAACAAATAATGAAAAGTATATATTCTTCGTTCCTTGCTTTTTGTATTATAAAAACATTTATTTTATTATATTATACTATTGACTATTATTGAAAGTTAAAATGCGCAACCATAACACAACATCCAAAATAACAATAATAAACGGTGAAAAGGGTTGGTTTCTTTAAAAAGGACTTAACATGATTTTTCTGCAAATTTCAATGTTCTTTATTAAACTGCCTTATAAACTTGAAATATAATTTTCGATTTTTAAAGTCAATAAAATAGATTAGATTATAATTAACACATTCTGCTCTTTAACGTTGCTTGCTTCCCTTTTACTTTCTTCTATCTTTATTGGATACGTGAAAATTTTCTACTTTCGGTTTTCGACGGATTTATACGTTTTAGGGATCAGAGATTCGAAAAACAGGTTTTTTCGAAATGTCTGTCTGTGAGTCTGTCTGTCTGTTTGGATGTGACACAAATTTGGGGGGATGTCAAGAACTAATGCACGAAATTTAATCAAAATTTATATTCAGTTAGTCCCTGATATAAATGGGTGCTGATTAGTTTGTGGTGTAAATCGCTCAACGGGTGGCGCTGCTATGCAGCATTTATCACGATTTCTTTAATAGCTCAATCTCCAGAAGTAATGCACGGATTTTCATCAAAATTCAATTTCAGTTAGTCTTTGACATGAATTGACGTTTTATACATTTTGGTGTAAATCGCTCAACAGGTGCCGCTGCCATGATGCATTTTGCAGGATTTACACGATTTCCGCAATAGCTCTATCTCAAATGCTAATGAACGAATTTTCATCCAACTTCAGATTCAGTTAGTACTTGATATGTACTGGTGCCGATTACGTGTTGGTGTAAATCGCCCAACATGTGGCGCTGCTGTACTGAATTTTCACGATCCCCGCATTAGCTCTATTTCAAGAAATATTTTCAACAAATTTCAGATTCAGGTATACCTTGATATGAATTAGTGCTGTTTATGTTTTGGTGCAAATCACTCAACAGGTGGCGCTGCTATGCTGTGATTTTTAGAATTTCCACTATAGCTCTATCTCATTAACTAATGCACGAATTTTCATCAAACTTCAGATTCAGATATATCTTGATATCAATTAGTGATATTTGTATGATTTATATAGGAGAAAGTTTTGTGATGGCCACAACATACTAGTTTTTAACTTCTATCTTTACAAGATGAAAGTATTGGATACGTGAAAATTTCGGCTTCCAGTTTTCGATGGATCTATATCTTTTAGAAGGTCCTGGACGCGATTTGATGTTTTTTCAGAAAACCTCTTTCTGTGAGTCTGGCTATCTATATGTAACAAAACTTTTGTGGATGCTCTATCTCAAGAACTAATGCACGAAACTTAATAAAACATTAGAATCAGTTAGTTCCTGATATAAATTAGTGCTGATTACGTTTTGGTGTAAATCGCCCAACAAGTGGCGTTGCTGCGTAGGATTATTCATGATTTCCTCAATAGCTATATATCCTCCGAAAAATAATACAAAAAATTCTATTTTGAAAAAGTGGTGCAAAATGAAATGTTTAAACTTGAATTAGAAAAATAATTCCGCATTTTATGAGTTAACGTTTAGTCGTTACAAAATACTTTACAAGATGACGCTTTTTAATAATATATTCGATATTACATTGCTTTTCTGTCTTCATAAAATTAAAAAATAAATAAAATAAAAGTAAGATTTATTTTCAAGAGAATTGTCAGTCATCCAGATAAAATTTATGTATCCGCATATTCTATCAGAGTTGAAAAAGCGTTATTTTTATTCCTTTCTTTTAGGTTCCAAAATAGACTCACTTGTAATATTTTACAGGTGAATTCCTTTAAGAAAATAAAATTATCTAAACGAATAATTCAATGCCAGAAATAACGGTAACATAATATAAGGCAGAAAAGAGGTTTTTTTTAAGGACTCAACCTATATTCTTAAAAGTTGGATAAGAATTTTCTTCTAGCAAAATTGATTAGGAAAATAAACTAGTTTGAAAGCTTATATATTTATTTATATATTTATTTATTGCAAAAATAGATCTGAGTATCTTTTCTTTATATTATGATTTATCACAAATCTGTGTTTTAAAGAGAATTAGAACTCTGCGTTTCTGATTTTTAAAGATATTTAATTCGAAATCTGTGTTTTAAAGAGTATTATAACTTTTTTCTAGCAAACTGAATGAATCAACTGCACAGTCGTTTTCGAAAAGTATCAATGTTTTATTAATAGAAAGTTTAATTTCCTTTCTTCTATAATATTATTTAATATTTATTGAAATAAAATTTTTCATGTCTCATGTAATTTATGTTGTAGAAAAACATTTCTCTTATACAAAAAGTTCCATAATTTTTAATATCCATTTTATCTTTAAGGAAAAGAAAGAAAGGAAAATAACATGATAGGATTATACTGAATGACACACAAATACTGTGACGCAAATAAAAGACCATAAATTTTTACTGAACGAACAAAAAAACTAGTTTTATTCACCATTCGAAAGAGGAGAAAATTTTGAACAAGAAACAATCACGGTAATTTGAAATAGTTTCATCCAGCGGTGATGCAGGCGTCTAGACGCTTCTGTAAATTCTTCAAGATGACCGCGACAGTTTCCGGCGTAATATTTGGCAAAGGCGTTTTCCAGAGCGTGTTTCAAGAAATCTAAGAACTTGGTGTTGATTGAGCAGGCTTTTTCCCCCAGGATCCCTCAAACAGCGAATTCCATAGTGTTCAAGTCAGGGGAGTTTAAGAGTCAAAAGTCCTTCGTCCAAAATCACAAGAGATTGGCCTCGCACCCCCAGCTCCACCCAACGTCTTCTTCGTTCCGTGAATAGTCGGCTAAACCTCCAGTTGATGTTCTTCGCTTTCCTTTCGGTCTGGGGGATCACGGCGCCTTTCAAAGTTAGCTTCTGATACGTCAATGCGCTGATCTTGACGTTGCTTCGCACGAAGACGAGTTTTGTCTTTTCCAATCCGGAAATATCCGCCGAACCGTAAGTACTGGGAAAGGTACTTTTTCCATCTTTACGATGCGCAGAGCCCCTTTGTGTAACAACTCGCGTTGCATCTGCGAGTTTCGGAAAGGTTGAAACCATGAAACTCTTACCATAGGTGAAGAAAATCCGATTCAGAGCATCGCCGCGGCACATGGACGTCATCTTCTTCCACGTTTTCGAGCTTTGACGTCTTCATTAAGTCAGTGAGATGGTATCCTTTTGCCAGTTTGTACGAAATGAGTTTCGGATCTTCTCTGAGATGTCTTCGCATGGATTCACGGTCGACGTTGTGCTCCTTGGCCAATTTTTGGATGTTTCTTTGTGGATTTCTTTGGATCTTCTTTTTGACCATGTTTCTGGGCACTGAGGTCCTTGATGTTCGCGGCCTTCCACTTCGTTGACGGTCTTTGAACCCTTCGGTCCCTTTAAAACATTTGACGGCGAGATGGACTTGTTCCCGGTGTAGTTTGGCAGTCGCAGGAAATGGCATCCCCTCTTGCAGTGGGGGACGATGGTTGGCCGGTCTTCTTAACACAGTACGTTTTCCTTAAAAATAATGAATTAATATCAGCTCAAATAGCAATTACACAACGAAAGAGAACGAAGAGTACGGATAAAACAATAGTATATCTCAAAAATGGGAAAAACTTTAAAATAAAGTTATATTTTCATCACGTCACAGTATTTATGTATCACCCTGTATATGATTTATTATATATGGTATTTAGGTTTATATAAATAAAAGGGGGGGGGGACATTTCTTCCTTATTGCTACTCACTTACGTAAATAAATCTTGTGACTTTTCCAAACAAACGTATTCATAAAATCCACAACTTTACAATAAGAATGTTAATAAAATATCAGAAAGTACACTACATTATTACTGCAATGTAAGAAGTTTTAAAAAATGCTTGCAGTATTTGCTTTATTTTCTAGAAAATTAATGTTCTTTTTTTATATATTTTCTAACAAACAGGACAAACAATTGCCGGGTGTCCCAAAAATAACTGAATGGATTTTAAAATTCAATAACTTACAAACGGAGATAGATATTATTATTTTTATTTATTTACTTATTTATTTATTTTTGCAGGAGGCTTATGTAAGATGTGAAGAGTTTTTATTCTGTGATTATCAGCTTTAGTTACAAATGGCGCTGGAAGCAATAGGCGCTAAATCCGGGTTCGATTTTTCGGTCTTTCTCTTCTTCCATGCGAAAAAAGGAGATTAAAATGTTTTGAATGGATCACGAAGTACCAAAAATCGGGTCTGGAATTAGCACTTATTTCTCGCACCTCTATCTATTGTTTGAAATTCGAACTAAAATCAAGAATCACAGTAAAAAAAAAAAAAAAAAAAAAAAAAAAAAAAAACTCCTAACTTCATATAAGATTCTGTTGCAAGATTTTTTTTAAATATCTGTCACCCTTTGTAAGTTATTGAATTTTAAAATGCATCAGTCATTTTTGGGACATCCGGTACATTTACATCATATCTCACTACGTTGAAAATGCAATTTTCGACCAAAATTGTCAAATTTATTTTATTTTATTTTATTAAAGACCAACTCTTTACCTTTCCAAAACTGTATTTGTTTTTATTGTTCGATAAATAGATCCGGAGTTATAGCAGTTTTAAAATACTCAACAGCTGTCACTCAAACCGAAAGTGCTGTTTAAAGGGCTTTAAAATTTTAAATTTTTAAATTTTTAAATTGCTTTTAAAGGGTCGTATGTTTGGAGAAATTTCGCGATTTTGGATGCATTTGTTTAATAATAAGAAATGTAAATAATATGCTCCATGATATTTAGATGTATATTACTGTAAATTCTTGTAGTAGAACATAAATCTAAACTTTAAATGCATTTTTTGGAAAATGTAATTTTCGGTGAAAATTCCATACGCAAAACATGATTTCTCAAAAAGTTATAGGAATATCACTATGAAATTTAAAATATATGTTATTTACACTGTTGTGAAGGCAATGAACTAAAGATTTAAATTTAGAATAAATATTTTTTGTTTTATGGATGGTTTTGTGGAATGACATCGATGAATTTTATGAAAATTAACATGTAAACAGGTGCGATATGCTATAAGTTTTGAAATACTTAAAGAATATCTCAGATTTTAGTTCATTGCCTTCACCAATGTCATAAATATAAAGTGTAAAAAGGAAATTAAGATACATGCAGTAGAATTTTCTTTAGAGCGTTTTGCGTTTCGGGCCAAATTTCACTAAATTTTACTATAAATTCCTCCATTTACCAAAATTTTATCAATGAATGAAATATTTTTTACTTTTTTTCACATTTTCTAGTCCTAATCTTAGTAAAAATAAGTTTAAAAAATAATTAAATAGCTTTTTTGAAAAAAATTGCTCCGTACGTAGGCAGGCACCTTAAAACTAAAAAAAAAAAAAAAAAAAAAATCACAACATTCTATCTTAACTCTTTATGCACCGATGAAACTTTTAAGTCCCATTAAAGAAAATGCACTATAAAATTTATTTAATTCGACTACTAATAAAAATATATGGTACTTTTTATACAAAATATTGTGCTGGATCACAATCAGTAAGCACAGCGAAACAGTCGAAGCTAAATATTTGTAATGTGGTTATTTTCTCAACCATTTACTTGTATTTAGCTTTTATCCTATTAAAAAATATTATACGAAAAATTTTCAACTGCAAAACACTTTTCTGTTACAGATACCTGGTGTCCTAAAAAGGACTGACTGTTCTTAAATTTCAATAATTTGCAAAAAGTGACAGATATTTAAAAAATTCTTGGAGCAGGGTTATGCATGAGCTCAAAAGTTTTCTTACAGTGATTTTCAATTTTAGTTCGAATTACAAACAATAGATGGTGATGCGATCACTAGGCGCTAAATTCAGGCTCGTTTTTGGTACTTCGGGACCCACTCAATACATTTTAATCTCCTTTTTCCGCAAATCTATTATTATCTCCATTCCTTATTATAAAAATTATTCATTATTATTTAACCTATAGTTATATAAAAATAGTGGTATGCTGCAATTTAACTTTTATCTTAAATATTTACTTTTAATATACTATTCTCTTGGGCTCACCCTGGCATTGTTTATTAGATATATGTATGATATATTTGATAGATTATATGTCATATTGTTTATTAGACATTCTGTTTGTTTGGTCATTTTAATAATTTTCATTAAAGAGGGTCTTCCAGCCTGCTGGGACTTCCGGGCTCGTTCGCGGGTACTGGGATCTCAGCGGGAAGGGGGATATTTGTTTTCCCATCGTGGACTAATTAGCTCCTATACCGAAAGGCTTAAAAATCGAGCCTGAATTTAGCACCTATTGCTTTCAGCGCCATCTATTTTTCGTAATTCGAACTAAACTCGAAAATCACTATAAAAAAACTTTTGACCTTATGCATAACCCTCCTGCAAGATTTTTTTAAATATCTGTAACCGTTTGCAAGTTATTGAATTTTAAATTCAGTCAGTCCTTTTTAGGACACCCGGTACGATCACAATACACTTATTTACATTGTTTTTGTAAGAATGTGTGAATTTTTCATAATTGTATTTTTCGTTTTTTAATCTAATTATTCTTGTAAATATTTTACAAAAAACCCCTAACTACAGATTTATCAAAATAGTTATATTTAAAAATCTATCAAAATGCAATTTGTTATTATGTAAGTTGTTTTGGATATCTTCAGGTATTACCGAAGATAATTAGTGGAGAGGAGAAAAATTCTGATATATAATTTCGAACATAAAGGTTTAAAAGGAAAATAATTGTTCACTAAGGAAATAAAATATGACATTTCATATTCATTTTTCTTTTACCGGGTGTCCCAAAAATGACTGATGGATTTTAAAATTCAATAACTTGGAAACGGTGACAGATATTGAAAAACATCTTGCAGGAGTGTTATGAAAGATGTCAGGAGTTTTTATGCTGCGATTCTCAGTTTTAGTTACAAATAGCATCGATAGATGGCACTGCAAGCAATAACCGCTAAGTCCAGGCTCAATTTTTTGGCCTCTCTTTTCTTCCATGCGAAAAAGGGAGAATAAAATGTATTGAATGGATCCCGAAGTACCAAAAATCGGATCTGGACTGAGCTCCTTTTGCTCTCAGCACCATATATTTTTTGGAATTCGAACTAAAATTAAGAATCACAGTAAAAAAGCTCTTGACGTCATACAATACCCCCTTGCAAGAATTTTTCTAATATCTGTCACCGTTTGCATGTTATTGAATTTAAAAATCAGTCAGTAATTTTTGGGACACCCGATATATTATGTAAATAAAACTCTTATAATATTTAGAAGGATCGTTTACTTTTGAAATCAAAATATTTCCAAGGATAGTAAGGCATCAGAAAGAGTTGTATATTATTGCTAAATAATAATAATAATAATAATAAAATAATAAGCTTCGTTACATAACCACAGATTTTTGAAAAATCTGCGCTTGGTTAATGTTTTCTAAAATTAGCATATTTGATATCAAGGCGGATGCATAGATTTGAAAATGGAGAGCGTATATAGTAAATATTTTTAGAATATGCTAATCAATAATTTGATCGTGAAATGTGACCTTTCTGCAATAGTGAGAGATTCGTGCAATAGAAATATTCTTATTAAAATTTCAGAGGTTTGAAAATTATCACTAAAGAAAAAATTATTCATCTGAGGAAAAAAATAGTATTTCTGTTTAAAAAAAGGCGGAAGATTATGTGTGTGAATAAAACACATGATATAGATAATTACTTTTCTTTAAAACATAATGCCGAACAAAATTATATTAAAAAGTTGAATAAATTTCAGCATCAATTAAATAATACTTTCTCTCCTGGATCAGTAATATTAGACAATTATAATTATATACAGTTTTCCTTAAATGTGTATGAAAAGCATTTACTTTCAAAAATCATCACAAAAGCAAGTTCCTTCTTATACAGTTATTAATAACCGAAACCTCTACGTTAGAAAGCGAAAACATGATTGTGAGTAACCCTACGTCATACTGACGGCGCAGTACCTGTCCGATAAATTTGCTTTGACTGACATTTTTAGGTACGTTCGAAATAATATAAATACGTAGCACCTACAGTAGTCGTCTGGTCAAGTCCGTCTGTTTTTCTGTCCGCAAATTACAGCGCAAAATCTACCCAACCTATTGATTTGAAATTTAATATATTATATAATCGTTGCAGAATTTTGTCGAGTCATTTCAAATTTTATAAATATCGCATCAAATCGCATCAAACAGAAGATATTAATAAAAGTTTTCTTTATTCTATTAAATCCTATCATACGTATTAATTCAATGGCATAAGTAATGATTCTAGGTTGACAGGGTACTTGCATCCTATTTAACATGGCGTCATATTATTGCCATATTACTGAATTTAATACATATAAAAAAAGTAAACTTGTGGCTTTATGATTCATGAAGGATCAGGGCCTACAGTGCCCAACTCTGTTTACTTGACCCTGGGCATCGAGGTGCTATGCAGCATGCGCCGGGGTCGGGTGGTCAGTCCAACGCGAGACCCTCAGTGTTTAGTTCCCAAGCAAACATGGTACTCATTTTATCGACCCCGAAGGAGTGAAAGGTTGAGAGAACCTTGCCCAGCCGGGAGCAGAACTCGCGACCTGTAGCGTGGCAGACAGGGAGGCGTGCAGACCACCACGCTTCTGGGCTTCATTACAATACATATAATCGTAATAATTTTTGTATTCATGCATTTTTGCATAACAGTGCAAGAGCTATTACATCAAGATAGGAATATATATAACACTAGTTATACTACACTGTAAAAAAAAATCTGTGAAGTTACTAAAGTTTTTCTAGGAAACTTGGATTCCTAGAACTTTTCATGTAACGGCAACAACAAAATTTCATGTAACAGATACACTTTTGCGCCGAAAATCAAAAAATCTGTAAGGTTACTAAGAATTTTTTTGGAAACTGGGATTCCGAGAACTTTTCATGTAACTGCAGCCAGGCTTACAAATAAAAGTTTAGTAAGATTACTGAAATTTTAGCAGATTCATTTGTAAAGTTACAGATTTTTGTAGCTTTACAAAAACTAGTTTTGTAGATTTGCAGCTTTTTTCGTACAATTACAGGTGAAAGTTTAGTAAGCATGTAACTTTACATCTGTAGAACTACAGATTTTTTTTTACAGTGTAGGAACGCATCTCATTTGCTACGTTTGATGAACAATTTCCGACGTGTTTAAACTTCTAAAAATCGCATAATTTCAATTTTTACGTAGATGAATACAAGAAAAAAAATATTCTTCCAAATGCAATTTGTGTGAAAACTTCAATACGGATTTTTGTATACTTGTTAAAATAATTTTAAGTAACTAATTTTTTTAGTTAACTCTATACCGCGTGAAGCCCATTACAAAAATTTAACCCGATTGCATTTAAAACAATATAAATAGTTCAAAATTTGTTTCTTGCTAATATTCCATAACGGGATTATAATTTCGTCAATAAATAAATTAAAAAAAATATATTAATAAACAAATATTCATAAAACCCATGTAATCTATCCACATCCTATACATCTAAAATTATCAGAATAAAAATTTATTTGCAATTAACTTCTGCCATGTGGCTAATACAAAGGTACCAGTTTTGATGAATTTCAAATTTTTATTTGAAATATAATTACTATTTTACATATAAAAATGTTTTTACGTGTTGTTATTGTTCCTTTTAAAAATTTAATGTTAGATGTTAAAAAAACTATCAGAATTTTAATTAAGAATAATTATTTTCACCTTATTCTGTAACCCGGATAGCCTATGATGGATAATGTAGTTTACAGTAAAAGTGTAATTCCTCAATATGTGTATAATATACCTTCTCTGTAAATTAGTTCGATATCATTAACCTCTTCACGGCCTTGGCCACATACGTGGAAGCTTAGCTTTTTATAATTATAATTATTCTGAACAATTTAAAAACTAGTCAGACGTGGCAATCCCAAAACTTTCTTCTACCCATACATGCTAATACTTCCTGAAAATTGCAGCATATCAGCACCACCTGTTAGATGATTTCCTCCAAGGTCTAGTTATCAATACCTTTGACAAATTCTAACTGAATCTGAAGTTTGATGAAAATCCTTGCATTAGTTTTTGAGATAGAGCTATTGCGGAAATTGTAAAAAAATCTGCTTAGCAGCGTTCACCAGTTTACCTGCTTAGCAGCGTACACCTGTTGGGCGATTTGCACCAACAATTAATTAGGAGCAATTTATACCAGGAAGTAACTGAATCTGAAAGTTGATGAAAATTCATGCATTAGTTCTTGAGATATAGCTATTCCGAAATCTTGAAAAATGCAACGCAGCAGTGCCATCTGTTGGGCGATTTACACCAAAAAATTAAACAGAACTAATTTATGTATCAGGGACGAAAATTCGTGCATTTTTTCTTGAGTTAGAGATATTGCGATAATCATGAACAATGCAGCATGGCAGCGCCACCTTTTGGGCGATTTTCATGAAATTTTAATCAGCACCCAACTATATCCTGGACTAACTGAATCTGAAGTTTTATGATAATCCGCGCAGTGGTTCCTGGGCTATAGCTATTGCAGAAATAGTGAAAAATGCCGCATAGCAGTGCCACCCGTTCGGCGATTTTCACTAAAAACTAATCAGGACAAGTTTTTATCACGGTCTAACTTAATCTAAAGGTTTGTGAAATTCCGTGCATTAGTTCTTGAGATAGAGCGCCCGCAAAATTTTTGTCACATACAGACTCACAGAGTGACAGACAGTGTGGCAGAGTGAGATGTTGATAGAGTGACAGACCGACTCACAGACAGATTTTTTCTAAAAGCTATCGAACCGTGTTCAGGACATTGTAAAACGTATAAATTCGTCGAAAATCGGAAGTCGAAAATTTTTACGAATCCAATACTTTCTTGTTGAAAAGATAGAAGAAAGTAAAAACTAAAATTTAACAATTACGTATTCATAAAATCTTATCAAAATAACACACATTACATTACACTGCATTAAAAGATAAAAACACTAAAAGCAATATAAAAGGACGTTTCGGATTCATTCTGGATCCCTCATCAGCAAATTCTTAACGTTAAAGTCATACTAGGTTTTAAAGTTCAACAAGTAGAAAAACATTGCATCAAGTTGCCAAAAAATCTCTACCAATAGAATATTCAGTTTTGTTTTAACTATAATTTTTTGGCAACTTGATGTAATGTTTTTCTACTTGTTGAACTTTAAAACCTAGTATGACTTTTACGTTAAGAATTGAATTACGTTAAGCTGATGAGGATTTCATAATGAATCTGAAACGTCCTTTTATATTGTTTTTAGTGTTTTTATCTTTTAATGTAGTGTAATGCAATGTCTGTTATTTTGAAAAGTTTTTGTAATTATGAATGAATTCAGACGTAGTCCTTTTGTCTATATCAAAAAAAAAAAGCCTATTCACTACAAAATCCCTCAATAAGTGAATTAAAAACTTTATGGTTTGACTGCACTGATAATGTTATCACATACAGTTAGAGATATACAAAATATGCGTGAAGTAATATTTCGGCAGTCAGTGTTGTTGGATTATTTCAACAAATCTTTAATATTTGATACAAATAATATCAGATATATTAAATATACCAAGTTTCAATAATTTGTAGAATTGTAAAAAACAAATTTACATTTAGTTTTGTCATTTTATATGAAATCATTTCACTCATAAATTGCCCTTAACACTCAGTGGCCATGAGTCTCGACGATATTTGTGGGCTTATGTGTGTGTGAATTTTCATTGTTTCTCCCATTTGTTTTTGCTTTTTGAATTCCTATTTCTATAATTGTAAAAAAAATAAAAAAATAAAATTAAGTCTTTTTTTTCTCACCATAAAAAAATCCGTTCTTGAAGAGGTTAAAGTTTGATTTAAACAATTACTACACAAATAGAGTAATTTACCTGTATTCATTTGTGTAACCCTGTAGAAAATTGTAAATGTTATGCAGATGACAGTCTGTTAGAAAAATACTGCAACCATAATAACATATGTAAACCGCGAATTCCGAGAGCCACGAACACAATTCAGAAAGATATATTAAAATGAAGGATAGATCTCGATTTTGCGCACACATGTCGACATAGTTATAATGTTCTCAATCAAAAAATTAGACTCCCTTTATATGAAAGTTGCTAGTTCTCTACAGTTTACCCTGCTTTTTGTGAAATATAAAGATTTCAGGATAAGTGTACATCATTTCGGTAAGTGAAATCGCTTGGAATGTCAATTACATTTTAAAATATAAAACGTGCAGTTCAGCGCTATTTATGTAACATAGGTAGCATGTTTTAGATATTCTAGTGATATCTTTACATTTTGGCACAAAGAAAAATCAGTCTAATTTAAATTTTAGTAAAATATCTTCATTATTGTTAAAGTTGTGAGGAAAATTCCGATTTCGGATTCAAATGAGTCAGCCTGTAATTTTTACTAAAAATATGGACTTGAACCCTAGTTTCATGTAGAAAAATTGTTTTATATAGTGTGACATAACTTTTATACTCAGTAGTAAATCACTTCTGAGTCTAAAATTTTTTCTCATATTTAATTAATCACCCTGTATATAGTGCGTAGATTACATTAAAATAAAAGTTGAAATTTTTTTAACTATCCTAATTATACCTTAAATCACAATATGGTAATTTTCAAAGTAACTTAATTATAATATATATATATATTATATTTCAGTTGAAGTGCGTAGCAGCATATACTGAATTTGAAACATTTCACTGTGTTGATAAATGAAGTGGGATTTTATTCTAAAAATATCATACAATTTAAACATTTTAGAATATTTAATAAAAAAAATTAAATGTTACAATTTTTAAAAATATATAAAAAAAAATTTAAATATCTTAATTATACCATAAAACAAAATATGTAACTTTTAAGTATCTTACTTAAGTAAAAAAATAAAACTGAATATTAGGCAAATGTGTAAAAACACATTCTTAATTTTAAAATTTTTACTATATTGATAAATAAAGCCTACTTTTATTCTCCAACTTTCTTAAATTTTTAAGTTTTAGAATTTTCAATTTTAAAAAGTGTTACGCGAAGGTTTTCTGTTTCTTTTGAATATTTCATATGCAATTTTCTCTTTTTATAGTCGTTAAAATACGATCCTTTCATGCAAAAATGTAAAAGTATCTGTGTTGATGCAAATGTTTATGCATTCTTTCATATTGTCGCTGATCGTGTGTTTGCTAAGCTCTTGTCAAAACTTCTTTGAAAACTTTAAGAAAAATGCTTTAGAAATTCGTTTGCGATAAGAAAGAAATATTTTACCTAATTTGTTTGGTTGCGCTTATGAATTAAACATGGATAAACACATCTTAAACATAATTTTTATGTGAGGAGTGTTTCCTAGAAATCTGCACAAACTTTTCTTGACTGGAAAGCTAAGAAAAAATGAGGTAAAGAAAACAAATGGGCACTGTAAGGAAACTTTAATAACCACATTACTCTGTAAAACTGTTATACGCTTCAATTAAACCGTTTCGTCGGACATTATCGATTTTACTTTTAGTGGTACTTGCTATACGTTGTACAAAATATAGATCCATAATTTTGAGACACTATTTGATTCGACTGATTGATTTCTGGATTTTGTTAGTGTTTTTCAGTCTTTTGCATACTTAGACTTAAGATACGCCCAGAACAGCTCAATTGGTTGATTTTTCGGAACGTTAGCCGGGTTGTCGTACTTCTCTATGAAAGTTATGTTTTGCTGGCGGAAGTGGTTGAGGACCATTTTGAAATAATAACTGCTGGTCAAGTCTGGCCAGAAGACGTAATCACTGCCGTTGTAATTCCTACCGATGTAAGGGATGAAATGACGGAGAATGCCCTTATTCAATTGTTATTGCCCCTTGACAGGGAACTCAGACTATCAGATTAACAGACGACTCAAGCCTTTCGGACACATTGCAGTCGAAATGAGCATATTGTCTCCGAATTTCACTTTGGTAGCAAATTTGATGATAGGTTGTGTCTTGGGGACATCAGGTATGTAGTAGATACAAGTATCGTTAAACGTGGAGTGAACGAGCGTAAAATATGACTCGTTATCGAAGATAAATCCTCGATCAGTGAATTTTCTGAAATCGCGACCACAGTTCGTTTTCGCAGCAACCATTTGCTTTAATGTTCGTTTTGCTTTTCTGTTCTGCTTTTCCGTTCAACCCTTTGCTTGTGATATTTGATGTTAACCCTTAAATGTCTGACTTTTCAAAAATCATTGTAATAATGTTTTTCGGCTTTCATTTATTAAATAAATCATGGGAAAATACTTTAAAAAATCATATTTTGTTTTAAGTATAGTTTACGGCTAAAAAACAGTTTTTTACTAATGGGCAATACTGGTGTTTAACTGAAAAAATAATTTCCTTGATAAAAGTTTATAATATTAAACACACAAGAATTTTAGGAACTATAATAAGAAATAAATTTTACTTGCTCACTGCAGGTCAAAATAAAGTATTTCGCAAGCTTCCAAACAAAACAAAAAGAACAAGTAGCAACATTTGAAAAAATAAATTTATCTTTATTCTTAAACAGCACAGGTGTTGCCATCTACATGTTGAAAATCGATTTAATAATATTTTCAGAATGTATTTTATTGGCATCATTAGGCATTATAGCTTCAATATTATTCTAATAGTATTTTAGAGCCTAAATTGGGTACGTTGCCGAAAAGCAACACCAGGCATTTAAGGGTTAAGCTTCTTGTTAATTGCCTTATGTATGTGTTTGGGTGAAAAACTTAATTTGGCAGCGGAGGAATGGATTAATACTCGGTCTTTTTTGTCAAACAGTCGTTTCAACTGTTGTAACTTTGACGTTGTACGTTTTTGAGCCTTCCTACCCGACCCTGGTTGTCTTTTGGCCGCGAGTCCATTCGAGTAGTGTTGTAGAACATCGTATACATATAGTTCATTTGGAAATATGTTTGTAAAAAAAAGAAAATGGTTCACGATGAATTTGTTCCCATGATGAATATTGCCTTCGTAAAGCTTGTACTCATGCGTACACAGATACGCCTCTTTCGACTCCAATATTGGAAAACACAGATTATTTAATGAACTGTCGGCTAACGGTCGTGCCCTTATATACAATAACGTAACACTTCACGCGGGATTTAGTCTGATTCGTATTCCTTTTCTATTTTGCACAACAGCAAAGTTTGTACGGATTTTTAGGAAACAGTCCTTATTAGAAAACTATTGCTAAGTAAAGAAATTCACTAGCACATTGTGATACAAATAACATCAACAGTACCTGGGTAGCTTAACTATATTTGAGCAGTACTGTGTGTATTCTCTATATATACTATACAGGGTGTCTCCCGATGCATGGGCCAAACTTTAAGGGAAGATAAAATACACATAAAGAAGCAGTTTTGGTATATCAATGGAAGGTCGGAAATGATAAGTTTTGGCGAAAAACAAAAAATGAGGAGGAAAGGAAAATGAGCATTTTATTCTCACAATAATTGCAGTAAATGATGTGCCGAAATCAGATGTGCCACTGGCAGAATTTACTAATTGAATGTACCTTTTCGCACATTCCAAGTGTTTCACGAACATTTCAGGCAACGATTGAATGTCTAGCAATAAGTTTCTCATCAGAGTCAACTGGTGTCTCATATATGAGACGTCTGGAACCTTCGAAAGGATACACCAATCGCTTGATAGACACTACCAGGTATGCATCGATGTTGGTGGTGGCACATTTGAGCCGTTTCTGAAATTGTCATGTCAGTAAAACGCTTCTTTTCATTTCCTCCGCATTGCTTGTTTTTCGCCAAAACTTTACATTTCCGACCCCACATATTGGTATACCAAAATTGATTCTTTATGTGCACTTTAGCTTCCCACTCACAAGTAAGGTCCCCGAAAAATCTGAAAAATTACGGAATGTTCTTCTCATGTGGATATATGTGTTTATATAAAACATTTCGGCGGAATCTCCATAGATCTTTCGTAAAAATGTAATGAACATTTTGTTATTTGGCGATTTTCCATGAGTTGGCGATCTAATACAATTTCAAAAAAAGCTTTTTTTATGTCAAATACACTTTCCCCCGAAAAATGTTTCATGTTGAGAATGTTTAAATAAATTTCATTTAAATAACTTTAGTTTTGTCAGTTTTAGTTTCCCTTAACTATAATTTTGTCATATCGATGGTTATATGTATTTATATTGAAATAAAATTATCAAAAAGTACGATTCAAAACGAAATTCAAAATTTAAATTAATTAAAATTATTTCAAGCTCAAAATAAAATCCAATTGAGCATTGTCGATTCAATTTTGTTGCTATGGAAACGACGCGACGTCTTGATATTGAAATGTATAACTGCAACATTCTTCATATGGCTTTTATTTTTTAATTCACTTAAATGTATGATTTTGTTTTCAATGGGAATTTTTTTTATGTATGAAAATATTTTTTTCACTGATAATTAAATAATTGCAGCAACAAGCAATATATATATATGTAATACAATGTATATATATATATATATATATATATATATATATATATATATATATATATATGTACCGGGTGAACCCAAAAATGACTGATGGATTTTAAAATTCAATAACTTGCAAACGGTGACAGATATTAAAACAATTCTTGCAGGAGTGTTATGTAAGATGTCAGGAGTTTTTATGATGCGATTCTCAGTTTTAGTTACAAATAGAATCGATAGATGGCGCTGCAAGCAATACCCGCTAAATTCAGGCTCGATTTTTTAGCTTCTCTCTTCTTCCATGCGAAAAAAGGAGATTAAAATTTATTGAATGGATTTTGAAGTACCAAAAATCGGGTCTGGACTGAACGCCTATTGCTCTCAGCGTCATCTATTGTTTGAAATTCGAAATAAAGTCAAGAATCTCAGTACAAAAACTCTTGACATCATACATAACCCTCCTGCAAGAATTGTTTTAATATATGTCACCGTTTGGAAGTTATTGAATTTTAAAATCCATCAGTCATTTTTGGGACACCCGGTATATATATATATATATATGTATGTATGTATTAAACTCTCTCATTGTTTAAGTTTAAATTCATTAAAAACCATTCACACGCATTCTAAAAATCTGTTAAAAAATAATTTTCAGTTACATTAAAATTTTTTGCTTTTGGCGAGGAAAAATGCTGCTCGCCAAATCGAGTGACTCTTTCGTCTTTTCATTTCAAATATTCTAAAGTATTTATTTTTTTTTACAGACCTCCTACTGTAATTCCGCCGCTAAATTTGACTGATCCTTTATTGCATACATAAGTAGTTTAATTAGAAATTTTTTTTCAAAATATTCTGAGTATACCCAGTAAGGAGACCTTTCTTGTCAGTTTGGCCCATGAATTTGGGGACACTCTGTAGTATATGCATGAAAATTTGCCTCAATTTTTAGGTGTTTTGATTTTCTGAATATTTGTGCAGCATGCCTTACGAATACATCGTAATTTCGTTGCTAATATTTTCAATATCAAGCAATATTTCTGTACTTATCTAACACTGCATGCAATAATTCCAATGCAAAAGGAAATGCATCGATCTATTTCATAGTAAATGAAATATCTCTGTTACAGTTGCATTACATTGATAATATTTTTAATATAAACCAATAATGAACTATATTGGTATTTTATTGTAAAATTTCAGATTATTGCAATGTTGACGCAACATAAAGCCAGTAATGTATATTACTTTATGTTAGTGTAATAAGTAACTTCAAAATACCTACCATTGTTAATTATATTTCATAGCTTAGAAATTGTTCGAAAGTATTCTTCTAATAAGGAGAGAAAGAAAGGAATTGAAAATCGCGTTAAATAAGATTGTAGCAACTTCGCATTGTAATACTTTTCTGCCTTTTAATTGCGTTCTTATAATGTCAATTAAGCATAAAAATATTGTATTTATCCTGTCTGAAGTTTTACATGTATTTTTTACCATCCACATCACTTAGACTTGTTTTTACTGAATGTTTAACGACTAAAATAAATTACGCATTTTATCGGTACAAACAAGATCACTTTTTTTTTTTTTTTTTAATTGCGTTGTTATAATGTCATCCAGTATAAAAATACAAGTAAAAATAAACATCTCAAAAGAGTGTGATAAACTCAAATGATTTGTTTACTGTACTTATTACTAATATTATTACTAATATTATTACTATTATTACTAATACTACTACTATTATTATTATTATTAGCCCACTTACTGATACGAAAATCCAAAAATATTCTGACCATTAAAAAATTATTTTTTTTTTGACTCCGAAATATAATATTCAAAATATTTCATCCATATAAATATTTTCCTGAAATCCTTTCATTTATTTTTACCTAGTGCACTGGCAAAATGGTAAGCGGGGATCTAGTATATTTTTCATATGAAGCAAGAATCTATCTGTTTTTACAAATGTAAAAATAATACATTCATATAAAATTACATATTATTCTACTATTTAAATTTTATCTATGTTGATTTAATGAAAAATATATTAAATTACCTGAAACTCGAATGGATTCAAGTATCTTCATTTGCATAAAACTCAGCAAGTAAGATGATGATAAAAGAAAATTTTACATTTTCTTTTTTAAATACACTTCTTTATGGCCCCTTGAAAATAAAAAAACACCTACTTTTTGTGAAAATTCTAATTTTAAAGTTTCTAAACAACTTAAATGCTAGCTAGCATTTTTTTTCAATTTAAGAGAATGTAAAATAGTTTTACGGTTTTTGTACCTTAACGTTTTATTTCGATTTACAAACTGAATAATCTAGAAACTCTTCCATATTTTTGCATTGAGAATGGTCATTTGCATTTCATATTCTGCTTGATATGAAATATGAATTCTTTCTAAGACGAATTTGCCGCAAAATAAATAGAATGTACATAATAATATGCGAAAGACCTTTGATATTGCGAATCGATTTTTGGTGAATGCAATCACAGTGAATAAATTTATTTCTGGAATTACTTGGTTTTATTTGTGATAAATTGTTCATACAGATTCGTTGTAAATTAATAGGAAAAAAGTAAAATCGTATAGCCTTTAAAAGCGATAAATAAATAAATGCATAAAAAATATATTACCAGTATGTTTACTCAATAAAAATATAGCAATGTTATTATTAAATAAGACATATTATATAGGCCATTATTATATAAGACAATAAGAAGTTATTTTTTTTAAATGCTGAAATGTGAGAATTCCAATATGAGTAATAGGTATTTTTGGATATAAAACTTCATTGCTAGTATTTTCAGTATGAAGTAATATTTCTGTAATTATTGAATATTAAACAAAATAATTCCAATGTAAAGGAGAATGTCTTGTTTTATTTCATAGTAAATCCAATACTTCTGTATTGTATTGTGAATATTTTCAATATAAATCAATATTTAATTATATTAGTATTATATTAGTATTAATTATATTAGTATCATAAAAAATTTCCGATTACTGCAATATTGAAGCAGCCCAAGACTATACTATAACCCATATAATCAATATTGTTTTCTATTAATGCAGTATTTAACTTAAAAATATAAAAAAATGTTAACATTATTTCTCAGCTTAGAAATTGTCCCAAATTATTTTTTTAATAATGAGAGAAAAAAGAATTTAAATCACGTTAAATAAGATTGTAGCAATTACGTATTGTATACCTACGACCATGAATACTGTTTTTTTTTTCTTATAATTGTGTTTTTATAATTTCAAATAAGTGCAAAAAATCTTTTTTTTTTTTTTTTTTTTTTTTTTTTTTTTTTTTTTTTTTTTTTAATCCTGTGGGAATTTTTACGTGTATTTTTTATCAGCCGGCCACATTCTAGATTTGTTTTCAGTAAATGTCTAAAGACTAAAATCAAGCAATTATGCGTTGTATCTGTAAGACTAAGAATAGTTTTTGTACTTTAATTGCGTTGTTATAATGTAAACCAAGTACCAAGTATCAAAGTATAAAGAAGCAGCTCAACAAAATCTGAACAACGCCTATGACTTGCTTACTGTATTTATTATTATTATTACTGTTATTAATAACTCACTTAATGATGAAAATCCAAAAAAAAAAATATATTGGCAATTGAAAACATTAGATTTCTGCGAAAGACCTTTGATATTCCGAATCGATTTTTGGTGAACGCAACCACAGTGAATAAACTTATTTCTGTAATTACTTGGTTTTATTTATAATAAATTCTTCATACAGATTCGTTTTAAATTAATAGAAAAGGGAAAGTAAAATCGCATAGTCTTTAAAAGATGTAAATAAATAAATGCATAAAAGTATATTACCAGTATTTTTACTCAATTAAATATAGGGTAACTCCGGAAGAGTCGCCGCATATGGGACAGATGCCGCACCCCTTGTATTTATTGTTATTATTGATAGATCGTCGTCAAACGCACAGTATAGATGCGCATTGAGATTATTTTAACCAACGTATAGCGTTAATCCCATTCCGATGTTTACTTGTAGAAGTACAATCCTTAATTTGAGATAAGTGCATGATTTCACAGTCCAAACTTTTAAAAACGTTATGTTTAAATATTTTCCATACACTAATTACTAAATGCATGCATGATTTCGAAGTCAAAACTAAGTGTAGCGTCTGTATAGAGTACTGTGTATATGGTTACGCCATTCCCCTTAGCGATGGCAGGTAACTGTGATGGCCGACATCTTCACCATGCAAAATGGGATACATGTTTCACTGCTATTCCGGTATACATGCCGCAGTTTCTTTTGTGCGGGGTGATTAAGTGTTATTAACTTTTCCTCTTCTTTTTGCACAGACAAACCATGTTAGGCATGTTATCAAGTTTACTAAAACCATAGGAGAAAAAGGGTAAAATAAAAAGTAAGAAGTGCAAGAAAGATGCAAATCAAGATGATAATAATGAAAAATTGGATTACGCGTAACGCAGACGTTCTTTGCAAACTACTCCAAAAAAGAAGAAGTGTAATTGGATTCGTTTCATCATGTGTTTAAATGTAGTTACATAAAGACTGCACTTTTTCGACACTTTTTCTGTAGATTGTAGTCGAAAAAACAGGTCTCTTAAACCATTGGGGACCATAGGTGCATATAAGCACCTTCATAAAGAACTTACAAAATTTATTTCTGTCACCAGTTAAAAAGAAAAGTAACATTTGCTTTGTTTAATTAGAGCATTTTCAAGAGTATTTAAGTAAAGGTAATTTCGTTTAAAAAAGTGGTACCAACGGAATAAAATTTGTGTAAAAGCTACCGGTCCCGAAAGGGTTAACAAATAAATTATGTATACATAATTTTACTTTTTTTCTTTTCCCTTTCTAATACATTGATGTTACGTTATTGCTGAAATAACAATTAAAATTTAATGTAAAAAAAAAAATAATAAGTTGATAATTTTAATATTGAATGTAGGTAACAATTAATAATTTGAATCTACTAATACGTTCCATTATACACATTTAGTGTCATTTTGTTATTTCATCGTTAATTACAGTCCAGATATGAATATTTTTTTAAATATTTTTATTTATAATTTCATTCTATTCTTATTGCAAGCGCGGCATAACTACCGCACAAGTGCGGCGCCTCAACCTGAATGTACGGGTGACGCGCCGCAATGTAATTTTTTAGAAAAAAATTGTTAAAAAATATTAATAATTTGTTTTGAAATTTTTGTCGCTGTACACGTGTTTTATATTTAACATTAAATAGCACAGCATGATTTTTTTAAATTTTATGTTCACCATGGGACTTTATACACAAATTAAAAAAAATGGGCGGCATAAATCCCGGAATTACCCTATATAGCAATATTATTATTAAATAAGACAAGTTATTTTTTTTTATGCTGAAATGTGAGAAATCTAATATGAGTAATAGGTATTTTTGCAGATAAAATGCATATACGTGTATTCTTTATCAAGTATTACGTCAACAAAATACATTACTGTCACTTTATATATGTTTGAATTTTTAATGGGACAAGGGACCTTCAAAATCATTTTTTATTTGAAAATTTCATTGTGGAAGATTAACTGAAAAATTAATTAAAATTATACATTTTTTATTTTTTCTTATTTCACTATAAATATTATTCAAGAGCATAGTATATGCATAAAGGCAAAAATTTATCATGTATGAAAAAAAATTAGGAGAAAAAATATAATGAACTTTCCTAAATATTTTGCGCACTATGAAGAACTTTTCAAAGTGTTCTATGCGCTTTCCATATCAATTAAAATCCCAAATAGTTACTATAGCTGATTGTCATTATATACGTCATAAAGCTGTGCGTCGTTTATTGAAACTAAATACAATTAGAAAAGTTAAATGTTGTTCCTCACAGAAATATGGTGCAAAAATACAGAAAATTTTGTAAATTTTAGAAAATATATATTTTTTTACCTTGATATTCAAATATACAGGGTGCAATATGTTATCTATCGCCGACCTTTAATTTATCAACCGTTGGTCGTAGACATATAAATCCAGTTACAAAAACGTTTCAAATGAAGTAAATATTCATGCTGTGGCATTATTTAAAGTAAAAAATCAATTTTATAAAAATTACGAAATCTAACTTTTTATACGGTCCCCCAGTCCTTATAGTTATATTTAGTAAACGTGTACACATATCATAACACATATAACACAAAAGGTTTGACATCTGTACTACAAATATTGACAGAGTTATTAAATTTCAAATTTTCAGATTTTTGCACATGATTTTGTTTTTTATTGAGGGATTAGTTAAAAGATGAATTAAAGTAATTCGTGATAAAATTTTGGGTGCTATGTCCTTTTTACGGCGAAACCACCTTTAGCTGGTGTCGCCAAATCGGGGTATCACCGAAGAACGTTATTTAATCTAAAAATTTGAGCTGACTTTTAGGGGTCGTATACAAAGCGAAGAATGAAATATTGAAATTAAAGAGAAAAATAAATATCAATTTATTATAATATCGAAAACGGTCTACTATAAAAAAAGAATACATAAAACGCCGAAACTACTGGAGATACTGCTCAAAATGTTTTCCATTGGTGGCAATGCACAATGGATTGCCTGACAGTACTGAATCCTGGGCACGTTACAGCATCGCAGGTGTGCAAACTGTGCGACAATGAAGAATGATGCGCTCCTTTAGATAAACCATAGAAGTATTCTCAGTCACATAGACTTGTGCCTTGATGTAGTCCCAGTGGTAAAAGTCCATGGAAGTCAAGTCCGGTGAATGCGGTGTCCACTCTACCGGACCACCATATCCAAGGATCTGTTGACCAAATTCGGTGGTCAGATTCGCCCGGACGTTTCATGTTTTATGCGGAGAGGGATCCATCATGTTGAAACCACACCCGGCATGCATGTCGGAGAGCAACTCTTCAGTCACGTACCAGTCACGTACCGCGTTTTGTAGCAAATGCAGGTAACGATCGCCCATTAAGGTCCCACCCATCATAGAAGGTGGGTACAACAATCTAGGTTCCCCATATACCGCACCACACGTGCCGTACTGTCTGGGCGATGTGGAGGTTTCCAGGTCGCATCATCCTTTTGATTGTCGCAAAGTTTGCACACCTGCTATGCTCTAATGTGTCGAGGACGCAGTACTGTCACGCAATTCATTGTGCATTGCCACCAATGGAAGACACTTTGAGCAGTATCTCTAGTAGTTTCCGGCGTTTTATGTATTAATTTTTTATTGTAAACCATTTTCCATATTATAATAAATTGATACTTATTTTTCTGTTTAATTTTAATATTTCATTCTTCGCTTTTTATGCGAACCCTGAAAGTCAGCTCAAATTTTTAGGTGAAATAACCCTCTTCGGTGTTACCCCGATTTGATGATATCGGCTAAAGGTGGTTTCGCCGTAAAAAGGATATAGCACCCTGATTTTGATCTCGAATCAGTTAAAATATGAATTAAAATATTAATTCATATTTTAACTGATCCCTCGACGAAAGACAAAATCATGTGCAAAAATCTCAAAATTTGAAATTTAATAATTCTGTCAATTTTTGTAGTACAGATGTCAAACTTTTTGTGTTATATGTGTTATGATATGTGTAAACTTTTACTAAATATAACTATAGGGACTGTGGGACCGTATAAAATGTTAGATTTCGTAATTTTTATAAAATTGATTTTTTATTTTAAATAATGTTTCAACATGAATATTTACCTCATTTGAAACGTTTTCGTAATTGGAACTATATGTCTATGATCAAAGGTTGAGAAATTAAAGGTCGGCAATAGATTACATATTGCACCCTGTATAAAATTCGATGCACAGTTTCATTTGTATATATAAAACAAACTTTCATAAAAAAAATTGGGATTTTAATTGATATGGAATGCGTATGGAGCATTTTGAAAAGTATTTCATAATGCTTAAAATATTCAAGAGAAAATTCCTTATTTTTAACCTCTATTTTTTTTTTTTTTCATGTGTTATAAATATATCCCGAAATGCATATAGTGTGTTCCTGAATAGTATTTAAAGTGAAATTTGAAAAAAAAAATGAATTTAAAGGCCCCTTGTCCACTTAAGTTGTGTATTTATTGATTAAAAAAACTATATTTCGTTTATGCAAATAATAATTACACATTGCTAGAATGACGGTATGTATGACATACACTGGTGGACAAAACTTAAGGACGAGTCACAAAATGCCAATTTTCAAGCGATTTTCAAGCGATAATTTTCACGAGAATACTCAAAAAGAAGTAATATAATTCGAATAATTACTATCCCTGCAGAACAGGTAGTCCACATAACATCTCATTCAGGTCATACATGGTCACAAGATTCACACTCACTACGGAGAAACGAAAATAGGAAATTCCATACGTCTCTTTTATGAGTCTAAAATGACTACTATATGTGACTCCACTGACAGGTCACTGTGACTGCGGCTTTGGGGCAAGTCACCAGGTGACTTTACAATGTCGTTTCATTGAGACTCTCGTGTGACTCTCATCTGGAGACTCAATTTCAAAGTCATTGTGAACGTTGCATTATACTAAATCATCAAATAATGTCACATTAAAGTCACATGGTGACATTTCACCACTTTTCACAGTGGTGACTTAACAGTAAGATCTTTGTCACCATTTGACAAAGTCATGTTTTCTAAAGTGCAGGATACAATTTTATAAGAAGAACACTTCGCTAAGAAATTTAAACATGTCCTTCGTAAGTCGAAAGATTAGGTTGATTTGTTTATTTTCTATTTTAAGTTACATACATTTATAATATATATGGTAGACCGGTGCACGCTTACACGTGGGGCACGTTTACGCAGTGTACTTTTTCCGAAACGAGTTATAACTGCGCCTCCAGTCATGACCGATTAATACTCCTCCCTAGTGAGTATTCTTACACGTTTTTGAGCGTCAGTGGAGCTTCGCCATAGCATGAGGAAAGGATAATCTGTTTTCTGTCAAGGTAAGTAAATTTTGTGTTCAAATTACTGAAGCTTTTTGTGAACTAATAATACTTAAATAAGGATAAAAAATATATGAACATTATCAGATTTATCTTTTTTTGAGAACTGTATTTGTATGAACAAAAATGTTATTAATTTTCGTTGCACGTTAAAAATAAATCCAAACAAGACCACGGGGCCGGTTTACCCATTGACATCGGGGCACCTTTACTCATGTTCAAAAAGAAGAAATTATATAAAAATTTACTAGTTTCTATGGAATGCAGAACAAGAAGACAGGAAAGGAAAAGTATGAAACCAAAAAGTACAAAAGGGAAAAAGTTTGTACAATCTGAAATAAAGAAAATAGTGAATGAATCTGTGTATGAAGATGAAAACTGTGTTTGTATTTATTGTTTGAAATCATACAACCAATCCAAAAAAGGTCAAGACTGGGTTCAATGTCTTGGATACAAAAGGTGGTCCCATGACAAGTGTACAAAAGGAAATACTTTATTTTATGTTTGTAAAAGCTGTAACAGTGATGATGAAGATGGCTAAATAGTTTCTGTTTTTAATTAGCGATAAGCCCTATGTTTTCAGTTTAGCCTAGAAAATGTTCTTTAATTAATTATCTTTATTATTTTTTAAACAATGTTTTAAGTTATAAATAAAACATTTCAATTTGATTAAATATTTATTTCACTTACTCATTGGTATCGCATATAATATGCGAAAACGTGCCCCACTTGATGCACTTGAACTTGCCCCGTTCCCGTGGCAAGTTTACGCAAAAGACTTGGACTTAAAAAACATTTTTTTTTTTTTTTTACGATTAAAAACACAAATAGGGCAACAACTCAATACACAAATTTTGACTTTATTAACTGCTTTATAAAACCACAATGTATAAAATTTCCTAAGTTAAAACATGAAAATTAGAAAATTCATTGAAAAAAATCCGCGTAAATGTGTCCCGGTCTACCCTACATATACACAATTAAAAAAATAATTTACAACAACATAAAAAAATGGATTTCCATAAAGAAAAGGTAAGATGTTACTAATTTTGGATTTTCCCTTGCTTTTTCTATTTTTACGACACATATTCTTCTAAAAATTGTGTTAGACTGTATATAAGGGAACAGATCTGTGTTTTCTTATGCTCTGGGACTCATATAACAACTCTACATAGTTGGCATTCTTAGGAAAAGGGTCATTCCACATAAAATGAGCAAAAATTTAAAAAAAGTCGTGGCCACATACTAACCAATTTTAATAAAATTAGATGCACAGGTTCAATTCATATTCAAGTAATGCTCTGCAAAATATTTTGACAAACAATAATTTTTTTAGCAATTTTGGACATTTAAAAAACATGTGATATAGAATGGCATGAGCGCAATCGTCCAAAGTTGCAAGTCTGACGTTCTGTATCTTGAAAACTATTAAACAGAAAGGAATATTTTTTTATAATTTTGTAAGCTGTGAAAAATTATCTTCTTATTTCTGAGTAAATCTTGAGTAATCTTGAGATTTGAGTATCTTCTGAGTAATAATAATCTAGTAACACCATGATTATTTATAAGTTGGTTGTAAAAATTGAGTTTTTGTGAATTTTGAGAAAATTAGAAACGTTATAAAAATCAAAGGAGTTAAAAAACATCTGTGAAATTAATGCCTGATGTAGTATGACATATGGAGATCGAATTCCTCAAGTTTGACAGTTGCCATTTATTTCCTTCATCTTAAAAAAAAAAAAAAGAAACTTTAAAAAAAAATACTAAATCATGATTTTCCCTCTGTTGTATGAGAAAAAAATAAATAAAGGACAGGTGCGACATTAACAATATTGCACAGACATAAAGATTGACAAGTCCATGATAGGGTGAAAAAAATACAAGATTGCCTGTTGATTCCTAACATAAGAAAAATGGGTTAAAAATAATAATGTTTTCTACATTCCATTCGCTATACCTCTTTGAATTCGTCCGCGTTTCTTAAAATATTGCACGATTTCATGGGAAAACAAATTTAGTGCTGCCATCTAGTTTTTTTATTTGAATTTAGGATTAATATATAGATTTTTGTTCAATTTAGTCATTTCTTTTTACTCTAATTTAAAATTATCTTGAGGCAAAAATAAACTGAAAGCAAGAATAAAAGTTTCTATATTTAAAATATACACTTTTATCTATAATATCAAATAATTTAAAAGTTTAATAAAGCTTTCCTTCACTTAAAAAGAAGTGATAGAAATATTGCATTTTATCCTCAACATTTTTTTTTCTCATTAAGGAATAAAAAGGCAAGAATGAAACTTTCGATATTTCAAATATATACTTTTAGCTATAAGGTCAAGCAAGTTTAAACTTGTCAGAGCTGTCCTTCGTGTGTAAAGGAGGAATAGAATAATTGCTTTTTTCCCTCAAAAATTTATTTTTTTTCTCGATACGGAATAAAAATACAATTACTAGCTTACGCCAGTCTGTTAATTATTATTCATTGCTAATCATAAATAATTTTTAATATAGTCTTTCCATTCCTAAGGCTTATAATCAGAATTGAAATTTTAATTATGTAGACAATACCTCGATTTTACATTCACTTTTAATGTAAATTATACTACTTAAATAAACAATCCTGAAATCTATTATTTTACATTTACTCATAAATAGATATGATCTGCTTATAGACTGATTGTCATTAAAATCTGTGACATGTCTGCCACAGCCGATTTGCTCATTTTGCATGGAATGACCCAAAATACATACAATGTTTTCGTATTGAGTGGAAATTCGTCGTTTTGGCACACTGTGTTACGTGCCATATTGAAACCTGCAATTAACACAGAATCATTAGAGATTTACAGTCTGTATCTAAAATGAACTTATTGCCTTTAACCGCATTATTTATATAATCAAATATATAACATTAAAACCCATTTGTCGACCAAAACAATATGGATTATGTATCGACTTTGATTAAAAATTATCCAGTTTAATCCGTGCATTTACAAGCTCTGCTAAATACTGCTACTACTTTTTTAGAACCGTAATTACTATTTCAATTCTAATTTTCGATATTCTAATAAACTGAGTAACCATTCTCAACCAAACACGTTGGATGTAAATGCTTAGTTAGAATTCCAAAATACTCATTAAAAGTAATGCTTGTTTTAAATAAAACAAAGCAAAATGCTTTACGTATCTATGATAATTGAAAAATTTTTAATTTAAATTTTGCAGTTACAAGCTGTGATAAAATCAAACTTTATTTTTTTAGAACTGTAATAACCGTTTGAATTCCTAATTTTCGATGTTTTAATTAATTGCCTAACCTTTCACAAGCAAAAAACGTTGGAGTAGACGCCTATTTAGAATTACAAAACACTCTTTAAAAGTAATGTTTGTTTTAAATAAGCCATTGCAAAATGCCTTATGTATCTATTATCCCGCTTAATCTGTGCATTTGAAAGCTCTGATAAATTCCGCTACTAATTTTTTTTATAGCTGTAATTACCATTTGAATTTATAATTTTCGATGTTTTAATTAATTGACTAACCTTTCTCAACCAAAAACTTTGGATGTAAACGCTTGATTAAACTTACAAAGTACTCGTTAAAAGTAGTGTTTGTTTTAAATAAACCAAAGCAAAATGCTAGACGTATCTATTTTGATTAAATATTAACCAATTTAACTATGCATCTAACAAGCTATGATAAATTTCTCTATGAAATTTTTTAGAACTGTAATTATCATTTGAATTCCAAATGTTCGGCGTATTAATTAACTGAATAATCTTTCTCAGGCGAAACCCTTTGAATGTAGACGCTTAATTAAAATTACAAAGTACTCATTAAAAGTAATGTTCGCGTTAAATAATTGAAGTTCGAATATGAATATCAACAGTTGAAACAAACTAATATTGAATTCTGGAAATAATTTTTTAATAGTTCGTCGGCATAAGAATATTTGTGATTAGCAAGATTAAACTTTTTTGTTAATTGAATGTTTTATAAATATCAATTTATCTTTAACTGCAACAAAATATTACAAAAAAAAAAAAAAAACAAAAAAAAAAAAACACGATGTTTCTAAGAGGATACAGTACTTTAAAAACGAACTTTATCGTGTTCCAAAAACATTATTGGTTACACAAAACAAAAATATTTTTAAATGATGATTTCTTTTGCTTTTGCATCACTTCAGCTTTATTGGCTTTGGGGATGATGGTGGGGATTTTTCAATTCGGAAATATTTCTTTATTTGTATTGTAAGAACATTATATTTGTAAATATATAATCAAAATATTTAAAATAAAAGGTTTGAGTGGGGTTATAAATATTCCACAAAATCCCTATAAATTCAGTTTTAATGAATCCTTCTAAAGCATCCAATCTTTCTACAATTTATTAAATGATTATGTAAATCTTCTAATGTATTTTCAAAAATTCATGAAAAATACTGTAGAAGATAAAATTTTCATGAATTCATAATTCAGTACGCAAAGGGTTTAAAAATGTTATACGTGATGACAAAATTTAAAGGGATGTCACGCCCACTTAGCAATCCAGGTTAATTTAGATCATTAGTAAATAAATCCAAAGATGCAGCAAATTATTTTGTTTCCTTCATAGCGAAAAATCACGGTATGATTCAACCGTAACAGTTCGAGTTAATTTGACCTCGTGAAAAGGCTACAGGCGCATGTAACAAAGAAGAAAAAAAAAACAAATACAGTTCATGAATTAGTACGGGGAAAAAATTAATCTTGTTCGCAGACGGAGAGAGGCCCAAAAAAGAAAAAAATAATAAAGGCGTACATATAAGTTTAACTGTTATTTTTTTAATTTTAAAAATGTCTATGAAATTTATTCTTGTTCTCGCATGAATTGCATTATTAGTAACTAATATTTATATAAAAATAATGACAAATGAAATAATTTTCTCATTTTTAATTTTTAATTATTATTGATTTAAGAATGATAGCAAGTGCTTATATATGTGTTTGATAAAACTCTGCAAGGACTTCACACCAGTTAGAAGTAGTTCCCCGTTATTTTTGCAAGTGAAAACTTTAAAGTGATTTTTCTCCATGTTCATATTTTTCCGACTTGCTTGTTTAAAAATTTTCCTAATTCAGACAGAGGTTTGAAAATTTTTTAGCTGTTTTCCATGATGTATTTAATATTTCTATGCATGCATTTAACATTCAAGTTTATAGTTGCTTTTTTTTATATTTAAACTATGAGTTCGTTGAATTTCCTTGATTTTTTACTATATTCGAGGAAAAAAAAATCATATTTAATGTAATATTCCATACACCTAAAAATCCATGCACATTTTTATGCAATATATTCCAAGGCATGTGGGACAAACTGGAAGCAGAAATATCCACATTTAAAAGAATAAGAGTTATTTTTTTAAAGTTAATTAAAGTAAAATATCAACATTGGTTAATTACGCTGTTACAAGATTGTTTTTTAATTAAATTCGCTTTTTGTTATTATTTATGCTGCAACCACAGATATTACAGAATTATTCCAAATTGAAAAAAAAGTTAAAAGATACAGTACCCCATCAAAATAAACACGATTTTACATTATGTTACAAACTTGATAATAAAGCAATTTATGTTTCTATTTAATAGGTAATTCCTTAAATCGCAGTATACAGGAAAAAGCGAATTTTTTTCATAAGTAAAAATCCTGTTTGATATTTTACAAACATTTTAAATGACGAAAGCATTCTATTTATTTATTGATTTGAAAGTGAAATGAATGTCTTAATAATTAAACGATTTTTATATCTTAAATTTTTACTTCTATTTAGAAACTGAATATTCTGAAAATTCTCAAACCTTTCTGCGTAGAGAATGCTCTTTTGCATTTAATAACTTTCTTAATCGAATGTATGAGTTCCTTCTAGAAAGAATGTTCAGAAAAATAAATAGAATATACATAATCATAGGCGAAACATCTTTCATATTTCGAGTCGATTTTCGTCGAGTGCAATCAGAATAAATAAATATATTTCTGGAATTAGTTGATTTTATTTATGAGAATTTGTTAAGCGTTAAAAATTCATAGGAAAATAAAGAAAAATATTATATATTTTTTAAATATATATATACGTATAAAACTTATTATGCAGCATTATTTCTAGTTTGTTTCCGTAAATAAAACATAGAAATCGAAGTTATTATAAAATCTAAGAAGTTATAATAATTTTTTTTTACTTAAAACTGAAATGTGAGTAAAAAAATATATCTGAAAAGAGGTAAGTTTACATATGTTGCAAATTCTGTGTTTGTTCATTTAGTAAATACGAAATTTTCATATGCTATTGTTTTTGCCAATAAATATTGCAAATGAATAATTCAATATAAGACGAATAACGTCTCTATGGTTAAGGCCTCTATTTTAAAAGGCAAAAAAATTGCCCTAGTTGTAACTTTAAAGCTTACTTTATAATAAAATAAATAAATAAATAAATAAATTAAAAATAAAAAAATTAAAAAATTAAACATGCTTTCGTAAAAGTTCACAAAAATGTAGATTTTTTTTTTAAGTGCACTAAAAAGAAGAAATGTGCTGAAGAAATCTTAAATGCGTGGAGTTTAAATTAAATTGCTCTTTGCTATGAGCTCGAGTATGGAATATTAATAGATTTAAATGGGAGTTTCGCCAAATTAGGCAGCGATCGCCATGTTGGCTTCCTATATGAAAACTTATTTTCACCGCCAACTTGGCGGCGTTGTTGGCTAAAATTTGACACCATTGTTGTTATTACCTCGTGGTTACCTGTCGTTAGCAATTTTCAAAAAATACTCATTTTTGAAGATGATACTGGTTTCTCTATAGGAAAACAAACTATAATTGAGTAACCTTTAGGTAAAGTTTCACACCGTTGTCCCCCTTAGTGGATCGAATTTAAAGAACAAAAAATCAATGCCCAATTCCTGTATTGCCCTCAGGAACACATATATATTCCAAATTTCAAAGCTCTATGTCAACAGGTAGCAGGTGAAAAATGAGTAACAAGATTTGATTGCCACACACAAAAACAATTGTACTTTAAAAGAAAGCATGCAATATATACAGTGTGACTTCAAAAATTCGGCATTAAATTCATGTTTTCACTCCTTTTTTTACACATTTAAGTAACATGAGAAAGAAAAAAAGCAGGATGAACATGCGTATTTTTCTTCTCTGAAGTTGCGAAAGTTTTTATTTATTTATTTGTTAGATCTAGTAGGAAGTATTTTTCAAAATCTTGGAATATTGCTTGTAAAATAAAGCATTTAAATTTGTCTACCGAAAAAGTTGCTTTGAAGAGTAATTTAGAAAGGCTTTGAGAAAACGTTGTGCTATGAGTATGGAATCGGATAGTCGACAGTACATGACATTAAAAAACAGAAGCAAAAAATACTGAAATTTTAAACAAAAGTTGACTTCATGAAGGGTTAAAGACATAATGCACTCATGGAGGGAAAATTTTCCCTGTTTATTAGAATTTTTGTTTATAACACAGTAAATTTTAATTAAAGTATTTTTTTTATTTAGTTTTTTTATAGCATAATTATCACTTGGTTGTGAATTAAATTTTGATTAAAGGAAGTATTAAGAATATCGAAAGTACTTTTGATATTCTTTCAGAAATCCGGAATTTTGAAAATTCCGGCACTGGCTCGATCACTATGCTGACGGATTTTCGAGGTTATACTGTATATATATTCATTATTATTTTTATTGCAAATTGATTTTTAGGAAAGATTCAAAGGATTCTTCTTCTTTATATCCATTGTTTGTTTGCTTTTCAGTGTATGTACATAAATTAAATCATTAATTGTTTTAATTTTTAAAATTTTAACTTAATATTTGTGGTATAATAAAACATCGACATTATTTTTATTAATCAAAATTAACATTAAAATGTAAACTGTTTTGTATTTCGATAAGCATATATATATATATTTTTTTTTTACAATGTCTAAAGTAATGAATACGACTGTAATTAATATTCCAAATTATCGTAATTTTATCCCAATTATTGTTTTTTTTTTTTTTTTTTTTTTTTTTTTAGAAATAAATTTAAATAAATCAAATCTTTTTTTAATTTGATCCATTATTTCCTACATATTTTTTAAATCTTCAAAAGCCAGGGGAAAATGTTTAATAAAATCCATTAAACAATTTAAAACTTATCAAAGAAAACTGCATTATTGTTTTTTATTAGTCAAGCATTTTAGCTTTTTATATTACTTATTAACAGTCACAGATTCGATAGAAGATATCAAAGTGGCAGAATTTAAAGTTGATAAGAATATTTAAAATACATAATGAAGCAATTAATATTTAAAAAGAAATCTACTATAACTATAACATTTAGTGTAATTATAATAACAGCATCCTTAATCGTTTTTATAGTGCTCCATAACTTTTCATTTTGATTTTACGATTTTTATCTAGCATACAATATTAAATCAAGCTTCGTTTAAACCGTGCAATGAAACGTAATTGATCTTAATTGTATGGATAGCACATTTATTTTAGAATCCAATTCGCTCCACGTAAAATTTAATTGGTAATTTATAAATTAAAGTAATGAAGTTTTTTTAATTGAAACATTTCTGAATTCATTTTAATGACAGAGTTTAATGAATTAAATGCAGTGCAAATAAAAGTAGTTTTTTTTTTCAGTATCATTTAAAAATTCTTTCGATTTTGCTTTTGCTGTTTTTCATGTGCGATAAAAATGGCTTAAAATTTTAATTTCATTAATAAAATTGAAGCGGATAATATTAATTTGTTGGGAAATGTCCGTTTTAACAAAAAAACAAGAAAGAAAAATCAAGCGTTAAGCATAGATTATGAAACACTTTCCAACAATTACTGAATGTTTTAAGAAAACTTCGTTATTTAGGGAAATAAGGTAAATAAGATAACTAAGCATATTAGAAAACGCATAAAACATTTTAAAAATTGATTTCAGCAGTTACTGTCCATAGCCAATAGTATCCTTATTACACGCCACTACTTAGCAAAAATTTAATTTAAACTAAAACACTCTTAAAACTACTGAAATCACATTTTCAGATATTATCATCCATAGACTGTTATGTATCCAACTGTTTACGTGACCTTGTATATCATTTTATCTATATTCTACAAACATTTCTTAGTAAGCTAAATGCAGTTCAGCGTAAAAATCCATAACTCCTTTTAAAATCACCTTTAATCAATTTACGCTCATGCTCAGTACCCCTTACAAATTCCTGTGTGTAGCCCTGTATATGAACTATAGCATTTATGCTCACCGTATAGTATAAATATAGTGAAACATAAAAGCGTATATGATAATAAAAATGTATTTCCAGCAATGTACAGTACTTCGGACACAATATGGTATCTGAAATATTTTGTGTGTCTCTGTAAATGCTATGCACTTCTTATTATGAATGTAATAACTTATAGTAAACCTCAGCGACGTATATCAATTTCATTATGTATGAAATAGTTTAACATAATTAAAATGCGCCGCAATCCCCCCCCCCCCTTATATCATTACGCAACGGATTTCTTTTGTGTAGCTCTGTAAATGATTAATAAGTATTCTTTGCACCGCTTTTCGTCAGAATACTTATTTTAGTGCACTTCATAAATGCATATCAATTACTTTATGCTTGAAAGCGTGTAACATCGTTAAAAATCATTTGAAACGATTCTTTCCCATTGGCCGTAATGTAACGGAATACTTTTGACTATCCCTGTAAATGAACTAAACAGGGTACAAACTTCATTTGAAATAGGGATCGTACTATGGGATGCGTAATGACATCCAAAAATTTCAGGGCCATCCGAGTATATTTACGAGAAATAGAGCGCGTACAGACGGACAGACAAACCGAAATCATAAACAATTTTCAACTTTGTTGGAAAGTGTTAAAAATATTCTTTTTTTTTAAAATCCAAGAAATTTGTTAGTTTTTTAAGTGCAATAATTACATTCGATACTAATTTCTGTCTCAAAAATTATGAAAAATATTCTGAAAAGTATAATACTTAATATTTTTATACATAAAAATTATTACATTATTTATTTATTAAATAGCTTAACCCATTCGCGGTTAAGCTGTGTCCATTTTTTTGGTTCGGAGATGGTTTCACAGGGAGAAGCTTTGTGTGTTTATAAATGGTTAAAGATTTAGTTTTCAAAACGTTTAGCAATGAATCTGCGAAAACTGCTTTCCCCCTCCAGTATTTCCTAGCAAACAATAACCTACTGAAAGCCTTTGTGTGTACTTCCAAAGGATAGTCCTTCCCACATTCATGATTGATTACCACCCCTACCCCTGAACTAACCCCTTTTCAAAGAACGAATTCTGCTAAAGAGGTAAGTTTCTGTTAGCAGTGAAATAAGCAAAGGAAATATTTTTCTGAGACGATTTTTAAAAGTTTTTTTTCGGGGGGTGGGGGGTAGGGGGCGAGTATCCCGCACACTCCTCCCCCGCTTAGCGAGGGTCCTGGATGTATGGAATATACTTCCTCTTGCATTTTACTGGAGTAAAATTATGAAAATTGAATTAATAAATTAAAATTAAAATTCAATTGAATTATAATTGATATAAAATTCAATTAGAAAATGCCTGTTTTAAAATCTCATTTTTCTCCCTCATATCAATAAAATATATACATATAATTCCAAACCGATCGGGGTGGGGAGATTAGAACACACCACACACACACATATTTTGCGCTTATGCATATAGTGCTAGGAGCACGACCGCGGGAGGGATACATATTTCAGTTTCTGTGCAATGATGTACAGGTATTTCTGTGGGAAAAAAAGCCGCATGATTATTTGTAGGCTAGACTTCAGTTTTTAAATTATAACTCAATATACACTGGTGTCCAAAATTAAGGACCAGTCACAAAATGCTAATTTTTAAGTAAGCGAATACTCAAAAAGAAATAATATAATTTAAATAATTACTATCTCTACAGCACAGCTAGCCCATATAGCATCTCATTCATGTCACACATGATCACAAGTGTCACAGTCACTACGGTGAAACAAAAATACGAAATTCCACAAGTCTCATTATGAGTTTCAAATGATCCCTATATGTGACTCCACTGAGACGTCAATGTGACTGTTGCTTTGTGACGAGTCACCAGGTGACTTTACAATGTAGTTACATTGTGACTCTGATGTGATTGTCATTTTTAGACTCAATTTCAAAGTCATCATGAACGTTGCATTATGATAAGTCACCAAATAATATCACATTATAGTCACATGGGGACTTTTCACAAAAGAGCAGAATGGTGACTTCACAGTAGTCTCTCTGTCACCTGAAAGTCATCATGTGACTTTAATGTGACATTATTTGGATACTTATCACAACGTAGCTTTCACGATTACTTTGAAATTGTGTCTGCAGATGACAGTCACATGAGAATCACAATGTAACTACATTGTAAAGTCACATCGTAACTCGTCACAAAGCAGCAGTCACAGTGACGTCTCAGTGGAGTGACATATAGTGATTATTTGAGACTCATAATGAGATGTATGGAATTTCATATTTTTCTGCTTCACCGTAGTGACTGTGACACTTGTGACCATGTGTGACATGAATGAAATGGTATATGGACTAGCTGTGCTGTAGAGATAGTAATTATTCGAATTATATTATTTCCATTTGGGTATTCGCTTATTTGTAATTGGTCCTTAATTTTGGACACCAGTGTATTCTTACACGTTTGTGTAAATATAAATTATGAATCTAGAAAGAAGTCGCCATTAAAAGCTATTTCTATAATTCAGTATTTTCGCCATATCTATTATTAAATTTTGGTTTGTTAAAAACTGATGAATTTGTTAAATCATGGATCAAATGTTATAATTTGCCATTTTGACGAATATAGATAAAAATGTCGAAGGTCAAAAAGTCAATGGCAAAAAGGCAGCAGAAAAAATAGTAGTAATATTTATAAACGAGTGCAATCGGAATTATTTAAAAGATATATACGTTAAGATCGAAAGAACTCTTTAAAACACCATTTCATTAGTCTTGCTGCTGTTTTCAAAGTAGTTCTCTGCGCCTGATGAAGAAAGACTAGTTCGTTCGAAGAACTTTGCGCTTCTATTAAAATATTTATGGTGTTTTAAAAAATTGTTTTTATCTTATCATTAGACACCAACGTATTTAATTATTTAATAAATACATTACTCCACAGTTTTAAGTAAAGCATGTGCTAAGCACATTGAAAGTAACATGTACATATCATTATACTAAAGCATACAAATAAATAGGTATTGTGTATTGAAGATGTATTCGCTCATTGGACATGTCCGCTATTTGTTAGGGAGTCCCTGAAAGTTATGAGTGGGTTTGGTTGGTTGTATTTATGACGGCCAATTATCTGCACGAGGGATATAGGCCCAGGGGGGGAGTGCTCTTCGTGGGGACCTAAGGGAACCTAACCCGCATTAACGCTTGGAAATCCAAGGTTCGAAGAAAACCACGAAAACTCCGAACGATTAGGCCGACGAGCGCGATTGGGCTCGAACCCAGCACCTCCCGTCTACCAGCTTCGAGAGCAGAACCTCTCAGCCACTGGTGGGGCTATGAGTGGGGGAGGTGAGTTGGGCTTCAGTTTTCAAAAGAAAATACAAACTGTAGATTCTTCCAACTCGCTACATCTATCGCTAATGTATAAGGACAGCAACTTACATGTATTTATAGAAACTTTGATCAATAGTTGCTTGAGGGGAATGAGAAGATGTGATACATGAAATTAACAAAAACAAAATTTCACATACAGATCTTTTTAAGAAGTTGAAAAAAAATCAAATTTGAAATATTCGCATTATTTACGAAGTACGGGTTGAGGGAGGGGGGGGGGCAGAGTTAAGGCGGTTAACAGAAAATGTGCCTCAGTTTTTTTTTTAAGATTTGGGACAAGAAAACCTAATTTAAGCAACACGCAGTCAGTGCTCGAAATATTCCGGAGCAAACCGGGATGATATTCTGATTCGTGGAATTATGACAAATATTGTTCCGGTTCGTGATTGATATTTCCGCTCCAACGTTCATCCGAAAAAAAAAATGGATATAATGTTCGGCGATACACTTAACATCACTGTGATAAACACCACCCATACCACGGCCATGAAGCTATTGTGATAGTTCCTCACCAAATGAACGGCTCACGACACAAATGAGTATTAAATTTTAGTGACCAAATAAATGTGATAGACCACACATCTAAGCTTTTTAAATGTCATCTTTAACGAAGATGGAAGCAGATAAAATTTAGGCCGTACTGGAGACAGTATCGTAGCAATTTAAAAATCATATGGGGGAGGGGGGGTGCTCAAATAGTTTTTAACTCAGTATGCTCAAGATAACTAAGAAACTGAGAAAACCAATTAATGATAAAGCAGCTTATTAATAAGTAAATATATAGATTAATTAATTATTTAATTTCATTCATAATTTAAAATTTGTATGCGAAATATTTCAAAGTAAACATTATGGAATAAATTAAATTTTACAATTTTGTGAAATATGACAGTAGAGTTCGAAAGAAATATTTCTATAAAAAAGAAACAAAATGCACTTGCAAATTTTGGCATCATAACACAAAGTAGTGCGCTTCGCTGACATTGTGTTCAAAATAGATTCGGCATCTACTTGTATTTCTCCGCAATTGTTTTTCCCTCGATTCTTTGTGAAAATTCGTGTTTTTCGCGATCCTTTGACGAAATTTGCGTTTTTTCAATCATCTGACGAAATTCGCGTTTTTTAGAGATCCTTTGACGAAGTATGCGTGTTTTCGCAATTCATTAACGAAATTAGAGATTTTTTTTCGTTATTCTTTGACGAAATTGGGGATTTTTTTCTGCGAACGATTGACAAAATTCATTTTTTTTCTTCGACCACTTGTCGAAATTTGCGATATATTTTATGTCTAAATTTTCGGACTAATGGCCGATTTTTTTAAATTTTCGGAACCGAAAGCCTTAAATTGTCGGAAAATTCGGAACAGAACTCCTGACTTTATTTCAAATGGGGGAGGGGGGGGGGGGTGAGTCCCCTGAGCTCGCCCCTTTCCTACGCCACTGCCGGAGACAATATGTAGCTTATTGCGTTATCTGTAACTTTTTTCCTTTATTATTTAGAATCTTGAATGCATTTTTAAAATTACCTTTGCATGGTTAGAATTGAAATTGTCTTTCAAAAAAAGGAAAAAAAATTAGAAAACAGGAATTTTGCTTTTTCAGGATATAGTGTTGGACACGATGAAAAAAATAATATATTTATATAAATAAAGATACAATAGAGTCCCGCTTACCGAGTTAATATGGACCAAGCTCACCTCGGATAAGCAAAAAACTCGGATTAACCGGATTTACACAAATCGTCAGCCACTAAAGAGATGAAATGTAAAATTTCACTTAATTCATTAATTAGTTCATAGTTTTTTTCAATCGAACTTATACCTTTGGAATAGATAATTTTCGTCTGATGGACTGATGGCTTCCATTGTTATGAAATAACTATTATAAATGAAGTGTTAGGTGAAGATGAAAGAACAGTCGTAAAAACTCTGATTTTCTGGCCAGAATGGAGAAAAAATGGTAAAAAAAATTATGGACATTTTTTTCCTATTCTGATCAGAAAATCAGAGTTCTAATTTTTTACGGCTGCACTTTCATCTTTACCTAACACTTCATTTATAATAGATGTTTTATAATAACGGAAACCACCAGTCCATCAGAACAAAATAACTCGGTTAAAGCGAAAACCCGGTTAAGCGGAACTCTACTGTAGTACAAAACATATTTCAGTTGTAAGACTTAAAACACACGCTTTTATTTTATATAAAAGGACGTCATTCGCATCCTCTGAAGAATTCTTCATTTACCATGTTAACAACATCTATAGAAAAGTATTCATATGACGTCACTAATGCTAAATAATACCCCCCCCCCCCCCCAAAAAAAAAAAAAAAAAAAAAAAAAACAGAAACTCGACCAAAACAAAAATCGGCTATCTAATGATTCGCATGACTTCATTTGTTTGTAATATAGATAATTAAATTAAATTTAGTTTATAATAGCTCCATGTTTTATCAGAAATCATTCATTTTTTTTTTTCAAATTAGCACGTATTTTAATTACATTTTTTTCAGTTTTTATGAAAAAATGGCGACAAAAAGATATAATTGCTATTTTTCCACTATTATTCCTTGATTTTCAACAGAAATGGAATACTTGAGTTGCCAAAATTAAACAAATGGTGGAAAAAACTTAAAAAAAAAAATAATATTTTAAAAATAAATGGGGATGCAGTTTTCAAACAAATTGCAATAAAAAGTACTGTTTTTTCGAATACGACGGTATAAAAATTGAAAATGTGCGATGCTTAGAAATTTTAAAAAATGCAGTAGTGTATTTAACAGTACAATGATACATCTGCTTTGTTTTACGGCTAGCTTATACAACGCAACATTATTTTTTGGAGACGACATAAAATAAACTGAGAGGAAGAAATAGCATTCCGGGGCTAAAAATTAGCCAACAATAATTTTGAAATGGTGTTCCTTTTCGTGAAATTTTCCGGTCCTGCATGAAGTAAAAATAAAAATGTTTTTCCAAAGGTGCTTTGATATAAAATTTGGAATCTAAAACTTATTGGTTAGAATTGTTTGGGGTAAGAAAATGTGGATGTTCAGCAAAGCAATGGAAAATTTCCAGATAAAATTAAAGGGTAATTTGTAAATATAAAAGCATGACACTTGCAGGCATGGCCATTTAAATAATTTAAAATCAAATAGATTTTTGTTTTTTCTATTTTTAAAGATATTAATTACATTTTAAGTTATAAGTGGTCGTTTTCCTATTATGACTTTTGTTGGGCTGTCGAGTACAAAAAATCGATTCTAATCGCCAATTTTGACAGCATTTTCTAAAAATTATTTATCGAAAAATAGAAAAAATGTTCGACTTAATTCTTTCTGAATAAGAGCACCTGCCAATTTCATGTGTTTACGAAAAGACATGAATTCAGGAATATGTAAAAAAAAAATAGTCACTTTAGATTCCAACATGATTGAAAAGATTGAGAAGTGCGATTTCTGTCTGGGCAAATGGGTCATTTGCCCAAACAACCATAATTTAAGGTCCCAAACTTAGAAGTAGTTACAGTTTTAATAGGTATACTTTTTTCTTTTTTACTTTATTCAAAAGTATACTTAAGAACCATATCTTAAAAAAAAAAATCATATCTCCATTATTAAATTTGTTTTAATCATACTGTTGTGTGTTGGGAGGGGGGGGGGGGATGTAAATTAATTGTTAATTTTTCGTGGTTAAACTATTGATTTTTCCAGCATTTGAACATTTAAAAAAAAAAGGGTTTTGATTAATCACTGTTAGAAGTTTTGTGGTTATCCCCCCCCCCCCCCCCCCCGCCGAGTCTGCATTGATAATGTAGACTTTTATCCCAGGTTTTCCGGCAAAACAAAATTTTGGTGGAGGTACTACTTCAGCTGTTTTGCCAATCTTACATCAGTTTCTTACATCCTCTATATCAGGGATGGCGAACCTATGGCACGCGATAGAATATTTTCGGCACAGCGGTGAAATCCTAAAACGAAATAGAATTAAGTTAAACAAAATACGCAAACTTTTACGATCTGAGCTTTTCTTTCTTTTCTTTTCTTTTTTATTATATTAGAAAGCAACTAATTGAATTTATAAATTATTTCAGTGTCGGCTCAATAAGTTATCAAATTTAGAGAAAGTTTGTAGCATATCAAAATAAAAATTTCACGCATTAGAAACAAAATTCCTAGTCATGAAACTAAAGCGTCTTGGTATAAAATATATAATCTTCACAATTGTTCGCTCTATTTATTCCTGAGGGTCATTATTTTAGGAAATGATACGAAAATCTTAAATACTAGAAACCCAAACCACTTGTTAGATAACACGAATTCAGCTAGCATCCTATTAAAAGTTAGTAGGTTGAACACCGTATTAATATTTGGCATAACCGACATCGCATTCAGCCTTTTATTACTTTAAGATATATGTTAGTCTAGATATTAGATGTATATTGCTCCATATTTTTAAATCCCAATGAATAAATATCTAGAAATTTTGATCTATTATTACTTTTTGGTGCTTGGCACGTCATGGTCATGTAAAATATTTTTTTAAAGAAAATGGGCACGGGGATGTAAAAAGGTTCGCCGACCCTGCTCTATATCATCCTCACCCTCATAATCCGATGAAGGGGATAAAAATGCTTCATCTGAAGAGTCAATCAAACTTTCGTCTTCTGAATCAGAATGCATTTTATAGCGCTATCACGATATTATTATTATTTTTTCTTTAGTTAAGAGAAAAAAGATTTTTTTCAACGTTATAGCTGGAAACAATTTTGTGCATTCATAAACCGTGAAAAAACTGAACTATTGTGAAAGTAATACTGACTCTTTTTTTTCTCGATACAGTGCAATAGCTAATCTGAAAAAAGGCATTCTTAGAAGATCTCTTCCCTGTTTACCTCCCTTATTTATTTTGTCACGGGTGGGACCTCCTGAGAAGTTTATTGCTTTGCGGTATAGTACCTTTCAAAACATGGGGGTTGGGAGGCATGTAAGACACCCGCACTGTCAGTTCTATGGAACAAAGTGTCACTATGTTTTAAACACTACCCCCACTTTTGTTTTTTGAGGGTGGTTTTTTAGTCAGATGCAGGTTATTTTATGAAAGAATTTCCGCTTTCCTACTAAAAGCGCTACCCTAGATTGGTATTTTAGTATTGTTTGGTATATAGTATCATTTGACTATTTGATCGTTGCAGTTTCAATCTGTGTTAATACCATGATTTTAAAATTTTCTCCCACAGGTGAATTATAGTAATAACACCATTTTAATCATTTTATATGTGAATTTTTCTAAAAAAACATGTACCAAAAGTAAGCCCCCTTTAGCAGACAAGATATTTTAATGATTATAGTAGGGGCTTATAATTGGAACTGTAGAAATTGAAAGAATGGGGGAAAAGGCAGGCCAAGGGGGGGAGGGGTGCGGTATATTTGGAATTTATGAAATTTCACTGGATCTTTACAATTTTCAAAATAAAATCAGATCAAATTAATATTGTTTGGTTTTAATATCCCCTCCCGTAGGAGCTAAATAGTTTCCATTAATAAAAATAATAAATTAATAGAACAAACTCTTATAAAATAATTAAATTAGATATCAAAGAAATATGAACAGAAATTATAAAACTTAAACTCTATATAAATATTATTTAATAAATCTTAGTGCATAAAAATGAAGGAAAAGATTAATAGTACACTTCGAAAAAAATATTCTTTTCAAAGGTATTGTAGCGTGCATAGCGAAGTATGCCATTCAATGATATTTCATAAGATATATTCATTAGGGAGATATGGAAACAAAAAACTTAAGGAATTTCCAGTAAAAAACTTGTAGATGAGGTCTTATAAATGGCACTTTTTCAAAAAAGGAATAATTCACATATATGAGGAGGCCGTTTTCGGACTTTCGGTATTTCGGCCGCTTACTTTCGGTACTTTACGATATATATACACGGTATAGTTTTAAAGTTACACTAAACTTTGAATAAAATTTGAACAGCAATTATAAATTAGAAAATATTTTTAAAGTGTAATATTAATTTGGGTTTTTGATATTTTAATTATTATTACACAGCAAAAGTGATGCAAGTAAGAAAAAAGAAATTAAAAAAAAACGCTTTTAAGTATTTAGTATTATAGTTAAATGAAAAAACATTAAAATACTTTTTAAAAAGAAAAGAAAACAAAACAAAAATAAATAAATAAAAAGAAAAGAACGCATGTATTCATTCAAACAATAAATGCAACATTGCAATTTTTTTGAAATACTAATAATTATTTTAATGGAATATAATCTTATGGCAAAGAATTATAAAATAAAATAAGTAAACACTGATATTCTATGAATTTTTCTCTAATTCCACATAAAAAACTATAACTCTTGTACTGTATATATTCTATGAATTCACCATAGTATCTGTTTTGAAATATAATGCTTTCTTATCCATTTACAGAAAACGAATTCTCTAAGGCATTTTTCAACCAAATCTCTAAAAGCATTCGACTACAATAAACTACTTGACAAATAGTCCACGCCTATTATGTAGTGGAAAGAAGGAGTGGTTGATAAACGCCTTCTTTAACTCCCAGTCTACAACAATGGGGGGGAAGCACAAACGCGTATACGCGACGGTGACCATTTGGAGATAACAAATGCCGACCGTCTATACGCGTTCATAACGCTTTTAAAGCAGATATTTCTGGGCGCGTATAAGCGGCCGTAACCCTTTAGAAGCACTTTATTTTGACCGCAGATACGCGTCTGTGACCACCGAAGGGTTAATAATTTTATTGCATTTGCAACATTAAATATACGAGGTGGAACCCGCCGAATTTCGACGAAAGAAAATGTTTACAAAGGAACTGTTGCATCAAATTTATAATACATCAACAACAATAATTAGAATAAAAAATCCATCTTACATTTGTTAATTTAACTCTCCAAAGACATATTTTAACCCAAGATTAACAAAATACTTTTTTCATAAACTTCAACTGTTAAAATCATTGAAAATTTAAACTTAATTCCTATATGTCATCAGTAACATATAATCAACATAAGTAATTTTGATTAAGTTATTAATTGATGCTTGATATTACGGAATGAGAAATCCGCAAAAATGACCTTCACATAATCCCCTTGACATAATCATAGAATTTTTCTACCTTTACATCTAAACCAAATCAAGTCATTTTCCACATTTCACATCCATATTAACCATTTAAAAACATTTTAATGCGCAATACGTTATTAATAAATATATTTTCAAGCTTGAAGTCACGTTTGTCAACTATTACAACTTTTCATGTTAAAATGTTCGTGATTTGAGGTCTTAGTATAATCTCTGTACCTGCGCGAAAAAATTCTAGAAATTTATAACTTTTAGACGTATTCAAGGGGAAATATCTCGTTTTATCAAATAAAATTACCGTTAACTTTTAAATATGACGTCATTTTCAGTCGCTGAAATATTTTGCCTATTGACTCAAATTCAATATCAGCGAAATGAAAAAATAGTGAAATATAACAGCATCATCAGAGAAATTGTGTCTTTTTTTAAGCGCAACGTCATTTTCTGTTCAAACTTTTAAAAATATATTTTTAATTGTAATGAGAAAATGGCATCAGTAAGAATATAATCAATAAAGATAACTAATCCACTTTTAATAGAAATGAAGCACTTCAGTTGCCACGATTAGAAAATTAGTATTAAAAACTATAAAAAAAATTAATATCTCAAAAATAAATTGAAATACAGCTTTCAAACAAATTGCATTTAAAAGTGCATTTTTTTCTGCATACGACGGTGTAAACATTTAAAATGTGGGATATTTGGAAGTTTAAAAATTTGCAGTAGCGAAAATTGCAAAAGCGAAATTTCATTTTAAATTTCAAAGTGTTGCCATTCGCAGAATGACGTATGCGTTACGCACAGATATGTTTGTCCTTTATAATATAGATAGACATATCTTAAATATATAAACATATAGTTTGGTGCCTACTTATACTTCAGATCGTAGTGATGTACCTGAACCTAAATAAATTTGCATTCAAAGCATTTTTATATGTTTAATACAAAGTTGTAATTAGCTAATGTAAAATTTAGAAAATTTGAATAATATAATCACCTATAAAAATATATTTTACAACAATAAAAAAGAAATTTTATTTTATAACGCTCCTTATTATAAATAATACTCTTAACTAAGGAAGAATGCATAACTATAATATTACTTATAGTTTACTTTATACATTCTATACAACAGCTGCTCAACACAGCTTTCAGAACAAGTCACATTTTACAATTGCGCAGAAATATTTCGGCTACGTGCAAAACCTTAAAATTCCAGATTGTGTAGTGCTGTCATCTATTAATACAGATCTCAACTATTATTGAGATATGACACCCCTCCCGTCATAGTTCAAACGAACTACAGGCAATCTTGTTCTATGACTTCTTCGAACTGGAGCACTTTTATGACAGTCCTCGTCATTGTTTTTAGTCAAACTGTCTTTTACAGTTTTGTTTGTCGTAACATCATTTTTATTACTTACAACTGTATCTGCCACAATATCATGCGAAGGCTGAGATTGGCTTGGTTCTATATTATTATCATTATTAAACTGTTCTTTTATTTTTCCATTAATTTCCGAAAAACGGTTTTGGCTAACCCTTTCATACCTATCATAATCACTGTAATTTTTACCGCTATGTCCCATATTTTCAACTTTGTCTGACATTAGTTTATCATTTCGATTTATCTCTACAACTCTCTCTGGTATTTCATCACTTATCTCTTTATTACGTCTCAACTGATCAACGTGACGTTTACACATCACATCTATTTACTAAAACCCATCTACTCCCCAATAATTTCATAATTTTTTCTTTTACCCATTTCTCCCCTTTTCCAAAATTTTTAACAAAAACTAAATCATGAAGCTTATATTTGTGCAGGGGTTGCTGTATTTTAGGTTTTGATGGTAATACTAAGTGAAGGGCTGTTCGAACTGGCCTTCCAAACATTAATTCAGCAGGAGTTTTACTAGTCGCCAAATGAGGAGTGGAATGATTTTCTAACAAAAATCGTGAAATTGACAATGTTATGTCACTTTTATCTAGCTTTTTAAGGCAATTTTTCACAGTTTGCTCATATCTTTCCGCTTGTCCGTTCGAAGATGGATGATAATGTGGAACAGGCGTATGCTTAATTCCATTATTTTTAAGAAATTCCTCAAATTCATCACTTGTGAACGCGGGACCATTATCACTGACCAATTCAAAAGGTAATCCAAATGTGGCGAAAATTCTCCTTAATACCTGAATTGTAGTTCTACTATCAGACCTGGGTACTACTTCTACCTCCAACCATTTAGTATAAGAATCGACTACTATTAAAAACATTTTACATTCAAAAGGACCGGCATGATCTATATGGATTCTTTCCCAGGGCAGTTCAGATTTCCAATTCAAGGGTTCCATTTTGGGACAATCCCTCGCAAACATCTGACATCTATTACAAGAATTTTCCATTTGTTCAATTTCTTTATCCATATTTGGCCACCAAACTACCCCCCTAGCTTTCCCTTTCATGCTCGATATACCCTGATGAACGGAATGCAGTAATTTTAATATATATTCACGACCTTCCTCTGGAATGATCACTCTATGTCCCCACAATAGACAATTTTCTAGACAGGAAATTTCGTTCCAATTCAACATCAGTAGCTTTCCTCAAAGCAAAAGGAACAGGTTAAAACGAGACTTAAAAAAAAAACTGGTTTTGCATCTTTTTTCAATTTTATTGACGCGGCAGGACCCTTGATTGTCCCGATCCCGTCTGCAAAAACATTAGGAAAATTTCTAATTAAATCATCTTTCGGAATGCTTTTAATCATATTTATATTAGGTCAAAATAATTTTGATGCTTTTAACCAAGTTTTCCGATTAGACTCGGACCCTCCTCTTTAATAACTAATATTCTTAAATCAGGTATAGAATATTCATTAACAACAGCATTTACTTTTAATTCCCCCAAAACAGTTAAAGAGTCTTTAGCATAAGTTTGTAATTTAATATTAGATTTAATTAAAGGCAGCTTACCTGAGAACAATTTATGAACAACACTTTTATTTACGATCGTATGAGCCGCACCGCTATCAATTTCAAATTGTATATTTACACCATTTATTTTAACAGATTTTACACACGACAGATTATTGCAATTGTCGTTCATAAAATTTAAACAGTATTCTTCCTGAACAGTTTTAATTTTTCTGTTCTTAAAAGGTTTCTCACTTTTCATTCCAAACTTTCGATTTCTGCAACAAACTTTAAAGATGACCTAATCGATGGCAAAAATGACATTCTGCAGATTTAAAAGGGCATAACTTGGGGTTATGATTTTTAGAACACCTATAACACGGTTTCTCAGGCGCGAATTTATCTTCTTTAGGCTTAGGTGCATGAGTATACTTATCAACTTTCGATTTCTCTCCTTTAGAAACACGCACTTGATTGACAGACGTATTATCTCCAATGTGTAGGGATTTTACTCCAGCTTCAGCACTCTCGAAAGACTCAGCTATTTCTATCGCTGTTTGGAACGTTAAGTCTCTGGAATCCAGTAATTTTTGCTGTATCTTTTCATCTTGAATCCTAAACCGTAACTGATCACGGAGGCGGTCATTCAGCGTATTTCCGAAACTACAATGTTCCGATAAACGACGTAAATCTCGTACGAACTCGGCTATATTCTCTCCTTGCTTCCTTTGTCGTTTATGGAACTTAAATCGTTCCACAATTTCACTAGGGCGTGGTGAAAAATGATCTTTAACTTTCTTTAAAAGATCCTCGTAGCTGATTTCTTTCAGCGTATTCAGAACAATTGTATCACGTAAAATAGCAAACGTTGCTGTTCCCACAGAACTTAATAATATGTTCTTTTTCATTTCATCATTTTTGATGCTATTTGCTGAGAAATAAAAATCAATTTTCTCGACGTAAATAGTCCAAGGAACATTTGCATTATATTCTTCCAAGCGTCCCAGAGAAATTATTTCTTTATCTGCCATTATCCGTGCCACTTTTTCTTTTTCTCTTTCGAAAAAAATTTTTTTTTTTTTTTCACAACATTTCACTTTGGGTTAAAATCCCATCCTCGTCGCCACTTTTATAACGCCGAGCTCCTTATTATAAATAATACTCTTAACTAAGGAAGAATGCATAACTATAATATTACTTATAGTTTATTATATACATTATATACAACAGCTGCTCAACACAGCTTTCAGAACAAGTCACATTTTACAACTGCGCAGAAATATTTCGGCTACGTGCAAAACCTTACAATTCCAGATTGTGTAGTGCTGCCATCTATAAATACAGATCTCAACTATTATTGAGATATGACATTTTAGGTTCAGTTGATACAGACTAATACAAAACATGTGTTTTGAAAATTTCATGAAAAAAATATTCAGAAATGTTTGAGATATCGTGCGCGTTATGCTCAAAAAACGCCATTTTGGAAAATCATTGACTTCATAGATTCGGAAACGCCGCTTTAGCTACTGAGCGAATGTAATTCTAAAAGCCGTAACTTCTGTTCTAATGGAATTTCAACGAAACAATTACATCAAAATTTTTAGAAAAGATAGATGTTTAACGTCGAAAAATAATTAAAAATTCGAAATTTTTAAAGCTTTAAGTGTCCTGAGACATCTTAACCGATTTTTCTGTATGGCAAATTTAATCGGTGCTCCTCAGTGATTCGTTGTAACGAGATTTTACTGTAATTAAAATCTACTTATTTTGATTTCACAAGCCTGCGATGGTTGTGTTCTTTAACTTTTGATAATGGACTTTTGTGTATTTTTTAGCACTGAATCCGAAAATGACCTTCATTTTTAACCATCGTGTCAAGATTTTTTGCCAATCGTAAATTTCAATGGTAAAAAGTCAAAAAAATAGAGAACACCTAATACTCAAAGATACAGTAAATGGTTTTGTTTCTTAACTTTTGATAACTAATATTTACATATATATTAACGCGGAATTTGAAAATAACCTTCATTTTTAACCATCAAGTCAAGATATTTTGGAAATCGTAAATTTCAATGTAAAAAAAAAAAAAAAAAAAAAGAAAAAAAAAAGTAAAATTCTGATACTGTAAAACAGATGTGATGGTTGTGATTTTTAAATTATGATAATTGATTTTTATGTACTTTTTAGCACTAAATCTGAAAATAACATTCATTTTCAACCATCAAGTCAGAATTTTTTGCAAATCGTAAATTTCAAAGTTAAAAAGTAAAAATTTTGCAAAAAATCCTGGCGTGATGTTAAAAAATGAAGTCCATTTTCGGATTAAGCGCTACAAAATGCCTAAGAATCAATTATCGAAAGCTAAGCAATATGACACATCCCAAATTTTGCAGGCTTGTGTTATTCATCACAAAGTGACCAACAGTTTTAGAAAATGAAACTTTTAAAAAGCATTGAATATTTATAATAATAACAATATTATCTCATGTAAGTATAAGAAATATATATATTTTTTTTTATCTTTTCATAACTATAGTTAAATAAATTAAATAAAAAAATAGATTCAGATGACAGTACATGAAAAAAAAAAAAAAAAAAAAAAAAAAAAAAAAAAAAAAAACACAGGTTCATTTAAACTATTGGATAAGATTTAAGAGGTGGGTATATAACAAGAAACAATTTTTGTACATAAAACTATTATTGAAATCCATGGGCACAATCTGTTGTTTTAACGGATATTCTATTGCATTTTTAACAAATATCTCCATTTCATTTAAAGTAAGGACTTTCAACTTCTATCGAAAAATGCGAGACTTTTTATACATAACAAATAGCTGTTAATGAGACCATTAAATTATTTCGCCTTATAGCAAAATACATAAACGAAAAACTTAACAGATCTTTTTTTAGCACTTTCCAAAATAACTGAAATGTGTTATGACTGTATTATGACTATGTATGCCATCTGTCGGTCTGTATGTGTTTTAGTACTCTCATTTTCGTAAATATACATGGATTATCATGATATTTGTACTTATATTATAGGCTATACTTTCTTAGCGCTTTCCAATATAACTGAATTGTGTTATGTTTGTAATATGACTATATGTGCCACCTGTTGGTCGGTCTGTCTTGCCGTGCTCCAATTTTCGTAAATATACATGGATTACCATGATATTTGTACTTATTTTATAAACTATAATTTTTTAGCCCTTTCCAACATAACGGAAATGTGTTACGACTGTATTATGACTATATATGCCATCTGTCTGTCCGTCTACCTTGCCGCGCTCTAATTTTCGTAAATATGCTTGGATTACCATGATGATTGTATTTATCTTATAGGCTATAGGAAATTTATTATTTACTATAAGATCTTTCTTTTGAAAATGGTATACATTGCATTAATAGTTCGTGAAAGGAACACTAAAAAGAAATCTCGAATCAAAATGACCACGTTGATACTTCTGCGGGAAACGAAGAAAGAACTCTTAAATCTTCTGTAAAATAGAACTTGGATCATTGAAATGTAACTATAAACACTTTTGTACCACCATAAAAAAAGGACTCCGTGGATTCCAAAATTATTTTATTCGCAAACTTGAAACAGAAATTCTGATCATGCTGACAGAATTCACAGTCGAAGACTCTTGTTCATAAAAGCTAATAGAACTCAACTTCTAGAGTATACGTTCAAATCTAGGATAATTTACCACTAAATGTGATATGCGTTTAAATCCATCGAACATAACTCACAATGAATACCCAATTATCATATCATTGTAAGAAATAAATGTGGCAATTAGATTTCCATAAATTCAGAGATAAGAAATTTAAACACATGCGAAACTTAATGAAATGAGAGACTTGATAGTTCATTCACAGACGATTATAAACTAGTCGTTGGGGGCCACCGTAATACTTACCCATCATGGATATAGATAATATAAAATATAAAATAAAACATGTGATATTTGCTAAGAATTGTACCATGTTACTTTTATTCATAATTTAATTTATTTGGACTTCTTTAAATATAATTAATATAACCCTTTAAGCTAATATTATTTTTTGTTGCATTAAAATATCTCATTTTGTTGATTTTCTGTAAGCAAGTAAACGCTATTGGTTTACAATGGAAGTCTATGGGAATTTGGCGTAATATTAGAGATACCGCCAATTTGGCGTCACTTTTGGCGACCCATTTTGGCTGCCAAATTTGGCGATATGCCTCCAAGTTGGCAACAAACTTGGCGGTATTTGGCGACAGAACAGGGTCCCCCCTATGGTAAACCCCTTATAGGTATCGAGAGGCATTAAATGCTTGACATTTACGATATGCCATTATTGGCATTTAATCTTATAGTTTGGCGCTAGTTTTTTGGTCGGGGGATAATCGAGTAGTACCGAATTGCGTAAAAGAAACATCTTTATAACTCGAAAAATTATAATCCTATTAACTAACAGTTTACTGCGTCGAATTAATCGTCTCATTTCCAATTAAAATATATCTTTGAATTGAAATTTCAATGAAGTACGGGGTCATGAAAAATTGAAGAGTGTTAAAAATAGAATTACAAATATCTCGGCAACTAATTATCCGATCGTCTTCATTCATGATGCAAAAATTATGTTTTTTCATTGTCTTTTATATTCACTCTTTCAAATAAACAATTTCGAAAATTTTTGTGTACCTTTTATCATAACGAATAATTCAAGAGTCCGAAAAAAATAGTTCCGATTAATCGAGGTTACTGATATTCAAAAGGCTTCTTTCCATTATTACTCCCTAAGTACACACCGAATTTCAAGACTCTATCTCAATTTGTTCGGGAGATTGAGCGATTACAGACACACAGACATACAGACGGACGGACAATTTTTTTTCTAAAAATATGTTTTTCGGAATCTCCAGTGTCTGAAACGTGTAAATCTGTCAACATTTTTTTTTTCGATTTTTAAAACGATTGCAAGACTTACCCTATACTACGTATGATGGGTAAGTAAAATTACTAACAACACAATCACACGCAATACCGCCAAACTATCTCGGCCACGTAGCATTGTCATAAAGCAGTATCTTGCCATTATGCTACACCTTTACAAAAAGGTTTTTTGCAGTGTCTCCTCCCAGCTCTTAACGTTTGCTCGATCTTTTATTAATCTACAAGTATACATCTACGGCATATGTACCACTCCGCATGACATAAGACAAGACAAGCGTTTGAAACATCCGTAAAACGCAATAAAACTGGAGGCATTAAAAATTGAGAAACATAATAACCAACAAGTAACTGTTTTATCTAAATCTATGAAATGTGATTAAGCCATTAAACATTGATGTGAATAATTTATCATTCGCATCCAAATAGCATTGAGCTAGACTAACAGAATACAATCAACGTTATATATGGTATCACGAGCAGAATTAAAATGTACTTCCAGAACTTTACATAACGTCAGTACATTGAACACAAAAGAATGTTAGTTTGTAAAAAAAATTGTTAAAATATCTTCATTTTTTACTGGCAGGAGCAAAAATCCGTGTTTACTTAGGAGTTAGACACCCTGTATTTGTGAATAAATATGCAGAGTGCGATGCATTTTTTACCTGTATAAAAGCTATTTGATGTAGTATACTCCACAAAGTTTTAATGATCGTCCCATTGTTTGGAATACAGCCTACATTTACTTTTTAGCTTTATGGTAGCTTTAATATTTATTTTTAGTATCATTCTTTAGCTTATTTAGTCATAATTTTTGGTTTTTCAGTAAAACAACAAAAAGTTTTCAAACTTGCCATTCTATTTGATTAATCAAGAAAGACTTTCACTTCTTCTTGAAAACCATCAGCTAAATTATTTTTCACGGAGAAAAATTTATTACATAATGACAGATTACGTAATTGATATATGACAAATGAAATTTCTTATTACCAAATTATTTTTCATTGGGGGAGAATAAAAATTTGTAAAAAGGAAATATTTAAAGGTTAAATATTCGTCTCATCCTTTTCTTTCGTTCTTTTATTTTAGAGAAAAAAAATGTTCAAATTGTTTTTATTGAATTTGAATGACACATTGCATGGATATGTTAATTATTACACCACACGGGCACATAGAAAAACATACACGGGCACATATCTCTAACACAGAAGAAAAGTGACATATCTCGCAAAATGTCGTCTTGGGTTTAATTCCCGTAATAGGAGATTCATATATGCGTCTTGCAACACAAAATTGTTTCGTTAGTGCAGTTATAAAAATCACTTTATTACACTATATGTCCCTTTGTGGCCACAGAAGAGGGATGATTTGTGTGGGGAGGTAAAATTACCCAACTCTCCAATCATTATTCTACGTCTTCATTCTTAAGGGTTTATACTTTTATGCACGTTTTTATTCCTGCATACATAGCTAAGTGTATAATTTCATTTTACAGTAAAATCATGCAAATTTTCTTTTGCCTCTCCTGTAAAATAACTTTTGCCGAAGTGTGCCACTTTTTCCAAGGTGAGCGATATGTTTAAATTCACTTATATACATTGTTTTTTAGTATAGTTCAATGAAAGGCCATTATAATTGAATGATAATAAAGATAATATCTTTCACGCGTAACATTTCTGAATCTGTGCAAAAACCCCTTACAGACTGGAAGTTGCATGTGCTTTTCAATATAATTGTCCTATACAGAAATAAACTTTGAATTATATTTGTGTGTGATTTTTATAGTAAAGAAACGGAGAAAATCGTGGCACAGAAAATTCTGTATTCTTTTGAATATAAAAATAATATTAAAACATTCAATTTTATTTACAAAAACATAATACGCTGTAGAAGTGGGTACATGACATATACGATTAAGGGTGTATTCCGATCCAAACTGCTTATTTTCTGATTCATTTTCAAATTCATTTTTGCTCTCAAACACATCAAACTGGGAAATTCTCTTATTTAAAAAGTACATAATGTGCCGTGCTTCTTAATTTTTTGATAAATGCAGAAAATACTGTAATAAACGCTGTCAAAGGTGGAGTTTTGAACCGAATTTTCCGAAGCGGGCGATCTGGGAATGAAAAAAATAGTCATAAAATCAAATTCTAATTAATTGAGCTGAAAATCAAATCACACGGCATGTTAAACATGTCTTCAGAAATCACCCCAGCAAGTTTCATGTTTTTACTTTTAAAAATGAGTCTGAAAATGTCTCAGAAAATTTCGAGCTGCTGAAGGTGGTAAAATATTTTTTCGGATACACCCTTAACTCATTTTTGCGGTGCCCTGGATATCGGGCTTACACGCTAACTACAAAAATGGCGGCTGATGTACACTGATATTTCTGAGAATTAGTACGGCCTGTGAATTTGAGTACCAATCTTTATGTATAGTAATCCTCGCATTATTGTCGTAGAATTACGTAAATGTTTAGAAAAGCGGTTTTTAAGAATATATTTTGCCATTATTTTCTTTTCAAAATTCCACTTCATCTTTTTTATAATGGAAAAACCTATCTATAAATAACGCTGATGTCATACTGACCTTGGCAACACCCGGCTCATAAATTTCGCTCTTACCTCCGTTTATTAACTTTTAAAAAGACACAATGTTAATTTTTAGGGTTTCGTTCACCTGACGAAACCCTATTCATCTCGCTCATTTGTCTGTCTGTCTGTCCGTCACAGAAACTATATACGTTGGAGACTTAAAATTTTGCATACTTATAGCTGAACACCTCACATCAAATGACAAATCCTATAATTTTGAAAAAGTCTTACATTTAACCCTCCGGGCTCCAACTTGTGTATTTTAATCTTTTTAGTTCTAACTGAGCCCCTAATTAAATTGAAGACTTAATTTTTTGCATACTTATAGCTGAACACATCACATGAAACGAAAAATCATAAAATTTTGAAAAAGTCTTATATTTAACCCTCTGACCTCTAACTTGTGTATTTTAATCTTTTTGTTCTAACTGAGACCCTAATTAAGGTTAAGATTTGAAATTTTGCATACTTATAGCTGAACACCTCACATCAAACGGCAAATCATAAACTTTTTGAAAAAGTCTTATATTTAACCATCTGGGCTATAACTTATGTATTTTAATCTTTTTGTTCTAACTAAGACCCTAATTAAGGTTAAGACTTGAAATTTTGCATACTTATAGTTGAACACCTCACATCAAACGACAAATCATAAAATTTTGAAAAAGTCTTATATTTAACCCTCTGGACTCTAACTTGTGTATTTTAAGCTTTTTTTTCCTAACTGAGCCTCTATTTAAGTTGAAGACTTCAAATTTAGCATAAGCATAGCAGAACACTTGCGGTCACACGAAAAAATCATAAAAGTTTCAAAAAGTCTTATATTATTTACTCACCGTGCACTAACTTCTGTATTTTAAGCAATTTTTCTAACCTCCCCCCATTGCACCCGGTGGGTATTTTTCTAACTTTTTCCGACACCACTTTGACCACTCTTTAATATTATGCACATAGACTGACATATTTCAGTTCCACTTTTTACCGCCATGTGGCGCATACCTATTTCGGCTGCTATAGACCCGATTTCCTCGACTAATATACCTACGGATAGGTTGTAAAATGGAGTTTCGTTCGGATAGAGGTTTGTGTAGAATAGAGTATGCCCCCTGGTTGTGAAATGTGAAACTAACATATTTCGCAAAAGGATAAAGTGTTTTGAAAGGAATATTAAATGAAAACCTCTGTGCGATCTGTGATCACACTTACCCACTTGTTAAATAATTGAATAGAAAATAAAATGTTCTTTCAAATGATTTTGTTTTTAAACTGTAACTCAGTTTACGGATTTTGGATGTATTTTAAAGTTATTTTAAGCATTATTTAAAAATCAATCTATGTCTGTCACGTGCATCCTTATTACAAAATATGAACACATTTGCACCTAAAACAATCTTTATTTTCCAACGTTTGTTTTCGTTATTTTAAGCATTATTTAAAAAACTATCTATCTCTGTCACGTGCATCCTCATTACAAAATAGGAACACATTTGCACCTAAAACAATCTTTATTTTTCAACGTTTGCTTTCGGGCTAGTATTCCAATACTAAATTTAAACTTCATCTATAAATGAATAAAATAATAAAATAATTTTAAATAAAATATCGATTAAAAGAGCTGTAATCGAACTACGTATTGAAATTGCTGAAATTATCAGCGTCAAAAAACCTGCTGTATATTCTGAAATCTTTGATAATTTCTTCGGTTATTAACTCTTAGAATGCGGTTAATACATAAGTATTGCTTTTAATGAATTTCAAAAGTTTACTTGAATATATAATGGACATTTGTCATATAAAAATATTTTTTGATATTGTTAGAGGAAATATATTAAACGTAAAAAGTCACGTAAGAGTATTCAAAAAAAATAAATAAATAAATAAATAAATAAATAAATAAAAAAGAATCGTTTTTACCTATATTCTGTATCCTGGGGAATCGATCCCTTAGTTATAACGATAATAATATGAAGATTTTGTGAAATGCTCACGAGTTTGAGATTACAATTCGAATTTTTTACACCAAAGGTTGTTTGTCTCAGAACCAATGTTCACTTGCACCAGAGTCAATAAATCACAATAGATATTGAGAATCTTTTCTGGTACTTGTTTATTATAGGTGCCTTGGCGATATGGATAAAATGACTTGGCGAGAGTAGGAAAATTTTCAAGCATATTTTACGGCAACCTATTATCTTATAAACACAAACAATTTTTTTTTCAATATTCATACAATTTGTTTTATATAACGAAGCCCTTTAACTGTTTTTATATACAAACAGGAATACATCATGTAATATATTTAATTAGTAACAATTTTTTTAGTGTTTATATAGTGTTTTTTTAGTGTAATTATAAACGAGCATAAATTTTTATCAGACTAGTTTTTAAACTGTTTAGATCGTTTGGAGACAAATCTCACTTTCTAAAGTAGGAATTGTGAAAAAAAAAAAAAAAAAAAAAAAAAAAAAAAAACCGCCAAACTCCCTATAGCGAACAGGTGTATCTCTTTCTTTATCCCGAGCTTCTTGATGATCAGATTAATTTTTTTTTTTTTTTTGGAGTTTTCTGTTTACTTTTTAAATAATCTGATTGTGATTTCTGCTTGTAAGAAAATAATTTTTCAATTTCGTAAAATCTGCAAGAATGATTTTAACTTAATACAACTTAAATTAATTTAATACAATGTAATTTTATTGTTTGTTATTTTAAATTACATATTTATTTTCTGTTTCACAGATATATCAGCAGCTTACTGAGAAAAGAAAAAGTCAAGGTAAGGAGATTTTTCATATAAATATTAAACATTATTATTATTATTTAACAAACTTATTTTTCTTTTACGTATTTATCAAATAAGAAATATTATAAACAAATTTGATTAATTAGATTTGTAAATTAATGTGTCTATTGATTTATCAATTGCATAATAAACAAAATGCTTTATAATTTTTAAATGCTTATTAGATTTTCTTTTTTATTAGTTATATTTTATGCCCCTTTAGCTGTTTTAAATGTGAAAATAAATAAAAATTTTAATATTAAAGTTATTAAAATCCACAAATGTAAATATCATTTAATACGATTCCGCAATTTAATCTAAAATGTAAATTAGCAATGTTGATTTATATGTAATTTAATGTAATATTTTACAACCAATAATTAAAAATATTCTGTTTTGTTTTGTTTTTATTATCAAAAGATATATTTTCAGATGGAAAATTATATTTAAATTTGACGATAAAGCTTTGTGCATATCTATTAATTTCAATTTATGTTAACGAGAATGAAAATGAGATATTTACTGATATTTAAAGGAACTGTTTCATCAATATAACTTAATGAACTAATAAAGAAAAGTATCAATTCTAATGTTCTTCATTCGTGTACATTCATGGATTTCAATATAAACCGAGCATCACCTACTATTACTCGCAATTCTTCTAAACTAATGACCCTGCCTCTTCTAAATTAATGGTCTTACGTCTGAATTTTGCCCATCTTTATCGAGAAGAAAATGTGGTCTACTTAGGAGAAACAGAAATCGATGTTTTCTTTTAAAGTAACTAGATTTTTCTTTGAAAAAATAAAGATATCAACTAAAACTTCAGAACTGGAATGACATCTTACTGGCGGTTTAAGTACTACAGCATTTCTTTTTCTTATCTTCTAATGCTCTGGCTCATTTATCTAGTGATTTTGTTGAAATTATGAATGCAAATTACAAAGTTTTCTTTCAGATTGTCAGCTTTATTGTAATGGTATTTTTGTTAGATAAAATTGAAATAATAACACAACTGTAAAGATATCTAGTATATTTAAGAAGCAAAATTTCGTGATTATTCAAAGAACATTTATAAAGCGCATTGACAAATAATGCAAATTATCATATATCGGGAGAAAACAAAATCTCCAGCTATTTAATTTTTCATCCCGAATTTATCATAAATGCTAAAAAGGTATAATTTTGAGCTATATACCACGTATATGAAATCAAATAAATTAAGCTATTCGTTGTCTTTATACTGTTTTTATCAATTTATATGAAAATTTAATCATAAAAGAATATTGGAAAAAGTTTTAATGTTTTTCTTATTATTTACTAATAGTTAAATGACTGTTTTTAGCTTATACTTATGCCAATACTTAGTATGTCAGTACATTAATTATTACATAAGTGAAAGCATCTAAAATAGATTTATATGCTGTTGCAGTATAACTTAAACTTACTAATTTCATAAAAATATATACTCATTTCGTAATAATGCACTTATTTTCAAATCACGTGACCTATATTTTTATACATATAACTTATAAAATTTATAAGATGCTTAATGAACTTGCTTCTTCTAAAGTTATGGCCTTACGTCTGAATTTCGCCCAATATTATAGAGAAGAAATTATGGTCTACTTGAGGAAACGGAAATCGAGGTTTTCTTTTAATGAAACAAGATTTTACTCACCGTATATATTTTTCTCTAATAAAATAAAGATATCAACTCAATCTTTAGAATTCGAATGACATCCTACTGGCGGTTAAAGTGCTACAGTATTTCTTGTTCTAACCTTCTAATACTCTGACTCATTTATCTAGTGATTCCGTTGAAATTAAGAATCTAGATAACAGAATTGTAAAGAGATTCAGTATATTTAAGAAGTAAATTTTCGTGATTATTCAAAGCACATTTATGAAGTACATTGATAGAAAATATATAAATTTTCATACAACGGAAAAAAATTATCCAGCTATTTAATTTTTCATCCCGAATTTAGCATAAATTGCTAAAAAGGTATTATGTTGAGCTATATACCACGTATATGAAGTCAAATAAACTAAGTGATTCATTTATTGTCTTTATACTGTTTTTATAAATTTATATGAAAATTGAATAATAAAAAAAATATTGGAAAGCGATTTAAGATTTTCCTTATTATTCATGATAATACTAATATTTAAATGACTGTTTATAGCTTATACTTCTGCCAATACTTAGTATGTCAGTAAATTAATTATTACATAAGTGTAAGCATCTAAAATAGATTTATAGGCTGTTGCTATATAACTTAATCTCGTATACATTCAGAAAAATATGTACTAATTTCGCAATAATGCACTTACTTTCAAATCAGGTGATATATATATATGTGGATTTTAATTTGGTAATTTATTTTTTATTCTTCCTCTATACTTTTAAATCTTGTTTTATTTTGAACTTATTTGGTGTTCAATGGTTTATTTCTCTGGTTTTTTGTGTGTGGTTGTCCCAAATTCATATTCTTCAGCTAATTCATGGCTAATATGAAGATGAATCCACACATTTTATTTGTGGAACTTTAGGCGTTTGAGTCCCGATGAATCCGTCTAAAGTCTACAAATTTCCATTCTTCCATTTTTGTTATTCAATTTATGCTGTTTTTTACTATGTTTTTGGAATCTATGTTAAGTGTGTTGGAGGGAACTGTATATTAGGGTGGAACTAAAAAACGAAGTTTCGAATTTTATATTCTAATAGTGATTATTTTTTTCCTTTTTAACTCCATAAAAAGAAAATATTTTTCTTTTAATTTTAAAATGATATTTTCCGGTTCCTCAAAGCGCTTGATTTTCCCTAAAAAACGAGAAAAAGCCAATAATTGCATGAAAAGTTTTTTAAGCTTGTTGTTAAATTTATATTTTGCAAAATTAAATTAAGTGTTAATGTCCTGTAATAAAGAGAATAATTTAGTTTGAGTGCCTTAGAAAAGTTAGACCCACTTTATTTGACTTTTATAGAAGCCAGCGTCGTGGGCGTCGTCTTTCATTGTCTCTGATTTATTTGGCTGCGACATATAACAAGTTAGACCGATTTAACGTGTGTTAACAGTTTCTTTAATTATTTTTCAATAAACATTCGGTGTCAAAAGTGACAAAGTCTGTTAACATACCTAAATCTAGATAATTGTTGAAGTGTTCTGTATTTCGTGAACCAAAATATTTAACATTTGACGAACATATGAAGATGTTATGAAACATTATTTTGGGGTTCAGTTTAACTTAAAATCTGACAGCTGGAATCTGGTACACGCTATTTTTAAAATTTCTAAAGCTGTTGATGATATAATTAAAAGTCTATTGCCGGGACCTTCAATTCCAACGGTTTCTGATACACAAATCATAAAAAATGATTAGAGACTAGCGCGAGAAATGTCAAAATTTGAAAAACAAATATTAAGATTAGAAAGAATAATCCCACATCCAATATAAAATTGCAAAATGTTAGGTAATCCTGCAAAAAACATTTCTTTGTGTAAAAGCACTAAATATTATCGTGTATCAGAACAAGAACGTTTCTTTCTCAAAGACCAAAGAGAGATGGGGTGATGGCAATAGGATCAATAGATATAAAACATACAAAAAATGTGTAGCAAGACTGGAAAAGGAAATATCAAGGGAAAAAGTTATTTTTAAACAAAAAAAAATGATGTTTTGATTGAATGATCGTCAAGTGTAAAAAATATTTCGGAAGGAAATAGTTCAATCGGTTGTTTTTCTAAACCTGAATTTGATAATCAACAAGGTGAAAGAACAGGAGTATTAGACAGATATTATTGCAAATATTATTGCAAATGACACCTTAGAAGATATGGGTATTTGTGATGATAATAGAGAAAAGGTTACTGAAAGAAGGACTTGAAGACGACAAAGAGAAAAGAAAAGGAAGAATTTGAAAGAACAGGAAAGACGAAATGAGTTAATTTTAAGAGGTTAGTATTTTGATGGCTGAAAGGATAACACCATGATAACTGAAGCAGAGCGAAAAAAGTATAACTAAGAATCATTAAAGACGAACACCTGGTCTTAGTTCAAAAACCAGGATAAAAATATATTGGTCCTATTTCATTGACATCTTCTTCTTATATTAATATAGCCACTGCAATTTTGGTGTATTTTCAAAATTATACTACAGACATTTCAAGTTTGAAAGTTATTGGGTGAAACAGAAACGCCTTTAATGCAGGATGCAAATCTGGAGTTGTTAAAACATCAGAAGCAATACCCTAAAAACTTTATAATGGATAATTTGATTATTACATCCAAATGATTTTTTTTCTTAGATACTTATTTCAACATCTTGCTGGAAAAACTACGTGTACAAAAGAATTTTCTGGACCAGTAGGAGAGCGACTTGGAAAAAATGCAAACATATTGAAATTATAGACTATAAAAACATTGATCCTATCTTGACGGACTGATCGGATGAAGAACTTAAAAAAAGTACAAACAGGGGATATACCTGAATTTTAGATTTTCCTTGGCATACTCAAACAGTGGAAATGTGTGTAAAAATTGTCCCGCGAGTTGTGTCAACCGTCTTTAAATATTAAGCAAAAGATGGCTTAATCTTGAAAAGTTGAATTCCCACAATGTAATGACAAAAACACAGCCTAAAAACACAGTAGGTTGAATATCCAATTGAATTAATCCATAACAAAGGGAGATAAGGAGGGTGGAAGTCGATATTTAACCACCTCCTCGTGATGACTTCTGGATAGTATTTGCTAAATAAAAGTAGATATGAGCTAACAGCTACGTTGTTTACTTTAAGTTACTTTATACTGAAATTTCAAATCTTTGACCTCCTTGAGGAACCGGAAAACAACTTAATTTAAAAAAACCTTTTCAGCCAAAAGTTTAGACATTTAAAAAGGAAAAAAGTTTTCACTATTACAAATTAAAACAAAAAAGTTTTTTTTTTTTTTTTTTTTTTTTTTTTTTTTTTTTTTTTTTTTTACCCTATACTTAAGTTCCACCCTACTGTATATTTGTCAATTTGTTCATGTCATTTTTTTCCATAAATTCATAGTGTTTGTTGGTGGTCTGTAATGTTTATTTAATAGTTATATATTAGTATTCAAATTATTATGCTGCATTTGCGCATGCAATTATGAATGTAACTTATTTCTGATGTTTTTATATTATGATATATTTTCATTTTGAAAGTCAACAATTCATTTTGAACTATTTCCTTATTAATAATGGTATCTTATATATATAAAATGTGGTCTACTTAGAGGAAACAAAATTAATGTTTTCTTTTAAAGAAAGAATAATTTTTTCTCCATATAGATTTTTTTCTGAAAAAATAAAGATATCTACTAAATCTTCAGAATTGGAATGACATCCTACTGGCGGTTTAAGTACTACAGTATTTCGTGTTCTAATCTTCTAATGCTCTGGCTCATTTATCAAGTGATTCTGTTGAAATTAAGATTACAAATTACAAAGTTTTTTTTAGATTGTCAGCTTTATTTTAATGGTATTTTTGTTAGATAAAATTTAAATAATGATTCTAGACAACAGAACTGTAAAGAGATATTGTATATTTAAGAAGTAAAATTTCGTGATTATTCAAATCATGCTTATGAAGTGCATTGATAAAGAATATAAATTGTTATAGTATATCGGGAAAAAACATTCTGCAGTTATTTAATTTTCATTCCTTTTTTAGCATTAAATGTTAAAAAGGTATTACGTTGAAATATTGACCACATATGTCAACAGATTAATTATTACGTAAGTGTAAGCATCCAAAATGTATTTATATGCTGTTACTATGTACATTAATCTTATATGTAATCATACAAAGATGTACAAATTTCGTAATAATGCACTTAATATCAAATAAAGTGACATATATATATATATATATATATATATATATATAGGAACATTTTTAAACAATTTATTTCGCTTCGCACAAAACATCATTGTTAGTTTCCATTTCGCATTATATGAGATTTACAGATGAAAGGAAATTGTGAAACTAAAATACATCCGTGAAAGTTTAGAAGTGGCTTATATAAAATTCATTTTTTTTTATGTTTTGCTAATTACTTGTTTCTATAATACATTTATCTTACGGAACAGTCAATTAACAATATATCTGATAATGAAAAATACTAATTTCAGTAACTATACAATTACAGACGTTGAATGGATAGTATATTAGTGTTAATTGCATATTTCTCAGGAATGGCTCTTAATACTGTTACATTGGACCAGATTAAACTTGTACTTTTGTAACGAAACGAATTCTACCAATTCTAAGCTAAAAAAGAATGTATGTCTAAGGATGTAATTTTGCGATAAAGTGCTTCCGATTATGTAAAGAATTTAATCTATATTTCCTAGGAGTTTTGAAATTGTATTTTTGTGCAGTTTCCTTGCTTTAAGACACCTTGTTTGAACTTGAATAATATTCTTGTCTTATTTTATTTAAACATTAAGATTCAGTATTTAATATTAAAATGAAAATTATAAAAATTTAAAAATAAAGCGTTTACACTTCTTTTTAAATAGTCAATAAATCTAACTTTTTTTTTCAGTATTTTTACTTATGTATCTTTCCAATAATATACTAAATTTCGATTACGACGTAGTCAAATAATGTTGCATTTCATAAAGAAATGGAACATGTCCTTTTGCAATCTTGCTTGAAACGAGGTTGAATAGATTTTAAAACTTATCTCTCTATATATTTCTTTTACGTGGCGCGGAAATCAGGTTGAATTTATAACAACATGGCATTTTGGAAATAACGACATCGACGATTCTCAGTTGTTAATTTACAGTCCCGTCATCCGACCTTTTAGCAATAACCACAACGACGATTTTCTGTGGTCAATTTAAGATCACATGCCACGACTCATTCAGTATTCCAAAATTCAAAGCGAATCTCTGTATAAGCACAAGCGCTTTTCTGCTACCTTGTATTAAATACATAGAATAACAAAAAAAAAAAAAAAAAAAAAAAAAGAAAAAAAAAAAAAAAAAAAAAAAAAAGAAGAATATTATGTTGCTACTTCCATGATTAATTGCGGCATGAATCTGCCCGAATTGTTGGAACGTTAGTTATATTGATGCATGAACAGCAACGCCAATGGCCCGTTTTACTAAGGTGACGTAATGCATTCAGCGAATCAAGAACATATTTTAGACAATTTCTAATCAAGAACATATTTTAGAAACAGCAGAAAACGTTTTATTTACATGTCGTTAACGTCATGTTTTTCAAAGAGTTTTAAATTAATTTAAGCCGTGCTTTGCAAGATTATAGGCAAAACATCCATTTTTATTTACAGTTTCAATGATGTTTTCCATTACTTTTTTATATATTAAAAATATTTGTAAAATTCATATGTTAAAATGAATTGCGTTCCAATTCACGGGGATTGGCGAGCATATGCGAGCACGGGGCCAAACCGTGCTAGCGTTACGTTCATTAAAGGAATGATTAGTTATCTCCCTCCTTTCAAAATGACATATAATGTTTAGTGAGCTAAGATGTACAATTTCTAGTTGAAAGAGGATTTTTATATTGATTGTTAGAAGGTGTATTTATATCATAAAATTGGACAGACTACGCTAAAAATATTCTATGAAATTTCTGACAAATAATATATGTATAGTATTATTTTAATATAACACAAGTAACGTATAATATGCCATTGGTGATAAAAATTATTAAAAATTTCGAATTAAGTTCATAATTATAAAAACATTAATAAAAATTAAACAATGATGCCTGTACACACTATTTTACAAAATCAAATGACACTTTTCAAAATTTCATAACTGAGGTTAAAAAAAAAAGTAAACATCACAAAATAGATTTCAATTCTGAGCAATGAAATATTTTATGTACATTTTTGTCACTGAACGTCATCTTGAAGTATGCGTTGACTTGACAAATGCTTTGTCTTGGTAATCAAAGTTGAAAAAAAAAAGGCATTAAATATTTTTAAACTATTGTATGCTATTTTTAATTTTATAGTTTTTACACTATATTTTAAGTTAACTTCACGAAAATATCAAATGGAAATATTTATTCTTAACCAAGCTTACTGCTTTTTTTAGCACTTTTTTACAAATATTGCCTTGCGATGACATTAAGTACCCCTTTAGGGCTTATCTAAAATCAATGAAACAACAAGAAAATATTAGTTTAATACTTTATCTAGTACTTAATCGAAACTTTTTTTTCAAAATAAGCAAAATAGCGGTCTCTGAAAGTTTACTTACGTATTTTAAGGGGAAAATATTCTTGTTATTGTTTATGTAAAAAATAATGAATACACAGTAATTTTTTATGTCTAGAATATTCTATATAATTTCACTTAAATCCGTTGACTGGATTTTAGAATATAGCGATCACTGTCTTTCGAAACGTAGTTTTGAGATAAAATACATTTAAAGTTTCACACTACTATGATTGAGGTCCTAATACTCTATGTTCACGATTGAAGTAAAATAGACTCTAAGACGATGCAGCAAATGCATTAAAAATGCAGATAAGAACCGGTTAGTAACAAACGCAAACACTATATTTTAAGTAAATTTCACGAAAATATCAAATGGAAATATTAATTCTTAACCAAGCTTACTGCTTTTGTGAATAGTAAGACTGTCCCATGGTAATTATATGATAGTCCTAACATTGTCCTTTGAATCAAATTGAAATTTACACAGAATATTTTTTAAATATCGCACTTTAAAATGATGAAAAAAAATCTCTATTTTTTGAAATATCGGGCTACCACTAACTCTTTAATGATAAGTGTTTCCGACTAAATATCTTTCCAGTAATATAAAATTCTTTTACGAAATAGATAATTAATGTTACATATCATAACGAAAAATATATTCTAGTACAATACAGTTAGATGTATTCAAAATTAAGATAAGAACCTGTTACTAACAAATGCAAACAGATGCCTAGCGGCTATACTAAGATGGTCCCATGGTAATTATATGATATCGCTAAAACTATTCTTTGGATCAAATTGAAATTTACTCCGAATATTTATAAATATTGTACTTTTAAAAATTGAAAAAAAAATGATTTTTTGAAATATCTGAATACTACTAACTCCTTAAAGTTAAGACACAGAATATTTTTTAAATATTGTACATTTAAAAGTTGAAAAAAAAATTGATTTTTTGAAATATCTGTATAACTCTTTAATGTTAAGTATCCCCATCTAAATATCTTTCAAGCAATAGGAAATTCCATTACGAAATACATAATTAATGTCCATGACATAAAGAATGTCAATAGATTATAGACGTAGAATGAATAAATATCTGCTTTAATTGCGTTCGTCAAAGAAATGGCTTGAAATCCTGATCCATTCAACAGTACATATCTTTTTTAACGAGAGGAAATGCAGGATTCAATGAGGAACTGCAGAATATGTATTTTTTCTTTAAAATTCGGTCAATTAAGGTAAATGCACGAATAGTGGGCCACTTTAGGAGATTTATTTAATTATTATTTAAGCGTTAGGGAATTCCAAAAGATGTCTATATATATATATATATATATATATATATATATATATATATATATATATTAATCCAAATTCTGACCTTCATGTATCAGAATAAACATTCAAAGTTTCAAAATATATTCTTCGGAAAAAATGAAAAATAGAAAATATTAACTTCTCTTATGCTCGGGCAGTGAGCCAAATAAATAGCTGTTGCATTAATCTTTAAGTTTTCGGTTTGTTCAACAAATTGGTTAAAATTTAATTGATTATATGAACAGTAGTTTAATTTAAAACAAAATATATATTTAAAGAAACAATGTTTGAAATAAAAACTCATCTTTTATTCAAATCTCTAAGAATTTGCCAAAAAATCTGGAAAATCTGGACACTCTAGAAAATAGACAAATGTACCAGCAGAAAAAAAAACAATTATTGCAAGCAGTTTATGAACAATTAACATTTAAGGATGTTAGTCAATAAGATTTCTTTCAGTTGTTTTTCGGAAATGCATTTTGGGTTTGTTTTTAAACTTTAAAAATTGGTGACCAACTACTGGTACGTGGCCCACTATAGATGCATTTACCTGATAGAAAGAACTCATAATATATTCAGCGGGATTTCTGACAAATTAATTTTAAGAAATATTCTTGGTTTGACATATGTGTTTTATAAGCTGTCGATTGTGAAAACTAATTCTAAAATTAAAATTCAGTTCTTAATTAAATATAAATGATAATCAGTTATAATGTTTTGTTTGAAATTTATTTTTGATAATCAGATCGCCTCATTCATCGCGACCATGTTAGGATTTCTATGGAGAAATCTCTATGAGCTTCAACAATGAGTAATTGTTGAAAAGTACTAATAACAGCCTCAATAGGTTACCACAATACAGACAAATTTTGACGAACTTGGCAAGATATCGCCAAATTTGGTGAAATATACACACAAGTAAGTTGCCATATATGACGCCAAATCGACGATAGCTGGCTAATTTGGGGAAATACCCATTGTAACCGACTATTTTTTCATAATCGAGCTCACAGAAATTTAATTTAAGCTCGTGCGTTTAAGGTTTTTTTTTCGAAGTCTGTGGTTCAGAATTTAAAGAGTAATGTACGAAAATGTACGTCTTTACATGTTCAATCCGATGCTACTAATAAAATAACCGACACTAGACGGCGCTGTACTATCTGAGCTCTTAACTGTCCTATTTTAATTTGCTTTATATAGCCGAATGCAGAAATTAAATTATCGGTACTTTTCCAGTATAGGGACCTTGGCAAAATAGAGAAAACTGTATATATCTTGGTATCTCATTTTCCATCATTCCTGACGGATTCTTGTCTTCCTAGTATCATATAAAATGTAAGATACAGAATATAGCTTTCCCTTTAAAACATTAAGAAAATGATGTTTTTTCCGCCTCATTTTGTTCAATTGAAATAAACCTCGTTGTGCTTATGGAAATTTGAATATAAAACTAATTTCATTATTTCTAATGTTAAGTGTTTATTTCTGTGTTTCTTTGTAGCAATATGAATTGTGACTACGAAATAGTCAATTAATATTATACTTAATATTAAAAATAGAATTATCTTGATACCTAAACCGTTGCAGAAATGGAATGAATAAATATTAACAGTAATTGCATACATCAAAAGAACGGCTCGAAATCCTTCTTCATTCAAACGAACTTATCTTCTTTTAATGAGATTAAATGTACGATATCTGAGTTAAAAGGAGATGAATATATTGAATGTCAGAATGTAAGGTGAATTCTTTTCGATAAAACAAGGATGGTTATGTAAGGGGCTTATAAAGGTTTATTTTCTACGTCTTCTGAAAAATTTTCCTTGATTAATACATTAGTTTCGGATACTCTGCCATTTGTGTTTACAATTTTTTTGTGTTTACATTACAAGTTTTTTAAATTTTAAATTCGGCAAATAATAATTAAATATAAAGGATACTATTTACTGTTTTTTTTTTCGTTTGCTGCCAATTTGTTCTTTATACAAAATTCTATACCTCCACCATATTGCAATGTCCATAAATTATTTTGGGGTTTTCCTTAGTGGCTGTACATACATAACATTATCAACTTTTTGTCAATTTCGGGCCCCATCCCCCCTTATGATATCACGATCAGTATCTAAAAATTCTTTTTTTCCATTACATTTTCTTTTTATCCGTTCGCAAAGATATACAGATATGGTAATATATTTATTATTCACATACTTTACTGATTTAAATAAAGAGAATAAATTAATTAAATATCAGTAGTATATATGTGAAATAACTTTTTATCAATTACACTTTAAAGAAATACTATATAAAAGTGGTTAATAATAGCTTTTTGTAACACAATTCATTCAACAGTAATATTGCCTTTTTTGCGTTTGCCTCCTGCATCAGAGATAAGCCACATCCTTATTAACAAAGCAGATAGACAGTTTTCTTCCCCATTTTCGCTAGAATATACAACGAACATCATTTCGAACAAGGTTCCTCTAACAACGAATTATCAGAGATATGGCAGAAGAATAGGAAGAATTGGCGAAAATTGGAATATTCAATATCTGGAATGTCATTTAACGCTTTTAATTTTAATTTTGTATTTTGATAAAAATAGATAACAGAATAAATGATAACAAACTATATTGATGTAAAGAAAAAGTTAACAGAAAAAGAAAATTTTGTTTGCATCAAAAATGATAACGATATCAAAAGCCAAATCCCCTCTCTCTCTAGAGATATCTCATGATATTAACCGCAAGATCCCTACCACACTTTAAATTGATAACGTTATATATGTGCAACCCCTTACATCATAACTCTAATTCAAGAACATGAAGACAGTTATTTTTTCTTTACAAGGAACAGTGCAACTGAAGAAAATTTGTTAATAACACAAAAAAGCTACATACGCATAAAGTTGCAACTAAAAATTTTATTAATTAAATAATGATTATAATAAATAATAATTGACATTAAAATTTTATTGAAATTATTTAAAGGATTACAATGAATTTTTTAAATACATGAATATTTGCTTTGCTAAATAGGCATAAAAGCAACAGAGGGGGAAAAATGTCCATGCCAGTACACTAACACGGGTCATTGTCATAGCGCACCAGTTCTGCACTAACCGAACTACTCGGACGATACCCTTCCTGGTACCCCTGACTAGTGTTGCCAGTTCAGCTGTCACAAAAGCCGCACAGTGGAAGAAGAAGATCTGGATAGTGGCTTCTAAATAGGGATAAACGAATACAGTAAAATTTTTAAAAATGTAACCTGTTTTAACGGAATCCTGTATTAAACGTAAAAAACGCATATTTCCTAGGAAAAAGTTCCACATACTCACATGTGTTAAAACGTAAAACTATCTTAAACGGAATCTTGTTCCTAGCTCATGAATTTCCGTCATAGTAGGTTTTAGTGTACTAAATAAACACAGTAATCTTATACAGTAAAATCTGCGTAAGCGAAATCGCCAAGGACCAAAACAAAATTCCGTTTTGAAGAAGTGTCCGATTGAGCAGTTATAATTAAAAGGTACAGGCTATGAAAAATTTACATTAAAGACAGGTTTCTGTTACAAACAGGTTCCGTTTTAACAGGTTTTACTTCCAGAAGTATTATAAAACATATAAAAACTTACATGTTAGGGATCGGATAATTATTTCGTCTTATCAAATACATATGTATCAGCCTTCCTTTCTGTGGAATCACGACATTTCCGTTATAGGCAGGTCCTGTTTTCACGGATTTTACTGCATTAGGATCAATTTGATGCAGACTAACGAATAGCGTTATACTAGGAGAAATTTAAAAGAATTTTTGAATTCTGAAAAATCGGGACTTTGGAGTCCTGGCAATGGTTCCGCGGGTCGGGTCTTTGAAGGATTGAAAATCGAGATATCTGGTAAAACTACCCCAAAATCTTATATGTTGGCAAGGCTGCATCTTCAGCACATGTGGGAATATCCTCATGAGCCTCAATCCTATACCAAATGTGAGATGAAAGTAATCTCAACACCTGTGAAATGATATATATAATTTTGTTGTTATGAAATGCTCCCAAATAATTGGTACACATGCCAATGATCCGGCTTCAAGCACCGTCATGGACATTTTTTTCACTCTGTTGGTTTTACTACAAATTACCAATACAAAAATTCATGCAATTAAGAATTTAAATATTTCGAGCGTATTTCTTAACTGCAAAATTATATTTATATGATAATAGTGAATTATGTAATATCTATGTTACTTTGTGCTCTTAATTTATTAAGGAGTTACACACGTTCTCAACTTAAAAAAAAGGGATTGTTTGTTTTTGACGAAAATTAAATCCTTAGTTTTTATAATTATGAACAAAAATATTTAAAGTAATATCTCAATTATTAATAAAGATATGAGCAAAAAGACTAGAGCACACATGACCGAATTATATTGAATCCTAAAATTTTAAATGCGATTGTCTGGAAACTACATATTTCAAAATCAGCAGCATGATAAATTCAACATTTTTTCACATTTTTCGATAAAATGTATATATATATACTCCCATACTCATAATTAAATTGTCTAAGGGGCATCGAGCCATTTTTTTTAAACTTTATTTCTTTTATAATTTTCAAATAAATTTTAAGGCCAAAATTTTAAACAAAAAAAAATATTTTTTTTCAAAGTATCGCAATTTTCTTATTTCACAATAATAAAAAAATGAGCTGATGGTCCTTAGCTACAACTTTATTTTACAAGAAGAAACTGAGATATTTTTTCCCTTTGCGTAGAGGTCAACGCGGCTTCAGGTTTTCAACGTAATCAACGGCCCAATCAACGGTATCAACGATTCCAAAGCTTTTCAGGTTTCCAAATTTAATAACAAAAATAATTTCAAATACTTCAAGAAACAAAAATCAACCTGGAGATATTAGTTTTTCAATTAATTTTATTCCCTTCCTGCACTGCAAGGAAAAAAAAAAAAATCTGTAAAGTTACTAAAGTTTTTCTAGGAAACTGGGATTCCTAGAACTTTTTATGTTACGGCATCAACAAAAATTCTTGTAACAGACGCTGTTACAGGAATTTTTATTGTTGCCGTTACATAAAAAGTTCTATGAATCCCAGTTTCCTAGAAAAACTTTAGTAACTCTACAGTTTTTTTTTTTTTTTTTCAGTGTAAAAACAAATTTCAAAATATGTCAATTTTTCACCACTGAGAAAGTATGTAACCTCTTAAGAACTTTTTAACAAATTTGATAAATTGTAACATCAATTATTATTTTATTTTAATCGCTATTTGATTAATAAATTTTTGAGTTACAACTTTACGCATATGTAACTTTTGAGTTGTTCTTTACTGGTATGCATTATAAAAAAAAATCTGGAAAGTTACTAAAGTTTTTCTAGGAAACTGGGATGCCTAGAACTTTTCATGTTACTGCAACCAGGGTTATAGATAAAATTTTAGTAAAATTACTGTAATTTTATCTGATTCATTTGTAAAGCTACAGATTTCTATATAGCCTTATAAAAACTAGTTTTGTAGATTTACAGTTTTTTTTTTTTTTTTTTTTTTTTTTTTTTTTTGTACAGTTACAGATGAAAGCTGAGTAAGCATGTAACTTTACATCTGTAGAGCTAGAGATTTTTTTTTTTTTTTTAACAGTGTGTAATAATTTTTTCGTTCTGTTTTTAAATCAATAATAAGGAGGTAAGAAATCTCCAACAATAACATATGGACACCTTGTATAATTTAAGTATGAGAAGATACATATCACTTTAATAGTACAAAGATCTGTATAAAGTAATTTGTCTAACTTGTGCGATTTAAATGCACCTCGTTATAAATTAGGAATTTCCAAATATAAAGCTAATCTTCTTACTTTGTAAATATATGTTTTCGTCTATGTATTTTTAGAATAATATACATTTTGAATACGAGACATAGTTAATGTTACATTTCATGAAGAAATTATATACTGCCGATAAGTATACCTTTCCAGACCTCAAATTACACGTACATTACCTTCATATTAACTGCATTCATCAAAGTAATGGCTCGATATTTTACTTCATTCATTATTTTTTTTTCTGAGTAACTGTACGATTTCTATGCTCTAAAGATATTAACTTTCTTGAATGTCAGGTGGTGTATTTCTTGTTTTACAATATGGTCGATTATCTAAAGAACTTCCATTAAAAAAAATCTATCAAATTATCTCTGAGTAGTTTCTTTGATTTATTATACATTTTATGTAATGTTTCGATTGTGATCAATAATCTATAGCTTAGAATTATTAAATATAGATCTAAAGAATTCATTTATTGTATATTTACATCTTTCTTTTGATCAATTGCGTCATAGTAGAAAAATTCACAACTCGAACATCACATGAAATGTAAGCATCAGATGATTTGTGTATAGAATAAATGAACTTGCATTCACTTTTTTTTCTCATTTGGGCAAATAAATTTGTACTTGATCAGATTACTGTATAGTATTCGCATAAAATATGCTTATATAAAACGAATCTTATAATATTTAATGCTAAGCGTTTTATTTGTACGAAAATTATAACTGTAATATCATGTAAAATGTAACCATTATAATAATGATTTCATTTATATTCAATAATAAATTTCTCATATACTAATTTTCGCTTATAAAATTTAAACGTATCTCGATGTAATATAGACAAGAGCGAATTTAAGTTAGTTGGAATGCGAGTTATATCATTATTTATAAGGCTAAGTGTTTGCTTACATGTCTTTTTTCCAAAACTATTAATTTCTGTTACGAAATAGTCAATTAATGTTGCATTTCGTAAAGAAATGAAATAATTCGAATATCTAAAGTAGAAAGATTGAATATTAATATTAATTGAGTGTCTCAAAGAGTGTCTCGAAATCCTGCTTCGTTCAAAGAAATTTATCTTTTTTAATTCGAGAAAACGTACTCTTTCTTAGATCAAAGAGATTTGATATTTTTGATGCTGTTACGTGCATTTTACCGATATAGTAAGGCTCTTTGTCGGAAAACCTTATTATATGTACAAGGTGTTTCAAAATTCGGCTGACAATATCTTAGAGGTAATAGTAAGCATATCAAGAGGATGAAAAATTAACATAGAACATGGGGCATAGCAAACCACGTATTTGATCAAGCATACAGGTGTTCTACCCTAATAGAATTTGGTATGACGTTAATAAATTTTAGAAAAATGAAGAGTATTATAATAACCCTATTAATAGACATTCTCAAATTTGTTGTAAATGTGACAATGTAAAAAAAAAGGTAGATATTTGCATTATACGCAGCAGCAATATGTACATGGCTCTCCATATTTTGGACTGCAAGTATCAATTCATACGATATCATTGATTACTTCAGCACCCTGTTTTTCTGACAAATTTTTTTCTAATATTTTGCTAGATTTAATATTAGTTTTTTAGAATCCATCTTTTCTACTAAAATATTTAAAATAAAAATGTATTTTTTCTAACTTCTGCAACTAAAATGATCCATGTTATATTCTAGAAGATAGAAAACATATCCTAAAATAAGACGAATGTCGTTTAATTTTAATGAGAAGTGTTTGTTTTCTTCTATTTATGTTTCCAATAATATGAAATTCAGTTAGAAAAATAATAATGTTATATTTCGTAAAGAAATGTCATATCGTTAACAGGCTATCCCATTCCATACGTGAATTTAATAAATATTAATATTGATTGCGATCACGAAAGGAATTGCTTGAAATCCTGCTTTATTCAAATGAACTTCTCATTTTTTAATGAGTGGAAATGTACGATTTCTGAGTTCAAAGACGTTGAGTATTTTGAATATCAAAGGTGTATTTTTTTCTGTGAGATTCAAGCGGATTGAGTAAGGAACTTAGTTAACATTCTGAAGGATTTCTCGAAAATAATTTTGAAATAGTTTTCATGAACTATTATACCTATTATGTAATCTTTATTTTAAGATGCATAAGTCATAATTTATTTCAATAAATTGTAATTTAGAATGATTTAGGTGTTATTATCGTACACAGAAGTATTTAAGATATGATGCTCAAGACATTTTTCAAAAGTTCTTGAAACAATTTTTAATATCATCAAGAAAATGTTAAAGTTGGAAAATATACGTTTTCATACAAAATTTGAAGAAAGTTATTTTAGTCAAAATTTAGTCAAAATCCTTAGTCAAAATTTAGATAGCCTTAAATACGGTCATTTTATAACACACATTTAAATACTAAATATGTTATAATATTTAAATCACTATCAATTTATATAAATCCAAGCCTCTGTGTGTCCCTTACATTTCCGATTGGACTGCGTCATTGATCACGGCCTAGTTAGGCTTCCTATAGGGAAATTGGTATCAGCTTCACAAATGAGGGATTGTTAAAAAATACTAATGGCAGGCTTGACACAGGGTACCGCTAAATGTTGACCAACTTGGCAAGATATCGCTAAATTTTGCGACAAAAATAAATTGCCATATATGAAGCCATCTTGGCGATAACTGCCTAATTTGGCAGAAATCACATTGAAAACCATTAATCTTTCATAATTGAGCTCACTGCAGTTTAATTTAAATTCCGCGCGTTTAAGGTTGTTTACAAAGTAAATGGGTCAAAATTTAAAGTATAATATACGAAAATGTATGTCTTTACATATTCATCCCCATGCTACTAAAAAAATAACCGCCACTAGACGAATTTGAGCTATCTGAGATCGTAACAGCCCGAATTAAATGTGCTTTACACATGCTTGCTTTTGTAGCTGTTTATATCAGTTGGCAACAAATTTCACTTTCTAATTCCCAAATTCCACCGAGTTAAAAAAATAATAATAAATAAAAATAAAACGCTACCTATAAAACTAAAAAGTACCAAATTATCTATTATTTAGCACTCTCTGCACTATGGTTTGCCTATATGCAGGTGTGGGGAGAGGGAGGAGGACGAAAAGTTTAAATATTAAATTTTAAATTATCTTAAATTTTCTTTTCTATTTACCTATAAGACTAAAAGGTTAAGAGTAAAATAAATATTAAATAAGACTGAAAAAGAGCTACTGACATATCCTTCCATAAATATGTTTCGTTTTTAAAATGTGTTATTTTTGTATATCCCTGTGAAACAAGGGAGAAACACTCCTATTCTTGCACATGCGTTGTATTGTATCGGACAACAGATGTGCATGTAGTTTTGGTACATCTTTATACCCCATTTTCTGTCATCTTTGGCGGGCTATCCCTCTAAATTAAACATATTTTTGAATGCACAATGTTTAAAGAATTCATAAATTTAAAATTTGTTTAAGAAAAATCAAAAACATTTTTCTGAAACTCCGTGAGTACTCTTTTTGAGGACATTATTCCACTGATTCCTCAATATTTTATTTTAAGAAACAGCTGTTTTGTAACTAACTAATTTGCTTCTGTAGCAATTTTATTGATTTTTATCTATCATTATTTCTGAACAAATATAAATAAAATTGTACACTTATGTCATACATAATTAAAATAGTTGACATTTATTTGGTATTAAACATTCGATATCGATTATTACATAAAAACGTTTTAAAAGCGGGCATAATTTTAATTATTCATACAAAGTTATAACCGCTAATTGTAAGAAGATAGCACATGTCAAATATAGAATTTGAATGTAATAAAATATTAGTAGGTAAAAGGTAACGCTCCAGTTTAAAACGGAGATTCAGCGTTCGCATCCAACCGATCCAATATATATATATGTGTGTGTGTGTGTGTGTATGTGCGTGTGTGCGTGTAATTGTGTTAGCAAAAGTATAATTAGATTGCACAATCGCCCCGCGTTTAAACAATAAAAATACCAAACACAAAACTACGCCAACTAAAACCTTAAGTTAAAAAATAAATAAAAAATAATAAAATGTTCAACTCGGGAAAAAAAAGTAAACTAAAACAATCTAAAATGGCTGCAGAGGGTTAAGTCAAAACCAACCATGCTTTAACAATAGAACTGTATTTCAATGTACACATTGTCGCCTCAAAGCAACAGTAGAACATCTAGTAATAATTCAAAATGAAATGTCTGACTTACTGCTGTAAAGAGCTGGGGATGTCATTCGTTACTCTTGGGATAATTAGAGCAAATTTTCATATATAATTCCAATTATTTTATTACAAAATATAAGTAAGATAAAAATTGACATAACGAGTTAAATACCACTGTGTTCCACACACAAACATATACCTAATATATAAAAAAAAAATTACAACACATATAACAAAAAATTACTTATGTATATATTAAATGACTCTTTGACACTCTGGTCACAAGAGTAACAAAGTTTTGATTCATTATATAGACAAGGGAAATGCTTTTTGTTACAAATTAGATATATATTAAATGAGTGGAGCACAATGGTATTTTACTGGTTATATCACTTTTTATCTTAATTATATTTTATAGTAAAATAATTGCAAGTATTTGTAAAAAACCGCACGAATGGTCACAAGAGTAACAGTGGACGTTCTCAGCTGTGTCTGCATCTAGTGGAACAGTAGAGAATTTTTATAAAACACATCTGATACATAGTATTCGGATTATTTTCCTACTGTAGATGAGAATTGCTCAAATTGGGTTTTCAAATTTGTTATGCGTTTCCAAATTGTTTAATTAAACATCATATATTTCTACTCATTAAAAGGTGAAGTTTCGTTACACTATACTGAATGTGTTGCAAAGTGTTTGATAAACTGTGCTTGACGCACGATTCTTCCTTTCTTGTTTTCTTACTGCAAAGGTGATTTTGGCTTTTTTTTTTTTTTTTTTTTTAGTTATCCCGGTCAAAGCGAAAGAACATACATTATTACTTTTCTCCGAAATATCGCCGTATAAAATTTATAAATATGGCCACTACGTCAGACCACAGAAATAACGTAAGTTCTTTGGTTATAGTAATGGAGGATATTCCAAATCTGGGTTCGAGGCTGAAAAAAGTCACGTGATACCGGTAATTTACCCAAGGAACTTCTAACTGTTAAGAAGGGAAGATACTACTGCTTTGCCTCATGAACAGTTTCATTGGCTAGCGGTGATTTATATTACACGTCTACGGAGCCTTCCCTTCTTTACGCTAGAAGTTTTTACCTTGATCACGTGATCAAAACATAGATGGAATATCCTCCATTGAGTATTTACAACTTTGATGAGATTAAAAAAAAATGTATAATTTTAAACATAAACTAGAATAAAACAAGTACTAGAGGTAAAATTACAAAAATATTATCGTGATATCAGAAATTATGCATTTTATATATTTTCCCAATGTCGCTATTTGAAAAGAATAATATCATAAGGGATGTTTACCACAAAAAGTCAAAAATATAACGCCCTAAAGCTACAAATAGAGCGGAAACATTTACACACTTGTGTTCTACTGAAACAAAATATTTTATATTTATTTTTGGTTAACCCGATTTCTATGGTTTTATTTTGAACATTTTCCAACAATGTTGAAAAGTGTTTATGAATTCGGTTTGTCTGTCTGCCTGTCCATGTTCTTACTCGCATAAATATACTCGGATTTTCACACAACTGATATATCTTATTGAAGTTTACTATAGCATGCGTTGTAATGTTGTTCTTAGTTCGTTTACAGGGCACTCAAAATAATTCCGTTACATTGCGAACTTTTAAGAAAACAAACATTCGCAGTGTATCTTAATAATGTTCAAGCATGTTGAAAACAATACATATCATTAAGATGCATTATAAGATGCTCACTGCAGAATATGAAATGCATAGCATTTATCTTGCATTTACAGAGACACACAAAAAAAAATTAGTTACAGAGCTGTCTAATAACAATAATTGCTGGAAGTGCGTTTAAAGTTGTGGTTTACGTTTTTAAATTAAACTAATTTTGTACCTATTACTTGGTGTCTATAAATCCTATGATATATAGGGATTTATTGATGATATACAGGGCAGCCCAAATGATTTCTAGTACATTTCCGTTTATTCAAGAAAATTGCTCATGGGGAATTTACAACTGTGTTATCTGTTTTCTAACTTATAAAAAATTTATCATACTATGTGGTATATATACAAATCTATAGATCATATACAGGTGTGCACAAAAGAATTGGGATTCGGCTATTTATGACAACTCCTGAAATTGGGTTTTAAATTATGTTATGCGTTTCCCATATTTTTAATTATCTTTCAGCTTATTAAAGGTGCAGTTTTGTCGCATTATTCTGGAAGTGTTGGCATGTGCTTTCATAATCTAGGTTTGACATAGGAATTTTCGTTCTTCTTTAAAACCTTTTGAAGCACAAAAAATACGTAAAAGTACGTATAATTAAAGATATGCAAGAAAAATCATAGGTACTTTCAACAAAAATATACCGTTTTTAGACTTTTATTGTACAATCTAAGTATCTGAAATTAATCTACCTTTCAAGAAATTTATATTATATAAATAAAAAAATATATAATCAAAATAACTCTGTAAATGGTCATTTGATAAACAGAACGTTTAATGGCCAGTCTCGGGGATTTCTTTATAGCTTAAAAATATCATCATAAACGTCATTCTACAATGTATGTAATCTTTTAATGTTTCAAATAGTGAAAAAATGAGGTCTTTTCAAATTTAACTTTTTTATCAAGAAATTCGTTTTGCTATAAGTATCCATAAGGATACTTTTAACGACGTAATTTAGAGAATAAAAAATATTATCTTAAAAACACTTTATGATATATAAAGGATTTTAATAGTTTTTATTTTAATGATATTATTAAAGGTTAACAAACTCTCATAAAAGTGTTTTATCTTTACAGATTCTAAAGAGTTTTTAAAACGTTTTGGGTTTTCGATAGTTCTATTTATTAAGATTATTACTAAAAATATCTCAATACATTTTTTCTATTTCGTAGAGTATAAGAATAATTACAGTAAAAAGTATAGATAGAAAGTTTTTTATGTAAGGATAAGACAAAACTTATAAAAAAAATTATATATATGAATTTAATCATAAGATCATATTTTCAATTATTACATTTTCATATTACATTATACTGGAAGTATTAGAAAGTATTTCATAATCTATGTTTGGCGCATGGATTTTAGTTCTTTTTAAAAAAAATTATTTCAAAAATATTAAACAAAATTATATTAAACAACACGTAGAATTAAACGTATGCAAGAAAGTTCATAAGCAACTTCAACAGAAATATACCGATTTTAAACTTTTACATTCTGAATATTTGAAATTAATCTGACTTTCAAGAAATTTGCTTTTTATAAAAATAATTAATGTAACTAATCTCTGTAAATGGCCATTTGATAAAAAACAAAACGTTTAATGGCCATTTATGGATTTTTTTTTACTTAATATTACCAACATAAATATCATTCTGCAATGTATATAATCATTATTTATTGTGAAAAAATGAAGTCCTTTCAAATTTAACTCTTTTATCATGAAATTCGCTTTGGTATATGTATCCCTTTATAATGACACATTTAACAACGTATTTTAGAGGATAAAAATTTTTCATCTTAAAAGCCTTTCATGATATTTAAAGGATTTTAATAGTTTTTATTTTAATGATGTTATTAAAGGTTAAGAAACTCTCATAAAAGTATTTTATCTCTAGAAATTTTAAGAACCTTTTAAAAATTTTTGATTTTTGGAAAGTTCTATTTATTAAGATTATTACTAAAAATATTTCAATACATTTTTTTCTATTTCGCAAACTGAAAAAATAATTGCACTAAAAAGTAAAGATAGTATTATTTTATATAAGGATAAGACAAAACTTGAAAGTATAAAAAACTATAAAAAAATCATATATTTAAATTTAACTTTATAAAATCATAATCCAAATTATTACATTATCATATAACATTACTCTGGAAGTGTTAGAAAATGCTTCATAATCTATGTTTGACGCATGAATTTTAGTTCTTGTTTGAAACATTATTTGAAAATTATGAAACAAATTTATTAAACATTACGCAGAATCAAAGATATGCAAGAAAATTCACAAGCAATTTCAATAATATCCTGTTTTTAAACTTTATTTCACAATCGATACATTTGAAATTAATCTGAATTTCAAAAAACTTGTATTACATTAAAAATAAATAATGCCGATAATCTCTGAAAATTGTCATTTCATAAGCAGAAGGTTTAATGGTCATTCTCGGAGATTTCTTTATAGCTTAAGGTTATAATCATAAACATCATTCTGTAATGTATCTAATCATTTATTGCTTCTTATTTTTTTTCTTTTTTAAACAAGGTATTTTCAAATTTTACTCTTTTGCCATGAAATTCGTTTTAGTATAAGTATCGCTTTTAATGATACTTTTAACGAAGTATTTTAATGGATAAAAAATCTTATCTTAAAAACCCTTTATTATATTTAAAGGATTTTAATAGTTTTATTTTAAAGCTGTTATTAAAGGTTAAGAAACTCTCATTTTTTTTTTTTTCTTTAGAGATTTTCAAGTGTTTTTAAAAAGTGTTGGTTTTTGAAACGTTCTATTTATTAAAATTATTACTAAAAATATTTAAATATATTTTGTTCTATTTCTTAGACTAAAAGAAGAAGTACGCTAAAAAGTAAAGATAGTAAAATTTTTATACATAAGAATAAGACAAAACTTGATAGTATGTATAAAAAATCATATATATAAATTTAACGTCACAAAATCATATTCTCAAGTATTATATTATCATATTACTTCATTACTATTCATTATATATTCTGGAAGTATTGGAAAGTGCTTCATTATCTATGTTTCACGTAAGAATTTTAGTTCTTGTTTAAAACTTTGTTTAAAAATTATGAAACAAAAATATTAAACAATACGTAGAATTCAAGATATGCAAGAAAGCTCATAAGCACTTTCAACAAAAAGATACATTATTTAAACTTTTATTTTACAATCTAAATATTTTAAATTAATTTGTATCTATTGAAATTTTTATTGTAAAAAATAAATAATACAATTATTCTCTGTAAATGGTCATTTGATAAACAGAGCGTTTAAATGGCCATTCACGGAGATTTTGAAAGCTTAAGATTACCATTATAAACATCATGCTACAATGTATATAATCTTTTAATGTTTCTTATTGTGAAAAAATGAGGTCTTTTCAAATTTAACTCTCTTATCATGAAATTCGCTTTACTATAAGTATCCCTTTTTAATGATACTTTTAACGACGTATTTTAGAGGATAAAAAATCTTATCTTAAAAACCCTTTATGATATTTAAAGGATTTTAATAGTTTTTATTTTAATGATGTTATTATAGGTTTAGAAACTCTCATAAAAGTGTTTTATTTTTAGAGATTTTAAGGAGCTTTTAAAAAGGTTTGGCTTCTGGAAAGATCTATTTATTAAGATTATTTCTAAAAATTTTTCAATATATTTTTTTTCTGCTTCCTACACTAAAAGATTAATTACACTTAAAAGTAAAAATAGCAAAGTACGAATGGACTTTAAAAAGTTTACCGTTGTACTTAAAACGCGACAAAAATAATAATAACATAGATGTTACAACTTAAAAAGTGTAATATACATTTTATTTAATATGTCATAATACTTTTAGCCTGCAATAATTACGGTCATCGTCAGAGAATATATTTTTATTATTAATTGCTGTACCATTCATAGAAATAAATCACTTTGTTTGAAATGGGAGAGTCTATAATTATTAAGGTAGCTGAAAGTAGGAGTGGCAGTGCCTTGGATTGAACTTAATAGAGAAAATTTATTTAATTGCCTATAATGTAAATATTGTAAAAATAGCATTTTTTTAAAAGTACATAAGAATCAGACAAAACTTGACAGTCTATAAAAAAACCCACACACACACATATATATACATATATATATAAATTTAACTTCATAAAATAATATTCTCAAACTAAAATCGCTTTAGTCATGTACAGTTTATATTTTCCTACACGACTGTATAAACTTTCAACTCAATTTCGCAATGTTCAAACTGAATATATAGGTAATGGGGATAAAATACACATAGTAGCACTATAATAAAAACATCCTTCCAGCCTGTATCGGGAGGAACATTTATCTTCTCTATTCCTAGCTGTTAAGAAATTTGTTAACGTTACTCAAACACATGAAGCTGAAATGCATGGAATCCAATTATAGAATATTCTCAGTTTTCGTCAATGTGGAACATCAATAGTAATTTCATAAAATTAGTTAGTTATCAACAAGTTGGCTTAGTTTTGTCGCCAAATTTGGCGATATTATACTCGACACCGATATATATTTTCGGCTCCAAGTATATCCAACATTATTGACAATTTGACGCTGATTGCTATGCGTATAAATTTTTAGGCATACGATACTTGAAACTTTGCTTAGAAAAGTGAAAGACATGTTGGGAGAAACCACGTTCGATAAAACATAAATGAAAACCTTATATGAAGAATTCCCTCATTTTTAATCTGCTGTCTTGCTTTAAAATGCCAAGAACAAAATGCTTCAGAATTTCTAACTGCTATATTGCAGGCAGCCAAATTTTAAGACAGACAAAAAAAAAGAAAAAAAAAAAACTCTGAAATCTATGTATCATGACCGCACACATAACGATAAACGTTTTTTTTTATTTCTAATTTTTTTGTTCACATTTTTTATTTAAAAATTTTAAGCGGGCGCCATTTTGAATAAAGATGCAAAATGCATCTACCCAACGAAGATAGTCCAGATCTTGATAAATCCTGTCCACATGCTCAGTCACGTCCAAATCGGTTCGTAAACACGAGTGCTAATGATATATAAATCCATATTTAATCTGAGAATTGTTTTGGTGTTTGTGGGTCATAAATGGCGAAAATATACAGAAATAGTCCGCAGTTGCTTCCCTCCGAACGGCAAAGTATTTTCTTTGTTAAAAAAAAAAAAAATATTTTTTTCTTGTTTTCCATTCATATAATTGATCAATACTCGACTGGAAGCTATCGACTCTAGACTTTTAAACATTGCAACATCATATTTATCCTGAAGACGAATGCAAAAGTATTCGAAACGTCGATTTATGCTTTATAATTAGTGTTATTTGTACGAGTTCATATACAAGTTCCTGTTTATGTGTACTATCAGGTTCCTACGGGTGCTTGAATTACATGAGTAAGAAATTCATCGGTACCAGTATTTTCTTATGCAAAATCTCTCCTGAAATAAGGCCGAAATTACTTCCGTTTAAACTAGATTTATATTTCTATAAAAATATTCTGATACTGGGCCTTGAAAATAACAGTATCCGTACGAACCCTGTACTATTGAAGAAAATTATGCGTTTTTAATGTATACATATTATTTAACCAATTTCTTATTTTTTTAATGGAAGCTACCTAGAAGGAATAATAAATCAACTCGACTTTTTAGGAGTTTAGACCTGCAAGTGAACCCGTTACAAAAACTATACAAGGAATGGAGGGAATAAATAGTTTCATTTTAAATTAAATTAGAAGAGCGTATTATTGTTTGGCAATGAAACATTTATTGAATGTGGGAAGTGTGATAAGTGAACAATTTTATATTAAAATTTCAGAATAATTGAATTTGTTTGGGAGTTGAAAAACTCTTCTTTTACTATGAGTTTTAATAGCCATTTTACAGTATATCATTATCTTGTAAATTATATAGCCTTGTGTTAAGATTTCAAAGTTATTGGTAGTATAAACAATTTTATTTCCTATTAATTATTTTTAAAAAAGTGCATGTGTGCATGTATAGAAAAATTTTAATGCACCACCCATGGTGTCATTCTTCAGAGTGTTGATAAATGATAGAGAACTTGTGAAGATGATATGAATATTATTAAAGCAAGTAGTATTGTAAAATGTGGATATAGTACTCAGTGGGTGTTTGTTTCTAATAAAACTTTGAATGTTGTTAATGTAAAGCTCAAACAACTCGAAACAAAGCTGCCGTCTCGTAATGTGCGAATCATATCCGAATTAGAGATGCAAACTCAAATTCAGTATTATCAATTGCTACTGTAACACATACATGAAGTGTACATGGCTTAATCTGATATTCAATGGATATTGTTTGTAGCTGACAGCTTCATGATAGGCTTCATGAAATGTCTGAATGATGTATAGTGTTAGCCAAATTTATTCCATTGAAGGTTTTGCTGAAACAATTTAGAAGCCGTTGATGTACTAACTCAGGGGTGATTTATGAGAGATGTGAAAACTTATAAATTTTAGTATTAATATAGGTTTATAAATTTTATTATACCGTTCTTTATGTGTTTTATATTATATATTTGTAAACATTTTTGGTCTTAATTGATATATTATTTGCTGATACTATAAAATAATCAAAATAGGCCTCTTTACATATCACCTAATATTTTCATCATTCAAATATAACAGCCTACTTTGCGTCTCTTGAGAAAAAAATGTTTTACATTTTAAGCATATTTAAGTAATTTAAGGGGACAGTGGACCTTTATTTGAGCAAAAACCGACCCCAAAATTGACATTTCGTTCTGTGTGTATTGTTATTCTCCAATTTATACTACGCCATTCGTGGAAAACCGCATGCAGATGCGATTATTTTACGCAAAGTTACAAGTCTTTTAATTTTGTTCACAAACAATTTTTTGGTCTTTTAATATACTTTAAATCTGTTTTTCTCAATACTGATGTTTCAGCAGTTTTTTAATTTTTGAAATGCTCTTTGCTACTTAATTTTTGATCAAAATTCATGAAACTGATAAGGAAGAATCCCGATATTGCTTAAAAGGAAACTGTGTATGCATTTTAAAATTCGACTTCATTAAGACAATTAAATTTGATTGTTAACTTATTAAAAAGCAGAATTTTCCTGAAAATCGAAATGAAATTCAGAAAAATCTCTTTAAAAAATTAACTATTTAAGTGATAAAAAAATCGATACACAGATTTGTTTGTAATAGAGTTTTACGTGAGTAAAATCCAAAATCGAGGATATATCTAAAAAATTAATACGCAAGGAATATTTTAAAATTTCGTTTTAAAATTTAAAAATTTTTAAAAGATCTTAAAATTATAATAAGATTGGAAATTTCTTTTAAGGTGTTCTATATACTTATGGAGAAATGTATATTTGCATAAAATTACAAATCTCTATCATGAAAATTAAAAGAAATTTTTTTAAACGTCCACCCTCCCCTTAAGACGAGTTTGAATCCAAAAAGAAATGTTATAAGCAGCAGCCAGTAGCCTTTGAAAAGTAATTATTGTGGACGGAATATTTTCCCCCAGAATAGAGACATATGTCGCCAATTGTCTTACAGGTGGTTGTGCGAGTAGATAGTGCAATTTCGCAGACGCGTCAGAGAGATAGAAATATCAATTCGTTTTGAAAAGTGGTGTGGATTGCGCCATTTTGACACGGTTGCGTGAAGCCATCCGAAGCAAACGTCTTCGCATGTTATGTGATTGTGTCTTCCCACTCCATGACAATGCCAGGTGCCGTACTGCTCCCCAAACTCAAAAGTTGCCGCAAAAGTCGAAGTAGAAAGTCTGTACTGCCCCCCATACAACACAGATTTAGCATCCAGTAAATAGATCCTTTTTCCGAAATTAAAGGTAAACTTATCTGGAATAAAGTTCTCTCCAGACAGTGTTCTGTGAACAGTATGAAGAACTTCCTTAATGGCAGGGACATGATTTCTGTGAAGTCGTGTTAAACAGGTTAGTCTTCCTTTCAATGCGAAATTGATTTGGTGATGATTTGGAAAAATTATAGGAACGTATAACTCTTAATTCTCTTTTGTATTTTCTGTCTATCATTTATAAGTAATTTTTTATTACCGTTGTAACATCTTTTTCAATTCTTCCTCGTATGTGTATCAATTACAGCAAGTGCAATTGTGTATCATTAATGTTAGTAAAAAGTTAAGTATATACGGTAACTTTAGGATAGATGGCCGTAGTTTTTAAAGATTGTAATAAAAATTCTTAGAATGCAAATACAAGAAATATTGATGCATATTCAAAATTATTATTCATATACTCATAACATTTCATGCAAAAAATAATTAAATATTGAAACCAAAAAATGTTAAACAAAATTGTAATTTAAATGTCAGATGGCCATCTCTCCTTAAAGACGAGGAGAGATGGCCATCCAATAGAATAAAAAAAACTTAATTTAAATAGCAAAGAAAAAAAAATTACACATTCCATATACTTAATCATGAAAAAAATATAGCAATTTGTAAAGATGCAGTTATATGATTGAAAATGAATTAAGAAAACTCGAATAAACAAAATTTAAAGTATAATTTCAGTACTTCACTTTTCGTAAATTCTTACCACATGTTTGGCAAAGGTCTTGATAATTTTTACGTATTTCATGGAACCATTTCAGGTACCTTATGCATTGTATCCAGACAATCTTTTTGAATATGATATTATATTGTTTTGCACAACCAACACAGTGATCCTAATCCATTTCTGTTTACTCGGAATCTGTAGAATATGATAATTTGAAAGTATTTCGTTTTATTCGCTACTGGAAGTGTCGTGTTTTTTTTTTTTTTTTTCGCGTTGATTGTAGGTTTATTACGTTAATTTAATTATCAATTTTATCAGTTTCTGTTATGAAACTTTCCGACATTTTTCAGTATTTTCTGAACCAAATAAATCGTTTTATATTATTATTATTATTAAAATATTTATATTAGTTAAAATTTAAATAATTATATCAATTAATATATATATATGAACGTAAATGTTATATATTAATTTTAAATTTAATTATATTTAGTTAACATAATCACTAAGTATAATTTTGAAATATTGTTTAATGGTGGCTATCTCTCCTTGATTTCATGTGGCCATCTATCTGAAATTGAAGTATTGATGATAGCCCAATTTAATGCAACAATAGCCATTGTACGTTTTTGTTTTTGTCTTAGAAGTAAAGATTAGATTATATACGTGCCTGAAAAGTCCATATAGTAAAAAATATATATAACGTACGTACTGCAAAACATTCAGATACCTAAGTCAAAAAAATATTCCACAACCTATTTAATTTACATTAATATTGCACTTACTTTTTAGAATCTAAAAACACAACTGCACGCTGCAATAAATAAACTTGTTGAACTATTTCATACGAACAATGCAATCTATGATGAAGTTTTGGAGATATTTAGACTGGGCATCTCTCCTCTATGGCCATCTATCCTAGTGTTAGCCTGTATAAACTATTACTTTGAGGGATAATTTAAGCACTTATTTTTAAATTACTATCTATCTTAATTTATTAATTACTGTCGTGCTTTCGGATAGATCAAGTTTTTTTCTTTCCCCTCGATATGGATTATATAAAGATGGTTACGGTACAAAGCGATATATTATAACTGTTGGATTTGCAAGATAATGTTGTAAATCTCTGATCTTTCTGTCGTAATTGCCATTTTTACTTATATGTCTGTAAGAGATGAGATTTTGTTACTTAGGTGCATGCATAATAATAATAATAAAAAAATATATTTGGTATCTCGGAAGTATGTCGCCGGGTTCAAAGGAAAGCTTTATACTTTCATCAAAAGTGGGAATATTTTGTTTAAAATCATAACAGTTACGAAAGTTGTTTTTAATTTTGAATAAAGTAGAGCAACATATAATGTCTTTAATGCTACAAATTTTGATTTCAATTCTGAATGAAGTAGAGCAACATAAAAACTTCGTTAATTTTATTAACCCAAGAAATAAAATTATTCGAAAATTATTGGAGATTTGAAAGTTTTTCCACGCAAACCTGTATGATACTAAGAACTAAGATTTATGAAACAAAGAACTCCAGACACAATAAATTGAACAGGAGTACAATTAAGTACATTGCTTTAACATTACTCTTTCTTTTAAATTTTAATAATATCTTTTAAAAACATGTATGATATTAAAATTATGTTAATGGAAAGTCACAATCATTTTTTCAAAACGAAAATTCAAGCAAAAAATAATTATTATTTTATGCTACAGAGTAACTTTGGCAAATGAATAGACAATTATACAGCTGTTGAAAAAAGCTGCGAGTTTCTAGCGAGTGCTGATACTATGTTTTTATATATTTCTCAAACTGACACACTGATAGATTATTTTGCATCGTAAAACGAGGATTCAATGTCGTAACCTTTCCTTAAATGCATTCTTCACGTGGAAATAATTAGACCAGAAATCCATGTATTTTCAGACTATATACAGAGCAGTAGTTTTGTGGAGTTTTATCTGTATAGGTTTTTATACTTCTTTGTCCTTTTCCTGTTCATACAGATTTATCTACATGAGACTTTAAAGACGTACAGTTTTTAGTTTATTTCTTATTTATTTATTTATTATAATATACCAAGCTTTCATTATCAAAATAAAAGAGATTTCGTTACAATTAAAAAGCTTGATTGTATTTATTTATTAAAAAATTAATTGCTAATGTCACAATAAAAGATATAATATAAAGGTATTTATATTATAAAATAGAAACAAATAATCCTGCTGTACATTATTTTATACTACAAAACACTTTTAAATAGTGACACTTGAAGAACGTCAATAATACGTTTTCGAGAGAGATGTCCATAACTTTTTATATACTCCGTATTCAGGTTCTTGTAATGCTACGGGATTTCAAGATTTATTAGCAAATAGAGTAGTTTCTCTTTTTATCTTGCTTCATTATGTCGCTCATTCGGATATATATTGTTTGTGTATCTCCAAAACAAATAAAAAAATAATATATAAGTAATAATTAAAAATAATATAGTAAATTATAATTATAAAGAGAATACCTACAGAGATAAACTTTCTAATGTCTTTATACATTTGAGAATTGCAATAAACGACCTTCTGTATTGTATATGAATTTAAAATTATATCTGTAGGTAAAATGCAGTTTTTTCGAAAAAAAAAGAATCAAACAAATATATTTACTTTTCTTTATGTTGCGTAATAACCATAATAGAAAAAATGAAATGCAGAAAGTTATGCAGCTAATATAGCTAAATATAGATATTCATAAAACTTTCACAGAGCACTACATCATCATTTTCAGATAGTGCTGATATCTTGTTTTACGTATCGATCAAATTATCACAATGGCAGGCTTTTTGCATCGTAAAATAACGGCAATGTGTACTTTACACTCATTTCCTTTTTGATAAATAAATGAGTATACCAATCCATATGTGTTCATATTCTACTTACATCATTAGTTTTTTCGAGATTTATTTTTCTCAGTTTTTTATTACCTTCTTTTCCGGTTTACACAATTTTTCTAGATCAGACTTTTAAAAGACATGTATGTTATAGAAGTAGACCAAAAATCCATATAAGGTTATGAGATCCATATAACGTTATAATTATTCAGAGGCTTATTTTTCTCAGATTTTTATTCTTACTTTTCATGTTTACACAGATTTATGTAGACCAGACTCGTTAAAGATATATACTTTACAATATATTTATTTTAGAAAAGTCGTAATAGTGGTATCTCAGTCACTAAGTATCTAGTTGGAAATGGCAATCCCAAAACTTTCTTATATCTCTTACATGTTAATACTCCCTGAAAACACAGCATAACAGCACCACCAGTTAGATTATTTACACCAAAATATATTCAGCAACAACTTATGTCAATTTCTAACTGAATCCGAAGTTTGATGAACATCCGTGAATTAGTTTTTGAGATAGAGCTATTGCGGTAATCGTGAAACGTTCTGCATAGCAATGGCACCTGTTGGTCAATTTACACCAAAAACTAACCAGGATCAATTTATGTAATCAGGATCAATCAGTGTGTAGCTACGTCTGACGTTTTTTGAAAATTTATGCAGTAGTTGTTTACATACTTTAGATACAGCTATTGCGAAAATCGTGCAAAATATACAGCATAGCAGCGGCCCCTGTTAAGCGATTGACAGCAAAAACTAAATAGTACTAACTTATATCAGGGGTTAAATTAATCTGAAGTTTGATGTAAATTCGTGCATCAGTTCTTGATATAGAGCTATTGCGATAATCACGAATAATTCAGAATAGCAGCGTCACCTGTTGGTCAATTTACACCAAAAAGTAGCACCAAATTATATCAATGACTCACTGAATCTGATGTTTTATAAAAATCCGTACAATAGTTCTTGAAATATAGCTATTGCGGAAATCGTGAAAGTACAGCATAGCAGCCCCACCTGTTGGGCGATATATACGAAAACGTAAACAGCACCATTTTATATTAAGGATTAACTGAATCTAAAGTTATATTAAATTCCATTCATTAGTTCTGGAGACAGAGCGCCCACAAAATTAGTGTCACATACAGACAGATAAAGTCACAGAATCACAGACAGACATTTTGTAAAAACATGATTATTTAGGATCTCTGACACCCTAAAACGTGTAAATCTGCCGTAAACCGGAATTCGAAAATTTTTACGAATCCAATATTTTCTTCTTGTAGAGATAGAAGAAAGTAAAAAGTTTTACGTATGATTAAAATACTTGCTTTCTTAGAGTTACGTTCATCTGACGAAAAGCTATCCTTTTAAATCCGAATACCTCCTATCACACGATAAAACGTAAGATTTTGAAAAAAAGTCATATTTTTTTTAATTAAAAGAATTAATTTAATGACATCGGACCACTTTTGCGATATAGATATTAAAACAAAAACTTAATTTCAGCCTTTTTCACGCGGGCTAGCTATCTCCCTCTTGTCGCATCTGCCTGCAAAATCAAAAGGTTCCCTGTTCGATGCTCGGCGTAGGAGTTTCATCTTTTTTCCCCCGTAATAGATTTCATTATCTAATTGGTTCAATTTTTCGTATTTATTTATTCTTTTTTTTCATTTTAAGTCTAAAAGGTCTAGTAAAATGTTTTATCATTTCGTTTATTTTTTTATTCAAAATTTCTTTTATTCAGAAATTGCGAAATTTTAAATTCATTACATTTCAATGTCTGATGGATTTAATTAAAAGAACTTTCGTAACTGTTTGCCATTTTAACATTAACTTCTTTTAGCTAAAATTAAAACACATAGGGGAAGAAAGGCTAAAGTTTTTTTTGTCCGCTGTATAGTGTCCCATCCACGCTGGAACTAGGCAAAACCGTCGTTAGTGATTATGGTAATGTTCTCGCCGATTTTGAAGCGTCCCAGCAAAGAAAGAAACAGTGGGCCATCAGCTGGAAAAAAGATGGCAGCCTGCAGTGCCATCAGCGGTAAAGTGCAAGGGTGCCATTACTTAAACCTGTCGAAAAGTGTCCGAGCCGAATGCAGCTGGCTTATCAGTGATGCCAATAGCAGGCCAGCATTGGTATGCCATCACATTACTCCAATCCGGCACTTTTCCTGCAGTGCTAGCACCTATCCCACTGCTATTCCTTTTCTGGCCCAGCACTTTCCCTTACAAAAAATTCTAGTAGAATTCTATAAAAAAACCAAGTATTATGGCTCTTTTTTCTATAAGCTAGTTTAACCAAGAGCTACAGAAATATCTGTAGAAGTGTTTGTCTATAATAGAAATGTCTATTGAAATATTTGAACCTGCAGCGGTTTTCATGTGGTCACACTTCCAAGTATTAACCACGCTCGATGTTGTTTGGTTTTCGTGATCGGACATGAACAAGCGCTTTCAGCGTACGCTACGACTGCTCGTAGTTTTCAACCTCTGATTACACTATTTCAAGTTTGTTTCTTTTGTGATTTACGTTCCCAATCATTAAACTGGTATAGAAATTGTTCTATTGTTTAGAAATCTTACGTATTTTATACGCTTTTTTTATTATTGATTCTGAACTGCGTAAATTATGAAAACCGAAATCCTTTATAAACTAGTAAAACCAGACTTAAGGAGAAAAAAAAGTGCGTTGAAATAAAGAATTTATTTATTTATTCATTTACTTATTTATTTTGTTGGTGGCAAAGGTGCTATATTTTTTAGAGTTTCAAAAAAAATTAGTTTCACAGTTTAAATTGTGTTAAGATATTCATTTCAGATTTGTGTTCAAATACTCAATGTCTTCGATATTCGCAGCACCACCTAGCGTAAGGGTTCCCAGTAATAATACCGCAAAAGTTCGTGTACTTCCATGTAGTGGTGGGCCAGCGCATGAGATAAAATGGATGCCCACCAGAATTTTATCTGATGATTTCCAACAGCAAAGTTGACTGAAGCTGTCCAGCAGTGGTCATGCAGTGGTAGACCATCAGCCAGCACTTCTCCATCATTGAGAGCACCTATCTTGCTGCTGGCCAGCAATTTCCTCTTTGCTGTGGTGAGGCTACATTTTTCTAGGTTTTAATTGATTTTACTCTTTTTGTTGCAGTTTTGATTTAGGCAGGTAGTACAATTTCTTGATTATAGCTGAATTACATATAGTGTTATAATTATTTGCTTTTATGCTGTTTGATCAGTATGAAATAACATTTTAAATTATGTGTGTTTGAAAACAATAAGACGTGTGAGATTTAATTATCTAATGGATTCTATTTATAAAAAAAAAATAGTTTGTTTGTCATTTTAAGGCCAACAGTTTTTGTAAAATATTTTATTATTTAATTTTTTAATTTATAAATTTCTTTTTTTTTCAGTTACTGCGAAATATTAATTTGACTACATTTCTTTGTCCATTGTATTTAATTAAAAGTACTTTCATATTTTTTTTGCCATTTTAAGAGTTACTTTTTTTTACCTAATTTAAATCATGTAATTAAATATGCTTTTCAGATATACAAACATATGTTTTTACAATTGGCTGAAAAGCAGTTCTTAAGTATTTTTTATTTGATTAAAAATTATCTTCCAATTACAATAATTTCAAAATTAAATTTAATGGTGCTGTCATCTATGTTATTATTGAAAAAGGTCAAGCATTTAATAATTAGAAATTAACGATTTTGAATTATTAATTGAAGGATAAAGTGTTTTAAAAGGAATATTAATCGAAACCTTCTGTGCGCTCATCGATCACTCTTACCCACTTGTTTTTTAACGCTTTGAGGTTAAGCGAGATAAAGCGAAAAACATAGTTTTATAAAATTATGTAGAAAAAAAAATGTTTTTTTAAATTATTTTTAAAGGAAGAAACACTACACGACATTCTTACTACAAACGTAAGAAAAGAGCCCTTTAGGTAACAAGATGGTATAATTTTCATGACTATGAAATTCAGACACATACAATTTTCTAAGATTTAATCATTTATTAAGCTAATTGACTGTTTTATTTCGACTGTTATATCGATTGTTCAAATATACCGTTCTTTTTCGTGTCTCCTTCTAAAGATAAATACATTTTTCTAATTTTTTAAAAAAGGCGGAGTAAAACATATATAGAAGCATTTTAAAGCCTACGTAAGAAGCTTTTAATGACATATTTGGTTATAGCACAGGTAAAATAGACCAAAAATTGAGTAATAAACAACAAATGACTGCCATTTACAAACATTTTGGGGAAAACTTTGTTTCTTCACTATAAAAATGGTTTGATGAGTCCCACCAAAATAAAGTAGTTTTATCGTGTTTTGGGGTAGAAAAAGAGGGTATTTTAACAAAGGGGGGATGAATTCACATTTTTTAGATGGGTCAAGATGGGTACCGTTTATTATAATTTTTTTAATTCTGAATAGAATGGCGCCTTTTGGAAGTTGGTACGATCATTTGTTAGAGAATTACGTCAGGTTGTAACACAGTATGAATACAAAATCATGAATAGATTCACGAATACCAAATTATGAATGCATGTCTTTTGACAACTTTAATAACCTGGAAGATGTCTCAGATGATCCTGATTATTACTATTTTCGGGACATTTAATAAGTTTGCGATTATTTAAAATGATATAAGGAGCATGTTTTGAACGTAAAATAAATGTGACAAAGCCATGCTCAATAACACATTTAATTTTCGACTTTATATTCGTAAAGCCAACATATCTCTGTAAAGAATGACCGTATACGTGACTATGGTGTCATTTGATTCAGAATTACAAAATACATATTATACGATATCCCACTTGACCTATTTAAAAAAAGTTGAATTTAAACCCCCACTCCCCCGCCCACACACCGAGTTAAAATGCCCCTTCCCTCAACCCCTAAAATACGGGAAAACAACTTTATATTTGGGGCTCCATCTGATCCCTATTCCTAGTGCCATAACGACGTTCTTCTCAAATTTTCGTGAATGGCCATCTTGCTATGGTAGAAACCTATTTTATCTGAACTAAATATAATTTTCGACTTTGTGTTAATAAAACATGTCGTAACTTTATAATAAATGATAGTATCTGCTTGCGAAGCTGGCAATCGATTCATAATTAAAAAATCCATGATAAATGATATCCCACTTGATCTACTTAGAAAAGTTTGAGATTTCGACCTTCCCTGAGTTAAAAACACTCCCACCATTAATACATGGAAATTATTCCAGAGAGAAACATTCGCTTGCATACAATATTTCAAATGAAAATCAAATATCAAAGTAATTGCCTAAGAGGAGCAAAGGCCAATATAGGCCATTAAATGTTTTTTTTTCTTTGGAAGAATTTCGTTTTAGCACTAGAAATAAAGATCCGATGAGCCCTCCTCCGCACCAAAAAGTAAAGTTGTTTTCCATGTCTTGGTGGAAAAGGGAGGGAGTGTTATTTCAAATGAAAATCAAATTTCAAAGTAATTGCTTAAGAGACACACAGGACCAACATAGTGAAGAAGATTCCATGCCGGGACTCGAACCCGGGCCATAAGTATAGCGCACTGACATTCTACTGGCTAAACCACATGGAATGATACGGAGTCTGGAAAATTTCTCCCTATTACATGTTGGCAAGGCTACAAACGCAGCAGAAGATGGAATATTTATCGTGAGCCAACCTGGGGCGAACACGAAACTTAATTAAATCCAGCATCGATAGAAACTACACTAATACATGGATATTATTCCAGAGAAACATTCGCCTCGCATACAATATTTCAAATGAAAATCAAATTTCAAAGTAATTGCTTAAGAGGCGCACAGGCCAACATAGTGAAATTTTACAAAATGCCATCTTGAAAAAGGAAAAATCTATAAACATCGAAAAACCCCTTCATTTGAGCAAATAAATATCCATCTTATGCTATCATCTCTCGGTAACAGATAAAGACATTTATAGATAATTAATTCATATAATTTTCATAAAAAAGAAGAAAATTATAGAAAATTATTAAAAATCGAAGCGTCCCAAAAATGGGACGCCAGGCATAAATGGGTTAAGAGACGCACAGGCCAACATAGTGAAAAAGATTCCAAGCCGGGACTCGAATATGGGCCGTCAGTATAGCGCACTGACATTTTACTGACTAAACCACATGGAACGATACCCAGTCTGGAAAATTTCTCCTTATTACATGTTAGCAAGGCTACAAACGCAGAACAAGATGGAATATTTACTGTGAGCCACTGACCTGGGTCGAACACGAAACTTAATTAAATCCAGCATCCATAGAAACTATATTAATACATGGAAATTATTCCATGAAACACTGAGAGAAACACTCGAGAAACATGAGAGAAACACTCGACTTGCATACAATATATCAAATGAAAATCCGATTTCAAAATAATTGCGTAAGAGGCGCAGAGTAATAATATAGTAGTATAATATATAAGTAATAGTGAGAAATTTTCCAGGCTGGGTATCGTTCCATGTGGTTTATTCAGTAGAACGTCAGTGCGCTATACAGATGACCCGGGTACCAGTCCCGGCATGGAATCTTTTTCACAATGTTGGCCTGTGCGTCTCTTAAGCAATTACTTTGAAATTTGATTTTCATTTGAAATATTGTATGCGAGGCGAATGTTTCTCAGGAATAATGTCCATGTATTAATGTAGTTTCTATCGATGCTGGATTTAATTAAGTTTCGAGTTCGGCCCAGGTCGGTGGCTCACGATAAATATTCCATCTTCTGCTGCGTTTGTAGCCTTGCCAAAATGTAATATGGAGAAATTTTCCAGACTCGGTATCGTTCAATGTCAGTAGAATGTCAGTGCGCTATACTGATGGCCCGGGTTCGAGTCTCGGCATGGAATCTTTTTCACTATGATGGCCCTGTGCATGGTTATTAAGCAATGGCCTTAAGCAATTACTTTGAAATTTGATTTTCATTTGAAATAACACCCCCTCCCTTTTGCCCACCAAAACATAGAAAACAACTTTACTTTTTGGTGGGGAGGAGGGCTCATCGAATCTTTATTTCTAGTGCCAAAACGAAATTCTTCCAAAAAAAAAATAATAATGGCCTATTGTCCGAAAAAACAGTACTTTACCTGTACTATTAAGGCAATGTTCACTATTAGTACAAATGTAATAAGCATCAAATTATTAAAAAATAAACTAGTCTAAATAAAAGTAATAAGGTTTATAAGCAATATATAGTAATATTTTATATAGTAATATTTTAATAGGCACGGTTTCAAGTAGCATAAATCATGGCTGCGTACTTCATACGCTAACGCCTTTTAAAGCCTAAATATCAACATTAGGTGATATTATTCTTTGCAGTATTTTATATATACTATATCAGTATAACTATAGTAACAGAATAAAATAATAAACGTCAAATTTATTTTAAAAAGTAATTTAATTTTAAATCCAAATTAATAAATCGAATGGACTAAATTACACAAAAACGCTGGTGTCATATTGTGTATTTCAGTGCTGACTTTTTGATAAAAAAAAATTGAAAGAAAGCAGAAAAAAATGCAAATTTAATAAATATAATAGATGTTTGGGAAGAGGGTAAATAACACGCAGGTGTTAGTCACGGAATTATTTGGGGATGATGATTTCCCTGAGTAGCGCACTCAATACGTAGGGAATAGTTTTAAAGTTTAATTACACATCTTAGGTACATTTATATATCTGTTAATTTCAATAAGTTTAAATCCCTATTGTTTATAACTTAGAATCATATTTTAAAGACATTTCATAAAAATATTCACTTATTTTATGCTACTTAAAAAAATGAAAAGAAAAGAAAAGAAAGCCTGTTATCAAAAAGATAATGCATCATCGTTTTCAGCTAGTGCTGATATCTGCTTTTATGTATTTGTCAAACTAACACAGTTGCAGATTCTTTTCATCGTAAAACAAAGGTACATTTCTATAATTTTTCATAAATTCTATTCTTCGTAAAGAAATAAGTAGACCAAAAATCCATATCTTTCATACTTTACTAAGAACAATAGTTTTGCCAAGTATTAAGTTTTCTTCGATATTTTTTTGTTCCACTTCCTGTTTTCACAGTTTTATCTGTATGGTTTTTTCTGGGTTTTTTTTTTTTTTTTTTTTTCGTCAAGACATAAATGTGTATTGTAAAAGGTACAGTATTGGTTTTTCAATATCTGCGTAAAAAAAAAAAAAAAAAAAGATTTATTTACGATTAAATGTAAAATAATTGTTGATTTTTTCAATTCGGAATTTGGCCCCACCAGTGGCCAAGAGGTTCTGCTCTCGAAGCTGGTGTGCGGGAGGGCCTGCGTTCGATCCCAATTGCGCCCGTCGGCCAAATCTTTCGGAGTTTTCTTCGAACCTTGATTTTTCAAGTGTAAATGCGGGTTAGGTTCCATTAGAAAGATCCCCACGGAGGGCACTTCCCCCTTTTGGGCCTATTTCCCTCGTGCTGATAATTGGCCGTCATAAACACAACCAATTTGAAGTTTATTGACAAAAGTGTATGTAATTGTTTAGTGTATTCAATTTTAATCAAAGTTTAGAAATGCAACGTTTATATCAACTATATAAGTCCGGGAAATGCAATTAAACTTTTTTCCTTTTTTATAATGACAAAACTACATAAAAACTTAAAATTATATTTCTATGTTACATTTTTTTTTCGTAGATAAGAAAATCAAACACACATATATATTTTTTTATTCTATAAAATAACTGTATAACAATGATGAATATATACGAATACAGCTATCAAAAACCCACTTAAAAGCTTTGAGTTTTCACCGCTCTCTGTGTTAAAAAGCCCTGCCCCCTCCCGTTTCTCTTCCAAAACATAGTAAAACAATTATTATTATTTTTTTTTTTTTGCAGAGGGGAAAATCATCGTATATTCATTTCCCGCGCCGAAACGATTTTTTTTTTTTCAAATTTTTGTGAATGGCTTCAGTTGTATAAAAAAAGCACTATTTTACAAATACTATTACTGCAGTGTTCAATAGTAGTATAAAGGTACTAAACATCAAATTAATAGAAAACCAGACAAATATAAATATAAGTAATAAAACACACGAGGTGTAAAGTAGCATAAGCCATGGACTGCATATTTCATACGTCAAAGCATTTTAAAGCCTAAATATCAACATATGATAATAGTATTCGTATATGCAATGCATAGAACAAGAATAAAAGTAATAAACATCAAATTTATTTGAAAAATAATTTAGTTAAGAAAGAAAATGTAATAAATTGTACAAAAACACGGGTTGCATATTGCGTATGTCAGTGGTGACTTACAAATAAAAAGAATGAAAGAGAGTGGAAAAATAAATTGCAATTCGACATAATCACTTGTTGAAAATGAAAGTTCTTTGAGAAGAGGGTAAATCACACGCAGGTGATAATTACGCAATTATTTGGGAATGTGATGGTGTTTTTTCACTGCGTAGCCCACTAATTACGTAGTGCATACTTTTTAAGCTTAATTACGTCTGATAAGCGCATCTATATATGTGTAAATTTCAATAAGATTAAACATTTGTTGTTTAAAAACGTAGAATACATTTTAAAGACCTTTTTATAAAAAGAACATTCAAAGAAAAATAGCTTCCCTTCTTTCGTGCTACTTCAAAACTCCGACAAAAAAAAGCCTGTTATCAAAAAGATAATGCATCCTCGTTTTCAGCTAGTGCTGATATCTGCTTTTAAGTATTTCTGAAATTAACACAGTTGCAGTTTCTTTTCGTCGTAAAACAAGGGTACATTGCTATAATCTTCCATAAATTCTATTGTTCGTAAAGAAATAAGTAGACCAAAAATCCATATCTTTCATACTGTACTAGGAACAATAGTTTTGCCGAGTATTAAGTTTTCTTCGGTATATTTTTTTTGTTCCATTTCCTGTTTTTCACAGCTTTATCTATATGATTTTTTTTCTGTCAAGACATAAACTTGTATAGTGTTATTGAAAAAGAAGAAAATGTACAGTATCAGTTTTTCAGTAATCTGCGTTAAAATAAATAGATTTACTTACGATTAAGAATAAAATAATAAGTGATTTTTGAAATTTGAAATTTAATGCTAAAAGTATATTTTATGATACACAAAATTTTGTATTCTTTATTTAATTTATATGATTTTTGAAAAAAAAAAAAGACTTAAATAAAATTTTTATTAAATTTAGATCAAAATTTTGGAATACAAGAATTACATCAAGCTTATTAGTCCGTGAAATGCATTAAATAAATAAAAGTTTCAAATATAATTTAAATTTTTATGATACAATCCTTTTTATTTGTTAATTTTCCTTTGAAATTTTGACTTTTGATTTTTCTATGAAGATAAACTTACATAGAAGCTTAAAATTATATTTGTATGTTACATTTTGTTTTTGTAGATAGGAAAAAAAGTAGATTTCTGTTATTCTGCATAGTAACTGAATAAAAATGAATGAACATATACGTATACAGCTATTATAAAACACTGAATCGTCGTTTTTATATAGTGATGAGATGTGCTTTTGTGTATTTCTCTAACTAATACAGTTTCAGATTCTTTTCGTAACTAAATTTCAACGTGAAACAAAGGTACATTGCTATAATCTTCCATAAATTCTATTCTTCATAAAGAAATAAGTATACCAAAAATCCATATGTTTCATACTTTACTAAGAACAATAGTTTTGCCGAGTATTAAGTTTTCTTCGATATTTATTGTTCCATTTCCTGTTTTCACAACTTTAACTAAATGTTTTTTTTCCTGAAGACATAAAGTTGTTGTGCTACTGAAAAAAAAAAAAAAGAAAAGAAAAGAAAAGACATAGTATTAGTTTATTAATATCTGAGTAAAAGTGATTAAATTTATTTACTATTAAATCAAAAATTAGTGATTTTTTTCAATTTAAAATTTAATGAGAAAAGTGTATATAATGATATATTTAACATCATAAATTGTGCACAAAATTTAGTATTTTTATTTAATTTATATATTTATAGAAAATAAAGAAAGAAATAGAATTTTTACTCAATTTTGATCAAAGTTTAGAAATACAACAATTGCATCAAATGTATTAGTCCCGCAAATGCAATTAAACTTTTTTACTTTTTACAAACCCAAAACTGCGTTGAAATTTAAAATTATTTTTTTGTTGCATTTTGTTTTCATAGATAAGAAAATCAAACATAGATATATTTTTTGTTATTCAACATAAAAACTGTATAAAAATGATGAATATATACATATACAGCTATCATAAAACATTAAATCGTCGTTATTATCTAGTGCTGATATCTGCTTTTAAGTATTTCTCAAAGTAACACAGTTGCAGATACTTTTCATCGTAAAACAAAGGTAAATTACTATAATCTTCCATAAATTCTAGTCTTCGTAAAAAAATAAGTAGACCAGAAATCCATATATTTCATACTTTACTAAGAACAAGAGTTTTGCCGAGTAGTAAGTTTTCTTCGATATATTTTTATTCCATTTCGTGTTTTCAGAGCTTTAATTAGATGATTGTTTTTTGTTTTTGTTTTTGTTTTTCTGTTTTTTTTCTCAAGACATAAAGTTGTAGTGTTACAGAAAAGGTACAGTATTCGTTTTTCAGTATCAGCGTAAAAATAATTAGATTTATTTACGATTAAGTCTAAAATAATTTAGTGTTTTTTTTTTTTTTTGTTTTTTTTTTTTGCAATTTTGCAATTTTGCAATTTTGCAATTTTGCAACTTAATGACAAAAGCATATTTTATTGTACTGAAATTGCATGCAAAATTTGGTGTCTTTTATTTAATTTATATATTTACTGATATAGAAAGTTTATTAAATTTTGGTCAAAGTTTAGGAATGCAAGGATAGCATCAGACGTATTAGTCCGTACAATCATTTTTATTTGCTATTAGTTTTTAATTTTATCTTTTTATTATTTTTTTAAAACACAAAATTACACGGAAACTTAAAGTTATATTTTTATGTTACATTTTGTTTTAGACCTCTTGAGACCCAAGCACGTATTTTTGGGGGCAAATTTTACCAAAATTGAGATTATTGGCTTTTTTTTAGACTAGAAAGTAGAACATATGTTCATTTATTGAAAAAAAGAAAAATTATATTGTTTTTGAACGTTTCCAATTAAAGGGACATTGGGCCTTGGTCTTGAAAGAACCATATTACTGAATTACATGCAGCCGAATGCAAATTCGTAATTTTGGCCGAAAAATTATGACACAAAATTGATTAGACGCAAAATAATGACACAAAACTTAATTAGACACAAAATAATGATATAAAATTTAATTAGCCACTTAATAATAATAATAAGAATTCTAAAAAACCTAATTACACGCGCAAAATAAATGAATGAATATAAAATTTAGTATTTTTATGAATGTGCTTCTAAAAAGAAATTATTTTTTGTAGTTAAACAGATATGCGAGTTGCATTTCATGGACAAAACTTTAGTTCCTTTTTAAACAAAATATGTTTATCAATCTCACTGCATTTCATTTGCCTATCATTTTATGTAATTGTGCTGGGCACACTTTTTAAAAGTTGACTCGGTACGTAAGTGGGATTATATACGTTTTCAGTTGTTTTCTAGGTGGGGAATTGTGGGGGCTAGAGTTTTCGTGCTCACATATATAACGCAATTTCAATTCCCCAGAAAACGGATCAGAAATAAGCACCTTGAAATATAATAACTACATCAATTTGCATGAGTCTCAATTTCTCCGTTTTTCCTGCTTTTCATCTTCGTGATTCATGTCAATATCTGACGTACAACATCCCATTGCATGACTGAATAACAATATTAATGAAATAAATAAGTTTTGGACGATTTTGGGGGTCCACATATCCAGGAAACTCCTATACCGTCCCGTGTCCCTGATGATGATTTTTAACTTTGGAGCTGTCTGTATAAAATTGTTTCAGTAAAAGTAATTCTATGTAATTTTTTTCCGAAACTGGGACTATTGTTTTATATAAATATGTAGCAAAACATTAACCTGCACACATTTTTACGGTTTTTATTATTTTTTTTTACTTTGTCCCTGGGTTTTAGATTCCTTACCGTCCCTCTTCTAAAATTGTACAGAAAATCACTTCAGATGCAGCCACAGAATTTTTTTCAAGTTTTTTCTCATGCAGAAGTATGCTAGAGAAAGAATGTCTAAAATTCTTTGACAAGAAATTTAATGCAGAATTTTATTCAGTATTTAAATATCAATTTCAAGCATCGTCGCTTCATTATTAGTCTTACCGTCCCCAAGGTTTATTCCTGCACTTTCCGAGGTAAATTATTATATTTTTTAAAATTTTAATCCAATGTAAATAATTGTTTCTAAAAATCATTGAACATTATTGCTATCACTGATCATTTTCACTGCTGACCATTTTTAGGTGCGTTCGTAATTATATAAATACGTAGCACCTATTGTCGTCGTTCAGTCCGTCCGACCGCATATAACAGAGCAAAAACTACCCAACCGAATGGTCTGAAATTTTAAATATATGATTGTTGCAAACTTTTGTCGAGCCATTTCAAATTTTATGAAAATCGGATGTATAGTTTAATTACAGGGACATTCAAAAGTTTTTCTTTACATTACGTCCAATGGGAAAAATTATTGCAAGTGAATTTTAATGATGTTACAGTCTTCCGAATGGTCTGAAATTTTAAATATATAATTGCTGCAAAGTTTTGTCGAGCCATTTCAAATTTTATGAAAATCGGATGTATAGTTTAATTACAGGGACAGTCAAAAGTTTTCCGTTACATTACGGGGAATGGGAAAAAAATATTGCAAATGCATTTTAATGATGTTACAGACTATGCACTTATGAAGCGCAAAAAAATATACATTCAGTACAATATGGGTTGCAAAAAATAATTATAAAACTAATTATAGTAAGAACGCACCTCATTTGCCACGTTTGACGAGCAATTTCCTACTTGTTTTCTTTATTTTGAATCATTAAGACATTCGTCTATAAGTTTAAAATGTTATTAGGTTGAGCAAAAAGTTCTGGGAAATTTTTAATCTAATAGTTACACGAATTTGTATCGTATATATGAGTACTAGTGGTATATCTATAATAGGAGTTCAGGAATTCGATTATGGCCTCTTTCGATGCAATGCTTTTTTAAGGGCGATCGCTTTGAAACCTTTAATGAATTTGAAGAAGCATGTCAAGAGTTTTTTTATTCGAAGGAGCCGCCATGGTACTTCCAGCAAACCCGGAATCTGGCAGAACGATGTCATAAAGTCGTGAACTATGATGGTCTCTACATTGAGAATAGTCCTTGTTGCTTTTGTTGTTAATTTGCACATAACAATGCAACTTTCACAAATTTCCCAGAACTTTTTGCTCAACCTAGTATTTTAGCAAGTTTAATTTCACCAGATTTTTATTCCCGAAAGTCAAAAGGTTGTGAGAATGCCCTTAATACAACATTTAAAATTATAGATTTGTTGCAAAATGCTCTTAAAATATATATGAAATTTGAGATAAAACTGCGGGCTTACCTTCATCAGTCTCTCTCTTGATCTCCACAATTTTCAAATGATTAAAATACATATCTTGCTGCAATTTTATTATCATTTCGGTGTATAGATATCAACACTAGACAATCCTCTAATAATGGACATTGAAGTTTTACGAATTCTAACTGCAATTAAATATTTTATTTGAAAAATAGAAATGTCCAATAAGATGGACGTGGCCGTTAGGAGGATAATATATTAAAATTATATGAAATTATAACGCATATTCTGAAAAATATATGACCTGTAAAAATATATGAAATTTGAGGTAAAACTGTTGGCTCTTGTTCGCCACCATTTTTAACTGATTAAAATACACATTTCGCTGCGACTTTTTTATTATTTGGCCTATAGATAGCAAAACCAGACGATCATGAATAATGGTCATTAAATTGTTACGAGTTCCAACTGCAATTAAATATTTTATTTGAAAAACAGAAATGTCCAATATGGTAGACGCAGGGTCTCAGGAAGATAAAACAAAATATATCATAGATATATTTTTGTTATTCTACATAATAACGGTATAAAAATGAATGAATGCACACTTATACAGCTATCATAAAGCACTGAATCATCGTTTTCATCTAGTGCTGATATGTGGTTTTATGTATTTCTCAAACTAACACAGATTCCCTTTTTTACGTCGTAAAACAAAAGTACTTTGCTGTAACCTTTCATTAATTCGATTTTTCTCAAAGAAATAAGTAGACCAAAAGTTCACATCTTTTCATATCCCACTAAGAACAATAGTTTTGCCGAGTATTAAGTTTTCTTTGATATTTTTGGGATTTTTTTATTTCATTTCCTGTTTACGCAGCTATATCTAGATGAGTTTTTTTTCAGACATTACGTTTTAGTGTTATTCAATAAAGAAAAGTTACGATATTAATTTTTTAGTTTCTACGTATAACAGATAGATTTAGTTATGGTTTAATCCAAAACACTTAGTGATTTTTTTCAATTTGACATGTAATAAAAATTATATTTAATGATTTAGTTTAATATCTTAAATTGTAAACAAAATGTTGTATCATCTTCACTCACTACTGTGCTACTCCAAGAGGAGTTACATAGTACAGATTTTTTCCAACATAGCAAAAAATGGTTCGAGTTTTTACATCCCCTAAATAAGGTACATATGTTGTAGGCTAATTGAGAAATCGGGCTCTTTGCAAAGAGCCTAGGATGTTTGCAAAGAGCCGGGCAGATTGGAGAATCGTCATTCTTTTTCCAATTAGTCTAATATTTTTCAGGCTTGTTGCAAAGAGCCTATACACCGTTAGGCTAATTGAAAAATGACCACTTATATCCCAGTCACGATGATTTTTTACGCTTATTAATCCATAACCCGGCCCGAACCCGAAAAATAAATTACAACAGACCGTATCTCGATCTGAGCAAGAGAAAATAATTTCAGTCTGCACGCAACCCGACCCGAACCTAAAAATTCCATTAAAAAAAAACCCGGAATCTGAACCGAACCAAATCTGAACCCGACAACAATATTCCAATGAACCGTAACCGATCCGAGCAAGACTAATTGATTTCTGAGGACATGCAACCCGATCCGAACCTAAAAATTCTATTTGAAAAAAAAAAACGGAATCTGAACCCGACAAAAATATACCAATGAACCATAACCGATCCGACCAAGACAAAATAATTTTTGAAAACATGCAACACAACCAGAACCTAAAAATTCAGTTTAAAAAAAAACCGAAATCTGTCACGAACCAAATCTGAACCCGACAAAATTATTCCAAAGAACCATTACCGGATCCGAGCAAGGCATAATTATTTCCGTGGACACGCACCCGACTCGAACCTAAAAATTCAATTAAAAAAAACCGAAATCTGACGCGAACCAAATTTGAACCCAACAAAATTATTCCAAAGAACCATAAACAGATCCGAGTAAGGCAAAATAATTTCCGTGGTCACGCAACCCGACTCGAACCTAAAAATTCTATTTGAAAAAAACCCCGAAATCTGACGCGAATCAAATCTGAACCCGAGAAAAATAATCCAAAGAACCATAGTCCGATCGGAGAAAGACAAAATAACTTCCATGGACACGCAACCCGATCCGAACCTAAAAATTTTGTTTAAAAAAACGCGAAATATTACCCGAACCAAATATGATAACCGACAAAAATATTTTAATGAACCATAACCCGATCCGAGCAAGACAGTAATTTCCGTGGACACGCAACCAGACCCGAACCTAAAAATTCCATTTGAAAAAACCCTGAAATCTGACCCGAACCAAATCTGAATCCGACAAAAATATCCCCCAAAACCAGAACCAGATCCGAGAAAGAAAATATAATTTTCGTGGACACGCAACCCGACCCGAACCTAAAAATCCCATTAGAAAATCCCCGAAATCTGAACCGAACCAAATCTGAATCCGTCAAAAATATTCCAAAAAACCATAACCGGATCCGAGCAAGACAAAATAATTTCAGTCGGCAATGAAACCCGATCCGAACCTGAAAGTTCTACTTGAAGTTAACCCGAAACCTGACCAGAACCCGAAATTAAAATACATCAGGCCGTATACCCCGATCCGAGCAATGCAAATTATTTTTCGCGTACACGCAGTACGACCAGAATCTAAAAATTCCACTGGACGTCAACCTGAAACCCGACACGAACCCGATCGGAACACGACAAACATATTTCAAAGAACCGTAACCCGATCTGAGAAAGACAATATAATTTTCTTCGACATACAACCGGATTCGAACCTAAAAGTTTCATTTGAAGTCAACCCGAAAACCTTCCATAACCCGCGTTCGGGTCAAATTTCGGATTGAGTTTAACTAGAACTTTCAGGTTCGAATCGGGTTGCCTGTCGACAGAAATTATTTTGTCTTGCTCGGATCGAGTTATGGTTCTTTGGAATATTTTTGTCGGGTTAAAATTTGGTTCGGGTCGGGTTGCAGGTTGACTTCAAATGGAATTTTTAGGTTCTGGTCGTGTTGCCTGTCCACGGAAATTAATTTGCCTTACTCCGATCCGGTTATTGTTCTTTGGAATATTTTTGTCGGGTTCAGATTTGATTCGGGTTTTTTCAAATGGAATTTTTAGTTCGGCTCGGGGTGCGCGTCCACGGAAATTATTTTGTCTTGTTCGTATAGGATTATTGATCTTTGGAATATTTTTGACAGGTTCAAATGTCGTTTTTTTTTCTAATGAAATTTTAGGTTCCGGTTGGGGTGCGTGTCCATGGACATAGTTTTGTCTTGCTCGGATTGCGTTGTCTGTCGACAGAAAATATTTTGTCTTGCTCGGATCGGGTTATGGTTCATTGGAAAATTTTTAGCGGGTCCAGATCTGGTTCGGGTCAGATTTCGATTTATTTTCAAATGGAATTTTTATGTTCACGTCGGGTAACATGTCCATGGAAATTATTTTGTTTTGCTTGGATCCGTTTATGTTTCTTTGGAATAATTTTATCGGGTTCAGATTTGGTTCAAGTCAGATTTAGGGGTTTTTTTCAAATTGAATTTTTAAGTTCTGGTTTGGTTGTATGTCCTCAGAAATTATTTTTTCTTCCTCGGATCGGTTATGGTTCATTGGAATATTTTTGTCGTGTTCAGATTCCGGGTTTTCAATTAGAATTTTTAGGTTCGGGTCGGGTTGCATGTCCTCAGAAATTATTTTCTCTTGCTCGGATCGGTTATGGTTCATTGGAATATATTTATCGGGTTCAGATTTGGTTCGGTTCAGATTCTGAGTTTTTTTTCAAATGGAATTTTTAGGTTCGTGTTGGTTAACATGTCCACAGAAATTAATTTGTGTTGCTCGTATCCATTTATGTTTCTTTGGAATAATTTTTTCGGGTTCAAATTTGGTTCAAGTCAGATTTAGGGGTTTTTCAAATTGAAATTTTAGGTTCTGGTTTGGTTGTATGTCCTAAGAAATTATTTTGTCTTGCTCGGATGGGTTATGGTTCATTGGAATATTTTTGTCGGGTTCAGATTCCGTTTTTTTTTCAATTAGAATTTTTAGTTTCGGGTCGGGTTGCATGTCCTCAGAAATTATTTTGTCTTGCTGGGATCGATTATGGTTTATTAGAATATTTTTGTCGGGTTCAGATTTGGTTCGGTTCAGATTCCGTGTTTTCTTCAAATGGAATTTTTAGGTTCGTGTCGGGTAACATGTCCAAGGAAATTATTTTGCGTTGCTCGGATCCGTTTATGGTTCTTTGGAATAATTTTGTCGGGCTCAGATTTGGTTCGCGTCAGATTTTGGAGTATTTCTCAAATTGAATTTTTAGATTCTGGTTGGGTAGGATGTCTTCAGAAATTATTTTGTCTTGAACGGAACGGTTATGGTTCATTGGAATATTTTTGTCGGGTTCAGATTCCGGATTTTTTTCAAATAGAATTTTTAGGTTCGGGTCGGCTTGTATGTCCTCAGAAATTATTTTGACTTGCTCGGATCGGTTATGGTTCATTGGAATTTTTTTATCGGGTTCAGATTTGGTTCGATTCAGATTCCGTTTTTTTTTTAATGGAATTTTTAGGTTCGGGTCGGGTTGCTTGTAGACTGAAATTATTTTGTTTTGCTCGGATCGGAGTACGGTCTGTTGTAATTTATTTTTCGGGTTCGGGTCGGGTTCTCGGTAATTAAGCCTAAAAAAAGCATTCTGATTGGGAAATAAGTGGTCATTTTTCAATTAGCCTAACTGTGTCTAGGCTGTTTGCAATAAGCCTGAAAAATATCAGGCTAATTGGAAAAAGAGAGATGATTCTCCAATTAGCCCTGCTCTTTGCAAACAGCCTAGGCTGTTTGCACAGAGCCGGATTTCTCAATTAGCCTACGACATATACATTGCTGTAATCTTTCATGAGTTTCATTCTACGGAAAGATAAAAGTGAACCAAAAACCCATATATTTTCGCACGTTGTTTAGAGTAGCAGCTTTGTACAATTATAAGTTTTCTCAGTTTTTATTTTATTCGTATTTTTATTTTTTGTATTTCTGAAAATGTCAAACTACATGATTTTTTACATTCCGAAATGTGATTGCTGTAATTTTTTATGAGTTTCATCCTACGCAAAGATAGAACTGAACCAAAAAGCCATATATTTTCATAGTTCATTTAGAATAGCAGATTAGTAGACTTCCATGTTTTTTAAGGTTTAATTATTTTAATTCACCTTTTATTATTGTATTTCTCAAAATGACATACTAGTATATTTTTAACATCCCCGAATAAAGATATGTACATTGCATAACCTTTCATGAAATTCATTCTACGTAAAGACATAAGTGAACTAAAAACCCATATATTTTCGTAGTTCATTTAGAATAGCAGCTTCGTAGACTTCTGTGTTTTCAAAACTTTTATTATTTTAACTACTTTTTTTATTTTTGTATTTCTCAAAATGATATACTAGCAGATTTTTTACATCCCTCCAATAAAGGTATGTACATTACAGTAACCTTTCATGAAATTCATTCTACGTAAAGATAGAAGTGAACCAAAAACCCATATATTTTCGTACTTCATTTAGAATAGCAGCTTCGCAAACTTCTATGATTTCTAAGGTTTTATTGCTTTTAATCGCTTTTTTATTATTGTATTTCTCAAAATGACATACTAACAAATGTTTTACATCCCCAAATAAAGGTATGTACATTGCAGTAACCTTTCATAAAATTCATCCTACGTAAAAATAGAAGAAAAACAAAAAACCCATATATTTCCGTGCTTCATTTAGAATAACAGCAGTATAGACTTCTATGTTTTCTAAGGTTTTATTATTATAATTCGCCTTTTTATTTTTGTATTTCTCAAAAGGACATACTAGCAGATTTTTTATATCGTCAAATAAAATTATGTACAATGCAGTAATCTTTCATGAGTTTCATTCTACGTGAAGGCAGAAGTGAACCAAAAAACCATATATTTTTGTACTTCATACAGAGCAGTAGCTTTCTAGACTTGTACGTTTTCTCAGGTTTTATTAGTTTTACTTTGCCTTTTAATTTTTCTATTTCTGACAATGACATACCAGCAGATTTGTTCCATCTCCGAAAAATGGTCTGTACCTTGCTGTAATCTTTCATGAATTTCATTCTACACAAAGATAAAAGTTAACCAAAAACCCAAATATTTTCGTACTTCATTTAGAACAAACAGAGCGTTGTAGAATTTTGCATTTTCTCAGTTTTTATAATATTTCTCCGTATTTTTATTTTTTACACAGATTGATGTAGATAGGTATTTTCAAGATATATAGATTAGAGAAAATCTGTAACAGCATTTTCTTTTGTATCTAATTAAGGGGTTCAGGACCTTTGAGTTTGTCGAATAATCAAAACATCGCCTTCTTCAAAGTACCAAAACACAAACAATATACAAATAAAATATTTTTCCCCTTCCTGTCTAAAGTATATATCCTTAATTACTCTATCCAGAAATATTAATGTTGTATGTACAAAATTAATATTTAAATTTTAAATTTAAAATCCTCTCACTAATGCGTGATTAAGTGCTGCGCGCATGGTAAAACTCTAAAATATACATATAGAAAACAATTTTAAACAAAATAGAATCATAATACACGTACTTCTAACTTAAAACCAAAATATACGCAAAACGTTTTGCTTAAAATTTAATTTTAGCACAAAATAAAGAAAAGTTAAAAAATCTCAAAAAGATCTTTCAAGATTTTTAAATGCAAAAAATAAAAATAAATAACTAAAATATTTTTTTTTTTTTTTAGCCTGTAGATTATAATGAAACTCACTCATATTTAGCTAATTTGTTTTATGCTGCAACTTACATAGTTTAAAAGTAAGAATACGCGCAAACTTTACTAATCTGGGAAAACACTGTTTAAATTTTTAATATCTACGAACCTTCCATTTCCATTATACTCACTGTCTATAAATGATTATAACTCCAAAAATAATGCAGAATTTTTTTTTTTTTTTTTTTTTTTTTTTTTTTTTTTTTTTTTGCATATTGTTGAAAAATTTTAAAGCATTCAGAATAAAGCTAAAACCGAAAACTGATTTTTTTTAATTTAAAGGTCCTGTGTCCCCTTAAAAGAAGTTTACATATCATTAAATGTTGATTACCTTTACTCTTTCAGATTTAATGAGAAAATTTCAATGGAAGGCATATTTTTAATTTATAAAATACAAAAGGTGTATCGCGTTTTTACATTATTTTTCTATCTGTTAGCGCTTTTAATTGAAAGCAGTGCTAGAAAGTCAAGAATGTACTTTTTGTTATAAAATGACATAATTTACAAGTATTTTTAGTTATTATTATTATTTACACATATCTAACTTTAGATAATATGTGTATTAATTAGCTAATGCAGTCGTTTCTTGTATAACTATATACCATGTAAATAGATTATTTGGATATATCGTTTATTTTTTTTCTATCTTACTGAAATAAATAAATAAATAAAAATATTCTACCTTAACCAAACATTTTATGCATCTTTATGTATGGAACAATTATAGAAAATGTTAATCTCGATTATATATAACTTAAAATTACATTTTTAAAATATATTTTTTCCCATCAAAATGAAAATTCAGGAAAAAAGATATTATTTTTCTTCGTGCTACGTGATAACGCAGATAATAAAAGAATGAATAGATAGTTGCACAGCTTTCAAAAAGCACTGACATCGTTTTCATTTAATGCTTATATCTGCCTTTTTGTATCTGGCAAACTAACACAATGGCAGATTTTTTTTACATCGCAAAACAATGGTATATTCTCGTTATCTTTTATAAATTTCATTCTTTCTAAAGAAATAGGTTGAGCAAAAAAGCACTAGATTTTCATATTTCATTTGCGAATGTTATGTTTTCTAAACTTATTACTATTATTCTTTTCTTTTTAGGGTTCCGTACATAAAAAGTAAAAAAGGAGCTACAATAAGATTACTCCTGTGTCTGTCTTATGTCCGTCTGTCACAGCCATTTTACTCCTAAACTATGGAACGTGAAAAGTTCAAATTGGCTGAACTAATAAAGCCTCTTGACCACATATTTATATATTATCAACCATTCAAAATATACTTAGGAGAAATGTAGAAGGTCTAATTATTTAAAATTCATAAGATACAAATAAATGTAAATACATTGCTTAAAGGCAATCAAATATTAAAAAAATTCCTTTAAAAGCATATTAATGTCGTTTTAAACAACAAAATGTTTTCAACCGAATCTTACTTGGTCTTTATCAGTAATAAAAACTAATAGCTGTTGTTTCTTTGCAACTGTTAGCTTTAAACGGATCATATCATTCTACTTCAAACGTGGTGTATGGAAAATAAAGTGGAATGGAATATGTTATTCAAAATTTTAAAAAACAAGTACAGGTTTATCAATCATGTATTAAATCTTTCCTGCTGCGTGGATATCATAGTAATATACCGTTACCGAGTACTTCTTTATCGGATATTATTTCTAGAGATCCTCTTATGAAAGTTTCTTGGTGATTACTTGTACGGAAGAGGAATTTGGATCTATTGAAATCTACTTTTATAGGTTGAGTTTGTGCTAATCTTCCTAACTCTGAGTGGGGTCTATTTAATCTCAGATATGCTTCATGTTCTTTTATTCTGTCTCGAAATAGTCTCAGTTTCATACCTATGTACATAAAATCTTTCTTCTCTTTCTTGAAGGGTGTAATATATATCCCTGATCTATTGATGGCATGGAATGGGTCAATTTTCGTATTTAACAAAACTTTTAACTTTGGGGGGGGGACTACGATTAATGTAACACCAAACTTAAAGAATGCCTCATACTCTCAAAAAACCTTTGGATGTAGTTAACTTAACAAAATTTCAAACTTTTAATTGGAGCTGTACCTCGTTTTTCTTCATTTTTCACTTTAAATCTGTTTATGATTTTTTTCAATGAAATGGGATGGAACTGAATTCTCGGCTGCTTTTTTTACAAATTACATCTATTTCTTCGTTAAGGAAATGGGTTGAAAAAACTTCAAATGCTCTTTTTATATAAAAATTGAAAGGTGCTAACTTGTAACTTATAGGTGAACTTCAACTAAACGGGATAGTGGAATTAGACCTGTTAACTTCCCTAAAAACTGTGCGATCAAGGTCCTGTTTAGCCATATTTCTGTTTAGTTGGACATCCAAAAAAGCAAGCTTTTGATTTTGTTGTATTTCCAGTATGAATTTTATATTGTTGTCTAGGCTATTGATTTTATCTAGAAAGAAGTATAATTCATCTGTATAACACTGAGAAAATTTCGAAACAGAATAAAAGAACATAAAGCAGATCTGAGATTAAATAGACCCCTCACTGCGTTAGCAAGATTAGCACAAACTCAACCGATAAAAGTAGATTTCAATAGATCCAAAATCATCTTCCGTACAAGTAATCACCTAGAAGCTATCATAAGGGAATCTCTAGAAATAATATCTAATAAAGAAATGGTCTATAACTATATATTATCATATGATATCGATGCAGTCTGGAAATAATTAATACATGATTGATAAACCTGTATTTGTTTTTTGAAAATTTGAATAACATTTTTCTTCTACCTTATATTCCATACCAACCTTGAAGTAGAATGGTCTTGCTCCGGCTAATTCTCAAAACAGCTAATTAACCAGCGCATGCTCTCTTTGAACTGTCTACTTTTGAACTGAAACGAATTAATCTTTTTGTTGATGTTAGAATTCTTTAGATATGATGCGTCGAATGTAACTTCATAGATTTTTTATGTTCCATTTTATAATTAAATATTTATTTTGTGCCTTAAAGAATGTTGATTATTCGTAGAAATAAGTTACACTGAACCACCGTTGACGCCAGATTTGTTTTGAAATGAATGTTTAGATTAAGTAGAAAGGAAATTGAATATCTGTGGTGCATCGCTCCGTCAAGTCTAGATGTGAAAAGATTACTGCGTAATATTTTTGTTTTGTTTCGATTAGGAACTGGTGAGTGCTGATTTTTGTTATTATATTTTATTTTTTTGAAATGAACGAAAATGAAGAGCGAAAGATGCGTGCTACGCATCGAAATTTATTAAATAAGTTATTTGAAAAATACAACAATATTTAGCTAGTATTGAATATTCTTTAGAAAATTTACAAGAATTAGTCGATAAGTTAAACGTTAAATACAAGACTAAGGATCATGATAATAACATTTTAAGCCTAATAAATGCTAAAAATGTCGAAAATGAAATATTGAATATTGATGAATATGACCAGAAAATAAGTTACAGAAATAAATTAAACTTTAAAATTAAAAGTTTATCTTCTAATGCAGATATTACACATAGTAATAACACTGATTCAGTGCGAACATGTCATGCTGCTACTGAACTAAAAAGAATAAAATTACCAAAGCTACAAATAAACCGATCTTTTGGGGAACAAGTGCATTTTTTAGAATTTTGGAACCAGTTTGAGTTAGCGATAGATAAAAACCCAAATCTAACAGAAATCGAAAAATTTACGTATTTGAAAAGTTTGGTTGCAGCAGCGGCTGCAAACACGATTAATGGTTTTGGATTAACTGAAAATAATTATGCAGCGGCCGTATCGCTTTTGAAGCAAAGATATGGTAGACATGACATGCTCGTACATGCTCACTTAAACAATTTATTAAATATGGAAGGTTTGAAAAGTTCTTCTGACACTGGTGGATTAAGGGGTGTCAGGACTCTTAAAGCTTTAAAATTTTTGATATTTTAATTTTTTTAGATGTTAAACTCCTATCTTTTCTGAACATTTTGATATAATCGTTTCCTGGAAATTCCTGTCAGAACTGAAGTTATGGCTTTTGCATTTATACACGTTCAATAGCTGAAGCGTCGTTTCAGAAACTTTGAAGCTATTTTTCTCCAAATGACGTTTTTAGGCATAACGGGCACGATATCTCAAAAACTTATGAATATCTTTTCATGAAATTTTCAAAACATATGTTTCATGTTAGTCTGTATAAACTGAACCTAAAATTTTCTTTTTATTGTTCAAAACAGTATTTTTTTAGGTGATTATACTGTTGAAATTTTCTTAATTTTGCATTAGCTCAATACAACTTTGCATTAAAAATATAAAAAAGCTTTAAATACAAATTTATTTAGGTTCAGTGTAATTATGATAATCTAAAGTATAAGTAAGCACCAAGATTTTCATTCTAGTTGCAATACTTATTTCGTAATCGTGCGTGTAAGCTGTTATGCCGATTTTTTGCTCGTCAAATGTCTAACAGTTAGGAGCCCCCTGTAAATGCTAATTCTGCATCTTATGATTTTTTAAATACATGAAATGAAAAAACATACTTATATATTTTATTCCAATTAAAATTGTGTCTTAAAATCAAATACAATTTAAGATAATAAATGTTGAAAATGGTCTTTTTTTTTCATTTTTTCCAATTTTAAGAGTCCTGAGACCCCTTAAGAAATTTATACGATAAATGTCTAGTGCAAATTCGAAACTTAGAGTCGTTACGTGTAAAACCTGATACATACAGTGGGTTACTTTGCCCAATTTTACTGAAGTTAATACCCCAGATTTGACCTTGGAATTTAAGAGAAATCTAAAAGACGGAGAAATGTGGGATATAGATAAACTTATGAATTTTCTTAAAAAGGAAGTTGAAAGTAGAGAACGCGTATCAACTATCTATGACTTAGATGGTAAGAAATCATTTTCTAATGATAATAAATTTGAATATAGACCAAAATTTATAGATAAACAATTGAAATGTAAGCCGCGATATCAATATAATACGAAAGGATATAAACAAAATAGTGTTCCAGCTACTGAATTAATGACTTCAGTAAATAAGTATTCGTGTTTATTTTGTAATAGAGTTGATCATAATAGTGAAATGTGTAAGTCTTTAACCATTGATCAGAAGAAAAAAATACTAAAAAACCAGGGAAGATGCTTTTTATGTTTACAGTGCAAATACAGAATCAAAGACTTTGAAAATACCAAAATGTGCGATATTTGCGATAAGAAACATAATAGGGCTATTTGTTTTCAATTTGAAAATGATTCCAAAACAAATGTTGACAAAAGTGTCGTATCTATTTCTCATTGTGGTAACAATTCCACTAGTAATGTACAGAATGAAAACACGCATTGCAACATATTTTTGCAGACTTGATCTGTTATAATAAAAGATCCTAAAAATGATAATAATGAACCAGTTCGTGTCTTATTAGATAATGGTAGCATGAGAACATTTATAATTCGCGACATTTCACAAAAATTGCAATTGCCGGTTATTAGAAAAGAAACTTTATCTGTTTATGCTTTTGAAGCCGAAAGGGCAACTGAGAAAACTTATAATGTAGTAAAGGTAAAACTTGTAAATAGAGAACATCCTTCTTTACACATTGAAGTTGAACCTCTGGAAACAGATAAATTTCCGCTGCTTTCTTACCCACTCCTGATCAATACATTAGGAAAACGAATAATAAATTAAAAGTTTTACAACTTGCTGATAGTTATGAATGTACTAGCAAAAAATTGCAGTTTTAATTGGCGCTGATAATTATTATAATATGTAACTGGCAGAATCAAAAGACTAAAAAATAATCTCGTAGCTACCGAAACCCTTTTTGGCTCTTGCTTACAGGGTTATACGGGGTTAGCCAATGAATTGTTCAGTATGAAAATTATCGTTGAAGAAAATATATTCGATCAGATCAGAAATTTTTGGCAATTGGAAAGTCTAGGAATTGAATCCGAAACTCAAAATGTTAGTAATGTGGACGATGACATTATGGCTGATTTTCAGTCTAATATTGTTTTTAAGGATAACCGGTATAAAGTAAAATTTCCATGGAAGGCAAATTTGAAAATGTCTCTTAATAACAATCGCGAAGTCGCATACAGAAGATTTTTGAAATTGAGAACAACCTTTAGAAATGACCCTTTGTTATTCTCAGAATTTAAGGCTATTTTAGGTAGTTATTTAGCAGACAATATTATCGAACCTGTTGACAATACATCTGATGTAAACTCATTTTACTTACCACATAGAGCAGTAATTCGTGAAGATAAGTCCACCACTAAAGTTCGCATTGTCTTTGACGGACGTGCCCATGTTAAGGGTGAACTGTCATTTAATGATTGTTTATATATCAGATTTAATCTCATTCCCAAGTTGTTCAGCCTTTTAATCAAATTCAGAAAATTCCCCATAGCAATTACTGCGGACATTAAAGCAGCTTTTTTGCAGATCGAGATTGATGAACCAGATAGGGACTTCACCAGATTTTTTTGGGACGATGAACCATGGATTGATGATCCAGGTAAGGAATTTAAAGTATTCAGACTAAAAGAGAGTGCTCTTCGGTGTGAAATCGAGTTCCTTTCTTCTGGCTGCTACCATCAAGCGTTATCTACAAGGGTATGTAGAAACATTTCCTGAATCTTTTGAAATTTTAAATTCATCGTTGTACGTTGACGATTTCATTACAAGTCTACCAAATCTTGATTACGCATTTAAAACTAGGAAGGAAGCCTATGAAATATTTCAAGAGGCTAGTATGACTTTTTGAAAATGGAAAACCAACTTGCATGAACTGCGTGAGAAATGGAATGAATATGGTTTAAATATTGATGAAATTTCTGATAACTTAAATTTCACTAATCAGAATTTGATACCTTCCAAGGTTTTAGGGGTTGCTTGGGACCCAATTAGTGACATGTTTTCATTTACGACTAGAAATCTAGAAAATTTCCTTTCGAATAAACTTAGTACTAAACGTTATTTATTGCAAACTGTTGGCCGAATTTTTGACCTAATTGGATTTATAAGTCCTTATACTATTAGAATTAAATGTTTAATTCAGAAAATTTGGTGTTTAGGACTTGATTGGGATGAAAACCTACCCAAACATTTAAACAATTAATGGGATGAATGGTTTGAAGAAATAAAAGAACTAAATTGTAATAGCATTCCCAGATATTATTTGGCTGATATTGCCCTTGATTAAATTGATTATTTTGTGTTACATAGTTTTTCAGATGCTTCAAAGAAGACATGTGGTACGGTAGTGTACCGTAGAGCAGTGTTAAAGAATAAGAACATTGTTACTAGTTTTGAGGCAGCAAAAAGTCGAGTCGCCCCTTTAAAAACTGTCTCTATACCTTGTCTGGAACTTCTAGGAGCCCTTTTGCCTGCTAGACTTTGTCATAAAATTGCTAAAGAATTAGCTTTTCCTGCAACTTGCTACTTTTGGACCGACTCTATTATTACTTTCTATTGGATTAGAGGTGAGCTAGAAAGATTTGAAATGTTTGTCGGAAACCGGATAAAGGAAATCAGAAATCTTAGTGATCCATTAAATTGGTTTCACTGTCCTGGAAAAAATAATCCTTCCGATCTAGTTACTAGAGGTTTGAAAGTTTCAGAGTTGAAAAATAACCATCTTTGGTGGGAAGGTACCCAGTGGTTAAAGCAAGACAGCTCTCTTTGGCCAAAACTGGATAATACATTCGATAAATTAGATATTTCTGAAGTTAAAGACCAGTTAGAACTAAAGAAAAACACTGTTTTAAAATCAACTATTGTAAATGAAAATCAGTTAAACATTGATTTGATTAATCGATATTCTTTTTTTATGAAGTTAATAAGAATTGCTGCATGGTGTTTAAGATTTCTGAAAAACTGTAAATTGAAATCAGGAATAAGAAAATATGATTTTTTAGATACTTCTGACTTACAGAATGCGACCAAGAAGCTGATAAAGATTGTTCAAAATTCCGCATTCCAAACTGAAATTCGATGTTTAAAGGAAAAAGTCCACTCCCATATAACAGTAAGATTTTGAACTTAAATGTATTTCTAGAAGCAGATGGACTGTTAAGAGTCGGTGGAAGACTGTAATTTTCTAATTTATCAGAATCGCAGGAACATCAAATACTTTTACCAAAGTCTCACTATTTTACTGAAATTTTAATTGATTATTACCATAAAAAATTCCTACCTTCAGGTACTCAGACAACTCTATCTTTATTAAGACAATTTTATTGGATACCATCTGGTCAAAGTCAAGTAAAGAAAATTATAAATAGGTGTGTGACTTGTCTTCGAACAAAACACCAAACTCTTCAACAATTGATGGGTGACTTGCCCCGTGATAGAATTGTACCATCTAGACCGTTTGAGAAAACAGGCGTTGATCTAGCAGGTCCTATTATAACAAAACCTAATTTAAAACGTTCAAAGATAACCCTAAAATTATATATTGCTATATTCATTTGTTTTTCTACCAAAGCCGTTCACCTAGAAGTTGTTTCGGACTTGACCACAGAGGCCTTTCTAGCCTGTTTGAGAAGATTCATTGCTCGAAGATCTAAACCCTGTGTCATATGGAGTGATAATGCCACAAATTTTAAGGGTACTTGTGCTTTTTTGAAGTCCTTCTATCAAATCTGTTCTTCGGAAGAAATTCAGCGATTTAGTGCTGAAGAACGAATTCAATGGAATTTCATACCCCCAGCATCTCCACATTTCGGTGGATTATGGGAATCAAACATAAAAACCATGAAGCGAATCCTCTTGAAAATAACTACATCCTCTATCTTAAATTTTGAAGAGATGTCAACACTTGTGACGCAAATTGAGGCAGTTATGAATTCACGTCCGTTGACACCCTTGTCTGCAGATGTTAATGATCCACAACCACTAACACCTTGTCATTTTCTCATTGGAGATCCTCTTTTGAATGTTCCTGAAAATAATACTATTTTAGACTCTTTACCTTTTTCTTCTAGGTGGACACTAGTTCGTAGATTAAAAATGTAATTTTGCAACGTTGGAGCCGAGAATAATTAAATGAGCTGCAAGTCCGCAGTAAATGGAAAAAGTCCTCGCAAAATGTTAAAGTTAGACAGCTCACCTTATTGAAGGAAGGAAATGAAAAGTTTATCGACTGGAAACTAGCTAGGATTGTGAAAACTTATAAAGGTGATGATGGACATGTCCGTGCAATTGATCTCAAGACCTCTACAGGTATGTTACGTCGAAATATCACCAAAGTAGTACCTTTGCCATTTTATGATGATGTTGGACAACCGTCCAACGCCGGGCGGGATGTTCCGGCTAATTCTCAAAACAGCTAATTAGCCTGCGCATGCTCTCTATGAACTGTCTACTTTTGAACTGAAACGAATTAATCTTGTTGTTGATGTTAGAATTCTTTAGATGTTATGTGTCGAATGTAACTTCATAGATTTTTTATGTTTCGTTTTATAATTAAATGTTTGTTTTTGTGCCTTAAAGAATGTTGATTATTCGTAGAAATAAGTTACACTGAACCACTGTTGACGCTAGATTTGTTTTGAAATTAATATTTAGATTAAGTAGAAAAGAAATTGATTAGATCTGTTCCAGGCAAAGCTAGATGACGCAAACAGACAACAGATATTAGGTTTTTCACTGATGAAGGCCGAATTAGTTTTGTTTGAAAACATTTTGGTTTTTAAAAGGAATTTAATGTATTTATAAAGGATTTTATTATATTTGTTGCACCTTTAAGCAATGTATTTACATTTATTTGTGTCTTATGCATTTTAATTATTAAGCAAGGTGAATTTTGCAATTTTTATTGGGTCTATTAAGTTGCTTGAAAAAAAAAATCTTTTCGTTCTATATCGTGTCGGATATTATTGGAAAGCTTTCCTCATGCCGAACTCAAAAATACATACTTAAAATTTTAGGTATTATATTTTAAGAGATATCGCTGAAAATGAAATGCAAAAGTATGTCCCCTCATCCTCCCGTCTATTTCCGAATCTACTGAAACTAAATTTATGAAAACATTAGGGGTAGTAGAAGTTAATTTAAATCTTGCAGGAAAACTACAGCGATTACCCTAGGTCACATAGTTTTTGAGAAAATCGAATTCTTCCGTTACACACAAATTTCGATTTCAGGGCGTTCAGCAAAGTAGTTGGGGAGCGCTGGAGGTACTTACCGTCGCAGACGTATGAAGGATTGTTAATAATGATTTTTGAGAAAAGTTGTCGATATTTATTGAGATATTAACCCTTAAAGGCACTGACGGTTTGGACATGCATAAAGACTCGGGCGGCGTACCATATGCACCATAGACATTTAAAGCTAGATAACAAGTTTTAATGATATATTTCTGTAATGCAATGCCCAAATACTAATTATTGCATTTATTTTACGGGACCCTCTTTGCCGTTATTTCTGTTTCATTTACTCTGCTTTATCTAACTGAGAATTTTTTAAGGGATAGTCGTAAGTTTATTCATTCAAGCTAAGATACAATTCTATGTTTTCAGTTTATATGTAAACGAGATTTAGTTATCAGTAAAAACCTTGATTAATTTTACTCTTAGAGAGTTAATGGGAGAATTACAATTATGTATACACTGGGTCGTACAAACTTACTTGTCAAACCTTAAAGTTCAATTAAAAAGTAGCAATTGGAGTACTAGAGTGCAGTATGTAATGGGTATTTTTTCTGTTTAAAAGACGGCATCTACCGCTGCGCTATTTTGTGATTTATTAAGTGAGATCTCTCTCACACATTTGAAAATCAGCTTGTAAAAATTGTTAAAAAATGTCTCTGCTTCCCTGACTTTTATAATAACGTCTATAGTCTATTTAAAAAATAACAGAGTAAACAAGTAAATAAAAGCATGTGAAAATTCTTAGATTTTGTAAAGCTTTGGCTACAAAAAATGCCGGCCAAATATTAATAGTTGCCAAAATAACAATCGTTTCTTTGTATAAAAATAATGCAATCTGTCGAAATAAAACCTTATTTTGCGCCATTATTGTATTAATTAAGTGTAATTATTGATCTGCTGAGTAAAGTATATAACTTAAGTATTTGTTAACACAGTTTTCTAATTATATATTTTTAAACAAATATTTTCTAATGTATATTTATAAAATGGCAAAGCGAAAAAAATTCCCAAATGAAACTTCGTGGCATAAATTTACCACAATTGTTTTTATTTAAAATTTCTCATAACTTTAATTGAAGTGTAGAGATTTTAAAAAAATAGATACGTTAAATAAATCATTTTAAATGAATTGTTCCAAATATGACTTAATTTTACCTCATTTAATGCTTTTCTCACGTACTAAATGAATTGCTTTTATGTTTTCTTTCTATTACAGTAGTCATGTGTAAAGAGTTTGGAAATGTTGTTATTTAACCTTTTCAAATGCGAAGTAATTTCCACCATTAAATGCTTTTCGCGCATAATAATTTAATTATATTACAGTTTTTTTTTTCTCTCTTAGTATTCACATGCAAAACTATTTTTTAAGTGTAAAATATTTGGAAATATTGCGATTTGTGATTTTTTTAAATTTGGCAACAATATGTAAAAAAGGTACTTTATCGAAATCTGAAATAAATACCAAATGAAATTAACATAATTATTACCCAATCATTTTGCATTGCAGTGGACTGTGCGAAGCTCCCGTGGCAACTTTTCCCGGAGCTGACCCGACCAGCTGACTGGTAGTTTCGATAACTCCATCAAATAATAAATCATATAGTACAAAATCATCGATGCTAAAATTGGTTGCAAAAATGTTACGCTGTTAAGTAGATTAAATGATTATCTGATTTCAACCCCACCTCAATTTTATACCAAATAATGGGGAAAAATATTTTTTGATTTATATCTTTATTTAAGACAAAGCATTTTTTCTGTATTTGTTTTGCAAGTGTATATGTTCTTTGGATTCAATAAATCAGAAAGGAAGTATAATTTGTCGTATATAAAGAAAAATATGTCCTTTTATATTGTTTTTTGCGTTAATTAAATTATAATTTTACATAAAAAACTTAAATATAAATTAATCCATACTAGTCTAAAAAAGGTAAGAAGATTCCATTTGTAAATTTACTTTTGACTAAAGATAAAAATATATAAATATCTAATATTAAATAAAAGTTTCAAATTTAATTTAAATTGAACAAGAAAAATACCAATAGTTAGTATTTTAAAATTTTATAGTTAAGGATTTTTTTTTATTATTCTTAAAATCATTTATCCTACTTACCTAAAAGTTTATTATTTATATTCAATGCCGCAATATATAAGTTTATCCTAATATTTACAAGTGAATTTTATTTAATAAACATGCTTATGTAAACAACATTGTACTTAAAAGTAAAAACTTAATTTAATTGTATTAGGTTTAGGAAATAATGCAATACTTTACTTTTATCAAACAAATATATCGGTTAAATTTATTGTGAGAATAAACCACCTGCTGCGAGAAAAAAATTCATTTGTGATCTTTTACGAAGTTTCGTGTAAACAAATCGTAATGTTATATTTTAATATTTAGGTTGTAAAGCATTTACAGAGGATGTATAAGTAATAATAAATTCTTATTAAGGCGACAATAGTATGTATTATTAATCAAAAAGAAAATATTTCACTTTAATGTAAAATGGAAAAATTTTATCATGGAATCTGTTATTTTAAACGTCATTGCTTGAAAGTTGTTTTAGAATAAAAGTAAAAAGCATAAAATGATTTTCCAAAGTGTTTTGTGATCTGTAACCCGTAAATGGAGACGGGAGTCAGAATGACTGCGCGTTGTTCTTTGGCTCTGATAATCATGTTTTTTTATTTTATTTTTTGTATTTTTTTTATTATTATTATTTTTTGTCCTTGAATAAAATCATTCCTCAGTATCGACAAGTAGTTATTTTATCATTACATGATTTCCAGAATATATTGCGTTTCTAAAAAAATTCCAGTGCTGTTTACAAAAGACAAAAAAAGGAAAATAACATTATATCTCTGAACGCGTAAGAAAATTCATGTCTCCAGTTACGGGTTAATTGAATTTTATCTACGATTTATAACGTAATGCTTTCAAAAGTTTTCTATTATTGTACCTTTTGTATTTCTCTATTTGAAAGAAAAAAAATATATCTAATGTTTCTAATGCCGTAATTGAATGTATTGAGAAAATTTCAATTTATGAGCTTTACTGCAATGCGTATAAATACATAATACATTTGAAAAATGCCCAGTTAACCCCTTGAGGGGCGCTGGTATTTTTATGAATCCACTTAATTTTAATTCCCAGATGACGCATTGGCACAACTTTAATAATAAAAAAAAATGGTTTATTATATATGCGAAATATTTTTTTTTCTTATTTAGAAATAAATTTGTTTTCAAATTCCGGTGTCATTCACGAATTTCAACGCTTTAGCAATGAAATTGCTTTGCCACTGATAAGGTTAAACTAATGGCATTATGCTCACAGGCTATTCCCACTAAATGTATATTATATCCTTATTTATGTTTATTATTCTTAAAATAGAAATCGTTCTTTTTGAGCAAAACTTTAAATAAAATAGGGGGGGGGGATTAACCTCTGCCCCTCCTTTTATACTTAACCAATGAATCTCCAAATCTAATCAGAGAAGCATCTTCTCAGAATAACCTGTGTACCAAATTTTAAACAAATCGGATAAATCGGCATGAAAAACTCATTTAGCTAAATTAAGGGGGGTATTAGCCAGCCGTTTCGACTTTTTTATTTAACCGATAAACCCCCAAAACTAATCAGGGAAGCGCCTTATCAGAATGAACCTATTTACAAAGTTTGAAGCAAATCTGAAAATTTAACGCAGTAGGTACATACATGCGTACATACATTTTTACGTACATACAGAACCTGTGACTACATTCGCTCTCAGGCTTTAATAGCATGTGAGCAAAAAACTAGTAGTTTTATAGAGAAATATATCATTTTAAAATCGAAGAATTATTTTAAGCATTATTTAATGTTGAAATCCGTCACGGTAGTTCATTTAACCCAGTTGCGACTGAATTTTTGTTTTCTCAAATTTGTTGGTAAAATTACTTTAAAATGTTGCAAAATAAACTGGGAAAATACTAAACAAATTTACGCTAAAAAAGTTTTGTATTTATTTGAAAAATGTAAACATACTAAATATGGGAATATGGCTAATATTTGTAATATCATAATATGCATAATTATATGTTTTGTCTAAATTTATATAAAATAAGCCTTTAAATTGTATATTATATACCATAATTAGTATTTTTATGAATTACTAAAAAAATGAATTTCTTTCTTTCAGAGACTAAAAACATTATAAGTATTATCTATATATATAAAAGCCGTTCTCTGTGCGTATGTCCTTTATACAAATCTTCAATTTTAGAGCGAACTGCACGAAACTTGCTGTATATACGTTTTAGAACGTGGAAAAGATCACTGTCTACTTTAAAAAATCATCAGACTAATATTTATCCCTTTTTTCTACGACCTTTCATAATTTAACATTATAGAAATATCTCTTTTTAAATATTCAAATTCAAGTTTCTTTCCTGTTACCACACATCTAAAAAACAATCAATAATTAAAAAAAATTTTGATAACTCGAGTACTTTGTTTTATGTCAATAAAAATTCGGATTGTCTCACTATATTTTTGCTGTTTTTGAAATTGACGTCATTCAAAGAAGAAAATACACATTTTTCATATATTTATGTAAAAACTTTAACCAAGCATGTTTTAAAATGACCTTAGTAGTACTTTAGTTGAATGTTAGAAAATCTATTTTAATGAAGTCGTTTCAATATCAAAAATCCAATTAAGGAAAAAGACAGTACTAAAAAGTCGTTTGCTAGATATGACGTCAATTTCGTCAATCTAATTTCAAACTGGTTTTAAAAACGGGATGCTACAATTTATTTCCTATTTCTTTGTAATGCTGTACTTTTAATTATATCCTTTAGATAAAGGTTTTAATACCTGAAATGGAGTGATAAAATTCTACGATTTATATCGAATACGGTTATATAAAATACGATTTTTCTACTATTTATATTAAATAGAAATTATAGCTACTATTTTTTAGGGTAAGCTAATTTCTTTTTTAAACAAAATTTCATGACTGACTGTTAGACGTTGACTTTTCTGTTAGACGTTGAAATAATGGGATGCATGATGTTTAGAGATCAAATTGCAGTAAACGCGTAATTTATGGTACGGTTAGATTGTTGCCACCAACAATATCGTGCTAGGCGTTACTCATAGATATGTCTTTTCTTCATAATACTGCATTAATAGCAAACGGATATATCCTTCTTAATTGGGTTACAGGTATATTTAAAACTATCTCCATGATTGAAAATTAATTTAAAATGGATAAACAATCCGTAAATTGAGATAACTTTTCAAACAAATATTACTGAAAATACCTTTTGTATTCTATTAGATGTTGGAATAATCAAATGTGCGATGTTTAAAGGTCAAATTGCAGTAAAAGTTAAATTTATGGTTGGGTTAGGTTGTTGCCACCAACAATATGATGCTAGAGTTACTCATAGTTCATCAATGTCTTTACTTTATAATGTTGCATTAAGAGTAAACAGGTATATCTTTCGTAATTGGACTGCATCGCGAGAGTGTTCCGATTAAATTAAATATCATTTTCTCTAACAAAATACTGGTGTGAAAAAACGCGGAAATCCTACTCCTGACTGCATGCAAATTAAATATATCCATGATTGAAAATTACTTTAAAATCCATTCACGTGAAAAAATTGAGATACAATTTTCAAATAAATTTCATTTGACTGAACCTTTTTCTATTCGACAGTGTGAAAAACGAAGTTGTATGATGATCATAAGTTGAAAAAAAATTCAGCAAAGGAAAAATTTACGGGTTAGGTGATTGCCATCATCAGTGTAATGTCACAATTTGCATCGTGTTTGTAGTTTTTTTTTTTTTTTTTTTTTTTTTTTTTTTTTTTTTTTTTTGTATATTCTGAAGATGACTTAATGAAAGAGTCGAAACATGTAAATTTTTAATAATTTTAATGTTTTCCTTTTATTGAAATGACGCTTTTTAAGTAAATAATTGTACTTTAATGTATGTTATGGCATTTGTTTGGAATATTATTATGGTATAGTTAATAGTAGACGCAATTAACACGTTCACGCCGGCACGGTGGGTCACACTCGACTGTTTCAGAGCTGGCAAGCCTCCGGCCTTTTGGATACCGGTATTTTAGTACAGAAAATGTTGTGTTATTTAATTAGAACAATTGGGCGATTCAAAGGAACAACCTTTTCTCTAAAATAATAGTGGCGTGCAAAAAGCCGGAGTCTTGAGAACTCTGAGACAGTCGAGTGTGACCCACCGCGCCGGCGTGAACGTGTTAAGACTATCTTACTTATATTTCTTATTCGTCTTTTTAACGATTCGTGGACGGGAATGCATCAATCTCAGTTATTGTCATTGCCGTATTATTTCATTTTAATGTATTTTACCCAGGTGGACCATTATTATTGACACGAGCGAATCCGGGTAGATCTGCTAGTTAATAATAATTTAAGAGTAATCGCATTTGAGTCTTAAAAACAATTTATTTCCTAATGATCGTGAAAATTACATTACATAAATAACTGCCCCTTAAATGGCTAATAAAAGTATGTACCCATTCCTGCCTACGCCTTATATTTTGTACGTTACAAAAATGCATAAAAATTAGACTTGAACATAAAATTTCCCAATTAAAAAAAAAATACGCGTTTCAAAGAAGTCTACAAGCTAAGATTATGACTTATTTATTTGGATCCTTGATAGAAAAAATACAAATAAACTTACTTTTTACATTTCGCCATTTTGAAAAATTGAAAATCTGTAAACTCCTAAAAAGCCTTCATTTAAGCAAATAAATATCCATCTTAAGCTGTGATCTTTCTGTAACAGATGAAGAAAAGTATACGAATTAATTAAAATTCGAAACATCCCAAAAATCGGACGCTAGGCATAAATGAGTTAAATAAGTTATTTATAATCGAGAACTATGCACAGCAATATAACCTTTTTATCAGTCACACATTTCACTAGATTATACAGTACATTGTCTCTTTTTTTTTAATTTGTCTATTTTTTAAAGTTCTTTCTCATTTTTTTATCCAGAGTCTCAATATCAAAATAAAGATATTTTAATTCGCAGTTTTAATAGCCTGTTTGTGTACTGTTGCCACATTTTAAAAGCCCAAACAACGATATTTACAATTGATACATTTAAAGCGATTTTTGTTTATAGAGTCGGTATAAATGTTTTGTATCCAGCCACATTTTTTACATAAGGGGGCTAGTCACTCAGCTTCCGAATTCTCCTCGGTAATATTAAGTGTATGGACTTTTGATGTATTCGTATGTTTAAGATATGTTTTCGAGAAATTCATATTTTTAACATATTTTTTTCTGTATACTCTTCTTAAAAGATGCCTCTTTTTTCTTTGTTTTCAAAATATTTCTAAAATCTACGCTGAATTTATTATTTTATATGTTAAAAGCGGGCAAACTGTTAGTAAGATTTTTACACATTATATAAAATTAAATCTATAGAAATATTTTGAGAACTAAGAGAAAAGAGACATCTTTTAGGAAATATACACAAAAAATAGAAGTTAAAAATATCGATTTCCCGAGGAGATATTTTAAATATCCGAATGCATCAAATGCCCATAGACTTCACAGTAATGAGTGGAAATCAGAAGCTGATTGACCAGCTCACTTAACCTTTTTATACAAGATAATTTTCAAATGCCTAATTGAACTTACTAAACAATGATGAAAATAGCCTTTACATCTTGGAGACCGAAACCGTCCAATCAAAGAGAAGTTATTGACAACCTGATAAGAGCAAATAGCAAGTAGTCGTGATAAGATCATTGAATTTTCCGTATTTTTTTTTTTTTTTTAACTGAGTCAATTAGCCTAATTTTATAGCGTCCATAGTATAGATGGGGGTAGACTGACATAGCTCGTAGGGGCAGAGCCTCTTGGTAGTATGAAATTTAAGTCTTAAAAAAATCGAAGCAAGGATAATAATGCATAAGCAGTTGACCTTAAACCAAAAATGTTTAATTCTTCCAAAAATATTAGGGGCGAAATACACCAACTATTTTTTACAAAAGTATTATTTGAAGAACTTTGTTATGTAATGATGATGAGTGATAACAATTTGAGAATGCTTTGTGTTTTCTTTTTTGTGTGTGTGTGTGTGTGTGTGTTTCTATGATTGAAATCTATATTTGTCACTGTACATGATTTCAATCGGTGCAAAACTTTATTTAGATTTTTTTCAGATGAAATCATTTCTAACTTATTAACAATCTTTTAACCAAAATAACGGAATATTCAGTTTGGGAATTGTACCTATTTTAACTGATTAATTATGTCTTTAAATATTATGACAAAGTGGTATAACTCATCTTTTTTTGTTTCTTTTAATTAGATTAAGAGGTCTCAAGACTCTTAAAATTGGAAAAAATGATAAAACATTGGCAATTTTAACGTATAATATCTTAAAATGTATTTGATTTCAAGACACAATATTATATTGGGATGAAAGATATAAGTATTTTCTTTCATTTCATGTATTTTAAAAATTGCAAGATGCAGAATTAGAATTTAAACGGGGCTCTAAAATGTCAGACATTTGACGAGCTGAAAATCGGCATAACAGATTACGCGCACCAATTCAAAATACGTTTTGTAATTAGAATGAAAATTTTGTTACCTACTTATACTTCAGATTATAATAATGACACTGAACCTAAATAAGTTTGTATTTAAAGCATTTTTATATTTTTAATACAAAATTGTATTTAGCTTGTGCAAAATTTATAAAATTTCAGCAGTATAATCACCTAAATAAGTTTGTATTTAAAGCATTTTTATATTTTTAATACAAAATTGTATTTAGCTTGTGCAAAATTTATAAAATTTCAGCAGTATAATCACCTAAAACTATTTTGTTTAACAATTAAAAGGAAATTTTAGGTTCAGTTTATACACTCTAACATGAAATATCATGTTTTGAAAATTTTGTGAAAAAATCTTCAGAAGTTTTCAAGATATCATACGCATTATGCCTAAAAATGTCTTTTGGATAAAAATGACTTCAAAGTTTCGGAAATGCGGCTTCATCTATTGAGCTGGTATAATTCGAAAAGCCATAACTTCTGTTCTAATGGGAATTTGAAGGAAACAATTATATTAAAATGTTCAGAAAAGATAGCAGTTTAACATCTAAAAAATATAAAATTTTGACAGTTTTAATGCTTTAAGTGTCCTGAGACATCTTCATTTCAAAAATACAGATATGTAGTTTGTATGTACAAATTTTTCGATTTCCGGTAGGAGCAAAGGTATTTTTTGTGGTTAATTATTTTTCTTGGTGATTCGTAAAAATACTATAAAAACATAACTAGTTCGAAAACAATGGCGCTTACTTCGTTCACATAAAGTTGATATCTTAATTTAACCATTTATGCTCCGACTGTATGAGGCGACGGGAAGTCCCATCAAAGCAAATGCAACATAATAATTATGTAATTCGTCTACTAATAAAAATTAGATTCTACTTTCCATACATAATACTGTGCTGGATCATAATCAGTAAGCACAGCGAAACAGTCGAAGCTAAATATTTTTAATGCGGTTTTTTTCTCAACCAATTACATGGATTTAGCTTTCCACCTATTAAAAAATGTTTTGCGAAAAATGTGCAACTATATAACACAATTCAGTTACAGTTCGGAACACAATACATTTATTTACATTGTTATTGTAAGAATTGTGACATTTCCATAACAGTATATTTTGTTAATTAATCTAATTATTCTTATAAATATTTTACAAAAAAATCTAACTACCGATTTATTAAATCACTTTTATTTAAAAATCTATACCTAAAAATCAAATTGTTATTATATAAGATCTTTTTGATATCTTCACACATTAACGAAGATAATTACTGAAGAGGAGTGAATTAATGATTTATGATTCTGGACATAAAGGGTTAAATAGTTTTAAAATTTACATTGCTTGCTTTTCTTCAACAGTTAGAAAATTAAAACCTGATTAAATTTTTTTGATTTGCTCTGTATTTATACATAAATGTATATATAAGTGTGTGATTCTGTCAGTATGTTCAGAGAAATAGATGCAGATGCTTTTTATAGTTTTCAATTTTATTCCATTAAAATTGCTATATCAAAAAGTCAGTAAATAAATATCCTTATCGTCTTCCTATTAAAAGATCAAGAAGCCCTCTCCTTTTTATGAAATACGTCTAACGCGACGTTGTTATGGCAATCTCTTTCAATAAAAAGGCATAAAAAGCAGGAAGTTAATCAAATCTCTCCTTTGAAAAGCAAGGCTGAATGTTATTCTGAGAAGAGAATATAATGAATTTTTGCTGCGTCCAATTTATGGCAAATAGATATATCGAAAATGACGCAGATAATAGTTCGTATCGAATAATATTTTGATATTTACATTTAATATTTTTTTCCAACAGTTAAAATATTAAATCCTGATGCAAACTTTTTGGATACACTCGGTATATAAACGTAAATGTATATATATATGTGTGTCCGTGTGCGCGCGAGTGTGTATGTCAGTATGTTCAGAGCGATAGATGTAGAGGCTTTTTACAGTTTTCAATTTTATTCCACTAAAATTGCGATATCAAAAGTCAGTAAATAAATATCCTTATCGTCTTCCTATTAAAAGATCAATAAGCCCTCTCCTTTTTATGAAATACGTCTAACCCGACGTTGTTATGGCAATCTCTTTCAACAAAAAGGCATAAAAAGCAGGAAGTTAATCAAATCTCTCCTTTGAAAAGCAAGGTTGAATACTTTTCTGAGAGGAGATTATAATGAATTTTTCCTGCATCCAATTTATGGCAAATAGATGTATCGAAAATGATGCGGATAAGGGTTTCCATAGAATTAATCATTTCAGATGAAAGCAATTCTTTAGAAGTCTATGCATAAAAAAAAAAAATTATTACCTTTTTTGGACACAGTTTAAAGTTAAAATGGAATTTTTACTTAAAAATACCCATGCTACATTTTTTTCGCTGTTCATTAGATTGTCACACTTTCCAACCAGAAGTGTTTATAAAATCGGTTTGTCTATCTGTCTGCTTCTGCCGTGCTGTATCTCGCGTAAATATGCTTGTACTGCCTTGTAATTTATATATGTTATTGAGGTTTAGTATTGAATGTTTGGTATTGGGAATGAAAATTGTAGTTTTTTTAGTTCACTTACAGGGACACCCAAAAATTTCCGTTACATTAAGATTTAATACCCATAGAACTATTTTTCACTGTTCATTAGATTATCGTAATTTTTAACCCTTTCCAACGTAGTTGAAAAGTGTCTATAAAATCTGTTCGTCTGTCTGTCTGCGTCTGTCCGTGCTCTAACTCTTCGTAAACTGCCATGCAATTTAAACAGTTTACACGGAATACTCAATAATTGCTATAAATTATAAACATAAATTTAAAAAAAGGCAAAATAACTTTATATATTTACATTTCGACATGTTTCATTGTATCATACAGCAACATCCTCAAGAAAATAAAATGATAAATCGCAAAAATCAAATTGAAAAACTAGCAAACAAAACAAAAATCACGCAAACACAAGGATAATTATATTAACTGCGATATTAAAAATGGAAATTTGTTAACGTGAATCATTTTATATAATTGTTTCATGATGCAATGTAGCATGTCAATGTAGCATTTCTTTCCAGATTCTGGGGAGCCCCATGGATGTTGAATCATCGCAAATATTCTCTTTGCGTAAGAAAATCTCGATGGATGGGAAATAAGATCTTGATGGATAAATTATTCTACTATTTTTAAAATCTATTTGTAAAAGTTCTCTGTTATATAGTCTGGCCTGAGTTGTAGTTCTCTTGTTGTATTTGATGTCTGCTATATGTTCTTTGATTCTAGTTTTGAGCTTACTATTTGTCATTCGTATATAAAATTGCACTGTTCCATCTTCTTTGGTGAAAGGATATGCTACACAGTATCATGAAACAATAATGTAAAATAATTCACGTTCACAAATTTCAATTTTGAATATTGCAGTTAATATAATTATCCTTGTGTTCGCGTGATTTTTGTTTTGTTTAATAGTTTTTCAATTTGAATTTTTGCGATTTATAATTTTATTTTCTTGAGAATGTTGCTATCTGATACAATGAAACATGTCGAAATGCAAATAAATAAAGGTATTTTGCCTTTTTAAAAAATTATGTTTATAACTTATAGCAATTATTGAGTATTACGAATAAACTACTTAAATTGCATGGCAGTTTACGAAGAGTTAGAGCACGGACAGACGCAGACAGACAGACGAACAGATTTTATAGACAATTTTCAACTACGTTGGAAAGGGTTAAAAATTACGATAATCTAATGAACAGTGAAAAATAGTTGTATGGGTATTAAATCTTAATGTAACGGAAATTTTTGAGTGTCCCTGTAAGTGAACTAAAAAAGCTACAAATTTCACTTCCAATACCAAACATTCAATGCTAAACCTCAATTACATATATAAATTGCAAGGCAGTACAAGTATATTTACGCGAGATAGAGAACGACAGACGCAGACAGACAGACAAACCGATTTTATAAACACTTCTGGTTGGAAAGTGTGACAATCTAATGAACAGCGAAAAAAAGTAGCATGGGTATTTTTAATTAAAAATTCCATTTTAACTTTAAACTGTGTCCAAAAAAGGTAATAACATTTTTTATGCATAGTCTTCTAAAGAATTGCTTTCATCTGAAATGATTAATTCTATGGACGGTTTGTCTGTCTGTCTGAGTCTGCCGTGCTCTATCTCGCGTAAATATAATTGTACTGCCTTGCAATTTATATATGCAATTGAGATTTAGTATTGAATATATGGTATTGGAAATGAAATTTGTAGCTTTTTTAGTTCACTTACAGGGACACTCAAAAATTTCCGTTACATTAAGATTTAATACCCATAGAACTATTTTTCACTGTTCATTAGATTATCGTAATTTTTAACCCTTTCCAACGTAGTTGAAAAGTGTCTATAAAATCTGTTCGTCTGCCTGTCTGCGTCTGCCCGTGCTCTCACTCTTCGTAAACTGCCATGCAATTTAAACAGTTTATTCGGAATACTCAATAATTGCTATAAGTTATAAACATAAATTTAAAAAAAGGCAAAATACCTTTATTTATTTACATTTCGACATGTTTCATTGTATCATACAGCAACATTCTCAAGAAAATAAAATGATAAATCGCAAAAGTTCAAATTGAAAAACCAGTAAACAAAACAAAAATCACTCGAACACAAGGATAATTATATTAACTGCAATATTCAAATTGGAAATTTGTGAACGTGAATTATTTTACATTATTGTTTAATGATTCTGTGTAGCATATCCTTTCACCAAAGAAGATGGAACAGTGCAATTTTATATACGAATGACAAATAGTAAGCTCAAAACTAGAATCAAAGAACATACAGCAGACATCAAATACAACAAGAAAACTTACAGCTCTGGCCAGACTATATAACAGAGAACTTTTACAAATAGATTTTAAAAATAGTAGAATAATTTAACCATCAAGATCTTATTTCCCATCCATCGAGATTTTCTTACGCAAGGAGAATATTTGCAAGGATTCAGCATCCATGGAGCTCCCTAGAATCTGGAAAGAAATTTTACATTGACATGCTACATTGCATCATGAAACAATAATGTAAAATAATTCACGTTAACAAATTTCCATTTTTAATATCGCAGTTAATATCATTATCCTGGTGTTCGCGCGATTTTTGTTTTTGTTTACTAGTTTTTCAATTTCAATTTTTCCGAAAATATTTTTATCATTTTATTATCGTGAGAATGTTGCCGCCTGATGCAATGAAATACGTCAAAATGTAAATAAATAAAGGTATTTTGCCTTTTTATTAATTTATGTTTATCACTTATATCACTTGTAGAGTATTTTCATACTTTGAAGCGATTTTTATACATAGTTTATAGTTTATTCAGGTTTACTATGTCATCTTCTGCATTGAGACGGAAGTGTGCGTATTTTTAGTTCACTTACAGGGACACTAAAAAAATTCTGTTACATTATGGTCTATGGGGAAAAATCGTTTGCGGTGTATTTTAATGATATTACGCTATTTCAAGCATATTAAAATTTATATGAAACACTGAGATTCACAACGAGAGGCTTAATGTGGAATAAATTGTGCATAGCATCTACAGCAACACCTAAAATAATTCTGTTATATTACGACCCATGGTGGAAATTCGTTTGCGGAGTAATTTACGATGTTTACATTATGATTATTTCTAACAAATTGAAATTGATATGAATCTCTCAGTTGAACTACAAGAGGCTTACTATAGAAAAAGATTTAATTCATCGTTCATTCACAGGGACACACAAAGGTTTTCGGTTACAGGGTTCTATTACAATAATTGTTGAAAGTGCATGTTCAGTTACAGTACACTGTAAAAAAAAATAATGCCAGTTTTCAGGTAGGAATCGGAAAAATGGTTGCCCTTATCGTACCGGAATAATTTCCAACCCAGCTCGGAATAAAATCCTTAAAATCGGAATAAAATCCGTAAAATACCGTTTTACTGACTATTTCCTTATTTTTACGGATTTTATTCCGAGCTGGGTCGGGAATTATTCCGGTATGGTAAAGGCAACAATTTTTCCGATTCCTACCGCAAAACTGGCAGCATTTTTTTTACAGTGTACATTTTTTTAATTTAATTAACATTTTCCTTTTGCTTGGCATGTATAAATTCTATAGATCATATACAGGGCAGCATGGGAGTTCTCAATTACACTTCCTTTTATCTTAAAAAAAAATCGTTGAATGGTAAAGGGTATTACTAAATAATCACTGTAAAAAAGGACTAAAATGCATTGTACTGGTGATTGAGACATAAGTACCATTCCGTATTTAACGAAAAATTTCCCCGTAAATTCCAGACAAAATTTCAGTTTTTTGTTAGAATTTAAGGGGGAAAATTTTCGTTAAAATACGGAAATAGTACTGGCTTCTCGATTGCTAGTACAATTTCCGTACTTTATTCAATTTTTTTACAGTGTACTGTAAAAAAAGACGTCTGTTAATCTACGAAATTATAATAGAATCGCGAACAAAAACATACAACAACCTATTCTCGGTTACATGCTATTCCGAAAAACGTTCTTTATCATTAGAAATCCCATAAACAAATATATTTCAGAGATTTAATGACGCATTTATGTAAACAAAATTTCTTTTCTTGCCACTGATTTTCTTAAACATTTCCGAGTAGTTTTGGTGTTCTGTGATACACCACTATTGGTAATTGATCAAAAAAAGAGAAATCTACTCCACTTAAATTGTACGCTTGGTTATGTTTTGGTGGTGTTTTTGACTGTCCATCATCTGCGCAGAGGATATAAGCAAAGGGGCTAACATTCGCCTACGCGTGGTCTTTCTAATGAAGCCTAAGCATTATATACTCATGTTTGGAAGAGATTCACGGAAAACACGAAACGGTTACGAGACTAGAGACTTACGAGAAACGGTTACAGCTATTGAGATCAGAACTTCTTAGCCGCTAGTGGTTCGCTTGATTACATATTAATATGAATAAAATGTTTATTCACGCAATTGCGTTGGTGTTCCAATACTAGTTTGGACAGAAACTACTTCGCATGTCTTACAGTGTTGCGGAATTTTGGGTAGATTTCATAAGAAATACTACCGATTACAGTCGTTACCATGGAGCGACTTTTCAAAAATTCCTTCATAACTTTTCATTTTATGACCCCAGGAATCCAAAATCACCCCCACCTGAAAAGTTTATATATACATATACATATATATATATATATATATATATATATATGTACGTACTAAATTTTGTCCGCATGATGAAAGTCGCAATTATGCACGGATCGTCTTCAAACTCATCAAACAGACTAGAATGGCTAATATCTCGGCAAGGGAGTAGACACCCAAGTAGAGTCGAAACCCAAGGGTTTAAAAATGGGGGAGGGTTAAATTTTTTGAATATCGCCTTAACATGATTCTGATAAAACCAGCTCTTACAGAAAAATGACAGGAAAATTTGAACATTTTTCGTTATAGCAGTTGCCAAAAATTAAAAAAACACAGTAAAATTCTTACCACAACAATTACTTTTCTATTACAAGATTTCCGCGTGAAAAATGAAAATGAGATAAAGAGTTTGACGAATTTTAAAAAAAAGTTAATATCTCGTCATAAGTTTTGAATAGCAATCTTTACACGTGAAAAATGAAAATGAAATAAATAGTTTGATGAATTAAAAGAAAGCAAATATTACGCCATATTTGAAACATAGTTGACGTTAGCAGGTGAATATGTAACGTCATGTGAGTTTGAAAAAATGTATTGAAACATGATAAAAATCCGACTATGGAAATATTGGCAAATTTTAACATTTCGAGGTTCTAATTTTGCATACCGCCATAACATGATTCTGATAAAGCATGCTCTTAAAGGAAAATAAAAATAAAAACTCGTCAAAACGGCCAGATAAAATTGTTAAATTGTGTTTATCTCTAATCTTGATTTAATTTTTGTTGGTGAAGTTAGTGCTTAACTTTGAAATCTACCTCTGCCTGTAGGCCGAGCCGACAGGGATTTTTTTTATTATTGTCAAAGTTATTCTTTTTCTATTTTATTCAGTTTTTATTCAGTGGTTAGAGCGACAGACTGGAATGCTGTGGTCCCGGGTTCGATTCCCTGTCCCTGGATAATTTTTCTCTCCAGTTGAGTTTATTGTAAGTATGTCTGTATAATATTAGGTTGTAACGAAAGTTTTCCGCCAAAAAAGTTCTTAATAAAGTTAGAAAAAAAAGCATGAAAGTGGTACCTTTAGTGTGGGTAGTAAACACCAACCGAATCTATTGTTTTCTGCCAGCGTTTTGGTAGTTTTTCGAAGCCTTCGGCCCAGAAACTTGGGGGCCGCGAGTCCAAAAACAGATCAAACTGATTTCGGACGTCCCATTGTAGAATTAAAGATAGCACCAGCAAGATGTAGCTGCAGGTGTGAAAAAAAGGTACAAGTCCGAAGAAGAGATGTCGGGGCTATATGGTGCGTGTGGCAAAAGATCATATTCGAGACCATACAGAGTCAAATCGGTGAATGCAGACACATGTGATCTAGCATTAACTTGATGGAACATTACCTTCTTGCGCCGGAACTCATTTTAACGTTTTACCTTGATAGCAGCGTCAACACGGACTAGCATCTTGCTGTACACCTTACTGTCCATGATTTTACCTTTTTCCAGATACTCTTTGTCGATAATACCACGGCAATCCCACCAAATACAAAGCATTATGTTTTTGTTAGTCAAGTTTCGCTTTGCGATGCTGCCGACTGGTTCGCCGGGCGCAGACCAACCCCATTTTCTGATTGTGCTGTTGAAGTAAATCCACTTTTCGTCACAAGTGACAATCCGGTGCAGAATTTTGTCCTTGCGTTGATATTCAAGCAGATTAGTGCAGGCCTGAACACGTGTGCCCTTATCTGCTTGAGTCAGCTCATGCGGCACCCAGCGATTGAACTTGTACGTCAAGTTTATGCGATGCATAGCGCGACAAATGGAGATGGCACTAACGTGTAACTCCTTAGCTAGCTCTTGAGTGGTTGAATACTGATATTCTTCGACAAATTCTCGCAGGGGGCCTCATCAACTTCAGTAGGCCGGCCAGAGCGCTCTGCTTCTTCAATGTCATAGTCGTTGTTTTTGAACATTCAGTACCAAACCTTGACAGTGTCATTAGATGCAACAGTAGTACCTAAAGCTACACACATGTTTCGGTAACATTCTGTAGCTGACTTTTTGCAACAGAACTGGAAGCAAATGCTGGTCCTAATCTGGTAGCGTGATAGTTCCATTTCTGACACACTGTACTTAATCCTAACGATATTTTTTTACAAATTTCACAACACAGTGTTATAAAGCAAGTATCTTTCTTTCAAATGCTAAAAATCGTTTGACAAAATATGAGTAAACACGTCAACGCGAACTGTTTGAAAAGACGATATTAGCTGTGGCGAGAAACTTTCGTTACAACCTGATATATATATATATATATAGTGTTAACTGTTGAATGCAGGCGTTATTTGTGTGTGTTATATTATACATTGTAGTTTGTGTGTTTTATTATTCTTTTTCTGTCTATTCTAGTTATGCATAGTATACTTACATCTTACCATACTTTGCTGTGCTGTTTATAATATTTGTATCATCCATTATCTACTTTTTAATATCGGGATAACGATATGTAAACTCTGTTTCTGTAAATATGTCCAATAATTTTTTTTTCTTTTTTTTCTCTCCTCGCGGTTTCACGCTCCGAAAAGCAGCAGACCTGCTTCTTTTATACGGTCAATTGTGATTTCATCTTCGCAGGGCATTTATTTTTATCATACATCTAACGTTTTGTGAAACACCACCTGTCAAAAATATCACTGGGATTGTCTCTTAAGTTTTAGTTGTGTTTTATTTCTGAACAGATAGGTTTTCTTTATCTTTGTCCTGCATATTTATATATATCATTATAGAATTTTTCGTCAATACTTACGATTTCATTATTGATTTTTCTGATTGTTCTATTGACCCTTTTCAGGTAAAAAATATCTTTTCTCCGAATACATAGTTTGCGCTTTCGTAATTATAAACTTTTGTTGTCTTCTAAAACTTTTTTGCGAGATCTCAATTAAATTTTCTGATATCCTGTGTAATGCTCTTCCCTACCATTATACATAATTTTGCATATTCAGCTCTTTATTTGTGATCGCTTTTCTTCATTTTGAATTCTTCTTGTTTCTTCATTACCGTCTTGTTTTTTCTTATATATTTACTGAAGAATGTCTCGTTTAAATAATTTTATATATATTTTTTTTATGATTTTAACTGATATTTTCTGTGTAGAAATATTTTAGCATTCTTTCTTTCTGCATTATCTTATCTTCGTTTATTTTATATGAATTCAAGAAGAAAATACGAAAAATGTTCCTTTTAAATAAATTAAAGGACTATTACTTCTTGAAATTATAACCACAAATATAATTAAAATTATTTACTAAAAGACGTATACTACACATAAAAGTTAACACTTTCAAAACATTAAGTAAAATTTTAAAAGTCCAAAACCGACAAGTTTCAGCCACCCTGTGGCCATCATCAGGGTCTTACTTCAGTCCAAGAGAGAAAAATACTTATTAGTTCATAAAAGTGAAAAGTAAACATACTGTGTTGAACACGCCCTCAAACCAGCACCATCGGTACAGCTGCGCCCGCCCATCTAACCTCAAAAGAGAAAAACTCGATAAAACCAGTCAATAATTGCGACAGATCATTTTAACATTGAGTTAAATTCTGTTTCAAAAAATCCAACACCAACTTATGTGTGCCTTAAGAAATTTAATTATATTTGTGATGTTATTTTTAATGAAACATCATGAAGTATGAAGAACATTCTAAAACGATAGGGAAAAAAATATAACTACGAGAAAAAAAAATTAAATAAAAGCATTTATATCTTAATTTAATTTAATGAAGTTTCACTCTATTTTGTTACATTTACAAATTTTTTGGTATAATTCAATGCGATAACTGAAATTATTTTCTTTTTGTATAGTGTATGATAAAAAGTAAGAGATAAATTCATCTTTGTTTGCTGTAAAGATATTTTTTTATGTTTCTTGAAGACAATAAAACATTAAATTAATTTAATTTAAAGCATACTAAAGAATGTATCATTCAAAGTGCGAAACAAGTGTAAAAATACTTCTTTGATGCTCTTAACTCTTAGATTTGAGCGGTAGATAAATTACTTAGATATACCTGTATTTTTTTATATCAATTGCATTTCTTGGAATAAAATAAAAAGTGTAAAAAGTTTTTTTCCTTTTTACATTACTATGAAAACACAATATATTTTCATGAACGATTTAATTTTAATTTTCTGATATTATTTCTCGAAAATAAATGCCGTTTATAATGTGAATTTAATTTAATTTATTCTAAACTACACCATTTAGAATACCCAGCAAACACATACCATTCGGCACACGATCGGACCGCAGCCGGCAGTGTCGGTGAAGTGTCGGCATGGGCACAGTGATTTCGGTGAAGTGTCGGCAACTGGAACATAAGAATCTGGTTTTTCGACTGCCGGTTACCGTAATCGGTCCGCTTATGGTTATATATCAGCAAGCGACTTAAACCGGCAAGTGACGCAGGACCGATATGTGATTTCTGATCGTGGCCCGATTAGATTTGCCAACATCGGTCCGAATTTGGAATTTTTAGTCTTAGCCGACAATTTTTTTTCTTTTTCTTAATTTTGTTTGAATTTGAGTTTTGATAAGATATGTATATTTCATGTATTTCATAAGAAATTCTAACAGTGATAAACAGAAAAAAAAAAAAAAAAAAAAAAAATTCAAAAATAGCTTATATATATATTTTTTTTTTAAAGCTGTTATTGAATTCATTTTAAAAAGGCTTACAATTATTTGAATCATCAAAAGAGTTTCTTAAATCGCCCCTTAAAATTATTATTCGTTATAAAATTAATCGTAGAAATAAATTAATTATTTTCTAACTATATATTCATTTTAAAAGCAATAGCTATGTTTCTTATTTTATTTAAAAATTAATTATTAAAAAAGTGCTTTACAAGCTATAAAAATATAAAAAACTACCCAACTTTTTAGCATTAAAATTTAAAAGAAAGATTCAGAAACCTCCCACTTCTAAAAAATTATTTACCAAAAGAAAAAAAAAAAAAAAAAAAAAAAAAGATAAATTAATATTTCTATTGTATTTTTTTTTGATGATTAAAAAATGTTGATAAGTAAAAGAATCATTTTTGCTTCTTAATCACTAAAAATATATTCTACATCAACTCATCAAATGATAAAAAATTAACTCTTATTCAAATTAAAAGTTATTAATTAGCAATCTTTTTTTTTTTTTATTAAAATTAGCTTTTCTTTGTTACAAATATATATTTGTTAAATTAACGCATTTAATTACATTATAATTCCTAAAGAGAAAATTTTATTAAGAGAAAAACCTCTGAAAGTCACTTATTTTATTTAATAAGCATTCTTAAATTTATAAGAATGATTCAGAAATATCCCCCATTTAAAAATTATCTTCCAAAAGAAAAAAAAAATGCAAATTAATATTTTTATTTTATTTTTAAATTAAAAATATCGATAAGTAACAAATTAATATTGCAACATACTCATTAAATATATGTTCTGCTTTAAATCATCAAAACGACATAAAATGAATTCTTATTCTGATTAAAAGTTAATAATTACACTAACTTTTTATTTATTAAAATAAATTTTTCCATGTTAAAAAAATATATATATTATAAATTAACGCAACGCATGTAATTATATTATAATCCTAATAAGAAAATTTGATTAACTGAACAAGACCTCTAAAAATATTTTTTAATACTTAATTATTCTTAAATTTATATCTATTCTTATTTATTCTTAATTATATCTATATCTTAATTAAATTTAAAATTATTCTTAAATTCCTTTGCTTTAACGAATTCGCTAAGATATTTATTTCATTCATTTAATTATTAAATTAACTTTTAAATAAACGGGCGTAAGGCAATTATAAATAAATAAATAACAAATAAAATAAAAGCGCTTCAAAATTCTAATTTTCCCATCTACCACTTACATTCAACGACAACCATTACTTATCGATATGTCTTCCCCTTATGACCTCATATAATCCTCCCCTGATCAAGTCTCAGTGGCTGAGTGGTGAAGGCGTCTTCTTCCTGTCCCTGGGTACGATGGATCAAACCCCGCCTCTTACAACGCTGAAACACGTTCCTTCCAAATATACATTCCGCGATGACTCATAGATGGCGCCATCAAAACAGCTTTTTTTTTCAATTGATGCTGGTGTCGGGCTGCGACCGGCATTCGTATGGATAGCTATCGGCGTGCTGTCGGCAAAGTGTTTTGCCGATACTGGACAGGCTGTGTACCTATCTGTCGGGCGTCGCTCGCCCGGCGTGTCGAAAAAGATATGGAACCGGTACGGCAATCGGTATCGTGCCGATACCGTCGGTAACGGCGAAGCGGCTGTCGGCCGATTGTTTACCGATAGCTCTGTGTTTGCTGGGTAGAGGAAGTGTCTGAAAAAAGATTGTCCATAATGCAGTATGGCAAAATAAACGCATAAACAAACTGAAATATAATTTAGAGGAAACACTTTTTTGAAAGTAAAAGCAGTTAAAAAAATTAATTTAATATGAATTTTTTTCATTTGCGTTTTCTTCCTTTTAATTTTGTATTTCTGCATCTTTTGATCGCGATAATACAATTTCATATTCATAATGTCATTTTATCGTTGTTTTTAATTTCTCGTGCTATAAAAAGTAGGAAGTTAACAAATATTTTCCTTGCTGATAAAGAAATTTGTATAATTTTTCCCAGACACCACGACAATGTATTCATATGCAATCAGTTTATTGCAGCTGTGCTCTTTTTATGCCTGTATACATATGATGATCATATACGAAGCATATGATGTTATCCAATTTTTATGGATAAATTATTTTAAGATTATTTTTAATTTGCATTAGCTATTTCTCGTAAAACTCTGTAATATATATTAGCTAGTCGGATGTGTCAATCGCAAAACTTCCTTCTTTCTCATACATGTTAATATTTCAAAATGTTGTTACATATGTTAATCCTTCTGTGTCATTACTTTAATACAACACCAGCTTTCATTTTCATCTTAATTTTTTGCTTCGTTTTACTAATCGGAGTATAAACAAGTTAATCTTTATTACACTAGATTAATATTAACACAATTATTCTAATTGGTAAACAAATCATATTAGATGTAAATTTTCAACTGGGCGAATAATGTCCGGACCAGGATTCGAACCCGGGAAATAACCAGATGCTGTAATCATCAAGGTTAGCTGGGTGAAAAAGTTCGACCAGAATCATCCGTGATAGCTCAGATGGCAGAGCACTGGCGGCTTCAGCCAGGAGGTCCCGGGTTCGAATCCTGGTCCGGACATTTTTCGCCCAGTTGGAAATTTACATCTAATAATATTTATTAAAATCAGACGGGTTAAGACGGGTAGAATCGACGGGTTAGCTGGATGCGAATTGCCCGTCGCTACATGAAAAGCCGATGTACAACAGTACTGTGAAAAATCGAGTAAAATTGCTGTTAAAGCGCTCCCTTTTGGTCTAATATTTCCAAATTCAAAGACGACCTGCTTGCCATAGCCAAAATATTATATATAACAGTTGGTTCAATTTTATGCATAACTCCATACACTTTTCGATAGTACAAATGAAAACTGTACAAAAATCGCTAATACAGCGATCTTGTGCTTCGGAATATTCCCAAATTCAAGGAGGGCCTGCTGGCATTAGCCAAAAACATGCACAAAGAATTTGGTTAAATTCCACGCATAACTTACTACATATTTCGACGATACAAAGAGGAGATACACACATACGCACACATGGACATACGGACGGACATGCAGACATTTTGTATAAACTCGCTTTTCGGAATCTCTCACCCCTAAAACTACTAAACCCGTCGAAAAAACTCGTGATTATAATACTTTCTTCTTTAGAAAGAAAATAAATACTGATTAGTGGAGAGATCTTCCTTAATAAAATATTATGGAATATTCCTTTTTCCGATATTGGTAAATTTTTGCTTTAAAGCTGTTAATGTAATTCCTTGAAAATATTTTAAAAGAATTTGTGTAATCTAATTTAAATTTACTCTGATGTCAATATAATTTTTTCTACTAATTTTATATATATTTTCTTCTAATTTTGCATATATTTTCTTCTAATTTTGTATATATTGTCTTCTAATTTTCTATATATTTTCTGCACATCTTTTTATTGCGATAACATGACTTGCATTTTCATATGCCTAGATGTTAGTTAACTTTAGTCTGCTGAATAGTAAATTTCCGACAGATTTTTGCAGATACCACTTCTTACTTCTAATTTTGCATTTCCGCATATTTTCATTGCAATTTCATTATTGAATTTCCTGATTGTTCCGTCTAACCTCTTTAGTGCAAAAATAGCTTTTCTCACGACACATAGTTTGCGCTTGGCTGATTTTTAACTTTTGTTATCTTCTAGAACTTTCTTGAGAAGATTTCAGTTAAATATTTTGGTATATTATGTAACGCTCGTTTTTGCTGTTTCAAATAATTTTGCATTTTCAACTCTTGATTTTGGATAGTTTCTCTTCATGTCGCTGCATCAATTCACCGCATTTCTTCATCAACATTCTAGATTATTCTGTTATTTTTCTATATAGATACTCAACACTTTTACGCTTTAAAATTTTAATTTTATTGTATGTTTTTTACTCATATTTTCTGTGTAGTTTAGCATTATTTTCTGCCGCATCGTATTTTTTTTATAATTTATATTACGTAAATATGAAAAATGTTCCTTTTAATAATACTAGGGGACCGTACCCGGGCTTCCCGGGTTAAAGAATATAGGAGAAAACATTTTTTTAATTAAAAACTAATAATTTTTTGATATGCAATACATTTTTTAGATTGACCACTTACATTAAAAAAGCATTTTTCATTTGGAAAATACGAATTATACAATCAAATAAATTTTTGAAATTTATCAAAAGCGATATTTTCTTATTTGCCAACTTATAAGAGTTATTTTCCAAGATTTTGCTACTTAGGGCATCCTTTTATATTCTGATAATTTCAGAGCTTATACATGTCTGGTAAATTTGTGTTTCATTTATATTATTTTATTTATTTATTCATAGGGAAGTTTTTTTTTAATGGATATTAGCCGTAAGAAAAAGATGAACACTTTATTTTGTTTTAAGGGCAAACGGATTAATCTTTCGAGCCTCGTGCAATATAGATAAATTAAAAAATATTTCATGCTTTAAAATTGTTTTTAAAACCATAGACAATCAGTAAACTGAGATGAACTTTGAAAACAAATTCCATACAAAAAAATCCTATTTGGTGATCTAAAAATTTAAATTGTACGATTACAAATATGTTTGATTTGTGTTGTTTCAATATTATTCTTTTATTTGTTTGTAAAAGAAGTATTAATTTCGTTAATTTGTCTTTCACAAATATGTTAGATTTGGTGGGTTTTTTATTATTATTCTTTTATTTGTTTATAAAGGAAGTATTAATTTCGTTATGCAAAAATAGTCAGAAACAAATGCAGAAAAAATTTTGTTTCTTTATGTTCAAAATGTTTATTATTATTATGTTTTGAAACCGGCACGAGATAAGATAAACTTAAAAAGAATCATGCTAAAAAATTATTTTAGAAAACTAGGGGGCTCTGCCCCCTGCAACCTACGCTCGCCAACCCCCGTTCAGACACCGCAGAATCTAAAAACACGCTAATCTGATCGGTTTAAAAAATATTATAGAAGATTGAATTATACTGAAAAAAGCTGTGCAGATCGCCCTGTAAACGGGTTTCCATTCAATTTTCTTTGATTATAAAAATTTAAGGCCGAATCAGTTGCTGTTAAGACATTCAATGTTTGTTTTCGTGTTTGATTAAAGAGGATCAGTTAAACGTTTGAAAAGAAGCTAAAAATAAAAGGAATTAAGTGTACAGAGTCTTTGTCTCCCGGTATTTTAAAACAATTTCTATAACAATAGCCTAAGTCATGCGACTATCATCAAGAGCTCCCGGCGAACCACTTCGCTTTTTATATTCCTGGTGCCATTTTGGTACTTTAATATTAGCCAGGTACAGGTGATAAGTCGCCAAATATTTTTCTATCGCCATCATTTCATCTATATTATAATAGTCCATGTCATGTAACTGCCATAAATAAATACGCTCTGATCCCTTCGCTTTTCATATGAAAGTTTAGCGCAGATATCATATACGGCCCCATATTGGCGCGATTTTTTTCCGACGTTAATTTGGGGAAAAGATCAACAGCATAAACAACAACATCCGGCTTATCAAATCAAGCAAAATAACGATACTATAGCGCCAGTTGAGTACCCGTTGAGTATATGACGTTGGCGTCAGAAAAAAATAGCGCCAATATGGGACCGTATGTGGCATCTGTGCCGAAAGTTTTCCATTTCGATTAAAAAAAATCATTTTTTTTTTTGAATAATACTACATAAAAGCATTGTCGCAAAGAATTCTTGGTACTGCTACGCTAGCCGGGTGCAAATCTCTCCAATAACTATTTTTCAACTCGCCAGTTAGCATTTTTTTTTTCGAGTGATATATTAAAACATTGCTTTGAAGATGAAATTAAATGTCATCGTTTGTTACATCATTTAATATTTGGCCAGATGCTATAGACGCACCCAGTTTGGCGTGATTTTTTGTACGAAAATTTGGCGAAATCATCGTTTTCGAATACCAGTTACATATGTATTTATGATAATGATTAGTTATCCCGTCGAACAAAAATCTATCACCAAACTATAAGATTAAATGCCAATAATGGTTGATAAATATCACATTCACTTGACTTTAAGCAAGTTACAAGTCTTTACGTCATCAATTGATTTTTTTTCGACGTTTTATTTGTATATTTATTAATGTTATACTATTTTCTTAGTTCTTTCGTTATTTAAAATAAAAATTATGTCAATTTGTATAATTTGGCAAGTGGTTTGGCGATTTATTTAATTTGGCGAAATGGGTCGATGGAATAACTAAGTAATACCGTATTTCTTAATTATTTTCTATTATTTTTTTTATTTTTAAAGGAAAATAACCAAAAAAATAACTATAGAACAAAACAATTTATGTAATTTAAAAAAAGAAAATAAAGTAAATAAACATTTATTATTAAATAAACAACAATAGCCGGATTACCATGTCAACCAAAATAATGCCATTTTGGCGACAACTAGGTACCCCGGTGCGTATAAGACATCTGTGCCTGAATATTTTTCTTTTCATTTCGTTTAAAAAAAATGAAGAAGTGAAAGCCATTTATTTTAAATGTTTCTGTTTATATTAAATAAAATGATAATGAAATACAAATTGAATTATGAATAAAAGTAACATGATACATTTCTTAGCATACATTTAAGGGAGGCCAAACTTCTCTCCAAATTAGTTTAAAATTAAAATAGCAACCTTTTCTAAAATCTGAAAAAAAAAAATATCTGTTTGTTTAAAATTTTAGTTGCCATTATTAGAAAAATGTATATAAAATTAGAAAAAAATTAATATTTCGAAAACTAATTCGAATTTAAAAATTCTAATACCAGTTTTGAAATCTGCGGATGAAAATTGATTTTTGGTGTTAATTTCATCGCAAAGTATTCCATATTTTAGGAGAAATCGCTGTGAAACATAATTAGTTGTTTAATCAATCGATTCAAAGAATCGTTACATTTCAGCCGTTTCATATATTCGTTTCATAAATTCGTTTCATTAGGATTTTATATATATGGGGTAGATATAATACTTTCATTTCAAATTGCATTTAAAAGTCAATTTTTTTCACTATGCGACGAAAATTGAGAATGTACGATAGTCAGAAGATTAAAAAATTGCAGTAGCATAGCTGCCAACCTTTACGCTTCCTTCCTACCACTAAAATTTTCTTGTAAATATTTCCTTATTTAATGGTCGAAATCTCACGATTAAACAAGGCGGAAAACTTTTCTAAATTTTAGAGGTAGCAAAAAAGCGTAAAGGTTGGCAGCTATGCAGTAGCGAAAATTTCAAGACCGAAATTTGATCGTGAAGTGTTTCCATTCGCAAAATGACGTCAGCGTTACGGACAGATACGTTTATTCTTTATAATATAGATATTTAATCAGTAAAATATAATAAAGATCAGTTATTAGGATGTGTTTATCAATTGAGCCATTTGTGCTTGGATTTCCGAATGAAAACAGGAATTTTCACTTTCTCAAAATTTGCATGCGCACTTCTCATATCCATATTCATAATTTTTTTTAAAATTTGTATTTTGTTTGATCATTTAAAAATCATTTTAACTCAAAACTTGAAGTCACGATATTCAGCAACATTTTTTATGTGAACAGACGCACCCTTTGCTTGAGAATCTAATCTCAATTCCGGAGAGTAAAAGTTTCCGTAATTTATGTTTTTTAGACGCATTTGTGTTAAAATGTTTAGTTTTATTTAAGAAAATGGTCGTTTTATTTTAAATATGACTTCATTTTCACTTAAATAAGCATTTCGTCTAGTGTCTGAAACTTAGTATCAGTACACATGCAGAAGGAAAAACAATATAGAAAATTTATGAGGAAAAATGCGTGTTTTCAATAGCAGTACGTCATTTTCCGTTATTATGTCCCTAATATAATATTCTGCTCCAAATGGGATTTTGCGCCACTAAAACCTATACAACAATTTTTATCAATAATTTTGGATTTTTATCAGAAAATAGCACGAATAACGTTAAAAATTCGTCATTATTTCTCTCTTGTCTGCGATAATGAAAGCTATCTAATTTTCACCATTTGAAGAAATTTCATAAAATGCTTTTAAAATTAAAATATAAAAAAGGGAATATTAAAAAAAAAAAAAAAAAAAAAAAAAAAAAAAAAAAAAAAAAAGATAGTGCGATCACATCTACAAAGGAAGTGCTTTCAATTAAAAAAAAATATTAGTAAAATTGGTTCAGCAGAAAGATCAGGGCAGATGACTAAAAAATACACTTGTGTTTTAAATATATAGATTATATAAAATTAGGAAAAATTAAATTATGTAAATTATGTTATTTTGATAAAATTATAGTAGAATGTCCTAAAGAATAGCATTAAAATTTATTATTCGAGAAAATTTTTGACAAAAACTTCAAGAACACGATATTATTTAAACCACGAATTATTCGTTTTCTTTAACTCGGCGAAGCAAATCCATCCAGGCGAGAATCATCAATTTCTGTAATATAAATCGATATGCTTTGCATGTCTCTTCTCTTTTATAAAGACACTCTAAATTTTTGTAAAACATTGCGTTTTAACAGTGTGTGATTTCGATTACATTATTTTCAAAACTGAAGTATTTTCACCTGTGAAGAATTTCAAAGCGGCTGGGCTGTGAAAATGACGTACTTCTACAAAACATAATTCAGGTTTAAGAATTAAAATACACGCTTTTTTTATAAAATGACGTCATTTGCATCCGCTGAAGCAGTCCACTTTTACAATCCAGTCTTAAACTTCGTCTATAGAAAAGTGTGCATATGACGTCATTATCACGGAATAACAGACAATATTCTTGACATAGCACATATTTTAATTTCTCCTTTTTTTCAGGTTTTATGAGAAAATGGCAACAAAAAGATACAGTATCTCTTATTTTCGACTATTTTCCGTTTACTTTCAATGACTTTCAATAGAAATGAGGTATTTTTGTTGCCACGATACGAAAAATGGTATTAAAAACTACAAAAAAATTAATATCTCAAAAATAAATTGAGATACAGCTTTCAAACAAATTGCATTTAAAAGAGCACTTTTATCCTTATACGACGGTGTAAAAATTTAAAATGTGCAATGTTTAGAAGTTTAAAAATTTGCAGTAGAGAAAATTGCAAAACTAAAATTTTATTTCAAATTTCAAAGTGTTGCCATTCGCAAAATGACGTATGCGTTACGCACAGACATGTTTGTCCTTTATAATATAGATAGCATGAAGTATGAAGAAAATTACGAAGCAATATGAATAACATATTATCAATTGTCTGGAATTTTTTTTTTAAACTAAATGCTTTTATAACTTTAATTTTATTTACTCTTGTTTTACTCTATTGTTTTATTGTAATTTTATATATCTTTTTTAATACAATAATCCAAATTATTTTCTGTTTGCATGGCGTGCAATAACAAGCAAAAAGTTAATGCATTTTTGTTTGCTCTGAAGAGATTTTTTATACTTTCTTTCAAGAAACTAAAACATTGAATTAATTAACTTTAAAGCTTCAAAAAATGTGTGTTTCACACATGAAAACAAGCATAAAAATATTTATTTTGTGACTTTAACTCTTAGATTTTAGAAGTATGTAAATTAGATATATATATAAAAAACCATTCTAAAGCAACACATATGATCATTTACAATTGTGAATATGCGCATTAAAATCGAAGTTTTATTCTTTATAAAAAAAAATCCTCAAATATATTCTTATATAACTATATCAATCAAAACAACGAATTGAAAATACTGTAAAATACTGTATATCAGAAGAAAAATGGAAATATTGAAAAATAAAATAGAAATGTTTGTGGAACCAAGGCAGAATCTTCATGGCCAAATCACGTGAAGTTCCACAAACAGAATTTACGATTTAATTCTTGCAATAGCCAAAATAAGCTAGAAAATTCAAAATCTCTACGATTGTACACAGTAAATCAGATATATGTAGATAGATAGATTGCATTCTCTGTTTATTTTTAATTAATTACATTACATAGATTAAAATAAAAAGTGTAAAAAGACTTTTCCATTTGATATTAATATCAAACACAATATTTTTTTACAAAATAAATGTTTTATAATTTTTTCTGACTTTTGTTTTCGAAGATAAATGCCGTGTATTATATTAAATTAATTACTCTTTTTCATTCGAAACTACACGATTCACAATAACGGAAATGTCTAGAAAAGATTTGTCCAATAAACGCCATCGCCAAATAAACATTTTTTTGTAAGTAAAACCCGTTAAAAAAATTCATTTAATGTGCATTTTTCCCTCGCATTTTTTCCTTTTAGTTTTCTGTTTCCGCATCTTTTAATTGAGATAATACAATTTCATATTCATAATTTCATTTTATCGTCCAATAAAAAGCAGGAAATTAATGAATATTCTGCCAGTTGAAAAGGAATTTTCGTATAACTTTTCCAAGACACCACGACAATGTATTCATATGCAATAAGTTTATCGCAGCTGTGCATTTTTCTTTATTTTTGCATATATAAGATGACATTATAGAAAGCATAATTATTTTTTTCTGGATATATTAAACGATTATTTTTGGTTTGCATTATCTAATTACCTGTGCAACTGTATAATATAAAATAATATAAAAACAATCTTGAAAAAAAATTTTAATGCCATATTATGAAATATTCATTGATGCAATATAAAAAAATAATGTGCTTCAAAGCTATCTATATTATAAAGGACAGACGTGCGAGTGCGTAACGCGGAAGTCATTATGACTGTGGAAACAGCAGGCGATTAAACTGATTTTTGACGGCCGATTATCAACTCGAGGGATATAGGTCCTAGGGGGAGTGTCCTCCGTGGGGGGGGGGTCTTTCTACGGGAACCCAACCCGTATTTACGCATGGGAATCCACGGTTTCGAAGAAAACCATGAAAACTCCGAAACGGTTAGGCCGATGGGCGCGATTGGGTTCGAACCCAGCACCTCCCGTCTACCAGGTTCGAGATCAGAACCTCTCAGCCACTGGTGGGGCCGATTAAACTTAAGAATTGAACATTTCCAACTGAGCGAAAAAATGACCAACCCGGGAATCGAATCCAGATCCTTGACTTACGGGGCCAATGCTCCAGTGAAGGTTGGTTGGTTGTGTTTATCACGGCCAATTATCATCACGAGGGATATATACCTTAAGGGGGCGGGGTGCCCTGCGAGGGGGTCTTTCTAAGTTAACCGAACCCATATTTACGCTTGGAAAACCAAGGTCCGAAGAAAACCACGAAAACTCGGAACGATTAGGTCGGCGTGCGTGATTCGTATCGAACCCAGTACCTCCCGTGTACCAGCTTCGAGAGTAGAACCTCACCTCCACTGGCGGGGCCTCCAGCCAAGGATCTGGGTTCGATTCACGGGCTGGGCATATTTTCGCTCCGTTGGAAATGATCAATTCATGTCATAACTTTACCAATCAGATTGATTGTATTAAAATAATAAATAAAACTTAGCTTTCATTAATTTTATTACAATTTTTTTTAAACTTTTAAATAACGCACATTTTCAATTTTTGCACCGTAGAATAGGGGAAAAAATGTACTTTCAAATGCAGTTTGTTTGAAAACTGTATCACAATTTGTGTGAAAAATGTATCGCAATTTCCACAATTCGTACTCTTTTAATATAATTTTGAAGCATGAATTTATTTAAATCTATTTCTATTGCGTGCAGCCGATTACGAAGAATTAATCCGTTTGCAATGAAATTAATATAAATAGCTAATCATTAGTTTCCAGCTTATATTCCTTAACGAATTTAAATCATTCATCAACCAATAAATAAAACAATAAAATATAAATATAACACAAGTTTGAGACATATAATCGAATTTCGCGCTTAAACCACTGAAATGAATAGAATCAAAAAGGCTTAATCTAAATAGGTATCTTAGGTGATTTCTTCGGCTGTTAATTCTTGACACGAGAGGAATATGAAAACGTAGCTTTTAATTCGTTTCCTAACTTTATTTGAGCGAATAATTTCTATGTTTCATATAAATACGTCTTTTGGTATTTTTAATGGTCATTCTATAAAAAATAAATTAAATGTTAAATATCTATTAATCAATAATAATTTTAAAAATGGAACTTTCAGATTTTTTGCTGATACATTCTTTTCATCAGTTTCTAATTAGCTGCATTTTTTTTTAAATCAAAGAACGTGTTTTAACGATAGATAAGTATACTACGTCAAAAGTCGCTTGAAGAACCTTTCGAAAAATACAGTCAATCGGTGTAACTTTGACTCATAAGGTTAATTTTGGCCCAAAAGAGAAAAAAGATTAAATCTGCTATATCACTTGAGTTATCGGCAAAGTTTTAATCTCAAAGTAAAGGTAGCAACAGTAGCGTGATGTTGAAAGCTCATTGTAAATAATTCGCCAAGGTTCCAGCGTGGCAGCATGAACCAAAGTTTCGTAAATGTGAGCCAAAATTACCCGAATTTGGGCCAAAGTTACCCGAATTTGGCCAAAGTTACCCCAATTGACTGTACCTCTATCATCACTGTGATTTTAGTTATGTGTAGAGAAAAAAGATGTTAACATCCTAAATAATATGTATGATGTTTTTCCCCTCTGTAATCCAGGAAGCTCGGATTTCCCCCCTTGTTTATATAATTTATAGAAACCATTTAATAACGTTTATAACTGAAAATAAATTTACTATGATGTTAATAAAAATGTTTCTTTTAATTTTGTATATACAGTATAAATTTGAATATTCGGAAAATTCGGGACCAAGACTAAGCTGGATTTTTGAAAATTCCGAATTTCTGAACGACTATCAAATGTACTTCCAATATTCTTAATGGTATCTTTATTCATAATTTAAATCATTTAATTCATAGCCAGGTGATATTTTGTGAAAAAAAAAAGAAAATTACTAAATGTTTTTTAAAAAAAGGTTACTTTAATTGATATTTCCTATGTTACAAAAAAAAAAAAAAAAAAAAAAAAAGAAAAAGAAAGAAAGAAAGGAAAAAAAAGGAAAAAAAATTAATAAACAGTGAAATTATATCTTCTCGTGTAATTTACGAAACACCAATGCCAATTTTGTTTGTTTCAGTTTTTTTACCGTTCTTTAAAAATTTTCTTGGATTTCCTACAAGTGAAGAATATCAATTTTGATAATACTTTCCTGTTGCGCTAAATCATTAATCATATTATTTTTATTTATTTTTCCAATCATATATTAAATTTTCCAATCAAATTTATGCATTTTTCCAGTAACACCTTTTCTTCTGCCGGCTCCTCATCCACGTTCCTCTGAGTTGCTAACAGCATTATCAGCGGTTCTGTTTAGCACAGCGTCAGCGATCTCACGTTTCTCAAATCTATCGCTTTTTATCTCAAAGTCTTTAATTCATAAATATTTGTAATTTTTCTTTATCTGATAAATTGGAAGCGTAAAAAAGGAGTGGTGAGATGACTTTGATGCCGGATTTTTTAGGCTTCCGAATTTCCGAATGCCAGATTTTTTAGGTCATATTGCAGATCTTTTTATTGAATAACGAAAATTTAATTTTCATGCGAACAGATGTTAGTCAATTTTTGTCTGCTGATAAGTGCTTTTCCAACGGTTTTTCAAACACACCATGATTTACTTTTGTTAGGCGTAATTTACTTATTTTTAAGAAATTTTCATTTTAAAATATATTATTTGTACACAGCACGCGCCCCCTCCCCCCATTTTTTTGTATATCATTAATAGCTTAGTTCTAGTCAAAATTTTTCATTGTACACTTTCTTTATTTTTAAGAGTTCAGTTTAAAGTCAGTTGTGTTTTCTAAAATTAATAAAAATAAATAAATAAATAAAAGTAATTTAATAAATTAAGCACCCTTTCTTTTTATTAATTCCTCGTACTTAAATTATGTTACAACATGTAAATGTTGTTATTCAAAAACATTCCTCTATTTTTCTGTAAATAAAACCTTTTCTTTTGGGATACTCTCTCACAAAAAAAAAAAAAAAAAAAAAAAAAAAAAAAAAAATCTCCCTTTTCTCTCTTTTACTAGCAAACGTGGGGTAGATGGTCAGCTGTGTTCAGAAATAATTGGGACCACACACGTTTACATTTTAAACACAGGATTATTGTGTGGGAATGCTACTTTTCTCATAGCATACCAGCCCCTTTTACAATGCAGTTTTATGACTTTGTTTACGAAAAACAATTTTTTAAGCAGGTGCAAGTATTGCCTGGGCTTCTGAGATTTGAGTTCACGTGATCTCCCCGTGGTTAGAGGGACATAGCAACGAGATGTTCTTGGCATTAGGTAGGGAAATTGACCAATGAAAACAGTTTTCGCCTCCACCCTTTATTGCTTCCTGGGAAGTAACGCGGGGAGAATTGAGGGGACGCGAGAAGCGAGCGCGTGGTTTGTTGGTCGTGTAGCGTTTTTTTTTTTAGAGGGGTCCTGAGTGCAGTAAGATGTGAAACAACATAAAATTTTGAGGGGCCAAAGGGGCCCGGGAACCCCCCCCCCTCTTTTGTCGAGGCCTGAAACAATTTTTATTAAGGATTCGCTTTTGAGACCGAAGACAGAGAAGGTCAACTCTTGCGAGTAAAGAGTATGAATTGAATTGTAAGTGCTTTTCGCTTTTTTTTAAAAAATGAATGGTAAGCGAGCGCGGCTTTAGAAGGTGCATCTTTCGACTGTACTGGTAAGCTGGATATACCTGGCTGCTGACCGAGCATCGGACAAGTAAAAAAATGCCCTGATATCAGATTCTGTGAAATAGAGATCCAAGATAAATCGTGAGCATGCGAAGCAAGACGTTAGCGTTCCGCTCCCTTTTTTGCTAAACATCAATTTATCCTAGAAATATATCACGGAGGATGCCTGCTTGTTTAAAGTTGAAGCAAAACATTTCCAGCTACTTCCACGGAGAGCGATATTGGCTGCTGACTTCAAATTCCAAAACGATTTCCTAACTCATCGGGTAAAGCTGCGTACCGAAGGAAGTGTGTGGGGTGTAGCCCACCCCCTGAAACTATTTTCAAGATAAGGAGTTTTTTTTCTACTACAGAAAACAAAAAAAAACACTGCCAGTTAAGATATGGTCGTCAAAGAAAAATCATCTAAAAAATTGTGTTTAAGATAACTATGTTAAAAGAAAATAGAATAATTTGTGGTGCACCATGTCTGAAACCTACTATGGATTACATTGGGTATGTTAAGTTTTTTTTTCTTGTTCCATTATAACGTAATGATTGATTATCTTTGTTTTAAATCTGCAATCTATATAATAGAAGCCAGAAAATGTCAACATGATAAAATCTTTCCTATTAATGTTAGAATATTTACAATATCATTTGTTAATTGTGATAACTTGAGAAATAAGTTTTGAAACACCTGTATGTATAAGAGTTTAAACTCCCTATGAAGAATTAAATTAAATTTTAATCTTATTCTCTTGACTTGTATCTATTTTCGCACTGCTAAAAGTATTCTTCAATAAAGTAACTTCACTAGGTTTAAGTAAGTAAATATACTTTAAAAAACAGAAATAATGAGAATAAATGTTTCATTCAAATTAACCCAAGAAGAAGTAGAAATGGTCTGTTTCTCTAAAATTAATCATATATTAATTTAAAAATAAAGATTTAAAAGTGATCATTAATAAATTGAAGAATATAGAGAATATGAACAGTGTTTCTTCTAGTTTTTTATTGTAATGAAGGTAAACAGCTTAAGTTAACTAAAATTTTCAATTTTACACACCTTTACAATTTAATGAATTTAGCCACATTACGATCACAGCCCATAGAGTTAGATTCTTTTTATGTATGACTTTGAAGCTTGTTTTCATATCTCAGCTCTTGACTTTTAACTTATTCAAAATTCTTAAATTAATCTACCTTTTCAGTTCATTCATATTCCTTTAAGTAATTTGTCTTGCGGTATGTTTAAATTTCATTTAATTAATTATATTCATCTCTTTTTAAGTGATTTTCTCTGGTCATGCATGAATATTCTGACTCTATGACAATTGTTGGGGTTGATCTGAGCAGATAAATTGAGAACCCTGTATTGCTTTAGTATTTTGTTGCAGTTTTAAAATTCTTTAAGTGTGGCATTGATATCTTAGTGTTAAAGTTTTCTTTTACAGTAATTCTGTAATTCAGCTAAAAGTTATTGTTATGATTTTATATACAGGATTCAATCTAGGTGGAAATTTAACTGCTCAGAAAAAAAATCCATAACACTTTGTATTTCTACATCTTTCGATTATGACAATCTATTTCATATTCATAATGACATTTTCGTGATATTTTCATTTTTGGTTCAATAAAATGCAGATAGTTCATTAATATTGGATTCTGTCTTCTGAAAATAAATTTTGGGATACTTTTTTTTCTCTAGACGCAACAACAATGTATTAATAATGAATATTCATAATGAAGTAAGTTTATTACAGCTTCGTACTTCTTGTTTCTGCATATATAAGTTTCTCTTACACAAAGCATTTAATATTATCTAATTTTCTGTATACTTTGTTTTAAAGATTCTTTTTTATTATTATTTCATTCCCTATACAAAGGCTTAATCTAAATAAATAAAATAAAAATCTCATAAAGTTTTTCCTTGAATGTCTTTGCCAGCTACATCGTTATCCCCCCCTCGATTTTGTTAATTCTATAACCTTCTAATACATTAATAGTTTTATAATACGTCCTCAGGAAATTACTATTTTAAACTTTATTTTCCTGTCATTATTATTAAAGGGTATTTCTAAAATGTATATTTAATTTGTAATTTTCTGTGTTAAAATCTTGATAAACTGTGAGTAAGATTTTAAAGCTTCATATAAAATTAAGTATATATTTTATAAATATTTTGACAACTGGAAAAAAATGAGAGATTCTTTTAGAACAATTTGCAGAAAAAAAGCAGTGAAAATATTAATAATCTGGATGAGATATTTAAAAAATACGAATGCATTGCATCTTCATAAGTTTAACATTGGCGAAGGAAATTTGGCATGTCACTGACCAAAGCCATTAATGCAATATTAGTACTGTTTTTTGGTGCCAGCACCGGTCGGATTATTTAATATCTACACCTCGTATTAGAAAGTTTAGAAAAAAATTTGACAAAGAATGAATTTATCTCTGGTTAGCTCATTATTATTATTATTATTACTGATTTTTACTTTTCCTAGCAACAGAGTAATGAATTAATTCTTAATAAATTTATTGCATTTCTTCTTTCTTAAATTTGATCTAATATGCAGTAGATATAATTTTCTTTTTTTGTGTGTGTGTGTATCAAAGATAATTTTTATTGCATTGGTGTATTATGTAATTAATTATGAGGCAGCAGTAATTTATGAACTAAAAGATGGAAATTCGAAAGGGATTTTTGAAACTCAGAAAAAAAAGAACATGTAATTTATTTCCTTATAAACATAACATGTACTTTACTGCATTAATGATTCTTAATTAAGTAAAACCTGCTGATATGAAACTACAAGGGATTTGAAAAACACTCAGTTTTAGATTTCCTTCATGAAACGTACACCGTTTCTTCTAAATGTATTGTGATTTTATTAGTATTAAACAAGGACATTTTCGTTGAACAAATAACTGAATCATATGTTTTTCTATATAATTTTTAGAAGTATTTTCCCAAAATAAAATGTTTATAATATAAATTATAATTTATTGTATTTTTCGTTATTTATATCTAACTTTTCAATATCTGTCTTCTTTTACTGCGATAATGTAGTCTCAATATGACTTGAAAAAAAAGCAAGAAATTAATGAATTTCTGTCTACTCCATGGTAGTTTCGAGATAATTTACTCTTTAAATCATGGTAATGAATTCATTTGTATTCAATTTACTGCAGATGTGGCCCTTTATGACTGCATACATAAGTTAATCTAATATGTAACACATAATATGCAATTCGCATTCCCTTGATAAATTTTTCTAAATAATGATTATTGTTTCCTTATCTAATTTTTCTTTACTTATTGTATTAGGTAAGTTAATGGAATGGATATTAAAAAGTTTCATATAATACATTATTATGAAATAAAATACATTCGCTTATTTTTTGTTGTTGTTATGATAACTGTTGCATCTGTTGTCTATATTTTTATGTGTTTTATCATTATTCTTTCAGCTTTAATTCTCAAGGGGTATTTTATAAGATTTTACGTGAAAAAAAAAAAAATGATTTACTGTTTGAATACTTTTAGTCGAAAGACGTTGAAATATTATCGTTAAATAGATTACTAGAGCGTTTTTGTTTTCTTTGTTTGATTTTTTATTTTAAGCTTAAGAGAATAAATGCATTTTTTTTTTTTTTTTTTTTTTTACACTGAGGAGTGAAACTATTTATTTTCTACGCTTTATGAAACATTTGTGGTGTCCACCTTAATATATTCGAATCACATAATTTTTTTGAATCAAAATGTTTATAGCAGGAAAGATTTAAAAAAGAGATTTCAATTTTAAAGCACAGGAAATTTTTGTATATATTCCTCAAAATTATAAAATCGTTTCCATAAAAGAAATTATTCTATATAGCAAAAAATATAAAGCAAATACTTATTTTGTGTAAGAAATTTTACCAACCACTCGCTTTCAGAGAAAAGAAGAATAAAGACTTGAATGTGCTTTATAACTAAAAGGAGAAGTTGGATCAAGTTATAGAGTTAAAATAGCTGGAATTAAACTTTCATTTACAATTAGTCTACAATCAGCTACAGAGACATACGCAATTCCAATATTAACCAAACTAATAAATCAAAATGAAAATTTACTATGCCTAAATTTAGATTTCGACAATTTGGTGCGGAATGGTTACCAAACTGGATTCAATTTGAACAGATCAGTGTTCAGTTTCTATTAGAGCCAATATTGGAGATATTTGATTCAGCTGGAAGTACTTCTTTATTTTTAGTAAATATTTAAATACTTGCGGAGCTCACAAACGCTTGTAAATATTGTGTACATCGCGGCATACCAGAGCCTCATTGTATGTTGTATATTTTTGTATGATAAATAAAAATATCCTTGGTGAGAAAGTGATTTTGAAAATTTTTGTTATAAGTTCATTGCTATTTTTCATTTATTGGATTTTATTATATACACGCATAGCTACTATTTCTTTTTTGTTAACACAATTTTCGTATAGTAATATTGATCTTATTTAATTGCAAAATATTGCGTTAAACTCGTCAGATTTAGACTAATATTTCTATTCGGAAGTTGTGATGAAAAGAAAGGCGAATAACTGACTGCCACTAAGCATATAACTAAAATTTAAAAACACTTCTTTTGCAGCAGAAAAAAATTACTTTAAATTTTGTTCATAATCTATGAAATGCACATGTGCGGATGGAAGGGCTCGGGGGATATGCCACAGTTGTTTATCTTGTAGAATATTAGGGCTTCAGTACTTTTATTGTTGAAAATTAAGCCCAGATATTGATGAGGATATCATTAAACGAAACGTTATTTCCTGTTTAAATGAAAATTTATGCGGCTGTGATATGATAGAGCGTATGCAAAAAATATTCGTTAGCGGAGGCACAAGAATTTATAAAAAATATTCATTAGCCAAAACATCCGTTAGCTAAGAAAGGGTACTTCTTTTAATTAAGAAAGAGAAACAACGTATAAAGGCACAAATAAGATATGTTTAAAAAGCATACAGCCGTTTCAAAACCTCTAAGTTTTCCTCATCAGTGCTTAAAAGAAAAAGTAAAATTAAAACATTGTGTGAAAAAAAAAGGGGGGGAGGGTGACAGAGAGTCAGAAAGGGGTACCTTTCAGCTCTACTGCCAAGGGTGAAAACTTCTTTTAATGCAGTAAATATGCTATGACGGAAACGCAAAGTTCTGCTAAAAATTCGTCTTAAGACGTCAATTATACCTGTAAATTCTGTTAATTTTTTTTTTGTCTTTACCAACCAATTTTTAGTTTAATGCCGTCGTCGTGTCTTACACAATAACGATTTTCAAGTTCTATTGTATAATTTAATGAAAATGTTTTCTGAAAAGTATGTGTCGTTTACATCATAAACTTTTATTTATTTTTACTGATTTGTTTCACATATTATATATTCTTTTGAATATAATTTTTTCTAATATTATATTACACACGTATGGTAATTAAACTATTTAATTTAAATTATTAAAGGTATTAAAGAATGTCTCGTTCGTGGAAGCGAATATAACTTTTAATATACTTTCATATTCTTTACTGTTATGCATTGATTCTACACTCTTGAAAGTATTTTTCTTGTGATATTGTGATCTATTATATCAATTAGATGGAAGTAAGTTGTATGAAAACATTTCTTCGTATTACAATGTCATAAAAATAGGCATAAACAAATGAATCTTTGAGTATATACAGGGTGATTCAGCTCGTCGGTGACAAACTTTAAGGATCGATAGAGCACACCTAGACGAACATTTTTGAATAGGGAATGTAGGGTCCCTGACGCGATGGTAAGGCGCTAGGCGCTTTCGAAAATTTGGGTGCCGAAATTCGAAACGTCATAAAAACTAGGGAAATGGTTAGATTTTCTTGCTTGTTGCGTCGAAATGATTCTGTTTGTTTAGACTTTCTTCAGTACCAATTTGATAAGCGTATCTCTTAAAACATGGATAGGGGGCGCTGCAGACTTTGGAGAGCTAGACAACAACTTTAAACCCGTTATTTTGATAATTTAACACATGCTCGCCAAAGTTTATACTCTAACTTAAAGTTTGAACCCAAAAGTAGAGCCCTGCAAAAAGCGTAAGAGCCGGAATAAAATGTCAAAGTACAGGGTGGTCGAAACTCGAAGGCTCCTAGGAGATAAACAAACAGATTTCTTGACTTATGGCATGCATTTTCATGATTCTGTTTGCTGGGGCTCTCTGAAACTCAGTTGAACGGTACAAAAAGAAACATCGATAGGGGGCGCTTTGCGCAAAAAACATAATTCGTTGACATTTCGGACGCTAACTGGAAACGGGGCGCTACGATCAGTTAGAAACAAAACAAGAGAGTAATTTACTTATCATAAGAAGCTATTAAAACTGCAGTTTGTTTGTTTTTTTAACAAACATAGCTGGTTTCAATCATGCACAATGCGCGCAATAAAATTTACATAAGGTGCTTTTTCCTGATTTATGCAAAAGATATCGTACCATATCGATATGCAAAAGATACGTAATGCGTAGACGACAACGCGAGATGACGTAGTTGTATGCGCAGACACGTCTTTTGAACGTGCGGTACCTACTTAAGCTTCGGGTTACTTGTCTGCAGATCGGTAGTAGGATGGAACGGTACACAAACTCTGAATTGGCTGACATGCATTTGGCGTATGGCGCTGCTGGTTGTAATGGACGAGCCGCTCAGCGGTTGTACGCCGAGCGTTACCCCAACAGGCAAATCCCCTGCCATGCCTTCTTCGCTCGAGTACACCAGAGGTTGTCCACAACGGGATCTTTCGACGGAGGCAGGCCTGAACGGGAGCGATCAGTGAGCACCCCCGACAACGAAGAGGCTGTGCTTAACCTGGTTGAGGACAACCCAGGTCTTAGCACGAGAGATATCGCCAGACATGTTGGCATTTCGCAAGCAACTGCGTGGCGCATCTTACGTTCCCGGAATCTGCACCCCTACCACATCCAGCGGGTGCAGTTGCTCAGAGAGCAGGATTTTGGCCCTCGAGTGGAATTCTCAAGATGGTACTTGGCGATGAGATCCAGGGATCCCCGTTTTGTAAACAGCATTTTGTTTACGGACGAGTCCACCTTCAGCCGGGAGGGAATGTGGAACGCCCACAACAGTCATGTGTGGTGTGATGAAAATCCACATGAAACCAGAAGCCGAGCAGCCCAGGAGCGTTTCTCAGTAAATGTGTGGGCCGGCATTCTGGGAGATTGCCTCATTGGCCCTTATTTGTTACCTGAACGGCTGACAGGTGGAAATTACCTGATTTTCCTGGATCAAGTGCTGCCGCAGCTTCTGGATGAGGCGCACGTACCCGAAGGTTCGCGTCGCCAGATGTGGTTCCAGCACGATGGAGCTCCGGCCCATTACACGAACGACGTGCGTCTCCATCTAAACGCAAGGTATGGCCAGCGGTGGATCGGGCGTGGGGGTCCAGTTCACTGGCCTGCCCAATCACCAGACCTCACCTGCTTGGATTTCTTCCTTTGGGGTTACCTGAAGGCCGAGGTATACCATACACCTGTCAGCAGTGCTGAAGAACTTGTGGCGCGCATTGTGGCAGCTGCAGGGCAGATCAGAGATACTCCTGGCATTGTTGGAAACACACACTCCTCAATGCGACGGAGGTGCGAAGCCTGCATCATGGCCCAAGGTCGAAATTTCGAGCATCTTCTGTAGTGTTATTTTTTGTAAATAAATTTCCAGTATCATTGATGTTTTTGGTCTAAATTTATTCAGAAGTGTTGAGCAGAGGTAGAAAATGTGTTTTCATTATTACTAACTGATCGTAGCGCCCCGTTTCCAGTTAGCGTCCGAAATGTCAACGAATTATGTTTTTTGCCCAAAGCGCCCCCTATCGATGTTTCTTTTTGTACCGTTCAACTGAGTTTCAGAGAGCCCCAGCAAACAGAATCATGAAAATGCATGCCATGAGTCAAGAAATCTGTTTGTTTATCTCTTAGGAGCCTTCGAGTTTCGACCACCCTGTACTTTGACATTTTATTCCGGCTCTTACGCTTTTTGCAGGGCTCTACTTTTGGGTTCAAACTTTAAGTTAGAGTATAAACTTTGGCGAGCATGTGTTAAATTATCAAAATAACGGGCTTAAAGTTGTTGTCTAGCTCTCCAAAGTCTGCAGCGCCCCCTATCCATGTTTTAAGAGATACGCTTACCAAATTGGTACTGAAGAAAGTCTAAACAAACAGAATCATTTCGACGCAACAAGCAAGAAAATCTAACCATTTCCCTAGTTTTTATGACGTTTCGAATTTCGGCACCCAAATTTTCGAAAGCGCCTAGCGCCTTACCATCGCGTCAGGGACCCTACATTCCCTATTCAAAAATGTTCGTCTAGGTGTGCTCTATCGATCCTTAAAGTTTGTCACCGACGAGCTGAATCACCCTGTATATATATATATATATATATATATATATAGGTATATATAGTATAATACTTTTTGGTACAGGCTTTTAAAAATATTTGTTCTGTCATAATCATTCTTTTTTCTATAAATTACAGTTTGTAGATAATCTGATAACTATTTGCCCCCTACGACCTTTCATTGCCATGCACCAGACTTTTTTTTGTCACTCTCTTATTATCCCCCGATATGCTATTACATTCTGCCAACAATTAAAATGTCGTCTCTAAAAAATAAAGTTCCGTTTTATAAGCCAGTCGTTAAACAGAACATATGTATCATTGTACGGTTTTATATTTATATTTATTACTTTTATACTTTAAAAATTTTATATTTATTTAGATATACAGTCTTTCGTGTACAGAAATATGACTTGGTTTACTTAATAGAGTATTTTATTAGACGTGAATTACACTTGCTAAGTTTGTTATATCTCTCGGCATCATCCAGTTATGTCACCTAAAATGGACCGCTATGTTGCCGGGTGAAATGATCCATTGTGTGGATCGTTTTACAACCATTGCATAGGCTGAAGAAATTCCGGTACCGGGTCCTAGCCATCATGGGAGCCAAATGTGTTACTGCCCCAAATTTTTCTCTTTGAATCCACGTGTAAGCCTATTATTTTTTTATCATAATTTTCATAGATTGCATTTTATTGTTTTTCACAATTATTTGTGACACTTTTTATTTTAAAAATTTGCATAAAATAAATTATGGATGCTATTTTATTGTAATACTTTATTTTAATTCATTATGTATTGTCATTGTTACTTTTATATCCTTTATTTTGCCGATAAAATACAATTTACAATTATTTTTAAATGAAGAATCATTTTGCCCCTTGGTGAGGGTAAAATGATCCTTTGGACACTTTTTTAAAAATGCATTATTTTCATTACTCAATTTGGTTTTAAAATATTATTAAAATATGTTTATAATACAAAATATAGTGTAAAACATATTAGCGTAAGACTAAAGTTTTATTTAAACAGTTATGTTATTTTACACGAGTTTTCCCCTTAAGGGGATCATTTTACGCAACCTTCTCCTGCTATTTAAAAGTTTCATGTGCCAGTGCTGCCACGTATTAGCAAATCTTGGAATTATTTCTGCCAATCGGTGTATAACAAATTCCAGAACTGTATGTAAAACCTACCACTCGTTTCACTTTTCTGTTTCTTACTGTTTTGCAATTATGTCATTTCAAAATTGGACAGTCCTTTTTGAAACACCCTGCAGCAGCTCCACCTGTTGAGGAAAAAAAACTCAATCGGCGTCTATTTACGTCAAGGTCTCGCAGAATGTGAAGTTTGATGAAAATCCACACTTTTTTCTTGAAATATAGCTATCGCGGAAATCGCGAAGAATTCAGCATAGCAATGCCAGCTAAATTAAAAACAAATAGCACTAGTTCATGTTAAGGTCTTACTGAATGCGATGTTTGGTTGAATTCCGTGCATTAGTTCTTGAGTTAGAGAGTCGATGAAATATGTGTCGCATACAGGCAGACAGACAGACTCACGATCAAACATTTTCTAAAAAAGTCAAATCGTGTTATTGACCTTCGAAAACATATAAATTAATCAAAATCAAAAAGTAAAGATACTTCAAAAACCCAATAAATTCTTCATGTAAGGATAGAATAAAGCAAAAAACATTAACTTACTTTTAAAATACATAAGTGTTAGAAAGAAATTAATTCGATGCAACTTTTTAAACTTTCGTTGCATGTGAGATTTTAAAACTGCTCAAAATTGGTTTAAAATTCTATTTTATAGATATTTCACTCGAAATAATTTAACCCTTTATCTACTGACGGTACTTATAAGTACCATTAAAATAACTCGTTATAAAATTCATTTAATACATTGATTAGTTGTAGATACATTACTTTAGCTTGTTCCAAAAGTATTATGGGTTACACAAAACAAAAAAAAAATTAAATGATGATTTCTTTTGCCTTTGCATCTTTTCAGATTTCTTGGAGTTGGGGGGGGGATGGAGGGGGGAGGGAGAATTTTTCAATTCCGAAATATTTCTATATTTCTATTGTAAGAACATTGTATTTGTACATTTCTTAATTCTACAAAATACTAAGAAAAAAAAATTAAAATAAAAGATTTGAGTGGGTTTATAAGTATTGCACAAAACTCCTATAAATTCAAATATAATTAATCCTTCTAAATCCTCCAATCCTTCAAAACTTTATTAAATGAATAGTAAAACTTCTAACGTATTTTAAACAATTCACGAAAAATGCTTCATCAGATAATTTTTTTAGGAATTCATAATTCAGTACATAAAGGGTTAAAGTGCATAGAGATTATACATAAAACAAAATTAAATCAAACTCTGATTATGCAGACTGCCTATTCAATTGCATTTTTTTGCTCATTTTTAATAACCATCCAGCTAATTTAATTAAATTTCGTGATATTTTGGAACCTGCGGATTTCACATTATCGAGCGAAAATAAATTTAAAATTCAAATTTTTATGATTTTACATAATATTATAGGAGTAGATTATTTTTAATTTACTTCCTTTCCCATTATCTAATTTTCTTCAAAATTTTCATCATATAAATTAAACGAGAAAATATAAAATATATTCATGAATTATTTATTATGAAATAAAGTACATCTCCATCTTTTGTTCATGATAGTATTAACAACTTACAGTAAAGAAAATTTAATTAAAATATATTAATGTTCTATTGCAAAATTATCTTTCTAAAACAAAATTCCTTTATATAAATTATGATTTTTTAAAAACCCTCATCGTGTAGAATCACATATTTTGATGATGAGAGCATTGGATTATTGTTATTGTTAAGTATATAAAACTCATTTATTTAAATATGTGATTTTATATTTCGAAAGCAGCAGCCATTTGTAACACAAATTTAATATACCTTTTTTTTTTTTTTTTTTTTTTTAAATTTTGGAAGTATGTTAATGAATATATGTCTATTGAAAATTAATTTTCAGTTAATTTTTACCAGATAGCGTAGTACTGAGTTCATTTGTAATAGTGTATCGCAGCTGGGTATTTTTCAATTCTTTTATGTATGTTGGTGGACATTTTTTAATTATTTATATGTATGTTCGAAATTTTATTTTTGTTGTATTATCTAATTTCGTTTCGCATTTTAATTATGCAATTTCATTTATTAAAGGATGAAATATTAAAAATATTTTCTTTATTAGAATATTATGAACTATTTCTTTATGTAACATATTAAGCTAAGATATAAATAAAATTATTAATGTAATTCTCATAAGTCAGTTTTCGAAAGTATTATACAACGGTCGCAAAAAATGAAATATAGCACAATTTTTATGTTTTTTTCAACTTCTGCATATCCGCATCTGTTAATTACGACAAAGAAAATTTCCTTTGGATATGCCCTTCAATAACAAGAAGAAAATTTATACACTTTTGTCTGGTGAGACATAATTTTTACAGGCAACGGGATAAAGATTTCATTTATAGTCAATTTACGCAATTATACTGTTTTTGTTTTTTCTAAATCTGCACATACAGTATACTTCCTTTTAATCGGAACTCCGCTTTAATCGGCCGAATTGTTTCCCCAACATCAGGCAAAATTCAGAAAAGAAAATTTCGATTCTCATTTCTTTATCCTTAATTAACTCAAATTTACATAATGTAGAATAATTTCAACTTCTTATAAAGGTATGTGACATTTTTTTCAACAATTTAATTTGTATTGAATATTGTTCATCATTTGTTATTAGTGATAATTTTTATTTCAATTCAGTTAATTACAACTACTATTCATTTCACAAAATATAGAAAATATGTACATTTCTACAAACTAAACAAATTAAAAAACTAAATGTATCCTACGCATTTAATTAATTAAATATACAGTTACTTATTTCATTTTTTTACTTCTCCGGTTTAACCGGTTTTTCACTTATTCGGCTAACCATCGGTCCCGTTTAGGCCGGTTTATTCTACTGCATAGGTTTTTTGAATATGATGCTTTTACATGCAACTTTTATTTTCTGAATAATTTATAATAAATATTTTTTTGTGGTAGGATCTTATTTTTATTACTAGTTGTACTGCATAAATAAACGTTACAGTAGTACACCCACATATATGCGTTTAATTTATGACTCAAGAAGTATGCCATTATTTATACTATTTCTGCTTTATTAAATAAGTCGGAAAAAGTAAGAAAAACGTATATTCACGTTTTACTTTTAACATTGGCAATAGATGATATTAGTTCCCATCTACTGTCAATGTTAAAAAAATTTTTCTTCATAGTTGATATTTAGGCTCTTCATTTCAGAAAATTTTGATGCAGTAACGCAAAATTATATGAACTTTAAAAAAAGCTTGTATTCTGAAATAAATTTGAATAAAAAACAAAATACGAATTGTGCATAGCATGTATTATATAGTTACAAGGACACACAAAATAATTCGTTAACAGTACATTCTATGAGGAATAATTGCTGGAAATGCGTTTCCAGCTAAGGAATATGCGATTTTTAAAGTTAAGTAATTCTTCGCGTAATACTTATTATATATATTTTCTGCAGGTAATATAAAGAACTTTGCAAAATTTCTCGACTATATATTCGTTTATTGATGGGTTTTTGATCTATGCTGTACGTTTATTAACTGAAATAAGTTTTAGTAGATTATGCAGTATATATACAGATCTGTAGATAACATACAGGGCTTCACAATAAAATTGGATACGTGTTCGATTGTTGATGGTAGTTATTAAAATTGGGGTTTCCAATGTGGTGTGCGTTTTCCAAATTGTTGGCTTAGATATCATCTTTCAATACATAATATGATTTAATTTATTTCAATCTATAAAAGGTATTGAAGTAATTCTTCTTTATAGAATAAAGTAGAAATATATCTATTTTTATTATGTTATCTCTTGTAATGTTAGAGTAAATATATTTTTGAATTATTTTTGCTACAGTATATAATTTCGTATAACTTAGGTTAAAAGAAGATATATTAAAAAGCTTTTATTTCATACAATATTTGATAGCATAAAATTACATACATAAATAAATTTACTTTTGAGAAACAAAATCGGGAAAAACTACCGTTTATAATTTATACTTTTCATATTTTTCTCCTTCTAGCTTTGTTTGTATGTGTTACAGCTTATCTCTATATTTTAGATTCGATAATACAGTTTCCTTTTAATGTTTTACATATTAAAAAACAGGAAGTTAATACATTTTTCTTTGCCAAGAAGTAATTTTATCCAGACATAATTTTTATATATCTATATGTAACCCATTTATCTCCCTCTAGGCTCTTTTTAATTCTCCATTATTAAGTTTATCTAATATGAAGTATATAGTATAATCTAAATTTCTGGTGTAGATTAGTTAAAATATTATTATCTGTTACCTTATCGAATTTCCTTTACATTTTTTTATATGTAAATTAAAGAAGGAAATATGAAATGTGTTTTCCTTATTGCTGGTATGCAAAATATTCCTTAATGGAATACTGTGAAATACCGTGCTCAAAAGAATATTAAATCTAAGAAAACACTTTCGAAAACAAATGCAGTTTATAACATAAATTAAATTTAATCCAAGTTTAATAAGTTTTTCCTTTACTTTTATTTTCGTAAAATACCATTTTCAAGATACATTTCCTATATATGTAACGTTCAATAAAATGTAAGACTTTAATGAATTTTCTTTTGATTAAAAGCAATTTTGTGAAAAAAAAAATATCTTGAGCCACACGATGCTGGAGTCATTAAGAACAAAATTATCACAGCTCTGAAAATTTTAATGATGCATAAACACGGTAGGAAGTGTATAAGCTACTTACACATTTTATTTGTAGAGGGGGGTAAATACATGTCTAAATATGTTGTCTGCACATAGAAAGTGTGAATGTGCTAACACAATGAGAACAGTTACATCATCTCTATAGCCAAATAAAGAACTTTACAATACCTATCTTGAAAACGTTTACAGATATGAGCAAAAAGTCAAATCGAAAAATGTTCAGAATCATTGATTCACACAAGATGACACTTGAGCATGAACTGTAAAAAACCGCGAGTGAAAAATTAAATTTGTTTGATTCCCGTCGGTGACTTAATATTGTTTTCGCTACAGGTACGGATAGTTCGATAAAACCTTTCAAAAATTTCAATCAAACAACAGGTCGGATTAAAACAACTGATCATTATTTTCTGCTAGATCAAGCAGTTTCTCGAGTCCGGCATAAATATACTTAAAATCAGTATTTCCAAATGGATCTCACCTCTTTTCCTGTGCCTAATAAAAAAAAAATCCTTCGGTCCCCGTGCGTTTTTTGTATGTGATTGTCGTATGTTTTTTGGCTACAAAAGATATTATTTAAGAAACCAACGCAGGAAAATTTTCCGGTCTTTCTTCGCTGTGCTATGGGGAAAAAAACAAGTTGGAAATTGCTCGTCAAACGTGGCAAATGAGGTGCGTTCGTACTATAACTAGTTTTATAATTATTTTTTGCACCCCATATTGTACTGAATGTGTATTTATTTGCAATTCATAAGTGCATAGTCTGTAACAACATTAAAATGCAATTGCAATAATTTTTTTCCCATTCCCCTTAATGTAACGGAAAAATTTTGACTGTTCCTGTAATTAAGCTATACATCCGACTTTCATGAAATTTGAAATGGCTCGACAAAATTTTGCAGCAATTATATATTTAAAATTTCAGCCCATTCGGAAAGCTGTAACATCATTAAAATGCACTTGCAATAATTTTTCCCATTGGCTTTAATGTAAAGAAAAACTTTTGACTGTCCCTGTAATTAAACTATACATCCGATTTTCAGAAAATTTGAAATGGCTCGACAAAATGTCGCAATAATTATATGTTTAAAATTTGAGACCATTCGGAAGGCTGTAACATCATTAAAATGCACTTGTAATAATTTTTCCCATTGGCCTTAATGTAAAGAAAAACTTTTGACTGTCCCTGTAATTTAACTATACATCCGATTTTCATAAAATTTGAAATGGCTCGACAAATTTTTACAACAATCATATATTTAAAATTTCAGACCATTCGGTTGGGTAGTTTTTGCTCTATTATATGCGGATGGACGGACGGACAGACGGACGGACAGACAGACGGACTGAACGACGACAATAGGTGCTACGTATTTGTATAATTACGAACGCACCTAAAAACGATAGCCTTATTTTCTTTATTAATTATTTAAAAATAACTACTATTTCCTTTTTTTTTTTTACCGATTTCCGAATGCCTTCTGAATACAGGAGAATAAAATGTAAGAAATAAATATAGTATCAAACATATCTTGGTTATTAAAAGACAAACTTTTCATTTTCGGCAAAATGAGCACTTTTTAATAAAAACTCCAGAAAAAACACTCTGTGAATTCCACATAAACCGTATTAAAAAGAGAACAATATTTGCTATATTAGGGGTTAAAGATTGAAAATGGATTGCATTTTGCTGACATCGGAAATGTAGGAAATAGACGAATAATCAAGTTCAATATAAAATAACGGAAAATCATTTTTTTTTAAATTCCAAAAATTGAACCTTAGATACATTCCAACTAATCTTCGTCTGAATTTGTGTATGAGTGAATAAAAAAAAAAGAGTCTATTTTACACTTTTTAATTTTATCCCAAATTGTTTTTTGTACATAGAGATGGAATTTTGTTATCAGATTCTTACTCATTTCTTGACATTATAGAATTGTAAAAAATATTTACAAATTTGATTTTCCGATGACAACACAACATTTTAATATTTTCAGAACCTAATTAAAAATTTATAACTTAATTTTAGTCCATATTTTGTTAGTCCGCACTAGAGGTAAATTATCAAATTGGAATTGGAATTTACAATTGTAGGTTACATTTATATACGAGATACAAAAACAATGGACACCTCGAAGCCACACTCGGTAGAAAAGGTCAACTGCAATAACGAAATAGTTCAAATACTAAAAAGTCGATAAAAGAATTTCAATGATGAATACTGAACGTAACTTGCTTTAAAAATCAATTTGATCAATTAATCGTATCATAATAAATAAAATACGTCTATACATTGAGAAATTTTATTTAGAAATCTTTAATTCTTTCGGTTCTGGCGGTCACATATGAAGAGATGAGTGGAAGAACATGTTATGCTACATTTTCTTAAAAATTGGTGACGAAGGTTGTTATCAGATATTCAATCACATGGTAAAGCTAAAATACCAAAGTTCTATTTAGATTCGAAGATTTAAGACATTATTCATTAATATTTAATATTTTAATAGATAATAATGCAAATAATATTTTTGAATATTTAAAAATTAAATATGAATATGCTTTTTGATAGGGTTTAGTACCACACCTGTTAGTATTTTAAACAGATGGTATCAAACAGAAAATAAATCATTAAAATTAACAACAAAAACTCTCACATTAAATTTCTTCAAATGTAATTTTTGTTACTTAACATGTTCTTCCACTTAGCTCTTCATATGTGTTCCTTACCTTTAAAATGCTTTAAACTATAAATAACGTCTTGCAGATACGTAAAAACCTCATAATCTCATATGTGTATTCTATATTATGGCATTTTAGTGGACAAGTAGCAACATCTAGGTTTAAAATAGTAAAAAAAAAAAAAAAAGTTGAGAAAAATTTAAATTTTTTTGGACTTGAAGAAAAAAGTCAGGGTCGAAAGGGTTTTAACTTAAATTAGGAACTACTTTTCTGAATGAATAATTTGTGATAAACAATAAAAAATTCTAGTATGTTTTTATGTCTGTTAAATCCTGTTGTAATACGACATTTTCCAAACGTCTTTAAAAATTCTTCCTTCGTCTATTGTCATATGCAAAGAACCCCAAAGAACTACATTCGTTAGGTTTCGGAAACAAACATATTCGTTAAATTTCAATAAAACCTAACTTCTGTGATTTGGTTTGTTACTTTCAAGTTTATTAGCGTAAAACGGATTTTTACTCCAAACTGAAAAACAATCATGGCCAAAAGGGTTAAAATGATAGTTTAAATAATGTTTAGTTTTTTCCTGTTGCCATACCTTAACAGGGAAACAGAGCTGAAATTTAATATATTTTTAATAAATTGATTATCTCGCGCATCCTACCCAACAAAATACGAAGCCGTGAATTCCCAATAATCGAGTTCGGTTCTCACGCCAAATTAGTCTCATATGACAGACATTTTAGGGTAAAACTATGAATTGCAGTCGTGAAATTAGGCTTGATTTTCAAGGAACACATTAAATGCAATAAAAGAATACTTGATTGCCTAAGAGGGACTGCTTAGATAAGAAACCAAATCTGTAGAGCATATTGTCCATCTCGGTCGTCTTTATTAAAGTTTAAATAAATATGGCAGCACAACAGAAATTGGATACTGTATCATTTGGAGGTGGCAGTTGCAAAAAATGTATTTTTAGTTGTGCTTTGCGTTTTTTGCTAAATTAAACCTTAGCATAATATGATATGTGTATTAAAAACATTAGATAAACTAAGCGGCTCCATAAAAGAAATTTTGAATGTACGGTCTTTACTGAAATTTTTAATTACTGAAAATAAATTTACAACCGTCTTATGCGTTTCGATCTGAATTACAATTTAGTATAATATGTGGTTCATATAAAATTCCATAGATTATATGCAGGATTGCACAAAAGAATTTAATATACAGTAGCAACAAATAAAATCTTGACAGTCATTGAAAAAAAAAAAAAAACACTTTTCAAACCACTTCTAGAACAAAAAAAATAAAAAATATAAATATAAATAAAAAGGAGAACGTTGAATCATCTCAAGCTGCAAGTGCGACCACTCCACGTGACCAACCCGCGATAGAAACTCTTGCCCGCTTCTGCTATTTAAAGCAGGGAAAATTAAAATAAAATATCTGAACATTGAGAGTGTGGCTACAATGTCAAGATTTCTTTTGCTGGCACTGTATTACTGACTGTTATCGATAATAACTGAAATTGGACTTTCTAAAATGAATATTTTTTAAAATACTTTGGGAATTTTTAGAATATGTTTTATAATTAAATATTTAAAGTATGCTTTCGCTATGGTCAGATAAAAATACCTGGCTTATTAAGAAATATATTACTACATTTGCATCATTTTAAAAATTGTTATCATCGTCTTCTTAGTATGATACTAAACATTCTTTTTCATGTTCATTCATTAATTGTTCAGATAAAATATGTGCTTCATTAAAGATAAAGATTGTTCTCCAAACAAAACTAATGAAGAATAAATTAAAAAGAATAAAGTTTAATGAATACCGAATCCGTACTTTGTTGTAAAAACGCAGAGCATTTAAAAAGAAAATTCCAATGTTACTGTTATAATGCAGAAAGTTTCGTTTTATTTTTATCTTTTCGATATTCGATAAATATTTTATCAGAAATTCATTAATGTTGCTATTGAATATTTCAATATTGTAATTTCATTCAGTCTCAAGCTTTTCGACTATCATTTTTCTTTCTAAGAATAAAGAAACAATTATTTGTACTTTTAAAACATTCATTAAAACAATTTCGGTATTTTGATGAAACGGAGGAATTTGTAAAAACAGTGTTTAATTTGAGGTAACTCTGTTTGTCGGAGAATTTCAAGAAATAAAAACGTAAATAGAAAATAATTATATCTTTTTTTCTATTAGGTTACGAGTCTTTCGATATTCAGCGAAGTAAAAAAAAAAATTAAAAATGTCTTCTTGAATCATTTTTCGTTTCAAATTCATATATTCTAGGACGCAGCAATTGTGTTAAGGTAATCAATCTTAATGTAAAGATGGAGGAATTTCTTTAAGATAATTTGAACACTTAAGGTTTCCATTTTTTTTTTCTTTTTTCCTTTTTTTTTTTTTTTTTTTTTTTTTTTTTCTGTATGATTCCTTCGTTTCCTTATGATGTAGGAATTTCTGTTCAGTTTTCCACGATTTGTGATTATTTTCCTCTTTTCGGAAATATACGTTTTCTGTTTGACGACTTTTTAAAATGGTGTCATTTAGACAGTTGAAGGCGTGGTCTTCTTAAAAATTTGCCCTCTGATATAAGAACTAGTGGAGTAAAAAACCATTGAAAATTTTGTCATTTTGATGCAGTTATAGGGAAATCTGCTTGAAAATGAATGGTTGTTTTATGCTTGTTTAAAGCTTTCTGCATGCCTTTCAAATATGATTTCAGTTCTTTGAAAACGACATCAATTGATTTTTAGGGACCTCGATTCTCTTACGTGGTTTAAACATGATTTATTCAAATTAAAAACCTATTTCCTATTGCATTGTATTTAGAAACTGGCATCAATAAAAATATAATAAATAAATATAAAGTAATTCCAATAGTTTATATAATCTTGATATGAAAGTAAATACAAACATGCTTTTTCATTGGCTTATTAAAACAAAGTACATATGTTTAAATACTTTTATAGAAATTTAACACTAAAATTTTAAAATCCATCCAAAAAACCACATGTCTGAATATTTTTCACCATTTTCCTTTTCTCTACAGCAATGGAAGTATTGCCAAACTCAATTGCTAACATTTTGAAGAAATTTGATAAAAAAAACTCTTATAATTAAAAATAAATATAAAAATGGGAATATTTAAAAAACAATAGCTAGTGCTGGTAAAGATACAATTTAAAAAAAGAATTAGAAAAATTGGTTCAACATAAAACTCAAGGATAAAAAAATTCTTGTGTTTTAAATATATAGATTATTGTTATGTTATTATAAATTTATTTAATTTCATTATTATAGAGAAATCAAAATCCTGTTTACTGTCAACCGGTAAAAGAAGGGATAATTCCTAAACACGTTAAATAGGCAAAAAAACGCTCCAGTCATTCGATCATTTAAAAAAAAATAAAGTTACTTGACTATATTAGAAAGCCTATCTGATCATGTTATTGCATTATTATGGTTAGAATAGAGTTAAATTTCGGTTATAGAACCGTTTTCTATAAAAAACAAGCGAATGTTTAAACAGTTTTCTGCAAATGTTTAACAGTGCACAATCGTTTACCTCCAATATTTTTGCTGTTTGATTACTGATAAGCAATTTCTGAAATAATGAAAAAAATTATAATCAAAAGGAGAAAAATTATTTAATCTGTGCGCACACAACTAAATTGAATATTATTTACTTAAAAAAATGTAGCTGCAACTTAAAATCAAGGAATTACCAGAGAAAGAAAATCTTAAAAGCATTTTTTGCAAATTATTAATTTTAAAATAATATCTACAATTAACTAACATTCATGACAAACTAAATTGGAGGTCTATCTACATATTACATGTTTCCATATGATGCATGTTTTTTTTTTTTTTTTTTTTTTTTTTTTTTTTCGTCTGGTACTACAGAAGGTCTTCAGCAACTAAAATATATTACTTCTAAGATAACAATTACTTGGACAGAAATGTATTGATTATTGAGACTCAGTATTAGTACAGATATAGATGTAACCAGTACTGGTGAAGCATAATATAAATTCATTAGTCGAGTTACAATTAGTTTTCCTTATCCATCATTCCATGATATGTGGATACGTCGCAAGATTGTGTGCTCATGAAGACATTTAGCTGCGGTAGCAGTCTTACCGACATATGTGAGTGAGAGATGCCAAGCTGGTCATCGTCCTCGTGGCTTAATGGTATAGCACTGGAGCGCTATTCCAAGGGTTCCGGGTTCGATTCCCGGCTTGGATATTTTTCACTCTGTTGGTTTACGCTTAGTTAGCAAAGTGATTATTCACGTCTTTAATATTAGTAAACGGTAGACTTTGCTTCCATTCTAAAAAAAAAAAATCCAGAGAGTCGTGATGGCATCCTTTACTTCGGAGGTGTTTCTAGAACATTGTCAGTTTCCTCATAGGAAGAATTATTTTTAATGCCCTTGTTCAGGATTAAATCATTTTCGAAAATTACCACCCTCCAATTTCTAACTTATTGTCAAAGGCAACAAAATCCTTAAATGTTAGATTTCTGGCAAAACAACAAGGTTCTTATAAATCTTGCATTACATGATTGAACTTTTTAGTTTCAGAATTCTCGGAAATGTCACCATATCAAGATTTCAATTATTTACGAGTCGTTAAAACGAGCGAAGAAAAACATTGTGAGTATTGGAAAACGGTTGGGACTTGATCCAATGGTCGTTAAATCGCGAGGGGTCGCTAAATCGGTGGTCGTAAAAAAGCGAGTATATTGTACTTATAAGTATTGTCAGTAGATAAAGGATTAAGTCAAACCCCTGTCTTCAAATGGAATCTCACTTTTTTGCTTTCTTTGTTCAAAAATGTCCATATGAAATGGTCTTTGGATTCGGGTGTTATTTCTAATATTATTCTTGATCCTAATGAGAAAACCTTTCCAACCATACTGCTTTTGACGATCTTGAATAGGGGGGACAGTTTTATTTTTTTCAAAATCCTTGGTGGCAAGAACTCGTCTGTGATACCAATCTTGACAATATCTCGAACTAGCATTTGAGTATATTACCCAGTAATGTTCCTTGTATAAAGAATGTTTAATAAATGCTGAATTGATGAAAAGAAATACTTTGTATTAAAATTTACACATTCACTTTTATTACACGAGCCTCAAATTTCATGTCTAATCGCCCTATATAGAGAGCGGTATAGTTCTTGATATAAGCTTACGTTTTTCTACAGTAACAGAATAACATATTACAAGAAAGTTTTTTTCTTTTCTTTTTTTTTACAAGCTTTTATTTAACTGGGCTTGTTGATCTTAACAATATTCAGTTCCTTTCAATCGAATAATTCTGAAAGCAAAAGTATTTTTGAACTCTTTTATTACAAGCTTTTATTTACCATGCCTTGTGTGTACGTTCGGCTCAAATCTTGCAATCCAATTTTAGCACACTTTCTGTGCAACAATTGACCTAATTTTTGGTATTGTGACGTAATTCCGGTGACATTACAATATTCTATAAAGTACATATTTTTAATTTTCTTCTGCCGCCCCCATGGGGTAAAATCGTTTGCGCAATAAAGGTAAGTAAATGTCACTAATATAACTAATTATTTTACATATTTTTCTGTTAAAATATAATTAGTTTTGTCCTTATTTTACGAAATTTTAAACATTTACTATATTTTTATCGATTTTGCTAAACGCTACAAACTGGTACTTCAGGGCACTATAGAAGAATAGGGTTTATGTGTTTTAGAATTTACTCGGAAAAATCGAAGTATCACTAATTGTAGAACTTTTTGAATATTTCCCCGACAAGTTAATAATTACCTCATTTGAAACATTTAATCAGAAAAAAATATGCCACTAAAAATTTATTTGTTATTAAAAAAATAAGTTAATATTATTTTCTCTCAACAAAACTCCAAAGAAATATTATATATATATATATATATATATATATATATATATATATATATATATATATAAAGGCGTTGTTAATTTTGTCCACTTAAATTAGTTTTATCCGTAAATTGGGACATAGGATAGAGCTACCAAGCTGTGTTATTTCCATCTGGCAGTATCTAAAAATGCATAGAAACATTGCTACCTAACGTCAATCACTGAGCTCTAAGTATAATATAGATGCAGTATAACGCCAGAGCCGTTTGAAATATGAAGTCAGTTATCGTTAAAATTAAATGCCCTCATACGGCTAGTTTCACATCTCTAAATTAAAGTGATTTGTTAAAGTTTGAGCCTTGAAATTTTCATTTCAAAAGGGAAGGAATTATTGTAAGTATTGATAAGTCGTGTGTTTCATGAGCGCTTGGTCCCACAGTGTTTCAAAGTAAGCTACAAGTGTTTCGGCATAGTTTTAATCGGTTTTAGGGTTAAACCTTTGGCTTAAAACAAAATCTCCATACTTCATCTCTATAAATCTTAGGACCTTTTAAATACCAGGCTTTCGACTCCACGGTGTCTCTTTAGATGTAAGCTATTCCTTCATGTACGTCTTGGAGACCTGGTCTGCCAATTAGGTCGGCCAGGAAACATAAACTAAAACATAAATCAACAAATAAATATCATTAGATTATTTAAGAAAGGGAAAAATGAAGTTTTCCCAACATCAATCATACTGGGTAGAAAGCAGGCAAAAATAAAAATATGCAAATGAATATGTTCTACTGTGGGGGATATTCACGTACTTTCACTTTATAATCATATGTGATACTCGTAATCGGTGTTTTAATCTTCAAATAATCCTTCCCAGAAGACTATTTTATAATATATTCTAATCTCTTTGCGACAAACCGGTTATTTTTTTCAAGATATCTTACTTTTATATAATACTAAGCTCTAGCTAAATTTGTGGGGAAAAATTCATATGATTATAATATAATATCGGTTAGCGCACAATCATCTTAATACATTTTTTTTTTTTTTTTGTACTTCATTGTATATCCCTGATGTAATATCTAGTGCAAGCCTGTACCTTTAATGATAATGATAAGGGGGTCAAGAAAGTTCATTAAAATCAAAAATGCCTAACTGAAATATTTTTTAATTTTAAATTTTGACTGAGGATAAATCTTAAATAACAAAGCCAAAAAATGTTCCGGTAGATAAAGAAATTAAACAGTACTCTTCATATTTTAAAATTAAGTACATAAAAATGTTGGGTCTTTTTGAAAACATTTGGGAAATATTTATAATATTTAAGGCTGTTATTTGTTTAAAATAAAAAGTTAAAATTTAGAAAGAAGTAAAGAAGATTTGTATTTTATCCGAGTTCTGATAAAACTTTCTTAAAACTACTTAGAATTATTTTAAGCATATATTTAAAAATTCAAATAAAGGAAAAATATATTCTAAATTACATGAATTGTATTAAATTTGCAAAAAAAAAAAAAAAAAAAAAAAAATAAATAAATAAATAAAAATAAAAATAAAAAAAGGAAAAGCTTGATCTTTTATCTTGCAATCGAAAGAAAAATTAAATTTGTAATTTGTTCTTTAAGCATGCAAATATTTTTTTACAAAATTAATACAAGTTTAATTTTTAAGTGGAAATCGTTTAAAACTTTTAGATTTAAAAGTAATTTTTGTTTTTAATGTTCTGTATAAACTAAACACATGCTATAAAGAAAATAATTTATTTATTTCCAAAAACTTATTTTCCAATTAGTAAGAAAAAACATTAATAATAATTATTTAAAAAGTTGTAAAATATTTGTAAACTTTGAAAATCAAATTTTTATTTTCTTACGTTAGATACCTATTCTGAACTATTTATAAAAATATATATATAAATATTTATTTTAAAAATTAAGTACATAAAATTCGGATATTCAAATATATTATTTATTATTCGTAACTAGTCCTTTTATTTATAATTACGGTTTAATTAAGTTTCTATGCAAGTTTTAAAGTTCTTTTTAATTTAGTGTTAGTAACGAAATGAATAATAAACTAATAACCTTAGAATTGAACATCTTTTTTTAAAATTTCAATTAAAATTAGATTTTTAAAAGAGCTCTTTTATTACTCCGAAAAATTTAAAGGTATTTAATTTTTTTACATGTCCAATAAAATGCAAGCTACAAGCAGTAAAAATATTATTTTTAAAGTTAAAAATGTTTATCGAAAATTAGTAATATGAACAATAATTTAAAGGAAATTGCTAAATAATTCAAAATATTTAAAAGCAAATGTTTCTTTTAATATGCCTAATGAAAATTTTATTCCTAGCTGTAAAATTATATTTATAATTTTCAAAAATATTTAGTTTAAAAGTAACCTCATAAAATTAAGATAATTTAAATATAATACTTTATTTGTTTTCAGACCTGGGGCACACTTTTTTATTAATCTGTTCTTTTGTTTACGCTTTAGTTATTTAACATTATGTAAAAATCTTGAAAACACTTTCTCTTTTATTAAACTTTAATGGTAAACATTGTGTTTACAAAAAAGAAAATTCTTCTAGAAAATCTTAATTAGCTGATCATGTATTTTTTTACGTATTAAAGTTTTCTTTTAGATAGTATAATTATTTTCGCTATTCCAATTAGTTATATTTTTAAATACTACGTTACTGTATTTTCTTTTTATTCTGATAATCATTTTTTTCCACTACCGTACCATATATTTTATGGATCAGATTATATTTGTTATTATTTACAGTAAGAAATAATACGCTTCATAGTATTTTGTGAACTCTGAACATTTTTTATTTAGCATTTTACAGGTTTCGTAAATTAAATTAAATTAAATTACACTAATTAACTTCCCCTAAGGTTTGTTAAATCGACGTGAGAACAAACCATGACATTTTCCAGTAGTACTGTGTTTACTTACATTCAGTATCAAGTACAAAACTTTGCTGAAAACTCTATATTAATTTCTTTTTAAAAGTTTTATTCCTGGCATAATCGTTATTTACACATATTTGGAAAAAAATATCGATTGAGACATCATTCTCGGATAATGTTTAGATAAATTTAAAAAAAAGCAATTTATGAAACCCTTCCTTTAATTTTATGCTTAATATCTAAAAATTACGTGATACCATAATTCCCTAATAGAACTTACTCGTCAGTACCTTGCAAGTTGCTATAATAATCTTTTTTAACACTTTCAACATATTTAAACTATGTTACATAATGTTATTGTCTGGCAGCCTGGCCATCTGCCTTTCAGCGTTCTCTCTATTATATGGTTTTACAGGTTCCATAAATTAAATTAAAAGCAATTAGACTAATTAACTTACCCTGTGATTTCTCAAGACTGCCTAAAACACACTGTAATAATTCCCAGTTATGTTTTTACTTATATGCAACATATAATACAAAACATTGCTGAAAATACCATTGTAATTTCTTTTAAAAAGTTTTATTCCTTGCAAAATTGTTATTTACAGCTATTTGGGAGAAAATATCTATTGAGACAGCATTCTCTAGGCAATTTTTAGCTAAAAAAATCTATAGTTTGTGAAATCTTTTCTTTAATTTTATGCTTAATATCTAAATATATGTGATACCATAATTCCATAATAGAATTTACAGTACATTGCAAGTTGCTACATTAATCTTTTTAAACAATTTCAACGTAGTTAAGCTATGTCTATGAAATATGCTATAATATGTTCTTTTCTCTGACAGCCTGGCCCTCAGTCTTTTTTTATTATAAATCACTGCAATATACTTGGATTGCATTGAAATGACGTACGTTATTCAGGTTTACTAAAACATGTCCAGTATTCAAAAAGAAATAAATAGCATGCGTATTTCGTTCACAGGGACACTCAAAAATATTCTGTTACATTATGGTTTATGGGGGAATATCGTTTGCAATATATTTTAATGATGTTACACTAGTTAAAGCATACTGAAATTGACAGGCATCACTGAGGTGCATCACAAGATGCTTATGGTAGAATGTGGTACATTTCATTTATCGTTTATTTACAGGGACCACAAAGTAATTCAGTTACAGTCCTGCCCTTAACGATACCGTAATTAAGTTATATAATGTTATTGTCGGGCAGCTTGGCCGTTTGACTTTCTCTGTTCTAACTCGAGACAACATACCCCCCGGTTGACATGTTATAGACGTATGTTATTCAGGTTTGCTAAGGCATGTTCGGTATTCAAAAAGAAATAAATAGCATGCGTATTTTGTTCACAGGGACACTCTAAAATATTCTGTTACATTATGGTTTATGAGGGAATATCGTTTGCGATATATTTTAATGATGTTACACTAGTTAAAGCATACTGAAATTGACATACATCACTGAGGTGCATCACAAGATACTTATGGTAGAATGCGGTACATTTCATTTATCGTTTATTTACAGGGACGACAAAGTAATTCAGTTACAGTCCTGCCCTTAAGGATAATGTAATCATGTTATATATTGTTATTGTCTGGCAGCTTGACCGTTTGACTTTCTCTGTTCTAACTCGCGACAATATACATGAGTTGACATGTTATAGACGTATGTTATTCAGGTTTACTAAGGCATGTTCGGTATTCAAAAAGAAATAAATAGCATGCGTATTTTGTTCACAAGGACACTCAAAAATATTCTGTTACATTATGGTTTATGGGGGAATATCGTTTGCAATATATTTTAATGATGTTACACTAGTTAAAGCATACTGAAATTGACATACATCACTGAGGTGCATCACAAGATACTTATGGTAGAATGCGGTACACGTCATTTATCGTTTATTTACAGGGACCACAAAGTAATTCAGTTACAGTCCCGTCCTTAACGAAAATGTAATTATGTTATATAATGTTATTGTCTGGCAGATTGACCGTTTGACTTTTTCTGTTCTAGCTCGCGACAACATACCCGGGTTGACATGTTATAGACGTATGTTATTCAGGTTTACTAAGGCATGTTCGGTATTCAAAAAGAAATAAATAGCATGCGTATTTTGTTCACAGGGACACTCAAAAATATTCTGTTACATTATGGTTTATGGGAGAATATCGTTTGCAATACATTTTAATGATGTTACACTAGTTAAAGCATACTGAAATTGACATATATCACTGAGGTGCATCACAAGATGCTTATGGTAGAATGTGGTACATTTCATTTATCGTTTATTTACAGGGACTACAAAGTAATCCAGTAACAGTCCTGTCCTTAACGATAATGTAATTATCTTATATAATGTTATTGTCTTTCAGCTTGACTGTTGGACTTTCTCTGTTCTAACTCGCGACAACATACCCGGGTTGACATGTTATAAACGTATGTTATTCAGGTTTGCTAAGGCATGTTCGGTATTAAAAAATAATAGCATGCGTATTTTGTTCACAGGGACACTCAAAAATATTCTGTTACATTATGGTTTATGGGGGAATATCGTTTTCAATACATTTTAATGATGTTACAGTAGTTAAAGCATACTGAAATTGACATATATCACTGAGGTGCATCACAAGATGCTTATGGTAGAATGCGGTTCATTTCATTTATCATTTATTTACAGGGACCACAAAGTAATTTAGGTACAGTCCTGAACTTAACGATACCGTAATTATGTTATATAATGTTATTGTCTGGCAGCTTGACCGTTTGACTGTCTCTGTTCTAACTCGCGACAACATACCCGGGTTGACATATTATAGACGTATGTTATCCAGGTTTACTAAGGCATGTTCGGTATTTAAAAGAAATAAATAGCATGCGTATTTTGTTTACAAGGACACTCAAAAATAGTCTGTTATACTATTGTTTATTATATTATATTATGGAATATCGTTTACAATAGATTTCAATGATAAATTGAATTACGTGAATTTTTATTCACATCGCTAACAATGCGTAAAACCAACAGAGTGAAAAAGTATCCATGTCAGGGTTCGAACCTGGGCCTATGGTTCTGTGCTCAAACCCCTTTCCAACTAATCTAACTAGAACGACAAACCTTGCCTGGCACTCTTCACTTTTATATGTCGGTAAGGCTGCAACCACAGCACGTTATGGAGCAACATCATGAACCACAAACTTACGTTCATCGTTTAAATCATAGTTTAAAAATTATGCAGAAGAAAAAAATTATGCTCAAGAAAAGTGACGCAAATCAAAAATAATGCACAGTATGTCCGCGTAAAACCTGACCGACCTTTATTTTCGCAACCGTTGGTCCTAGATGCATACTTCCAATTACAAAAATGGTTTAAATAAGGTAAAGAATTATTCTGAAAGCGGTTTGGGTCAAGAAAAGCATTTATTTAAAAAAAATACAAAATTAAAATTTTTATACGATCCCCCGGTCCTATAAGTGATATTTGCTAAAACTTTACTGTGACACTAATAAGTAAGACAAAAAAAGTCTCATTCTTCTAACATTAAAATTGACCGAGTTATGAAACTTTGAAATGCATGACTTATATCACTTTTTTTGCATATCAAAACAGATGATTTCGACCATGCTTTCAGGGGTCGTATATAAAGTACTTAAACTTATTTCAAGGTATCTGCTCTTTGAAAGAAATCGTACAAATAATACGATTAAGTTTCAGATTAGTTAAAATAATTGTATTTTAACATATGTTTTATTTTGTGAGGATTTGAGGCTATGATTTCTTTTAACTAAAATTATGTTATTTTCGTAAGGTTTTATTTAACTTGCAATGATCGTCTTTACAGTTTAAAATTTGTACTCGAACTTTAACTTAATTTCAAATGCCCGATCGAAGTTAAATTTTACATAATGACTTAAATCCGATGACAATGCAATTTTATACATGCTTATATTAGAGGATAACATAAAAAAATTCGGATAGATTACCTTCAAGAAGTTTAAGAAAGAGTTTTAAATTAGATAACATAAACCTGCGATGGTTGTGTTTTTTAACTTTTATAATTATATTTTATGTATTTTTTAACGCTGAATCAAAAAATTACCTCCACTTTTAACTATCAAGATTTTTCACAAATCATAAATTTCAAGGTTAAAAAATTGCGAAAAATCTGATACTATAAAAAAGATGTAAGACTTTTTTATTCGGTTTAATTTTATTTAATTCAATAATTTATTAGATTTTTTGGTTTATACTGGGTTTCTTACAGCGAAACAGCTCGGGGGTTCGATGAGGTTGGGAGGAAAGGGAAGATCAATTTTAACTTCTTAACCTTGAAATTTGCGATTTGAGAAAATTCCTAACGTGATGGTTTAAAATGAATGTCATTTTCGGATTCAGTGCTAAAAAATACATAAGAATCAATTTTCAAAAGCTAAAAAACATGCCACAACCGAAAATTTGAAAGACAATGTAATCTAACAGCATTTTAAAATATGTATGTAATATTTTGTAAAAAATTGAGGCTGTTGTTTTTCATACTTATTTAACAAAAAATCTGTTATTTTTATCCTCTTATAATGTTCAGTACAAATTGTACACTTCGCAGTAATAAGTCAGAAGGATTAAAGATTTCAAATTTATATTACAATGCTAATTTTACTCTCAACCATTTCTTTAATATATCTGACGAAATTACATTTCTACTAAATTTGTGAATGACCCCTAATATGCAGCAAAAAGTATACTCCAACTTTAAACAGCTATTACTCGGTCAATTTTAATCGTAGAATAACGGGACTTTTTTTGCCTTACATGCCGGTGTAACAGGGAAATTTTACTAAATATAACTTAGAGGATCGGGGGACCGTATAAAAATTTAGATTCTGTAAATTTCACTAAATTGTTTTTTCGCTTCAAACTTTTTTTTTTATCTTAACCCTGCACCTAATTTTAACCATTTTTGTAATTGGAAGTATGCATCTAGGACCAACGGTTGCGAAAATAAAGGTCGGTCAGATTATACGTGGACACACTGTATTTCGCAGGGGAGAAAAAGAAGATTCGCATGTTTTTGCAGTAGTATAAATTAAGAGCACTTAATTCTGCTTACTGCCTGGATAAGATGAATAAAGCCACAAAACTCTTAAGATCAAAAACGGAAAAGAATTTTGTATCATTGAGTAAACTTATATCCTCTCAAAATTTGGCTGTATTCTGTTGCGGCAAGTGAACATACAGCGTAATCTAGCGGTTTTCTGGATAACTATATTTATGATACTTTTTCTTCAGCAAGCTGCAACTAAAGCAGATCTATTTATGCAGTAATATTTTACCTATCTGAATTTATTTACCTGTAGAAAAATCTCTTTGTTACACGATATCTTCAATAAAAAAATTCAGTACTACTTATAAATTGAATTATTTTAAGATTGGGGGGAGGGGATTTCACTTTTAAAATGAATTAATTTAAAAAGTGATAGAAGAGCAGGTAGAATTAATTATAAAGGATTATTAATATACTTACTTATTACGTAGACCGAAAAAAGAAATAAACATTTTCTCCTGTTTGAGATAATTTTTTGCATTGGTTCATTGGATCAATAAGATGAATATTTCTACTTCAAAAAAGTGGCGGCAATCAAAAAATCTGAATTAAGGGGACAAGGGACCTTAAAATCCTTAAAAATATATTTTTTCATTTTTTGTAAATTTAACCTAATTATAATTCAAGGGTTATATACATTATTAATTATATGCATTACTAGCAGGCTATGCCCGCTACGCTGGTCTGTTTATGCAAATGAACCTTGAATCAAACAAAATGTATCACTGAATTTGACATTGTGATTTAAGCAATATGTAACCTTACCTGGAATGTCCTTTCGAATTGCTGAAAACGATATGAACGCCATTGTGCTATTATATTTACTAATGTGCAGACAAAATTTCATCTATTAAGGTCTAACTCTTTTAGGTGATCAATCGCAGTAGGATTTGGTAAAGGATGACAGTGCAATATGCAATATAATAAACAACATCTGAAAAATATTTAACTAATAATGCAAACAAAGAAACTGACAAAATCCTTCCAGTAAAACTTTTTTAAAGGGTTGATCTTTCATATTGAGGTCCATCTGATGATAGAACTTTCCCCCATAATTCTATAACTATGCAACGTAGAATGATATGGAATAAACTAAAACTCCCCAAACATTGTCTAATCAACAAAGCAAGTATTATCAACACCTGCCATCTAAAACTTTTTGAAAAGTCTAATCTTTCATAATCGGTTTCACATGATTATGGAACTTTCCACCATTACCTTATGGCTAAGCAACGTATAGCAATATGCAAAATACTAAAACCATATCTGAATAGGTATCTAACTGATAATGGAATTCCTATCAAAATTCGTTCTGTAGATTTTTTTTTAAATGCTAAACTTTCATAATTGGGTCCAACTGATTATAGAACTTTCCACCGCATCTCTATTATTAAGCAATGCAGAACGGTATAGTATATACTAAAATACTGCCTAAAATATTATCTAACTAACAGTGTAAGTTCAATCGAAATCCATTCCGCAGAATCTTTAAAGGCTAATCTTTCATAATCGGGTTCGTCTGATTATATAACATTAAAACCTAATTCTATGTCAAAGCAATGTAGGACGATATGCTATATACTAAAATATTCCCTGGAAACATTATCTATCATTTTAATTATCATCAAAATCCATTCAGCAGAGCTCAAGTTATATGCAGCCGGGACAAATTTCCCATTTGCATTTTACATTCGTATATATAGTAGATGCAAAGTAGATAGATAGATAATATTTATGCCTAAAATTCATGAAACTGTAAGATATTTCTCGTTGTCTCTGCCGAATAATTTTAAAAACATTTCAGTCGGCGAGTATTGAGATATACGATCATGTCTACACAAACGTATTTGATTTTATACCAAAACATTCTTGTTAAAATGAGCCAATTTGGTGTGAGTTCCGATCACAGAATTTTCCTCTGCTCTCTTTTTAATTATTTTTTAAATGGTATTTTACCGTCTCAGTGGTAGCTTGAAGGTATATACCAGTTACTTTATTGTATATCTCGTTGTATAATGCGGCCTCCATGCTGCAATCTAAAAGTTCAGACTTTTGCACATATCATCGTCATTGTCGCCAAGTTTAATAGTTGGCACCAAACGAAGATTTTTTTTTTTTTTTTAATTAACACTGTTGGCCGAAAGTAACCAATTAAAAAATATAAGATTTAAAAATTACAGCGTTTTGACTACTATTTTGTTAAAACAATACAAATATATACTGAAAATAAAAGCATAAATAAATATTATAATTTTTTTTTTTCAAAATCGCCATTTAAACTACGCACATGAAATTCTAAGTGTCTCTTAGTACTGCAGCAAACATTTCTATTTTTTGATCAGCGAAAAATGAAGTTTTAACTTAATTTTACTTAATAATTAAAATACATTCAATTCAAAAAACATTAAATAAAATTATCTGTATGGTTACAATTAATTAATAATTAAAGTCAAAAAAATATTCGCAATCAATAAATAGCGAGCCACAATGTTTGGACCGATTTGCAATAAAAAATTGGTTCTTAACCACTATACGCACCTTGGCGTTTTTTTAAACAGCTTGGTGCAATTTGGACATCAGAAAGTGAGATTTGTTGCAAAATGATATTAACAGTTAAGAAAACAAACTTGATGAACTGTTTTGTTCGTTTATATATGTATTTAAAATAAATGTATATTATTAATGTTTTTCATATACATATCACTTCTGTTACTATATAAAATTAGATAAATAGCATCTTTATGTTAGATAAATCGTATAAACATTGAAAAAAAAATACTTATGTATATGAAAAGGAACAGTGAATAGGTTGCCAGAAAATATGTTGCCAAATTTCCTTCTGCGCCAAGACTGTTTTCTCTATTTTGCCAAGATCCTTATACTGGAAAAGTAGCAAAAAATCTTTGCAGGTTTAGGATTGAAATAAATGGCGCAATGGCACACATTTTGGTATGGTGTTGGTATAACGTAAAAGTAGCAAAAGGTCTCCAAAAAACTATCTCTTAAATTATGCCAATTCTCTGTAAATTCGGTTATGGAATAGGTCTGCTTTAAAAATACAGAATCAATTTAATCCTTTTTCTAAGTTAATTATGCGCCAAACCGCGTCCGGTAACATACTTCAATTGTCTGTAAGCTCAATTATGAAATTTATCGATACCAAATACGCCAATTTTCTGTGGGCTCGGTTACGTAATTTATCTCCTTAATTACAGCATACTTTACAAACTACATCTTTTTTCCTTTTTTCCTGAATTTAAGATTATTGGTTACTGTTTGATGTAAATATGTTTACCATTGTTGCGGTATTTTACTTTGACCTACGAAATATCATTATAATATTCAATATTAGAAATATTTATGATATTTTTAACTGTCCTAGGAAATGCGTTTTTTTACCACTAATAATTTTCTAAAAACTATTCCCGTGATAAGTTGCTTCAATATTCTCAAGGAAAAGCGGTACTTTTATCTTAGACGGCCGCATGTAATTAATAAACAAATATTTTCCCCATCGCAATTCGTTAAAAAAATTAAACATATGCCGCGATGCCACGTTTATGAATTTTTGGCTTAAAATTAAATTGTTTGGCGATAAAATGAAATCGTAAATAAACATGCAATATGTAACTCATAACTACCGCGATTTTTAAAATTACATCAGATAGTTTCTGCTGCAAGCCACATGATAGATGTGTTAGATAAAAATAAAATTTAAATTAAAAAAAAATCAAAAACAAAAGTGTCACTAAGATATTATCTTATCAAATTTTCTGATGCAATTTTCTTACCCTGACGCAAGAGATAAATCAACAAATATGGCTTAAATATACAATCTTTCATATTGAATAAATTTTTAAACATTACAAACATTCCCTTTCATGTTTAAATTAAATATTTTCGTATTTTAACATTATACACTCGTCAAAACTGTTTTTCTTTTTATCTTCATTTTATCTTTTTTTTTTCTTTTAAATAAAATTAGTAACAGTCATTTTTTCCGAGATGTACAGCCTTTTCAATTCATTTATCAACGAAATTCATCGCCAATCAAATAATGGCGACCCTTTCGCCCAAAATAACAGAACTTTCTGTCATAATTCTATAACTAATCTACGTAGAACAATGTGTTATAGCTTAAAACCTTCCCTGAAACGATACCTATCTAACAGTATAAGTTCCGTCAAAATCCATTCACTAGAACTCAAAATATAGATGTTCGGAACGAAATTTCCGTTTGGATTTTATATATATAATAGATGACATGCATTTATCACAAAATTAAAAATAAAAACATTTTTATTTTTATGAAAAAAATGGAATTTTACGCATTGTCTTAGAAATCTTCGAAATGCCCCCTGCGTTCTCCATATCAATGAAAATCCCCAATATTTTTTTTTATATCAGTTTGGTTTATATATATAAATGAAATAGAGCATCGAATTTTATATATTTGAATTTAAAGGTTTAAAAAAATTAAAAATTTTGAATTTTTTTCGAAAAAATTTCAAAAAAATTCAATTTTTTTAAATCTTTAAATTTAATTATATAAAATTCGATGCTCTATTTTATTTATATATATAAACCAAACTTATATAAAAAATATTGGGGATTTTCATTGATATGGAACGCGCAGGTGGCATTTCGAAAATTTCTAAGACAACGCGTAAAATTCCATTTTTTTCATAAAAATAATTTTTTTTAACATTTTTTTTTGTGATAAATGCATGCGATAATGCATATAATGTACCCTTGAATATTATATAAGGTGAAATTTACAAAAAAAAAAAAAAAAAAAAAAAAAAAAAAGGTCCCTTGTCCCCTTAAAAAAAAAATTAGCTTACACTTATCGGCCTGCATACCACGCTTAAGAGGTTAAACAGAAAAAAGATCTATCCAAAATTAAGTATCTTCTACGATTTTTTTCAATTTCCTGCCACTTAGCTTATTAAAGGATCTCCTTGAACCGAAAAATATTTCAGGAATATGTCCCCTTTAGCACCCCCCCCCCAAAAAAAAAAAAAAAAAAAAAAAACGAAGAAAAAAAAAAAAAAAAAAAACGAAGAAAAAAAAATTACTACATGCCAAACGAAATGAAATCACAGCATGAAAACCTGCTGAAATGAACCGGGATCGAGTGGCAATGTTTAAGATAATAAAGGAAGCTCAGATGTGATATTTATCAGTTAACTCCAGTGAAATAATGTCCTATTGTGTACAAGTGGATCTGATAATTTATAAAATAATGCCCTTTAATATTTTTACTAAATTTGACATTTCAATAGTAACTGACCATTTATTAAAAGTTATACCACCATACATTAACATGCATAATTTGAGAGGTATAAAACATTATACTCGACAAAAGACATCATTTACATAAAATATTTAAAATATATCTCAAAGTGCTTTCCATTGTGCTGTAGTATATATTTTTTTAATTGCTAAGTTAAAATAAAACCTTTTTATTCGTAAAATACACGCAGCTAATATTATTGCATTAAAAAGATTAAGATTTTGAAAAGTTACATAACATTATAAGCTTACTTGGATTTATTCCTAAATCTGTATGAGGTTTCGTAATTGCATATTTCCATACCATATTCTATTGAAAATATATCTGTTTTACTTTAAAGAACATAATATTAATTAAGGATTATATTAATTAAGGAGCGCATTTTATTTCTTTATTTAGAAAGCTAATTAAATCAAGGCGGTAAAAAATAAATTAATTAATTATAAAACAGAGAATTATGTAAGAAATTTAAACTTGATTTCTGTGTCGCTTTAATTCACTTTCTTGGTTTTGCCTCTACAATATGTTAATTGGAATTTTTATCTTTTATAATAGAACATACTGTTCTATTTGAAAAATATCAGTTGCTAATAAAAAAAAATATTGAAATTAATTAAGATATAATAAAACGATGCAATTAAATTGAAAAGCTCTATAAATTTTAATTTAAAAATGCCTTTTAAAAAAAAACAATTGTCTTGACTACATAAAAGTATCATAATCTTTTTTAGCCATTTTTTATTTAATTCCTGATCATCAGGTAACTGTCAATTGGTAAAATCCATCTCACAAGGAAATCGCATATTAATGTAATAATGGAAAAAATCTAAGTAAACAGCTATAGAAAGATCGTAGTACGTGTTTCTTGACAAATAAACAATTTGACCTCGCTTGACCGTTATCGAGATATAAAGTCATAAATTCTGATATATTTTTTTTTAATTTAGACCAGAAAAATCGTGGTTCTGATTCATAAACTTTAAAATTCAGTTTAATACAAAATACAAAACATATGTAAATATTAAGAAAAAGAAACAACGTATAAGGACACAAATAAAATGTGTTTAAAAGCATACAGCTGTTTCAAAACCTCTAAGGTTTCCTCATCAGGCTTAAAATAAAAGTTAAATTAAAACTAAAACATTGTGTAAAAAGGGGGGGAGGGGGACAGAGAGTCAGAAAAGCGTACCTTTCAGCTCTACTTGCCAACGGTGAAATGCGACATCATACGGCTGACAAACAGCTACGGAGTTGATCTCACGCGCATATGCAGGGAGACCAATCAAAATCACCCAATTGCTCTGGAAGAGTCCAAACTTAGAAGGAGAAAAGGGGGGGGGGGTGATTTTGGTGTATATGCGCGTGAGATCAACTCCGTAGCTGTTTGTCAGCCGTGTGTCGCATTTCACCGTTGGCAGTAGAGCTGAAAGGTACGCTTTTCTGACTCTCTGTCCACCTCTTCCCCTTTTTACACAATGTTTTTGTTTTAATTTAACTTTTATTTTAAGCACTGATGAGGAAACCTTAGAGGTTTTGAAACAGCTGTATGCTTTTAAACACATTTTATTTGTGCCCTTATACGTTGTTTCTTTTTCTTAATATATTGGCACAAAGTACAATCCTTCCCCACTTTTTATATGTAAATATACTAATATAAAAATGAAAGAAACCTTCCAAAAAAAATCTATTGACAAATACAGTATTGAATAAAAAATATGATGGAAGCATAGATAATCGTAGAGCCAAGAACAATTTATGAACTTAAATCAAGAGCAGTGTTTACAATGGTCAACCTAATGTGAAAAACAAATTTGCAAGGGCATTTCAAATCGATGTGATCGAGTTTGCACTAACCCAGACTCTAAGCAATAGCAAATCATGTCGGAGTATTGCAGTGCACTAAACTGGAAATAAACAATAGACTGGAATTTGATCATGTCGTTACGTTGAAAAATATCGACTTCCCCTTCCATTATTGCCCTTTCGTATATATGGCAAACAAAATGCTCCCAGAATCGGAAGAATCCAACATCCAAAGATTGAACTTTGCTAGTAGCGCATACCGGAATATTCTTTAATTAAATCTTTAAGACATTTAAGACTTTGAAAATACATAACGGCGAGACGGGCTAAATGATTTGTGCGTCATAAAACACCTTTCACTGTGTTATTTCGATTGCTGATTATTTAGATTTTTTTAGACGGCGTGGTTTCCTGTTCCATGTGTAGTAAATATTAGTTATAATTTAATAATGAATATTTTTAATTCGAATAATAGGAAAAACTACAGATAGAAAATGCCAGATGTCTAGCGAGGTTACAATTAAATAATGATAATAACTAGAAAACAGGAATTATGAATTTTCAGAATTTAGTGTTGCCCCCAATGAAAAAAAATATGTATTTAAATGTAGATAGTACAATGCATAATTCAGTTTGAAGACATAAAATACAAGCTTTTATATAAAAGGGCGTCAATCGCATCCATTAAAATTAATATTATTTTGTTATTCTTTGCATGTATAGATTCAATTACGTAGGCGGAAATGTGTAATTAAGAATTGATAACATCCTGAAAATTTCCGGTTTGAGAAATCTTATTAACACACTACAAAATCTACTCCGAAAAGTTTCCGAAAATCAGAAGTAGCAATATAAAGTTTCGTTTTGTAAATAATTATCTTAATTTTATTTGTTTATGGTGTTTAAAATAATAAAGAATTTTTTTCAAAATCATGGGTTACTCGAATGTGGCAATTGTTTATTTTCGTTTGTGGTTATAATATATTTTCGTAAATTCAGAAATATCGAGATTTGCTTTTTTTACTTGCTTTTTTTTCTCTTAAATAACACAAGAAGTTTTTCTTGCATCATAATAGGTTACGGTTTTCGAAAATTACATAATATAAATCACATTATTATAACTTACCTACATTTATTCATAATAATACATATGAAATTTAGAAATTCAATATATTTATAATATATTTTATTGCAAAGTTTTTTATTTTATTTTCGACCTAAAAGAAAAGAATGTCAATTAAACTTTATTTCATCTTTTTATTTAGAAAATTAATTAAAAATTAAGCGGTTAAAATATAAAATGTGAAGATTTAATTAAAAAATATGAAGTTCTTTTCTGTAGTATATTTAAAAATATTTTTACAATATTGTTGATATAAAACAGAGCCTAGGAATTTTATAAAAGAATATGCTGTTTGATTAAAAAGTAAATTTCTTCTGAAAAGAAAGTCGCTAATGTTAAGTAATGTTGTCTTTAAAAAAATTACTTTAAGTAATTAATTACAAAGCACGCTTTATACTGTAATTAAATTATAATTTAAGAATCCCTGCTTTTTCTCATTAAAATTTCTTGACAAACATAAAAGTATAAGCATTTGTAATTAATTATTTGTGCTACGCATTTAATTACTTATGTACTACTTTACTTATTTTTTTTCTAACAAAACAAAACAAAAAAAAAATGAATTTTTTTTTTTTTCAGATCAATTTTAGAATATAGAATTTATGGGGTTTCGTTTTTTATTATTTTTATCCATCTTGTTTTTTAATTAATATAGCGAAACTTGGTTCGCGCAAAACTAAACGATATATATATGTTATGATTTTACCGGCTGTAGATAGCTATGACCTGTCTTTAAAAAAGTTTGTCATGATTTACGATTATCGAAGACATGGTAATTCATTGAAAATTTGTGCGGTGATAAAATTTTAATAAGGAAAATTATATAAGTGCTGATTCATTTCTTTTTTAACCATTCGAGAAAATGGTTATTGTCCTCGGTCAGGATAGGAAATCAAAAACATATCTGAAGCGTTTTATTGGTTGAATCCGCATTTTTATTCGTTTCCTGATTGGTCTATACGGTAATCTGTATTTTCCCTTTACTTTCAACAGAGATGGAAACTTCTGTTGCCACTATGACAAAAAAGTAATAAAATCTACAAAAAAAAAATAATAATAATAACTCAGAAACAAATTAAGATACAGCTTTCAAACAAATTGCTTTTAAAAGTACATTTTTTTCTCTATACGATGGTGTAAAAAGTAATATTGTGGGATGTTTAGAAGTTTAAAAATGAAATTTCATTTAAAATTGATCCAGGAATATTAATGTTTAATCCATGGCGTAGGTAATGTATGACCAGCTCCGTAGAAGTTTAAAAATTTACAGTACCGAAAATGTAATTCATGGCGTACATAATGTATGATCAACTCCGTGCAATTTTTTATGTCTTAAATTTTAGTCTTTGAATAAAATCATTTTCCAAATGGTCGTTGTAATTTGTTAAATTGCTTTTTTTTATTAACAAATTGTTTAAATTTTTTTAATTGATGTTTTTGAGTTGTTATATTCAGTTAATGAAACAGCTCATCTTTGAACTAATTTTACTAAAATAAGTTCAACAGCAAAAACAAAAAATAAATTCTGAATTGAATGGGATAGTAAGCCAAAAACCATGGATATAGAAATAACTACATTACGCACACGGGAGAAAAGTTGATTCTGCGCACACGAACTACTCCACTAGGATGACAAGTGACCAATGATCCACTACTTGAGATAAAGAGAAAATGACTTTTTTTCTTAAGTTTAAGGTGTCTTGTACCTTTTAAAAGCGACAAAAAATAAGAAAAAAATTAAATGTTTGAATTAGTCTATCTTCAAAGCCTTTTTATGTATAAACATGAAATTTTGAACATTGATTAAACAGATCGTGCTGTGTAATATGCTATTATTAGAAATTGATTATCCTTGTACAGGAATTGTGTATTGTTGAAATTAAAATAGCTCTTTTTTTTTACTCCTTAAGTCATTGCGCGCATGATATTTTGAGAACGTATGTATGGATTGTTATGGAATTTGGTATAGATACTAAGCAAATATGTGTGTTTAATATGATCTACTTTTAAGTATTTACATTTGTAATATTTTTAGTTATGACTGCTTTTATTCATTTAAAAATGTAATTCTTTTTTTTTTTACAAAAGTACTTCTTTTACATAGTTAATGAAATAATTTTGACCTAAGAATAGATCTTTTAAAAAATACATGTGTACTTATTATATATATATCAAGCTTCATATCAATCCAAACATACGTTCTCAAGATATCATGCGCGCAATGATTTACGGAGTGAAAAAAAGCAATGTTTTTATTTCAACAATACACAAATTCTGTAAAGACAGTCAGTTTCTAGTGGTATTATATTAAAAAGCATAATCTGTTTAACCAATAAGTAAATTTTCATGTTTATGCATAAAAACTTAATGAAGTTACACTCAGGGCCTGATTACCAACGGGGAACATTCCCACCAGTAAAAAGAAACAGAAAATTTTGCCTCTTTCTTAGCAGAAATTTTACATGAATACGGCGTTTAGATAAGGCGAATATTTCTTTTAAAATTTATTGGTGTAAGTGTGTCCCGTTGGTAATCAGGCCCTGGTTACACTAATTCAAACTTTCAAAGTTTTTATTGATTTTCGTTGTGTTTAAAAGTACAAGAGCCCTTAAGCATTTAGGAATGTTTCTAAATGTTTAACCTCTTCAGTCCCTGGGTCCCCAAACGGGGACATGCGTTCTTCTCCTTATAAAAACTAAAATGTCCGATTTTTTTACATTTTCACATCACTTGTTAAGCATTTAGGAATGTTTCTAAATGTTTAACCTCTTCGGTCCCTGGGTCCCTAGACGGGGACCTCTGTTCTTTTCCTTATAAAATCTACAATGTCCGATTTTTTTACATTTTCACATCACTTCTTAATAGCTGAATGTTTTTGTGTTCAAAGCAAACGAATAAATGGCAGCATCTAAGATGATTCCGAAATAAAATAAATGTTATTTTCATCTGAATTTGCAAAATGCCTAAAAATGCCCAAAAGACAGTAGGACCAAGAAAGTGAGAAATTTTCATCAGTATTTAACTTAAATCATTTTCAATAAAATTTTGGAGTATTTGTAGATTATTTACTTGTTTAAAGTTCTTAACTTTGTGATTACGTTAATTTAGGTTAATAGTTATTAAATTGATGTTTTTTAAGTATGTTTGTAGTTTTAGACGATATTTTTTCTGTTATTTACAATGTGATTTTGTTTGGAAAAAAATCAAAGAATAAACATTTTATTATTATTTTAGCTTCTGAACTGAAGACGATGATATGAATGATTTTTAACCAACAGTACTTTTTATCGTTAAGAAATTTTCAAGATAGGAATGAATAAGATTGTCCACTTTTAAAAACAATCATTTTTTTCGAATATTACTTGCATATTTTTCAACGGCAAATTCCATTTTAAGTCAATCCGAACGCGATCCGAAACCGACAAAAAAAGAATTCTTCGAATTTTTTCATTATTTTTATCCATTTTGTTTTTAAATTAAGATAACGAAACTTGGTTCGAGCAAAACTAAACGATATATAAATGTGGCGACTTTACCGCTGTAGATAGATATGACTGGTTTTAAGAAAGGATGTCATGATTTGCGATGATCTAAGGCATGCCAATTCATTGAAAATGTGTGCGATGATAAAATAATAATAAGGAAATTGATATAAATGCTGATTCATTTATTTTGTTATTGGTGTTTTTGAGTTGGTTCATTCAGTTAATGAAACATATCATATTTGAACTTATTTTCTAAAATAATTTCAACAACAGAAACAAAAAATAATTTCTGAATTGAATAGGATAGTAAGCTAAAAACCATGGATATAGAGATAACTACATTACGCACACGGGAAGAAAAGTTGATTCTGCGCGCGCGAACTACTCCACTAGGATGGTAAGTGACCAGTGATCCACTACTTGAGATAAAGAGAAAATGACTTTTTTTTTAAGTTTAAAGGGTCTTGTACCTTTTAAACGCGACAAAAAATAAGAAAAAAAATTCAAAGTTTGAATTAGTCTATCTTCAAAACCTTTTTATGTATAAACATGAAATTTTGAACATTGATTAAACAGATCGTACTGTGTAATATGCTATTATTAGAAATTGATTAGCCTTGTACAGGATTTGTGTATTGTTGAAATTAAAATAGCTCTTTCTTTTACTCATTAAGTCATTGCGCGTATGATATTTTGAGAACGTATGTATGGATTGTTATGAAATTTGGTAGAGATACTAAGCAAATATGTGTGTTTAAAATGATCTACTTTTAAGTATTTACATTAGTAATATTTTTAGTTATGACTGCTTTTATTCATTTAAAAATGTATTTTTTTTTTTTTTTTTTTTTTTTTTACAAAAATACTTCTTTTACATAGTTAATGAAATAATTTTGACCTAAGAATAGATCATTTAAAAAATACATATGTACTTATTATACATATCAAGTTTCATATAAATCCAAACATACGTTCTCAAGATATCATGCGCGCAATGATTTACGGAGTGAAAAAAGGCAATGTTTTAATTTCAGCAATGCACAAATTCTGTAAAGACAGTCAGTTTCTATTGGTATTATATTACAAAGAATAATCTGTTTAACCGATAAGTAAATTTTCATGTTTATACATAAAAACTTAATGAAGTTACACTCAGGGCCTGATTACTAACGGGCACATTCCCACCAGTAAAAAGAATCAGAAAATTTTGCCTCATTCTTAGCAGAAATTTTACATGAATACGGCGTTTAGATAAGGCGAATATTTCTTTTAAAATTTATTGGTGTAAGTGTGCCCCGTTGGTAATCAGTTCCTGGTTACACTAATTCAAATTTTCAATGTTTTTATTGATTTTCGTTGTGTTTAAAAGGCACAAGACCCCTTAAGCATTTAGGAATGTTTCTAAATTTTTAACCTCTTCAGTCCCTGGGTCCTCAAACGGGGACATCTGTTCTTTTCCTTATAAAAACTAAAATGTCCGATGTTTTTACATTTTCAAATCACTTCTTAATAGCTGAATGTTTTTGTGTTCAAAGCAAACGAATAAATGGCAGCATCTAAGATGATTCCGAAATAAAATAAATGTTATTTTCATCTGAATTTGCAAAATGCCTAAAAATGCCCAAAAGACAGTATGACCAAGAAAGTGAGAAATTTTCATCAGTATTTAACTTAAATCATTTTCAATAAAATTTTGGAGTATTTGTAGATTATTTACTTGTTTAAAGTTCTTAACTTTGTGATTACGTTAATTTAGGTTAATAGTTATTAAATTGATGTTTTTTAAGTAGGTTTGTAGTTTTAGACGATATTTTTTCTGTTATTTACAATGTGATTTTGTTTGGAAAAAATCAAAGAATAAACATTTGTATTATTATTTTAGCTTCTGAACTGAAGACGATGATATGAATGATTTTTAGCCAACAGCACTTTTTATCGTTAAGAAATTTTCAAGATAGGAATGAATAAGATTGTTCACTTTTAAAAACTATCATTTTTTTCCAATATTACTTGCATATTTTTCAACGGCAAATTCCATTTTAAGTCAATCCGAACGCGATCCGAAACCGACAAAAAAAGAATTCTTCGAATTTTTTCATTATTTTTATCCATTTTGTTTTTAAATTAAGATAACGAAACTTGGTTCGAGCAAAACTAAACTATATATAAATGTGGCGATTTTACCGCTGTAGATAGATATGACCGGTTTTAACAAGTTGGAAATTGCTCGTCAAACGTGGCAAATGAGGTGCGTTCGTACTATAACTAGTTTTATAATTATTCTTTGCACCCCATATTGTACTGAATGTATACTTTTTTGCACTTCATAAAGCGCATAGTCTGATACATCATTAAAATGCACTTCCAATAATTTTTTCCCATTCCCCGTAATGTAACGGAACACTTTTGACTGTCCCTGTAATTAAACTATACATCCGATTTTCCTAAAATTTGAAATAGCTCAACAAAACTTTGCAACAATTATATCTTTAAAATTTCAGACCATTCGGAAGGCTGTAATATCATTAAAATGCACTTGCAATAATTTTTCCCATTCCCCGTAATGTAACGGAACACTTTCGACTGTCCCTGTAATTAAACTATACATCCGATTTTCCTAAAATTTGAAATAGCTCAACAAAACTTTGCAATAATTATATCTTTAAAATTTCAGACCATTCGGAAGGCTGTAATATCATTAAAATGCACTTGCAATAATTTTTCCCATTGGCCGTAATGTAAAGAAAAACTTTTGACTGTCCCTGTAATTAAACTATACATCCGATTTTCCTAAAATTTGAAATGGCTCGACAAAATTTTGCAACAGTTATATCTTTAAAATTTCAGATCATTCGGAAGGCTCTAATATCATTAAAATGCACTTGCAATAATTTTCCCCATTGGCCGTAATGTAAAGAAAAACTTTTGACTGTCCCTGTAATTAAACTATACATCCGATTTTCCTAAAATTTGAAATGGCTCGACAAAATTTTGCAACAGTTATATCTTTAAAATTTCAGATCATTCGGAAGGCTATAATATCATTAAAATGCACTTGCAATAATTTTTCCCATTGGCCGTAATGTAAAGAAAAACTTTTGACTGTCCCTGTAATTAAACTATACATCCGATTTTCATAAAATTTGAAATGGCTCGACAAAATTTTGCAACAATCATATATTTGAAATTTCAGACCATTCGGTTGGGTAGTTTTTGCTCTGTTACATGCGGACAGACGGACGGACGGACAGACGGACGGACAGACGGACGGACAGACGGACGGACGGACTGAACGACGACTATAGGTGCTACGTATTTATATAATTACGAACGCACCTAAAAAAGGATGCCATGATTTGCGATGAACGAAGGCATGGCAATTCATTGAAAATGTGTGCAATGATAAAATAATAATAAGGAAATTTATATAAATGCTGATTCATTTATTTTGTTATTGGTGATTTTGAGTTGGTCCATTCAGTTAATGAAACAGCTCATCTTTGAACTTATTTTACTAAAATAATTTCAACAACAAAAACAAAAAATAATTTCTGAATTGAATAGGATAGTAAGCTAAAAAGCATGGATATAGAAATAACTACATTATGCACACGGGGGGGGGGGGGGTGTTGATTCTGCGCGCGCGAACAACTCCACTAGGATGACAAGTGACCAGTGATCCACTGCTTGATATAAAGAGAAAATTACTTTTTTTTTAAGATTAAGCATTTAGGAATGTTTCTAAATGTTTAAACCCTTCGGTCCCTGGGTCGCCAAATGGGGACCTCTGTTCTTTTCCTTATAAAAACTAAATGTCCGATTTTTTTTGCATTATCACATCACTTTTTAATAGCTGAATGTTTTTGTGTTCAAAGCAAAGGAATAAATGGCAGCATCTAAGCTGATTCCAACAAAAAATAAAAGTTTTTTTTCGTCTGAGTTTGCAAAATGCCTAAAAATGCCCAAAAGACAGTATGGCCAAGAAAGGGAGAAATTTTCATCAGTATTTAACTTAAATCTTTTTCAATAAAATTTTGGAGTATTTGTAGATTATTTACTTGTTTAAAGCTCTCAACTTTGTGATTGCGTTAATTTAGGTTTATGGTTATTAAATTGATGTTTTTATGGGAGTTTGTAGATTTAGATACACATTTTTTAATATAAATTGCTAAGCGCCTAAAGGATCAATTTCAGAAAAGATATTTTTTCTGTCATTTCTATGTCATTTTGTTTGGAAAAAACCAAAGAATAAGCATTTTTATTATTAATTTAGCTTCGGAAATGAAGAGGATAATATGAATGAATTTTAACCAACAGCACTTTTATCAAGTAAAATAATACTATAAAAAGTGATAAAATATATTTATTAAGATTGACGATCGTTTCGTCGCACCAACGGCAACATTTTCAAAATCATTCACGATAGAAAATATTTTCACATAATTTAAAAACAATAAACATCGTAAACACTGTCAAGAGACATGATGCATAATGGCAAACATAAAATTCAATTAAAATTAAATTAGCTATTTGTGAGCGTGGATTAATTTTCATATAATTTAACAAAACAATAACATGGTAAACAATGTCACGAGACAACATGCATAATGAAAAACATTGCAAAACATAAAATAAAAATAAAATTATCTTGGCTATTTGCGAGTGTGGATTAATTTTTACTATTGTTACTAAAATTACCTTGCATCCATCTCTTTCCAAATTTTAGGTAAATCTGTTTTTAAGAAACTTTTAACATCAAAATTTTTTTCTGTCCCCTCAGTTTCGTGTTAAACGTATTTCATTGTATTTTAAAAATTGAACGAAAAACTTACGAGATTGATGCTGAAATAATGCGTCAGGATATTGATTTTAAAAAAATCAGTTCTGGGACTGATGAAAAATCTGATTTTTACGAAAATACCAGCTGGGATTGCGAAACAGTCTCCTTTTTTAGTTTATCCCTAAAATAGGAACAACAATGTTTACGGGGCATTCTCACAATCTTTTGACTTTTATGTCCCCGAATAATAATTTTTATTTTAGTACATGCTCTTGTGTTTTTTTTTTTTTTATTTCATATACTTGGGAACATCCCATTGCATGATTGAATAACAATATTAATGAGATAAATAAGTTTTGGACGATTTTGTGGGTCCAAATAATTGGAAAACTCCTATACCGTCCCGTGTCGTCCCTGATGCTGATTTTTAAGTTTGGAGCTATCTGGATAAAATTGTTTCAATTAAAATAATTCAATGTAATTTTTTTCCGAAACTGGAACTATTGTTTTATATAAATATGTAACAAAAAATTAACCTGCACACATTTTTAGAGTTATTATTTTTTAAACTCTGTCCCTGGGTTGTAGATTCCTTACCATCCTTCTTATAAAATTATACAGAATATCACTTCAGATGCAGCCACAAAATGTTTTTCAAGGTTTTATTCATGCTGAAGTATGCTACAGAAATAACATCTAAAATTCTTTGGCAGGAAATTTACTGCAGAATTTAAATCAGCATTTAAATATCAATTTCAAGCATCGTGGCTTTATGGGTAGTCTTACAGTCCCCAATGTTTATTCCTGCACTTTTCGAGGTAAATTAAAATATAGTTTTAATTCAGTACAATGTAAATAACTGTTTATAAAAATCAATGAACATTGTGGCTACCACTTAGCCTTAACATGATTTGCCTAAAATAAGTGGTGATTTTCCCTGCCGTTCCATCCTTACCGTCCCTTCTTTAATACCCCTTTAAGACAATGTTATACCAAAATTTTGTACCAAAAATACTACCTTGATATTATTTCTTATTTGAATGTCCTGTGGGTATTATGCAAATTCATTATAAGTAAAAATTTAGAAGAAAATAAAAAGTTTCATTGGTAAAATGGTAAGGCAAATTTAACTCGCAAGTTTAGCTTAAACCTCAGTTAAATAAAAATGTTTTCGCTGCTAACCATTTTTTCTTTATTTTGAATCATTAGGGCATTCTTCTATCAGATTAAAATTTTATTTTAGCAAGTTTATTTTCACCAGATTTTTATTCCCGAAAGTCAAAAGATTGTGAGAATGCCCCTTACATTAAACATAGTAAACATTGTTTACTATGTTTATTGTTTTTAAATTATGTGAAAATATTTTCTATCGTGAATGATTTTGAAAATGTCGCCGTTGGTGCGACGAAACGATCGTCAATCTTAATAAATGATATTTTATCACTTTTTATAGCATTATTTTACTTAATCTGTTTATAAGTGATCATTATACATGTTTTTTAGCACTTTTATCGTTAACAAATTTTTATGATAGAAATGAATAAGATTGTTCACTTTTAAAAACTATCATTTTTTTTCCAATATTACTTGCATATTTTTCAACCGAGAAGTGAATCAAAACGGTATTTAACTGGGATTTTAATCCTCATCGTTTTATTTGTTATATAAAAATAAAAGTTATGTACATAAATGAACTTTTTTCAGGGCATGGGGATGTTAAAGCATAAAGCCGTTGCCCATAACATTAAAGGCTTTAATGTTAAAAATTACGAGTAAGATTCTTTCGTGGATTTCCACCTTCCCCTCTCTTCGAAAATTTATGCTTCCTTCTTTTTAACACTACCAATGACATACAGTTTCAAATCTTCGATTTTTTGTTCTTTTCTGCGTATTAGTTTTTTGAAATGACAATAAATAATCGTGTAAAATTTCCCTTAACTACAAATCTTAAAACATTTAAGCCTTTTTCTGCCCTAATTGTTAAGTTGTATGAAAAAAAATGTATATATGATTATATATTTCCGCCTATTAAAAAAAAAGTTTAAAATTTTTAAAAGTCCCGTTTTTTTTTTCTATTATACTCTATTTGTTATCTCTTAGAATCATTGATATTAATCCTCTGTCATCCCCCAGCAAAAAATAAAGAATTAATTCGAGGGAAATAATGCAAAAAATAAGCACTGAAAAGTTTGACATCCAGCAAGTATTACTGAGAGTAGCCCAAATTCCATTCGCTTTCTGTCATTTTAATGAATGTTCCACCGAGCCGCAGGAGAATCAAGACGTATACATTGACTATTTAATCTAGTTGTTTTACTATATCTACGCTATAAACCCTGCATAAAACTGTTGTAAATATATTTAGACAAAACCTCAAAATTATCAGCTATTGTAATTGCCGATCATTAACATTCTTAAAGAAAAGTCTTACAGTGTTAATTAATATTTATTTCTTTTTAAGTATATATACAGTAAACTCCGTCTAATCGGTTGGGATTGAGAAAATTTTCCGTGGTAGACAACATTCCGGCTTGTGCAAAAAAGCTCCCACCTCCCCCTCAAAAAAAAAAAAAAAATCTCGATTTTTGATTATTTTTTATTGATTTTCCTGACTCGAAAATCGATTGAAAACTGAAGTTCTGAAAGATCCTTTGTCTTTATAGGTAAATGAGAAATGCTATTCAATTTCTTAGTACTGCTGTAATACATGCGAATTGGAGGTTTACACATGCAAAAAGTAATAAACTTCGAGAATGAGATAGAATGCTACAATTTTGAATTTGAGTACAACCTTAAAATATAATATATTGTACTTTAGAAAATATGTATTTTCATAAATTTGCATTCTACTAGAAATAATAACTTTTAAATGCAATTTTGTATAGGAAAAAATGTCATAAGCAGGAATTCCTTAAAATTTAAACAGTTTCTGCTCTTTTGAATTAAATTTTTCAAAATGTTACGGAATTTAACTGACATCCACGACATTGAGTACTTGACTTAACAGTTTTAAAGTTTGATAAACGAAATGCCTTTCATTTTTAAAATATCCTTTTTTCCGCCTTATGCAAAATTTTGGTTTCATTGGGACCTTAAAATCCTTTCCGTTTCCGCGTTAGACAGATTCCGCCTTATGCAAACTGAGTTAATGTAATTTTCTATGGGTTCGGCGGGACTTGAAGGATTTTCCGCGGTAGACAGATTTCCGGCTTACACAGAGTCCGCCTTAAGCAGAATTTACTGTATTATTAAAACAGAAGCAGTACACTGTAAAAAAAATCTGTAGGTCTACAGATGTAAAGTTACATGCTTACTAAACTTTCAACTGTAACTGTATGAAAAAAGCTGCAAATCTACAAAACTAGTTTTTGTAAAGCTACAAAAATCTGTAACTTTACAAATGAATCTGCTAAAATTTCAGTAATCTTACTAAACTTTTATTTGTAACCCTGGCTGCAGTTACATGGAAAGTTCTCGGAATCCCAGTTTCCAAAAAAATTCTTAGTAACCTTACAGATTTTTTGATTTTCGGCGCAAAAGTGTGTCTGTTACATGAAATTTTGTTGTTGCCGTTACATGAAAAGTTCTAGGAATCCCAGTTTCCTAGAAAAACTTTAGTAACTTCACAGATTTCTTTTTACAGTGTAATAATGCTAAACGTATTGAATCTGAAATGAATTGTTTAATGCCTTAAACACTTAATAAAATACATCAACATAGCGCATTTAAAAGTATAACATAATATTAAATTCCACATTAACAAAATTATTCGTAGATTGTCCTTTATCATCTCAAACTTTATATTTTAACCTTTAGAAACAACTCCTCGATTTCTAAAACATACTATGTTTTGAAACTTCTTTAGTGCTACAACGTTTCCATGATTTTTAAAGCCGCAAAGATTGGTAGATTTCACTGAATGTGTAAAAATAACATGATTTAACCTTCAGATGCAACATGAAGTACGAAAAAAGTATCGGTTTAAAATCAAAATGCAACTTTTATATTGCTGAAGACCACCCTTTCAGCATCACTTTGATTGATTGCTTTGGGTGAACAAGAAAGTAAAAGGAGAAACTTTCTTCAAGAAAACAATCTCTTTGTAAGTGGATGTTGGGCATCGATTTTATGTGTTGCGCACTAAAGTTCTATGAAAAAAAATTTAGTTCCTGGGATTTTCTGCAGCTGTTTCCTAAATCTCAATTATGTAAGCTTAACGTTTTTATTTCTATGTATTTATATTTTACTATTATGATGTTTTACTGCATCTTTTTTTAATAAAATAATTTATTCTTGTCATATACACCACAACTATATTTATATTTTTAAAGTATACATACATACACATATTAATATATTATACAGGCTGTCTAGCGCAATTCCGTAAGTGAAGAACTTCCGAAATATTAAATGAAATTAACTATAGTTGAAATCAGACTAGTAGTAATATTGCCGAAGTTTATTCATAGATGGCGTAAGGTGTCATAACTGACGCTATCGCTTAGCGTTCGGTAATCATTATTGTTCGGCATTACGATAATGGAGACGTACAAAGGTGCTGAAAAAGCGAAATGCTGTCCTTGGTTTAATGAAACTCATTCTGTTGTGCAAGTACGAGCCTAACGCCATCTATGAATAAACTTCGGTAATATTACTACTAGTCTGACTTTCAACTAGTTAATTTCATTTAATATTTCGGAAGTTCTTAAATTACGAAATTGCCCGACTAATTTGTAGACACACTGTATATATGTACGAATTTTAATCTATATTTATTTTTACGACCTTTTGTAATAGTAATTTAATTTTCATTATATTTAACATTTTAATTTTGCGGTTTTAATGCAGTTATTTGAAATAAAGCTAAATGTAGACACGTTTGAGTAATTTTAACGCCTATAGTATCTATTTAATAAATAATTTCATTTTCCAAATTTTATTTAACTTTTATTATTTAACTTTTTAATTTGAAAAATTGTTATTTGAAAGAAAATTAAATATATATACTTTTGAATATTTTCCTTGTTTATAGTATTCTTTAATAGTACTTAAGTACCCAATTTTTACTACATACTTACATGGTTAATATAATCAATAAAATAAATCATTTTAAAATAAGTTCATTTCTAAAAATAATTTCTATAACTTCGTTTTAATGAAAATGTCCATTATTGTGAAACATATAACTAAAGTGAAACACTCGTAGTCACCCACAGAACAATGTCTGGATAGGAATTATAGTAAACATTAATGAAAGACTGTAATTGTAAAAGAAACTGTGAAAGAAAAAATTGTAAGTCAATTCTATTCTTAACTAGCAGGATGTGGCAATCCCAAAATTGGATGGAGGAAAGTAGGATGTGGCAATCTCATACATGTTAATACTTCCTGAAAAATGCAGCATAGCAGCGCCACCGGTTAGGTGATTTACACCAAAAACTAATCAGGACCAATTTATATCAAGGACTAATTGAATCTAAAGTTTGATGAAAATTCATGCATTAGTTCTTGAGATACAGCTATTTCGGAAATCGTAAAAAATGTAGCATAGCAGAGCCACCTGTTGGGAAATTTACACCACAGACTAAACAGCACTGAGTTATATCAGGGATTAACTGAATCTGAAATTTGATGAAGAATCGTGCATTACTTCTTTAGATAGTGCTATTGCAATAATCATAAATAATGCAGCATATCAGTCCCACCTTTTGGAAGATTTGCATCAAAAAGTAATCAGCACAAAAGTATATCAACGAATGACTGAATCTGAAGTTTTATGAAAATCCGTGCATTAGTTCTTGAAATATTTCTATTGCGGAAATAGCGAAAAATGTAGAATAGCAGTTCCACCTTTTGGGCGATTTATGCAAAAAGTAACCAGCGCTAATTTATATCAGGGACTAACTGAAACCAAAGTTTTATTAAATTTCGTTCATTAGTTTTTCAGATAGAGCGCCCACAAAATTTCTGCCACGTACAGACTCACAGAGTGACAGACTGACAGACAGCCGACAGACTCACAGACAGACATTTTGTAAAAACACGTTTTTCATGATCTTTGAGCCACACCTAAAACATGTAAATCCGTCGAAAAGCGGAAGTTGAAAAATTTCAGGAATCCAATACCTTGTTCTTGTAAAAATAGAAGAAAGTAAAAATATATTACAATTGTTATACTAAATATTTTAATGTCTTTATTTAAAGTAGTTAAATTATTAATATTTTTTTTAATTATACTCAGGGGCGCGCCTGAATTGTTCGGCGACTGTGTACAAAACTTCAGCTTGCGCCTTATATCGCTTCTTTAAAAACTATCGTTTCATAAAAACTTATAAGCGATCACAAATGAAATCCTTCAAAATATATTATAAGTTTAATATATAAATAACTTTATATATATTTATATATATAGAAAGAGAGACAGAGAGAGACAGAAATTATAAAACAAATATGTTAAAGAAAAAATACATAAAAGAAGAGCACAAAAGCTGGAAAATAAAATAATTTACGTTGTGCATTAAAAAAAAAAATCGACAACCATGTTTCACATTTTAAAAAATGGCTTTAAGCTGATTTACAGACAAATGATTACTTAAAATATTCCATCGATAAACAGAAAAGAAAAATATATATATTTATCATGATATAGTAAAAATAAAAATCAGTAGCCTCATGATTAATACTCACAATGTCATTGACTATCCAGTTTAGACTACTATTTGGATATGGCACCTAAAATGCACGAAAATTTCAATCTAAAACTCTTCTTTATTAAGTATATTTTTTTGCCGGGTGAATTAAATTCGTCTTCGTGTCCCTCAGCTTTTGTATTTCTGTCTGTTTTTTGTTTCAATAAAACAGTTTCATATAGTTTATCTGAATTGCTGCCCTCGGTGGAATCTAAAATTAAATAAAATACTAAAAAATTCTCTCTCTCTCTCTATTTTTTTTTTTTTTTTTTTTGTAATGTTTCAAGTCAAATTTTTACGTTCTGAATTGAAATTGATTAATTTATTGCATTCAATTTAAAGAATAATAACATTTAATAAATTATAAGTAATTTATTTGAGGTAAATCCATAAAATATAATTAAAATTTAAAAATATGTATTTGAAATATTTCTTCCTCGCTTGAAATGCTTGATGTCTTTATTATCCTGGCGCCTGTGTGCGCCGCGCACTTTGCACAATAGGTCGGCGCGCCCCTGATTATACTACTCATTATGTTACTTATCATTTAATAATAACATAACTTTTCGATTAACAAAAGAAGCCATTTTAAATCAGTTTCATTTGAAGATGTCTTATATTCTTCATTATGTACAAAGAGCGGAAAAACATGCGTCAAGCATACATTATGCAACACTTTCCAACACACTCAAAATGCTGTAACAAAACTTCACGGTACAATATAGCGAAAGATCATGGGTAACTAAAAAATTTTCAAAATGATTAACACATGTGAAAAATCTAATTTCGCAATTACCATCAATCATACCATCAAAATCATATTTATATGAAACTAGTCGTTGAGCGGCATCGTAATACTTAAGCATCGTGTATATGCATTTTTTTTAGTCTGATCATTTAAGTCATTTAAGTGCATAGTTTGATAGCATGTCTTAAATTTATATTTTATTTATTTATTTATTTATTTATTTATTTATTGATGGTGTTTTAATTTCGTTATCGCATATAAGCTGGAAACAAATGCTGAGCTATTTATATTAATTTAAGTACAAACGGATTCATCTTACGTAGTCGTCTGCACTCGATAGACAGAGATTTAGAAAAAAATCATGCATAAAAATTATGTCATAATATAAAATATGAAAATAAAACATGTGTAAACTATTTATAAAATGCATTGCAATTCCAGAATAAAATTTAAATGTATTTGTTGTCAATTTGTTCGGTACATAGAGTGTTTAAAATAGTGGCTTGATAACGTCATAAACTTTAAATGTTCTATTACTGAATTGCGTAAAAGAAACATTCTTATAACTCCAAATATAATAATTTAATAAACTAACAGTTTACTGCGTCTGATTAAGCGTCTCCTTTCCAATTTAAATGTATCTTTGAATTGAAATTTAAATGAAATACAGTGTCTTGAAAAATCGAAGAGTGTGGAAAATAGGATTAAAAATATCTCGGCAAGTAATTATCCGATCGACTTCATTCTTTATGCAAAATTTATGGCTTTTTATTGTTTCAGATTCACTCCTCCAATTTCGGAAATTTTTATGTACCTTTTATTAGAACAAATATTTCGAGAGTCCGAAAAAAATAGTTCCAGATAATTGAGGTTACTGAAATGCAATAAGTTTCTTCTCATTATTAACATAATATGTACACACAAAAATTCAAGTCTCTATTTCAATTTGTTCGGCAGACACACACAGGCAGACGGACGGCATTTTTTTTTTTTTTTTCTAAAACTATGTTTTTCGGTATCTCTACTCTATGTAACGGTTAATCCGTCATTTTTTCTATTTTTAAAACGATTACAAGACTTACCCTATGTTCGGTACATATATATATATATATATATATGATGGGTAACTAAAATAGTAATTAGTTTAAGGGGGTAGGATACCTTTGAACACGTCGAAAAAGCAAAAAATATTACTATGTTCCAAGCTTCAAAACTTGTGTAATAAATCAAAAATAAAAATCAAACTTCACTTAAATGTAAAACTGGTATTTATATTTATATTTAAAAATATACATATACTTGTAAATTCATAAATAAATATTGAAATGATAAGTTTAATAATATATGATAATAAGAGAAAAAATATTTTGCGCGCATGATAAAATCTGAAAATATGCATATAAAGAGGAAATGTTGGTGAAAATAAATGCATAATAGAGTTATCTTTATACTAAAACCAGAATATTTGTAAAAAATATTGACTAAATTAAAAAATTAACAAAAAATTAAAACTTTTCACTTTTTGAAAAATATTTTCAAAGTACAAGAACAGAAAAAATGAAATTTTACATTTTTTGGTTTTAAGTTGAAGATGATGCAGAAAGGAATATGTGGTAAAAATTTCTTTTCATTGCCATGCATACTTTTGTAGTAACACTGTGCGCAGTATCAAAATTTATTGTTTTGAATAAACGCAACGCAAAGTTTAATTATCCTATGTAGTCTTAATATGTAGTCATAATAAAACTGCCATAATTAGTAAACTAATGTGAATTTTTAATGCGATTTTTTGCATATTGTTCAGAAATGATTACGGAATCAAAATATGTATTTAAAAAAATGCGAAAATTTTGACGGTTTAAAGGTATACCACCCCCTTAAATAAAGATTTGAAATTTAAGCGATAGTTTTATATTGGCCTCGTACCAGAAGTTAACAGCCGAAGAAATCACTAAAAATCACTATTTAATATCAGCATTTTTTTATTCTGATCATTTAAGTCATTTAAGTGCATAGTTTGTTAGCATGTCTTAAATTTATATTTTATTTATTTATTTATTTATTGATGGTGTTTTAATTTCGTTATAGCATATAAGCTGGAAACAAATGCTGAGCTATTTATATTAATTTAAGTACAAACGGATTCATCTTACGTAATCGTCTGCACTCGATAGACAGAGATTTAGAAACAAATCACGCCTAAAAATTATTATAAAAACAATAAAAATTTAGTAAATAGCGATACATTTATCCAGCAAATTACGATATATTTTTCAGAAAATTTCATTTGAAAAAATTTTTCCCCTATTCCACAGTGTTAAAATTTAAAATGTGCGATGTTTAGAAGTTTAAAAAATTGCAGTAAAATTAAAATTTAATCGTTTAGTGCTACCACAGTCAAAATGACATCAGCGTTACGCAGAGGCACGTTTGTCTTTTATAATATAGGTAGTCGAGAAAATATCCAATTTTACATAACGCTGTAGGTATGTCCTATATATATATACAGTATAACTTCAAAAATCCGGCATCATAAGGTCCGAGACTATGCCGGATTTTTGAAGGAATATCAAAAGTAGTGTGGCGACGCCATCTTGCGCGGTCAGTAAAACGAGTTTCTCGCAGGAAGCGATTGAGCTATCTTTTTGCTCTTCACGTAAGATCTCGCTTTCTGGCCGTGGGTTTTCCGGTTCGATCCCTATCGGCGCCCATCTCCTGCATTGGTGACCTTGGACAAATGAACACACACCTTCACAAACATCATCATCTCCTTTCGAGACCAACAGATGGCAGCACTGAAAACACTCTCAGCAGCAAAGCCTGTGAAACGCTCACAGCACGCAACCAGCAATCAAAGCCTGTGAAACTATCACAGCACACAAGCAAAGCCTATGACAAATCTCATAGCACAAAGCCTGTCAGGCCGCGCATCTTCGGGGGCACACGACAGCATCACCTGGCAACCGCCAACGCAACACGAGTGCACATCGCTCGTACAGCATCAAGGAGATGCTCTTCTCACTGGGGGTGGAGTACTGTGGCGACGCCATCTTGCGCGGTCAGTAAAACGAGTTTCTCGCAGGAAGCGATTGAGCTAGTCTTTTGCGCGGCACGTAAGATCTCGCTTTCTGACCGTGGGTTCTCCGATTCGATCCCTATCGGCGCCCATCTCCTGCAGTAGCAACTAGAAATATCAAAAGTAGTACTATATCCTTAATGGTGCCTTTAGCCATAATTTAATTCATTATTAAGTGATAATTATGTAAGAAAAAGAGAAAAGTCAATATAAAAAAGAAACCTTACTTTAATTGATATTTTCTATGTTACAGAAAAAAAATCTAGTAAAGAGTGAAATTATTTCTTCTGTTGTAAATATATTAATTATCCAATCAAATTTATGGATTTTCTAGTGACACCTTTTCTTCTGCCAGTTGTTCACCCTCGTCTTCTGAGCTGCTCCTAGCATTATCGGCGGTTTTATTTAGCATAGCATCAATGATCTCGCTGTCCGTTAAATTGTTCATTGTTGGTGCATTTTCGTCAATGCTTAGCCAATCATATGTATCCGTATTTTCGACTCTTAATACATTTTCAGATTTTGCGTGTTCTATCAGCTCATAAATTACAGAGTATGAAAATTCTTCCAAATCATTCATGTCGCCCTTGCCGAATATTCGTTCCGGCCACATATTATGCCATGCATTCACCAAAGATGTTCCCGTTGCTAAGGGACACTGCAGGTTCCAGAAAATTTGTTCAGAAAATAATCGCCTCTAACAAATGAAAAAAAAAGTCAAATGTTCTTTTTTTGCATTTTCGCTTTCGATCTTGAAGTTTTCCATTCATAAAGAATTGCTATTTTTCTTCTCCCATAACTTGAAGGTGTAAAAGAAAAGGGATGGGAAAAGATGGTTTTGATGCCGAATTTTTGAAGTTGCTGGATTTATGAAGTCATACTGTATATAGACAGATAGATAGATATAGATATACTCAGTAATACCCTAAAATTTAATTCAGTTAGGAAAATCACAGCACAGTTGAAAATTCCCCTTCAATTGTTTCCGCGAATAAACAAAAATGTACACAATATATTTTGTACAGCCCTGTATAAAAAATCTGTAGAAATTAAACACAACAAGTAATATGCAAAGAATTAGTTACCTTCAAAACTCATACCACAACTGAAAACGCACTTCTAGAAATTATCGTTCATATGCGATGCTATAACGGAATTATTTTGTGTATCCCTGTAAATGAATAATGAATTCTACGTGCAACCAAGCCTATAATTAGCATTGTACATCTCAGTGACATATATCCATTTCGATGTGTTTGAAATAGTCTAACATCATTGAACTACAATTCAAATGGCTTTCCCCCATATTCCGTAATTCAACGAAATTATGTTTTTATGTCCCTCTATAAATGAAGTATGAATGTTAGATAGCTCATTTTCAATAGGTAGCATGCCGTGAAAACATCAATAACAATTATAGGGAAATCCAAGTATATTTACGCGAGTTAGAAGACGTGCAGACTGCAGATATACGAACAGGGGGGGGGGGGTTGGAGGGGGGGGGGCATTCAGGCAGACTGAAGACAAACCCCTTCATAAATGCATTTCACATATTGTGGAAATTGTTAAAAACATCTCAATAATGTATACAAACATCATTATGTTTAAAGTGGTGTAAAATTGTTAAAATACACGGCAAATGATTTCCCCACGTAGACCATAATGTAAGGAAATATTTTTGAATGCCCCTGTAAAGGAAGTATTGCAACTACACCCTTCGTTTTGAAAATCGAATATGCCAAGGTAAACCTAAAGAACGTATGCGAATTACATAACATTCCGAATATATATTTACATGAGTTTTAGCTCGGCAAAAGGACAGATAGACAAACAGACAGACAAGCCGAATTCATAAAACCTTTCAAATATGTTGGAAAATGTTAAATATGGAGAAAAAATGTATTCCAAGGAAAAAAAAATATTGAACACTTATTCTATTTCACTAACTTCAAGCATTTAATGAAAAATTATAAAAACTGGAAGTTTTTCTGACATTGTTTTAAATTTTATATTTACAAAATTTGTTATTGAGTATCCTTTTTCATTTCATAATGTCATTTTTTCTTTATTTTATAAAACATAAATGCGACTCCATTCTAAAAAACATACACCTGCTGTAATACATTAACATAATACATTTAACTGAAAGAGTTAAAAAATTGAACATATTCTAACATAATATCAACTTCTCCATATGCAGAATTTTTCATCGTAATATTTTTTCTTTTCTTGATATCTTTTTTATTCTTCTATATTTTTATCTTAAAAAACAAATGATGCATTTTACAAAGAATATTAAATTTTCTTAAATTTTCTTCAGTATTACAGCGTATTCACCATTATTGCAGCCGTAAAAGTTAAAGTTTTTGTGAATATGTATAGATAACATAGTTGATATGTCCGATGTAACGTACAGTATGAAAAAAGTATGGGTTTAAAATCTAAATGCAATGTTTATACCGCCCCAGACCACTCTTTTAGCATCCTTTTGATCGATTACTTTGGGTTAACAAGAAATAGAACGGATAAACTTTTTTCAAGAAAACAATCTCTTTGTAAGTTGTTGTTGGCTACCGATTTAATGTTTTGTACATAAAAATGTTTTTAAAAAGAATTTAGTTCCTGAAATTCCGTCGAGCTGTTTCTTAAATCTCAGCTATGTAAGCTTACTGTTTCTATACCTCTGTATGTATACTTTCCAGATTTTTTGGTGCATCTTATTATCTTTTTTAATAAAATCATTTATTCTTTTTAAGAAAGCATAAGACCTTTAAACTTTCAAAAAATCCGTTTTCGTTTTTTGTTTAATTTTGAATATTTTTTAATTTCTCAATAATATAAAAAAAATACTCATTCAAAAATCTGCATTATTTCTTGAGTTACAATCCTTTGTAGACAGTGAGTATAATTGAAGGACCCTAGAGATTGACACTTTAAAACGCGTTTTCGCAGATTACTAAATTTGGAGATTGTGAGCACTGTTACTATAAAACTATATACTCTATAGCTTTAAAAACATAACCAAATATGCATTTCTTGATAGTCTACAGGCTAAAAGTAAAAATATTTCACAAATTTTGGTTACTAATTTTTTGCACTTGAAAACTAAATTTTTGAATTCTTTTTTATTATTTTGTGCTAAAATTAAATTTTAAACAAAATTTTTGTGTATAGTTTGGTTTTATTTTAGCTTTATGTGTATTATAAATTTATTTTGCTAAAACGTTTTTCTATATGCATAATTTAGAGTTTTATCATGCGCGCAGCTTTTAGTGGGTTTAGTTCATGCATTACTGAGATTAATTTTTAATTTTTAAATTTAAATATTAATTTTTAATATACAGCATTTTTTTCTAGATAATATAGATAAGAACATATACTTAAGCCAAAAATAAAAAAAGAGCTTATTTTCATGAATATCCGTGGTTAAACCTTTTTCCAGTGCAGAAGAGTATTTTAAATTTTTGAAACCGTAAACTTTTAAAATTCAAACCTTTCTGAATATGCATAAATAATATAGTTATTCTGATCGATGTAACATAAATAATAAAAGAGTACCGATTTAAAATCAAATAATTTCTTTCGGTTAACAAGGAAGAAATAGGAGAAATATTATCTAACAAAACAATATGTTTTTTTCTTTAAAACATTTCTTTTCCGTTTTATAAAAGTTTAAAAGCGACTTCATTCTAATAAAACATACTTCTGTTATAATATATTGACATGATAAATTTAAAATAAAGGTTTTAAAAATTGAAGATATTCTAACATTATGTTAACTTCAACATTTACATAATTTTACACTGTACCTCTTTTTCTTTTTTATGATTTAATTTTAATGTATCTTCATATTTTATCGTAACAAACAAACGAATTTTACAAAGAATATCAGTGGTTAAAACATTTTTAGAGCCGAATCTTTAAAAAAAATTTTGAAGTCGTAAACGTTTATATTTCAAACATTGCCAAATATCCATAAATAGCATAGTTATACTGCCCGATGTAACATAGAGTGTGAAAAGAGTATGAAATACACATTACACATAGAGTATGAAACGGTTTATCATATCGGTTTAAAATCAAAATGTTAAATTTTTACTGAATTATATTGATTTGAAAGGAAAAGTTGAAACATTATCTAAGAAAATAATGATAAATAAATATAACATTAAATTAAAAAAAATAAAAAAACCCGACTGCGTAAAGAAGCGACTAATTAATTATTTCTCATAAATGTGAAACTATTTTTTATATTCCTTAACATTTTTTTTTATTTTCTTGTATTGATAACTTTTAAGTTGTGTTTAATTAGTAGTTCCTATCTATAAACACTGTTTTGATGACGCCTATAGATGTCTATGAAGGTTACAGTTGCAGTAAAGCTAGATATCCCACCTACACAACTTTCAGTTTCTGTAATATTTAAACGGAGCTACTAACTGTAAAACAGTCAATGAAACAACGTCTTCATTTTGAAAAATCTATCCAATGATATGCCATTCAATATGGTGCGTAAAAATTGTTTCTCGTCTCTACCACCATTTTGAATTTATGTAAACAAAATCTAGCCTAAAACCATCAGATGGTTAAGACGAATTGATAGAGAAGTCATTCATTAAAATCCATCCAGCCATTGGAATGTTTCGAGCATATAAAGAAATCTACATACCCAGATACGCATGAAACACATAACCCTTCCTGACAGTCGGGTAAAAATGGAAGTACTTTTGACATTCTATGAAATTTCCAAATCAAAGAATTAGTCATTGTATATCCTTTTTCTTGCCATAATATTTTTTTATTCGTTTTGTAAAAGTGTACAAGTGACTTCATTTTAAAAAAAACATACTCCTTTTATGATACATTGGCAAAAATATGATACATTGTAAATTTAACTTATAGTCTTTACAAATTCAAGACTTCTAACATTAATTTTAACTTCGACATTTATAGAATTTTTCATTGTACCTCTTATTCCATTTCATGATCTAATTTCAATACATCTTTATATTCCATTATAATAAACGAATGATTTTTTTTCAAAGAATATCCGTTGTTAAGCCTTTTTTTAGTGTTGCAGCGTATTTAAACTTTTTGAAGCCGCAAGCCCTTATATTTGAAACATTTCCGAATAACCTTAAATAGCATAGTTATTCTGCGCGATGTAACATAAAATCTAAAAATCAAATCAAATAATTTCTTTCGGTTAACAAGAAACAAAAAGGAGAAACATTATCTAAGAAAGCAGTGTGTACTTTTTCTTTCCAAAACACTTTTTATTTTAGTTTTATAAAAATTTAAAATGGATTTCATTCAAAAAAAGTATACACCTATTATGATACATTGACATGATATATTAAATTTAAAAGCTTTAAAAATTGAAGATCTTCTAACATTAATTTTACTGCAACATTTATACAATTTTTCATCGTACCTATTATTCCTTTTCGTGCTTTAATTTCAATGAACCATTATAATTTAATAATAAACAAATGATTTTTTTAAAGAATATCCATTGTTCAAACTTTTTTTATTGTTTCAGCATATTTAAACTTTTTGAAGCCGTAAACCCGTATATTTCAAACATTTCTGAATATGCATATATATCATACACAGTGGCGTGGCGTCCGGTCATCGCTGGATGCGGCGATGACCAAGCAATATTTTAAAACTCTTAATAAGCTTTTAAAACTCTACGATCCAGTTTTAGCAGAACATTTGGAGTTCATGTATAAGTGAAGGTAAGATTTAAAGTTTCTTTTTTGAACATTCAACCATTGAATTTTAGAGTTAATAATTTTTCACCACAAACTTAAATAATTGCGATGACCACCGAAAATTTTCACGCCACGCCACCGATCATACAGTATATGGCCAAAGGTGACCGGTCACTTGCAATTTTAGACGTTTTGTTAAATATCTAGAAAAATACATGAGGAATTAGCCTGAAACTGCAGGTGTGTAAACAGTATAGTATAGGTCATACATTTCCGCGAAAAATTTTTCCCGATACCCCATAGGGGTCCGTCAACAAATTGAAAAAGAACGAATATCTTTTGGATAACCCTGTAAAAAACTAATGTAGCAAGCGCGTTTGAACTCATGATTATTAATAAGTTGCTTATTGTAATATACTGTGTTCATTTTTATGAGGATAGCATGTATACTTGTAGAGAAATTAAGGTTTTTATAAAACAGTCCCGAATTTCGCTAAGTTTTTTGCTTATAATTTGCAGAGTTCTTAATATGAAAAAAAAAGTTCTTTTCAGAAAATATGACAAACAACATTGTACACATTACCTTGCAATCAGAGTGAAAAAATAATTAAAAAATTGTATGAAAAATGAGCAGGTTTACTAAATAATGATTCACTACGCATGCTCAAAAGTAATCGAAATATAATTTGCATAATGTGTTAGCTAAATGTATAGAGCAACTTTTGTGAAAGTCTCAAAAACATAGTTTGAAAAGTCTGATAATAATCGTTTATAGAACAAGCTCAAAATCCGTTATTCACAAAAGAAAGCAAAAAGGGGAGGGGCGGTATCCAAATACAGTAGTATGTGCAATATTGTGCATTAGCACTAATCAATGGATATATAGATACAACCCCTCATCTTTTTGCTTCTATTTGGGAACAACGGATTTTGAGCTTATTCTATAAACGATTATTATCAGGCTTTTCAAACTATGTTTTTGAAACTTTTACAAATGTTGCTCTATACATTTAGCTAACAAATTATGCACATTATATTTTGATTGCATTTGCGCATGCGCAGTGAACTTTTTTTGTAAACCTGCCTACGTTTCATCAAATTTTTATTATTTTTTAATTCTGATTGCAGAGTATTGTGTAAAATTTTCTTCATCATATTTTCTGACAAGAACGTTTTTTTATATTAAGAACTTTGCAAATTATAAGCAAAAAACTTGGAGAAATTTGGCACTGTTTTTATAAAAACCTTAATTTCTCTACGAGTATACATGCTATCCTCATAAAAATGAACACAGTATATTCCAGTAAGCCACTTATTAATAATCTCGAGTTTAAACGCTTTTGCTACATTAGTTTTTACAGGGTTATCCAAAAGATATTCGTTATTTTTCAATTTGTTGATGGTCCCTTATGGGGTTTCGGGGAAAATCTTCACGGAAATATATGACCTATACTATATTGTTTACACACCTGCAGTTTCAGGTTAATTCCTTATGTATTTTTCTAGATATTTAACAAAACGTCTAAAATCGCAAGTGACCGGTCACCTTTGGCCATATACTGTAGTTATTTTGCCCGGTGTAACATAAAATATGAAAATAGTATTGGTTTAAAATCAAATAATTCCTTTCGGTTAACAAGAAAGAAAAAAGATAAACATTATCTAACAAAACAATAAGTTTTTTTTTTTTTTTTTCGATTTGTATAAATTTGAAAGAGACTTCATTACAATATATATATATATATATATATATATATATATATATTCACCTGTTATAAGACAGTGGCATGATACATTTAACTTAAAGACTTTAAAAATTGAGGCCAGCAAGTCCTCACTACATTTGAAAAAAGCCCGCCGGAGGGAGGCGCGGTAATAGCGATGTCTGTGCCCTTTTCATTATTGAATCTTCGAAAAGTATATGAAATTATGCATAGAACTGAATCAAATGTTTTGTGTATGTTTCTGACTATGGCAAGCAGGTCCTCCATGAATTTGGAAAATTCTGCCTGAAGGGAGCACTAAAATAGCGATGTCTATGCAATTTGCAATTTTCATTATTGCACCATCGAAAGTGTATTGCATAGAATTGGATCAAATTTTTGTGCATGTTTTTTACTATGGCCAGAAGATCCTCCTTGAATTTGGAATTATTCCGTGGGAAAGGGGAACTGCGATAGCGATTTTTGTATAATTTTAACATTTTTCGTAGTTCTATTGTCCATCGGGGGCTCGTGAAGCGATAAGAATTGGCGTCCTGCTAAGCTGGCTATTCGCAAACAGCTTCGAAAAAATAAGGAAAAACTATTGATTTTAGTAAATATCAAGATCTAGATTAACTCGTTTTTACTCCGATTAATTGACTGAAGAAGAAATTTATGATGAAAATCAAAGTTGGTATGGTATTGAACTAATAATATTAAAGTATTAAAAAGTGTAACTACTTTCTGAAATATTAAGGTGTATGAGATAGAAGAAGGTTATTGGATTGGCACATCCAACTAGTTTTCCTCTTCATGATTTAATGCTAATGCATCTTTATATTTTATCGTAACAAGTGGATAAATCCGGGATTCCCGGGATACTGTATATAAGCGAAAAACATCATATTATTGTTCATATCATACTATTGTGTATTTCTGATGTTAACATCCTTTTTTCTCTGCCCAATTTAAAACTCGCAGGAATAAATGAGGTATTTTTCAAAAAGTTCCGCGAGCGTCTTTTGACGCAGTATACAGTAGAGCGCCGATTATCGGAACTCCAATTAACCGAACTTCCAATTATCCGAACAGCCTATTTCTCCCAAAACTATTTTTAACCTAACTCCCAATCATCCATTGGCTTGGAATAAAATTTTAAATAAAGAAAAACTGTTACTGGATCAGAAAATGAGGAATGTAAAACAATAAAGGAGATGGGAAGAATCCTAAGGTATGAAGAAAATGAAATTAACGAGTGATTAAATAGTGAAGTACATGACCCTGGATAGCAGATTTTAAATGATGATGAGATAGTGGATGAGATTTATAATGAAAAAGAAACGGAAGAAAATGAAAATGAATGCTCTGAAAATAACCAAGGTCCATCACATAACAAAGTCTATGAATGTTTGGAAACAGCTAAAATGTCTCGAACGGAAGAAGAACGTTAATCCTATTCAACTAACATATTTAAGAAGAATTAGAGATGTGGCGGCATGCCTTCGTTGCCTTCGTTCGGAAAAGAATGCCTTCGTTGAGGCAAGCAACAATCAAAAGCTGTTTTTCTTAAATTATATCTCTAGATTTCAGGAAATGATAAAAAGAGAGAAAAAAAATAATGATAAAAATGTAAAAAATAAATAAAATAAAAAGACAAATTAAAACATGCTAGCACTAACTGGTGCTGCCAGTCCTAAGCTCAGATAACGTGTAAAAGATTTTAGTATAGTCAGAAACATCTCTTAAATTGTCTGTCCATTTATCCGAACTTTTGCTTATGTGAACTAGGGTCGGTCCAACATGTTCGGATAATCGGCGCTCTACTGTACTTACATATCGTTAAAACACGTTGTTTGAAATAAACATTTTTGCAGTTAATCAAAAATTATTGAAAAAACGTACCTGCAAATAACCTCAAAGATTTCGGTGAGAAAGCCATCAAGCACCGGCCAATTGTTTTTTAGTTTTTTTAATTAATAACGCTAATAGATTTTTTGCATTTAATATATTTTTTAAGAATGCCCACTAACGATACCAAAAAATCATATTTATATGAACAATAGCAATAATGCGCTTAAAGCAAGAACGTTTTTAAAAGTATTAAAAGCTATGTCTTCCTATTGGCCTCGTGTCAGAGGTTCAAAGCTGAAGAAATCGCCGAAGATCTCTATTTAAATTCAACCTTTTTGATTCCGTTCATTTCAGTGTTTTAAGTTGCGCGAAATTCGATTACATGTCCTAAATTGTGTTTATTGATATTTTATTGTTATAGTTATTGATTGATGTATGTTTTAATTTTATTATGAAACGTAAGCTATGAACAGATAATGAGTTATTTATATTAATTTAACTGTAAATGGATATTTCTTTCGTAATCGTCTGCACGCGATAGAGATATATTAAAAAATCAACTTGAAAGTTATTTCAAAAACAAAAACAAAAAATGCGGAAATTGATATTAAGTTTTTGAAAAAATCGCGATATAGTTTTCACACAAATTGCATTTGAATGCACATTTTTTTTCCGTATTTGACGATGTAAAATATGAAAATGTGCGGTGTTTACATATTTAAAAAAATGAAATAAAAATTAAATTTAATTGTCTACTGTTGACACACACATAATGGCGTTAGCGTTACGCACAGGCATCAGTTCTTTACAATATAGAGTAGGTAATTCAAACTGGGCCTTCCGGGTTACAGAATATAAGGGAAAATTATTGTTAAGGTTTCGTTAATCTGACGAAACCATTTTCGTCTCATTCCTCAGTCTGTCTGTCTGTTACAGAGCCCATTCTCAGAAACTATAAAAGTTGGAGACTTGCAATTTTGCATACTTATAACTGAACACCTCACATCAACGACAAATCATAAAGTTTTGAAAAAGTCTTATAATTACCCTTCTGGCCTCTAACATATTTATTTTAAGGATTTTTTTCTCAGAGTGAGCCCCTAATTGATCTGGAGGCTTGAAATTTTGCATACGTATAGCTGAATACTTGCGATCACACGACAAATCATAAAGATTTCAAAGTCTTAAATTTACCCCTCCGGTTTCTAACTTGTGTATTTTAAGCAAATTTTCTAACTCAGCCCCTAATTAAGTTGGAGACTTGAAATTTTGCATATTTATAGCAGAATACTTGAGATCACACGAAAAATCATACAATTTTCCAAAAGTCTCATATTGTTTACACCTCCGGGCTCTAACTTGTGTATTTTAAGGAATTTTCCTAACCACCATCCCCCTTTCGCCCGGGGGGTACTTTTCTAACTTTTACCGACACCCCATTGACCACTCTTCATATTATGCACTATAGCCCAACATATTTTAGTTTCACTTTTTACCGCCTGGGGCGCCTATCTATATCGGGTTCTATGGGCCCGATCCCCTCGACTAATATATCTACCGATATGTTGTAAAACGGAGTTTTGTTCGGATAGATGTTTGTTTAGAATAGAGAGCGCCCCCTGGTTGCGATATGTGGAATTAAAAGATTTTGCAAAATGATAAAGTGTTTTGAAAAGAATATTAAACGAAACCCTCTGTGCGATCTGTGATCACACTTACCCACTTACTTTATATTACTATACATTTTTTTTATTGCCTACTAACAACATCAAAAAGGATTTTTATTTGAAAAGTATCAATTATGCAACTAGATAAAATTTTAAAATTTATTGAAAGCGATGCTTTCGTATGAGTTAATAACCGAAAAAAAAATGCCAAAAATTTCCTTACCTAGAGTAGTCCTTTTTAATTCTGATCATTTCAGTCGTTTAAGCACATTTTTCGATTGCATGTCTGTTAAGTTTCTGTTTTATTTATGCACTGAGAAAAAAAAATATGGTTCTCACATCTAGAATCTAAATTGTGGCTCTAGATAAAATAGTTCTATGTCATTCCTATAAATTCTAGTTCTCTTTGCAAGAGAGTTCTAAAGTTTCCTACTAGAAGAGCGTTTACCTATATCTCGTTGTCAAACTTATTTAAAAATCTCTGCATATAGATGTGAACACAAGAGGTTAGTTTTTGTAACTATAATTCTCGTTAATGAAACCATTCCTGAAATCAAACTATAATTTCTCGCTACTGAAACGAATCATTATCATTTCGTCATCTAGAAAGCAAGAAACTATAAATTCTAGATCGTTTCGTCTATTCAGATTAGTTGTTTGTTCACCTATTCGTTTACCTCAGAAATCTGTGTTTCTAGTTTAGAGATTCCGAAAATGGCTTCCTATTCATTCTAGGTAAAGGCGCTATACTTTTTGTTCACAGTGTATTATTTCATAATTGAATTTTTAACTTCTTAATGGAATATCAACTGAAAACAAATGCTGAACTATTTATATTGTTTTAAGTACGAACGGATTTATGATTCAAATCGTCTGCAGCCGATAGAGTTTTTTAAAAATCATGTTTGAAAATTACCTTGAAAACCATAAAAAGTGAGTAAATTGCGATACAGTTTTGAAACAAATTGCAATACAATTATGAAAGAAATTGTATTTCAAGGAGTTTATTTTCTATTCGACGGTGTAAAAATTAAAAGATTTGCGATGTTTGGAAGTATAAAAAACTGCAGTAAAAACGAAATTTATCGTCTTCTATTGCCAACGTCAAAATAATTTCAGCTTTATAGGCGGACATGATTGTCCTTTATAATAAAAGTAAACAAATGAAATTTACAAAGAATAACCTTTGTAAAGACTTTTTTATTGTTTCAGCGTATTTAAAAATTTTTGCGTAAAAATTTATATTCCAAACATTTCTGCATATGCACTGAAAGAAAAAAACATACCGCCTTCATCTAAAGCGATTAGGTAGTCATTTTCTAAATCCCTACACTGTAAAAAAACCACTGTAAATTTGCCAGCACAACTCGAACACAGTTGAATGTACTGTATCTTTCTTTGGTTTCCTGACTATTTAAACATGAAAAATACAGTAGTTGCGTAAAATTAACAGTACAATGTACTGGCAATTTGGGACGTATTTGGACCACAGCACAAACTACTGGCGTCCAAATTGCCAGTACATTGTGATGTTAATTTTACGCAACTACTGTATTTTCCATGTTTAAATAGTCAGGAAACTAAAGAAAGATACAGTACATTCAACTGTAATCGAGTTTGTGCGCGAAATGAACAGTACTTTGTACTGTAAAAATGTTGTTTTTTTTTACAGTGTAAACTAGAAATATAGTTTTCCGAGTTAAGCGAATAAAGTAAACAAATAAACTGAATAGACGAAATGATTGAGAATTTCTAGTCTATAGTTTTCTAGGTGAGGAAACGATACATTATATTTTGAATCGGTTGAATTGCGAGAAATTATCACTTGGATTCTAGAATTAAATCATAAACTAGAATCATAGTTACTAAAACTTACTTATTGTGTTCGCATTTATTTGCAGGGAATTTTAAATAAGTTTAACTTCGATAATATAAGAAAACGCCCTTGAATTTAAATAGGGATAACCAGAACTGTAGAGCAAAGGGAACTAGAATGTATAAGAATAACATGGAACTATTTTTTTTCTAGAGCCCCAATTTATTTTCCTGATGCCAGCCAGTTTCAGAATTTTGTTTAAGTGTGCATAAATGTCATAGTTATTCTGCCTGATTGGAAATCTATGAAGGAGCATCCATTTAAAATCAAAATGCAACATTTATACTGCATCATTTTGAATAATTTATTTCGGTTAACAAAAAAGAAAAAGAAAAAAACATTATCCAAGAAAACAATCTCTCTGTGAGTTCCTGTTGCCTATCGATTTTATGTGTTGCGCATAAAAAAGTTTTGTAAAAGAATTTTGTTCATGAGATTTCCTGCAGCTGTTCCTTAAATCTCAATTGTATAAGCTTAGTGTTTTTATTCCTCTGTATATATATATATATTTCTTCTTTTAAAAATTAATGTTGTATATTATTTTTTATGTAACACGTTATTCTTATTAAATGAAATAGAAATGTATTAATATTTTAAAAATTATATACATGTACATCTGTTTCTGTGTAAATTTAAGATGTTATAGCCGTGTTCGTTATGAGAACTATGTAACTTTGATGTATTTCTTTTCTCATTTCATAATATCCACTTTCATGTAACAAAACCCAATGTATTTCACTACATACTCTTTCATCGGCAACATAAATTCACTTTTCCCCTTTGACGTTTCTAAACAGGGTTGCTTGTTAGATAAGTAGCTGTATAATTATAGTTGAAAAGACCTGCACTTTCCATTTTGTTTAATGTTCCTGCACGATTTCTAAATATTGCATAATTTCAATTTTCGCATTATGGAGCAGAGAGAAAAAATTCTTTCAAATAAGACATATTTATAAAATGTAGCTCAATTTAAAAGGAGTTTTTATAACTTACCTTTAACATTTGAAAAATTATGTTTTGCAAATTTGGCAACTGATTGCCACACGTATATAGTTTTAAAAAGGCACTTTAAATTGAGTTACATTTTATTAAAACAAATTATTCGAAAGAACATTTTTTTTCTGTTCCATGACGCAGCAGAAATTGAAATTATGCAATATTTTGAAATCGTGTAGGAGCAATCAAAGCTGAATGGAAAGCGCAGGTCTTTATCGCAATCATTATACAGTTAGTTACCTAACTATAAACCGTGTTAGGAATCGTTCAAATAGGAACAATTGGCGCTGCACTATAATCCGACAACAAAAAGAAAGGTTTTAATTTTATGTTGGAGATAAAATTAATTATTATGTTAAGTTAAATTGGTTAAAATACGTTGCAACAGAATATGCTCGAAATTATATCTTCATTTGTTTATTAAAAACACTGATTTTCTAGAGAAATCTTTAACAATTGGAGTTGGCGTATGTTGGCGTATATTTACGTTTGTGTAAGACAAGCGTGTTTTATATTAATAGGATAAAGCTCAGGAGTACTTTTACTTCTTTCAAAAGTATTTTTTAATATTTGTAAATTTTATGTTTAAAATTTCTAATTAGTATTAAAAAATTCATAATAATGTGGCATAACATAGAAATAATTTATTCCTTTTTTAATAGTATAACATTAACCTAAACAATACTATTTTCTTGAAACTATTTCAATTTATAATTATTAAATTAAATACATATTATGAATTCCATAATAAATATAACGATGTTATGCAGGAATTAGACTATTTTAATGATCATAACATGAATATTTAAGTTATAGGTACAAAAAGAAAGCAACGCAGGAAATTCCTGAAAAAAAGTATTAAATTATTAACTATAAATTAATTATTATATAAATTAAATATAAATAAAAACTGCGAAACATATATTTTTCAATAAATCGGAATAAGAAGAGCCTTCTTCCTTTGCATATATAATGAAAATTTTATTAAAAAAATTGTGGTAATTGAACAATTATTTATTGAGTTAAATCAGAACAAGAATAGTCTACTTCCTTTGCATACATAATTAAAACTTTATTGTAAAATATTTTGTGGTAATTGAACTATTATTTATTGAGTTAAATCAGAATAAGAATAGTCTACTTCCTTTGCATATATATTTAAAGCTTTATTGAAAAATATTTTGTGGTAATTGAACTATTATTTATTGAGTTAAGTCAGAATAAGAATAATCTTCTTCCTTTGCATATGTAATTAAAACTTTATTGAAAAATATTTTGTAGTAATTGAGCTATTATTTATTGAGTTAAATCAGAATAAGAATAATCTACTTCCTTTGCATACATAATTAAATCTTTATAAAAAGATTTTGTGGTAATTAAACTATTATTTATTGAGTTAAATCAGAATAAGAATAGTCTACTTCCTTTTCATATATAAATAAAATTTTATTGATAAATATTTTGTGGTAATTGAACTATTATTTATTGAGTTAAATCAGAATAAGAATAGTCTACTTCCTTTGCATACATAATTAAAACATTATTGTGAAATATTTTGTGGTAATTGAATTATTATTTATTGAGTAAAATCAGAATAAAAATAGTCTACTTCCTTTGCATACATAATTAAATCTGTATAAAAATATTTTGTGGTAATTAAACTATCATTTATTGAGTTAAATCAGAATAAGAATAGTCTACTTCCTTTGCATATATATTTAAAGCTTTATTGAAAAATATTTTGTGGTAATTGAACTATTATTTATTGAGTTAAGTCAGAATAAGAATAGTCTACTTTCTTTTCATATATAATTAAAACTTTATTGAAAAATATTTTGTGGTAATTGAACTATTATTTATTGAGTTAAATCAGAATAAGAATAGTCTACTTCCTTTGCATACATAATTAAAACATTATTGTAAAATATTTTGCGGTAATTGAACTATTATTTATTGAGTTAAATCAGAATAAGAATAGTCTACTTCCTTTGCATATATATTTAAAGCTTTATTGAAAAATATTTTGTGGTAATTGAACTATTATTTATTGAGTTAAGTCAGAATAAGAATAATATACTTCCTTTGCATATGTAATGAAAACTTTATTGAAATTAATATGTGTTAATTGAACTATTATATATTGAGCTAAATCAGAATAAGAATAATCTACTTCCTTTTCATATATAATTAAAACTTTATTGAAAAATATTTTGTGGTAATTGAACTATTATTTATTGAGTTAAATCAGAATAAGAATAGTCTACTTCCTTTGCATATATAATTAAAACTTCATTAAAAAATTTTACGATAATTGAACAATTACTTATTGAGTTATGAAAGTTTTTTGAAGACAATTTTACAAAAAAAAAAAAAAAAAAAAAAAAAAAAAATCATTTTTGTGAAAAATCATAAAGCAACTTTAAACTTAGTTTTTTGAGGTTTGTAAATAACATAAATATTTAAAAATCAAGAAAATCTAAAGAAATGTAATGGCATATTATAGTAACTTAAAAAAACAGAAAATTGAGTTTTTTTTTCGAAATAGAAAATTTAAAGGCATACAGATAACTTAACAAAAAGAAAAAAAATTACTGTACGGAAAACACGTGTTGCATACAAACACAGTTCTTAAAAGATAAAAATTCGCACGGTTTTTTCCATGATAAGAAAGTGGGAAAATTCTTGGAAACGTTTTTGGTATGCAAGTAAACGGCCTTAAATGCAGCTACAACGACAAAGGAATTTTTTCGCCGACGGATTGATTTTCTATATTATATTTTTGCAACCCTTGGGCTGAATAGGCGCTTCCTCCCGGAATAATAAATATAATTTTACTTTTCCTTTTTTATATTATTACTTTTTACTTTAGAAATGTCCAAAGATAAATCAATTTTCACCTTTTTAAATTTTATCGTAAACAAAATCTCCATGTCTCAAAAAATACACAAAGCTTTAGATTAACATGTAGGATATTTGGTGTATTCAACTAGAAGGCTTATAAATGAGGGATTTTTTAAGGTTATATAAACTTCCCCATTCATAGAATTAATCATTGACTATATTTTTCTTTTCTTGATTTTTGTTTCTTGTTTTATCGTAAGCAAAATCTCCATTTCTCAAAAAATTCATAAAGCTTTAGATTAACATGTATGGCATTTAAATAGAAGGCTTATAAATGAGAGATTTTTTTAAACGTTATATCAACTTCCTCATTCATAGAATTAATCAATATCTTTTTCTTTTCTTGATTTTTGTTTCTTGCTATATTTATGTTTTATCATAAAATGAATTCCTATTTTCTAATAAATCCGCAATATGAAGAATTAAAATAAAAAGTTGAAGAAATGTTTTCTTAACACTGCGTTTACTTCCCTATTTATCGAATGAACCATTGTAATATCCTTTTTTAGGTGCGTTCGTAATAATATAAATACGTAGCACCTATAGTCCTCGTTGTGTTCGTCTGTCCGTCCGTCCGCATATAATACAGCAAAAACTACCCAACCGAATGATCTGAAATTTAAAATATATAATTGTTGCAAGTCTATTCATTTCAAACTTTATGAAATTTGGATGCATAATTTAATTACAAGGACAGTCAAAAGTTTTCTGTTAAATTACGGCCAATGGGAAAAAATTATTTCAAGTGCATTTTAATGATGTTACAGTCTTTCGAACAGAATGCAATTGATATACACTTATAAAGTGCACTAAAATATGCATTCAGTACAAAATGCGGTGCAAAAAATATTTATAAAACTAGTTATAGTACGAACATACATCATATGCCACGTATTACGTACAATTTCCAACTTGTTTTTAATATGATATCCGTTTTTCTGCATTTGATATTTTAAATATATCGATCTTTTCTAAAAAATATCCGGTACATCTTTAATGTTATATCGTAATAAATATATTTGTACCCATAAAGATTTATAGAGTTCTGTTGATATGCAGTTCATCTGCCCGAGGGAACATAAAGTAAGAAAAAAAGTGTTAGATGGAAGTAACATTTATATTGACGAATTCCACCCTTTCAGCATCCATTTTGATTGATTTCTTTGGCTTAAGAGAAAAAGTAAAAGAAGAAAATTTCTTCTAGAAAACAATCGCTTTTTAAGTTGATGTTGGTTATCGATTTCATGTGTAGCGAATAAAAGAGTTTTGAAAAAAGAATTTAGTTCATGAGATTTTTTTGAAGCTGTTTCTTAACACACAATTACATAAACTTAAGGATTTTGTCCTCTGTATTTATATTTTCCTATCATGATTTTTTATTGCATCTTTTTTTGATAAAATTATTTATTCTTGTTATATACAACATGATTATTGATAGCGCTGGTTGTATTTTAAATTAAATCTGTACTCATCAATAACTTAAAACAAATATTAAATTAAAAAATTAACTGTATTTTTGGACTAGAAGAAAATATGTAAAACAAAACAGAATGTTGCCAGTTTCAGAAAAATAAATTTGCACAAAGAACTCCGGGCACTCAGCTATGGCAGACGGCAACAAATGTCGCAGACGATAAAATTGATATTTAAACAAAATGTAAAAAAATAAAAAATAAAAGGAGAAACGTTCTTCAAGAAAACAATCTCGTTTGAAGTTGATGTTGGTTATCGATTTCATGTGTTGTGCATAAAATATTTTTGAAAAAAGAAATTAGTTCCTGAGAATATTCTGCACTTGTTTCTTCAATCTCTATTATATTAGCTTAGTATTATTAATCTGCATTTTTAGGTTCTTATCTCAAGTTTCAGTCGAATTGTATTTTCAATATCATCATTTATTCTTCTTAAATACAATGTTATTACATTAACATTTAAAATATATATATACATGCACACGCTTATTTAGTGTGTTCGTAATTATATAAATGCGCAGCACCTATAGTCGTCGTCAGGTCATCGCGCTTGATTCTACGTCTGTCCGGATATAACAGCGCAAAAACTAGCCGTCCGAATAGTTTGAAATTTAATATGTATAATCATTGTAGAATGTTTTAGAGCCATTTCAAATTTTATGAAAATCGAATCAAAACTTAAAAAGATATTAATAAAAGTTTGTTTCATCTATTAAATCGTATCATATGTAATTCATTCAATGATATCTAACGATAGTTAATGATCCTAGGTTGCCATGCTAATTACGTCCTATTGAAAGTGGAGTCCTATTTCTTCCGTATTAGAATTTTGTCGAGTCATTTCAAATTTTATGAAAATCGAATCAAAACTTAAAAAGATATTAATAAAAGTTTGTTTCATCTATTAAATCGTATCATATGTAATTCATTCAATATCTAACGATAGCTAATGATTCTAGGTTGCCATGCTAATTACGTCCTATTGAAAGTGGAGTCCTATTTCTTCCGTATTAGAATTTTGTCGAGTCATTTCAAATTTTATGAAAATCGAATCAAAACTTAAAAAGATATTAATAAAAGTTTGTTTCATCTATTAAATCGTATCATATGTAATTCATTCAATGATATCTAACGATAGTTAATGATCCTAGGTTGCCATGCTAATTACGTTCTATTGAAAGTGGAGTCCTATTTCTTCCGTATTAGAATTTTGTCGAGTCATTTCAAATTTTATGAAAATCGAATCAAAACTTAAAAAGATATTAATAAAAGTTTGTTTCATCTATTAAATCGTATCATATGTAATTCATTCAATGATATCTAACGATAGTTAATGATCCTAGGTTGCCATGCTAATTACGTCCTATTGAAAGTGGAGTCCTATTTCTTCCGTATTAGAATTTTGTCGAGTCATTTCAAATTTTATGAAAATCGAATCAAAACTTAAAAAGATATTAATAAAAGTTTGTTTCATCTATTAAATCGTATCATATGTAATTCATTCAATGATATCTAACGATAGTTAATGATCCTAGGTTGCCATGCTAATTACGTCCTATTGAAAGTGGAGTCCTATTTCTTCCGTATTAGAATTTTGTTGAGTCATTTCAAATTTTATGAAAATCGAATCAAAACTTAAAAAGATATTAATAAAAGTTTATTTCATCTATTAAATCGTATCATATATAATTCATCCAATGATATCTAACGATAGTTAATGATTCTAGGTTGCCATGCTGATTACGTCGTATTGAAGGTGGAGTCCTATTTCTTCCGTATTACGAAATTAAAAATATACAATCGTAATAAATTTTACATTCATACATGTTTGCATAAGAGTACCACAGTTATTGAAACAAGATCTGAATATTTATAAAACTAGTTATAGTACGAAAGCACCACATTTGCCACGTTTGACGTACAATTTCTGACTTGTTAATTTAAAGCATTGATATTTCAAAACTTGTGTATTAAAAAAAAAAAAAAAAAAAAAAAAATCAATCTACAACTTCTCGCGCACTGTTGACAATCTTGCATGACGATTAGTAAAATAAACAAAAGTTTGATTACGCTGATCGGCTAAAAAAATAAAAAAATAATTTTTTTCCTCACTGCAAACTCAATATATAAAGTGTACAGATCTAATATTCCTAATTCTAAATATGCTTTCCAAATTGCTCCAGCACATACCATTTTTCCGAGGAACGTTTTATATTAATAACAAATAGTGAAGGTTTGTTATATTAATTGCAATGCTAGATAAAATTGAAATCATGGGAAAAGTGCTTTCAATGTCTTAGACATCAAATTGATAGAATATAGCATGAAAATCTAGTTTATGGATACTTGTATCTTGCATTTTTCTTTTTATGTATCACACTCCCTGTCTTCGAGTTCGAATTTACTATTTGGTATCCACGAATATATTTTCATTCCTTATGTTGCTGTAACGCGGGTAATCATATTTATATATTTATTTATAGCTAATATTATTATTTACATCTTGCGGTTTACAAAATTTACACTTATGTTTTAGAAAAATATAAAATACCTTAATTTTAAAAGCAAAACCTCCTTCCTACAAAAGAATGGAACGTGATACAGTAATTTCATTACCATATTTTTATTTAGTAGTGCTAAATGTGTAAGAATAAGCCATTATTTTTACGGAGAGGATCTTGGTACCGACCAGTGTTATTTTCGTGATTTATTACTTTTAGGAAGATTTCGTATGAAATACTACCTATTACATACTCCCCTATGTTGGAATTTCTGAAAAATATTTGGAGATCTACACCGATCATGACCCGTAAAACCCAAAACCACCCTCAGTAAAAAACTATATATATATATATATATATTTACATATAACAATTTCTTCTAGACAAGATAACTTCCATTATTTTGCACAAATCTCTTCCAAACTGATACATAATATCAAGGGGCATAAAATCTCGGTCAAGTTCGTTAATGGGCAAAATTGGACCAAGGAGATGGGAATAGGGAGGAGTTTTGTGAAAACCGAAAAAACACCCCATAACTTCTTAATTTTTGTAAATATCAAATCAGTTTAAAATTTTTATTACATCTAAAAATTGGGCTAAACATTTATGTATCACAGATTTTTGAAAAAATTAAAAATGGGCGCAAAAAATAGGGATTTAGGGAGAAAAAAATTCATAACTTCGCTAGTTGTCAAGATATCAAATACAATTAAATTTATTATAAATCTTCTTAATATTATCTACAACTTTTATGTTGATAAGTTTTTGATAGCACTAAATCGTACCGAAAACAAAATTAAAAACGAAAAGATAAAGGGGCAGTTGAAGAACAAAAACTCCAGAACTTCGTCAATTCACAAGATATCAAATTCGCATGAATTTATTATATTTCTTCTTAATATTGTCTACAACATTTATATTGACAAGTTTCTGATAGGACCAATTCTTACAGCAAAAACAAATTAAAAATACATAGCGTTTGAAGGAAAAAAAAATCATCGTATTAAGGGTGTAGTCAAATCCAAACTGTTTATTTTCTGACTCATATTTAAATTAATTTTTTACTTTCAAGCGCATCTAATTGATAGCTTTTCTTATTCAGGAACTATATAATGTACCGTAATGATCGATTTTTTTATAGAGGCAGAATATACTTCAAAAAATGATGTCAAAATGGGCATTTTGAACCGAATTTTCGGAAGCGATTGTGTTAGAAATGAAAAATATTTTCCTTCTGAAAAAATAATTGTTTATAAATCAAGTTTTAATTAATTGAACGAAAAATAAAAACTCAGGTCGCTTATAAATCTCTTCAAAAATCACGTCAGCAAGTTTAATATATTTTTTTTATTAAAAATGAATCAGAAAATATGCCAGAAAATGTCGAGTTGTTGAGCATGGAGAATTATTTTGAGGTAGCTTTCATTACAAAAAGCTAGCTATTGCAGCCGTTCGAAGGAAAGCGATTAAAAAAATATTTGGCATATTTTCATCGATCACGACCCCCCAGACCGCGAAACTACCCTCCTTTCAAAATTGACATATATATATATATCTGACCTTTGTCACACTGTAACTCTCGTATTTATGAACCGATTTGGATGTAATTCGGTGTGTACATAGTAGATACCAATGTCTCGACCGAGTTCGTTGGCCAGCTTCATCCGCCATTTTGTTTCAAAATGGTAGCCATTTAAAATTTTAAAAAAAATTTAAAATTTGAAATGTGGTACAAAAAAATTGAAAATGGAAAAATATTTTTTTCTTATGCATTTGACCTTTATACAAAGATTCCGGAGCAGTTTTTGTTTCGTCTATATCTTAAAAAATGGCTGAGTTATAGCATTTTGAATTTCGAGCGTGGCAGACATTTTGAAACGTCCTGAATTTTGTCACAAGATAAAAGGCGTATTTATGAACCGATTTGGATGTAACTTCGTTTATACTTAGTACATACCAATGTCTCGACCGAGTTCGTTGGCCAGCTTCATCCGCCATTTTGTTTCAAAATGGCGGCCATTTAAAAAAAATTAAAAAATTTAAAATTTGAAATGTGGTACAAAAAATTTAAAATTGAAAAAATATTTTTTTCTTATGTATTTGACCTTTATACAAAGATTCCGGAGCAGTTTTTTGTTTCGTCTATATCTTAAAAAATGGCTGAGTTATAGCATTTTGAATTTCTAGCATGGCTAATATTTTGAAACGTCCTGATTTTTGTCACGTGATGACGGGCGTATTTATGAACCGATTTGGATGTACCTTTCTGTGTGCATAGTACATTCAAATATCTCGACCGAGTTCGTTGTCCAACTTTATCCGCCATCTTGTTTCAAAATGGCGGCCATTTAAAAAATTAAAAAAAAATTAAAATTTAAAATGAGATACGAAAAAATTGGAAAATGGAAAAGATTTTTTTTCGTATGTGTTTGACCTTAATACAAAGATTCCGGAACAGTTTTTGTTTTGTCTATATCTAAAAAAATGGCTGAGTTATAGCATTTTGAATTTCTATTGTGGCTGACATTTTAAAACAACCTGATATTTGTCACGCGATATCAGGCGTATTTATGAACCGATTTGGATGTAACTTGGTCTGTACATAGTACATGCCAATGTCTCGACCGAGTTCGTTGGCCAGCTTCATTCGCCACCTTGTTTCAAAAGGGTTGCCATTTAAAAAAAATAAATTTAAAATTTAAAATGAGGTATTATAAAATTGGAAAATGAAAAAGATTTTTTTTATGTGTTTGGCCTTGATACAAAGATTCCGGAGCAGTTTTTGTTTCTGAAAATTTGTTATTTTGTTTATACCTTAAAAAATGATTGAATTATAGCACTTTGAATTTCTAGCATGACTAACATTTTGAAACGATCTTGTATTTGTCTCACGATAACTTACACGTATTCGTCTATTTCTATGTAATAAGGTATGTGGATAGTATAGATCAATATCTCGACCGAGTTCGCTGGCCAGCTCCATCAGCTTCATCTTGTTTCAAAATGGCGGCCATTAAATTAAAAAAAAAATTATATTTAAAGTGAGGTGCAAAAAAATTAGAAATTGAAAAAGGTTTCTTTCTTAAGTATTTCACCTTGATATAAGGATTCAGGAGCGATTTTTGTTTGTCTTTATCTTAAAAAATGGCTCAGATATAGCAATTTCAATATCTAATGTGGGTGATATTTTGAAAAATCTGATTTTTTGCCTGCGAAAGCACTCGTATATATCAATCGATTCCGATGTGACTGAGCATGTGCACCGCAATTACTAAGGTCTCGACCAAGTTCACTGGTTAGCCTCATCCACCGTGTTGTCTTAAAATGGCAGGCACTTTAAGAAATCGCCGAATTTGGCAGCCAAATATATAAGTTACTTTAAATAAAAGCAGCTTGGATAAAGCTGACTAATTTCGCAAAATTCTCATTCATAATGATTTAGTATTGATAAAAATTAGTATTGAATCTCCTATATTCGGTTTCCACTAAATTGATCTTCGTGTGTTTGAATAATATAAGTTGGCTTTTTTAAAATAAGGAGTATGAAAGCTACCTCTTCCTCCCGGCACTGGCCGGAAGGACTTTTTTTAATACCACCATAACATGATTATGATAAAACCAGCTCTTATATAAAAATAAAAAAAATAAAAAACTCGTCAAAAGCGTCCAGAGAAAATGGTTAAAGTGGGTTTATCTCTAATTATGATTTAGTTTTTGTTGGTGAAACTAGTATACTTAACTTCGAAATCTACCTCTGCCAGTAGGCAGGGGATTTTTTTTTAAATGCATATGAATGGAAATTTATAAATTAATCATTTATTCTTCATGATAATCACTATTTTCCGGGAAAATCTTCAATAATTCGGTTAATGCAAGGTTTGAGTACACAGCGGGGTGCAAGTTGATAACAAAAAAAAAAAAAACTAAACCTTTTCCTCTATTCACAGAATTTTCGATTGTAATATATATTTTTCTTTTTATGATATCCACTTTTCTTCATACTATATCTTAAACATAACAATATTTCCTATATAATATTTAGTTTTAAAACTTTTTTAATGCTATAGCACATTCAAAATGTTTGTAACCGTAAATACTTGCAGATTTCTTTTGATATGTATAAATAATACAGTTCATATCTCCGATGTAACATAAAGTAGGAAAAAAGCATTGGGTTAAAATAAAATAGAACTTTTATATTGCCGACAACGGCCTTTTCAGCACCACTCTTACGGATTGTTTTGAGTTAACAAGCAAGTAAAAGGAGAAACTGTCTTCTAGAAAATGATCTCTCTGTAAGTGGATGTTGGCCATCGATTTTATGTGTTGCGAAAATTGATATTTCAAAACTAATGTATTTTTTACCCGAGTGCCAAGAAGGGTTATGTGTTTCACACGTAACTGGGTATGTGGTTTATACCCTCGAAACATCCCAACGACTGGATGGATTTTACTGAATGGGGTCTCTATCAATTTGTCTTAACTGCCCGATGATTATAGGCTAGGTTTTGTTTTTATAAATTCAAAATGACGGCCGTAAAATACAAAATGGCGGTGGAGCCGAAAGTTTTTTTTTACGCACCCTATTGAGTGGCATATCATTGGATAGGTCTTTCAAAATGAAGACGATGTTTCATTGACTATTTTACAGTCAGAAGTTCCGTTTAAATATTGCATAGCCTGGAAATTGCGTAGGTAGGATCTCTAGATTTACTGCAACTCTAACCTTCATAGACATCTATAGGCCTCATCAAAACAGTGTTTATAGATATGAACTAACAATTACACACAACTTAAAAGTCATCAATACAAGTAAATAAAAAAATAGGTAAGTAATATAAAAAAATAGTTTCATATTGATGAGAAATAATTAATTAGTTGGCTTTTTACGCAGTTGGGTTTTTGATTTTTTAAATTTAATTTTAAGTTATTTAAAAAAAAAAAATGACTCGCAATGTGCAACTTCTAGGACATTGTTAAATGAGTTACATGAAAATAAGCAAGATATATACTTATCTTTGAGTGTAATCTCGGAATGTGTATCTCGAAGTGTCTCGGAGTGTATCTCGAATTAATCATTGTAATATTTTTTTATTTTATGATATATTTTTTTACTTGATATTTTAACTATATCTGTATTTTTGGGTCGGGTAAATTCGGGTCGCTTTTCCTATTAAGTTTTCTCATGAGATTTCCTATTGAGTTTTCTCTATTAAGAGTCTCATGCTTCAGCTGGGTGGCTCCTGCTGCGTCTGCTGGCTTTTGTCCTACACGCATACTTATCGTTTGTGCACGGATTTTTCTTTCTGGTGACTCTGGCGGGTTCCGGTTTGCTCTCCCCTCGCGCAGGCAAGTGAGCTGTCGCTTTGACTGGGCTTCTCTTTTGCGTTTCTTTGCCGATATGGGACTTTCAGGTACTGGATTTGCTTTACTTCAGTTCATTATATCCGTATTTTTTTTTATAGAATTTCGGGTTTTAAAGATTTGATTTTTGTATCGTTCTCTTCATACACACAGAAATACGGTTTATCTGTTTTTATGTATCGTAAAGAAGGATAAATTAAAAGTATTGCTTTAACATCAAAATGCATTTTTTTTATTGGCGTAGACTACCTTTTTAGTACAACTTTGATTGATTGCTTTGGGTGAACAAGGAAGCAAAAGAAGAATCTTCATTCAAGAAAACATCACTTTGTTTGTTGATTTTGGCTATAGGTTTATGTGCTGCGCACAAAAGACTTTTGAAAAAATATTTTATATCCTGATATTTTACGAAGCTGTTTCTTAAATCTCATTTCTATAATCTTAGTATTTTTATTCTTCTAATTTTCTAATTTCTTATTGCAATTTTTTGCCGAATTTCATTTCTTAGGATTCCGTACTTAAAAAGTAACAAGTTGGAAATTGCTCGTCAAACGTGGCAAATGAGGTGCGTTCGTACTATAACTAGTTTTATAATTATTTTTTGCACCCCATATTGTACTGAATGTATATTTTTTTGCGCTTCATAAGTGCATAGTCTGTAACATCATTAAAATGCACTTACAATAATTTTTTCCCCATTCCCCGTAATGTAACGGAAAACTTTTGACTGTCCCTGTAATTAAACTATACATTCGATTTTCATAAAATTTGAAATGGCTCGACAAAATTTTGCAGCAATTATATATTTAAAATTTCAGACCATTCGGAAGGCTGTAAAATCATTAAAATGCATTTGCTATAATTTTTTCCCATTGGCCGTAATGTAACGGAAAACTTTTGGGTGTCCCTGTAATTAAACTATACATCCGATTTTCATAAAATTGGAAATGGCTCGACAAAATTTTGCAGCAATTATATATTAAAAATTTCAGATCATTCGGTCGGGTAGTTTTTGCTCTGTTATATGCGGACGGACAGACAGACGGACGGACAGACGGACGGACAGACGGACGGACAGACAGACGGACTGAACGACGACTATAGGTGCTACGTATTTATATAATTACGAACGCACCTAAAAACGGAACCATTATAAGTTCACTCTTGTATCTGTCTGTCACAGCCATTTTACTCGTAAACTATGAAACTTAGAAAGTTAAAATTGGCTGAAATAATAAAAGCTATTGATTCACGTATTTTTCACATATTTATAAATTTTTAAACATTCACAAACATATATAGGAAAAATTTTGAGATGGTAATTAAGTTACTTGAAAATAAAAGCATTTTCTTTATATATCATATGAAAGCTTTTGTAAAGCCGAACTCCAAAATACATTTCTTTTAATTTTTGGTATTATATTTGCAAAAATATCGTAAAAAAAAAATTATATATATATATATATAAGTTTGCCCTCCCCCCTACCCCATCGTTTCCGAATCTACTGAAACCAAATTATAAAAAATTAGTGGTAGTAGAAGGTAATTTAAATTATGCAAGAAAACCATAGCGAGTATCCTAGGTCACATAGTTTTTGAGAAAATCGCCTTTTTCCGTTACACATAAATTTCGATTTGCGGTCTTTCAGCAAAAGAGTTAAGGTGCACTGGAGTTACATATCGTCGCATAAGTATAAAATGATTGTTAACAATGATTTTCGAAGAAAACTGTCGGCAATTAGCTGAGATATTAACCATTAAATACACGGACGGTTTGGACATACATTACGACACGGGTGGTATACTCTATGCGCCATCGGCTTTTAAAATCCAGATAACAACTTTCAGTGATATATTTGTGTAATGCAATGGCCAGTAGTAGTATAAAAGCAATAAATGTCAAACAGTTAAAAACAGACTAGTTTAATTTGAATTAATCACATAATTACTATGGAAATTGCGACTAGTTTGCATTTAGTGTCTCTCTTAACGCGCCACCCCTATCTTTAAAAGCTAATTAAAATCGTATCTGGAAAAACGCCGCACGGATCAAGTTGGCGTTGCATATTTGCGACCTCCGATCAAAGCGCGCTTAGCACAATGCCAATTTTAAACTTTGACAAAGCTTTTGTTTTAGGTACACAGTGCAAAGAAAAATATATCCCTACGCTGAATTATGGTTTATGAAATGCCAAATGAAGTTTAAATAGCACTTTTTTTTTGATAGAACCAAATTAAGTTCATCATAAACAGATTAGTATAAGATTCAAAAGAGTTATACAGAATAGCAAAATTGCACCCTATTTAGGATTCCTATCTCTCTGAATTTTCATGCTACATTCATTTATACTTTTCTAGTATATACAGCAATAGACAATTGTATAGCTTTTTAAAAAGTCTTATTATTCTTTTAGTAATTACATTAATATTATATATATATACATACACTTGTTAATTTATAGCATTGATATTTCTAAACTTATTTGGCAAAACCAAACAAATTTGGTTTTCAATGTGCATCCTTTCGCACACTGTTGAAAATGCTGCATGACAATAAATAAAATGCATTTATTTATGAGTATTTGTTTGGTTTATTTTTTTTATTGTATATGTCCCATTTTAATAATTAATCATACATTCATTTTGATAAACACGATTCTCTAGAGATACGATTTGTATTTGTGCCTGGTTCGAGTGTATTTACAATCTTATATATTAATAAATGTATTTTCTTTTTATTTATATACAAGGTGGCCGTAATTAAACTGACGGTACTCAGAGTGTTCTGTAGCGCAATCTAATTGCAATAATGACGCTAAATTTTGTAGGAAGATTAAATAAGACGGAAAACGAATGATTCCGTGAAAAAAATTAGTTCCAAAAATCACCGCCAGGGGAATATGTGGCGCTGTGTATTCGAAAAAGAGAGTTTCAAAAAAAAAAAAGAATCAATACAGAAATAAAATTACCGTTTACTTACCACATCCAACTCAGGTTGGATGTGGCCGCCGTTTTTGTGAACCACATATTGCATTCTGTGCACAGCATTTAGAACAGCAGAGAATAACATGTCTTCCGGAATCTTCCGTACAGTTTGCGATATGTTATACTTCAACGTAGCCAGGTTCTGGACACCTCCGTGATAGACCTTGGATTTTAGGTGACCCCATAGCCAAAAGTCGCAGGGTGTAAGATCAGGGGACCAAGGTGGCCATGCAGTTTGAAAACAGCGGCAAATGATTCTTTTTGTTGTGAGTTTCTATCGTAGCTGCTGCTGCACCCGCAAAGTAATATGTGGAGGGGCTCCATCTTGCATGAAAATGATTTTCTCCAGGCACGGTCTTTGCTGTAGTGCCGGAATAACAAAGTTGTTTAGCATTTGGCGATATTTGTCTCCGGTAACAGAACAAGTTACAGGTCCTGTCGGAGTAATATTCCCAGAGAAGAATGGACCTATGATCATATCTTCTGTGAAGCCACACCAAACAGTTATCTTTCGTGAATGCAAAGGAATTTCTTTGAATGATCTTGGTGACTTGTTATCCCAAATTCGGCAGTTGTGGGTATTTACAGTTCCATTCAGGTAAAAGTGATCCTCGTCTCCCCATAACATTTTCCAGGGCCAAGCATCATCCAACTTCTGGCAAAAAAAGTGAGAGCATAAGTCAATCGCTTATCATGGTCGGTGTGACGTAACTCTTGTACACGGCTGATCTTGTACGGATAGAAGTGGATAATCTTTCGTAGGATTTTCCATGCCGTACAATAAGGCATATCCAGATTCCGAGCCGTCCCTCGAGCGCTGGAAGTGGTAGCAATATTGTCTGGTGCTCTGTCGACAATCGCCGTTGCCGTTTCTTCGATTGTATCCTGTGATACGGGTTTTCGTCCTGTCTGACTCAACATTTAGAGAACCTGTTTTCTCAAACTTCTCAACCATTGCTTTTAAACCATTAACTGACAAAAGACCGTTACCTTTACACATTTTTTTACGGTTTCTAAAAGCACAATGAGCGGCTGGCGCATTGCACTGGTTGAGGTAAAATAATTTAACTAGTAGAGCTAGCTCGACTAAAGAAGGAGACATTATGAAAGATAACTTTCAATGAAATTGCTTCTAACAGTAGCACATTACCTTTTAAATCCGAACAAGCTGGCACTGGGCCAAAAGATGTAACGTGAAATTTGAATAAAAAACTTCTTCTGCTGCTGTTGCTTTCTTTAGGGCTCTATAAGTGAAATTGCAGATAAAGAAACTTTGGCAGTGTTTATGTAAATTTTTAGCTTTTTATAAACTGTTACCATTTTGAACTTGGATTAATTTGCTAAATTCGTTAAATAAACGGTAATTTTATTTCAGTATTGGTTCTTCATTTTTTGAAACTCACTTTTTCGAATACACAGCGCCACATATTCCCCTGGCGGTGATTTTTGGAACAAACTTTTTTTTCGAGGAATCCTTTGTCTCCCGTCTTGTTTAATCATCCTACAAAATTTGGCGCCATTCTCGCAATTAGATCGCGCTACAGAGCACACTGAATACCGTCATTTTAATTATGATAACCTTGTACTATATACTTTTTCGAAACACGACAAAGCGCGAGTCAATTTTCTGCTTTTTATAATTTATTGTACAAATAATCGTCATTTCTGAGAAAATACATAAAGATTTCTTCTACTAGATTAAAAGAGATTAACATGTAGTTTACGTGCTGTATTTAAACGAAAAGCTTAAAAAAATGGTTCTTTTAATATTATATGACTGTCTCTTATTCATAGAATTAGCCATTCAGTATCGGTTTCTTTTCTTGATATTCGTTACTCTATATATTATATTTTATTAAAAAATGAAGGTTTTTCTAATCGATAAACTTATTTTACTACATTAAGGGGATGAAAAAAATAAATACTCCAAAAAATGGGAAATCTCTTAATATTAAATTAACTCCCCTATTCACATAATTAAGGGCAGTTTATCTATTCAAAAAAAAAAGTTATAAAATAGGGTTCAAATGGTGAACTCACTCCAATTAAATGTTCAACTAAAAGTACAATTTGACAAAAAAAAAAAAAAAAAAAAAAAAAAAAAAAACTGCATCTTTCATTAAAATTTAAAATAAAATTTTATTTTCTTTATTCCTTACTATTTTTTTAAATATTGCAAAATTTCCCATTTTTTTATACAGATTTTCAAATGTGTATTACACAGTATTGCGCATATAATTTTAGATACATCTAATAATATATTTAATATAATGTTTTGACTTATATATAGTCTAAAATAATGAAATCTAACACATCTTCATATACCATGTTATGGTATATGATATATGGTACATACAGTTTATGATGGTATATATATATATATATATATATATATATATATATATATAAACATGAATTGTAATTCTATGCGTAGATTTATCACATATATAATAAAGAAATGTTCAAAAAATTTTAAAACACTATTTCAAATACAAAAAAAGTCATAGCATATTTAAAACTTGAAAGTAAAAAAAAAATATATATATGAACATGGAGAAAAAGCCGTTTAAAATTTTAATTTTGTATGGGCAATTGCACTGGTGTATTAACAATATTACAATATAATGCGATATAATTGCCGCATGGGTAAAAGTGGGGGTGTCAAAATATTCAAAATTAAACAGGCTTTCATTTAACATTAAAAAACAAAAAAGATTTTTGGATAAATTTTGAGCTGAACTGTCCCCTTAACCACTGTACCATTCGTTTCTTAATTATGATATTAATTTTTCTTACATAAAAGTATGAGTTAAAAATAAAAAATTAACTTTTATATTACCAAATACCACATTTTTAGCATTCCTTTGACAGATTGCTTAGGGTTAGAAAAAATGTAAACGGAGAAAATTTCTTCAAGAAAACAATCTCTTTGTAAGTTGATGTTCGCTATCGATTTCACGTGTTAAGATTAAAAGAACTTTGAAAAAGAATTTAGTTCCTGAGATTTTCTGCAGCTGTTTCTTAAATCTCAATTATATAAGCTTAGTGTTTTTAGACACACACAGAAGTGTTATTTTTCAACTGATGCGGAAAAAATTCTTCCGAGTTATAGGATAGCTTTTATTATATAAGTAGACGATAAGAAATTGAAAACAATTTTTTTAAAAAATTATATCATAACCAATATAATGCATTTACATGATGCATTTAAATAAATGTTTAAAAATGAGAGTTCTTTTAACACATTAATAACTTCCTCAATCATTGAACTAATCATTGTATATAACTTTCCTTTCACAGTAACTATGTTTCTTCATTTTATAAATTACTTGGAAACATTTTTTTTATCCTAAAAACATGGAACACCCATTGTTCTATTCTAATACCTTGCATTTTATTAACATAGATAAAAGTTCTTAACATTTTTAACATTATATTAACTTCCCCACTTACAGAATAATCTTTGTATATACTTTTTTCTTTATTTTACGAGGAAAAGTCAGTAGATAGGTCACAAACCGATATGAGAGGTCGGAAATTAGTAGTAAATTGTTTCCAAATATGCCAATAGGTGGCAGCACTGTAGAACTGTAAGATGTCAATTCCGAATTTATGAGACAACAATTGTACAAGATGAGCAGGTGCGTTCAAAAGTTGTTGACGATGAACTAAGTGGTCGTTCTGTTGATATTGCTACAGAAGAAACAGTGCGGAAGGTTGAGGAAATGGTTAGAGCTGACAGGCGAACAACAATAGACAGCATTAGAAACTGCAACAGGGTGTTTAAATGGTTTAGCCTACAGGCGATCGATGCAGACATTGAATGTGATATACACAGATGGCTGAGCGTGCACTCCAAACACTTTTATTCAGCAGGTATTAAAAATCTCTTAAAGAGATGGGACAATTGTATCAATGTAAATGATGATTATATAGAGAAAGAAACATGCCTTATAACTCTGTATCTTGGTTTCCCTTTTTTTATTGGCTTTTGTGACCCACTTACTGACTTGCCCTCGTATATGCAAAAATAACATTATTTATTGTAATTTTTGTACCCTCATTATAATACAATAGCATAATTCATGTAAATTAATCGCTTATAAATTGAAGTCATTTTATGCCTCTCAAATTCCTTTAACTTCCTTATTCTGATAACTAAAATTTATTCATCTTTTTCTTTTCATCATATCCGTTTTTCTTTAGTGCTTTCTTCTGTTTTTACTCGACAAAGTATTGGATTCATCAAAAAATTCGACTTCCGTTTTTTTGACGGATATATACGTCTTAGAATGTCCTGAACACGATTTGACTCTTTTTAGAATACGTGTGTCCCTAATACTGTGTGTGACAAAATGTTTTTGCGATAATTACTATATCAAGAATTAAAGCAGGTCATTTAATCAGACTTCACATTATTTTAGACTTTTACTTAGATTGGTGCTGATTAGTTTTTGTTGTAAATCGCCAAACAAATCGCGCATTGTTCACGATCTCTGCGATAGCTATATATCAACAACTAATACACAGAATTTTATCAAACATCATATTGTAATACATATTGACCGTAGTTCTGAATAGGTTTTAGTGTAAATTACGTATTTTTTATGATTTTTGTGATAGTTATATATGGAGAACTAATGCACGGAATTTTAGCAATATTCATGTTCTTCTAGATCTTAACATAAATTTTCCTGATTAGATTTTAGTGTAAATAAATTTTAGTGTGCACAATTTAGCACAATACAACACAATACAACATGTACACAATAAATTTTAGCACAGCACCCAATAGGTGCTGTGCTGCTGTAGTGTTAGTACTGATTTTCGCGATAACTCTACCTAATGGCTATTCTCAAATCAAAATGGGTTACTTTCTGACAAATTTTTTAATTCATTTTTTTTTTCGGAAACGCATGACATTGGCAGATGTTAGTATTTGGAAACTATGTAATCTAAAGACGTTTTCTATTTGTTTGTAAACAATAGAGACCGTTCAGAAAATACTGTCAAATTTGGTGCTTTGAACCGAATTTCCAAAGCGAGGAAGTACCCAAAACCGGTCGTCACGTGACACAAAATCACTTATAACTCGGTAAGTAATTTATTTTAAAAAAATAGAAAATCAATTGTTTTCTAAATCCTTTCAGCTGTGCCAATATTTATATCTTTACGTTTCCAAATGAGTTAGTAAATATGTCAGAAAGTTTCGTGTTGTTGCGCTGGAAACTTTAAAAAGCTTTAATGGGGCTGGTCACTCAGCTTCCGATTTCCCCTCACTAATGTAAAGTCTACGGGCATTTGATGCATTCGCATATTTAAAATATCTCCTCAGGAAATTAATATTTTTAACTTCTACTTTTTGTATGCACTTCGTAAAAGATGTCTCTTTTATTTCTTAGTTCTCAAAATATTTCTAATGTATAGAATTAATTTTATATGAAGTGTTAAAAATCTTACTCACAATTCGCCCGCTTTTGAAACATAAAATATTAAATTCAGCATAGATTTTAGAAATACTTTGAAAATTAAGAAAAAAAGAAGCATCCTTTAAGAAGAGTACACAGACAAACGATGTTAAATATATGAATTTCCTGAGAAGATATTTTATATATACGAATGTATCAATAGTCCATAGACTTAACATTAGAGAGGAGAATTCCGAAGTTGAGTGACCAGCCCCCTTAAGAACTACTGCACGGAATTACACGAAACTTCATTTTCTGTTAGACCATGACATAAAGAGATAATTATTAAGTTTGGGTGTATACTGTGCAACATGTTTCGCTGCTGTGCTCTGTTTTTAGGTGCGTTCGTAAATTTATAAATACAAAGCATCGATGGTCGTTCTCTGGTCCGTCCGTCTGTCCGCAAAAAACTGTCCAACCGAATGTTATGAAATTTAATACGTATAATCTTTGCATTTGAGTGTTGAGTCATTTCAATTTTTATAAAATTTGAATCAAAACTTCAAAATATATTAATAAAATATTTCGTCATTCTATTAAATCCTATATTACGTAATTAATTCAGTGATATCCCATGATAGGTAATGATTCTGGGTTACCATGGAGATTATATCCTATTTAAGATGGAGTCCTATTATTTCCCTATTACTGAATTTAATATATATAAAATTGTAACAATTTTTGATTCATGCATTTTTGCATAAGAGTGCAACAGCTATTGCACTAAGATCTGAATATTTATAAAACTAGTTAACGTACCTCTTTATCCATGTTTGATGTACAATTTCTAATTTATTTGCAACGGGATAACTATATCTTAAGAACAAATAGATGGTCATTTACTTTTGGTTGCAGACTATTTCATTAGATGGTCATTTACTTTTGGTTGCAGACGATTTGATTAGATTGTCATTTACTTTTGGTTGCAGACGATTTGATTTATATATAAGCAAGCTTTGTGACGTCCACAACATACAAGTTTTATGTTTTAGCATTAAAGAAAATGCATGTTTGTTGAAGATTGTCCCATTATAAAACTTCTTTAGTGTTATAGCGCATTCAAAATTTTCAGAATCAAAAAGATTTTTACATTTTCCTGAATGAGTACAGATAACGTAGTTTATATCTTCTGTATAACATAAAGAACGGAAAAGTATTAGTTCAAAAATAAATCAAATATTCACTTTGTCCCAGATCAGTCTTTCCACTATCCCTTTTTAACATTAACAGCCCCTGATTAGACTTTAGTGTAAATAACACAACAGATGCTGCTTCTGTACTGTGTTTATTCCGATTTCCACTACAACTACACTGTAAGAACTAATGCACGGAATCACACCAAACTTTGATTTCTTTTTGACAATGACATAAATAGATACTTAATAAATTTGGGTGTATACCGCGCAACAGGTTTCGCTGCTTGCTCTCTTATTCACATCGCGATAACTATATATCTCGAATGAATAAGTCCTTTAATTTCGGTTGCAAATGATTTGATTTATAGAGATGCAGGTTTTGTGATGTCCACAACATACTAGTTTTATATTTTAACATTAAATAAATCCGTCTTTTCAAAAGAACATCCCGTTTTAAAATATTCTTTAGTCGTATTGTTAAAAAAGCGCGCATATTTCACGATTTCTGCGATAGCTATACCTCAAGAGCTAATGCACGGAATTTCATCAACCATTATATTCTATTAGACATTGACCTTGGTCCTGAAAGTTTATTTAATTAATATCCTTTTAGCTTTAAAGAAATCCGTCTTTTCTAAAGAATATTCCGTTTTAAAACTTCTTTAGGAGCATATTCAACATTTTCTGAGTCAAAAAGTTTCTTAGATTTCTCTGAATACGTATAGATAACATAGTTCATATATATTCTGCATAACATAAGGAACGAAAAAAGTTTTTGTTATAAAATGCAAAATTTATATTGCTCCAAACCACTCTATCGGCCTCACTTTGATTGATTGATTGCTTTGAGTTTTTAAGAAAATGAAAGTAGAAAGTCTCTCCAAGAAAACAAAACCTTTTAGAAAATATACTCAAGTTTCTTCAAGAAAATAATTTTTAAAATTATGCTGATGTGGGATATCGATTTTATGAGTTCGCAAAGAAGATGTTTGAAAAATTAATATTGTTCGTAATATTCTTTTCTAAAGAATATGCTGTTTTATAACTTCTTTTGTCACATAGCGATTCGACATTTTCAGAGATATTTTTTTTTAGATATCCCTGAATACCTATAGATAACATAGTTTATATCTTCTGTATAACATAAGAAACGAAAAAAGTATTTGTTTGAAAATGAAATGCACCACTTATATGATACAGACCACTTTTTCGGCGTCACTTTGATTGATTGAATGCTTTGGGTTTTAAAGAAAAGAAAAGTGAAAACTTTCTTCAAGAAAACAAACTCTTTAAGAAAATAAACTCAACTTTCTTCATGAAAACAAACTCTATCAATATGTTCATGTTGGCTATCGATTTTATTTGTTGCGCATAGATTAGTTTCGAAAAATAGTACAGTTCCTGATATTTTCAGCAACTGTATCTTATGTGTCATATATACTCATATGCTTTGAATTTATTTCTTCTGTATTTTTAGTATCTTATCGTGTATTTCTTGCCATGTATTATTTTTGATAGATGCGAAAGTTTGTTTTGTTTCATGCAATATATTAATGAAATCTTCTTGTTGAAATTATGGGTAAAATTTGATTATCAATCATGCCAGTTATTTTAGTTTAGTGATTAATTCTTTTGTATTATTATCTATTTTCTTCTCGGAACTTTATGTTGCATGTTATTTTGGATGTAATTCAAAAATTTAATAAAACGTGATTGCATGTTTGTTTTTTTTTATATAAAAAATCATACTAGTTCATTAGTGTGTCCACATTATAAAACGTTTGGATTTACCATATTTAGTTTCTTAACCAATACTATTTTCTCCTGTTTATGTAAAGTATTTGTTCCATTTTTTTTTCCCTTGAATTCATTTTCCAGTTCGTTTCAAGCACGTTAAACTAAACAATTAAGACAACGAAGTATTTATCGTTTCTCCAAAATGGCCTCGTATCGAAAAAAAATTGCCTTAGTATTTTTTTAACGACGATATTCTTGGCAAATTTATCTACCCCTTTACTATATCCACAATATATTTTAATAAAATGGTATTGCATATTCACCAACATTAGGATCATTGCATTTTCCTAATAATGCACCAGCATGGGATATAAATATTTTACCGACATTTCCAGTGCAAAGTCAATGATCCTGCAATACTAGTCATGCTCCTGCTTTGAAAGTATTAACCCGTCTTCTTTACACCTGATGCAGAAAGTCAAAGTTCTTCGAAAAGTCCTACATTACTGGAGTTTTATTGTAAGCAGCAACTAGTCATGCTCCTGCTTTGAAAGTACTAACCTGTCTTCTTTACACCTGATGCAGAAAGTCAAAGTTCTTTTGAAAAGTCTTGGGTGTTTCATATTTTTATGTCATAAAGATGTTTTTACTTTTATTTGTGCACCACTGCAGTTTTTCAATGCTTCATGGCAAAGATAACATGTCTGTAATACTGTAATTTTATTGTAAATAATTTCGCTGTGAAGTTAATATCTTGCATATTTTGCAACATTATCGAAAAACAGCGCCTATTTTATTGAAAGAGCGGTCCTCCGGTCATGGGAGGACCCTTTCCATTTCAACATTGCCCAGAATGCTAGTAGCAGACTGATCACAGAATTAATTGGACAAGTTTAAGGGCCGAATGATGGCCGAATGAGGACTAGGATAAATATTAATACACAAGAAACATTTCTAACGAATGCAACAGTTGTTAAAAATTGCGCCGCATCCACTGAGGACAAAAAAAAAAAAAAAAAAAAAAAAAAAAAAAAAATACAGCCTTTACCTACAATGAATAGGTAGTCATTTTCTGAATCCCTGAACTAGAAATACTATAGATTTCCGTGCTGTGCGAATAGGGTAAACAACTAAGCTGAATAGACGAAATGATCTAGAATGTCCAGTATCTTATTTTTTAGGTGACGAAACGATAATGAATCGTTTAAGTAGCCAGAAATTATCGATTGATTTCTGAAATGGTTTCATAAACTATATTTATAGTTACTAAAACTAACCTCTTGTGACCGCATGTATTTGCAGATATTTTCAAATAAGTTTGAAAATGAGAATATAGGAAAGTGCTTTTGAATTCTAGTAGAAGATTCTAGAACTCTTTAGCAAAGGGAACTATCATTTACAGGGATAACAGGGAACTATTTTTTCTAGAGCTGCAATTTAGATTTTAGATGCCAGAACCATATTTTTTTCTCAGTGATTATTAAAATACATTACCGAATATTTTTCTCATCTACGTAATATAAATACTGTAGTTTGAATCCTAAAGCAAATGCAAGTCCTTCCAGCTGAGTCAGAAAACTAGAGGGATTTCTCTCTTATTTTAAGTACATACATCAGATTTAATACAAAATTGGTCTCACTTCTTCTTTGTTCCATATTTTAACGAAATCGGTAATTTCCGAGAATATTTAAAAATTTCTTACCAAACGTAACTGAATACAAAGCAAATGTATCAAAAATATTAAAAATATGCTGAAAGCATAGTTTAAAAAATGTCCATAGGTTGCGATATGATTACGATGTTTTAATTTGGCTCGAAGCTAAAGCATTTTCATAAGTGCCATCGAAAAACTTCTGTACGTTTTTGTAAACGAACTATAAGAGCAGCATATTTTTTTACGAACTTATACAAGGTATTTTCAGTATAAATCCACTTTAATAAATTAGTTTCCAACTGGTTTAGTCTGTCGGATGTCACCGCGATAACATATTTGGCATGTTTTTTTTCTTTTTGGGTGTCCCTGCATACGAAATATAAAACCTACCTTCATGACATTCTTGCATGTTTTTTGATTTTGTGTAAAATAAATTATATAGTAGTACTGAAAATATTTTTTAAAGATGCAGAGAGTATTGTGGAATCAGATTTATGATTAACAATAACTTCACGTACTCATGTGCCAGGCCTTCAACTAACTGCTTCTCCGCCGCCTGCTCAACTTGCGTTAGGCCTTCTTTCGAAAGGCCTAGGGCATTTAAAAGTTTTGCTGGTTTAAGAAGATCTTTTAGTCCTAATTGCTTGACACCAGTTTCAACTTATTTTCTTTTAAATTTAGTTAGCTTAACCAATAAGAAAAAGAAGATATAAGACACTGGCTTCTTGACATTTATTTTCCCTAAATTTTAATTCGTGTTCTTGCTTGTTTGGAGGAGTTTTGAAAACTTGAACGATTACAGTATCATATCAGAAAATCCGAGAAATACGTGACTTTTTTCTATAAGCTAAACTTCATAGATCCCAATAAAGACACATCGGTACACATTCACTTAATCCTTTAAGTGAGCCACTTAATCCTTTTATCACTTTAAGATCATGTCATCTGAAGCTGACAATGTGCGTCGTCGGATTAATTACCTTTACTAAAGAAATCGAAACAGTTTTTGAACTGCAACCTAATCGACCATGACATGCAAGGAATTTTAAAAAATCGTGTGCAAGGATTTAAAAATAAATAAATAAATATCTTTCAATAGAAAACGTTGAATCTTCGACACAATATCCCATTCACCGGAAAATGTTTGATAACTTTTCATTCAATCTAAATGTTACACAGTGTCATGTAAAATTATTTAATAGGATTAAATTAGTAACTATCATATTCATATAACTTATTATTTTATGTAATTCAAGGGGGAATTCTTACGATAAGGCATGGTTTTTAGGGATTTTATTATTATTTTTAAATGTACACAGAGGAAATAAATTGATTTTTTTCATTTAATTATTAGCATTATCCCTATGCGTGTAGATTTTTCCCTATAAAAACACTGTAAAACATTCGTGTAAGTTTACTCTGGATTATGAGTGTAACCTTCCACAAATCACTCTGTTCTCTGCAATTCACCCACTGTCGAAGCAAGAATAACACGTGTTTGTTGAGATTTTAATGTTATTTTTCTTATAAAACAAATTATCAAAAGTACACATACGCCACCGTCTTGTGTGATATATTGATGTTATTCTAATTACAAGAATAGAGGGAAACACAAGGCGTATTGTTTTACATCTGGCAAAACAAATATCGTTCCCCAAAATGGGTATCATTAATAAACTCTCAAAGTACAGTAAGGAAGGAAAACATACAGTTAATATTTTTCAAAGTATTATATATATTCCATTTTTCATTTATTAGTTTTTATCGCATTATTTCTTTAAAAATTAAATACGAAAAACGTTTTGTTTTAGCATAGTGTATAATTTTTTATAAAATCCATATTTGCACAGAATATGTAAAGCCTGAAAAAATAATGTATATATAACTATGTGTGTGAATTATATATATTGTTGTAGATTATTCTGTAGAAAATACACTATATTTTTATTTGAATAACAAAAAAAATATATTATTTAATATATAACTATTTTAATAACTAGATTTAACTATTTTAATTATTATTTCTTATTATTTAAAGAGTTATGTATTCAATTTTTCATTTTAATCGCTTTATTTCCTTACGGTTTAAATGGAGCAACATTTAAAGAATGTTGTTTTTTTTTTCTCTTATGAAAACACATTTTATTTTAGTATAGTAATGTAGTACAGTGATAATAAATAACCTTTTATAAGATCCTTGTTTACAAAGACTATGTAAGGTATAAGAAAATTATATATGGAATTATACTTTATAATAGTGTATGTTGCAAAATTTATTTTTTTTAATATTAGTATTAATAATTAAGTGAAACTAATTTGTTTATTATTTTTTGTTAATAATATGTAGTCGAGTGTTTTAGTTATTCCTATTTATTACAACATTTCATTACAAGTTAAATGAAGCTTATTTAAAAAAAATCATTTTTTAAGAATAGATTTTGTTTTAGTATGTTAATTTAAATAAACTTTTATGAAATTCATATTTACACAGAAAATGTAAAGTAAGAAATAATATATATATAATTCGCATGGGAATTATATATTGTTGTAGAATATTCTGTAAAAATATAGCATATTTTTATTTCTGGATAAAGAAAGGATACAGTATTTATTGAATGATAAATAAAAGTGATAAATAAATTGATAAAATAATTGAAAATTTTACAAACTGTCACCGGTATGAACAGTGAGGTCGATTGCTTGCGCTATTTTACTTTCTTGTTTGTTTTTTCTTTTTTTTTCTTTTTTTTCTTTTGAAACATTCGACAATTTTTTTTTTTTCGTTACATTTCAATTCTTCGATCTGTGTGACAATAACAAAGATTGAAACTAATCAAATTCAGACAATCTCTGCTAGTCTAGATTCACAGATTTTTTGCTCTTCCACTATACGATATGTAGAATCTTAATGTGTGCCATACCAAAAATGATCTGTTTCGTGCCATCTGCTAGCCCTTCCTGTTCTAGACTTTTTAAGAGTTCAAAAAAGGCAAATTATTATTTTGTTTTGTTTAATTTTCCGGGAGAAGAATACACCATAAAGATGTACCATATGACATTCGCAAAAGACGGGAAAACTTACATTTCCAGAAATGTATATTTATCTAAATCCTCGTCATAAATGAAATCTAAATATAAAATTGCGTTCTGGAAAAAAATTAAGTACTTAATGACAGGTAATTCTCATATTTTGTATTGTAACAAATTTTCTTTTTTCTTTTATACTGGCACATTGATACATAGAAATCTTTTAAAGAATTTACACTGAAAGCCTCTTTAAAATTGAAAGATTTCGAGTTCTTTAAATACGAAACTATAAACGCTAAACAGGAAAGTAAACTGTAAATTACTTCATTTTAAATACATAAAATTTGAATATAAATGATTTACAGTTAATGCGATTTTTTAGATTCTGTAAAATTAACGTAGCTTTTAAAAGTGAACGTGACCCTAATGAGTTTAGAATAAGTGCTTTTCTGCAGCTCTTTTTTTTTTTTATCAATACGTTTTATTTTATGCGTCGTCTGTCATCGGTAATATAAAAAGTTATGGAATGATATCTGCTTTCTTAAAGTTTTCTAAAATGTAATGCTACCAGAAAAACGATTTTATACTTCAATAACATCACAAAAATTTATCTAGACTAACATATTTACGAACATATCGTAAGCCTCAAGAGGTTTTATTAGCAGATTTTTCGTATAATAATATCAGTCTCATTTTCCGGGCTGTCAACCATATTAGACCAAGTCCATCAAAAAAAAAAAAAAAAAAAAAAAAAAAAAAAAAAAAAAAAAAATAGATAGTTCGTTTAGGATGTGCATAAAATCTGTTTTACTACTCCCAATGTGAACCAAGCTTCTTTTACACTACTTTCTCGTACATGGCATCTGTTTACAGACTTCCTTCATTGTGGGAGTGAATAAAACACGTTTTATGCTTCTTCTAAATGGACTCTATCTTTTTTTTCAAAATGGACTTGGGATGATCCTATGATTGTAAAGCCCTCATTTAAAGAAGACATTCTGGGTATGATGGACATTTTTGTTACAAAAAATTTTGTATTAAAATCCACTGAATCCACTTTATTATGAGTTATTTTTTTAATAAACTGATTGATAAATATTTCATTTTTAAATCATTGTTTTAACATTATTGTTGCTTCCATTTCACTAGAAGACAAATAGCTTTCAATGTGTACACTATTTCCATATAATAAAACACAGTGTAACGAATCGCGGACGACCCCATCAATCTTACCAGTCTCCGATAACATGGAGCCACGTTGGGCTTAATTTCTATTTGAGACGCGCATGAGAAAATGTATCTGTCTAAATACAAATCTTTAGTACCTGAAATCCCCTTTGTTCAAAATAATTTTCTATTAAAATTTCAAAATTCTAATGATTTGCGCAGCCATTTCAGAAATCGAGTTGAAAACAAACGTCGCGCTAAAACGTAAATAAGAAGCTCTGGTAGCGAGTCATTCCCTTTTATGATTCATTGAGAAAAAATTAAACCATGGAGCTATGAAGTGGAGACGACATAAGTGCTGCCGCTTGAAGCAATCCTACACCTGCTTACTCTTTTGACGTCAGTCGCGGGTAAACAGAAGAAAAACACCAAAAGGCGTGAGGAACATTTTAACAATGCTTGAATTAAATGGACAATGTCCAATGGATTTACAAAAGATTATTTGGTGGTTGTTTGGTTGTTTTCAAAGTTCAAATGGCATTCGTTGTTCGTGAACAAAGTTAGCGTCGTTTGTGAAAGAAAGGATACTTTCGTTTGATACATTAAAACATTAAGCGCAAAAGTTTTTTTGTACAGCTATTAAAAATGGGCATTAACTATGTTTGATTCTTCTTTATGTTGCAATAATTTAAAAACTACATAGAAAAAAATATATAAAAATATAAATAACTAAAAATATTTAAAAAAAATAAGGTTACGAAAGACTAAAAAGCATTTAAATAGTCCAGGGGAAATGTATAAAAAAGGGGGGGGGGGGTTACCTTACAAAAAATCGGGTAGAAGATTTATTTTTTTCTGAATTGTTTATAATGATGCCAACATGGAAAAACCAAGTTTCCCAACAAAATTTCTTAAGGCTAAATTTTCTGTGGCCGAAAAACAACAAAATTTTGGGACTTTTTTCGACTTTTTTAAAATATCTCAATAGCCGTTGCAGTAGCATAATTTTTTCAATTACAATATTGAAGATGATAAAATTCTCTACAACTTTCATACTTACAATTTTTTTATACACCCAATAGCAAGCGCAGTACGCCATTTCAAAAGTAAGACAATTTTTTCAATTTTCTTAAAAACCATGAAAAACGTAGTTCTCCCCCGATTATTCATATGTTTCCCACGGATTTAATCATGTATGTCAACTTCTATATATTGGTAGCAGTAAATTATGTGTTTGAGGTCCAAAACTAGCTTGTTTTTTTTTTTTTGGGGGGGGGGGGCAAAATTCATGCATATTTTGCCCCACCCCTCGTTAATTATTTTAATAAATCTCTAATAGCCAGATTTTGAAATTTTTAAGTGTGTAATCATTAAATACGTAATCAGACTTTTCAAATATGGATTCATTAAAACCTTGAAAACGGAACCGAAATATATTCCGCTTTAAACAGGTTTCCATCTTAGGAGGTATAACTGGTCATGTTCTTTCTCTTAAAAATATATATTTTTTTCTTTAAGGACCGGATTGCGTATATGAAGATTTTATTTTCAAAAATTTGATGATAGTTGTAGTATTGAGGCGTTTAATGTCGTAGTTATATGAATTATGAGACTAAATTAGTCATACAAAGACATCGTTAAATATCGACCTCTGTATCATATGAAAAAATAAATAAACATTAAAATTCAAGCAAGAATTCTGAAAAGAACACTTTTGTAGGTTTAACATGAGCGTGCAAATGTTTTCGCGTGAGACTTCACTACTCAGGCGGAGAAACTGGAATGCTAAGGTTAAACCTATGGAAGCGTTCCTTTTACAATTTCCCGTTTACAATTTAATAGCTTTAAATGGTTTTTTTTTCTTTTGAGGGGCTTAGAAGTGCTGACGTTGAATTCCAACCGTATTAGTGTTTACTTTTTCTATTTTGATTACAGTTTTTATTATTTTTTATTTTTGGTCAGTTTTCCGGCTGCGAGACTTTTTTATCCAAATTTCATGTATATATATATATCAGGGCAGAAACTAGAGGGGACAGAGGAAGCATGTGCCCCGGGCGCGAGAGTGGAAGGCGAAGGTGCGCTAAATAAAGATTTTTTTTGTCGTTTGATACCAAAAAATATATAGTATGAAATTTGGTTAAAATTGTTTCACAGCCGGAAAATCCAAAATGCAAATTGAACCAAATGCATTAAACCTGGATAACAGAATCCTGTTTTAAATGAAAAAATTACATGTTAATCCAAAAGAAAATTTGAAAAAAATGCATTAAAATAGGATAACGGAATCCTGTCTTAAATGAAAAAAAGTACAGAAAGAATACTAGCAATTGCAACTGCTGAGAGGGAAACCTGTATAAAGCGGAATATTTTGGGTTCCCTTTTAAAGGTTTTAATGAATCAATATTAGACAAAGTTGGTTACGCAGTTCAGCATTACGTATTTCATGATTACATTTAAATTTTAAAATAATTCGGCTATTAGAAATTAGTAAAATTCTTTTTGTAAATTTCTTTTGCGGAGGTTTGTGGGGGGGGGGGGGGGGGCGCCAAAATGCATGTTTGTCCCTGGTTGTTGAATGCGACAGTGGATCAATGCCAAAATAAAAATGTTTATATGGTCTGCAATCATAAGTAAATTGGTATTTCATTTGATAAATGCTATCACTGTGATCATTAAACAGACATAGTTTCAAACCAGTGCATAATACAGAAAATTAGAATATTCCACAAAGTGTATTTTTCAACAATCGAAGTAAGTTTTTCTGTTTAAGCTTTAAAGCAATTAATAGATAATCTTAAAGTTTTATATATTTTTGCATGCTAAAGTGATATAATCTCTTGTTCTATTTATTGATATAAGTAGGAAAAAACTGACAGTATTTATTAAAACTAATCTTTTAAATATTTTTATAGTGATGTCAAATATGTTATTGACAAAATTTTTTAAATTTTACAGGAGATAAATATATAACATCAGTTAGTGAAATAACCTGTTGTCATTTTTATTGTAGCTATTTTATAAGGTAAAAGCATTTCTTACATAAAATATATTTATTTTCTGAGTGCCTCCCCTCCCCCATTTTATATGGAAGTATAATCCAATGTTTACTATCTTTAAAAAATAAAGCATTAAAATATACGTTATCAATAATTGGTAAATAAAATATACCATTGTATGTTAAGTGTGTAATATGTGGAATAAAGTATATTTTTCGCAAATTTTTATATCTATCCCATTGTTTCCTGGGAAAATATGCATGCATTATAAAAATTATTACAATTACAAAATTATTAAAATTAAACAAAAATTCTTTCTTAATTGAAACTATAGTACCAATAAGTTATTAAATACTAAAGTATTCTTTTAAACAATGCTTTGAAATTAACATTATACACACTTAAAATTACTGTCGATACGAAAATTGTTTTATTCATCTACACACTATCCTATTTTTAAAATTATATAATTTTATTGAATATAAAATGTATGTTGTGATGAAAATAAAGACGTGAGTGTGCAAATAATATTTAATTTACTGCTACGAATTTTTAGAAGTTGACATACGTGATTAAATCCGTGGGAAACATATGAATAACCGGGGGAGAACTACGTTTTCACGGTTTTTAGAAAATTGAAAAAATTGTCTTATTTTTGAAAAGGCGTATTGCGCTTGCTGTTGAGTGTATAAAAAAGTTATAAATATGAAAGTTGTAGAGAATTTTATCTTCTTTAATATTGTAATTGACAAAAATCATGCTACGGCAACAGGTATCGAGATATTTTAAAAAAATCGAAAAAAGTCCCAAAATTTTGTTGTTTTTTCGCCACAGAAAATTTAGCCTTAAGAAATTTTGTTGGAAAACTTGGTTTTTCCATGTCGGCATCATTATAAACAATTCAGAAAAAAAAATCTTCTACCCGATTTTTTGCAAGGTAAAATGTACATTTCCCTTGGACTAAAAAGGCATTTTTTTTTTTTTTTAAGAAATCATAATTTTTTTATGGTATTAGACGGAAAGTCTAGTTTACCCAGAAGTACTGCATATGCTAATAGTGTGTTTGTTAGAACAATAATTAGCCGAACTTTTCTCATCTAAACGCTTCCATATTGTCAATTATTTTTATCAGTTTTTCAAATTTTAAGTGAAAAATACTGTTTTTACCCACGGTCCTAGAACGGACATTTATACTAGTATAATTTTTTAAGACAATTGCTACTTTATCACATTAACCCCTTGACCTCCAGGACATAAGCTGCTGGACGTCCTCTCATTTTAGTAATGACGTACACCCGTACGTTGTGGACTACACATCAATGGTTACGTATTTGAACCGGATTGGTCTGTAATATGCAAGTGATATAAGAGGGCACTGTTCAAAGGTGAGTTTTGTGTGACAAACAATTTACACCGCGTCGACTGGTACATAGTCCTTCACTGGCGATATTAAGCCTGGAGGTCAAGGGGTTTTAATACTAGTATAAATAACACTTTTAAATCAATCTTAAATATAAAATAATATATAGAAATCTTAAATGTTATTTCAAATATTAGAGCATTATTATCTTTATCCTTTGTATACTAGGAAATTTTCTCTTAACACGTTCACGCCGGCGTGCATCACCGGTGGGTCACGCTTGACTGCTCCATTGGGAGGCGTGCATCACCGGTGGGTTACGGTTGACTGCCGCATCGGGCGGCGCGGATCACCGGTGGGTCACACTCCACTGTTAAATAGAAGGCGTGATCTACAGGTGGATCACACTCAACTATGCCATAGACAGCATGCAATACAGGTGGATCACACTCGACTATGCCATAGACGGCATGCACTACAGGTGGATCACACTTGAATATGCAAAAATTGAGTAGAAAAAAACAATTCAATATTATAAAACTAATACATTCACGACGGGAAACGAGAATTCTCGTTTTTATCCAAAAGATATTATTGACTAAGGGCCTTACAGAGCACTACCTTACAGAAAACGCATCTATATCATGTTGTCCATTTTTCTTTAGATTTTAAATTTTATATTAAATTCGTACATATTCAGTCAATAAAATCATGTCTCTAAGTAGTTTGCTTACTCCTTAAGAACTTTCAGTCTTTCACAATCAACTCTGTTTTTTATATTCGTGTTTAATTTAATAAATATGAGAGGGGCCAGTGTCATTACATACAGTGTCTGAATAAGCGAAAGTACCGCGCCGCCAGATGAAGCAAAACAAGAATTCGAGCGCCGTCTCACAGCGAAAAACATGAATATAGGCGCCGGCGTGAACGTGCTAAAGATTACGTAAATCGTTTGAGACCTTTATTCTGAAAAAAAATCGGTAATAAATAACATTTTATGGCTTTTTAAAGAAAACCTTTAAAATCTATATTAGTTAAAGAAAGAATTACAGTATAAAAAAAGAGACATAAATAGATTGCATATACATTCTATTACAGATTATATAGATAAATAGATTAAATATAGATGAATTTATAGACAATGTAAAATATAAATATAGATATACATATTAATAAAAGAAAAATTATAAACATTTAAGCCCAGTTTGCCATCTAAGTTTGCCATCAAGTTTGCCAAAGTTAAGTCAACTGTTGCATATTAATATACATTAAAGAAAATAAGGAAATAAACATTGTTTGTTATCCTTATTGATTGTGATAATATATATAAATAGAACATTTAAAACAAATAAAAAAATTATTTAGAAATATTTATTGTCAAAAAAGTGATCTCTAAAAAATATATACTTTAAAAAGGTCAAAATCTGACACACCTTTGTGAGTTTAATAATAAATGCAGTAGTTTTTTTTTTTACCTCGAAATTAATTTTATTTGTTTTAATCTATTTTTTTTTCAGGCAACCTATGCAGGACATATGAGATTATATTTGCTCATTTAAAGTTATTAGCTATGTAACAATTTCCTGTGATATTTCGGATCAGTTAAATATTTTGCTTTAGAATATATTTTTAGCAGAAAACAGTTAATAATTTTGATTGATTCACTGGCTATTTGCATGAGTGTTGTTCAAAAAAGAAATTACTTGATGAATGTTTAATTTGAACAATATATTTCAAATATTACTTTTGGTTTGAATTTTACTGAAAGAAAATGGTTTCCCGAGCGTCACATGTGGTATTTTTAACGAATATAAAAAAATTCATTTCATCATTCATGCACCACTTAAAATCGACCTAATCAATTCTAAATTCAAAATAACATTTAGAAAATGGAATATATAAAAGTAATATTCAAAGAATATTCAATATGTTTAATACATATTCAATGTGCGATTCATACTACTTTTAATTAATAACTTTGCACAAATTTTAATGAACGACTATAATTCTAAAAATGTTCCAAGCGTATAAAAAGAAACACGTTTCGTATTTAAATCATAATCCTGCTAGTCTAAATCATCCTAGTATATGTATCCAAAATCTCAAATATCATTTAGAAAGTTACAAAGAGTTTTTAAGTATTGGAACATTAACATTTTAACATTTCGCATACTAAAAAAAAAATTGTGTTAAAAATGTTTGTAATACATGTAAATCTTTTGAAATTATTCTGAAAATTTTATTTAAAATGAAAAGTTTTATAGCTTCTGAAAAGAGAAATTGTAAAAGCTAAATTAGGAAAGTAACTCTTATATTTTAATTGCATTAAATTTAAATGAAAGAACTTTTTAACTTGATGAGATTAAAAGTGTTAGGAAAAGTTAACATGACATTTCAGGGTGAACGTGACGTTTCTGAGTTTAACGATAAATGAGTTTTCATTTTCTCCTCACTATCCTTTTTATTTTTTGGCGCTGTCTTTTAAAATCAGTCATCCCATGATGTGAATATGTTTTTTTTTTTTTTTTTGCTCATTTAACACTTCATTTTCCGAAATACCATTAAAGAAAATTTAATAAAAAAATTATTAATCCGCCTATTAAAAATGTAAATTTTACTTTTCTTACAAAATACTTCGCTGGATTATTCAGAAATCACCGCGAAACAATATAAGCTAAATATTTTATTTAAATGGTTAATTTCTTAACAATTTACACAATTATAGCTTTTCTCTTTTTAAATTTTATGTGATAAATTTTCAGCTACAAATACTTTTTGATTTGCGGGTAAGATCACTTTAATTTTTATTACATTTTTTATTACAATTACGTGATTTCCATGATGGCATTTTTGTTTAATTAATCTAATTAATTTATGTATTTGTATTTTATTTACATATTCTATTTTCCCATATATTCTATATTTCATTTTATTTATGAATATATTCATATTTTAAAATTCAGGAAAAATTTGTTTTTAAAATATCTTTTTGATAAATATAAATGTTTCAAGTATTTTATTCTGAAAACCCATTTAAAAGGAAAGTCTTTCTGTCTTCTTCAATTAGGAAAAAGTAAACAAAGTTAAAGTTTATTTCATAGTATCTACATTATATTAATATTAAAAACTGTTTCATACTTAAACTGATTAATCAAGTTTTGAAAATATAGCATGACATTTAAAAGTGACATAACCTTTAGATTCGGAGATGTATTTCATGGCTTTTTAGCTTGAACGTGATGTATGCGAGTTTAACGATAAATGATCTTTCATTTTCTCCTCACAATAGTTTTTATTTTTTGGTGCTCTCTTTTAAAATCAGTCATCCTATGATATGGATATATTTATTTTTGCTCGTTCAACAATTCATTTTACCATTAAAGAAAATTAAATATAAAAATTATTTAACTCGTCGATTAAAAATGTAAATTTTACTTATCTTACGAAATACTTCGTTGGATCATTCAGAAATCACAGCGTAACAGTCGAAGTTCAGTATTTTTAAAATTAGTTAATTTCTTAACAATTTAATCAATTATCGCTTACCTCTTATTTTAAAAAGTTATATTATAAATTTTAACACGCAAAAGACTTTTTATTTACAGTTAACATCACAATATATTTATTTACTTCCTTTTTCACAACAAATGCGTAATTTCATGAAAGCATTTTTATTAATTAATCTAATTTCTCTTATGTACTTGTATTTTATTTATATGATTTATTTTATATATTATATATATTTTTATAAATTTTGTTAGCAAAATTTATTTTTTAAATATCTTATAGATACATATAAATGTTTCAACTTTTTATTCTGAAAACCCTTTTAAAAGGAAAGTATTTAAGTTTTTTTTCAATAAGAAATTAGAAAAACAAAATTAGAAAACTAACTTTTAATTTATTTTAACTGCAACATATTAATATTAAAATGTATTTTAAACGTAATATGGTTATCAAGTTTTGAAAATTTAGCATGACATTTAAAAGTGAAATAACCTTAGGTGTTTTAATGATAAATGAATTTCTCGGGCTATTTCCACTTTCTTTTTATAAAATCTTGTTATTTTTAGAACTTCATCTGCCTTTTATAATGTGAATGACCGCATATCAGATGACATTTACTTTTTTCCAGTTATGAAAAATGTATTTTTATGATCAGAGAAAATTTGCTTATCAATACTATTGCAAAAGTTTTCGGTGCTACATTTACAAACTATTAATTATAAAACTTGTTTAATAAACATTTAATTTCGGAAATATATTTAACATTAATTTTGTATGAATATCATTGAAACACGAATTGATGAATACATGCATTTGTAAAGAGTACAAAATATATCATTTCATCATATTTCTGTTATGAAAAATCAACTATGTAAGTCATCCTGAATGGAAGGTAACGTTTAAAAATTGCAAAATAAATTTAATTAAAAGGAACATTGTATTTTTCCTATTTTGCATACAAACAAATTTTAATTGAAAGATACATTTATTACGCATACACATCTCTCAAGTAATTATTCCCAAGAGTTCTTTAGAAAGAAAAATTTTAATGGCCTTTTTAATGAGATATTATGAAATATAAATTTAACTTTTAAGATATTCCGTCGAATTTAAATTAGCTTATTTTGTTACGCATAAAGATTAATCCTTTTCCGAAACTTTGACATGGCATTAATGGTTGAAGATCACATTTTTGAGTTTGAAGATAAATGTATATCTCCATTTTCTTTTCGGTTTACTGGCTTGTCGTTCAAATTGTAAATACAATATTTCATTTATATATGAAAGAAGTTGCAGATTATGCCTGTTTTTTAAGGCTGCGATTAATGTGACTCCAAGATTTATAAACAAAATATCCCATGAATTATTCTAGAATTTAAAATATAAACATTTTTAAATTAATAATTAACATTAAACATTTAATAATTAACATTAAACATTTAATAATTAACATTTTTGTATGGATATGATTGGAACACGAATTGATAAATATATGCATTTAAAAAGAGTACAAAATGTACAATTTCAAGATATTTCTGATTGCAAAAATCAACTATGTAAGTCATTCCGAATAGAAGATAACTTTTAAAAAAAGCACAATTAATTTAATTTAAAGGAATATTCTATTTTTCCTATTTTGCGTACAAACTAATTATAATTGAAAAAAAATGCATATCAGATGCATGTAAATTTAAATATATGGATTTTGGCATATTATCAAAGTGACGAATTGAAAAAAAAATGGTACGGCAGTTAAATATTTCCCTCTATGTAGTTCAATCCGAAACACTGCTACTTCTACTATTGTTCAACAACGTATTTAAAATGAAAGTGAAATATATTGTGTTTAATATGGTTGTACAATCGAAGTTCAATCGAAGGCGCTGCTTCTTCTACTTCCAGCTGCCCTAATAATTATAGTCCCTCCCATTTCAAACTAAGTGACGAATTTGAATGAATGGAACGGTAATAAATAAAAGTATTCCCTGAAGACGGCCGCGAGATTCCAGGCCGAAAACAAATTATGAATTACAAAACTTGTTTAATAAATATTTAATTTCTAAATAATTTGTAACTTTATTTTTGTATGAATATCACTGAAACACGATTGAATGAAAATATGCATTTGTAAAGAGTACAAAATGTATCATTTCAGCATATTTTTGATAACTAAAATCAACTATGTAAGTAGTCCTGAATGAGAGGTAACTTTTATAAAACGTAAAATAAATTTAATTGAAAGGAACATTATATTTTTCCTATTTTACATACAAACAAATTTTATTGAAAAATATATTTATGACGCATGCAAATCTTTCAAACTCCCAAACTTCTTTAGAAAGAAAATGTTTAATGGCCTTTTTAATGAGATATTTTGATATGTAAATTTAACTTTTAAGATATTCCGTCGAATTTAAATTAACATATTTTATTACTCGTGAAGATTAATCCTTTTCCGAAACTTTGACATGGCATTAATAAGTGAAGATCACATTTTTTAGTTTGAAGATAAGCGTATTTCTCCATTTTCTTTTTCGGTTTACTGGATTTTCGTTTAAATTGTAGATACAATATTTCATTTATATATGAAAGAAGTTGCAGATTACGTCTGCTTTTTAAAGTTACGAATAATGTGACTCCAAGATATAAAAAAATTATCCCATGAATATAATTTTCTATAATTTTAAAAATAAATATTTTTAAAATTAATATTTAACATTAAACATTTAATAATTAACATTTTTGAAGGAATATCATTGAAACACGAATTGATGAATATATGCATTTGAAAAGAATACAAAACGTACAATTTCAACATATTTCTGCTTACAAAAATCAACTATGTAAGTCATTCTGAATAGAAGATAAATACTAAAAATCGAAAAAAGAGTTTAATTTAAGGGACTATTCCATTTTTCCTATCTTCCATACAAGCTAATATTTGTTGGAAAATGAATTTATGAAGCATGTAAATCTTTCAACAATTATTCCTAAAGATAAATGCATATCTTCATTTTCTTTTTCTGTTTACTGGCTATTCGTTTAAATTATGGATACAATCTTTTATTTATAATATGCCTGTTATTTTTAAGTTACGAAAGATGTAACGTCAAAATGTAAAAAATTATCCCGTGAATTTTTTCCCATAATTTTTACGATAAAAATCACAAAATTATACTAAAAGGGAGAAATCGTAAAATAAAACAACCATATCAAAACACAATATTACTCACTTTCATTTTAAATACGTTGTTGAACAACAGTAGAAGTAGCAGTGTTTCGGATTGAACTACATAGAGGAAAATATATTACTGCCGTACAATTCATTTTAATATGTCAATTTGTTTAGATATCGTTTCTAAATGGGAAGTAGTAGAGAGAGCTTCGGATGAAAGGTGTAGACGAAAATTACTGGTGTTTAAGTTTTCAGTATTTATTTTCAAAGTTTTTATCCATATATTAGGAATATTAGTTTGGTAGGGCGTCGTTACATTCTTCATTAGTTTTACACAGAATGTCTATGAATTCTCTGATATGGATTCCGGTATATGAACAAAATGACGTATTAAAATAAATGGTGCGGCAGTTAAATATTTTCCTCTACGCAAGTCAAATCCGAAACTCTTCTCCTTCTACTACCAGCCATCTACGCATTTAAAATGAAACTATCGTATGTGAACAAAGTGCCATATTAAAATAAATACAACTGTAGTTAAATATTTTTCTCTACATAAGTTCTATCGAACGCACTTCTCCTTCTACTTCCAGCTACCTTAATAATAATAGATTCTCCCATTTCAAACGAAGTGACGTATTTGAATTTATGGAACAGAAAGAAATAAAAATGTTACTTAATAATGGCTGCAAGATTGCAGACCGAAAACAAATTATAAATTATAAAACTTGTTTAATAAATATTTAATTTCTAGATCATATTTAACATTATTTTTGGATGAACATCATTGAAACACGAATTAATGAAAATATGCATTTGTAAAGGGTACAAAACACATCATTTCAACATATTTCTGTTAACAAAAATCAACTATGCAAGTCATCTTGAATAGGAGGTAACTTTTATAAAATGCAAAATAAATTTAATTTAAAGGATCATTCTATTTTTCCTGTTTCGCACACAAACAAATTTTAAGTTGAAAAATGCATTTATGACGTATGTAAATCTATCAAATAATTTCGTTCTATAAAAGGAAAATTTTAATGGCCTTTCTAATGAGATATTATGAAATATAAAGTTTTAAGCTATTGCGTTGAATTTAAATTTAAATATTATAAATAATGTATTAAATTAACATATTTTATTACTCGTGAAGATTAATCGTTTTCCGAAACTTTGACATGCCTGGGTGAACATCGAATTTTTTAATGATAAATCCCTTTCTCCATTTTTTTTTCGGTTTACTGGCTTTTGTGTTTAAATTTTAGATATTCTTTCATTTATATATGAAAGAAGTTGCTGATTACACCTGTTTATTAAAGTTACGAAAATTTTGACTCAAAGAAGTACAAAGAAAAAAAAAATTATCCCATGAATTATTTTCTATAATTTAAAAAATAAACATTTTTAAAATTAATAATTAACATTCAACATTTTATAATTAAACTTTTTGTATGAATATCATTGAATCACTTATAGACGAATATATGCATTTGAAAATAGTACAATATGTATCATTTCAACGTATTTCTGCAGGCAAAAGTGAGCTATGCATGTCATCCTGAATAGGAGATAACTCTTAAAAAATACAAAGGAAATTTAATTTAAAGGAACATTCTATTTTCCCTATTAAGCATACAAACAAATTTTAATTGAAAAATACATGTATGACGCATGTAAATCTTTCAAACTCCCAAAACGTCTTTAGAAAGACAAATACTAATGGCCTTTTTAACAAGATATTATGAAATATGAAGTTTTAAGCTATTGTGTTGAATTTAAATTAGCATACTTTATTACTCGAGAAGATTAATCCATTTCCGAAACTTTGACTTTGCATTAATGGGTGAACATCACTTTTTTGAGTTTAATGATAAATTCCTTTCTCTATTTTCTTTTTCGGTTTACTGGCTTTTCGTTTAAATTGTAGATACAATCTTACATTTATATATGTATGAAGTTGCAGATTATGCCTGTTTTTTAAAGTTACGAATAATGTTACTCCAAGATGTAAAAAAAAAAAAAAAAATTATCCAGTGTCTTATTTCCTATGATTTTTAAAAATAAACATTTTAAAAATTAATAATTAACATTAAACATTTAATAATTAACATTTTTGTGTCAATATCATTGAAACACGAATTGATGAATATATGCATTTGAAAAGAGCACAAAATATACAATTTCAACATATAAATGCTTACAAAAATCAGCTATGTGAGTCATCCCGAGTAGAAGATAACTTTTAAAAAATGCAACGGATTTTAATTTAAAGGAATATTCTATTTTTAATATTTGGCATACAAATTAATTTTAGTTTAAAAATGAATTTCTGATGCATATAAATCTTTCAAATAATTATTCCGAAAACTTGTTTAGAAAGAAAATTTTTAATGGTCTTTATAATGAGATATTATGAAATATAAATTTTAATTTTAAGCTATTGCGTCGAATTAAAATTAAAATATTTTATACTAATAAAGGTTAATTCTTTTTTTAAAGTTTGACATGACATTAATGGGTTAATAGTGTATTTTTGAGTTTAAAGGTTCCTTCTCCATTTTCTTTTCGGTTTAATGGCGCTTCGTTTAAATTCTAGATACAATCTTTCATTTATAATATCGAAGATGTTAAAGATGATGGCTGTTCTTTTTAAGTTACGAAAACGTAACTTCAGAATCTATAAAAATAAAAAAAAATAAAAAATAAATAAATAAATAAATAAAAAAAAACATGAATTATTTCCTGTAATTTAAAAAATAAAAATCACAAAATTACACAAATAGGAAAAAATTATATTAAAAAAAAAAACCGATATTGTTATTAAATACGTATTTGCAAACTGCAGCATAAAATATAATTAAAAACTTTGTATTCAAATTAAATACTACTTGATAATAGCTACATATAACATATAAGTGATATTTCATGTTCAAAATTTTCGTTTCAAATCGTCTTCAGGATAAAATGACGATAAAATGTCATTTATTTTAAAGAAAATAAGTTGAAACTGGTGTGAATCAATACGAACTAAAATAACTTCTTAAAACACCATCAAAACCTTAAATGCGCTAGGCCTTTCAAAAGATCTGAGTCTTTCTTCGTCAGGCGCAATAACACGTGCTTCTACTATAAAAGCAGCAGCCAGACTGAAAATCTTCAGTTTTTTTAGTCTTGCTGCTGCTTTCATAGTAGAAGCACGTCTTTTTGCGGACTCAGAACTTTCGAAAGGCCTAGCGCATTTAAGGTTTTGGTGGTGTTTTAAGAAGTTATTTTAGTTCATATGTCATTTATTTTTTCCTGATGACGATCGTGGATTCGATTCGAAACGTACATTCTTAATGTGTCTGTAATATCAGTCATATCTCATATGTACCTTTTAACAAGAATGTGGGTAGTTCTAAAATTAAGTGAAAATTTGAGTCCTAATCTTTTTTTTTTTTTTTTTTTTTTTGTACTTTTATGCAAATAATTGTTCAATTAAATAGATAATCTATGAAGGCACATCTAAAACTTGTATTAAAAAATACTTTAGAAAAAATTTGAAATTTAAAACTATTTAAATAAAATTAAAATCATGCTAAATGTCACGTCCATGGTATGTCCATCCATGCCTGTTTTTACATTACAATATTAATGTATCCCATAAGATAAAGGAAGAGAACCGTATAAAATATAATTAAGTTAAAAATGGATATACTTTATTTGGTTTTTAAAAGAAAATTTTGAATATTTATTTTAAAAACAAAATTACAGACCAAGACCCTTTTTTTTCCTAGAATTATAGCTACTTCCATGACATATCGGGTATAGTTATATAAAAATCTACTAGATGGCAGAATAATCTAGAAATTGGAATTAAAAATAACTACTAGAAGGTACTTCTTGGATGGAATATTCCTGAATCATGGTAAGTTGTTATTTCATCTATTTTTAATTTAAAAACTTCTAATTACCATAGGGTACTTTAATTGGATGTCAACTCCATGGCCTCATTAATTATGTCAGTTTTAAAAATAGCAGAATTCTGTTGATAATTAGCTTTAAATTTCTTCATTTAATTTTGTATCCAAGTAGCATTATGTTAATGATGTGCGTAATTTAGAAAATATTAGGTCTAATCTCATATATGTCACCTCCATGCCATTGTTGTAGCATGAAGGTGACATTGATATGTGGATGTGACATTTATTCATGTAAATAATATTTTAAGGGTGCTTAGAGTATCTATATTATAAAGGACAAAGATATCTGTGCGTAACGCATTCGTCATTTTCCGAATGGCAACACTTTGAAATTTGAAATAAAATTTCAGTTGTGCAATTTTCTCTACTGAAATTTTTTAAACTTCTAAACATCGCTCATTTTAAATTTTTACACCGTCGTATAAGGAAAAAAATATTCTTTTAAATGCAATTTGTTTGAAAGCTGTATCTCAATTTATTTTTGAGATATTAATTTTTTTGTAGTTTTTAATACCATTTTTCTTATTGTGGAAACAAAAGTACCTCATTTCTATTTAAAGTCATTGCAGGTAAACGGGAAATAATCAAAAATAGGAGACACTGTATCTTTTTGTTGCCATTTTCTCATAAAACCTGAAAAAAAAGTTAAATTTAAAATATGGGCTATGTCAAGAATATTGTCTGTTATTCCGTGATAATGACGTCACATGCACACTTTTCTATAGACGAAGTTAAAACTGGATTGTGAAAGAGGATTGCTTTAGCGAATGCAAATGACGTAATTTTATAAAAAAGCGTGTATTTTAATTCTTAAGCCTGAACTATGTTTTGTAGAAATGCGTCATTTTCACAGCCCAGCTGCTTTGAAATTCTTCACAGGGATCTTCCACAAATGATGTCATTCTTGGAGGGGGGGGGGGGGGAGGTTCGTGAAATTGCGACAGTTTGTGACAAGGGGTAAGAGGGGTTAAGAAGAAATGTGACATCACACATTTTGGTTAAAATAAAATCATTTAAAAATCAGCAGATTAAATTTTGAAGTTATTTTGAAATTAAAGTATTTTGTGTTTATAAAGTAGATTTAAAGCCAAATATATTAAATTCCAAAATACGACTGTTTTCAACTGCTTTTCGTATTAATATTTTATTACTATTGTATATTAATTATGTTTTTGTTATAAACCTTAACCTTATTTCATACAAAATAAGTACATGAATCATTTTTATTGTTATGGTCACAAATGCCGTTAAAACACATAGTTAAAGTTTTAAAATAAAGTTTGAAATATGATCTATAACGTAGTGCTTTGTTTTTGAACTGCAAGTATATGTTTATGTAATATAGCGTGACATGTGACAAGGGGAGGGAGAGGTATGGTGAAGTGTGACACTTTGTGACAAAGGGGGGGGGGGGTCAAAAATATTGAAAAAAGTGTGACATCATTTATGGACCGCCCCACAGGTGAAATTGCTTCACTTTTGAAAATAATGTAATCGAAATCATACACTGATAAAACGCAATGGTTTACAAAAATTTAGAATGTCTTTATAAAAGCGAGGTGACATAGCGATTTATATTACAGAAATTGATAATTCTCGCACGGATGGATTTGCTTCGCCGAGTTAGACAAGCAAACAAATAATTCGTGGTTTAAAACAATATCGTGTTCCTTAAGTTTTTGTCGAAAATTCTCTCGAATAATAAAATTTTAATTCCATTCTTTAGGACAATCTACTATAATTTTATGAAGATAACATAATTTGCTTAATTTAATTTTTCGTAATTTTATATAATCTATATATTTAAAACACAAGTGTTTTTTTTAGTCATCTGCCCTGATCTTTCTGCTGAACCAATTTTACTAATATATATATATATATATTAAATGAAAGCTCTTCCTTTATAGATGTGATCGAACTATCTGTTATTTTTTTAAATATCCCTACTTTTATATTTTAATTTTAAAAGCATTTTATGAAACTTCTTAAAAATGATGAAAATTAGATAGCTTTCATTACTGCGGACAAGAGAGAAATAACGAGGTATTTTTAACTTTATTCATGCTATTTTCTGATAAAAGTTCAAAATTTTTGATAAAATTTGTTGTATAGGGTTTAGTGGCGTAAAATCCCATTAGGAGCAGATTATTATATTAGAGGCATAATAACGGAAAATGACATACTGCTATTGAAAACACGCATTTTTCCTCATAAATTTTCTATATTGTTTTTCCTTCTGCATGTTTACTGATACTAAGTTTCAGACACAAAGCGAAATGCTTATTTAAGTGAAAATGAAGTCATATATATATATTAAAAAAAAAACTATCATTTTTCTTAGATAAAACTAAACATTTTAACACAAATACGTCTAAAAAACATAAATTACGGAAATTTTTACTCTCCGGAATTGCGATTAGAATCTCAAGTAAAGAGTGCGTCTTTTCACATAAAAAATGTTGTTGACAATCGTGACTTCAAGTTTTGAGTTAACATTACTTTTAAATGATCAAACAAAATACAATTTTTTTTAAAAATGATGAATATGGATATGATAAATGCGTATGCAAATTTTGAGAAGGTGAAAATTCTCAATTGATAACCACATCCTAATAACTGATCTTTATTATATTTTACTGATTAAGTATCTATATTATAAAGAACAAACGTATCTGTGCGCAGCGCTGACGTTATTTTGCGAATGGCACAACTTCACGATCAAATTTCGGTCTTGAAATTTTCGCTACTGCAATTTTTTAATCTTCTGACCATCGTACATTTTCAATATTCGTCGCATAGGGAAAAAATGTACTTTCAAATGCAATTTGTTTAAATACTATATTCATTGACTGATGTATTTCATTTTCTAAAATAATTTTTAAGCATGATTTTTTTTTTACGTTTATGTTATCACGTGCCGGTTTCAATACATAATGATAATAAACATTTTGCACATAAAGCAACAAACATTTTTCAGCATTTGTTTCTGATTATTTTTGCATAACGAAATTAATACTTCCCTTATAAATAAATAAAAGAATAATATTAAAAAAACCACCAGTCTAACATATTTATGAAAGACAAATTAACGAAATTAATACTTCTTTTATAAACAAATAAAAGAATAATATTGAAAAAACACAAATCTAACATATATATAATCGTACACTTTAAATTTTTAGATCACCAAATAGGATTTTTTTCAAATGGAATTTGTTTGTAAAGTTCATCTCAGTTTACTGATTGTCTATGGTTTTAAAAACAATTTTAAAGCATGAAATATTTTTTTAATTTATCTATATCGCGCGGAGCTCGATTACGAAAGATTAATCCGTTTGCCCTGAAAACAAAATAAAGAGTTCATCATTTTCTTACGGCTAATATCAATTAAAAAAAAACTTCCCTATGAATAAATAAATAAAATAATATAAATAAAACACAAATTTACCAGACATGTATAAACTCTGAAATTATCAGAATATAAAAGGATGCCAAAAGTAGCAAAATCGTGGCAAATAACTTAGCATGCGGCTAATAAGAAAATATCGCTTTTGATAAATTTCAAAAAATTATTTGATTGTATAATTCATATTTTCCATATGAGAAATGCTTTTTAATGTAAGTGGTCAATCTAAAAAATTTATTCCATATAAAAAAATTATTAGTTTTCAATTAAAAAAATGTTTTCACCTATAATCTTTAACCCGGGAAGCCCGGGCACGATCCCCTAGTATTTTTAATTACTGAATCTATATTTTTATTTATAGAATAATTTTATATTAATAAAAAATTTTGAAACTGAAAAATTTTAATTCTAAAATAGTCAATTTTTTAAAACTTTGATTTAAAGATGATTTTTTGATGATTTTTTGATTTTGCCTTTCAGTATTTCTTTCAATGCAGGTTAAATTTTAGATTTAAATAAACTTTATTTTAAAGCCTCTTATTGAATTTCTTGATCTCCTAAAGTTAAAAAAATATATATATATAGAACGAAATTTAAATTTTCCGCTTTTCTATTCTACGCAATTTCATAAATGAAAAAAACAGACAAAATATTTTTTTAATATTTAATATATTAAAATGATACGACCACACTAGGGCAGTCTGGAGTCATATATTTAAAGTGTTGTATTTTCTATTTATCTATTAATTTACTTATTTTTACCTAATTGCACATTAATATTTTAAAATATTTTTATTTATCATGGCTCGACCAAAAAGCAAAAAGATTTCTGTACAGGAGGAAAGATAAATCAAACGAGAAGCAGAGCTGTAAAGACGGTATAAAATTAAAGAAAATTCAGAATTGTATGAAGAAATTGAGAAAAAGGAACGCAAAAGGTATTATAAGGTGAAACAAGAAGGAAAAATTAAAGCTATTTCTCAACTGAGTGAACAACAGAAGCGTGCACAAAGAAAGAATTGGGTACAAATTACAAGGAAAAGTCCCGAGAAGAAAGCAAATAAAGAAAAATTATAGCGAGTTCTTTTTAATTCTACTACTCCAGAAGCAGATGATGATCCAGAAAGTATAAACAATTCTATTGCGAATGCTAAAGATGTGATAGGTAGAGCAAGTATACTAGTCGTGTAAAAAGCGGTTTTAAAATTGTTAACAGAAACAAAACAAAGGCATACAGGAGAATAAAATTGCTTGAAAAAGAGCTTAAAAATGAAAGTTATGAAAAGTTGAAATATAAAAGAGAAAAAGATAAATATAAGAAAAGATATCGCACAACATAAGTAAAAGAAAAGAATTAAATTGTACAAAAGAGAGGGTACAAAAAATATTGAAAGTCGAAAATGTTTCTTATAAAGTCAGAAAATTTCCTGCATTCGGCTCAACATTGAAATACTCAGATTGAGAAAAACTAAGAAAAAAATGAGAAGTATCAAAACTCAAAGAAAGCCTTTGGACTAATTATTTCTGAAAAAAATAATAATGAAATACCGCTGTATGCACAAGATTCCAGTTAGTTTCCTGTTAAAATGTATTTAACAAAAGTGACCGCAGTTGAAGATTACGTAGAAGTTAATATTATGCAAAATATTCGGGATCCAAGAACAAATTAGTTTTCAGTAAAGAGCCAGAAGCAATCATCAGATATGAAGAGTTGATTTGTGTGGTTTAACAGCCGAAAGTGAACAATCTGTTACAATATATCTTTGACCCAATCCCTCAAAACTGCAACATTATTTAATAAAAAAATTCTTTTTTGTTAACATATTACTCAAGAGTATGATTTCTTTACCTGTATTGTATTCTAGTTTTTGTTTTCATGTGCTATTTGTATATCTGTATTTCATTGAAATAACATATTATACCTCTTAAACAATAAAACAAACTAATATTGCAACCATAAATGCTTTTCAATCTAGTAAATGGACAATAAAACTTATATTCATCACTACTGTTAAAGGTTATCACCTCCATGTAATAATGCGTCACCTCCATGTTCATATGAAAAATGAAACTTAATTTAAAATTTAAAAAAATTAACTTTGACCTCTAATCATGATTTATTTATCTCTAAAACCTTGAACTTTTATTTTTTACAAATTACCAAAGTGAAATTTCTACTTAATTTCAGAACTAGCCATATTTAAAAGTACCATTGTTAATGATTTTCTTAGCAACAGACTGGTATTGGGCAGGTTGATTATATTGAAGTGCAACAATATTGCATTTAACAGAAGTACATTCAATGAAATTAGAGGAACTGAAAATATTTGCAATGCAATACCAGTGTTACAGAAATAGTACTTTTACGTACAAAATAGTTGCAATGAAATGTCTATTTAAATGAAATGTTACATTTATACTGCAAGTATCAGCAATGAAAGCATGAAATATTTATTGCGAGTTTTTCAACTCAAGGTGAGGCAATATTCTTTGATAACGAAAACGAATATACAGACAAGGTGTAATCACAATTGGACAAAATATCACAATAAACACAATTCCATTCAAATATTGCTAAGCTATTATAATAATTTTATTAATTTATATTTTAAGGTTTCTTTAATTAAAAAAATAAAAATTAAAAGTAGTACATTTCTATTAAGCTATTGCATTTAAAGACATCACATTAAATATATATTTTTTAGTTGATGAAATTTATACCTTTTGAAAATTTAACGTAATCTGTAAAACTGAACGGAACCTTATGGATTTTTATGGTATACACATTTTTTTATCTAATTCATTTTTACCTACCTGTCTTTACATGCCTGTCTTTGTTTGAAAAACTTTTGAGATTGTACTTTCTTTATGAAAAAATGCTTCTTAACGCAAATTCTTTTGTTAATTTATAAATTATGTAAACTTTATAAATGAGTTAAATTGTAAAATAAAGGTTAATATTTTATTTGTTTATGTTGCAGACAGAAGCAAAAACAACTATATATAATTATTTCAGTTTCATTTAAAAGAAACTTCTTTTAAACATGCATCATATGACATTTAAAAAGGGTGTGAAAATTTCTGTATAGTTTTTTCCCTCTTTTTTAAATTAAAATATGCAAAAATATTATATGTGTGTAAAAGTAGCAGGAATCTATTTTTATGAACAACAACAAACAGAAATACATCTTAATATAATCTATTATCTAAACTTTAAAAATTTTGAAAATTGCATAATGTAAATATTTATGTTTCAAACAAAAGTAAAAATAAAGATATATGTCATAATAAGCTCAATCTCTTTCAAAACCAAATTGTTTTAATTACGTATCTTATGAAATTTATAAAATGTGTGAAAATTTATGTTTACATTCTTAAAAACACTAACTGAAGTTTTATCGTGGAACCTCAAAAATGATCTTCTAAAACTATTTACGAGACGATTTTTAAAACCAGGTTGTACACTTTTAGGTCAGTCATTTTTCTGAATATCGCTAATAATGCTTCTATAATATTATAGTACTATAAATATTCGCATTTGGAAATTTTAAATCAAATTTTAATTCTGTAAGATCAAAAATGTGTTATTTTGCTTGCTAGTAAATTTTCTTTTAAAATATATGATTGATGTATCTAAAACTTTCAAGTAATTTATTCTGAATATTCATGAAAAAAGAAGTTTTTATAACTACATCAATGATGCATTTTGAAAGCTAAATTATGAAACTAACTAACGTATATTTTAAATGCATCAAAATTAAATTAAAGATTTCTATACTTGATGAGATTAATTCTTCCCAAGAATTTAACTTAACATTCAACGGACCTTCGTGATTTTAATGAGTTTCTTCAATTTTTACTTCTTTTTTTCTGGGAACGATCTTTAATTATAGATGTTATCTGTCATTCAGAGTACAGAAAAAATTTCAAATGAGAAAAATTTGTTCACGGATTTGGTAGTTTGATTTAGGCTAGCACTTTTTACTTTCTCCTGTATACAAGAAGAAAGCATTAAATTCGTGAAAATTTTGACTCCCACTTTTCGAAGATTTATACGTTTAATAGTACCTAAACATGATATTATTGTTTTAGAAAATGTCTGTCCATGAATCGGACTATGGGTCTGTATGCATGTGACGCAAAGTTTTGGCACTCCAACTCAAGAACTACTGCACGGAAAGGAATAATATTTCAGATTAATTTAGACCTTGACATAAATCGGTACTAATTAGGTTTAGGTGTATATCTCTCAACAGATGTTGCTACAGTACTGCATTTTTCAAGATTTCTAAAATAGCTATATTTCAAGAATTAATGCATGGAATGTCATCAAATTTCATTTCGTAATAGATCTTGACAAAAATAGATGCTGATAAAGTTTCGGTGCATCGAGTATATCAAAGGTGGCACTGGTATGTTGTGTTTTTCACAATTACTGCTGTGGCTATATCACGAAAACTAATACACGGAATATCGTCAAAATTCATGTTACGTTAGGCCTTGACATAAAAAAATGCTGATTCTCTTTTGACTTTGATCGATCAGCAGGGGTAGTGATTGGCAAAAGATTTTTAATCTTGCCCACAATCAGTTGATGCAATTTAGCGTGAGTGATTTTTTTTCTGTTATTGAAACAAACAAACAAATTAAAAATTAATATATTAAAAATTAAATAATAAATTAAATCAAAAAATAATACTATTATTTGTTATACCTTCAAAAAAAGTTTGATTGTTTGAGTATAGATTGTAGAGGATTTCGTTTTCTTTATTTAAAAGGAAATCATTGATGACCAATTTTGTGCTAAATTCAAAGAAAGTGATTATACTTCATATCAATAATTGCTGCTGTGTCAGTATGCTATTTAAATTAATGTATTAAAAAGACTAAGTAGAAAGTTTTTTGATGGGAGCAGCATACTCGTTTTCATTTATTTATTTACGTTTTATCAAAAAAAAAGTATTATTTAAATTGTAAAAAGCAGTAACACAAGTTTTAATATGTTACGACGAAAATAATTTTGTTAAACTCGTTTTGAAAATATTTTTAGGTCCAGGTTAAAAGTCGTCATTTCTTCTTTAGATTGTTTGTTACATTGCTCTGGATTATACCTGAAACAAACAAACAAATTAAAAATTAATATATTAAAAATTAAATAATAAATTAAATTAAAAAATAATACTATTATTTGTTATACCTTCAAAAAAAGTTTGATTGTTTGAGTATAGATTGTAGAGGATTTCGTTTTCTTTATTTAAAAGGAAAATCCACGAACACACGAATTTGATAAATACACATTGATGTATATATATAAATATATATATTGCCTAAGTTATGAAAATATCGTAAAATGTTTATTCAGTTAAAACCCCAAATTTAATTACTATAGACACACATTTGATTTTTTTCACTCAAAATTATTCCTACATCTAAGAACAAATTTGTCGTAGTTAACTATTTAAAGTAAAAAAAAAAAAAAAAAAAAAAAAAAAAAAAAAAAAAAAGCACAAATCAACAACTAAAATGTTTACTGCCGTATAGTAAATTCTAAAATGCAGAAGTAGGTTTTTAATTTATTACACTTATAAGTACTTTGGAAAGCACCTATCTAAGCAATATTTTATTTAATGTTTAAATGTACTTTACTCAGAACAATCTCACCAGAATGTGTAGTTTGTTTCCGAGATCTTTCATCAAATTGTAAAACAAATTATTGCAAATCAGCAGGAGAGTAATTTAGCAGCAAAAAATATATTTAATGTATATAAAATGGATGTAACTACCAAAGATTTAAGTTCTCAAACAAGTCACATATTCTTTTATTAACATAAAATCTCAAGCAAACGGATAATCAGTTTTATGACATTTTAAGAACAAGAATTACACAAGAAGCTTTTTTATGAATTTTGTTAAATATTGCACCCATTTACGCTGGATTCATACTTTACTTAAGATCGTTATATTAAAAGCAAGAGAATATTTTCAAATACCATTTTCCCTTTCCATTTAGACGATGCGGAGGGGGGGGGGGGAGGTTCTAAATATGTTGAGACTTTAATGGAAACGTTTATATTTTTCTGTTTTAAAAATGCAGAGGTCGAAAATGAGTTGCATGTAATGATAAAATAAACAAAGTATCACTTATTTACAGACAATGATTTGTAATAAAATACTTTTTTTGAGAGATGTAGGATTAAATTTTATTTAAAATTATTTCTAAATTTTAAAAACATTTCAAATGCATGATTTCTCAAAACAATTCCATTAATCTAGAGGACAAATACATTAGAGTAAACTGTTAAACACAGATTTACATAATTTTTAAGTTATTGAATAAATGCAGAACTATTTGCGAAAGCATTTGAAAGGTATTTAAACCGTATTATAGTTTAATGGTTAAAAGCACTTATCTTTGAATAATCTTAGATAGAATGTATCGTTTGTTTTAAACATCTTTTAGAAATCCATAAAATGCAATATTAAAAATGTAAGAACGGTGATTTAGAGAGAAAAATTCTAATGTATAAAAAACTGCCCAAAGCACCAAGGACGCATTTTTAATGTCAAACACGCATAAATTCTATTATTAAAGAATAATTTCAATGAATATGTTATATGCCATTATGAGAAAGCGACTTTTGCATAATGCGTTTTTATGAAATTGTATGAAATTTACATATATTTAGCTTACATTAATACTTGCTTCAAGTCAGTAAATTAAAAGGGTTGTAATATCTGACAGTTTCGCTTTCCCGTTAGATGGCTTTTTAAACTTCTTAGATATACTAAGTACTATATTTCGACATAATGGTAAAATCAAGACTTCCTTTTTCTAGTGGGGCCCCACCAGTGGCCTAGAGGTTCTGCTCTCGAAGCTGGTAGACGGGAGGTGCTGGGTTCGATCCCAATCGCGCCCGTCGGCCTAATCGTTCGGAGTTTTCGTGGTTTTATTCGAACCTTGCTTCTCCAAGCGTTAATACGGATTAGGTTCCCTTAGAAAGACCTCCACGGAAGGAACTCCCCCCCCTAAGGGCCTATATCCCACGTGCAGATAATTGGCCGACATAAATACAACCAACCAACAACCAACCTTTTTCTAGTGAACTAATTCTCAACTACTTAACTCTGAATAATCTTACAGAGAATGTGTAGTTCTTTTTCGAGATCATTCATCGAATTTTAAAGCGATTTATTGAAACGACAGTAGAGTGATTTAGAGGGGATAATAGTGTATATAAAATGGATGAAACTGCCAAACACGTACTTGAGGTCTCAAACAAGACATAAATTCAATTATTATTGTGTAATCTCAAGCAAAGTTATATACAGTTTTATGCCAGTTTAGGCACAAGAATTATTCAAAAAGCGTTTTGCATGAATTATACAAAATATTGTACCCATTTATGTTGCCTTGTTAATGTTTTAAGGTCATTATCTTAAAAGCAATATTATAATAAAAAGATTATTTGAAAATACCATGTTCCCTTTATATTTAGATGAGGATGGGGGGTGATTCTAAATATATTTATACTTTAAAAGCAACAATGATATTTTCCTTTTCTTTTTTTTAAATGCAAGATGATTGAAAATCAGTCTGATATTTGAAATAGACATGTAATGAGAAAATAAACGAAGTATGTATTATTTATTTTAAAAAATATTTATTTGTATTATATCTTAATAAAAAAAAGACATTTCAAGTGCATGACTCGTCAAATAAGTTCTACTACAAGTAATATACCACTATAATTTCTATTCTGCAGCACACATACATTAGAATAGACTATATTACTGTAAACTATTAAATACAGATTTACATAGTATTTAAATTTTTAAATGGATATCTATTTCTGGAAGCATCTACTAAAACAAAATATTTTAATATTTAAGATACCTATCCCTGAATAATTTTACAAAGAACATATTGTTTGTTTCAAACGCAGAGTATCAAGCTATAAATTAAAAAAAAAAAAAAGAAGGACGGTGATTTAGAAAAAAATTAATGTATAAAAAATGGGTGAAAATCCTTAAGACACATTTATAATATCAAACAAGGCATAAATTGCATTTATAACGACAAATCTAAATATAAAGATAATATGTTTTATGCCTTTATGGGAAAGATAATTTTTCAACATGCTGTTCCCCCAAAATGTATGAAATATTCATCTATTTAGCCCACGTTGATACATTCTTCAAATCATTAAATTAAAAGGGAAGGAACATTTAGGATTTTTGCTTTCCATTTAGATGCATTTATAAACTAAAGAAGAGATTCTAAGTATATTTAGACATAATGGAAATATCAATATTTTCCCTTTTTTTTAATGTAAAGATGTTGTAATTGAGTTTCATCTTTGAAATACGCATGTATTAAGAAAATAAATGGCGTACAATTCATTTAAAGATCAGAATTTGTAATGAAATAAGTCTTCTGAGAAATGCAATATAAAGGAGCATTATGTTAGTAAGAAATCTTTTAAATAAGGAAAGATAAAATTATGAGTTAATCTTTTTCGAAATTGAAGTACTTAAATGAGCGTTAATGCTAGAAAATAGACTTAAAATATTGTTAAAGATCTCTTTAATGAGCAAAAGTATATACGGCAAAAAATCATTTACCATTATATGAAAATTTATTGGGTTGATCGGAAAGTCATGTCGTATTTTGCTAACAGATATCTGTAGTGCGTTTTATGAGTAGAAGTGCCATGCGCACGCCCGTCACTGAAATACTAGATAAGGTCACACTTCTAACCCATTCAATAAACAGGAAATTGTTCGATTCGAATGAGTTGGATATATTTTATACGGATTTGAAAATGGAGAAAAAAACTGCTGGTTTTCGCTATATTTTGTTTTTTTATTTCCGCAAGGCAAGAATGCCACGCAAGCTTGTGAAAAGTTGCGTAAAGTTTATGGGGACGATGCTCTAACGACACGTCGGTGCCAGCGGTGGTTTGCAAAATTCCGTTCTGGCGATTTTGATGTGGATGATGCGCCTCGGTCAGGAAGGTCATTGGAGGCTGACAATGGCGAAATAAAGGCAATGGTTGAGTTTAACCGACACAAGAGATTGCAGAGGCATTACATATTGCTCAATCAACCGTTCATGACCATTTAAAGAAGCTCGGATTCGTAAGCAAGCTTGAAGTTTGGGTTCTACAAGCTGAAGGAAACCCATTTGGTGAAACCGTTTGAGCATCTGCCATTCCCTTCTTAAACGTGAAGAAAATGACCCTTTTCTGAAGCGTATGGTCACTGGCGACGAGAAATGGATTGTTTACCATAACGTCGTTACGCAAGCGGTCTTGGAGAAAAGGCGATGATCCATCTCAATCAACGTCCAAAGCTAACATTCACCAGAAAAAGGTCATGATGTCATTGAGGTGGGATTTCAAAACTGTTGTGCATTTTGAGCTCTTACCAAAGAATCAAACGATTAATTCAGCTGTATACTCTCAGCAATTGGAGAAATTGAACAATGCAATCAATCAAAAGCGGCCAGAACTCATGGATCGTAAAGGCGTTCTGTTCCACCACGACAACGCCAGACCACACACGAGTTTTGTCACCCGCGAAAAGCTGTTGGAGCTTGGTTGGGATGCGTTGCCCCACCCACCATACTTACCTGACCTTGCACCTTCAGATCACCATTTATTTCGCTCTTTGCAGAATTCCTTGAATCGTAAAAC